>CM038677.1:32556721-34053775 GCA_021605205.1 Aegilops longissima | reverse complement strand
GGGCCGATGGAGTGATGAATGCTGTTGCAGCTTGGTCTGGCTCCGCCATCTTGATTTGGTGGTAGCCGAGTACGCGCCGAGGAAGCACAATGAGTCGTGTCCGTCAGAAGGCCAATGATTTGATCAATTCGAGGGAGAGGGAAGGGATCCTTTGGGCAAGCCTTATTAAGGTCCTTGAAATCAACACATAGGCGCCAGGATTTATCCTTGTTTGGTACCATCACCGTGTTTGCTAGCCAGTCCGGATGTTTTATATCTCGATGAATCCGCTTCCAAAAGTTTGGCTAGCTCCTCTCCCATGGCCTGCCTCTTGGGTTCGAAAAGGCCAAGAGCCTGTTTGATGGCTTGAACTTTTAGGATATTTAAGCTGCTCGCCAATGACGTGGGATTCCCGCATGTCCAAGGGTGCCTGCAAAGATGTCCCAGCTTTTCTTGTAGAAATTTCGTGAGTGTGCCGCCTACATCAGGGTTTAATTGTGCCCCAATGGAGGCCGCCTTTGCAGGTCCGCTGGGTGGACTTGGAATTTGACTATTTCATCCGCTGGTTTAAAAGAGGTGGACTTGGATCTTTTATCAAGTATCACGTCCCTGTTCACCGTGGAGCGATCGCTGTGAGTTCCTCGGCCGCTAGGGCTTCGGATAGTGCCTCGAGGGCTAGTGCGGCTGTCTTGTTTTCGCTGAGTGCTATGTTCGGATCACTAGCGAGAGTGATGATTCCGTTAGGTCCGGCATTTTAAGCTTCATGTACCCGTAATGGGGTATAGCTTGAAAAATTGTGAATGCCTCGCCCTAATAAAGCATGATATCCGCTGTTGAACGGGCCACTTGAAATGTGACCTCCTCGACCTGTAATTGTCCGCGAAATAACACTACGCCCAGCGTGATTTTTCCCTGCAGCATGCTTTCCCGCCGGGATTATTCCTCTAAAGGTTGTGCTGCTTCGCTCAATGCGGTTCCAGCCTATTTCCATTGTTCGAGGGTTTCATAGATGAGGTTTAGTCCGCTGCCGCCATCCATGAGTACCTTAGTAAGGCGTAAAGCCGCCCTCTATCGGCTGAGGACCAATGCGGCCGGTGCCCGGCAGTTCGAATTTAGGTTCTTCACCGCATTAAAGGTAATAGCCGTGGTCACCCATGGATTTATTGTTGCTACTTGGTAGACTTCGCAAGGTTATGGAGTGTTCGTTGCATGTTATTTGATGCGAAAGTCTCAAAGACTGTTAACACCGTGACTGGTGTTGCTGGGCTGGGATTCCGGCTAGAAGCTCTTCGCCACTTTTGGCCACCTTCCGTAGTATCCAACATGCTCAAGGCTATGAGTTGGAGTGGCGCCTCCGTGCTATGAATTTTGCAGGTCCGCTTAGCCAACCCTCCAAGACGGTTCTGCACCCTTTAGGGGTTTTGTTTTTGGTATTCAACCCTGTGCTTGATAATGATGCACCCTTTTTGGTTTTTTGCGTCCTTTATCCTGTTCATAACTGTGGAGGAATCTGCCCAAGAATGATGTAACTGCTTTCATGGCTCTTGCCGAATTCGAGAGAGATCGCTAATGTTTGGGTGGGCGGGTGGCACTAAATCGGAACCCCGCCCAATTTAGGACTCAAGGGCGAGAAGTTTCAACTCAGAAGTTTGGATTTTGAGTGCTATCCAACGAGTCCGACCCGCCACCGACTTTAAGTTCGTGGCTTGATCGAACCGCCCTCCACAGTGAATCCGCATGGAGGGATCGAATCCGTGACGTAGCTAGTCCTTAAGATAGAAGAAGAATCGCCGCATTGCTCCTCCGTCACAGCAACATGATGGGTAGCCCGGGAGAGTTGATCTCTCTCGATCGTTTTAGGCCCGATCCGGCCGTAATCTGCTATGCGACTCTGGCGGCGATGCGATCCAAGAGCTCGCTTATGGAGGAGAGCTCGATCGATCTATCTGTTCGCAAGTTCCAACTAACATGGAGATTGGTTTCGATGACTCGAGAGGTCATCGCCGGGCGGCGCGCCGTAACTAGCGGTCATGAGAAACCGCCAGCCGGAGAGTCCACCAGTGGCCAAGGCTTCTTTGGCGATGGTATCGCCTTTAAAGACGAGATGAGGCATCCTACTGATGAGATCTCGGTAGATGAGGTCAAGACAAGGAACATCATGTTTTACCAAGGTTCTGGCGATGGAGGTAACACCCTGACCCAAGTGATATGCCCAGTACTCTGCCTAGAAGCTCGATGGTATGGTTCACGCCCCTGGGACTAAACCCTCTGGCTATATAGTCTGGACAGGTTTTGTCTCGACTCCTCAAGAGTCTCCTTCCACGCCTAACCAGGCTTCAATGACGGCGAGTCCTATGACTAAGTATTCGGAGGAGGAACCCGCCGCAATGTCAAGAAAATCAACGCTACCGACTCGCTGCCATTGAAGCCTGGTTCGTGGGCTACCGAGGGAGTCCCTGACTAGGGGTGTCCGGATAGCCGGATTATCGCCACGACCGGACTCCAAGACTATGAAGATACAAGATTGAAGACTTCGCCCTGCGGTCCGGATGGGACTTTCCTTGGCGTGGAAGGCAAGCTTGGCGATACGGATTTGTAGATCTCCTACCATTGTAACCGACTCTGTAACCCTAACCTATCCGGTTTCTATACAAACCGGAGGGTTTTAGTCCAGAGGACTAACAACAATCATACCATAGGCTAGCTTCTAGGTTTAGCCTCCTGATCTCGTGGTAGATCTACTCTTGTACTACCCATATCATCAATATTAATCAAGCAGAGTAGGGTATCACCTCCATCGAGAGGGCCCGAACTCGGTAAAACATCGCCCTTGTCTCCCGTTACCATCCGCCTAGACGCACGCTCGGGACCCCTACCGAGATCCGCCGGTTTTGACACCGACATTGGTGCTTTCATTGAGAGTTCCTCTCCGTCGCCACCGATAGGTCCGATGGCTCCTTCGATCATCAACAACGACGCGGTCCAGGTGAGACTTTTCTCCCGGACAGATCTTCGATTCGGCGGCTTTGCTGCGGGCAATTCGCTGGCCATCCGGAGCAGATCGAAAGCTACGCCCCGCCATCAGGTCAGATTTGAAGTTTAAACTATCGGCCGATATCCGCGGAGACTTGATCTTCGACGGATTCGAGCCGCAGCAAAGCAGCGCCACACCGTCTCGATGGGCATGATCTAGCTCGCAGCGAGCGGTGTCCTGGAGGCCGCACCAA
The DNA here is from genome assembly GCA_021605205.1 of Aegilops longissima. Taxonomy (NCBI): domain Eukaryota; kingdom Viridiplantae; phylum Streptophyta; class Magnoliopsida; order Poales; family Poaceae; genus Aegilops; species Aegilops longissima. The sequence continues at coordinate 34,050,569 of CM038677.1, read as the reverse complement.
CATCCGCTCCGACCCTTAATCCGGAGTCGTATTCCCCGGTCGGGGACGAGTGGTTGGACACCGCCTCGGGGGCTACAATCTCTACGGGCGATTGAGCCAACTCCATCCCTGTCCTTTGCGAAGACCTCGACTCAGTGGTGCGGACTCCTCTCCGGACTCGAACCTCTCCGCGCCCTTGCCAATCGAATCCGATTGGGCTGCGTTATGGAGTTCACGGCGCGGGCGTCTTTCAGCGCTTCGCCTTTGGCGACATTCTGAATTCGCTAAAGTCTCTCTTTATCCGGAGAGCCCTGGCCGGACTACGGACAGGAAGGTTGGGATGCGGACGACGAAGAAATTCAACGCCCACCCACCACACACTTGGTAGCCAGTGTCGACGATTGAACCGACATGCTAGACTACGACTCCGAAGACATCGACGGTATGGACGACGATGCCGGAGACGACCAAGACCCAGCGCCTACAGGGCACTGGAAGGCCACCTCGTCATATGACATATACATGGTGGACATCCCAAAAGATGGGAACGATGATGGAACAACGGAGGATGACCCTCCAAGAAACAGCCAAGCGCCGGCGTCGTGGCGCCGCTCTAAATCCCGCCACAATAAAATGGTGATTCCGCACGGAGATAATAACACCCGGACAAGTGCGAAGAAAACCCCTCCAGCAGGACTCGGCGCGGGAGGAGGGAGAAGCAAGTCCGCACGATAGTGCGGCGAAAGAGAGGTCGAGGACGATAATTATCGCCCCTCCGAAGATGAGGCAAGCCTCGGCGACGCATTTAATTTGTCGTGCTCGAGGATCCCGCCAACAGGAGCGCTTTCAAACGCAGGCTTATGGCCACGGCAAGCAGCCTCAAGAAAAGCAGCAACAACTTGGAGCTGACCAGATCTGCTAGTCAGCGGATGGACCGAAGTCCTTGCAGCCAAGAGTATGCACTCGAACGCCTCCAAAAGCTACCCCAAACGCAGGCCGTTGCCTCGATCAGAGGAGGAAGCACCCAAGTCACCAGCAAGACGACATGGCAGATCGCCACCCGTGGCAGCGACGGAGAAGCCTCTCGGCCCTCTGCTCAAGCCACATCCCGAGCGCCGCTCAAAAAGTAGCAAGGCACGGAAAACGCTACCGGACTTGCGAGATATATTGGAGGATAAGGCAAAACATACAAGATCGATCTACGGATCGCGTGGGCGTAACGACGGGATGATTACCGTCGCGCCGAATACAAGAAACCCGCCGGGCCGAACACATGAGACAAAGCTCATATGAGCTACGCCGTGATATAGCCCAATATAGAGGCGCCGACACCCACTATGCTTCACAGATGAAGTAATGGATCATCAAATCGAGGGCTTTAAACCCGTAAACATCGAATCATACGATGGTACTACAGATCCTGCGATGCGGATCGAGGACTATCTCCTCCATATCCACATGGCCCTTGGTGATGATCTACATGCCATGAAATACCTCCCACTTAAGCTTAAAGGACCAGCTCGGCATTGGCTCAACAGCTTGCCACAGAATCAATTGGTTGTTGGGAGGACCGGAAGCCGCATTCCTTGATAACTTCCGGGGCACATATGTGCGACCACCGTACGCATGACCTTAGCCACATAATTCAGCAGCCAGAAGAATCGTCCAGACAATTCTGGACACGGTTCCTAACAAAGAAAAATCAAATCGTTGACTGTCCGGATGCAGAGGCCCTTGCAGCATTCAAACATAACATCCACGACGAGTGGCTTGCCCGGCACCTAGGACAGGAAAAGCCAAAATCCATGGCAGCCCTCACAACACTCATGACACTCTTTTGTGCGGGAGAGGACAGCTGGCTAGATCAAAGCAACAACTTGGCCAAACATCTTGACAGTTCGGATACTAAGGACAGCAATGGCAGGTCGCGTCGGAACAAGAACAAGCGCGCGTAACGGCGATAATATCAAGATACGCCATCAATGCTGGATTCGAGGCTCTAAACCCGTAAGCGGAAGAAGCCATTCAAAAGAAATACCTGGGCCCCGCCCAACTTGGACCGAATACTCGATCGCTTGTGCGGATACATGGCACCCCGAAAACCAGCCAATCACACCAACAGGATTGTTGGGTGTTCAAGCAAGCGAGCAAGTTAAGTGTCGAACTCAATGACAAGGGCTGCATAGCGATGACGATGAAGAGCCCCGCCGAACAATAGAGGATGAAGGGTTTTCCTACACAAGTGCGGACGGTGAACATGATATACGCAACCCACATACCCAAAAGGGAGCGGAAGCATGCACTAAGGGACGTATATGCGATGGAGCCAGTCGCCCCGAAGTTTAACCCATGGTCTTCCTGCCCGATCACCTTTGATCGAAGGGACCACCCCACTAGCATCCGTCACGGCGGCTTTGCCGCATTAGTTCTTGACCCAATTATCGACAGACTTCACCTCACCAGAGTCCTGATGGACGGCGGTAGCAGCCTGAACCTGCTTTATCAGGATACAGTGCACAAAATGGGCATAGACCCCTCAAGGATTAAACCTGCAAAGACGAACTTTAAAGGCGTCATACCGGGTGTAGAGGCCAGTTGTACGGGCTCAGTTACACTCGAAGTGGTCTTCGGATCCCCGGATAACTTCCGAAGCGAAGAGTTAATCTTCGACATCGTCCCATTCCGCAGCGGCTATCATGCACTGCTCGGACGAACCGCATTTGCAAAGTTCAATGCGGTGCCACACTACACATACCTCAAGCTCAAGATGCCAGGCCCTCAAGGAGTAATCACGGTCAATGGAAACACCGAACGCTCTCTCCGAACGGAGGAGCACACGGCGGCCCTCGCGGCGGAGGTACAAAGCAGCCTCTCACATCAATTGTCGAGTCTGGCCACTAAGCGTTCGGACACTGTCAAGCGCGCCCGGAGTAACCTACAACAAGACCGCCTGACACGATTCAAGCACGCGTAGCAATCCAGCCCCAACCCCCGCCCTCGCGAAATCGCGAAGCCAGTATTACGCATGCATAATTACGCTCTGGAGATACCATGGGCATATGGGGAGGGGCAAGACCACGACACGCCAAGAATGCGGCTCGACCGCACCAGGGGCTCCCGATTGTGTCATTCTTTTTCTTTTTTCCTTTTTTCTTCCTTTTTTCTTTCAGGACTCCGTCTTTGAGAAGCCCTGTCCGGCACTAGAATCGCCGAACTCACGATGCAACAGCCAGGGAAGCAGTAAGCCAAGTCGAAGTGTTCAGGTGGTCTCTATTACGAGCATTATACCTGTTTTACATACCATCCCATAGCTTACCCCTGGAGGGGGACATGTTAGATAGTCCTATCCCTTGCTTATCGCACTATTTGTATCGTTCTGCTCTCATTGCAGTACCTTTTTGAATAAACAATACATAGCTTTTTGCTTATTATTGCTCTACTTCCCTTATCTATACATATGTCCATTTCACGACATGTTGCAACCGTACACTTTGGTACGACCAATACACCAGGGGCTTAAGTATCCCAAAATTATGGTGTGATAAGTCCGAACACTTTCACAAGTCGGCACCGAACTTATAGCATTATATGAATCGGCTCGAATCATGTCTTGGGTCAATAGTTGGGTTTGCCGGCTCCGTGTTTTGGTACCTTACGCCCGTTATATCGGCTAAGGTAGCACCGGAGAACCACTGCGATTGTGCCCCAGTTGAGCTGGGTCGAGCACCTGAGTGGAGAAAGCTAAAACTGACCGTCATGATAGGGCGAGAGCCTGTCGCCGTTCAAGATGTTTTTTCGGGTCCCTAAAGACTTATGCCGCTTAGAGCGAGGAACCGGAATTGTCCGGCCAAGGCGTGGATAGCACCCCGAACTCGGTCTTCCGAATACTAGGGGCTTCGCCGAAATTTAAAATTATAGAATTCTATGGCTAAGTGAGAGTGTTCAAGCATTATAAGTCCGGTTGCCTTGTTCGTTGTGTTGGCGCCTCCTAGATGGACCCAAGAATGGGAACAAGACTGCTCAAGTTTATCCGAACACCCCAAAGACTCGTGGCATGGGGCTGAAGCCAACGACTTGCCATCTCTCAAATTTGATAAGCGGCCGCCTGAAGGTAATATTTTAAATTAATAAGCGTTGCTTAGCGCATATGAACAAGTTTTCAGCATACAGGATAACAAATGCGAGTTTATTCAAAATTACATCTTTGGAGCACTCATCCGCTATTCGTGGGCACCCTTCAGAGGCCCTCATAGTACATTTCGGCGTGCGATGCTCATGGCCCTTGGTGGCCCGTCCGTCACAAGCCTCTCGCATCCAGCTTGCCCGGTGCACTTTAGCACGGGCAAGGGCCCGACGGACACCTTCAATGTAGACGGAGCGCTTGATGACTTCAAGCCGCAGACAGGCATCCACCAGCCGCTCCACCAAGTCAAGTAGCTCCGAGCATGGCCTCCAATGGCCCACCGCCGCTATAAGGCCCTTCATGGCCTGTTCGGCGACCTTATGGAGCTCGACCAACTGCTTGACTGGTCGCTCAGGGCACGGTTGGTCGGCCTCGGCATCTGAGACCAGAACACCTTTTCCGTCGAGCTCCCTCCTTGGCGCGGTAGAATGCGGCAGCATCGGACACACCACTGGGGCAAATGTCACGAATGCTCTGGAGAGCTCCGAATCCGGGTAAGTAATAGGTAATTCACTTTCACATGCTTGCTTTGCATAAAGAATGCCTTACCGCCGCTATCTTCTTTAAAGACTCAATTTCTTGGAGGGCTTTTTGGGCCTCGGCCTTAGCAGCTTTGGCACTCTCAAGAGCCGAGGCGAGCTCGGACTCTCGAGTCTTCGAGTCACGCTCCAAACTCTCGTGTTTTTCCACGAGAGCTTGGAGCTCTTGCCGCATCCTTAGCCAGCTCGCCTCCCCTTCTCTCGCTCGGTGCGTTCCGCCTGGCCGCTTTGTTTTCGGCCACGGACACCGCTTCCTTCAGGGTCGCCACCTCGTTCGTGGCCCCTGCAGTACCCAAGTTATTCCTGTTATTTTTTGCAACCAAAACCTTTTCTATAAGGTATTACTTACCTTCCTTGTCCTCGAGCTGCTTCTTGGCTTGTCCGAGCTCGTTCTCGGACCGCTCGAGGTTCTGCTTTAATGCATTGACCTCCTTGATCGGTCTGAGGTCAAGTCAGAGCCTGCATTCCCATATTGACATACTTATGTTAGACTCCTCGTATATCTTTTTAGATCCTTAGTCCGACTTTTATTTCCGAACACGAACTAAGCATCGGGGCTACTGTCTATGCGGTTATATTTTACATATTCTAAAACTTACCTCAAAGCATGTTAGAAGGCTGGTATAGGCTTCGGTCAGCCCGCTCTTGGCGGACTGAACTGTCCGGATCACCGCACTCATAACAGTGCGGTGCTCCTCCTCGATGGAAGCGCCGTTAAGCGCCTCCAGTAAGCTATCCGGTGCCTCCAGTTGGACGAAGGACACCGACGTCTTACCCTTCTTGCGAAGGATCCGCTGGCCGGACTTCGGAACTGCTGATGGTTCCGGCATGGAGTCCGGACGAGGGTCGGGCTTAGAGCCCCTGGGGGTCTTGCCCCGCAGCAGGTCCGGGGTTGCCTTGTGGCACCTCCGGCGCTACCTCCTCTTGACCAAGCCCCCCTTGGGGCCCCACCGCGACGTCATCCGCAGTGTGAGGCGAGGAGGCGGTCGGAAGCGAAGTACTCTCCATTTCCGACGAGCCCAGGGACCCGCTCGATGAATCGGTGAACTCGCCCTTAGGCGGGCTGCACGGTTGTTCGACATTAGAGAACACTCTGCAATAATAAAAAACCATGGGTATCCGGACACTTACGATCTCGCCAGGGGCTTGGCCCTTGTAGGCCAATCCTCCTCGTCGTCGTCGACGTTGGTGGGGAAGTCCGGGGGAAGGGTTCTTCCCTTCTTGGACCCTCCGGCCTTCCCAGTTGGGGCGGCCTTCCTTTTCTTCTCCTCGGCTGGGAGGAGCTTCTTCTTCCTCCTCGTCTTGAGGAGAAGATTCGCTTCAGAATCTGATAGCACTGGCGTCGGGAGCTCCTTGAGTTCTGTGGCCTCCTTCTTGGCCTTCTTCTCCGGCACCACGCGGCGGGCGCCGAGCCAGCAGCCCCGTCAATCAGGCGTCCTCCGGGTCTTCCGCAAAGGAGCGAACAGTTAATCTGTCCGGACGTCTTCACCAGATCTGTCAAAGATTAGGGAATTTTAGATCCCACATAGAGTCAATCTATGAAAAAAGAGTCCCGTAAAGGGTAAAATAACTTACCTCGCCGGCTGGACGCCGTGAGCTGTATCCGCGATCCTTGTTAGCGGATGCTGGGGCTTCAGCTGTTGGAGAACGTTGCAGAAAATTAAATTTTTTTTCCTACGGTTTCACCAAGATCCATCTATGAGTTCATCTAAGCAACGAGTCATGGGAGAGAGATTGCATCTACATACCACTTGTAGATCGCGTGCGGAAGCGTTCACTAGAACGTGGATGATGGAGTCGTACTCGCCGTGATCCAAATCACCGATGATCGAGTGCCGAACGGACGGCACCTCCGCATTCAACACACGTACGGAGCGGATGACGTCTCCTCCTTCTTGATCCAGCAAGGGGAAAGGAGAGGTTGAAGAAGATGGCTCCAGCAGCAGCACGACGGCGTGGTGGTGGTGGAGCAGCAAGACTCTGGCAGGCTTCGCCAAGCTCGTGGCGAGGAGGAAGAGGTGTAGCAGGGGAGGAGGCGCAGAACTTCAGTGCGGCTGCCCCCCCCTCCCTTATATAGGCCCCCAGGGGGGCGCTGGCCCTTGGAGATCTAATCTCCCAAGGGGGGCGGCGGCCAAGGGGGTGGAGTGGCCCCCAAGGCAAGTGGGGCCACCCCCCCCACCCTAGGGTTTCAACCCTAGGTGCAGGGGGTGGGCCAAGGGGGGCGCACCAGCCCACTATGGGCTGGTTCCCCTCCCCACTTTAGCCCATGGGGCCCTCCGGGATGGGTGGCCCCACCCGGTGGACCCCCCGGACCCTTCCGGTGGTCCCGTTACAATACCGGGTGACCCCGAAACTTTCCCGATGGCCGAAACAACACTTCCTATATATAATTCTTTACCTACGGACCATTCCGGAACTCCTCGTGACGTCCGGGATCTCATCCGGACTCGAACAACATTCGTTTACTGCATACTCATATTCATACAACCCTAAGCGCCACCGAACCTTAAGTGTGTAGACCCTACGGGTTCGGGAGACACGAGACATGACCGAGGCGGCTCTCGGGCAATAACCAACAGCGGATCTGGATACCCATGTTGGCTCCCACATGCTCCTCGATGATCTCATCGGATGAACCACGATGTCGAGGATTCAAACAACCCGTATACAATTCCGCTTTGTCAATTGGTATGTTACTTGCCCGAGATTCGATCGGTCGGTATCCCAATACCTCGTTCAATCTCGTTCTTGGCAAGTCACTTTACTGCATACAGTAATGCATGATCCGTGACGGACACTTTGTCACTTTGAGCTCATTATGATGATGCACTACCGAGTGGGCCCAGTGATACCTCTCCGTAACACGGAGTGACAAATCGATCTCGATCCGTGTCAACCCAACAGACACTTTCGGAGATACCGTAGTGCACCTTTATAGTCACCCGATTCGTTGTGACGTTTGGTACACCCAAAGCACTCCTACGGTATCCGGGAGTTACACGATCTCATGGTCTAAGGAAGAGATACTTGACATTGGAAAAGCTCTAGCAAAACGAACTACACGACCTTGTGCTATGCTTAGGATTGGGTCTTGTCCATCACATCATTCTCCTAATGATGTGATCCCATTATCAATGACATCCGATGTCCATAGTCAGGAAACCATGACTATCTATTGATCAACGAGCTAGTCAACTAGAGGCTCACTAGGGACATATTGTGGTCTATGTATTCACACGTGTATTACAATTTCCGGATAATACAATTATAGCATGAATAAAAGACAATTATCATGAACAAGGAAATATAATAATAATCCTTTTATTATTGCCTCTAGGGCATATTTCCAACAGTCTCCCACTTGCACTAGAGTCAATAATCTAGTTACATTGTGATGAATCGAACACCCATAGAGTTCTGGTGTTGATCATGTTCTGCCCGCGGAAGAGGTTTAGTCAATGGATCTGCGACATTCAGATCTGTATGCACTTTGCAAATTTCTATGTCTCCATCTTGAACATTTTCACGGATGGAGTTGAGCGGCGCTTGATGTGCCTGGTCTTCTTGTGAAACACAGGCTCCTTGGCAAGTGCAATAGCTCCGGTGTTATCCACAGAAGAGTTTGATCGGCCCCGACGCATTGGGTATGACTCCTAGGTCGGTGATGAACTCCTTCACCCAAATTGCTTCATCGCTGCCTCCGAGGCTGCCATGTACTCCGCTTCACATGTAGATCCAGCCACGGCTCTGGTTGCGGCTGCACCAGCCATTGCTCCACCATTCAACATATACACGTATCCGGTTTGTGACTTAGAGTCATCCAGATCTGTGTCGAAGCTAGCGTCGGCGTAACCCTTCTGACGAGCTCTTTGCCACCTCGATAAGCGAGAAACATGTCCTTTGTCCTTTTCGGTACTTCAGGATATTCTTGACCGCTGTCCGGTGTTCCTTGCGGGATTACTTTGGTACCTTCCTACCAAACTTACGGCAAGGTTTACATCAGGTCTGGTACACAGCATGGCATACATAATAGATCCTATGGCGAGGCATAGGGATGACGCTCATCTCTTCTTTATCTTTTGCCGTGGTCGGGCATTGAGCGAGCTCAATCTCACACCTTGCGATACAGGCAAGAACCCTTTCTTGGACTGATACATTTTGAACTTCTTCAAAATCTTATCAAGGTATGTGCTTTGTGAAAGACCTATGAGGCGTCTCGATCTATCTCTATAGATCTTGATGCCTAATATATAAGCAGCTTCTCCAAGGTCCTTCAATGAAAAACTTTTATTCAAGTAGGCCTTAATGCTGTCCAAGAGTTCTATATCATTTCCCATAAAAAGTATGTCATCTACATATAATATGAGAAATGCTACAGAGCTCCCACTCACTTTCTTCTATACATGAGGCTTCTCCATAAGTCTGCATAAACTAACGCTTTGATCATCTCATCAAAGCGAATGTTCCAACTCGAGATGCTTGCACCAGCCCATAAATGGATCGCTGGAGCTTGCATACCTTGTTAGCATTCTTATGGTCGACAAAACCTTCCGGCTGCATCATATACAGCTCTCCCTTAAGATAACCGTTAAGGAATGCCGTTTTGACGTCCATCTGCCATATCTCATAATCATAGTATGCGGCAATTGCTAACATGATTGAGACGGACTTAAGCTTCGCTACGGAGAGAAAGTCTCATCGTAGTCAATTCCTTGAACTTGCCGATAACCCTTAGCGACAAGTCGAGCTTTATAGATGGTGACATTACCATCTGCGTCCGTCTTCTTCTTAAAGATCCATTTGTTTTCTATCGCTCGCCGATCATCGGAACAAGTCTGTCAAAGTCCATACTTTGTTTTCATACATGGATCCTATCTCGGATTGCATGGCTTCAAGCCATTTGTTGGAATCGGCCCGCCATTGCTTCTTCATAGTTTGAAGGTTCACCGTTGTCTAACAACATGATTTCCGGGACAGGGTTGCCATACCACTCTGGTGTGGAGCGTGTCCTTGTGGACCTCGAAGTTCAGTAGCAACTTGATCCAAGTACCTTGATCATCATCATTAATTTCCTCTCCGGAGGGGTAGGCACCACAGGAACATTTTCTGAGCTGCACTACTTTCCGGTTCAAGAGGTAGTACTTCATCGAGTTCTACTTTCCTCCCACTTACTCCTTTCGAGAGAAACTCTTTTTCAAGAAAGGATTCGTTCTGGGCAACAAAGATCTTGCCTTCGGATCTAAGGTAGAAGGTATACCCAATAGTTTCCTTAGGGTATCCTATGAAGACGCATTTTTCCGACTTGGGTTCGAGCTTTTCAGGTTGAAGTTTCTTGACATAAGCATCGCATCCCCAAACATTTAGAAACGACAACTTAGGTTTCTTGCCAAACCATAATTCATATGGTGTCGTCTCAACGGATTTAGATGGTGCCCTATTTAAAGTGAATGTAGCTGTCTCCAGTGCGTATCCCCGAAATGATAGCGGTAAATCGGTAAGAGACATCATAGATCGCACCATATCCAATAGAGTGCGATTACGACGTTCGGACACACCGTTTCGCTGAGGTGTTCCAGGAGGCGTGAGTTGTGAAACGATTCCACATTTTCTTAAGTGTGTACCAAATTCGTGACTTAAATATTCTCCTCCACGATCCGATCGTAAGAATTTTATCTTTCGGTCACGTTGATTCTCTACCTCATTCTGAAATTCCTTGAACTTTTCAAAGGACTCAGACTTGTGTTTCATCAAGTAGACATACCCATATCTACTCAAGTCATCAGTGAGAGTGAGAACATAACGATATCCTCCATGAGCCTCAACGCTCATTGGACCTTTTACATCGGTATGTATGATTTCCAATAAGTTGGTTGCTCGCTCCATTGTTCCGAGAACGGAGTCTTGGTCATTTTGCCCATGAGGCATGGTTCGCATGTGTCAAATGATTCATAATCGAGAGACTCTAAAAGTCCATCGAATGGAGCTTCTTCATGCGCATGACACCAATGTGACCAAAGGCGGCGAGTGCCACAAGTATGTGGGACTATCGTTATCAACTTTACATCTTTTGGTATTCACACTATGAATATGTGTAACATTACGCTCGAGATTCATTAAGAATAAACCATTGACCATCGGAGCATGACCATAAAACATATCTCTCATATAAATAGAACAACCATTATTCTCGGATTTAAATGAGTAGCCATCTCGCATTAAACGAGATCCTGATACAATGTTCATGCTCAAACTTGGCACTAAATAACAATTATTGAGGTTTAAAACTAATCCCGTAGGTAAATGTAGAGGTAGCGTGCCGACGGCGATCACATCGACCTTGGAACCATTCCCGACGCGCATCGTCACCTCGTCCTTTGCTAGTGTCCATTTATTCCGCAGCTCCTGCTGTGAGTTACAAATATGAGCAACGGCACCGGTATCAAATACCCAGGAGTTACTACGAGTACTGGTAAGGTACACATCAATTACATGTATATCAAATTGAAAGTGCGTTATATCGACTAGAGGGGGGGTGAATAGGCGATTTTTATGAATTCTTCACTGAGGAATTTGCCGGTGAGGAAATTCCTTAGCGAAGAACTACTTGCAGTGGAATAAGTACTCAGTAGTAAGCATAACAGAATACAAGCATGGTCATCATGATGAAATGAAGACTAGCACAGAGTACAGAAAGCGTAATCACAGGATAACACAAGATGAAGACAAACAGACTGAAGAAATTGAGGCGAGGAAATTGAGAAAATCTTGATCAAAGTCTTCAAACACAGATGTGAACAAACACTCAACACGAGAATGAGGAAATGAAAGGGTTGTGGAAATAGAACCAGTTAGGTTGGTGAAGACAATGATTTGGTAGACCAGTTCCAACTGCTATCTCGGTTATACGTCTGGTTGAGCGGCTGAGTATTTAAACTCGAGGACACACAGTCCGGACACCCGATCGCTGAGCACGCAGCTCAGGACACCAAGTCCTCACCGTATTCTCCTTGAACTAAGGTCACACAGACCTCGTCCAATCACTCGTGGTAAGTCTTGAGCGACTTCCAAACCTTCACAGACTTGGTCACTCGGCGATCCACAATTCCTCTTGGATGCTCTAGACCATGGCGCCTAACCGTATGGAAGAAGCACAGTCTTCAAAGGTAACAAGCGTCGGATCCACGCAGGATCAATTTCTTGATGATGCTCAATCACTTTGGGTTTGTAGGGGTTTGGTTTTGGGTTTTCCTCACTTGATGATTTTCACTCAAAGTCCTCGGAGGATGGGTTGCTCTCAAATGACAAGTGTCAAGTTCTCTCGGAGCAGCCAACCAGCTAGTGGTTGTGAGGCGGCTATTTATAGCCTAGGGAGCAGCCCGACATGATAAGACATAAATGCCCTTCAATGATATGACCGTTAGGTGGATAAGATATTTTGGGACAGTGGCGCAAGAAGACAAAGCACGGTCGGAAATTTGACTCTCAAATTCCTCGGGGCTATCATGTTCCTCATTGTGTAGGCAATCCGACTGGCGAATTCCTAACTCCTCGGTCGAACAAATTCCTCGTGACTGGAAGAACTTCGTCTCATCCTTGAAGAAATTGACTGAAGCTGTATGAGATTTCAAAGGCTTCACTCAAGGGATTGGTAGGTTTAGGATTTTGAGTTGAGCATCACATGGAAATTTTTCCTTAGTATTTCCTCGACCCCTTTAACGAAGACGGTGTTTCCTATGACTCAAGAAAGAGAAAATGAAACTACGAAAACAAAAGTCTTCACGCTTCATGTTCCTCAAATGAATACCAAGTCTTCAAGGTCACACCAATTTCTTCACTTTCAAAGTCTTGAGAAAGTCTTGAGAATATCAAAGTCTTGATTGAAGAACTTCATTTTAGGGTTGACTTTCTCTGTAAATATCAAACTCCTCATAGACTTATAGACCTGTGTACACTCACAAACACATTAGTTTCTTAACCTATAAGTCTTCAATACACCAAAATCACTAAGGGCACTAGATGCACTTACAATCTCCCCTTTTGGTGATTGATGACAATATAGGTTAAGTTTTCAACGAGGATAAACATATGAATTGTAAATACTGATAATGAGGAATTTGATTGCAAGATATAGAAGAACTCCCCTTGAAGATGTGCATAGTGAGGAATTTGCGTCTGAGGCAATGCACATTTGAAGAAATGAATCATGGAGATCTCCCCCTATATCTTGTAATTCATACACGCATTTGACATATAATATGAAGAATTTGAAATGCATGATGAAATATGGTGCTTGATGTTATTCAGAGTATGCAAAATAACACATCAAGAGTGTCAGAGCCCAAATCAGTTTGCTATGAAGATTTTCAAGGGGCTCACTAGAATTAGAGCATAATGCATCAAAAGTATCAAAGCACCATCGGGTTTAAGATTACAACTCGATCCAATAAAAGGTTTCAGAAGAACGAGAGTTGTAACTCAAATTACTGTATATAGGCAATAAACTAGACCCGTTTGAAGACTAACTCAAATTTCTCCCCCTTTGTCATCAAATGACCAAAAGGATCGAAACTGAGGACTAACGCTCCTGAAGAATTTCAAGTTGAAGACAGAGCGCCAGCATTGTTGGGGTTGTTTGTTGAAGTAGGACCAGCAGCGGTGTCTTCCAAGTCTTCATTTTCATCAGTGTCGCGAGATGAAGAATAGGAGCTGGCCACCAAGGAAGGAACTTTGACCTTCTTGAATTTCTTCGGAGGAGGTGCAGACCAGTCAAATTCTTCCTTGAGTCCCATTGACGTCAGTTCTTCTTCCTTGTAGACATGTGAAAGAACAACCAGTGCGTTTGAAGGTTTCATGGAGGTAGTAGTGGTTTTTCTTCTTTGCATTGTGTGTTGAGGTCATGTTGTGAAGAAAAGTACCAAACCGACGCTTGACCCATTTATGATTACGATCAACCTTCCGATGAAGGCGAGGAGTAACTCACGATCATCATCACCACAGGTGCGATAGCTTGAGGACTTTGCTTGGTGAGGTATTTGCGGCTGAGTCATGTGTGGCAGAGTCATCATTGGTGGAGTAGGATGCTGCTTTGCGAAACTGTCCATCCAATGGACGAATGCCTTCATCGATTACAGCAGTAGCCTTGCCCTTGTCATTATCTGAGGTAAATGTCCGTTTGAGGATTTAAATCGGAGGCAAGTAGCTGCAGTGGTTCAAAGTATCAGCCTTGTAATTTAGTGAAGACCTTGTTCTGATGAGTCTCATAATCCAAGGCGCATAAGGCTTCAGCTTAAATGGTGACATAGCTATGTTTGCCAGAGTCCTCATGAAGAAATCATGGAAGTTGATGGGAACGCCATGGATGATGTTGAAAAGCATATTCTTCATACCAGTCACAGATATCAGTGCAGAAATTTAGAAGTCCTGCGTCGTGAAGAACACTGAGGACTGGCTCAAAGCCTGGCAGCGACTCCATATCCACATGAGGAATATGAGCATGATCGAAGATTTTATCCTTGTTGAAGAGCACTGAGGAATAGAAGTTGGCTTGGCTGGCAGTCCAGAAACGCCTCTTCCTAATGCGAGCAGAATCATATGGATTATAATTAGTGAAGAACACATGCTCGGCAAAGAAATCTTCAGCCTTGAACTTTTGCTTGCTTGAGAAAGGATTCTTTTGCTTGGGCAGAGGGGTGTCAGTGAGTTGCATCACCACCTCAGGAATCGTAAGTTCAGGTTCTTCAGGCTGAGGAATTTCTTGTTCCTCAACAGATGCAGTCTGAGGATCAGCAGCAGGAGTTTCATCAGCACTAGTGGCTGGAATTTCTTCATGCACAGAACCAGTGGGTTGAGTTTCTTCAGAGTCCACTTGGACTGTTTGTGTAGGGGACTGAGGAATCTGTTGGAGCGGGGTGAAGAGAGGAGTATTGGGATGCTGACTTTCCCAAAAGTCATCATTTATCACTGGTGTGGTGCATCTAATATCCACATCTTTATCTTCAATTTCCTCAACACCAGCCTCTTCAGCTGTGAACTGAGGCATAGGTGAGGAAATGACTGGGGTTGAAGGGATTGCATCCACTTCAATTTCTTCATCGATCTGCTCTGACGAAGCAGAAGAATGATGTTCTTCATCAGATCCGATTGGGATCTCATAGTCTTCTCCAAAAGGAACAACGTCCTTTGATGGTACGGAGGAAATTGGAACAACATCAATTGGATTTTCGTATGAGCTGGTCATAGGCCTCATTTTCTTCATGGTGAAGAATCGACGCGGTGATGCTTTCCTTTTCTTCACAGCTGCTCGTTCTGCGGCCTTGGTTTTCTTCACATCGAGGCGATGGAAGAATTGGAGTTAGAGTTGGGCAGGAGGAGCTGAGGAATGTGGTTCGATTTCTTGGTATGGCGGTCGGTTGCCTGTCTTGAGCAGTTTCTTGAGCGCACCACTAGTGGGTGCCTGTCAATTCTTCGGTGGCTGGAATGGGATCATCAGCCTGGAACTAGCATTTTCATCAGCAGGCTGAGCGTCATCAGCGGTGCTGGCATGTTCTTCAGTCGGTTGGGCTGAGGCTTCAGCCTGAGGAATTTCATGTTGCACTGGGCGGCAACATTGGTGAAGTTCTTCGTCAGGTTCACAAATCTGACCTTGGCTCCTTGCCAATCAGCATAATATGAATCGAAGTTTTTGCTGAGGTCTTGAATTTCAGTTTGGACCTTGAGAAGCTCCTCAGGTGTCATCTTGACAACGTTTTTCTTCAGGAACTTCTCCTTCTGTATTGAGCCTTTTGATTTCCTTGCCTTCTCAAACTTCCATTTTCTTCAGCTATGAAGTGAGTCAACATATGACTTTGTCCGGTGTCGAGATGAAGGTCGGGCATGGGGGTATTGGGATCCTTGTGCGTAGATCAATATAGTCGAGGATTTTCTTGGATCGATGGCGAGGGCACAAATGTGCCTTTGGCTCTAGCGGCCTTTTCTTGGCGGTCTCGATGATTTCCATAAGTTCATCAAAGATGCCTCATCATCGAAGGCACATGGAATGCAACCTGTTTCTTCCTTGGGCTAGGCCGAGGACCTCGTCCATTGTTGCTTTGGTCTTCAGCAGAGTCGGGCGATTGAAGAAATGGGAGCGGTGAGAACTTGCGTAAGCGCTGAGGCAATTGAGAAGCCAGCAGTCCTTTGACATGTAGCAGATGCGAGGCGAAGACTTTGTGAGCTGTTGAGGACTTTGGTGGAGCAGCAGCGGTGTGAGGAATTTGCTTGGAGGTGCTCTTTGAGGAACTTGGCCGTGAGGCGCAGATGGTGAAGCACTTGGCTTATGAGCAGGCTTCTTTTGCATGGATTTCCTCGGTTTGACCGAGACCTCGATGCGATAGCAATGGCAGAATCCTCATTGAATTTCTTCTTGCCTCCTTTGCTTGCTTTGCCAATTTTGCTTGGCGTTTAGCCCATTCATCGTGAAAGTCCTCACCTCGTTTGATGCTTGTGGGATCAGCTACTTGGCAGGTGCCAAAGGGCTCTTGGGCATGGAGGATTTAGGCGAATTTCTTCATGTACTTAGGAGTTACATATCTATATTCCTCCATTCCGTGACCATCTCCGTTCAATCTTCGAATCGCACCTTGCGTTGATTTTTGTTTTCTTCATCCGGTGTGCGTAGTCAGCATAGATTTCCTCGAGGATTTCAAACGCAGTCATAACCTCGGGTTTCTTTCCTCCTTTACGTGGCTTCTTCATACGCCATGTTCTTGATTGAGGAAATTGAACAATTGAGTTATCTGAAGAAGTATGCAGTTTTCTTGAGGAACGCTGCAAATGAGTTAAGTTGATGAGAACCTAGGGATTCAGCAGCGGACATTTGTACCTGTGAACAGAGTATAGTTGCGAGGAATTTGGAGAGGTCATATCGTTCTCGGAAGGTTTTCAAAAGAACAGCTTTTGAGGATTTTGACCGAGATGAGCCTTGAGGAATTTCACTAAGCGTTCTTTGTCTTAGGTTCGAGTTGTATAGATCGAGGATCCACACAATTGAGGAATCTTGAAGAAAATCATTGCTTAGAGAAACAAATCAAGAGATTTGAGGTGTTCATATGTGTGAAGATTTGAAGAGTAAACACCTTTGAAGATTTTCAAGAAGATTTGAGAATCAAAGCGAGTAATAAAAGTAACTTTTAATTACCGAAGTGAAGAACACGATTTAACCGAGAAGAACAGTTGAGAAGTTCGTCGTTCAGATCTTCCACGCCCTAACTTGGCAGAGGAAGACAGCTACGGCGACGGCGGAGTGAAGATTTCATGATCGGCGCGAGCACGTCGGCGACGAGGTCGAGGCAGTGAAGCTTTTCCTCACCGGCGACGATGGGGTAGCGGCGGCGCTAGGGTTTGAGGAGCTCGAGCGGGAGAGAGAGGTCGAGCAGAGTAAAAGAAATGAGGAAGGGGAGAGGGGTATTTATAGACACGGTGAAAAACGGATCGCCTAGAAGATTTAGGGACGAACATGCCTGACCATTTCCCTTCTCACGACATGTGTCACCCACGTACCGTGTAGTGGAGATCGTGTACGATCGTGGGTGAATAGAATAATGCATCGTGGGATGCGGAACGGTTTGAGCGGAAAAAACGAAGGTTTGGATAAGATCAGTTTTAAAGTTCCGTTTCAATTTCTTCAGCTGTCAAGGACACAGTGAAGATTTTGAACGAGTTTCAAAATAGAACACACATGAAGAAATTGTGAATGGATTGGGTTGAGTATAGCATAGAGGGGGAAGGGTCCGATCACATTCACTTAGCAGAACAAGCGACTTGAAGAAATAGCCATAAGTGAATGTTGTAGAGGACATAAACCAATGAAGAAAGACGACGGAAACAGTGAAGATTTTGCAAAGCTGAAGAATTTGAAAAACTGAAGAATTTCAAAACTGAGGAGAAACTCAAATTGAATATTTTAAACTTTGGTGGTGGCGTGACCCACCGTATAAGAAAGATGATTTCAGACACCGCGTACAATTGTCGTAGGGTTCTGAGAATCAAATTCTTCATTAATTTCTTCACACTAAGAGTGTAATTCTTCATTGATTGAAGAAAAACGTTTCTTCATGTGTTGCACACCTAAGTCATCAATTTTGCATAAGTGTCAGGATGTGTGTTCTTTTCAAAGAACGTTCGAAGATTCTAAGATATTTAGCTCACACCGCAACTTGCTAAATCTCTTCTCATCCAAGGGCTTAGTGAAGATATCAGCTAGCTGTTCTTCAGTCTTCACGTGCTCGATGGAGATGTCGCCCTTCAACACATGATCACGAAGAAAATGATGACGAATTTGAATGTGCTTTGTCTTGAGTGCTGAACTGGGTTGTGAGCAATCTTGATGGCACTCTCATTGTCACAATAGAGAGGCACATTCTTCACGTTGATGCCGTAGTCCTTGAGAGTTTGCTTTATCCATAGCAATTGAGCACAACACGAGCCAGCAGCAATGTATTCAGCTTCCGCATGATGAGCGGTGATACAGTTCTGTTTCTTGAGGACCAACGGACCAAAGATCGTCAGAAATGACAAGTACCAGATGTTGACTTGCGGTCCACACGATCACCAGCATAGTCGAGTCAGAATATCAATGAGATCAAAAGTAGAGCCCTTGGGGTACCATAAACCTAGTGTTGGTGTGTGAGCTAGATATCGAAGAATATGCTTCACAGCCTTATGGTGTGATTCCTTGGTGTAGCTTGAAATCGGGCACACATGCAAACACTAAGCATTATATCTGGCCTAGATGCACATAAGTACAATAAACAACCAATCATGGGCGGTATACCTTGTGATCGAAGTCAATACCATTTTCATCGATTGCATAGATGGCCATTTGTGGGCATAGGAATTTTGACACCTTTGCAATCTTGCATGCGAATTTCTTGGGACATCTTTGAGGTATTTCTCTGAGATATGAATATGCCATTGTGTTGTTGTGAATTTGAAGACCTAAGAAGAATTTCAACTCTCCCATCATAGACATTTGATATTCTTCACTCATCATGTAGGCAAATTCATCACTATAACGTTCGTCAGTACAGCCAAAGATAATATCATCAACATATATTTGGCACACAAACAGTTCACCATCATAAGATTTAGTAAAGAGAGTAGGATCGAGTGAACTGGGTATGAAGCCATTCTTCACGAATAATTCCTTCAATGTATCATACCACACCCGAGGGGCTTGCTTGAGGCCATAGAGGGCCTTATTGAGTCTGAAGACTTTGTCAGGATTCTTTGGATCTTCAAAACCTGGGGGTTGAGCAACATATACTTCTTCCTCAAGCTTACCATTGAGGAATGCACTTTTCACATCCATTTGATATAAAGTGATATTGTGATGGTTAGCATAGGCGAGTAATATCTTGAATAGACTCAAGTCTAGCAGCAGGTGCAAAGGTTTCATCGAAATCAATTCCTTCAACCTTCGTGTAGCCTTGAGCTACTAGTGGTGCCTTATTCCTCACCACAAGACCATTTTCATCTTGCTTGTTGCGATAGATCCACTTTGTGCCAATGATATTATGCTTGCGAGGATCTGGACGTTTGACCAGTTCCAGACATTGTTGAGCTCGAACTGATGTAATTCTTCTTGCATGGCCTGAATCCTCCGGCTCGAAATGCTTCATCTACCTTAGTGGGCTCTGTGATAGAGACAAAAGCATAGTGCCCACAAAAGTTAGATAAATGTGAAGCTTTTGGCGTGTGAGAGGACTGGCGCTTTAATGTCATCGATGATCTTCTCCACTTGCACTTCTTTTGCAAGCGAGGATGAGCTGGTTGTCGTCGAGGAATTTGATCATTTTCCTCGGCGCCATTTTCTTGACATTATCTTGAGTGCATCAGCTCGGCGTTCTTGGCGTCTGAGAATGAATTCTTCAGCAATTTCTTGAAGAGGAATGACATCCTCGGTTGCCTTGAACTGATAGAATCCTCGGTGCTGGTTCGTCTAACATGAAGGTAGGTGCTCTCTTTGCGAGCCATTAGTTTCATCGAACCGCACATCTCTGATGTCAACAATCTTGTGTAGAGTGATGTTGAAGACTACTGTAGGGTGGCGAGTCCTTTCCGTAACCAAGCATAAAACCTTCATGTGCTTTCGGTGCAAATTTAGAGTTGTGATGAGGATCTCTAATCCAGCATTTAGCACCGAAGACTTTGAAATAACTTACATTAGGTTTCTTGTCAGTGAGGAGTTCATAGGCAGTCTTCTTGAAGAATTTGTGAAGATATACTCTGTTGATGATGTGGCACGCAGTGTCAATTGCTTCAATCCAAAAACGACTAGGCGTTTTGTATTCATCAAGCATAGTGCGAGCCATCTCAACCAGAGTTCTGTTCTTGCGCTCCACGACGCCATTTTTCTGAGGAGTATAAGGAGCAGATAACTCATGAGTAATACCAAGTTCATCAAGATAGTCATCAAGACCGGAATTCTTGAACTCAGTTCCATTGTCACTCCTGATGTGCTTGATCTTCACACCAAAGTTAGTTGAAGCCCTCGAGGAAAATCGTTTGAAGACTTCCTGCACTTGATTTTTGTAAGTAACAATGTGTACCCATGTGTAACGAGAGTAGTCATCAACAATAACAAAGCCATATAGAGATGCATCATTAACGACAGCTGAGTAATGATTGGGACCAAAGAGGTCCATGTGAAGCAATTCGAAGGGACGAGTAGTGGTTATGATAGTCTTTGCTGGATGCTTGGCCTTGGTCATTTTTCCAGCTTCATAGGCTCCGCATAAGTGATCCTTGAGGAATTTGACATTTTCAATGCCAATGACGTGCTTCTTCTTTGCAAAGCGTGTGCAAATTCCTCATGCCTACGTGACCAAGTCGCCGATGCCATAGCCAGCCTTCTGAAGCTTTTGCAAGTAGACATACGGCTGGTTGTGGTCCTGTGGAAAAGTCAACAATGTACAAGTCTCCTCTCCTAAAGCCTTCGAAGACTTTGGAATTGTCAGCTTCCATAATCACAACACAACGATACTTGCCAAAGATAACAACCATATCAAGATCACAAAGCATTGAGACTGACATGAGGTTGTATCCTAAGGACTCAACAAGCATGACTTTGTCCATGTGCATGTCCTTAGAGATAGCTGAAGGAAATATGCCCTAGAGGCAATAATAAAGTTGTTATTTATTTCCTTATATCATGATAAATGTTTATTATTCATGCTAGAATTGTATTAACCGGAAACATAATACATGTGTGAATATATAGACAAACAGTATGTCACTAGTATGCCTCTACTTGACTAGCTTGTTAATCAAAGATGGTTATGTTTCCTAACCATGAACAAGGAGTTGTTATTTGATTAACAAGGTCACATCATTAGTTGAATGATCTGATTGACATGACCCATTCCGTTAGCTTAACACTTGATCGTTTAGTATGTTAATGCTTTCTTCATGACCCATACATGTTCCTGTAACTATGAGATTATGCAACTCCGTTTACGGAGGAACACTTTGGTACTACCAAGCGTCACAGCGTAATCGGGTGATTATAAAGGAGTACTACAGGTGTCTCCAAAGGTACTTGTTGGGTTGGCGTATTTGAGATTAGGTTTTGTCCTCCGATTGTCGGAGAGGTATCTCTAGGCCTTCTCGGTAATACACATCACATAAGCCTTGCAAGCATTGCAACTAAAGAGTTAGTTGTGAGATGATGTATTACGGAGCGAGTAAAGAGACTTTCCGATAGCGAGATTAAACTAGGTATTGGATACCGACGATCGAATCTCGGAAAGTAACATACCGATGACAAAGGAACAACGTATGTTGTTATGCGGTTTGACCGATAAAGATCTTCGTAGAATATGTAGGAACCAATATGAGCATCCAGGTTCCGCTATTGGTTATTGACCGAGAATAGTTCTAGGTCATGTCTACATAGTTCTCGAACCGTAGGGTCCCACGCAGCAAGGTTTCAATAGCGGTTATTATGAGTTTATGTATTTTGATGTACGAAGGAGTTGAGTCCGGATGTGATCACGGACATGACGAGGAGTCTCGAAATGGTCGAGACATAAAGATTGATATATTGGATGGTTATATTCGGACACGGAAAGGTTCGGAAGTTTCGGAGAAAACGAGTCTGGGAGGGTTACGGAACCCCGGGAAGTTATGGGCCTTATTGGGCCAAGAGGGGAGAGAGGGCTGCACCGGAGGTGGTGCGCCCCCCTCCATGGGGAGTCGAATTGGACTGGGAGGCGCAACCCCCTTCCTCTCCTCTCCTCTCTTTCCTTCCCCTTCCCTCTTCCTAGTAGGACTAGGAAAGGGAGTCCTACTCCTACTAGGAGGAGGACTCCCCCCCCTTAGTGCGCCCCAAGGGCTGGCAGCCCTCCCCTTGCTCCTTTATATACGGGGGGGGGGGCACCCTAGAACACACAAGTTGATCTTCGTGATCGTTCCTTAGCCGTGTGCGGTGCCCCCTCCACCATATTCCACCTCGGTCATATTGTAGCGGTGCTTAGCGAAGCCTGCGACGGTAGAACATCAAGATCGTCCCACGCCGTCGTCTTGTGGAACTCCTTCCCGACGCTTTGCTGGATCGGAGCCGGGGATCGTCATCGAGCTGAGCGTGTGCCAAGAACTCGGAGGTGCGAATGCGGTGCTTGGATCGGTCGGATCGTGAAGACGTCGACTACATCAACAGCGTTAATATAGCGCTTCGCTTTCGGTCTCACAGTGCGTGGGCGGACACTCTCCCTCTCGTTGCTATGCCATCACCATGGTCTTGCGTGATCGTAGGAAAATTTTTGAAATTACTCGTTACCCTACGGTGGCATCGAGCCTGGTTTTATGCGTTGATGTCATATGCACGAGTAGAACACAAGTGAGTTGTGGGCGATACAAGTCATACTACCTACCAGCATGTCATACTTTGGTTCAGCGGTATTGTGAGATGAAGCGGCCGGACCGACATTACGCAGACGCTTACGCGAGACTGGTTTCACCGCTGTGAGCACTCGTTGCTTAAAGGTGGTGGCGGGTGTCTGTCTCTCTCACTTTAGTTGAACCGAGTGTGGCTCGCCCGGTCCTTGAGAAGGTTAAAGCGAGTCTATTTGTGAAATGTCGTTGTGGTTTTGATGCGAGGTAAGAACGGTTCTTGCTCAGCCCGTAGCAGCCACGTAAAACTTGCAACAACAAAGTAGAGGACGTCTAACTTGTTTTTGCAGGGCATGTTGTGATGTGATATGGTCAAGGCGTGATGCTATATTTTATTGTATGAGATGATCATGTTTTGTAACGAGTTATCGACAAGCTGGCGAGAGCCATATGGTTGTCGCTTTATTGTATGAAATGCAAGCGCCATGTAATTGCTTTACTTTATCACTAAGCGGTAGCGATAGTCGTAGAAGCAATAGTTGGCGAGGCGACAACGATGCTACGATGGAGATCAAGGTGTCGCGCCGGTGGCGATGGTGATCATGGCGGTGCTTTGGAGATGGAATCACAAGCACAAGATGATGATGGCCATATCATATCACTTATATTGATTGCATGTGATGTTTATCCTTTATGCATCTTATCTTGCTTTGATTGGCGGTAGCATTATAAGATGATCTCTCACTAAAAATTATCAAGTAGTGTTCTCCTGAGTATGCACCGTTGCCAAAGTTAAATGCCGAGACACCACGTGATGATCGGGTGTGATAAGCTCTCGTCCATCTACAGCGGGTGCAAGCCAGTTTTGCACACGCAGAATACTCAGGTTATACTTGACGAGCCTAGCATATCAGATATGGCCTCGGAACACGGAGACCGAAAGGTCGAGCGTGAATCATATAGCAGATATGATCAACATAAGATGTTCACCATTGAAAACTACTCCATCTCACGTGATGATCGGTTATGGTTTAGTTGATTTGGATCACGTGATCACTTAGATAACTAGAGATGTACATCTAAGTGGGAGTTCTTTAGTAATATGATTAATTGAACTTAAATTTATCATGAACTTAGTACCGATAGTATTTTGCTTGTCTATGTTTCTTTGTAGATAGATGGCTCGTCTTTGTTGTTCCGTTGAATTTTAATCGTTCCTTGAAAGCAAAGTTGAAAGATGATGGTAGCAATTACGGACTGGGTCCGTAACTTTGAGGATAATCCTCATTGCTGCCTGAGAAAAGTTCGTCTGGAAGCCCGGCTGGGTGCGAAGCCTGCTGCGAATCTTGAGCGAGAAGTTGTGAGCGTCGGCAAAGCGAGCTGATGACTACTCTATAGTTCGATGTGCCATGCTTTACGGCTTAGAACCGGGTCTTCAACGGCGTTTTGAGCGTCATGGAGCATATGAGATGTTCCGGGAGTTGAAGTTGATATTTCAACAGAATGCGGATTGAGAGATATGAAGTCTCCAATAAGTTCTATAGCTGCAAGATGGAGGAGAATAGTTACGTCGGTGAGCACATACTCAAAATGTGCGGGTATTAAAATCACTTGAATCAAGCGGGAGTTAATCTTCCGGATGATTGTGTCATTGACAGAATTCTTCAATCACCGCCACCAAGCTACAAAGGTTTCGTGATGAACTATAATATGCAAGGGTTAGTAAAGACTATGCAGAGCTCTTCGCAATGCTAAAAGCTGCGGAGGTAGAAATCAAAAAGGAGCATCAAGTGTTGATGGTCAATAAGACCACTAGTTTCAAGAAGAAAGGCAAAGGGAAGAAGAAGGGAACTTCAAGAAGAACAGCAAACAAGTTCTTGATCGGGAGAAGAAACCCAAGTCTGGACCTAAGCACTGGCCGAGTGCTTCTCTGCAAGCGACTGGTCCTTTGAAGCGGAACTGCCCCAAGTATTTGGCGGATAAGAAGGATGGCAAAGTGAACAAAGGTATATGTGATATACTTGTTATTGATGTGTACCTTACTAGAGCTCGCATAGTACAGGTATTTGATCTTGGTTACATTGCTAATATTTGCAACTCGAAGCAGGAACTACGGATTAGCGAACAACGGCAAAGGGCGAGGTGACGATGCAGCGTGGGAAGCGGTTCCAAAGTCGATGTAATCGCGATCGCACGCTACCTCTACATCTACCTTGGGATTAGTTTTAGACCTGAATAATTGTTATTTGGTGCCGCGTTGAGCATGAACATTATATCTGGATCTTGTTTGATGCGAGGCGGTTATTCATTTAAATCGAGAGAATAATGGTTGTTCTATTTATATGAATAATATCTTTTATGGTCATGCACCCTTGAAGAGTGGTCTATTTTAATGAATCTCGATAGTAGTGATACACATATTCATAATGTTGAAACCAAAAGATGCAGAGTTGATAATGATAGTGCAACTTATTTGTGGCACTTGCCGTTTAGGTCATATCGGTGTAAAAGCATGAAGAAACTCCATCTTGATGGACTTTTGGAGTCACTTGACTATGAATCACTTGGCACTTGCGAACCGTGCCTCATGGGCAAGATGACTAAAACTCCGTTCTCGGTACTATGGAGAGAGCAACAGATTTATTGGAAATCATACATACGAATGTATGTGGTCAATGAATGTTGAAGCTCGTGGCGGATATCGTTATTTTCTCACCTTCACAGATGATTTGAGCAGATATGGGTATATCTACTTAATGAAACATAAGTCTGAAACATTTGAAAAGTTCAAAGAATTTGAGTGAAGTTGAAAATCATCGTAATAAGAAAATAAAGTTTCTACGATCTGATCGTGGAGGCGAATATTTGAGTTCTGAGTTTGGTCTACATTTGAAACAAAGCGGAATAGTTTCGCAACTCACGCCACCGGAACACCACAGCGCAATGGTGTGTCGAGCGTCGTGTCGCACTTTCTTGGATATGGTGCGATCTATGATGTCTCTTACAGATTTACCGCTATCATTTTGGGGTTATGCTCTTGAGGCGGCCGCATTCACGTTAAATAGGACACCGTCAAAATCCGTTGAGGCGGCGCCTTATGAACTATGGTTTAGCAAGAAACCAAAGTTGTCGTTTCGAAAGTTTGGGGTTGCGATGCTTATGTGAAGAAACTTCAACCTGATAAGCTTGAACCCAAATCGAGAAATGTGTCTTCATAGGATACCCAAAGGAGACAATTGGGTACACCTTCTATCACAGATCCGAAGGCAAGACATTCGTTGCTAAAATGGATCCTTTCTAGAAGGAGTTTCTCTCGAAAGAAGTGAGTGGGAGGAAAGTGGAACTTGATGAGGTAATAGTACCAGCTCCCTTATTGGAAAGTAGTTAAATCACGAAATCAGTTTACGTAACACCTACACCAGATTAGTGAGGAAGATAATGATGAAGATCATGAAACTTCAGATCAAGTTGTCCTTGAACCGTAGATCAACAGAACAAAATCCGCACTGTGAGTGATACGGTAATCCTATTCGGAAGTCATGCTACTAGATCATGATGAACCTACGAACTATGAAGAAGCGATGGTGAGCCCAGATTCCATAAAATGGCTTGAAGCCATGAAATCTGAGATGGGATCCATGTATGAGAACAAAGTATGGACTTTGGTAGACTTGCCCGATGATCGGCAAGCTATTGAGAATAAATGGATTTTAAGAAGAAGGCTGGCGCTGATGGTAATGTAGCTGTATACAAAGCTCGACTTGTTGCAAAAGGTTTTCGACAAGTTCAAGGGGTTGACTACGATGAGACTTTCTCACCCGTGGCGATGCTTAAGTCCGTCCGAATCATGTTAGCAATTGCGCATTTTATGATTATGAAATTTGGCAAATGGATGTAAAACTGCATTCTTGAATGGATTTCTAGAAGAAGAGTTGTATATGATGCAACCAGAAGGTTTTGTCGATCCAAAAGGTGCTAACAAAGTGTGCAAGCTCAACGATCAATTTATGGTGCTGGTGCAAGCCTCTCGGAGTTGGAATAAGCGCTTTGATAGTGTGATCAAAGCATATGGGTTTATACTGGACTTTTGGAGAAGCTTTGTATTTACAAGAAAGTGAGTGGGAGCTCTGTAGCATTTCTAATATTATATGTGGACGACATATTATTGATTGGAAATGATATAGAATTCTGGATAGCATAAAGGATACTTGAATAAAAGTTTTTCTATGAAAGACCTCGGTGAAGCTGCTTACATATTGGGCATCAAGATCTATAGAGATAGATCAAGGCGGCTTGATTGGACTTTCACAAAGCACATACCTTGATAAAGTTTTGAAAAAGTTCAAAATGGATCAGGCAAAGAAAGGTTTTTACCGTGTTACAAGGTGTAAGATTGAGTCGGACTCAATGCCCGACCACAGCAGAAGATAGAGAAAATGAAAGATGTTCCTATGCTTCAGCCATAGGCTCTATCATGTATGCAATGCTGTGTACCAGACTGGCGTATGCTTAGCTGTAAGCTTGGCAGGAAGGTACCAAAGTAATCGAGAGTGGATCCTTTGGACAGCGGTCAAGAACATCTGAAATACGAAAGGACTAAGGATATGTTTCTCGTATATGGAGGTGACAAAGAGCTAGTCGTAAATGGTTACGTCGATGCAAGCTTTGACACGATCCGGACGATTCTAAATCGCAAACCGGATCGTGTTTTTATTAAGCGGTGGAGCTGTCGGTTGGTGCAGTTCTAAACAAAGCGTCGTGGCGGGATCTACATGTGAAGCGGAGTACATAGCTGCTTGGAAGCAGCAAATGAAGGAGTGCGGATGAAAGAGTTCATTTCCGATCTAGGTGTCATACCTAGTGCATCGGGACCGATGAAGATCTTCTGTGACAATCTTGGTGCAATTGCCTTGGCAAAGGAATCCAGATTTCACAAGAGGACCAAGCACATCAAGAGGCGCTTCAATTCCATTGGGACCAAGTCCAAGTGGGAGACATAGAGATTTGCAAAATACATACGGATCTGAATGTTGCAGACCGTTGACTAAGCCTCTTCCACGAGCAAAACATGATCAGCACCAAGACTCCATGGGTGTAAAGATCATTACTTTGTAATCTAGATTATTGACTCTAGTGCAAGTGGGAGGCTGAAGGAAATATGCCCTAGAGGCAATAATAAAGTTATTATTTATTTCCTTATATCATGATAAATGTTTATTATTCATGCTAGAATTGTATTAACGGAAGCGTAATACATGTGTGAATATATAGACAAACAGTATGTCACTAGTATGCCTCTACTTGACTAGCTTGTTAATCAAAGATGGTTATGTTTCCTAACCATGAACAAGGAGTTGTTATTTGATTAACAAGGTCACATCATTAGTTGAATGATCTGATTGACATGACCCATTCCGTTAGCTTAACACTTGATCGTTTAGTATGTTAATGCTTTCTTCATGACCCATACATGTTCCTGTAACTATGAGATTATGCAACTCCGTTTACGGAGGAACACTTTAGGTACTACCAAGCGTCTACAATGGCTGGGTGATTATAAAGGAGTACTACAGGTGTCTCCAAAGGTACTTGTTGGGTTGGCGTATTTGAGATTAGGTTTTGTCACTCCGATTGTCGGAGAGGTATCTCTAGGCCTTCTCGGTAATACACATCACATAAGCCTTGCAAGCATTGCAACTAAAGAGTTAGTTGTGAGATGATGTATTACGGAGCGAGTAAAGAGACTTTCGATGCGAGATTAAACTAGGTATTGGATACCGACGATCGAATCTCGGAAAGTAACATACCGATGACAAAGGAACAACGTATGTTGTTATGCGGTTTGACCGATAAAGATCTTCGTAGAATATGTAGGAACCAATATGAGCATCCAGGTTCCGCTATTGGTTATTGACCGAGAATAGTTCTAGGTCATGTCTACATAGTTCTCGAACCGTAGGGTCCATGCGCTTAAGGTTTCAATGGCGGTTATTATGAGTTTATGTATTTTGATGTACGAAGGAGTTGAGTCCGGATGTGATCACGGACATGACGAGGAGTCTCGAAATGGTCGAGACATAAAGATTGATATATTGGATGGTTATATTCGGACACGGAAAGGTTCGGAAGTTTCGGAGAAAACGGAGTGCCGGAGGGTTACGGAACCCCGGGAAGTTATGGGCCTTATTGGGCCAAGAGGGGGAGAGAGGGCTGCACCAGGAGGTGGTGCCCCCCTCCATGGGGAGTCCGAATTGGACTGAGGAGGCGCAGCCCCTTCCCTCTCCTCTCCTCTCTTTCCTTCCCCTTCCTCTTCCTAGTAGGACTAGGAAGGGAGTCCTACTCCTACTAGGAGGAGGACTCCCCCTCCTTAGTGCGCCCCAAGGGCTGGCAGCCCTCCCCTTGCTCCTTTATATACGGGGCAGGGGGCACCCTAGAACACACAAGTTGATCTTCGTGATCGTTCCTTAGCCGTGTGCGGTGCCCCCTCCACCATATTCCACCTCGGTCATATTGTAGCGGTGCTTGGCGAAGCCTGCGACGATAGAACATCAAGATCGTCCTGCACGCCGTCGTCTTGTGGAACTCCTTCCCGACGCTTTGCTGGATCGGAGCCGGGGATCGTCATCGAGCTGAGCGTGTGCCAAGAACTGGAGGTGCGAATGCGGTGCTTGGATCGGTCGGATCGTGAAGGCGTCGACTACATCAACAGCGTTAATATAGCGCTTCCGCTTTCGGTCTCGAGAGTGCGTGGGCGGACCTCTCCCCTCTCGTTGCTATGCCATCACCATGGTCTTGCGTGATCGTAGGAAAATTTTTGAAATTACTACGTTACCCTACAATAGCAACCTTACCAAGACCCAATACCTGACTTTTGCCTTTGTCAAGCAAAAGATGATATGCTTCAGATGTGGCGGTGATAAGGAGCATCCATCAATAGATTCTTATCACCGGTCATGTGATTTGTACATCCACTATCGAGAACCCACTCAGTGGCTTTGGGTTGATTATCCTGCAGATGAATTAGTACAACTTACGATCTCATATACTTCATCGATGAAGAATATGATATCAATTTCATCGAGCAATTTCATCGGTCGGTATAAATAAGCGATATGAGGGCGTGTGAAATGAAGGTTCATTTCATCATGATTAACTGCGTCCTTTCGAGCAATTTTGTCGGGCCCCTGACAAATTCTTCAGAGCGTTAGCGCACGTGCGGAGACCTGACCCTGCAGAAGAGATTAGTTCTTTTCTTCACCACCCACATCTGAAGGGGTGGCAAAGAGTTCATCACTCTGCGAGCACCATACGAGAATGGTGGCATGGAAGTCAAACCATTTCGTTTCACATAAGAGGGGTTAGGGTAAGCATATGAATAAGCGAGAGAAATTCTTGAGGACATATGAACATATTGGTTTGAAGAATAATGCACATATTCATAGCCCTTAGCTCTACCTGCGAAAGCAGAGTTATTATACGATGATAATCATATGAGGACTTTGATCCTTTTGAGGAATTTGATCCACGTGAGAATTTTGTCCGTATGTGGACTTGGATCCATATGAAGAATTTTGTCCATATGAAGAATTTGATCTGGGATTCCTATTCTTCTTTGGTGGTGTCATGAGGACATTCACACGAAGACTTTCAAGGCACTTCTTGGGAACCCAGATTTTCTTCATAGGGGAACCGTTCTGCAGATTAGTGCCAACATATCTAGCAAATACTTCACCATTCTGATTTTTGAACAGTTTATAGTTTGAGTCAAATGACTCATCGTGAGAATGAGGAAATTCACATGTAAAGCAGATAAGGTAGATGGATCAGCTGGAGGTCCTTTGCAGCAACCCATGAGGTTTTGGGATCTGCTCGGGCTTCGGTATGTTCCATCAGCATTTAGTTTCCTCTCAAAAGCAATACTCTCTTTCCTAGGGTTCTGTTGAGGATCTGCTTTTAAGCACATCACAAAAGTCGATGCCCTTTGAGGCTTTTGTACATGCTGTCATGTACAATTCCTTCAACCCTGCATCGTCGGTGATACTAGCAATGTCCTCGGATGAGGAATTAGCGATAGCAGAGGTAGGTGAAGAATTTGTAACAGTTGAAGCATTTGAACATTGGTGAAGAATTAGCGATTCACGTTCAATGCACTTTAAGCATGGAGGAACAAATTCTTCTTGAGAAGCGCTGATTTGTTGAGCAAGTAATGAATCGCGCTCCTTCTGAAGATCTTCATAACTCACTCTTAGCTTCTCAAGATCTTGCTTTCTTTGAAGAAATTCATAAGAAAGTTTCTCATGATCAGATAGGAGAGTGTTATGATGACCTTGAAGGCTGTCAAGCCTAGACTGTAGTCTCTGAAGATTTTCAGTCATGGTTTTAGTGCGATCCATTTATTCACCTAACATATCATCACTTTTGTCTAGCATGTTTTGAACCTTTTCAAAAGCCCTTTGTTGTTTTATAGCAATCTTAGCAAGTTTAGAGTAGCTGGGCTTGAGATCCTCATCAGATTCATTTTCACTAGATTCAGAGGAGGTGAAATTCAGTACCTTGGCACCTTTTGCCATGAAGCAATAGGTGGGAGCGTAGTCATCATTTTCCTCATCAGGCTTGTCGGCGGAGTTAGTTTCTTGATGTTGAAGATGGACTTGCTAACAAAAGTAGTAGCAAGAGCCGGACTAGCACACCAGATTCGGATTCTTGAGACTCCTCCTCTTCCTCATGTTCCTCGATTCAGCTTGAGTCCATTTCCTTGCCAATGAATGCAGAGCCTTTTCGAGCTGCTCTTCTTGTGAGAAGAAGGCTTTGAGGATTTTGATGATGAAGATTTTGATGATTTCTTCTTCTTCTTCGCGTCATCAGAACTGTAATCCTTGTGTTTCTTCTTCTTTAATTCCTTTTCCCACTGAGTACAATCTTGGATGTAGTGACCAGGTTTCTTGCATTTGTGACAAAGTCTTCTCTTATAGTCACTAGATGAGGAATCACTGCTTCTTAAGGATTTTCCAAAGCGACCACGTCTTGAGAATTTATGGAATTTCTTCACGAGCAGTGCTAGCTCTTGGCCTAATTCTTCAGGATCTCCAAGGCTACTACCAGAGTCTTCACACTCAGATTCGGGTACAGCCTTGGCCTTCAGGGCACGAGTTTTTCCATAGCCAGAACCATAGAGATCTCTCTTTTCAGCAAGCTGGAACTCGTGAGTATTTAGCCTTTCGAGGATATCAGCAGGATCAAGGGACTTGTAGTCAGCTCGTTCTTGTATCATCAGTGCCAGAGTATCATATGAGGAATCAAGCGATCTTAACAATTTCTTCACCACCTCATGGTCGGTGATGTCAGTGGCACCAAGTGCTTGAAGCTCATTTGAGATGTCAGTGAGGCGATCGAAGGTTTGTTGAACATTTTCGTTGTCGAGTCTTTTGAAGCGGTTGAAGAGATTCGAAGAACATCAACTCGAGAGTCACGCTGAGTTGAGACACCTTCATTACTTTGGACAGCCTGTCCCGGATGAGCTTAGCGATTCCAAAGCACTCACTCTTCCATATTGACCTTTGCTCGAGATGGCCACATATGATATTCTTCGCTTGAGAATCGAGTTGCTTGAATCTCTTCACATCAGCTGCATTCGGAGAAGGTGTGGTGAGGTAACACCATTTTCCACAACATACCGAGATCGTTGTCAATTGCTTCAAGATGCATTAGCATTTTGTTCTTCGATGGGGTAGTCCGTCCCATCAAAGGTAGGACACCCTGCTGAGACCTTGATCATACCCGCGATCGACATAACTAAAACTCCGGTGGTTAAACCAAAATCACACGAACAAGGAGTACCTTGCTCGATACCAATTGAAAGTCGTTATATCGACTAGAGGGGGTGAATAGGCGATTTTATGAATTCTTCATCGAGGAATTTGCGGTGAGGAAATTCCTTAGCGAAGAACTACTTGCAGCGGAATAAGTACTCAGTAGTAAGCATAACAGAATACACGCATGGTCATCATGATGAAATGAACACTAGCACAGAGTACAGAAAGCGTAATCACAGGATAACACAAGATGAAGACAAACAGACTGAAGAAATTGAACTGAGAAAATTGAGAAAATCTTCAGTCAAAGTCTTCAAACACAGATGTGAACAAACACTCAACACAGTAATGAGGAAATGAAAGGGTTAAGGAAATAGAACCAGTTAGGTTGGTGAAGACAATGATTTGGTAGACCAGTTCAAGCTGCTGTCTCGGTTATGCGTCTGGTTGGAGCGGTGAGTATTTAAACTCGAGGACACACAGTCCGGACACCCGATCGCTGAGCACGCAGCTCGAAACCAAGTCCTCACCGTATTCTCCTTGAACTAAGGTCACACAGACCTCGTCCAATCACTCGTGGTAAGTCTTGAGCGACTTCCAAACCTTCACAGACTTGGTCACTCGGCGATCCACAATTCCTCTTGGATGCTCTAGACCATGACGCCTAACCGTCTGGAAGAAGCACAGTCTTCAAAGGTAACAAGCGTCGGATCCACGCAGGATCAATTTCTTGATGATGCTCAATCACTTTGGGTTTGTAGGGGTTTGGTTTTGGGTTTTCCTCACTTGATGATTTTCATTCAAAGTCCTCGGAGGATGGGTTGCTCTCAAATGACAAGTGTCAAGTTCTCTCGGGCAGCCAACCAGCTAGTGGTTGTAGGGGATGACTATTTATAGCCTAGGGAGCAGCCCGACATGATAAGACATAAATGCCCTTCAATGATATGACCGTTAGGTGGATAAGATATTTTGGGACAGGTGGCGCAAGCACAACAACGATCGGAAATTTGACTCTCAAATTCCTCGGGGCTATCATGTTCCTCTTGTGTAGGCAATCCGATTTGGCGAATTCCTAACTCCTCGTTAGAGCAAATTCCTCGGTGACGGAAGAACTTCGTCTCATCCTTTGAAGAAATTGGTGAAGCTGTATGAGATTTCAAAGGCTTCACTCGAAGGATTGGTAGGTTTAGGATTTTGAGTTGAGCATCACATGGAAATTTTTCCTTAGTATTTCCTCGACCCCTTTAACGAGACGGTGTTTCCTATGACTCAAGAAAGAGAAAATGAAACTACGAAAACAAAAGTCTTCACGCTTCATGTTCCTCAAATGAATACCAAGTCTTCAAGGTCACACCAATTTCTTCACTTTCAAAGTCTTCGTAAAGTCTTGAATATCAAAGTCTTGAGTTGAAGAACTTCATTTTAAATTCGACTTTCTCTGTAAATATCAAACTCCTCATAGACTTATAGACCTGTGTACACTCACAAACACATTAGTTTCTTAACCTATAAGTCTTCAATACACCAAAATCACTAAGGGGCACTAGATGCACTTACACAAATATACCTTTAGTGTTGCCGACCTTCTTGTCCGCTAAGTATTTGGGGCAGTTCCGCTTCCAGTGGCCCTTCCCTTTGCAATAAAAAGCACTCTGTCTCAGGCTTGGGTCCATTCTTTGACTTCTTCCCGGCAACTTGCTTACCGGGTGCGGCAACATCTTTGCCGTCCTTCTTGAAGTTTTTCTTACCCTTGCCCTTCTTGAACTTAGTGGTTTTATTGACCATCGACACTTGATGTTCTTTCTTGATTTCAACCTCTGCTGACTTCAGCATTGAGAATACTTCAGGAATGGTCTTCACCATCCCCTACATATTGTAGTTCATCACAAAGCTCTTGTAGCTTGGTGGGAGCGACTGAAGGATTCTGTCAATGACCGCCTCGTCCGGGAGGTTAATGTCCAGTTGGGACAAAGCGGTTGTGCAACCAGACATTTTGAGCATGTGCTCCTTGTGAACTGTTTTCCTCCATCTTACAACTATAGAACTTGTCGGAGACTTCATATCTCGACCGGGCATGAGCTTGGAAAACCATTTTCAGCTCCTCGAACATCTCATATGCTCCGTGTTGCTCAAAACGCTTTTGGAGCCCCGGTTCTAAGCTGTAAAGCATGCCTGTCACGCCCAATATGCGACCCTATCCAAAAGGAACTCAAAGGTCCCACCAAGGATAGACCCGCATATTGAAACGCTTTTGCAAGGTGGATATCATTACATCAACATTACATAATAGTGGGGATACATACATAAGGCACAAATGCCACAAGAATACATCAACATCATATACAAGATCAACATCCGACTACGGATGAAACATAAACAGAAGCTCAAACAATATCCACCCTGCTAGCCCAGGCTGCCGACCTGGAACCTATCCCCTGATCGAAGAAGAAGCAGAAGAAGAACTCCAAACAAGCAAACATCGCTCTCACGTCATGATCATCACAAACCTATACCTGCAACTGGTGGTGTAGTAATCTGTGAGCCACGAGGACTCAGCAATCCCATTAACATGGGTATCAAGACTAGCAAAGCTTAAAGGGAAAGGAAGGGGTAAAGTGGTGAGGTTGCAGCAGCGACTAAGCATGTATGGTGACTAACTTACGCAAATGAGAGCGAGAAGAGAAACAAAGGAACGGTCGTCAACAAGTAATGATCAAAAAGTGATCCTGAACTCCTACTTACGTCAGACATAACCCAAGAACCGTGTTCTCCTCTCGATCAACCCCAAAAAGAGACACTCACGGTTAAGCACACGGTTGGTGTATTTTAGACGAGTTTGCTTCAAGTTTACTACAACCGGATATTAACAAATTCTCATCTGCCACATAACCGCGGGCACGACTCTCGAAAGTTCAAACCCTGCAGGGGTGTCCCAACTTAGCCCATGATGAGCTCTCGCGATCAACGAAGGATATTCCTTCTCCCGGAAGACCGATCAGTCTGGAATCCCAGCTACAAGACATTTCGATGACAATAAAACAAGACCAGCAAAGCCGCCCGATCGCCGACAATCCCGATAGGAGCTGCACATATCTCGTTCTCAGGGCAACACCGGATAAGCGAAGCGTACAGGTACCAACGTAACCCAAGTTGCCAAGGGATGGTCCCGCACGGTGCTCTAGTTTGGACCAACACTTAGACAAGCATTGGCCCGGGGGGCTGAATAAAGATGACCCTTGGGTTAATTACTCCCAAGGGAAAAGTAGGTGGTGGTGAGGCAAATGGAAAACCAGTGTTGGGCCTTGCTGGAGGAGTCTTATTCAAAGCGAACTGTCAAGGGGGTCCCATAAATCACCCGACCGCGTTAGGGACGCAAAATCCGGGAACATAATACCGATATAGCGGAAACTAGGCGGCAAGAGTGGAACAAAACACCAGGCATAAGGCCGAGCCTTCCACCCTTTACCAAGTATATAGATGCATTAATAATATAAGATATATTGTGATATCCCAACAAGTAAACATGTTCCAACAAGGAACAACATCTCAATGTTCCAACAAGGAACAAACTTCATCTTCACCTGCAACTAACAACGCTATAAGAGGGGCTGAGCAAAGCGATAACATAGCCAAACAACGGTTTGCTAGGAAAGGATGGTTAGAGGTTTGACATGGCAATATGGGTGGCATGATATAGCAAGTGGTAGGTAACGCATCATAGGCATAGCAAAAGAGCGAGCATCTAGCAAGCAAAGATAGAAGTGATTTCGAGGGTATGGTCATCTTGCCTGAAATCCCGCAAGGAAGAAGAACGGGTCCATGAAGAAGACAAACGGACGTAGTCGAACGAATCCTCACAACTCCGGAACGAAACCGAAGCTAAAGAGAGAAGCAAACCGGAAAGAAGCAAACAACATGGTAACCCAACAAGCACAAACATGGCATGATGCACAACCACGTATGATGCATGTCCGGTTTAATGATTCATGGCATGGCAATATGCACAAACAACACTACAAGTTAAGTGGAGCCCAATATGCAACGAGTTGCATATTGACGAAACACCACATCAATTATTTAGTTCACTCCCGATTAGGTACTCAACAATATTAAATATTGGTTAACATGGCAAGAGGTGAAGCATAACAAAACTATACCATCTAAACAATTTAAATGGGGCCGGATATAACAAACAACAAATCCGGTAAATCCCCATATGCATTTATCAAATTAATGGAAACAACAAATTTTTGACATTTAAATGTTGTTAACATGATGCGGATGACATAAACAAGTTTTAAGCAATTTTATGAAAATGTTGACATGAGCATGTTATGAAGCATTTGGTCACCATGGCGGAACGAAAGGGTGCCACGGCGGCGAAACGAAAATGGTGCCACGGCACCATTACGGTCCCGGTAACTTGATTGAGATGTCGGTGCAAAAGAAAGTGTGCGGATGTGTAGAACACGCAAGAGATGGTGGGGTGCTCCCGACTACCGGGTTCCCACGGGTCGACGGCATGGTAAACGAGGAATGTGCATGAAGCAAACGGGCACGGTGCAAACACGAGCATCTCATACAACACATGCATTCGTTCACGGGCGGTCGTCTCGGGGTTATACCTTCGAAGCGTGCATTTTTGGGGCGGATCGAGTTCGTCGAGGGAAGTAGTGGTACACGGGTCATAGGGTAAGTAGTCGTTCCCGCGACGATAGTGGAAGTAGTGGTACACGGCGAGGGTAGTTGTACACGGATCTTCGGTGATGGTAGTGGTACATGGTCGTAGAGGAACTTGGCGAATCTGCGTAGTCATACACGTTCAAGAAGAAACTTATGCGGCGTCGTGGAACTTGGCGCATCCAAAGGGTACTTGAAGGATCCGAGGTCTCCGGCCGTAGTGGTACTTGCTGTTGCATGTAGTCGAACTTGAGGTGCTCTGGCGTCGGACTTGCGGCGTTGGACAGAACAATGGCGAGTTCAGCTACCCCACGTCCATGACGAAAACGGCACGGGCAGGAGTCGAAGCAGCAAGCAGGGGCGTGATGCAGGAGCGACGGCCGCGGGACTTGGACGCCGGCTGCAGGGAAGCAACCACCATGGGGACGGGGAGGAGCTCGGCTCCCCTCGGGCATTGCAGGCTGCTGGTGGAGGAGAGCGCAGGCGAGGTGGCCCCTGGTCGTCGAGAGGAAGCAGAGGGCAGCAGGTCAGCGGCGACGGAGAAGCGGCAGGATCTGGCGAGCCTGCGCTGGCACTTAGCGGCGTGGCCATGGACGACGGCGAGGTGGGTCGTCGGCGGCGGCGCTCCTGGTCGCAGCGACCGGACTCGGCGGCGAGGAGGAGGCAGAGGGGGAGCACGGGCGCAGACGACGGAGGGCCGCCGGAGTTGGCCGCCCCGGTGGTGTTGCGGAGGCCGGGCGTGGTGCTCTACTCCTCTCTGCGTGTGGCAGCGGAGGAGGAGGACGATGGCAAGAGGGGATCGAGAGGAGGGGCGATGGGATCGGGAGAGTGAGGCTGCGAGGGAGATGGGGATCGAGCGATGGGATCGGGCTCCTGGTGGCGCTCGAGGGATCGAGTAGGGGATCGATCGGGCTAGGGTTAGGAGGGGCGGCTGGGCCTTGGGCAGCGGAGGAAGCAGGCTTGGCCTGTGGAACGGGCCGGTCTGGTTGGTCAGGCCCAAGAGGCCGGCTGGGCTGGCTCCTCTCTCCTCTCTTCTCTTAAAACAGAGAAAAAGAAAGGAAAGGGAAGAAAAGAAAAGGTTTGAGAAAGAGTTTGGGCATGGGGATTATTTTCCTGGACTCACAAAAATATGCTTGTTCCGAGAAAATAGAAAAAACCAGGATTGAAAGATGTAAATTCAAACTCATTTGAATTGAGTTCAAATGGGCTTGAACTAGGACTTGGTTTTTGAAGTGTCCAAAAATGTTGAGATTTTTAGTGGAGCTCCGAAAAATGATGAAAGAAATTATGGACAAGGTTGGAGACCAAGAATTGAGATAACAAAGGCATGGGGAATTATTTTGCAAGTGTGTCAAAGGTAATTCCACATCAATGGAATATTTTATAATAGCTCCATAAATATTAGGAGGATATGTTATAAAGAGAAAACACCATGTGAATTCCCTCGATTTAAATAGATCAAAAGATCTATGCAGTTTATTTAGTTGAGGTTTAAAAAAAATTAAATGACATGCTGGCATGATGACATGATGCAAAGCAAAAATAAAAGAGCAAGCACACAAGAAACACATGGAGAAACTCGGAATAGCTGGAAGTCTTCTGGAGCGTCGGTCTCGGGGTGTTACAACACTCCACCACTACAAGAGGATCTCGTCCCAAGATCTAGGATGGCACCGGAGAGAAACGGAAGAGAAAGGGGTAAGACAAAG
Source organism: Aegilops longissima (assembly GCA_021605205.1). Classification (NCBI taxonomy): domain Eukaryota; kingdom Viridiplantae; phylum Streptophyta; class Magnoliopsida; order Poales; family Poaceae; genus Aegilops; species Aegilops longissima. The sequence goes on along the minus strand of CM038677.1, from coordinate 34,011,799 downwards.
TTGCTTCTTTGACAAACGAGTGAAACCAATGAACCTCGAGAGGTTGAAAACTTGAAAGAATAACACAATAGAGTTGAACGAAATTGAGAGCATTCGATGAAAATAGAAACAAGGAACACCATGTGAACCTTGGGGTTGCAAAGCTATGAATGACGATTACAATGGACAAGAAGGAATTGGAACCACTCTGGTTGAAACGAGATAAGAATGAATAAGAATTATATAATTTTGGCAGCACTCCGACTGTAAATGGAAGGAATTGGACATGAACTTGAGAAGATGGGATGATACTTGATGAAATCAACAACACACTGCCTCCGGAACTATTGAAAGAATGGTACAAGGGGTAAGAAAGATTTCAGACAGCTCTCCGGTTGAGGAAGCAGGCAAAACTTGATAAGATGAGAGAACTCGAATGAAAACATGACAGTCCGACTAAACAGAGAAGCAAGGAGAAGAACATGATCTTGACAAAACAAGATGATGGGTCGAAGAGAGCAACATCACAATGCCTTCGGAACGAAAGAATAGAATCTAGATTGTTGGGATAAAGGGACAGAGAAGAAAATGACAACTTCTACCACAAATGAATTTGAAAGAAACATCCTTACGAGGAAGGCTAGAACGGAGTTGTAGAAAAATCAACAATGAAAAGAATAAACTTGTAGTGGGCTTATGGAAACAACTCAAAACTTAGAGGTGAATACATGCCACTACGAAAACAATTGATTGCTTGAGAGCAACACGGAGATGAAAACTTGATTCGCCGAGAGAATAGGAGAAAACTTGGATCATTGATAAGCACCACAATTGGCAACATTCCTTCGGAAAGGCTTTAGGTGAAATCTAAACCAAGATAACTCCAAGGAAGAGATTGATGGATTTAAATATCTCATTCTTGACAACAAGTGAATCATGAAACATGAATGAAACTATCAAAATGACATAACACCACCTCAAAAGATAATGATAGAAAGAATTGCACTTTGGAATGAAAGAAGAAGAATATTTGAACTCCTCAAAACAAAACATGTGTTGAACACCATGTTTATTTTTGAGTATAGCTTGGCGGGTCATAACTTCGAGAGAAATCTTGAAGAACAATTGAAGAATGAAAATAATCCTTGATGAACCACCATGTAGAGCCTCCATGATGAACTCCGGTAATAAAAGCATGATAGAAAGAAAGAGAAGTTGACCACACAAGGTGAAACCTTGCAGTGATAAGATGAAGCTTTGAAATGATATAACCGAGAAAACTTTGAACTCCGGAAAAGAAAAGATGAAGCAACTCGAACCGAGAATTGTGACATGATGAACAACTCTGGAAAGAAGAAACTAGATCACTTGGATGAACCAATAATAAGAATTATGTTATGCATATCCTTCACCAATATAAATTGATGACAAGCAACGGATTAGGCATACTAATTATTCTCGTTGAAAAAGGATTGAAGAGAGATATAGCGCCAACTTGAAGAAGTCTTCGACGAATCACCGAGAGGATTGGAAAGGACGAATGAACTGATACGGTAATAAAGGAAGAGGAATCTTGAACGAACCACCGTAAAAATTGAAATGAATGAAGAAAAGAGAACAAATCACTGGGAGGAATTAGAAAACGACGTTGATACTTGAGGGAATTTAAATACAAATGAATGCAGAGATCCCGAGCTGATTAGATAATACTTGAATGATGCACCGGTAATATTTGGAGAACGGTAGCTACACGCTGAGAATGAAGAATTATGACATGATGGCCTTCGGAGGAAAGAAATGGAACAACTCATGAAATGCTCCGGATGGGTGAAAAGAATTCCCACAATCGAAAACAATTATGAGAGGATGGCATCAAACTTGAACTACGCATCTTTGGAAGAACAGTTAAGGATTAGGAGGAACTCTTCTTCGGTCTTCACATGTTGAGAATGACGATGAGAAACATCACCATGAATTATTGAAGCACTCCGGAATGAAGAATAGAAAGGTTGAACCAACGATGAAAAGAATTTGAAAGACCTTGGAGAAAGACATATGACTGATGATAACCCATTACGGCGTCAAACTTTGAAAAGAATTTTAGAAGCTCCGGAAAATTAGAAGAGTCGGGTAAGATCACGGGAAAAGACCTATGGGTTAGGGCCCCTCAAAAGAACCACCGTTGAGCGATTGTTTGAAAAGAGAGATTGCACGGTTGAATTAAATGGCTCAAAAGGGATAACAACCGTGAAATCTTGCGGATTAGGAATAAAACACGAATCTTACGAGATAATCTTTAGCACACCGGAACAAATGGAAAGCGAGAGGTGAAAGATTAAGAGATACACCGGCATGAGAAAAACATTTGAAACAAGAAAAGGAATGTGACCAACATTGAAGGCTTGAATTTCGTCCACCGGAAAAGAAAAAGAATGATAAACTTGAAGAACATCTTCATGAGAACCACCGGGTAAGAACCAACTTGTCACGCCCAATATGCGACCCTATCCAAAAGGAACTCGAAGGTCCCACCAAGGATAGACCCGCATATTGAAACACTTTTGCAAGGTGGATATCATTACATCAACATTACATAATAGTGGGGATACATACATAAGGCACAAATGCCACAAGAATACATCAACATCATATACAAGATCAACATCCGACTACGGATGAAACATAAACAGAAGCTCAAACAATATCCACCCTGCTAGCCCAGGCTGCCGACCTGGAACCTATCCCCTGATCGAAGAAGAAGCAGAAGAAGAACTCCAAACAAGCAAACATCGCTCTCACGTCATGATCATCGCAAACCTGTACCTGCAACTGGTGGTGTAGTAATCTGTGAGCCACGAGGACTCAGCAATCCCATTACCATGGGTATCAAGACTAGCAAAGCTTAAAGGGAAAGGAAGGGGTAAAGTGGTGAGGTTGCAGCAGCGACTAAGCATGTATGGTGACTAACTTACGCAAATGAGAGCGAGAAGAGAAACAAAGGAACGGTCGTCAACAAGTAATGATCAAGAAGTGATCCTGAACTCCTACTTATGTCAGACATAACCCAAGAACCGTGTTCTACTCTCGATCAACCCCGAAAAGAGACACTCACGGTTAAGCACACGGTTGGTGTATTTTAGACGAGTTTGCTTCAAGTTTACTACAACCGGATATTAACAAATTCCCATCTGCCACATAACCGCGGCACGGCTCTCGAAAGTTCAAACCTGCGGGGTGTCCCAACAACCCATGATAAGCTCTCGCGATCAACGAAGGATATTCCTTCTCCCGGGAAGACCGATCAGTCTCGGAATCCCAGCTACAAGACATTTCGACACAATAAAACAAGACCAGCAAAGCCGCCCGATGCAAACAATCCCGATAGGAGCTGCACATATCTCGTTCTCGAGGGCAACACGGATAAGCGAAGCGTCTGGTACCAGACGTAACCCAAGTTGCCAAGGGATGGTCCCATACGGTGCTCTAGTTTGGACCAACACTTAGACAAGCATTGGCCGGGGGCTGAATAAAGATGACCCTTGGGTTAATTACTCCCAAGGGAAAAGTAGGTGGTGGTGAGGCAAATGGAAAACCAGTGTTGGGCCTTCTTTGGAGAGTCTTATTCAAAGCGAACTGTCAAGGGGTCCCATAAATCACCCGACCGCGTTAGGGACGCAAAATCCGGGAACATAATAACGATATGGCGGAAACTAGGGCGGCAAGAGTGGAACAAAACACCAGGCATAAGGCCGAGCCTTCCACCCTTTACCAAGTATATAGATGCATTAATAATATAAGATATATTGTGATATCCCAACAAGTAAACATGTTCCAACAAGGAACAACATCTCCATGTTCCAACAAGGAACAAACTTCATCTTCACCTGCAACTAACAACGCTATAAGAGGGGCTGAGCAAAGTGGTAACATAGCCAAACAACGGTTTGCTAGGAAAGGATGGTTAGAGGTTTGACATGGCAATATGGGTGGCATTATATAGCAAGTGGTAGGTAACGCAGCATAGGCATAGCAAAAGAGCGAGCATCTAGCAAGCAAAGATAGAAGTGATTTTGAGGGTATGGTCATCTTGCCTGAAATCCCGCAAGGAAGAAGAACGGGTCCATGAAGAAGACAAACGGACGTAGTCGAAGGAATCCTCACAACTCCGGAACGAAACCGAAGCTAACGAGAGAAGCAAACCGAAAAGAAGCAAACAACATGGTAACCCAACAAGCACAAACATGGCATGATGCACAACCACGTATGATGCATGTCCGGTTTAATGATTCATGGCATGGCAATATGCACAAACAACACTACAAGTTAAGTGGAGCCCAATATGCAACGAGTTGCATATTAATGGCACCACATCAATTATTTAGTTCACTCCGATTAGGTACTCAACAATATTAAATATTGGTTAACATGGCAAGAGGTGAAGCATAACAAAACTATACCATCTAAACAATTTAAATGGGGCCGGATATAACAAACAACAAATCCGGTAAATCCCCATATGCAATTAGCAAATTAATGGAAACAACAAATTTTTGACATTTAAATGTTGTTAACATGATGCGGATGCATAAACAAGTTTTAAGCAATTTTATGAAAATGTTGACATGAGCATGTTATGAAGCATTTGGTCACCATGGCGGAACGAAAGGGTGCCACGGCGGCGAAACGAAAATGGTGCCACGGCACCATTCTGGTCCCGGTAACTTGATTGAGATGTCGGTGCAAAAGAAAGTGTGCGGATGTGTAGAACACGCAAGAGATGGTGGGGTGCTCCCGACTACCGGGTTCCCACGGGTCGACGGCATGGCAAACGAGGAACGTGCATGAAGCAAACGGGCACGGTGCAAACACGAGCATCTCATACAACACATGCATTCGTTCACGGGCGGTCGTCTCGGGGTTATACCTTCGAAGCATGCATTTTCGGGGCGGATCTAGTTCGTCGAGGGAAGTAGTGGTACACGGGTCGTAGGGTAAGTAGTCGTTCTCGCGACGATAGTGGAAGTAGGGGTACACGGCGACGGTAGTTGTACACGGATCTTCGGTGATGGTAGTGGTACACGGTCGTAGAGGAACTTGGCGAATCTGCGTAGTCATACACGTTCAAGAAGAAACTTATGCGGCGTCGTGGAACTTGGCGCATCAAAGGGTACCAGCGGATCCGAGGTCTCCGGCCGTAGTGGTACTTGCTGTTACATGTAGTCGAACTTGAGGTGCTCCTGGCGTCGGACTTGCGGCGTTGGACAGAACAATGGCGAGGTTCAGCAGCTACCCCTCGTCCATGACGAAAAACGAAGCACGGGCAGGGAGTCGAAGCAGCAAGCAGGGGCGTGATGCAGGAGCGACGACCGCGGGACTTGGACGCCGACTGCAGGGGAGCAACCACCATGGGGACGGGGAGGAGCTCGGCTCCCCTCGAGCATTGCAGCTCTTTGGTGGAGGAGGCAGCGGCGAGGTGGCCCTGGTCGCCGTAGAGAGGAAGCAGAGGACGGCGCTGGTCAGCTGACGGAGAAGCGGCAGGATCTGGCGAGCCCTGGCAGCACTTAGCGGCGTGGCCATGGACGACGGCGAGGTGGGTCGAGGGCGGCGGTGCTCCTGGTCGCAGCGACTGGACTCCGGCGACGAGGAGGAGGCAGAGGGGGAGCACGGGCGCAGACGACGGAGGGCCGCCGGAGTTGGCCGCCCCGGTGGTGTTGCGGAGGCCGGGCGCGGTGCTCTACTCCTCTCTGCGTGTGGCAGCGGAGGAGGAGGACGATGGGGAGAGGGGATGGAGAGGAGGGGCGATGGGATCGGGAGAGTGAGGCTGTGAGGGAGATGGGGATCGAGCTCCTGGTGGCGCTCGAGGGATCGAGCAGGGGATCGATCGGGCTAGGGTTAGGAGGGGCGGCTGGGCCTTGGGCAGCGGAGGAAGCAGGCTTGGCCTGTGGAACGGGCCGGTCTGGTTGGTCAGGCCCAAGAGGCCGGCTGGGCTGGCTCCTCTCTCCTCTCTTCTCTTAAAACAGAGAAAAAGAAAGGAAAGGGAAGAAAAGAAAAGGTTAGAGAAAGAATTTGGGCATGGGGATTATTTTCCTGGACTCACAAAAATATGCTTGTTCCGAGAAAATAGAAAAAACCAGGATTGAAAGATGTAAATTCAAACTCATTTGAATTGAGTTCAAATGGGTTTGAACTAGGACTTGGTTTTTGAAGTGTCCAAAAATGTTGAGATTTTTAGTGGAGCTCCGAAAAATGATGAAAGAAATTATGGACAAGGTTGGAGACCAAGAATTGAGATAACAAAGGCATGGGGAATTATTTTGCAAGTGTGTAAAGGTAATTCCACATCAATGGAATATTTTATAATAGCTCCATAAATATTAGGAGGATATGTTATAAAGAGAAAACACCATGTGAATTCCCTCGATTTAAATAGATCAAAAGATCTATGCAGTTTATTTAGTTGAGGTTTTAAAAAAATTAAATGACATGCTGGCATGATGACATGATGCAAAGCAAAAATAAAAGAGCAAGCACACAAGAAACACACGGCGAAACTCGGAATAGCTGGAAGTCTTCTGGAGCGTCGGTCTTGGGGTGTTACAATGCGGCACTGAACGAGGGAGTAATCATCAGCACGAGACTGCCAAGCATTCATAATGTCTTGGTTCTCTGGGATGGGTGCATCACCTAGCGGTGCTTCTAGGACATATTGTTTCTTGGCTGCTATGAGGATGATCCTCGGGTTCGGACCCAGTCCGAATAGTTGCTGCCATCATCTTTCAGCTTGGTTTCTCTAGGAGCGCGTTGAAGTTCATGTTGACATGGCGTTGGCCATTTGATCTACAAGACATATTTTGCAAAGACTTTAGACTAAGTTCATGATAATTAAGTTCATCTAATCAAATTATTTAATGAACTCCCAATCAGATTGACATCCTCTAGTCATCTAAGTGTTACATGATCCGAGTCGACTAGGCGTGTCCGATCATCACGTGAGACGGACTAGTCATCGTCGGTGAACATCTCCATGTTGATCATATCTTCCATACGACTCATGTTCGACCTTTCGGTCTCTTGTGTTCCGAGGCCATGTCTGTACATGCTAGGCTCGTCAAGTTAACCCTAAGTGTTTATGCATGTGTAAAACTGTCTTACACCCGTTGTATGTGAACGTAAGGATCTATCACACCCGATCATCACGTGGTGGTTCGAAACGATGAACTTTAGCAACGGTGCATAGTTAGGGGGAACACTTTCTTGAAATTATTCTAAGGGATCATCTTATTTACTGCCGTCGTTCTAAGTAAACAAGATGCATAAACATAATAAACATCGCATGCAATTATATAAAGTAGTGACATGATATGGCCAATATCATATAGCTCCTTTGATCTTCATCTTCGGGGCTCCATGATCATCTTGTCACCGGCATGACACCATGATCTCCATCATCATGATCTCCATCATCGTGTCTCCATGAAGTTGCTCGCCAACTATTACTTCTACTACTATGGCTAACACATTTAGCAATAAAGTAAAGTAATTTACATGGCGTTGAATCAATGACGCGCAGGTCATACAATAATTAAGACAACTCCTATGGCTCCTGCCGGTTGTCATACTCATCGACATGCAAGTCGTGATTCCTATTACAAGAACATGATCTCATACATCACAATATATCATTCATCATTCATCACAACTTCGGCCATATCACATCACATGACAATTGCTGCAAAAACAAGTTAGGCGTCCTCTAATTGTTGTTGCATCTTTTACGTTGCTGCAATTGGGTTCTAGCAAGAACGTTTTCTTACCTCACGAATAACCACAACGTGATTTTGTCAACTTCTATTTACCCTTCATAAGGACCCTTTTCATCTAATCCACTCCAACTAAAGTAGGAGAGCAGGACACCCGCTAGCCACCTTATGCAACTAGTGCATGTCGATCGGTGGAACCTGTCTCACGAAGCGCGTGTAAGGTCGGTCCGGGCGCTTCATCCCACAATACCGCTGAAGCAAGAAAAGACTAGTAGCGGCAAGCAAGTTGACAAGATCTCGCCCACAACAAAATTGTGTTCTACTCGTGCAATAGAGAACTACGCATAGACCTAGCTCATGATGCCTTTGTTGGAGAGCGTTGCAGAAAATTAAAATTTTCCCACGGTTTCACCAAGATCCATCTATGAGTTCATCTAAGCAACGAGTCATGGAGAGAGATTGCATCTACATACCACTTGTAGATCGCGTCGGAAGCGTTCACTAGAACGTGGATGATGGAGTCGTACTCGCCGTGATCCAAATCACCGATGACCGAGTGCCGAGCAGACGGCACCTCCGCGTTCAACACACGACGGAGCGGATGGCGTATCCTCCTTCTTGATCCAGCAAGGGAAAGGAGTGGTTGAAGAAGATGGCTCCAGCAGCAGCACGACGGCGTGGTGGTGGTGGAGCAGCAAGATCTCGGCCAGGGCTTGGCAAGCTCGTGACGGAGGAGGAAGAGGTGTAGCAGGGGAGGAGGCGCTGAACTTCAGGTGCGGCTGCCCCTCCCCTCCCTTTATATAGGCCCCTGGGGCGCCGGCCTGGAGATCTAATCTCCCAAGGGGAGGCGGCCAAGGGGTGGAGTGCCCCAAGGCAGTGGGCGCCCCCCCTAGGGTTTCAACCCTAGGCGGGGGTGGGCCAAGAGGCGCACCAGCCCACTATGGGCTGGTTCCCTCCCACTTCAGCCCATGGGGCCCTCCGGGATGGGTGGCCCCACCGGTGGACCCGGGACCCTTCCGGTGGTCTCGGTACAATCTGGGTGACCCGAAACTTTCCGATGGCGAAACAACACTTCCTATATATAATTCTTTACCTCCGGACCATTCGGAACTCCTCGTGACGTCCGGGATCTCATCCGGACTCGAACAACATTCGGTTTATTGCATACTCATATTCATACAACCCTAAGCGTCACCGAACCTTAAGTGTGTAGACCCTACGGGTTCGGGAGACACGTGAACATGACCGAGGCGGCTCTCGGGCAATAACCAACAGCGGGATCTGGATACCCATGTTAGCTCCACATTCTCCTCGATGATCTCTTGGATGAACCACGATGTCGAGGATTCAAACAACCCGTATACAATTCCCTTTGTCAATTGGTATGTTACTTGCCGAGATTCGATCGTCGGTATCCCAATACCTCGTTCAATCTCGTTACCGGCAAGTCACTTTACTCGTACCGTAATGCATGATCCCGTGACCAGACACTTGGTCACTTTGAGCTCATTATGATGATGCACTACCGAGTGGGCCCAGTGATACCTCTCCGTAACACGGAGTGACAAATCCCGGTCTCGATCCGTGTCAACCCAATAGACACTTTCGGAGATACCTGTAGTGCACCTTTATAGTCACCCAGTTAAGTTGTGACGTTTGGTACACCCAAAGCACTCCTACGGTACCGGGAGTTTACGATCTCATGGTCTAAGGAAGAGATACTTGACATTGGAAAAGCTCTAGCAAAGCGAACTACGATCTTGTGCTATGCTTAGGATTGGGTCTTGTCCATCACATCATTCTCCTAATGATGTGATCCCGTTATCAATGACATCCAATGTCCATAGTCAGGAAACCATGACTATCTATTGATCAACGAGCTAGTCAACTAGAGGCTCACTAGGGACATATTGTGGTCTATGTATTCACACGTGTATTACGATTTTCGGATAATACAATTATAGCATGAATAAAAGACAATTATCATGAACAAGGAAATATAATAATAATCCTTTTATTGTTGCCTCTAGGGCATATTTCCAACATCAGCGCCCTTGAACAACACCTTCCAGGCATCTTCGTACGTAGTGTCGAAGAGCCGGCTCAAGGTTCGGTGCTGTGCCGGATTAAACTCCCATAAGTTGAAGGCCCGTTGTTGGCAGGGGAGAATCCGGCGGATGAGCATCACCTGGATTACATCGACAAGCCTGAGATTCTTGTCCATCAGGTTTCGGACGCATGTTTGGAGTCCGGATAGCTCTTCGAATTCCCCACGTCAGCCCGTCTCTTTCCATGGCGAGAGCCGTGTGGGAAGCCAGATCTAAATTGGGGTCGCCACCCATTCGGGTCGCGTGGCTCGGTGATGTAGAACCACCCGATTGCCACCCCTTTATTGTCTCCACGAAGGCGCCCTCGAGCCATGGGACTTTGGCCATCTTGCCAACCATGGCGCCTCCGCACTCCGCTTGGCGGCCGCCCACTACCTTCGGCCGGACATTGAAGATCTTCAGCCATAAACCAAGTGGGGCTGGATGCAGAGGAAAGCCTCACACACGATGATAAACGCCGAGATGTTGAGGATGAAATTCGGGGCCAGGTCGTGGAAGTCCAGGCCGTAGTAGAACATGAGCCCCCGGACAAATGGGTGAAGTGGAAAACCTAGTCCAGCGGAGGAAGTGGGGAGAAACAGTACCACTCATGGGGCCGGGGTTGGAATAAGCTGCCCGCTTGGGCAGCTTGTGCGCAATGTCGCGGACAAGTATCCGGCCTCCGCAGATCTTTGATGTGCCCCTCCGTGACGGAGGAGGCCATCCACCTGCCTCCGCTCGACATGGTTGGAGAAGGTTGAGGTGGGATGTGCGAACAGGTCTTTGGAGCTCGAGTGCGCGGAAATGGATAAGCAAAGGAGGAAGAAGGCGTGGGTGAAAAGGTGGATCCTTATCCCCTTATATAGACGGACGAAGCTATGCGTCCCCCACCAGCCTGGTAAAACTCGCTTATTTCCCAAGCGCCATAATCAATGGCGCGGATGGGTTACCCACGTCCGTATTGATGAGAATCCCGGAATAAGGGGGCACGATCTATGCTTTGATAAGACGTGCCAAGGAAACCGCCTCGCTAAACGCGCTGAGGTGGAACAGTAAAAACGATTCGTATGAAGGCCTGGCTGTGGTGTGATGTCACGCCGCGGAATACGTCAGCAGAGCTGTGCAAAAATTATTCTCTCTATGGTGTTATGTGGAACTTGTTTTGCAGAGCGGACACTATCCTTGTGTTCAAAACCTTCTATGAAGTATTCGAGGAGGAACCCGCCTCGCAATGCGAAGACAATCAACGCGCCGGACTCGTCGAATTGAAGCCTGGTTCGGGGCTCTTGAGGAGTCCGGACTAGGGGTGTCCGGATAGCGGACTATCATCACGGCGGACTCCAAGACTATGAAGATACAAGATTGAAGACTTCGTCCGTGTCCGGATGGGACTTTCCTTGCCGTGGAAGGCAAGCTTGGCGATCGGATATGTAGATCTCCTACCATTGTAACCGACTCTGTGTAACCCTAACCTATCCGGTGTCTATATAAACCGGAGGGTTTTAGTCCGTGGGGACGAACAACAATCATACCATAGGCTAGCTTCTAGGGTTTAGCCTCCTTGATCTCGTGGTAGATCTACTCTTGTACTACCCATATCATCAATATTAATCAAGCAGGAGTAGGGTATTACCTCCATCGAGAGGGCCCGAACCTAGGTAAAAACATCATGCCCCTTGTCTCCTGTTACCATCCGCCTAGACGCACAGTTCGGGACCCCCTACCCAAGATCCGCTGGTTTTGACACCGACAGCGTCTTTCATACTCACAAGGGCCTTCTCAAGCTCGGCCTCTTTCGCCTTCAGATCATGCTCCACGGACTCGAACTTCTTGCCGAGGTCCTGGAGCTCTTGCTGTACCTCGCCCACTCTAGCACTTTGCTTCTCGCACTCTTTGCATTCCAAGGCCGCCTTGTCTTCGGCCTCGGATAGCGCTTTCTTCAGGGACGCCACTTCGGCGGTGGACCTTGTCACACAGTCAAGACGCTTTGTCGTCGGACTAAACAATTTTTCCTATCTTTACATACATAAGAGCAGAGAATCACTCACCTTTGCTCTCTTCGAGCCGCCTCTTCGTGAGGTCGAGCTCTCCTTGCGCCTGCTCCAGGTCCCTCTTTAGTTCGGCAACCTCGGCTGTGCAGGCAGCAGCGGCAAGCAGCACGACCTGCTTATTCACATAAATGCTTATTAGACTCCTGCGGATTATAATTGACCCTCCGTTTGGCTTTTCTTTCCGAACACCAAACAGAGTATCAGGGGCTACTACCTATCGGGTGGTAATTTCACACATTTTATTACTTACCTCAAAGCCCGTCGGGAGGCTTGTGAGCTTGGTTAGTCCGCTTTTGGCGGACAGAACCTTTTGAATCACCGCACTCATAAGAGTACGGTGCTCTTCATCTATGGAAGCGCCTCGAAGCGCTTCCACCAGACTATCCGGCGCTGTTGACGCGACGGAAGTCCTCGGCACGGGTGGCTCGCCCTCCCTAACGAGGGGCTGCCTGCCTAAGTCCGGAACCGTCGGAGGTTCCGGAGCAGTGTTCGGTCGGAAGTCCGCCTTGTTGCGGCTCTCATCGACGCGATCCGCGGGGATCTTGAACCCCGCATGTCCGACATTTGGAAGTCCACCTTGGGGCATCTCCAGGGTCACCTCCCCCTGCTCGGGGAACCTTCGGGACAACACCTCCGTGTCATCCGTAGGCTTAGGAGTGGTGGCCGTCGGGAGCGAGTTCATCTCTGAAGCGCTCAGAGACCCATCCGAAGACGACACCTCTGGATGAGCCCTGGCCGGACTACATATATGTTCGGCGTTATTAAACAACTATGAAGCAAAATCACGGTAGAGTGCGGACACTTACGATCGCGCCAGGGGCTTCCCCCTGGGCAGCCACCCTTCATCTCTATGAGCGGCTGTGGTAGAGTAGTCCGGAAGGGACGTCTTCCTCTTCTTGGGCGTCCCAGCCTCCCCCTTCGGGGCGGCTTTCCTATTTTTCTCCTTCCCAGCACGGGGAGGTAGAATTTCCTCTTGCTTCCCCCCGCCACCGCGGGAGGAATCCGTCTCGTCGTCGTCAGATGACGTGGGTATGACTGCCTTGCGCCGAGGGCCTTTTTTGGCCCCCTGGTACGCCTCATCACACCCCTCATCCTTTCCGGACGGGGCGTCTTCTTCTTCCTCCTCCCCTCCGTGGGAGGAGTGTGCCTCGTCGTCTTCGGACGAGGCCTCCGGCACAACCTTACGCCAGAGATCCTTTCGGGTCCCCGGGGCCTTCTTATCGGCCTTCTTCCCCGGCGCCTCGTACGGCGCCGGGACCAGCATCTCCGTCAGGAGAGCATCAGCTGGGCTTTCTGGCAGCGGAGCCGGACAGTCAATCTGCTCCGCTGTCTCCACATAATCCTGGGCAAATATGCACAATTACTTAAGACTCCCCCATGAGTATACTGGGAAGGACTGAATCTGGTGATAGCTTGAAAACTCACCTTGCTAGGAGGCCGCGTGGCGTGGAGCCCACGGTCCTCGAATGTGGGAGGAGGTACTTCGGAGGCCTTGAACAACGCCTTCCACGCGCCTTTGTGCTTCATGCCGTAGAGCCTCTGAAGCATCTGGTGTTCGGCCGGGACGAACTCCCACAGATTGAACGCCCGCCTTTGGCACGACAGAATCTGGCGAACGAGCATGAACTGGATCACGTTGACAAGATTGATGTTCTTGTCCTTCATGCTCTTAATGCAGGTTTTGAGTCCGGTCAGCTCTGTAGGTTCGCCCCAGGACAGACCCTTCCTCTCCCAGGAAGTGAGCCGCATGGGGGTGCCGGGTCGGAACTCGGGGGCCGCCGCCCAGTTAGCGTTGCACGGCTTGATGATGTAGAACCACCCCGATTGCCACCCCTTCACGGTTTCCGCAAAGGAGCCGTCAAGCCAGGTGACGTTAGGTATCTTGCCCACCATGGCCCCTCCGCACTCCGCTTGTTGGCGCTCACGACCTTGGCTTCATGCGAAGGTTTGCAGCCCTAAGCGAAGTGGGGCTTGATGCGGAGGAAGGCCTCACATACGACGATGAACGCCGAGATGTTGAGGACGAAATTCGGGGCTAGATCATGGAAATCTAGCCCGTAGTAGAACATGAGCCCGCGGACGAAGGGATGAAGTGGAAATCCCAGCCCACAGACGAAGTAGCCGGTGCACTATGTCTGCGGCCAAGTATCCGGCCGCCCGAAGATTTGCGATATGCTTCTCCTTGACGGTGGAAGCCACCCACTTGCCTCCTGCTCCGGACATGTTTAGTTGTGCGGAGAAGACTTGGGCTTGGGCGCTGGAGCTCGAGGGGGAAAGAGTGGGCAAAGGAGGAAGAAGGCGTGGGTAAAAAATGGGGAAATCTTATCCCTTTATAGAGGCGACGAAAGCGGTGTGCATCCCCACTTTCCCGTTGGGAATCGCTTGCTTCCCAAGCGCCATGACTGATTATGTGGTGGGATTACCTGTACCCGTATTGATGAGAGTCCCGTGATAAGGGTACACGATCCATGCTTTGACAAGACGTGTCAAGGAAACCGCCTCGCAATATGCGTTGTCGCTGGTTGTGGGAAAACGGTTCGAATAATGACCCGACCATAATGACACGTCGCGTTGCCTAAAAAGTTGTCAGCAGATTGCATTTGTGAAATACCATTCTCTCTATGGTGGCATGTGAAGATCATTTTGTGGATCCGGACACGGTTCAAGTGTTCGATAACTACTTTGGAGTACTCGGAGGAGGAACCCCGCCTGCAATGCCGAAGACAAGACTGCGCGCCGGACTCATCGACATTGAAGCCTGGTTCAGGGGCTACTAAGGGAGTCCTGGATTAGGGGGTATCCGGACAGCTGGACTGTATACATCGTCCGGACTATGGAAGCGTGAAGATACAAAACTCAAGACTTCGACCCGTGTCCGGATGGGACTTTCCTTGGCGTGGAAGGCAAGCTTGGCGATCCGGATATTATATTTCCTTCCTTGTAACCGACTCCATTTAAACCCTAGCCCTCTCCGGTGTCTATATAAACCGGAGAGGTTGGTCCTTAGAAGGCCGATCACAACTACAATCATACCATCATAAGCTAGCTTCTAGGGTTTAGCCTCTACGATCTCGTGGTAGATCTACTCTTGTACTACCCATATCTTCAATATTAATCAAGCAGGAAGTAGGGTTTTACCTCCATCGAGAGGGCCCGAACCTGGGTAAACATCCGTGTCCCTTGCTTTCTGTTACCATCAGCCTAGACGCACAGATCGGGACCCCCTGCCCGAGATCCGCCGGTTTTGACACCGACAGTCGCAAAGCCAAGGCGTTCCTCTGGCTAGCTGCTCGTGGACGATGTCTCACGGCGGACAACCTGGCTACCCGAGGCATACCGCACAGCCTGACCTATCCGCTCCGCTTCACCGCACTGGAGACGGCCAACAATCTGCTCGCGGAGTGCATCTACACCAAGCAGTTGTGGAGAGCTAAACAGTTTGAACAACGAGACACGCAGATCTGACGACCAGAAACACCCAGATCAACAAAACGAACGGCTAGAAACGTTAAACGCGTGAGAGACAGGGATTAGGTGCAATTATTCTGTCCTAAATGCATTATTCTAATTGCCTCAAAAAAGGACATCTTAATTGTCATTATTTTCCAATGGACCCCGATGACTTGGGGGCCGGGGGTAGGACAATATATGTTTAGCAACTTCTTAAGAATAAGAGCATTCAGCTCTATATGAAACGTGCACAGTAAGAGAACATGAACTTGGGATTGTATGCTCATTTAGATGCACCGTGTTATGAATGATATCAAACATGCAATGTTCTAATATCCATTTGCAGCCTTACAATTTTAGTTCCCTTTTGTTGCTTATTACTTGGAAACTACCAGGTAATTGATGTTCTCATTTATGATTCTTGCAACCTACAAAATCTCAAACTACTCAATTGTCATCGCCACTAATGAGTTTTACCTATCAAATTTTACATGTGGGGTTGGGAGTGATGGCTCAACTGCTTTATAAAAATTCTCTCACTCCCATCGTGTCAAATACAAATTAGGGTACAATACTTCCCAATGAGGATGGTGTCGTGGGGATGATTTCGAAAATAAGAGAGAGGGGTAGGGATGAAGCTTAATCTAGATAGGAGCAAGTGTGACACATGAGGTTTTATGAGTTTAGGCCCCTCTTGTAAGAGGTAATGACCATACGTCTCGAGCGCTGGGAGCTTTTCTTTCTCTATGTCTGATGATGATTACAAAGGATGCGGATCCCCTGCTATAGAGGTAGGGCTTATATAGAGTGTGCCATGTCCCCCGACCTTTGCCATTACAAGGGTTTAAAGTGTCTAATTATTAGATCCACTACAAGAGGTAGTTGATGCAATAAAGTTAGTAACGCTAGTCCTATTAAAGTCCACGATGCCCCAGGTGCCTTCTCCGCATGTTCTACTTCGTGCCTCTGAGTGTTTCATGTATTCGAACAACGATGAACTCCATCCGAATGACCTAGTGTACTTGACCCGTTCGAGTGACTTGGTATCGTCCGAGTGGTTTGTCACGTCGGTTGTGTTTGGCTGGTGAGCATCTTGCATTAGGATTCCCATGGATTGTAGCTTGTTCGGTGCTGATGAGCCTACCCTTTAGTAGGTGACCTCATCAGACAGAGGACTGTTATGATCCCCTATACTATCAGAGTGCGACCATTATGTGTTGGTTGTGTATCCATGTGTTAGGCGCTAGGTGGATGGCTACACCTCATCAGATAGTGCGCGGTGATCCGTGCAGCCAACCTTATACTGGCCCGGGGTGCACCTCCATCGTTCATTTGTCGCTCCGCCCTGCATCCCTTCCCCTTGCTAGTTTCCACCGTTTCTAACACGGACGGGCACAACATTATCCTCCCCACCGCCCCCACCACATGGAGAGAGACACAAACACAAATCTTCGAGGAGTAATTTCCGGGAGCAGTAACCTTTTGGAAATAAAATAAATCAAAATTAGCGGGAGCCTTGACAACCACGGCTAGTTTTTTGCTGTTGTGCCTTGACATGTGGGACCTGATTGCCATGGAGTGTATACTTTGCAAGTGAGCTTGTCCCGATACTGCAAGTGGGGCCCGCGCCACGCTGGCATGCCTAGTCAGCAAGACATACATATCCGAACATGGTTTGAACCAAATTTGAACAAGAGTGCCATGTATATATAACCAGTTGGACGTATTTTTCAAGTTCGGACACTAAAGTGAATATCCATGGCAAGTTCAAGCGCCACGGGCACAATTACCGCGACACAAATCTTGGAGTAATTTCTGGGAGCAGTAACTTTCTGGAAACAAAATAAATCAAAATTGGTGGGAGTCTTAGATGAAAACTACGGTAGATGAGGAGAGAGAGGCGCAGGCGCTGATCTAACGATCGAACAATTATTGCATTGCTTATTAGCAATCGGAGTGATATAGATTTCGTTTGCCCATGCAGCAGTCACACGCAATGCATCGGAGGGCCACCCCTCTTCCGCTTATCTAGAGGGATAAGGCGCCTTGCAACAGGCAAAGGACGGCCACCCCTTGGAAATCTTGTTGGAAAGCAGCGGCGCTGCGCATACGGTGATATATATACCGGAGCGGGATGAGGGGTGTAGCCAAGCTAGCTATCGCCTCCCCACCTAGCAATTCACGTACTCCGCCATGGCCCCAGCCGTGATGGCTTCCTCCGCCACCACCGTCGCTCCCTTCCAGGGGCTCAAGTCGACCGCCGGCCTCCCCGTCAGCCGCCGCTCCGGCAGCGCCGGCCTCAGCAGCGTCAGCAATGGCGGAAGGATCAGATGCATGCAGGTATGAAAACTAGTTACTTCCTCGCCAATCTTAGTTCAAAATCGCAACACTTGTTTTGTATTGGACAGAGTATTATTTTTGCGAGGTAGGACGAACACTAAGCTGACATGAATATTCTCGCCGGCACAGTTGATTAATTTATCGGGTATTTCCACGGTACATAGCCAAAGCTATCCTTAATTAGGATGTATAACCCACATACCAGGCCAAAGTAAACTAAGATAGTGCATCACAATGTATGTAGTTCGTAAGCAGGTTCACATGTGTAGGAATATTTAACTCATAAACTTTGTGAACGGATATCGATTTTATCGCAATGTGTAGTAGATAATATAATATCATTTTTAATGCCCGTACATGACCCATAAGCAAGAGCTGCTGCCCTTGAGCTTTCTTGCTTGTGGAGCCCCCCACAATGTATGGGCAGACCATAAAGGAGTAAATTTTGCCTTATGGCCAGGTCTTTCTTTAAGCACCAAGTGTTGATCAATTGTGTTCATTCCATCTATCCAGGTGTGGCCGATTGAGGGCATCAAGAAGTTCGAGACCCTGTCTTACTTGCCACCCCTCTCCACGGAAGCCCTCCTAAAGCAGGTCGACTACCTGATCCGCTCCAAGTGGGTGCCCTGCCTCGAGTTCAGCAAGGTTGGCTTCGTCTTCCGTGAGCACAACAGCTCCCCCGGCTACTACGACGGTCGATACTGGACAATGTGGAAGCTGCCTATGTTCGGGTGCACTGACGCAACGCAGGTGCTCAACGAGGTGGAGGAGGTCAAGAAGGAGTACCCTGACGCCTATGTCCGTGTCATTGGCTTCGACAACATGCGCCAGGTGCAGTGCGTCAGCTTCATTGCCTTCAGGCCACCAGGCTGCGAGGAATCTGGCAAGGCCTAAAGTGCAAGTTGAAGTAACACATATACATGCCATGTTAGTTCACATTTGTCGGTAGCTCTGCTTTCTCGGTTTTACTTCTCGTTCTACTCATATGTGAATATATGAGCATATGTATGTAAGCACCTACCAACGTAGGTCGAGGAGGATGCATATGCGAATTACAACACCGGCTATACATACACACATATATTATATGCAATCCGTGAATTATTGTCTTGCCATCAATTGATGGAAATGTTACTTTGTTTGCAGTTGGAAATGCCTATGTCTTGCATTGTTTTCTTCTCATGCTTTTTTTGCTCAATCACATGTTGTGTATTATCTAATGCGAAAATTGTTATGGAATACCAAAGTACTTAAGAATATATTGGGGAGAAACACATAAAAAGATGGTAAGAACCCCTTGAAAACTAGTGGCAACACAATAGGAAATTGACGAGAACCAGATGATAAAATGCCAAAATCCAAATTAAAAACTAGGAAAAAGGACAAGCAAAAGGTGTCAAAACAAGACAAGGACAAACCTACCATAGTGCACTTGTCTTGTGAGCCATATTCCAACATCGATTCATCAAAGACATGTCACCTTTTCTAACCATTTTACACCACAATCAGATACTTTTTCTTGCAGTATTGCAGAAATTCCAGTAAACCAGAGAACGTGTAGAGGACACAAATATGTGCAAATTACATACCCAATTGACGAGTCCCAAGATATCTTCTACTAGTAAAGTTTTGGCCTTCCACGATGAATTATCTGTGATGTTTTGTGTTTGTGTCATAAACATAGGTCCTTCCATGACGAAAATATCAATTTTGCTATAAAACCTACCTAGGAGGCAAAAACCCTATATGTTTCATGACAAAATTCATATTCAGGCAAAAACCCTATTGTTGTTTCAGTACCTACCAAAATTACTCAAATTCTTTAATTTTGGTTTGCATTTGGCCAAAAGACCAAAATATTCACTTGAAATTCAGAAACATATTTGAAAATATCTTGATAAATATTTGATTTCACGTGTACAACTGAAATGACTGAAATATTCCGAACGAAAGGTAAATATTTTCGTGTCTATTGAATTCCTGAAATTCAGTGAAATCAAAGACATCTCATTGAAAGTGAAAACCATGATGCCACCACAACTAGCCCTTCCGTGAATGCGTGTAACAGGTGGGTTGAGCCCAACACATTTAGTTCCATGGCAGTGGGCTGCTATACTATGTGGGGCCACCATTCTCAGTTAAATGGCATGCCAAAGTCTGGAAAGGAATATAGCGCGTGGTCGGAACCTGATTTCTTGTGCGGAGCGCTTCACCCGTCCAACGCGCGCGTGCAAAGGAGAGTTTTCGGATTGTGAGACCAATATGTAAGACTTTTTATTAGATTAGAAAAAATGATGATACCACATCGTCATAGGAAAGGCCACATCTAATACCACGGTGGAGCCATATCATCACTTTAAATGACGAAATAACTACCGTCCCATATAATGAAACATAATACTATGGATGACTTTCCTTCATGAATTTTAGTCTTGGCATGGTTTAGTTTCATGGAAAAGAATTTATTTATAATGAATGTTGTAGCCTTAGATTTGGATAGTCAATGGTGATCTTAATATTACAGTATGGGGTCTTCTCGTGGCATTCATTTTGATTTTCCAATGACAAAATTATACATTTCATTTGGTGTCTGCTATTTTTTCACCAAGTAGTCTTGAGAAAAATGTATTTATACTGAAAGATGTATCACTTATAGAGATTATTTATAAACTAAACACTGATTTGATATCAAGTTCAATTCAACAATATAAGTGTTCCTACAAAATTCGGATCAATGTTGTGGTGGATCCATTTGGAATGGAAAACTGAAAGTAGTGCCGCTAGAGAATGACCTGGAGTTTTAGAACTTTCTAGTTATTATTTACAAGAAAACCAATATTGCATGCCAGAATGATCTCATAAAAGTAGTGTTTTTCTTGAAAGATGGTCAATTTTTCTACGAAACTTCTAGTTTTTCATGGGAAGATATATGCACATCACACTCTTCTGAAAACATGAATGTTTCATTAAATTCAATTCTAAAGCTCTATTGACAGGAAAATGTACCTTCTACATGTTCTTTATGCTTCTCGCATATATTGTGTTGGTGTTTAATTAGGAAGGATATTATTCATTGCTATGAACTAGGTGTGGGCAACTATTATTATTCCCTTTTTATTGAACTTATACCTTTTCAGATATGGTTCTTGCAAACACTTGTTTTTACGATGTGGATTAGAAGCACAGTTGTGCAAACATTTACATTATGCAACTCTAGCTATGATTTATCAATGTACCTCCTCCATATATTACTTGCATCTAAATTATTCAAAAATAATAATATTGTTTTCTTATATCTCTTTTTTGCATTTCACTTCACATGTAATAGTTACATAGTTAGAAGGGATTCCATAACACTTTCTTAAGATTATTCGGTTATGTTTGATGACCTAAAACAATCATTATAAAATAAATTTAATTTTTTCCATCAAACTTATTTATATCACTGAATTCTCTTTGAGAACCCAATGCTTATGCACCCAACACAACCAGCCATATCTAAAGCCAACTCAATATAGTTTGTACTACGTGCTGAATTCTTTGAAATTTGTGTCAATCACTAGTTTGTGATTAACTTTAGTTTTAAAATAGATTTTTGAGTGATTCTTTTTCCTGCTGTTTAATATTAGTGTGTTTTATCAGTATGTTCAATTTGATAATTTTTAGGATATTTTAAAAATCAAAACATATTCTGTTTATCTCCTTTAGTTTTATACCTTTTCATTTGTTTTAATTATTTTAGTTTACATTTTCGTGTTATTCTTTTGCCAAATTATATTATGTTTCTGTTACTCAACATGAGGAGTTTTAATTTTCATTTTGAAGAAATTATTTGACAGATACAATTTTACAGATTGAAATTAATTCTTGAAATATTTACAAAGGAAATATTCACCATAAATCCAAGAAAATGGTAGCATGTCACTAATACTATATTTGATGATCTTGCTAAGTATCATGTCTTGGAGAACAAGATAACATCATCAAATTCCCTCAAATCCATCTCTGTCCATTTTCTAGTTTGAGCAACTTTACATTGCTAAACATGTCCGAATGAGCTCAAAGTTGGTACACTTGTTAAAATGGTCTAAATATCCATCTAGGCCAAGTGGTGCATCGAGGAGAACAAATTAGCTTGGTCAAAGTATGCCAAAACCAATTCTGCCCATTTCTAGGGTTTGACACAGTTACATTGCAACTTTCTCCCATTGATCTCAAATTTTTACTAGAGCTCACCCTAGTCATATTCTACCTCCAGTAACTCTCTCTCTTCCATAGCTTAATAGTTGCATTGATTAACTCCTCTGTATAATTGGAATACTAAAAGGACATGAATAATTGAAAATTCATAACTTAATAAATAATTATTCCAAAATCATGTTTCAAATGCCAAAATGCCCTAGCTTTTTGGTTGGATTTCGATGCTCCGGAATCCACTTAGGAACACCCAAAACACATATATACCCTAAGTCTTACAAAGATTCCCTCCGGTTTGTCCGAAGTGAGAGTTTCCAAATATAAGTCCGGAAACTCACTAGAGAGAAAGTGATGACGGTGAAGCCGGTCACATCCTAGAGTGGGATCTTGGGGTATTAAACTTTTTCTTCACATGTGTCCCTTGCTTATGACTATGCCATAACCATGGAGAATCTTCATCATTTAACATGATGCTTGGGTCAGTCTTCACTGTGAAGGGAGGAATTTCATCAAACTTTTCATAATCTTCTAACATGTTTGTCTTGTCCTCCACTCCCACGATGTTTCTTTTCCCTGAAAGAACTATGTGGCTCTTTTGCTCATCGTATGATGTATTCGCTTCCTTATCTTTTCTTTTTCTCGGTTTGGTAGACATGTCCTTCACATAGAAAACCTGTGGCACAAAATTGGCTAGGACGAATGGTTCGTCTGTGTACCCAAGATTGTTGAGATCCACTGTTGTCATTCCATACTGCGGGTCTACCTTTACCTCGCCTCCTGTCTGATTGACCCATTTGCACCGAAACAAAGGGACCTTAAAAGAAGGTACATAGTCAAGTTCCCATATCTCCTCTATGTAACGATAATATGTGTCCCTTTTCCTATTGTTGTTTGTTGCATCAAAGCGGACACCACTGTTTGGTTGGTGCTCGTTTTATCTTGGGCGATCATGTAAAATGTATTCCCATTTATCCCGTACCCTTTGAAAGTCAATATAGTCGAAGATATTGACTTGGCCAACAAGTACATCTCATCTCCAATAGTGGTGTTATTCATGAGATGTGTTTGCAACCAACCGCTGAAATTCGCCATGTGTGTACGTTTAATCCAGGGGTCAGACTGCTCTTTGTTCTTGGAGCGTACAATATCCATGTGTTCCTCGATATACGGAGCCATCAAGGTGGAATTTTGTAGAACTGTGTAGAGTGCTTGAGTGAAAGAATGCCCATCCATACTTATTACCGAATCCTTTCCTAGCGTGCCTTTTCTACTCAATCTCCCCTCATGCCGCGATTGAGAAAAACCAATCGGCTTAAGGTTGGGAATAAAGTTAACACAAAACTCAAAAACCTCCTTTTTTTCATGGCCCTTGGAGATGCTTCCTTCTGGCCTAGCATGGTTATGAACATAATTTTTTAAGACTCCCATGAACATCTCAAAGGGACCATATTGTGTAGAAATACAGGACCTAGAATGGTAATCTCTTTGACTAGGTGAACTAGGACGTGCGTCATAATATTGAAGAAGGATGGTGGGAACACCAACTCGAAACTAAAAAGACATTGGACCAAATCATTCTGTAACCTTGTTATGATTTATGGATTGACTACCTTTTGAGAAATTGCATTGAGGAATGCACATACTTCACAATGGCTAATCGAACATTTTCCGGTAGAAGATCCCTCAATGCAACCGAAAGTAATTGCATCATAATCATGTGGCAGTCATGAGACTTTAGGTTTTGGAGTTTTTTCTCTGCCATATTTATTGTTGTTGGGGAACGTTGTGGAAAATAAAAATTTTCCTACGGTTTCACCAAGATCCATCTATGAGTTCATCTAAGCAACGAGTCATGGGAGAGAGATTGCATCTACATACCACTTTGTAGATCATGGCGAAGCGTTCAAAAGAACGGGGTTGAAGTAGTCATTCTCGTCGTGATCCTATCACCGGAGATCCTAGCGCCGAGCGGACGGCACCTCCGCGTTCAACACACGTCTGGAGCAGATGGCGTCTCCTCCTTCTTGATCCAGCAAGGGGAAGGAGAGGTTGAGGAAGATGGCTCCAGCAGCAGCTCGGCGGCGTGATGATGGTGGAGAGGCAAGACTCGGCAGGCTTCGCCAAGCACACAGCGGAGGAGGAGAGGTGTTGGGAGGGAGGGGCTGCGCCTTGAAGTGTGTTGCAGCCTCCTCGCCCTCTATTTATAGGGGAAGGGAGAAGGGGCGGCCCCTCTAGATGGGATCTAGAGGGGGCGGCAAGGGAGGGCTTGCCCCCAAGCAAGGCGCCCCCCGGGGTTTCCCCAACCCTAGGCGCATGGGCCCTAGGGAAGTGGCGCCCAGCCCACTTTGGGCTGGATCCTTCCTCATACAGCCCATAAGGCCCTCCGGAGAGGTGGCCCCTCGGTGGACCCCGGAACCCCTCCGGTGGCCCCGTACAATACCGATATGCCCCGAACCTTTCCGGTGACCGTATGATGACTTCCCATATATAAATCTTTACCTCCGGACTATTCCGGAACTCCTCGTGACGTCCGGGATCTCATCCGGGGCTCCGAACAACATTCGGTAATCACACACAAGTCTTCCTAATAACCCTAGCGTCACCGAACCTTAAGTGTGTAGACCCTACGGGTTCGGGAGACATGTAGACATGACCGAGACGGCTCTCCGGTCAATAACCAACAGCGGGATCTGGATACCCATGTTGGCTCCCACATACTCCTCAATGATCTCATCGGATGAACCACGATGTCGAGGATTCAAGCAACCCCGTATACTATTCCCTTTGTCAGACGGTATGATACTTGCCCGAGACTCGATCGTCGGTATCCCAATACCTCGTTCCGTCTCGTTACCGACAAGTCACTTTACTCGTACCGTAATGCATGATCCCGTGACCAGACACTTGGTCACTTTGAGCTCATTATGATGATGCACTACCGAGTGGGCCCAGTGATACCTCTCCGTTATACGGAGTGACAAATCCCAGTCTCGATCCGTGTCAACCCAACTGACACTTTCGGAGATACCTGTAGTGTACCTTTATAGTCACCCAGTTACGTTGTGACGTTTGGTACACCCAAAGCACTCCTATGGTATCCGGGAGTTACACGATCTCATGGTCTAAGGAAGAGATACTTGACATTGGAAAAGCTCTAGCAAAAGCGAACTACGATATTGTGCTATGCTTAGGATTGGGTCTTGTCCATCACATCATTCTCCTAATGATGTGATCCCGTTATCAACGACATCCAATGTCCATAGTCGAAACCATGACTATCTATTGATCAACGAGCTAGTCAACTAGAGGCTCACTAGGGACATATTGTGGTCTATGTATTCACACGTGTATTACGATTTCCGGATAATACAATTATAGCATGAATAAAAGACAATTATCACGAACAAGGAAATATAATAATAATCCTTTTATTATTGCCTCTAGGGCATATTTCCAACAGTCTCCCACTTGCACTAAAGTCAATAATCTAGTTACATTGTGATGAATCTAACACCCATAGAGTTCTGGTGTTGATCATGTTTTGCTCGCGGAAGAGGTTTAGTCAACGGATCTGCGACATTCAGATCTGTATGCACTTTGCAAATTTCTATGTCTCCATCTTGAACATTTTCAGGGATGGAGTTGAAGCGACGCTTGATGTGCCTGGTCTTCTTGTGAAACCTGGGCTCCTTGGCAAGTGCAATAGCCCGGTGTTGTCACAGAAGAGTTTGATCGGCCCCGACGCATTGGGTATGACTCCTAGGTCGGTGATGAACTCCTTCACCCAAATTGCTTCATCGCTGCCTCCGAGGCTGCCATGTACTCCGCTTCACATGTAGATCCCGCCACGGCGCTTCTGCTTGCAGCTGCACCAGCTTCTTGCTCCACCATTCAACATATACACGTATCCGGTTTGTGACTTAGAGTCATCAGATCTGTGTCGAAGCTAAGCGTCGGCGTAACCCTTTATGACGAGCTCTTCGTCACCTCCATAAACGAGAAACATGCCCTTTGTCCTTTTCGGTACTTCAGGATATTCTTGACCGCTGTCCGGTGTTCCTTGCGGGATTACTTTGGTACCTTCCTACCAAACTTACGGCAAGGTTTACATCAGGTCAGTACACAGCATGGCATACATAATAGATCCTATGGCGAGGCATAGGGATGACACTCATCTCTTCTTTATCTTTTGCCGTGGTCGGGCATTGAGCGAGCTCAATCTCACACCTTGCAAGACAGGCAAGAACTCTTTCTTGGACTGATCCATTTTGAACTTCTTCAAAATCTTATCAAGGTATGTGCTTTGTGAAAGACCTATGAGGCGTCTCGATCTATCTCTATAGATCTTGATGCCTAATATATAAGCAGCTTCTCCAAGGTCCTTCATTGAAAAACTTTTATTCAAGTAGGCCTTAATGCTGTCCAAGAGTTCTATATCATTTCCCATCAAAAGTATGTCATCTACATATAATATGAGAAATGCTCTGAGCTCCCACTCACTTTCTTGTACGCAGGCTTCTCCATAAGTCTGCATAAACCAAACGCTTTGATCATCTCATCAAAGCGAATGTTCTAACTCAAGATGCTTGCACCAGCCCATAAATGGATCGCTGGAGCTTGCATACTTTGTTAGCATTCTTAGGATCGACAAAACCTTCGGCTGCATCATATACAACTCTTCCTTAAGATAACCGTTAAGGAATGCCGTTTTGATGTCCATCTGCCATATATCATAATCATAGTATGCGGCAATTGCTAACATGATTCAGACGGACTTAAGCTTCGCTACGGGAGAGAAAGTCTCATCGTAGTCAATTCCTTGAACTTGCCGATAACCCTTAGCGACAAGTCGAGCTTTATAGATGGTGACATTACCATCTGCGTCCGTCTTCTTCTTAAAGATCCATTTGTTTTCCATCGCTCGCCGATCATCGGGCAAGTCTGTCAAAGTCCATACTTTGTTTTCATACATGGATCCTATCTCGGATTGCATGGCTTCAAGCCATTTGTTGGAATCCGGGCCCGCCATTGCTTCTTCATAGTTCGAAGGTTCACCGTTGTCTAACAACATGATTTCGGGACAGGGTTGCCATACCACTCTGGTGTGGAACATGTCCTTGTGGACCTCTGAGTTCAGTAGCAACTTGATTCAAGTACCTTGATCATCATCATTAATTTCCTCTCCAGTCGGTGTAGGCACCACAGGAACATTTTCCTGAGCTGCACTACTTTCCGGTTCAAGAGGTGGTACTTCATCGAGTTCTACTTTCCTCCCACTTACTCCTTTCGAGAGAAACTCTTTTCAAGAAAGGATCCGTTCTTGGCAACAAAGATCTTGCCTTCGGACCTAAGGTAGAAGGTATACCCAATGGTTTCTTTGGGGTATCCTATGAAGACACATTTTCCGACTTGGGTTCGAGCTTTTCAGGTTGAAGTTTCTTGACATAAGCATCGCATCCCCAAACTTTTAGAAACGACAGCTTAGGTTTCTTCCCAAACCATAATTCATACGGTGTCGTCTCAACGGATTTAGGCGGAGCCCTATTTAAAGTGAATGTAGCTGTCTCTAGGCGTATCCCCAAAATGATAGCGGTAAATCGGTAAGAGACATCATAGATCGCACCATATCCAATAGAGTGCGATTACGACGTTCGGACACACCATTCTGTTGAGGTGTTCAGCGGCGTGAGTTGTGAAACGATTCCACATTTCCTTAAGTGTGTACCAAATTCGTGACTTAAATATTCTCCTCCACGATCTGATCGTAAGAACTTTATTTTTGGTCACGTTGATTCTCTACCTCATTCTGAAATTCCTTGAACTTTTCAAAGGTCTCAGACTTGTGTTTCATCAAGTAAACATACCCATATCTACTTAAGTCATGCGTGAGAGTGAGAACATAACGATATCCTCCATGAGCCTCAACGCTCATTGGACCGCACACATCGGTATGTATGATTTCCAATAAGTTGGTTGCTCGCTCCATTGTTCCGGAGAACAGAGTCTTGGTCATTTTGCCCATAAGGCATGGTTCGCATGTGTCAAATGATTCATAATCGAGAGACTCTAAAAGTCCATCAGCATGGAGCTTCTTCATGCACTTGACACCAATGTGACCAAGGCGGCAGTGCCACAAGTATGTGGGACTATCGTTATCAACTTTACATCTTTTGGTATTCACACTATGAATATGTGTAGTATTACGTTCGAGATTCATTAAGAATAAACCATTGACCATCGGAGCATGACCATAAAACATATCTCTCATATAAATAGAACAACCATTATTCTCGGATTTAAATGAGTAGCCATCTCGCATTAAGCGAGATCCTGATACAATGTTCATGCTCAAACTTGGCACTAAATAACAATTATTGAGGTTTAAAACTAATCCCGTAGGTAAATGTAGAGGTAGCGTGCCGACGGCGATCACATCGACCTTGGAACCATTCCCGACACGCATCGTCACCTCGTCCTTCGCCAGTCTCCGTTTATTCCGCAGCTCCTGCTGTGAGTTACAAATATGAGCAACGGCACCGGTATCAAATACCCAGGAGTTACTACGAGTACTGGTAAGGTACACATCAATTACATGTATATCAAATATACCTTTAGTGTTGCTGGCCTTCTTGTCCGCTAAGTATTTGGGGCAGTTCCGCTTCCAGTGGCCCTTCCCTTTGCAATAAAAGCACTCTGTCTCAGGCTTGGGTCCATTCTTTGACTTCTTCCCGGCAACTTGCTTACCGGGCGCGGCAACATCTTTGCTGTCCTTCTTGAAGTTCTTCTTACCCTTGCCCTTTTTGAACTTAGTGGTTTTATTGACCATCAACACTTGATGTTCTTTCTTGATTTCAACCTCTGCTGACTTGACATTGAGAATACTTCGGAATGGTCTTCACCATCCCTGCATATTGTAGTTCATCACAAAGCTCTTGTAGCTTGGTGGGAGCGATGAAGGATTCTGTCAATGACCACCTCGTCCGGGAGGTTAATGTCCAGTGGGACAGCGGTTGTGCAACCCGGACATTTTGAGTATGTGCTCCTTGATGAACTGTTTTCCTCCATCTTACAACTATAGAACTTGTCGGAGACTTCATATCTCTCGACCCGGGCATGAGCTTGGAAAACCATTTTCAGCTCCTCGAACATCTCATATGCTCCGTGTTGCTCAAAACGCTTTTGGAACCCCGGTTCTAAGCTGTAAAGCATGCCACACTGAACGGGGGAGTAATCATCAGCACGAGACTGCCAAGCATTCATAATGTCTTGGTTCTCTGGGATGGGTGCATCACCTAGCGGTGCTTCTAGGACATATTGTTTCTTGGCTGCTATGAGGATGATCCTCAGGTTCCGGACCCAGTCCGAATAGTTGCTGCCATCATCTTTCAGCTTGGTTTTCTCTAGGAACGCGTTGAAGTTCATGTTGACATGAGCGTTGGCCATTTGATCTACAAGACATATTTTGCAAAAGTTTTAGACTAAGTTCATGATAATTAAGTTCATCTAATCAAATTATTTAATGAACTCCCACTCAGATCTGACATCCCTCTAGTCATCTAAGTGTTACACGATCCGAGTCGACTAGGCCGTGTCCGATCATCACGTGAGACGGACTAGTCATCGTCGGTGAACATCTCCATGTTGATCGTATCTTCGATCGACTCGTGTTTGACCTTCGGTCTCTTGTATTCGAGGCCATGTCTGTACATGCTAGGCTCGTCAAGTTAACCCTAAGTGTTCTGCATGTGTAAATCTGTCTTACACCCGTTGTATGTGAACGTAAGGATCTATCACACCCGATCATCACGTGGTGCTTCGAAACGAGGAACTTTAGCAACGGTGCACAGTTAGGGGGAACACTTTCTTGAAATTATTATAAGGGATCATCTTATTTACTACCGTCGTTCTAAGGAAACAAGATGCATAAACATAATAAACATCACATGCAATTATATATAGTAGTGACATGATATGGCCAATATCATATAGCTCCTTCGATCTCCATCTTCGGGGCTCCATGATCATCTTCGTCACCGGCATGACACCATGATCTCCATCATCATGATCTCCATCATCGTGTCTCCATGAAGTTGCTCGCCAACTATTACTTCTACTACTATGGCTAACGCGTTTAGCAATAAAGTAAAGTAATTTACATGGCGTTCTTCAATGACACGCAGGTCATACAAAAATAAGACAACTCCTATGGCTCCTGCCGGTTGTCATACTCATCAACATGCAAGTCGTGATTCCTATGACAAGAACATGATCTCATACATCACAATATATCATTCATCATTCATCACAACTTCTGGCCATATCACATCACATGACAATTGCTGCAAAAACAAGTTAGACGTCCTCTAATTGCTGTTGCATCTTTTACGTGGCTGCAATTGGGTTCTAGCAAGAACGTTTTCTTACCTGCGAATAACCACAACGTGATTTTTTTCAACTTCTATTTACCCTTCATAAGGACCCTTTTCATCGAATCCGCTCCAACTAAAGTGGGAGAGACAGACACCCGCCAGCCACCTTATGCAACTAGTGCATGTCGATCGGTGGAACCGGTCTCACGTAAGCGCACGTGTAAGGTTGGTCGGGCCGCTTCATCCCACAATACCGCTGAAGCAAGATAAGACTAGTAGCGGCAAGCAAGTTGACAAGATCTACGCCCACAACAAAATTGTGTTCTACTCGTGCAATAGAGAACTACGCATAGACCTAGCTCATGATGCCACTGTTGGGGAACGTTGTGGAAAACAAAATTTTTCCTACGGTTTCACCAAGATCCATCTATGAGTTCATCTAAGCAACGAGTCATGGGAGAGAGATTGCATCTACATACCACTTTGTAGATCGCGAGCGGAAGCGTTCAAAAGAACGGGGTTGAAGTAGTCGTTCTCGTCGTGATCCTATCACGGGAGATCCTAGCGCCGAACGGACGGCACCTCCGTGTTCAACACACGTACGGAGTGGATGACGTCTCCTCCTTCTTGATCCAGCAAGGGGAAGGAGAGGTTGAGGAAGATGGCTCCAGCAGCAGCACGACGGCGTGATGATGGTGGAGAGGCAGTACTCCGACAGGGCTTCACCAAGCACTCAACGGAGGAGGAGAGGTGTTGGGGAGGGGAGGGGCTGCGCCTTGAAGTGTGTTGCAGCCCTCCCCTCGCCCCTCTATTTATAGGGGAAGGGAGAAGGGGGGCCGGCCCCTCTAGATGGGATCTAGAGGGGGGGCGTGACCAGGGAGGGCTTGCCCCCAAGCAAGGCGGCCCCTCGGGTTTCCCCAACCCTAGGCGCATGGGCCCTAGGGGAAGTGGCGCCCCAGCCCACTTTGGGCTGGATCCCTTCCTCATACAGCCCATAAGGCCCTCCGGGAGAGGTGGCCCCTCCCGGTGGACCCCCGGAACCCCTTCGGTGGCCCCGGTACAATACCGATATGCCCCTGAACCTTTCCGGTGACCGTATGATGACTTCCCATATATAAATCTTTACCTCCGGACTATTCCGGAACTCCTCGTGACGTCCGGGATCTCATCAGGGCTCGAACAGCATTCGGTAATCACATACAAGTCTTCCTAATAACCCTAAGCGTCACCGAACCTTAAGTGTGTAGACCCTACGGGTTCGGGAGACATGTAGACATGACCGAGGCGGCTCTCGGTCAATAACCAACAGCGGGATCTGGATACCCATGTTGGCTCCTACATACTCCTCGATGATCTCATCGGATGAACCACGATGTCGAGGATTCAAGCAACCCCGTATACTATTCCCTTTGTCAGACGGTATGTTACTTGCCCGAGACTCGATCGTCAGTATCCCAATACCTGTTCAGTCTCGTTACCGGCAAGTCACTTTACTCATACCGTAATGCATGATCCGTGACGGACACTTGGTCACTTTGAGCTCATTATGATGATGCACTACCGAGTGGGCCCAGTGATACCTCTCCGTTATACGGAGTGACAAATCCCAGTCTCGATCCGTGTCAACCCAACAGACACTTTCGGAGATACCTGTAGTGTACCTTTATAGTCACCCGATTCGTTGTGACGTTTGGTACACCCAAAGCACTCCTACGGTATCCGGGAGTTACACGTTCTCATGGTCTAAGGAAGAGATACTTGACATTGGAAAAGCTCTAGCAAAACGAACTACACGATCTTGTGCTATGCTTAGGATTGGGTCTTGTCCATCACATCATTCTCCTAATGATGTGATCCCGTTATCAACGACATCCAATGTCCATAGTCAGGAAACCATGACTATCTATTGATCAACGAGCTAGTCAACTAGAGGCTCACTAGGGACATATTGTGATCTATGTATTCACACGTGTATTACGATTTCCAGATAATACAATTATAGCATGAATAAAAGACAATTATCACGAACAAGGAAATATAATAATAATCCTTTTATTATTGCCTCTAGGGCATATTTCCAACAATTGTCCCCTTTATATTCGACGAGAAGCCAGACGGGACCTTCATATTGTTCAGGCATTCAAAATAGATTTCCCTTCTCTTCTTTGGTATTTTCCTTCTCTTCTTTGGTAAGAGTGTAGCTGGCAGGACCTTGATACTGCTTTGGATGCATGCCTTCTTTTTCGTTCATACGTTGCAGGTCCTCCCGTGCCTCCGGTGTATCTTTTGTCTCCCCGTACACACCCAAGAAGCCTAGCAGGTTCACGCAAAGATTCTTTTTTCACGTGCATCACGTCGATTGCAGAGTGGACCTCTAGGACTTTCCAGTAGGGTAGGTCCCAAAATATAGATTTCTTCTTCCACATGGGTGTGTGTCCGTTAGCGTCATTCGAAACAGATTGTCCGCCGTGACCCTTTCCAAAGATTACTTTTAAATCATTGACCATATCAAATATATCATCACCAGTACGGTGGTCAGGCTTCTTCTGGTGATCCGCCTCACCTTTGAAATGCTTGTCTTTCTTTCTTAAGAGATGCCCGATCAGAAGAAATCGACGATGTCCCAGGTACACATTCTTCTTACATTTATCCAAATATATACTTCCAGTCTCATCTAAACAGTGCATGCATACATTGTATCCCTTGTTTGTCTGTCCTGAAAGGTTACTAAGAGCATACCAATCATTGATCGTTACAAACAACAACGCTCGTAGGACAAATTCCTCCTGTTTGTCCTCATCCCACACGTGTACACCTTTTATATCCCACAACTATAAAAGTTCTTCAACTAATGGACTTAGGTACACATCAATGTCGTTGCCGGGTTGCTTAGGGCCTTGGGTGAGAACTGACATCATAATGAACTTCCGCTTCATGCACAACCGAGGAGGAAGGTTATAGATACATAGAGTCACATGCCAGGTGCTATGACTGCTTCTCTTGTCGGTGTACAAAAGTAGGGGTACACCTTTGTACCCCTTTACTTGTGCACAGGCAGTTGGAGCCGCGCGCCAC
This sequence comes from Aegilops longissima, assembly GCA_021605205.1. Taxonomy (NCBI): domain Eukaryota; kingdom Viridiplantae; phylum Streptophyta; class Magnoliopsida; order Poales; family Poaceae; genus Aegilops; species Aegilops longissima. The sequence continues at coordinate 33,978,491 of CM038677.1, read as the reverse complement.
GACCACACTAAGCAGGCTAGAGGAAGGGAGCCAGAGAGAAGCCGGAGCACGAGATGGCCGAGGCAACGCCAAGACCAAAGATACCAAAGAGCGAGAGGGCGAGGTGGACTCCCCCGGCAAGGCCCTTGCCGGGGCAACTTGCCCGATCCTGACAGAGCGGGCCACCCTTGAGCCCACGGGTTTCAACTCAACCAACCACATTGGAACTAGGGCTCGGGAGGCACCTCCGTGGTAGCATGCAAATCTTTGTCAAGACCATAGAGATATGAGATCAGATGAGAACCAGAAGACGACACCCTCGGCGGGATCCTTGCCGAGGAGATCCACAAGACCCTCGGCAAGCGCCTTGCCGGGGACGACTTCAACGCCACGGAAAGCCCCTTGCAGGGCCCCCGGCAAGGCCCTTGCCGAGGGCTTCAGCGGGGCCACAGCCAGGCCTGCGTCGACCAAGACTCCATCGCCATTCCCAAGCTGCTGCTAGCTCAACTAGATGGGTAGGCACTTGCGTGGTGACGGGCGGCCTCTACGCCAACTCAGCAAGCACCTGCGTGGTGGCATGCAGATCTTCGTGAAGACCCTACCACCGCGCCACCTCAGCTGGCTGCCTGCCTACATGGTGCGGCATGCACCGCTGGCCTGGGCGCGTGTCGAAGCAAGGTGAGGCGGCGACGGACAGGACATGCCTCGTTCCCGTCCTCAATAAAGCTAAGGGACACCTAAGCTACGCATTAAATGCGTCTTGTCCTATAACACGAGCGATAAGCTCGTAGCACTGTAGGCCTTTCCACCACCTGTGTGCCACTGTGGCAGCCCCTTTCGACTATAAAAGGAGGCCCATGGCGTACTGGAGGAGGATTCGGCTCTTTGGAACTACACAGCCACCATAGCTAGTTCGAGAGCTCAAGAACACTCAATACATCCACCAAAGCAGGACTAGGGTTTTACGCATCCTCGCGGCCCGAACCTGGGTAAACGATCCTTGTGCTGACTGTTAATCCTGCTCTTCTCACAACCCCGTGCCCCGGCAACCGTAGCAGGGATTCTTGTGATCCCATAGGTGTCCTTTCCCACCGATATCTTTGGCGCGCCAGGTAGGGGGCGCAATTGTGAGAATCTGGTCTAGTAGTTAGCCTAGAAGTTCTTCATCGCCATGGCTCCCAAGAAGAAGACGATCACGGCGATGGGCTCATCGGGAGCCGAACGGCCCGTGCTATTGCGGACGAGCAGTGGGCCGGTCGCGGATAGGACCGAACGCGATCGCGAGCACCAAAGCATCGCTCGGCAGTCGAGCTTTGGCGGCGGCGGCGTTCAGGCATAGCGGACGGTCGCCGCCGCCAAATCCAAAGACGGAGCTGGGCCCCCCGCAGGCAGCGCGGGACCCTCCATGAGTGTCGTTATGCCACCCACGGGCGGCGCAGCAACCACCAAGACGCCCACGCCGGCGCCCACAGCGCGCTCTTCCCAGGGTGCACGTGACGAGCAACGCCTCCACGCTGGAGACCCCGGACACCACCGTGGGAAGAGCCCTGTGCATCGTCCGCGGGACGAAGGAGTCCAACATGCTCGCCGAAGTGCTGGGAAAATGGCACGTAGCCGCTGGGCCGTGCTAGAGCTCCTTCTCATGTAGTTAGTACTCGAAGCGCGCTACGGTCCATGCAGCTGTCACCACCACCCACGCCAGTGGAAGCTTTGGTGCGCGTGCAGCTGCTCCTCCACTTCCCTCCTGCTGCGGAGAAGCTCGACGAGTGGAGAGCCACCATCCGGAGCCTCGACGCCGTCGCCAATAAAGATGATCCGCGACCAGCGGGGCCATCGGGCCGACGCTCCGTCAAACCACCGCATGCCAGCGGTGGAGGGGCCGGGTGTGCTGCGGCCACGGTGCACTCTCCTCCTCCACGCTAGCCACCGCGGGTGTCGGTCCGTCGCGACGACGCTTATGATAATATTTCCATAGCGTCGTCCGACCCACGGACCCACCGCGACCAACGCCAAGTTCTTTGAGAACGAGCCCACGAAGATGCTCGAACCACTATCGAGCGCCAACGCGATACGCGCCACCAGTCGGACAAGCGGGCGGGACCCGCTATGGAACACCCAGCGCCGGGGAGCTCCGACGGCCTACCTTACGAGGTGGGTTGCCCAGCTTTTACCCGTGAGCTGCGGCAGTTCTAGTGGCCGTCCCACCACATGTTCAAGCCCGATGTCGGCGAGAAGTACACTGGCAAGACCCATCCGTCAGAGTTCCTCAGCATCTACACCATCGCGATGCAGGCTGCCGGAGCTCGTGACGACAAGGTGCTTGCCAATTACTTCCTGTTGGCACTGAAGCCCAATGTCATGTCTTGGTTGATGCACTTGCCGGCGGATTGCATTTCTTCTTGGTCGGATCTGTGCCATGAGTTCGTTGGCGCCTTCACTGGAGGCCACCAAGCTCATGGCCAGGCCAATGATTTGCATATCATTCCCCAGAAGGAAGGGGAAAACCTGCGCAAGTACATCCAGAGATTCAGCCGGGTGCAGTACAACCTCCCTGACGTTCATCCCGCCGCCATGATCAGCGCGTTCCATCAGAACGTGCGCAACCGCAAGATGCGCGAAGAGCTGGCGATGACCAAGGTTAAGGATGTGGCCGAACTCTATGTTCTGGCCGATAGGTTTGCCCGGGCTGAAGAGGGAAGGAAGTACCCCGGCGAAGACGCCGGCGCGGAAACTGACTCTACTGATGAAGACACCGCCGCCCCGACGAAGAAGGTCCGGCGTCGCAACAGGAAATGCAAGGGCAAGGCCGTGCTTGCCGTCGAGGGATCCGACAGCACCGGCGCCGCCAAGAAGGCCAAGGCAAACGACCCCGACAAAGAAATCTCCAGGTGCGCCGCTTGCCGGGCCTTTGCACCTGCCGACAAGCCAGGGGGCTCCAACAAGTGATAACACACAAGTATAGGGGATCGCAACAGTTTTTGAGGGTAGAGTATTCAACCGAAATTTATTGATTCGACACAAGGGGAGCCAAAGAATATTCTCAAGTATTAGCAGCTGAGTTGTCAATTCAACCACACCTGGATAACTTAATATCTGCAACAAAGTATTTAGTAGCAAAGTAATATGATAGTAATGGTAACGGTAACAGAAGCAGAAGTAATATTTTTGGTGTTTTGTAGTGATCCTAACAGTGTTTTGTAGTGATTCTAACAGTAACAACGGAAAAGTAAATAAGCAAAAACCAATATAGGAAAAGCTTGTAGGCATTAGATCGGTGATGGATAATTATGCCGGATGCGGTTCATCATGTAACAATCATAACATAGGGTGACACAGAACTAGCTCCAATTCATCAATGTAATATAGGCATGTATTCCGAATAGTCATACGTGCTTATGGAAAAGAACTTGCATGACATCTTTTGTCCTACCCTCCCGTGGCAGCGGGGTCCTAATGGAAACTAAGGGATATTAAGGCCTCCTTTTAATAGAGAACCGGAACAAAGCATTAGCACATAGTGAATACATGAACTCCTCAAACTATGATCATCACCGGGAGTGGTCCCGATTATTGTCACTTCGGGGTTGCCGGATCATAACACATAGTAGGTGACTATAGAGTTGCAAGATAGGGTCAAGAACACACATATATTCATGAAAACATAATAGGTTCAGATCTGAAATCATGGCACTCGGGCCCTAGTGACAAGCATTAAGCATAGCAAAGTCATAGCAACATCAATCTCAGAACATAGTGGATACTAGGGATCAAACCCTAACAAAACTAACTCGATTACATGATAGATCTCATCCAACCCATCACCGTCCAGCAAGCCTACGATGGAATTACTCACGCACGGCGGTGAGCATCATGAAATTGGTGATGGAGGATGGTTGATGATGATGACAGCGACGAATCCCCTCTTGAGCCCCGAGCGGACTCAGATCAGCCCTCCGAGAGGTTTTCGGGCTTGGCGGCGGCTCCGTATCGTAAAACGCGATGATTTCTTCTCCTTTATTTTTTTCTCCCCGAAAGCAAATATATAGAGTTGGAGTTGGCGTCGGAGGAGCTCCAGGGGGCCCACGAGGTAGGGGGGCGCGCCCTAGGGGGTGGGCGTGCCCCCACCCTCGTGGACAGGGTGTGGGCCCCCTGGTCCTCATCTTTGGCAAGGATTTTTTATTATTTCTGAAAAAACGTTCCGTGGAGTTTCAGGTCATTCCAAGAACTTTTGTTTCTGCACATAAATAACACCATGGCAATTCTGCTGAAAACAGCATCAGTCCGGGTTAGTTCCATTCAAATCATGCAAATTAGAGTCCAAAACAAGGGCAAAAGTGTTTGGAAAAGTAGATATGACAGAGATGTATCAACACCCCCAAGCTTAAACCTTTGCTTGTCCTCAAGCAATTCAGTTGATAAACTGAAAGTGATAAATAAAAACTTTTACAAACTCTGTTTGCTCTTTTGTTGTAAATATGTAAAGCCAGTATTCAAGTTTTCAGCAAAGATTATGACTAACCACATTTGCAATAACTCTCAGGTCTCATGTTTACTCATATCAATAACATAATCAACTAGCGAGCGATAATAATAAATCTCGGATGACACACTTTCTCAAAACAATCATGATATGATATAACAAGATGGTATCTCGCTAGCCCATTCTGAGACTGCAAAATATAAATGCAGAGCACCTTTAAAGATCAAGGACTGACTAGACATTGCAATTCATGGTAAAAGAGATCCAATCATAGTCATATCCAATATAAATTAATAGTAATGGATGCAAATGACAGCTGTGCTCTCCAGCTAGTGCTTTTTAATAAGAGGGTGATGACTCAACATGAAAGTAAATAGATAGACCCTTCGCAGAGGGAAGCAGGGATTTGTAGAGGTGCCAGAGCTCGATTTTGAAATAGAGATAAATAATATTTTGAGCGGCATACTTTCATTGTCAACATAACAACCAAGAGATGGCGATATCTTCCATGCTACACACATTATAGGCGGTTCCCAAACAGAATGGTAAAGTTTATACTCCCCCTCCACCAACAAGCATCAATCCATGACTTGCTCGAAACAACGAGTGTCTCCAACTAGCAACAGTCCCAGGGGGAGTTTTGTTTGCAATTATTTTGATTTAGTTTGCATAAAGCATGGGACTGGGCATCCTGGAGACCAGCCATTTTCTCGTGAATGAGGAGCGGAGTCCACTCCTCTTGAGAATAACCCGCCTAACATGGAAGATACGGACAACCCTAGTTGATACATGAGCTATTGGAGCATACAAAACAGAATGTTTATTTGAAGGTTTCGAGTTTGGCACATACAAATTTACTTGGAACGGCAGGTAAATACCGCATATAGGAAGGTATAGTGGACTCATATGGAATAACTTTGGGGTTTAAGGGATTGGATGCACAAGCAGTATTCCTGCTTAGTACAAGTGAAGGCTAGCAAAAAACTGGGAAGCGACCAACTAGAGAGCGACAACAGTCATGAACATGCATTAAAATTAATAAACATTGGATGCAACCATGAGTAGGATATAATCCACCATGAACATAAATATCGTGAAGGCTATGTTGATTTGTTTCAACTACATGTGTGAACATGTGCCAAGTCGAGTAAATTAAATCATTCAAAGGAGGATACCACCCCACTATACCACATCACAACCATTTTAATAGCATGTTGGCACGCAAGATAAACCATTATAACTCATAGCTATACAAGCATGGCACGAGCAACTATGATCTCTAATTGTCATTGCAAACATGTTTATTCATAATAGGTTGAATTAGGAACGGTGAACTCATCATATATACAAAAACAAGAGAGGTCGATTTCATACCATCTTTTCTCATCTCAGTCAGTCCATCATATATCATCATAATTGCCTTTCACTTGCACGACCGAACGAAGTGAATAATAATAAGAGTGCATGTGCATTGGACTAAGCTAGAATCTGCGACTGAGGGAGTCCCGGATTAGGGGGTGTCCGGATAGCCGAACTCTCACCGTCGGCCAGACTCCTGGACTATGAAGATACAAGATTGAAGACTTCGACCCGTGTCTGGATGGGACTTTCCTTGGCGTGGAAGGCAAGCTTGGCGATACGGATATGTAGATCTCCTACCATTGTAACCGACTTTGTGTAACCCTAACCTATCCGGTGTCTATATAAACCGGAGGGTTTTAGTTAAATGGGGCGAACAACAATCATACCATAGGCTAGCTTCTAGGGTTTAGCCTCCTTGATCTCGTGGTAGATCTACTCTTGTACTACCCATATCATCAATATTAATCAAGCAGGAGTAGGGTATTACCTCCATCGAGAGGACCCGAACCTGGGTACAAACATCGTGTCCCTTGTCTCCTGTTACCATCCGCCTAGACGCACAGTTCGGGACCCCCTACCCGAGATCCGCCGGTTTTGACACCGATATTGGTGCTTTCATTGAGAGTTCCTCTGTGTCGTCGCCATCAGGTAGGAGGCCTCATCTCGTCTTTAAAGATGATACCATCGCCAAAGAAGCCTTGGCCACTGGTCAGACTCTTCGGCTAGGCGGTTTTCTCATGACCGCTAGTTCGGCCGCCGCGCCAACGATGACCTCTCGAGTCATCGAAACCAATCTCCATGTTAGTTCGGAACTTGCCTAATAGTTAGGTCCGATCAAGCTCTCCTCCGTAAACGAGCTCTTGGATTGCATCGCCGCCCTGGGAGTCGCCACAGACTACGACCGGATCGGGCCTAAAACCGATCTGAGAGAGATCAACTCTCCCCAGGCTACCCATCATGTTGCTGTGATAGAGGAGCAATGCGGCGATTCTTCTTCTATCTTAAGGACTAGCTACGTCCAGATTCCCGATCCCTCTATGCCGGATTCCCGCAGAGGGACGGATGTCGATCAAGCCCTGAACTTAAAGTCAGGCAGCGGGTTGGATTCATTGGAAATCACTCAAAAATCCAAACTTCCGAGTTCGGAAACTTTCCGGCCCCTGAGTCTTAAATTGGACAGGGTTCCGGATCCAGCTCCACCCGCCCACCCAAAAATTAGCGATCTATCCCGAATTCGCAAGAGCCCGCTGAAGCGATTACATCATTCTTGGGCGATTCCTCCTGGTTATGGACAGGATAAAGGACTGCCGAGAGGAGGACGCAATCCCAATTTTTTGCAAAAATTGCACGGACAAGGGAATCCTAAAAGCCATAAGTCGTCGCGAAGTTATACGCTTTGCTGACTTGTTGAGCATAGTACAAAAGTACTGTGCGATGGAGAGCGCCTGGAAAACCGAAAGTAAATTTTGGGATAATCCGGCCCGAATACATCCCTAGTCCGAAATAAAAGGGTGCATCATTATCAAGCACAGGTCAAATACCAAAAACCAAAACCCCTAAAGTGCATGGAACTGTCTTTGGAGGGTTGGCTAAGCGGACCTGCAAAATTCATAGCACAGAGGCGCCACTCCAACTCATAGCCTTGAGCATGTTGGATACTACGGCAGTGGCCAAAAGTGGCGAAGAGCTTCTAGCTTCGAATCCTAGCCCAGCAACACTAGTATGGTGTTAACAGTCTTGAGACTTTCGCATCAAATAACATGCAACGAACACTCCATAACCTTGCGAAGTCTACCAAGTAGCAACAATAAATCCATGGGTGACACGGCTATTACCTTTAATTCCAAAGGCGAACCTAAATTCGAACTGCCGGGCACCGGCCGCATTGGTCCTCGGTCCGATAGTGGGCGGCTGCCGCCTTACTAAGGTACTCATGGATGGCGGCAGCGGACTAAACCTCATCTATGAAGAAACCCTCCGAAAAATGGAAATAGACTGGAACCGCATTGAGCGAAGCAGCACAACCTTTAGAGGAATAATCCCTAGCCGGGAAGCACGCTGCACAGGAAAAATCACACTGGATGTAGTGTTCGGCTCACCGGACAATTACAGGTCTGAGGAGGTCACATTTCAAGTGGCCCCGTTCAACAGCGGATATCATGCTTTATTAGGACGAGAGGCATTCACAATTTTCCAAGCTATACCCCATTATGGGTACATGAAGCTTAAAATGCCCGGACCTAACGGAATCATCACTCTCGCTAGTGATCTGAACATAGCACTCCGCGCCGAGAACAAGACAGCCGCACTAGCCCTCGAGGCACTATCCGAAGCCCTAGCGGCCGAGGAACTCACCGCGATCGCTCCACGGTGAACAGGGACGATGTGATACTTGATAAAAGATCCAAGTCCACCTCTTTTAAACCAGCGGATGAAATAGTCAAATTCCACACCCAACGGACCCTGCAAAGGCGGCCTCCATTGGGGCACAATTAAACCCCGATGTGGACGCCAGACCACGAGAATTTCTACAAGAAAGCGGGACATCTTTGCACGGCACCCTTGGACATGCCAGAATCCCACGTCGGTTGGAGCACAGCCTAAATATCCTAAAAGGATTCAAGCCGATCAAACAGGCTCTTGGCGCTTTTCGAACCCAAGAGACAGGCCATGGGAGAGGAGCTAGCCAAACTTTTGGAAGCCGGATTCATCAGAGATATAAAACATCCGGACTGGCTAGCAAACTTGGTGATGGTACCAAAGAAGGATAAATCCTGGCGCCTATGTGTTGATTTTAAAGACCTTAATAAGGCTTTCCCAAAGGATCCCTTCCCCCTCCCTCGAATTGATCAAATTATTGATGCTACAGCAGGACACGACTCATTGTGCTTCCTCGACACGTACTCCGGCTACCACCAAATCAAGATGGCGGAGCCAGACCAAGCTGCAACAACATTCATCACTCCATACGGCCCGTTCTGCTTCAACACAATGCCCTTTGGGCTCAAAAACGCCGGCGCAACATATCAGCGCATGATTCAGACATGTCTGACAAACCAGATCGGCAAAACGGTGGAAGCATATGTAGATGACGTGGTCGTCAAAACCAAGCACGTCGAAACCCTAGTAGACAACTTGAGGCTCACATTCGACAATCTTCGAAAATATGAAATCAAGCTCAATCCGGAAAAATGTGTCTTCGGCGTTCCAGCCGGAAAGCTCCTAGGCTTCATTGTGTCCGGTAGAGGAATTGAAGCAAACCCAGCCAAGATCTGAGCTCTGTCACAATTGGATATTCCAAAAGACCTCAAACAAATACAAAAACTGATGGGATGCGTAGCGGCTCTAAGCCGCTTTATTTCCCGTTTGGGAGAAAAGGCGTTACCTCTTTACGGCCTCCTCCGCCGCACCGAACACTTCGAGTGGACGGATGCCGCCACGGCTGGACTCGAAGAAATAAAGGCCATTTTGGCAACAAACCGGTCTGGCGCGCCCAGCGTAAGCGAGCCAATGCTATTATATATCGCGCAACACATCAAGTTGTCGGTAGCGGTGCTCGTTGTCGAGCGAAAGCAGACGGACACGGTTCCCTCTACAAAACCGGTTTATTATGTGTCCTTGTCCTAACTCGATGCAAGTCCGGTACCCACAATATCAAAAGATAGCATCGCGGTGTTCATGGCATCCGGAAGCTGCGACACTACTTTCAAGAGTGTTCGATAACGGTAGCCTCGAAGTACCCTTAATGACATTATAAACAACCGCGACGCGACGGGCGGATTGCTAAATGGGACATAGAGCTCCTTCCATTCGACATAACTTATAAGCCACGACGAGCTATTAAGTCGCAGGTTTTGGCCGACTTCGTGGCGAATGGACTGAAGCCGAACTCCCTAAAAGTGCGGCGCATACTCAATGGATCATGCACTTTGCGGCTCCAAAATGTTGGCGGCACAGGGGCTGGCGTCGTCTGGCGTCCCCAACCGGGACACAGTCCAATCGTCCTTTAGATAATGTATACGGACTCCAACAACGCAGCCGAATACGAGGCCCTTCTGCACGGCCTCCGGATGGCAGTCTCCATGGGCATTCAATGCCTAGAGGTGCGCGGGGATTCAAACCTCGCAATATCCCAAATAAACGGAGACTTTGATGCCAAAGATTCGAAAATGGCAGCATACCGCAATGCGGTCCTAAAAATGTCAGGGCTCGAATTTCATCATATAACCCGGGATAACAACCAGGCGGCGGATATATTGGCACGCATCGGTGCAAAACGTGATGCCGTCCCACCCAATATCTTTCTGGAACGGCTGTTCAAGCCATCCGTCCTATGGGAAGGGGAGTCCGGCAATAACAATCCGGACCCAGCCGCACTGCCTGACGCCGAACACTCTGACACAACCGGAGGCTCCGCCCCCGAGATAACACCCTCTGCTCACGAAATAATGGCGGTTATCGCCCCGTGGACGGAACCATTCCTAGCCTACCTAATTAGGCAGGAACTCCCCGAAGACCAAAATGAGGCTCGCTGCATAGTACGGCGCTCTAAAGCCTATAAAGTCCATGAGGGAGAGCTTTATAAGAAAAGCACTACCGGAGTCCTTCAAAGGTGTATCTCCGAAGAGGAAGGCGAAACCTCTGGCTGAAATTCATGCGGACTGGGTGGGCACCACGCCGTAGCCAGGGCCCTTGTAGGCAAGGCCTTCCGTACAAGATTTTATTGGCCGACGGCCCGGCAGATCTTGAGGACTTAGTCCAACGATGCATCGGTTGGCAGCTTTTTGCTAACCAAAGCCACATGCCACCCACCGCCCTTAAAACTATACCCATCACCTGGCCGTTCGCGGTCTGGGGGCTTGACATGGTTGGACCCCTTAAGGGAGGAACCCACAAGCAAAAATACCTATTGGTCATGGTGGATAAATTCACCAAATGGATAGAGGCCAAGCCTGTTAAAACGGCCGAATCTGGACCGGTGATAGACTTCATATTAGGGGTAGTGCAGCGTTACGGTGTCCCCCACAGTATCATCACTGATAATGGCACCAACTTCACGGCCGATGAGGTCAAATTATGGTGCAAAAACATGGGCATAAAGCTCTATTACGCCTCAGTCTATCACCCTCAAACCAACGGCCAAGTCGAACGGGCAAATGGTCTAATCATGAGCGGCATTAAACCCAGACTAGTGCGGTCCCTCAAGGAATCTAATACGCACTGGGTTGAGGAGCTCGACTCCGTACTCTGGGGGCTGCGGAACACGCCGAATCGTACTACCGGATTCACACCATTCTTCATGGTGTACAGCGCAGAGGCAGTCTTACCCTGCGACATAATACATGAATCACCTCGCGTGCGCATGTATGAAGAAAGAGAAGCCGAAGTCGATCGGCAGGACAGTTTGGACGCATTGGAGGAGGGCGCGGCGTGGCAAAAGCTCGTTCCGCATTCTATTAACAAAGGCTCGAAGATATCAAAGCGAGGAAATGCGGGCCAAAGCTTATAACGTTGGCGAACTAGTTCTCGCTGCCGGACAAGAAAAGGACAAACTCAAGCCCAAATGGGAAGGTCCCTTCATCATCGACCAGGTCTGACCGGCGGAGCATACCGTCTGAAACGCATCGGATAACCGATTCGAGCCGAACCCATGGAGCGCTGCCTGTCTCGAAGATTCTCGCCTAAGTGCGGACTCCAAGTTCGTCTCCTTCCTCCATCCACATTTTTATTTTTGCTGTCTTTTATTTCTCTCCTTCCTCCTTCTTCTTCTTGAAGCCTCTAGAGGCTCATTTGCGCTTTTTTCCCACACACTTGACGCGCTGTCCGCTCATTATACTGGGGCTTCTTTAGCGAAGCTTATTTATCTGAGCCGGGCCCAACACATGCGTTAAACTTACGCATGTACCTTTTATTCACCATTATATGCATCGATATGACTTAAGTTTTGGCCAAGCTGGGTTGCTGGCTCTGTGCTTACCCCTCGTTCCCGATTGTTCGGCTAGGTGGTAAAGGAGCACCTCTGCAATTATTCTTGCCGGGTCAGCCGGATGTGTGCCTCAGGTGGGTGAAGTCGAAAGCTAAGCGTTCTTAAGGGAATATTCGGTCGGTGAACTGAAAGATGATTTTTAATTATTTAACCATCTGCCCCCAGATGATTTTCTGCTTTCATAGCAGCTTTGACATGCACTTTAGGGCATGCATCCCAGCGAAAGGAACCCTTAACGGAACTATTCTCCCTGGAAGATGTTTCTTACTACCCATGTAATATAACATAACTAGTTGGGCACTTGTCTGATACAACAACAATGACCCCTACGCCTTGTCTCCATGCATACCACGGTTCTTATATAACCACGAAGGTATTCGGACACATTCCGGACTATTGGGTCTGGAGGTTGAAGCGAAAAGGTCCGCTATGACAAACGATCTACAATCCGGCTAGAAGACATTATTTCATGTCATATTTTTACATAGTCAATTCGACTCACTGTATTCCTCCTCAATGCCATCTAATAGGCTATCTAATTTACAATCTTGCTGGAAATACTTGGCGGCCAATTCTACTTGGCGTACACTGCTTTCTGAGGATCTCCATCCCATCAGGCCCCACAGGTCCGACCTCGGCCATGTGGTTTGGGTCAACAACCGTGTACAGCGTCTTCACCATGGCCCGAGCCTCCACGGCACCTTGACGGCAGGCCGATATCTTCCATAGTCGGAAGCGTCGCGCGCTCCTTGAAGCCGCTCTGCCAGCTCCCCAATGCCTTGAGGCGGGGTGATAGATAGCCACAAGGCTGGCGATGCCTTTCATCACCTGCCGGACTCGTTCGTGCAGCTGATGCAATTCGGGAAGAAGATCACCCGAAGAACTGAGCACCTCCGCCTCAGGACGACCTGTGAGCAAACCTACATACATGTTTATGTTAGTGGCCTTCCTCGCCGAACTCTTTTCAAAGTTCGCTCAAGCACTTCTTGAAAATGCCGCGACAAGCCGCCGATTCTCCTTCTGGTCGGACATAACTGGGCACGAACATCCTTTAGTTCCTCACCCAGCTTGGTGTTGGCGTCTTGGAGGTTGTTTTTCTCCTGCCACACCCTCGTAAGCACGCTCTCGCCGGCCTTTAGCTGGCGCAAGAGCTGCTGCTTGTCCGGATCTAGTCCGGCGCCATCTGCAATATTTTTGTCAGATTTACACACCTGCCGCACTTCATAAACTATTTATCTTTTAAAGTGTATATTACCAGAGGGGGTCTCTACGGCTCCCCCTGTAGCGGCTAGTGCGGCCTCAAGTTGGGCCTTGCACTCTTCAAGCTCCTGGGACAGTCGGGTATTCTTTTACGTAAGATCTCTGCATAACAAATGATCCTTAAATCAGTTATTCTAACTATTTTAAGTCTCGGGTGCTCTTGGCATATATAATCTGTCAAATTTCCTTACCCGTATGTCCTTTACATACTGCTCCGTGGCTCTGGCTAGACCATCTTGAGTGGAGCAGTGCGCCTCTCCCGAATCGAAGGCATTCAAGGCCTCCTGGGAGAAACATGCATCACGAAGAACTGTCCGGCGGCGCCTGTGATTCAAGGCGCTCTCCACCTCGGAGTTGGTGGCGGACAACCTGTCGGCATCCTTTGTTGGAGGAGCACCCGACGCACGTCTCGTGCTCGCCTCAGCCTCCGGACCCGGCTTTGAAGCTTGGCCGGTGAAGGTTTGATTGGCAACCTCTCCGGACTCAATCCGGCGAGCGCTCTTTTTCCTGAAAAGAGCATCAGCGTTAGTACGCCTTCCAGGAATCAATCATGGGAGTATGGTGACACGCCATACCATTGTGGCGGAGTTTCGATCCAGACCGCACTTCTTTTTAACCTGCGGGGCCGCACTGCCCTTTGTTGGCCAGCCGCCGCGGGCTCGGCTTCCTGCCTCGAAGGTACCTCCTGCGAAACACCATTGGTATACGGTGATAAAAAATAAGCATGGATGGGTCATTATCAGGTTTTTGGGATCTTGGTCTCAGTTACCTGTGAGGCTGGAAGTATTCCGGGGTAATCAGGCGTAATGTCGACCAAAGCATTATCGATGCTAAGTTGGTAGAACACCCCGTCGATCAACTCCACCTTTATATCCGGATCCTCTTCGGAGGTCGGATCGAGGGACCGCTCTGGATCCTCGGGTTGTGGGGGCGGGTTGTGTATCTTCTCCACAGTCCGGCACAGTTCCTGCGCAAAAACCATGAAATGAGATATTTAACCACGGGAACATGGATCGGGCAGGTCACAAAGATGTTTGCTTACCCAGCGAGGATTATTCAAGAAAACTCCTTGATGGATTGACGCGGAGAAATCCTCCTCCTCTCCTTTATACATGGCAGACAAGATCTTCACCAGTACGGTGACCGATCCCGGCCCTTTGCGGCCGTGGCGGGTGACATCGTCCTCCCCGTTGAAGTCCCACATGGGGTGGCCCCTGTATTGGAGCGGCTGCACTCCCCTCATAATGCAGATTGCCATGACTCCGATCATGGTCAATCCGGCATGAGCCAGTAATCTTATTCGGCTCATCAAATAGAGGACATCCCGGTCATTTTCCCTCTGGGGGCTCCGAGGGTGCCAGCTTAGGCGCTTCTTCAGAGGATCATTGCTGAACTCCGGAAGGACGATCCTTACAGGATCCGGCAGCGGGACGTCCTCCATGTAAAACAATTTTGAAGGCCAGTCTTCAGACGCCTTCTTCGGGGTTCCGGATAGGTATCCGGTCCCGGCGATGCGCCATAGCTTGGCTCCGCCCACTTGATATATTGACCCCTCATGAGAACGGGGTACTAGGCAGAATAATCTCTTCCACAGCCGAAATGAGCCTCGGCGCCAAGAACAGTTCGCAAAGGGCCACGAAGCCCGCGATGTGCAGGATGGAGGCAGGAGTAAGGTGGTGCAAGCTGGAGGCCGTAGAACTCCAAGAGCCCCGGAGAAAGCGGATGGATTGGAAATCCGAGTCCTCTTACTAGATAAGAGATGAAGCATACCCGCTCTCCTTTAGAGGGATCGGGGCGCTCTCCGCTTGCTTTCCGCCCTTGTAGGTGGCAAGTCCGGCTCGAAACGGAACCATGAAGGCCGGGGAAGAAATCCCTTGGCTTGAGTATAACTAGCTCGCTATCTGGGACTGAGCATCTCTCCCAATTTCTGGCTGAGGGCTGGGGCGCGAGAGGAGGAGCGCGTCGACTGTCCATGATGGAATGGGCTTTGGTCAGAGGCGCTCCGATGAAAGCTCGCAAAGGGGGGATGGAATGACTCAGATCTAGATCCTTGCCCCTTTTATAGGCGGCTCATTTGCGCGGGTAGGTGGGTAATTGTAAAAATACCCTGGCTTTTCGCATTCATTCAAGCACGTGGAAGATGGCCATTATTGGGCGTAGAAGCCAAGGGCGCAGCATTTATCGAAGCGGACACTATTCGACAAGTATATGGAATTTGGAGAAGAACCCGCCTCGCAATGCGAAGACAATCAACGCGCGGACTCATCGTCATTGAAGCCTGGTTAGGGGCTCTTGAGGAGTCCCGGATTAGGGGGTGTCCGGATAGCCGAACTCTCACCGTCGGCCGGACTCCTGGACTATGAAGATACAAGATTGAAGACTTCGACCCGTGTCCGGATGGGACTTTCCTTGGCGTGGAAGGCAAGCTTGGTGATACGGATATGTAGATCTCCTACCATTGTAACCGACTCTGTGTAACCCTAACCTATCCGGTGTCTATATAAACCGGAGGGTTTTAGTCCGTAGGACGAACAACAATCATACCATAGGCTAGCTTCTAGGGTTTAGCCTCCTTGATCTCATGGTAGATCTATTCTTGTACTACCCATATCATCAATATTAATCAAGCAGGAGTAGGGTATTACCTCCATCGAGAGGGCCCGAACCTGGGTAAAAACACCGTGTCCCTTGTCTCCTGTTACCATCCGCCTAGACGCACAGTTCGGGACCCCCTACCCGAGATCCACCGGTTTTGACACCGACATCGAGCATTCAATAAACAGGAGAAGACAAGGCAATATAGGCTCTTGGTTAAATCAAAAATAATGCATATAAGAGCCACTTCAACAATTTAATTATGGTCTTCTCCTATCGACCCCCAAAGAAAAGAAAAGAAATAATAACTATTTACACGGGAAAGCTCCCAACAAGCAAAAGAAGAACGGGAAATCTTTTTGGGTTTCCTTTTTGATTATTACTACTACAACAAGGAAAGTAAACTGACTAAAAGTTACTGCTAATTTTTTTGTTTTTTCTTAAGGTTTAACAAACACACAAGAAGAAAGCACGAAAGAAAATAAACTAGCATGGATATTACAGTGAAAAAGTATGAGCACCGACATCTAGCAATGAGTGTGTGAACATAAATGTAATGTCGGTGGGAAATACGTACTCCCCCAAGCTTAGGCTTTTGGCCTAAGTTGGTTCATTGCCAGGGATTGCATGGCAGATATCCGTAGGTGTAGCTGGGGTCGTACTGAGATGCAACGGTTATCGCCTCCTGAGCTGCAGCGTGGCTGCGAGCTGCCTCCACCCTCCTCTCGTACTCATCTGCCTCCTCTCATACTCATCTGCCTCCTCTCTGGTAATAATATATCTTCCTTTTGCCTGATAATCAAAGAAGGCAGGAGCAGGGAGAGTAATACGGACAACATGCCGTTTGTCAAAGATTAGTCGATACTGGAGAGGTGATTCATTCCTCTCGACAAATTGGTGATAGACCATAGAATTAAAATCTAAATAAGTAGGAGGCAATCCATATCATCCTCACGAACGTCCACATCAAGAAAATCAGCTAAGCGGGTTGCATAAATTCCTCCAAAGAAATCTCCATTAAATCTATTATGATGCAACCTACGTGCAACAATGGCTCCCAAATTATAAGATTGGTCTCCTAAAACAGCACTCCTGAGAATGCTAAGGTCAGGCACACACATATGACATGCTTCATCCTTACCATTTATGCACCTACCTATGAACAGAGCAAAATAATGTATAGCAGGAAAGTGAAGGCTCCCTATGGTAGCTTGTGCTATATCTCTAGATTCCCCTACAGTTATACCAGCAAGGAAGTCTCTAAATTCAGATTTACGGGGATCACTAACACTACCCCATTGTGGAAGTTTGCAAGCAGAAGTAAAATCCTCTAAGTCCATGGTATAAGATTTTTCATAAAGATCAAACATGACAGTTGGAGAATTACGTGAAGATGAAAATTCAAACCTCCTCACAAATGAACTAGTGAGATGATGGTATTGCGGGCATTTCTCTACCTCAAAGCTCACAAGATCGGCGTTACGCAAATATGCGTTAAATTCCTCTTTGATTCCCGCTCGATCCATAAAATTTTCTGAAGGCCACTCACAAGGCCGCACTGGGGCGTCTCTTGGTGGCTCGTCATCAGCATCACGTTTTGCAAGCCTGTGTCCTTGCTTCCGTGAAGAACAACCTTGGAAAATTTTCCTAAGCATATTTCTTCCTCTGAAAAATTTCTGAAATTTTTAGTAACTTCAAACAAAAATGAACCAAGCTCAATAAAACTGATAGCAACTACTCCTACAAGTGCCTAGAGGATATATAATGCATTAGAACTACTTGGAACCATAAAAATTTGACATGCAAGCTCAAGAACATGGTCACCTAGGCAGCACAAATTTGCAATGAATAAAACACTAGAGCAAAAACTAATTGGACCAATGGAGGAGTCACATACCAAGGAACAATCTCCCCAAGCAGTTTTGCGAGAGGTGCTTTGAACAAGGAGATCGAAAATCGCAGCAAAGAGAACTAGAACTCGTGCTTGAGCTGGATATTGGTGTTTGTGGGAGGAAGAAGGAGTGTATGGGTGTAGGAATAAGTGGAGGAGGGCCACCGTGGGCCCACGAGGCAGGGGGCGCGCCCTAGGGGGTAGGGCGCGCCCTCCACCCTCGTGCCCAGGTGGTTGATCCCCCAGATGTGTTCTCAGTTCCAGAAATCCTCAAATAATCAAGAAAAAATCATATTTCATTTTGAGGGCATTTGGAGAACTTTTATTTTCGGGATATTTTTATATTGCACGGATAAATAAGGAAACAGACAGAAAAATACTATTTTTACTTTATTTCAACTAAATAACAGAAAATAGAAAGAGGGTACAGAAGGTTGTGCCTTCTAGTTTCATCCATCTCATGCTTATCAAAAGGAATCCACTAACAAGGTTGATCAAGTCCTGTTAACAAACTCATTCTGAATAACATGGAACCAGAGAAATTTCGAATAACACTATGTTACCTCAACGGGGATATGCACATCCCCAATAATAAGAATATCATATTTCTTCTTGACAGTAGGAAGAGGAAATTCAAAACCTCCAAATATTATCGATGGAATTTTTCCAATAGAGTTGATACTATGAACTTGATGTTGTTTCCTCGGAAAGTGTACCGTATGCTCATTACCATTAACATGAAAAGTGACATTGCCTTTGTTGCAATCAATAACATCACCTGCAGTATTCAAAAAGGGTCTTCCAACAATAATAGACATACTATCGTCCTCGGGAATATCAAGAATAACAAAGTCCGTTAAAATAGTAACGTTTGCAACCACAACAGGCACATCCTCACAAATACCGACATGTATAGCAGTTGATTTATCAGCCATTTGCAAAGATATTTCAGTAGGTGTCAACTTATTCAAATCAAGTCTACGATATAAAGAAAGAGGCATAACACTAACACCGGCTCCAAGATCACATAAAGCAGTTTTAACATAGTTTCTTTTAATGGAGCATGGTATAGTAGGTACTCCTGGATCTCCAAGTTTCTTTGGTATTCCACCCTTAAAAGTATAATTAGCAAGCATGGTGGAAATCTCAGCTTCCGGTATCTTTCTTTTATTTGTGACAATATCTTTCATATATTTAGCATAAGGATTCATTTTGAGCATATCAGTTAATCGCATACGCAAAAAGATAGGTCTAATCATTTCAGCAAAGCGCTCAAAATCCTCATCATCCTTTTTCTTGGATGGTTTGGGAGGAAAAGGCATGGGTTTCTGAACCAATGGTTCTCTTTCTTTACCATGTTTCCTAGCAACAAAATTTCTCTTATCATAATGTTGATTCTTTGATTGTGGGTTATCAAGATCAACAACAGGTTCAATTTCTACCTCATTATCATTACTAGGTTGAGCATCATCATGAACATCATCATTCACATTTTCACTAGGTTCATGTTCATCACCAGATTGTGTTTCAGCATCAGAAATAGATATATCATTTGGATTCTCAGGTGGTTCAGCAATAGGTTCACTAGAAGTTTGCAAAATCTTATCATTTTTCTTTTTCTTCCTTTTAGAAGAACTAGGTACATCAATATTATTTCTCTGAGAATCTTGATCAATTCTCTTAGGGTGTCCTTCAGGATACAGAGGTTCCTGAGTCATTCTACCAGTTCTAGTAGCCACTCTAACAGCATAATCATTTTTCTTACTATTCATTTCATTGAGCAAATTATTTTGAGCTTTAAGTACTTGTTCTACTTGAGTAGTAACCATAGAAGCATGTTTGCTAACGAGTTTAAGTTCACATCTAACATCAGCCATGTAATTACCCAAGTGTTTAAGCATATCGGAATTGTGTTTCAATTGTTTACCAAAATAAGCATTAAAATTTTCTTGTTTGACAATAAAGTTATCAAACTCATCCAAGCATCGGCTAGCAAATTTAGCAAGAGGGATTTCGGATCTATCATATCTATAGAGAGAATTTACCTTTACTACCTGTGTCGGGTTATCAAGACCATGAGGTTCCTCAATAGGTAATGGATTAGAATCATTTGTTTCTTCAACTGGCGGTAGATTAAGACCATGTATTTCTTCAATAGGAGGTAAATTCTTAACATCTTCAGCTTTAATACCTTTTTCTTTCATAGATTTCTTTGCCTCTTGCATATCTTCAGGACTGAGAAATAGAACACCTCTCTTCTTCGGAGTTGGTTTAGGAATAGGATCAATAATTGGAGCAGGAGCTGGCTCAGAAAGTGTCCAATTATTTTCATTTGCCAACATATTGTTCAATAGAATTTCAGCTTCATCCGGTGTTCTTTCCCTGAAAACAGAACCAGCACAACTATCCAGGTAATCTCTGGAAGCATCGGTTAGTCCGTTATAAAAGATATCAAGTATTTCATTTTTCTTAAGAGGATGGTCAGGCAAAGCATTAAGTAACTTGAGAAGCCTCCCCCAAGCTTGTGGAAGACTCTCTTCTTCAATTTGCACAAAGTTGTATATTTCCCTCAAAGCAGCTTGTTTCTTATGAGCAGGAAATATTTAGCGAGAAGTAATAAATCATATCCCGGGACTACACACACAACCAGGATCAAGAGAATTAAACCATATCTTAGCATCACCCTTTAATGAGAACAGAAATATTTTAAGAATATAAAAGTAGCGAGATCTCTCATCATTAGTGAACAGGGTGGCTATATCATTTAATTTAGTAAGATGTGCCACAATAGTTTCAGATTCATAGCCATAAAAAGGATCAGATTCAACCAAAGTAATTACATCAGGATCAACAGAGAATTCATAATCCTTATCGGCAACACAGATAGGTGAAGTAGCAAAAGCAGGGTCAGGTTTCATTCTATCTTTAAGAGATTTCTTATTCCATTTAGCTAATAACCTCTTGAGCTCATATCTATCTTTGCAAGCTAAAATAGCTGCAGAAGCTTCCATATCAAAAACATAACCCTCAGGAATAACACGCATATCTTCATCATCACTTTCATCAATATAATCAGTACCGAATACACCAGCTACACCTAACATGTGGAATGGATGCATAAGGATGTTGTGCTCTGCCTGGAATACAATCATAAAGTTGAAAAGTTGAAAGCGGGTTAATTCTTTTACAGACGTCTTTTTTTAGGCGGTCGACATCCATTATGCGGCATAGGTGTTACATCGCGTATACAACTTAATCGCACACCACTTTTAGCACCAGAATTTTTACTAGAAGTAGAAGAGTTACACAAAGTTCGCGAAATGATCACAAGGGTTTATGCAGTAAGAACAGGCAAGCCGCAATTTTTACTTCAATTTTTACTTCAATTTTTCTATAAAATTGTTTCCGATTTCAATAATTTCTTTCTCTCTAGCCCTAGCAATTTGTTCATCAAGAAATTCACTAAGGGCCACAGTAGTATCAAGCATAGAAGTAGTTTCATCATAAGTATCATGCATATCAGAAGTGGCATCATCAATAACATGCGACATATATGAACGAATAGCAGAAGCAGGTTTAGGTGTCGCAAGCTTACTCAAAACAGAAGGTGAATCAAGTGCAGAGCTAGATGGCAGTTCCTTACTTCCCCTCGTAGTTGAGGGATAAATTGCTGTCTTAGCGTCTTTCAAGTTCTTCATAGTGACCAGCAGATATAAGTCCCAAGTTACTCAAAGAATAGAGCTATGCTCCCCGGCAACGGCGCCAGAAAATAGTCTTGATAACCCACAAGTATAGGGGATCGCAACAGTTTTCGAGGGTAGAGTATTCAACCCAAATTTATTGATTCGACACAAGGGGAGCCAAAGAATATTCTCAAGTATTAGCAGCTGAGTTGTCAATTCAACCACACCTGGATAACTTAATATCTACAACAAATTATTTAGTAGCAAAGTAATATGATAGTAATGGTAACGGTAACAGAAGCAAAAGTAATATTTTTGGTGTTTGTAGTGATTGTAACAGTAACAACGGAAAAGTAAATAAGCGAAAACCAATATAGGAAAAGCTCGTAGGCATTGGATCGGTGATGGATAGTTATGCCGGATGCGGTTCATCATGTAACAATCATAACATAGGGTGACACAGAACTAGCTCCAATTCATCAATGTAATGTAGGCATATATTCCGAATATAGTCATACATGCTTATGGAAAAGAACTTGCATGACATCTTTTGTCCTACCCTCCCGTGGCAGCGGGGTCCTAATGGAAACTAAGGGATATTAAGGCCTCCTTTTAATAGAGAACCGGAACAAAGCATTAGCACATAATGAATACATGAACTCCTCAAATTATGGTCATCACCGGGAGTGGTCCCGATTATTGTCACTTCAGGGTTGCCGGATCATAACACATAGTAGGTTACTATAGACTTGCAAGATAGGATCAAGAACACACATATATTCATGAAAACATAATAGGTTCAGATCTGAAATCATGTCACTCAGGCCCTAGTGACAAGCATTAAACATAGCAAAGTCATAGCAACATCAATCTCAGAACATAGTGGATACTAGGGATCAAACCCTAACAAAACTAACTCGATTACATGATAGATCTCATCCAACCCATCACCGTCCAGCAAGCCTACGGTGGAATTACTCACGCACGGCGGTAAGCATCATGAAAGTGGTGATGGAGGATGGTTGATGATGACGACGGTGACGAATCCCCCTCTCCGGAGCCCCGAACGGACTCCAGATTAGCCCTCCCAAGAGGTTTTAGGGCTTGGCGGCGGCTCCTATCGTAAAACGCGATGATTTCTTCTCCTTTATTTGTTTCTCCCCGAAAGCAAATATATAGAGTTGGATTTGGCGTCGGAGGAGCTCCAGGGGGGCCATGAGGTAGGGGGCGCGCCCTAGGGGGGAGGGCGCGCCCCCACCCTCATGGACAGGGTGTGGGCTCCCTGGTCTTCATCTTTGGCAAGGATTTTTTATTATTTCTGAAAAGACGTTCCGTGGAGTTTCAGGTCATTCCGAGAACTTTTGTTTCTGCACATAAATAACACCATGGAAATTCTGCTGAAAACATCGTCAGTCCGGGTTAGTTCCATTCAAATCATGCAAATTAGAGTCCAAAAAAAGGGCAAAAGTGTTTGGAAAAGTAGATACGACGGAGACGTATCAACAAGCAGTAGTGCAAGATCCACCGCACCAAGGGCCACGACCTCCAGAACTGCCGACAAGTCGAGCTGCTTGCTGAGAAGCAAAAGGCCGAGTATGAGAGGCGGGACAAGGAGAAGGGTCAGGACATCGCCGAGGGATCCGGCAAGAAGCGTGGCGGCCAAGGAGGCCGCCGCGGCAAGGACAACCAGCAAGAGAGGCCCGCCCGGGGCCGTGACAAGAAGCAAGAAGACGATGATCATGGCGAGGACGACGAGTCCGGCGAGCAAGAGTTCCAGAAGGCTACGGAGGCCATGTGCGTCGATGGTGGCACCTCGCTACATACTTCTCACCGCCAGCTCAAGCAGTGGGCGCATGAGATTACAGCAGCAGAGCCATCGTTCGACGCTCAGAAACCGTTGAAGTGGTCCAGCACGCCCCTCATCTTTGACGCCGAGGACCACCCTGACCGCACAATCGCGGTAGGGTGTTTGCCGTTGTTGGTCTCGCCAAAGATACGCAACCTCAAGGTGAACAAGATGTTGGTCAAAGGCGGGGCCGGCCTGAACTTGATCTCGCCCGTCGTGATCAAAAGGCTGCAAATTCCTGATGGAGACCTCGAGGAAACAGGCACGTTTCAAGGGGTCAATTCGGGGAGGAGCCAGCCGAAGGGGAAGGTCACACTGCCCGTGACGTTTGGAGGAGAGTTGAACTACAGGACGAAGAGAATCGTCTTTGATGTGGCCGATATCCCCTTGCCCTACAACGGGATCCTCGGCCGCCCGGCACTAGCCAAGTTCATGGCGGCGTCGCACTACACCTACAAGATGCTGAAGATGCCCGGGCCGTTGACCATCATCTCCGTCCCCTCCGACAAGAAGGACGCGCTGATTTGCACCGACCAACTCTAACGGGAAGCAGTTGCAGCAGCTGCCGCCAAGGCACTTGCTCCTGCCGCCGAAGCCCCGGGAGGGGAGAAGAAGCCCGGCAAGACCTCTCGCACCCACTCTGGCAAGCGCACCTCTTCGGAGTGTTGTGCTACCATCGAGGACGTGCCAGAGAGCTCCACCGGCAAGAGCAAGAAATCCAGAGATGAGCCGCCGCAGACCAAGAAGGTGTCCGTTAGGCAGGATGGCACGGGAGGGGCTTTCACCATAAGCTCCACCCTCGACAGCAAATAGGAAGGCGCGCTCGTCACCTTCCTGCGGGCGAATGTCGACGTGTTTGCATGGCAAGCATCCGACATCCCCGGTGTTCCCAGGGAGGTGATTGAGCACCACCTAGCTGTCTGTCCTCATGCGCGGCCCGTCAGGCGGAAGGTCAGGAAGCATGCTCTTGAAAGGCAGGAGTTTATCACAGAGGGGATCAGGAAGTTGGAAGCGGCGGGTTTGATGAGAGGAGTGCTCCATCCGACGTGGTTGGCTAATCCGGTGGTGGTGCCAAGGCAAATGGGAAGTGGAGGCTGTGTATTGACTACACAGATATCAATAAGGCTTGTCCCAAGGACCCCTTCCCGTTGCTGCGCATCAACCAGATTGTTGACTCCACGGCCGGGTGTGATCTGTTGTCATTCCTCGACGCCTACTCAGACTACCACCAGATCTTCATGACAAGAGAAGGTGAAGAGAAGACAACATTCATCACCCCATGTGGTATGTTTTGCTTTTTACGGATGCCTTTTGGGTTGAAGAGTGTTGGCTCAATGTTTGCAAGAGCGGTTCAAATTGGTTTTGAACCCCAGCTCCATAGAAATATGGAAGCATACATGGATGACATAGTGGTCAAAATCAAGGACGGGGCAACTCTTGTACAAGACCTGTGCAAGATCAACCTCAAGCTGAACCCTGAGAAGTGTGTCTTCAGCGTTGCGTCCAGCAAGCTTCTTGGGTTCTTTGTGTCGCAGCACGGGATCAAGGCAAACCCAGACAAAATCAAGGCTATTGAACAGATTGAGGCGCCCAAGCGGATCAAGGACGTGCTTCGGCTCACTGGCTGCGTTGCCGCCATGAGCCGATTCATCTCCAAGTCCGCCGAGCGCGCCCTTCGCTTTTTCAAAATCTTGAAGAAGGCAGGCCCAATGGAGTGGACCCCAGAAGCCGAGGCGGTGTTGCGGGATCTGAAGAAATACCTTTCCTCCACGCCAATACTGGTTGCGCCTAAACCACAAGAGCCGTTGTTGCTGTATCTAGCGGCAACGAATCAAGTGGTCAGCATCGCACTGGTGGCACGGAGGGAGGTCGACGAGGAGGCAGTGGCGACGGCAGGACCAGTGGACGACAAGCCAGAGATTTCCCCAGCAGGGCCTGGTGCCGGCAAGGCAAGGCCCCCGGCAGAGTCTGACGCCATCGGGGCGGTGCCCGCACAGTCAAGTGAAGTGATGTAGAAGAAGAAGATGATGCAGCACCCGGTTTACTTTGTCAGCTCCCTCTTGCAGGGGGCTAGGTCGAGGTACTCCGATGTGCCGAAATTTCTCTTCGGCCTCCTTATGGCCTCGAGGAAGCTGCGTCATTACTTCCAAGCCCACGAGATCACTGTCGTCACCCGCCTCTCGTTGCAACGAATACTGCACAACCCAGATGCGACCGGAAGGATTGTCGAATGGGCCTTGGAGTTGTCGAGCTTTGGGTTGAAGTTTGAAAGTACCTCGACAATCCAGAGCAGAGTCTTGGCGGAGTTCATTGCAGAATGGACCTCAACGCCCGACGAAGAAATTCAGGAGACCGCTCTCCCCGGCAAGGAAGCAAGCCGCGATTGGATCATGTACTTTGAGGGGGCCTTCTCTCTGCAAGGCGCCGGTGCCGGTGTGCTGCTTGTCGCACCCACCGGAGAGCACCTCAAGTATGTGATCCAGATGCACTTTCCCAGGGAGATGTCCACAAACAACACTGCTGAATACGAGGGGCTGCTTGCCGGTCTCAGGATCGCAGCGGACCTCGGGGTGAAAAAGCTCATCGTCAGGGGTGATTCACAGCTTGTCGTCAGACAAGTTAACAAGGATTATCAGAGTCCGTTGATGGAGGCCTCGTAGATGAAGTGAGAAGCGGAGGCGCTTGACGGTATACAAGCGAGCACGTTCCCCGAGCGGAGAATGACATCGCTAACTACCTGTCAAAGCGCGCTGCATTCAAGCTACCTGTGGAACCAGGTACCTTTTTGCTTCGGTTAACTCAACCATCCGTCGAGCCATCAACCATGGCGGAAGAGATGCCTTTGGTCCTTGCCGTCAAGCCCTAGGCTCCAGCATGGGCACATCATACCGTCCAATTCCTCCAGACAGGGGAACTTCCTGAGGAGCATGAAGAAGCGGAAAAAGTAGCCCGTCGGTCTGCCTTGTACCAGTTCATCGATGACGTCCTGTACAGAAGAAGGCCGAACGGTGTGAAATTGAAGTGCATCCCCCGGGAGGAAGGACTGGAGCTGTTGGCAGAGATAGATGGAGGCATATGTGGCTCCCACATAGGGTCAAGGGCCCTTGCCGGCCAGGCATTCCGGCAGGGCTTCTTCTGGCCCACCGCCCTCCAGGATGCAACATCACTAGCAACCAAGTGTGAAGCGTGTCAGTTCCATTCAAAGAAGCTTCATCAACCAACTCAAGCCCTTCAAACAATCCCTCTCTCCTGGCCATTTTCGGTCTGGGGGCTCGACATACTGGGCCCCTTCCCCCGTGCTGTCGGGGGCTTTGAGTACTTGTATGTTGCAATCTACAAGTTCACAAAGTGGCCGGAGGTGGAACCGGTGAGGAAGGTGACAGCATAGTCTGCCGTCAAGTTCTTCAAGGGACTAGTCTACCGTTTTGGTGTGCCAAACAGAGTCATCACTGATAACGTCCCGCAGTTCACAAGCCACACCTTCATGCAATACATTCAAGACCTCGGCAGCAAGGTCTGTTTTGCTTCCATGGCACACCCCCGGAGCAACGGCCAAGCGGAGAGGGCAAATGCTGAAGTGTTGCGAGGCCTGAGGACGAAGACCTTTGACAAGCTGCACAAGAGTGGAAGGTGCTGGATTGATGAGTTGCCGGCGGTTCTTTGGTCGATTAGGACGACGCCAAATCGAGCCACCGGCCAGACACCCTTTGCCCTTGTATATGGGCCAGAAGCAGTTCTCCCCACGGAACTCATATACGGGTCACCTCGAGTGCTCGCTTATGATGAGCTTGAGCAAGAGCAGTTGCGGCAAGATGACGCAACGCTCCTTGAGGAAGATCGTCTTCGGGCGGCTGTGAGAGCAGCACGCTACTAGCAGGCCTTGCGCCGCTACCATAGCCGCAAGGTTCATGCCCGAAGCTTTGAGGAAGGCGACCTTGTTCTTCGGCACGTTCAGTCGGCCAAGAATTCCAACAAGTTGATGCCAAAATGGGAAGGCCCTTTGTCGGTGTCAAAACCGGCGGATCTCGGGTAGGGGGTCCCAAACTGTGCGTCTAGGCGGATGGTAACAGGAGACAAGGGACACGATGTTTACCCAGGTTCGGGCCCTCTTGATGGAGGTAAAACCCTACGTCCTGCTTGATTGATATTGATATTGTGGATGTTTACAAGAGTGGATCTACCATGAGATCAAGGAGGCTAAACCCTAGAAGCTAGCCTATGGTATGATTGTAAGGGTTGTTGTCCTACGGACTAAAGCCATCCGGTTTATATAGACACCGGAGAGGGCTAGGGTTACATAGAGTCGGTTACAATGGTAGGAGATCTACATATCCGTATCGCCAAGCTTGCCTTCCACGCCAAGGAAAGTCCCATCCGGACACGGGGGGAAGTCTTCAATCTTATATCTTCATAGTCTTGGAGTCCGGTCGATGATGATAGTCCGGCAAATGATAGTTCGGTGATGATGGTAGTCCGCTATCCGGACACCCCTAATCCAGGACTCCTCGGTAGCCCTGAACCAGGCTTCAATGACGATAAGTCCGGCGTGTATATTGCTTGGCATTGCAAGGCGGGTTCCTCCTCCAAATGATAGAAGATTGTGAACACCGGGATAGTGTCCGCTCGCAAAATAAATTCCACATTCCACCATAGAGAATAATAATATACACAAGTTCAATCTGCCGGCGTTTTCCGTGGCATGACGTCACACCACTACCAAGTCATTACTCGAATTGTTTTTTACTTTACCACCTCAGCGCATTTAGCGAAGCGGTTTCCTTGGCACGTCTTGTCGAAGCAGAAATCGTGTTTCCCTTAATCAGGATTCTCATCAATACAGGCGTGGGTAGCCCAACCGCGCTTCGCCGCCACGCCTCTATCGGCGAGTCCCAAGCGGTCACGGAGTCGGCTCTTGGTATTCTCCCTCTTTATAACGGGACCAAGGCTCGTTTCTTTTCTTCAATCCTCCATCAAATCCTTTCCCGCTCCAAGTTCCAGCACCTAGAGCTCCAGATTCGAGTGCTTCGGACCTTCAACGATGTCCGGTTCTGACCTCCAGGGCCGGTGGATGCCCTCCTCCGTCACGGAGGAGGACGTGCTAAAGCTGCGGGATGCCAAGTACTGTCTTTTGAGATTTCAGACAGGCTGCTGCCGACAGGGCCATCCCCACCCCGAGCCCGGCGAGTATGTCGTTTTTGTATCCCACCTCCGTCGGGGTTTAGGCTTCCCGATGGATCCTTTCGTGAGAGGGCTCATGTTTTATTATGGGTTGGAATTCCACGATTTGGCTCCGGAGTCCATCCTCCATATCTCCCCATTCATTGTCATCTGCGAAGCCTTCCTCCGCGTCACCCCTCACTTCGGTCTGTGGCTGAAGACCTTCAATGTGGCGCCGAAGAAGATCGGGGGGCGTCAAGCGGAGTGTGGCGGGGCGGCCATAAGTAGGAGGGCCGATGCCCCGTGGCCTGCTGGCTCCTTTCAAGAGGAGCTCGGCCTGTGGCAGCAAGAGTGGTTCTATATTACCGTTCCGAGGGGCCGCAGACAAAAGCCGCCGCCCCTATTCCGCTCGGGACCTCCACGACGATTGATGTCGTGGATCAACCAAGGGCTCAACTGGGGGCCGTCAAAGGACGTGCCCCTACTGCAGGGCCGGATTCGAGATCTCCTAACGAGGGAGATCGATATGGTGGTGGTGATGCAGGTTATGCTAATTAGGCGTCTCCTGCCCTGCAAACGCCGTCCTCTCCGGCTATGGGAGTTCAATCCGGAGGGCCCACGGATTCTTCAACACTTCATGGGTATGACACCCCTGGAGATGTATAACTTATTCTTCGGATCGCAAGAGGTGCGTCCGGAATTGACCGAGGATGCTGGACTAAGCTGCAATCGCCCGGATACTCAAGTAAGTAGTTCCAAGTCCGGACATACCGTTTGTTTGCCTTTCAATGATCCGCCTAATGACCGATCTCCTTCTACACAGGAGTGGATAGCTGAAGCAAAATTAATACGGTGTCCGGCTCCCCTCCCCGAGACCGTGCCGGATCCCGTGCTGGTCCGGATGCTGGAGGTTGCGCCTTTGGAGGAAAGCGAAGGGGAAAGCAGGAAAGCTACTGCCTCGCCTAAGGAGGCTTTTGAACGAGGGGGGATCGAGAATCCCTCCTACCAAGGGGAGAAGAGGACTGCCTCCGAGGACCCGGGGGCAAAAGTCCCTAAGCGGGGAAGAAATCTTCGCCGGAGGTCCTGCGTCCGGGAGGCCCCGCCGCACAATCTCCTTAATGAGTCAGCCCTCCAGTGAGCCGTAAGTAGAAAGAAAGGAGTTTTGTAATAAGGACATCCCTATTTGTGCTTCGAGGATAACTAAAGTGTTTACCTTGTAGTTCGGATCTCCGTCCTTCATAAATGAGCTCGTCTTCGGGGGACCTTCTTCCGGAGATGATGGAGAGCGAGACGCCTCCGTCCGGGGCGCCGTCGGATAGGGCGGACGAGCCTGAAGTGTCGTCGCGGAGGGAGCCCCCGGGTGTGGCAAAGCCGGGTAGTTCGGCGCCAACTGGTGTACGGTTGAAGGATCTGCTTGAGAAGGCGTCTATCTCAGAAGATCAACATGCATTGATGAGCATGGTGATTGAAAGGATTGCGTCCGCCAAAGGCGGGTTGCATGATGCCGTCAGGAGTTTACTGGCGGGGTTTGAGGTATGTAGAAATGACACACCTTTTAACAGTTTTGCATATAGAATGCGCCCTGTATAGATAGTAGCCCCTGAGACTAGGTAGGTTGTCGATATCGACAGCGTGCCGAGGATCAAAATCGCAGGTTTGAAATTCCCGTCGTGCCTATGCAGGTGGCGGGTCGTCCGGGGGCCAGCCGGACTTATGGAGTTGCTGAACTAAAGCGGCAACTCGATGTGGCGGATGAAGACATCGCGCTGATCAACAGGCGACTTGATGAGTCGCAAGGTAAGTGTTACTGTGCGGACACATGGTAAGGGAGCCGAAGCCAACTCCTTACAAAATTTGCGTGAAATGCAGATAGTGCCGCTGCCGTGGAGAGTCTTCGGGCCGAACTTGCTCAAGCCAAGGAGCAGGCCAGAAGGAGTGATGCGGCAGCCTCGAAGGCGGCCGAGGAGTTAGCGGCCGAAAAGGCCGCACACTGCCGGAGCAGGGAAGAGGTAGCCGAAATGGCTGTGAAGTTAAAAGAGGCTACCGACCGCAATGAGGCTCTTGGGAAGGAGCGCCTAGCGGGACAGGAAGACCTGTGGAAGGCCACCGCTGAAGCCAAGAATGCCCGCTCTGCAATGCGGGCCATGAGGAAGAGTTGCGCCAGGCCGGGGAGATTGTAGCTGGCAAGCCTTTTCTGCTGCGTCGAAGGTTCACGGATTCAGAATACGCTCAGCTGGGCCAACTGTGGTGTCCGGAGGACCCTTATATGGACTTAGCAGCGAGTGCGGCGGATGCCTTGTGCATTTTCGAAGCCAGAAGGATCACCAGACGGAAGAGCTGTTTTGGTCTCAATTCCATAGTCCGGAGCGTTCACTTCCCCTGACCGATCGTTTGGCTGAGTGGGCTGAGCTAAATAGGTTGTCCGGGCTTGCTATGGCGGATATAGTGACCCATATCCGGCCGGATAGGCCCCAGCCGAAGAGTTACTTTGGCTTATTGCAGCAATTTCTTGGGGCGGTGCCGCATATCAAGGCGATGAAGCGGTCGGCCTGCATAGAGGGTGCGCGGATGGTGCTTGCCCGTGTGAAGACACATTGGACAGAGATGGATGCCACCGCTGTTGCGACCCCGGGTCCGGATAATAACCGGCTACCCGCCGAGCACTATTTTGACGAAGTGCTGCCTGGTGCTCGTGTAATAGAGTCGCAGTGCTCGAAAAATGTTACGTTCGAATGAGCGTTTATATAATGTAAAAACGATTTTTATGATGTAAGCGCCTTTTATACTTGTGCGTTCAAGTAATAGAATATCTCCTTTGCGGCCGTTCATGTATACGTATGTATAACCCGAAAGATGGCGATCGTTGGTTTCAGCCCCCACGCACAAGGGTGCGGGGGTGTTCGCAAAAAATAGCGCGTTTTCACACTTAATCCGACGTCTCGGTCCTGTAAAGGAGGTGGTAGCGTAACAAACGAGGCAACCGGACTATAATGCTTTATCACTTTCAATTAGCCATGGAGTTCGAGGGTGGGGCTATGACATAGCCCCTGGGGGCACCGTGCTCTCCGAATTCGGGGCGCGTATGTGCCTGGCCGGGAAACGGCCCTTCGTCAAAGCGGAGGAATCCTAAACATTCCCAAGGTCGATCGAGTGGTTGACCAGTCTCTCGCTGTATCATGGTCAGTTTTGGCTTTCTTTCATCGAGGTGCTCGCCCAATTAACCGGGGCACAATCGTAGTAGTTCTCCTGGAGTCGTGTTAGCCGATGATACGGAACGTAAGGCAGCAAAACACAGGAGCCGGGCAAACCCAACATTTGACCAAAGACATGACTCGGAGCTGATGCATATAAGGCCTAACTCAAGACGCCGAACACTCCCGAAGGTGTTCGGTCTTTATAATAGCGGGCAAAACAAAGCCCTAAGCCCCTTGTGTCCAGGTACGGGCAGGTTCTACTGGCGCGGCCGATGCCAAAACGCCAGTCTCCACTCTGGTTATACTAAAAAACCAGGGGATTATAGCAACAAGAGACAGTAAGAATGGTTTACGTAAGGTCTTAGTCTGAAAAGAGTCCTTGCAACGGGTCCCTACTGCACGTCTGCGCCTGTGTCTCCGTTGTGCCGTATCCTGGACGGGTGTGCACGTTGTTCATCTGTAAAAAGAGAAGAACTTGGTTGGAAAAGAAATCGTGCGAGAAAGTGCATAAAAAATTGAAAATAGGGATTAAGGAAGCTGAGCCTATGCTAGCTCATTATGGCTTATATGTGCAAACCCTTGTGAAGGAATGTGCGGCTAGGTAGCCCCTAGCTTAATTATTCCGGACTCGTCCAGCCGTGTCCGGGGTCTCAAGCGACCTTTTAATGAAATGATGCCATGTGGACTGGGCATTTTAAGCGTAAGAGATGCGTAATGTGGTATTGCATTGAAGCGGACGAGAGCTTCCCATCCCGTGGTGCTTGATAGCTGGCTTAAGGGCCTGGCGCCACTCCTTTGAAGGAAGTGCGGCTATGCCGAGTTGTAATAGGGTATATCCCCATTTGCGGATTGTGTCCGGATATAGCAGGTTTAAGTCACTGCCACCATCCGTCAACACCTGCGTTAAGTGCAGTCCGCCTATTGTGGGATTCGATATCAGGGCAGTCTATCCTGCGTTCCGGATACTTCTGGACTAATCCAGGTGGTCGAAAGTGATTGGTTTTTACATCCAATCTCGGTCCATTGGAGTGGATCGTCCGACACTTGTCTTGGCGAGTGCCGTGTTGGCTTTCCGTACTATCGCGTGAAGCGAGTTTACTGTTTTGACTTCTTGTGGGAAAGTCTTTTGACTTCCGGTGCTCTGCTGGTGGGGCTCATCATCGTCCTTGTTTGGCGCATCAAGCCCTTTGTGTCCGGCGCTGAGTCTGCCGGACTGTTTGAAAACCCAACAATTTCGGTTGGTATGGTTTGCAGGCCTTCCGGAGGTACTGTGGATTTGACATATCCGATCCAAAATTTTGTTTAAATTTGATAGCTCGTCTCTGTTCTCCTTAAGAGGCCGTGTTGTATTGTTCGGCCGCGAGCTTTTGAATCCAGCGTTGACCGCCGTGCCCTGCGGGCTTTTTTCTTTATTCCGGCGTTGATCTTTCCTGCGCCGTGATTTTCCGTTTCCATCTCTGATCTTGGATGTACTCGGGTCGCTGGTGCTGCATCTTGCCAGCCAGCTGTCTTCTCCTGCGCAAAAGCGCGTCATGAGGCTTGTTAGCGGCCATTGTTCTTGGCTTCTCTTGGCGAGGTGTCGGCAAGCCATTCGTCACGGACGTTGTGTTTAAAAGCTGCTAGGGCTTATGCGTCCGGACAATCGACTATTTGGTTCTTTTGGTAAGGAACCTGTTCCAGATTCTTGCGCTGATTCTCGGGCTGTTGGGTTATATGACTCAAATCGCTCAGATCCGGAGGGCGGACATAAGTCCCTTGAAAATTTGTTCTAAACGCATCCTCAAGCTCTTCCCAACTTCCAACAAGATTTTACGGAGGCCTTTGAGCCAATGCCGAGCTGGCCCTTTGAGCTTGAGGGTAGGTATTTTATGGCGTGAGATCGTCTCCTCTAGCCATGTGTATGTGTAGTATGTAGTCTTCTATCCAGACTCCGGGGTCTGTTGTGCCGTCGTATGCCTCTACGTTTACGGGTTTAAACCCTGCTGGAAATTCATGATCCAGCACCTCATCGGTGAAACATAGCGGGTGTGCGGCGCCCCTGTATTTGGGTGTGCCGTTGTCTTCGAACACTTGTCGTGGTGTGTTACTTCCTGGGGTCCTCTTTTTTGGCCCGTAGATGGACCTAGTTGGGCCGTCCGTTTTACCAGGATTATAATTCGGCTTGTGTGCAGCCCCGTTTGTCGCTTTGGGCCTGTTATCTGGCCGTCTATCCGGCTGGGTGGCCTCTTTATTTTTTGACTGTGAAGGCTCGATGGCTTCCTCGTCAAATTCTGGCAGCAACTTGCGCTTCGGGTAGCTCTTTGGTTGATGGCCGTTGCCATACTTGTCTAATGTCTTGAATACTTTGCTCCACTTCATTCTAAGCGTGTTTTCTGCTGTTTTGAGCTTCCGTTTCGCCTTCTTCAAACTTCTTGCAGTGGCGGCGAGCTTTTTGCGTATGTTCTTATGCTCTGGTGTTGTGGCCGGACTGTTGATTGCTTCGTGAAGGGGTTGATTATCCAGCTCGTCCTGTTCGTCGTCTGCTGGCTTGCCCTGCTCTATCGTTCGGTCGTTAGGAAGGCTGCTTTGATCAAGGCGGGGCTTAGGGCAACGTCTACGTCGCCGTTTTGGTTCTTTATCGGCGAGATTATCATCTGCCGCGTCCCGTTGTTCCTCGTTATCGCTTCCCTTCGGGGTGTCCACCATGTATATGTCGTATGACGAGGTGGTCTTCCACTGTCCTATAGGCACTGGTTCTTGGTAGTCTCCGGCATCGTCGTCCATACCGTCGATGTCTTTAGAGTCGTAGTCGAGTATGTCGGTTAAATCGTCGACGGTGGCTACGAAGTGGGTGGTGGGTGGGATCTGAATTTCTTCGTCATCCACGTCCCAACCATCCTAGCCGTAGTTCGGCCAGGGCTCTCCGGATAGCGAGAGATGCTTCAATGAGTTTATGATGTCGCCAAGGGCGAAGTGCTGAAAGATGTCCGCAGCGGTGAATTCCATGATCGGCGCCAATCGGATCCGGATCGCTCGGGCGCAGGAGGTTCGAGTCCGCAGGAGTCCGCACCCGGAGTCATGGGCTTTATGTGGGACAAGGTAAGTGTTCGCTCCATCGCCAGAGAATTGCGGCTCCCGAGGCAGTGTCCAGCCATCCGCCCTCGATTCGAGCGATCGGCTCCGGACTATGAGTCGGAGCGGATCCGGTGCGTTTCCACGGTGCTGTCCGTGGCGCAGTTAGGTCATGCCCATCGTGACAGCGTGGCGGCGCTCGGCTGTGGCTCGATCCATCGAGGATCAAGTCCCGCGGATATCGGCCGTGAAGTTTAAGCTTCAAACCTGACTCGACGGCCAGGGGCGTAGCTTCGATCTGCTCCATATGGCCAAGGGAGTTGGCCCGCAGATCTGAAGCCGCCGAATACGAAGATCTGTCCGGGAGAAAGGTCTCACCCAGACTGCGTCGTTGTTGATTGAAGAGGCCATCGCCTATCGGTGAAGACACAGAGGAACTCTCAATGAAAGCACCAATGTCGGTGTCAAACCGCGGATCTCGGTAGGGGGTCCCGATCTGTGTGCGTCTAGGCGGATGGTAACAGGAGACAAGGGACACGATGTTTACCTGTGTTCGGGCCCTCTTGATGGAGGTAAAACCCACGCCCCGCTTGATTGATATTGATATTGTGGATGTTTACAAGAGTGGATCTACCACGAGATCAAGGAGGCTAAACCCTAGAAGCTAGCCTATGGTATGATTGTAAGGGTTGTTGTTCTACGGACTAAAGCCATCCGGTTTATATAGACTGCGGAGAGGGCTAGGGTTACATAGAGTCGGTTACAATGGTAGGAGATCTACATATCCGTATCGCCAAGCTTGCCTTCCACGCCAAGGAAAGTCCCATCCGGACACGGGGAAGTCTTCAATCTTCTATCTTCATAGTCTTGGAGTCCGTCGATGATGATAGTCCGCAAATGATAGTTCGGCCGATGATGGTAGTCCGCTATCCGGACACCCCTAATCCAGACTCCTCACCCTTATCGGGTAATACGAAGTCACCGGGCCGGCGCAGTCCGCCGAGATCAAGATGCTGCCCCATGAGCAACTCACGGAACATCGAGCATCTTCGCAAGTTTTACCCATAAGGTGCGGCTTGTCGGGCCTCCCGGCAAGCCACCTTTTGTACAAGCTTTTGCCAGCAGGGCATGTAACCCTCTGTACAAAGCCAGGCGCAGACCCTGAGTACAAATAAACGAAGCGCTGGCGCCCTAAGTTATAGCATGCATGCTAGGTTGAGTCTCTCCCTCGGTTAGGGTTGATAGTGCTTAGCGGCGACTAACCCCTAGCCTAAAGGTCGAGTGTGCGTCTTTCTGTCCTCTTTGGTTCGCAGGGCACGTGGACACTTCTCCTGAGCTGCTTGGGAGAAAGAGGATGGACCGGCGCTCCGGCTCCGGCAAGCCAGGATTGCCGGGGGCTGAAGACACAAGGATCCAACCACGGCAAGCCAAGGTTGCCGGGGGCTGCGAATTCAGACAAGTCTTTCATCCCCTGTTATGCACTTCCGTATGGAACTGGGACATGTGAAACCTCGTTTATGTTCTTAAAACCACCGTGCTCCCCCTTTCCTGTACCCAAGAGCTACCTCTTGGGTCGGAATTTGGTAGTAGTTGCGGTGGCGAGGAGATGAATGAGGGGCCTAACTCTACTTCGCCCTGCCTCCGCCAAGAGTGCGAGAATGGTCGACTGAAGTGGGGAAATGGCAAGGCCTGTTGCCAGGAAACAATGTTTATCTTAAAAATAACAAGGATTCGTCCTTGGCATGGGCCTCGCTCACGCACAAAGAACCCAGCAAACACCATTTTTCATTAAAAACATCCCATACAGGTATTGTTCATACGGAATAAAAAACATGAGCAAAGGGATTACAAGTTTCAAATCTAACAAGTGCCCGCAGGCTTACAAACTGAAAAAAGATAAGGTGCACGTAATCCCTTTCTTGTCCCTCTCCTCAGGAAATGGAACAAGATGACAGAAGGGCAAAAAGAGCGCCTAGGTGAGGCACAAGCAGCAGAAGGCACCAGGAGAACATCCCGGTGGCCATCCCGAAGAGAGGCTGGTGATGATGATGACGGGAGAAGAGCTGGAAGACGAGGCGGCAGGACCGGCAATACGCGACGAAGGCGTCGGTGCCCGCGTACTCCGACTTAACGGCTCGCCACCCGCCTTCTTCGCCTTCTCCGGGCCTCCTACGCCAGCCGCCCAAGGAGGCGAACCCGAGAAGTTCAAGGGGGCCGGTGTAGATGCTGCTGTTGCCAACACCGCCCCGGGACGGCGGGTCCGACACGTAGTTGGACCCGTCATCCTCCCGCCTACTACCCTCGTCATTGCTGTCGCTGTCCTCCTCGTCGCTCTCGCTCGAGGAGGAATCTTCATCGTCGGAGGAGCTCTCCACGCAGCACTTCAGGCGAGTTCCAAGATCTCCGAAGACCTTGACGGAGAGAAGGCCGCCCTCCATTAATTTGAAGTAGAGGACGAGCCCCACCGTCAGGCAATGGATGCGAGCAAATGTCTTCCATCCATGACGGAGATACATAACATGAGGAGCGGGGAAGTCGACGTCGACCCGCATGCCACCGGTCCCGCAGCCCCTGATGTGCAATCTGAGGGTCTGGGGCAGATCGAGCTCCATCTCCTAAGCAAAGGGGGTGGGGAGACGGAGACGACGACGCGGTGGCCGGCGCAGGCTGATGAAAGAACTCGCGGGGCTGGTCCCCGACGTAACCTTCCGTTGCGGTAGGCACCGCTGGCGAAGGGACGACCACCATGCCGCCTCGTCCCCCTCTCCCCGACCGCCACGGCGACCTCGGCCACGCCCCCTCCCCCTTCCTCTCGTGGCCGGCTCCGCCACCACAGGCTCGTGGGAAGGAGGGACGCGCTGACGAGCAGCGACCATTGCCGCCACCTTCGAAGGCCCAACACCTCCTCTCTCCATGGCAGGTGGGAGAAAGAAACACAGGTGAAGGAGGATGGGTGCTGAAGGAATGTGGGACGCCGCCCTCCCTCCCCCTCCTTATAAAGGGGCGAGGTCGGGGCTCGGCCGCCCCACTCAGCCAATCCAGCCGTCGGAGGCGTTGGGAATCAGGACCGACCCGCCGCCCCAATCAGCGACGGCCCGGTTTCCTGCCTCCACCGCCCACCACTTGCATGAAGTACGCGTGGCGAGCGAGCAGGGTCGAGTGGACAAGTGAGTCAACCGTTCCCCGCCTCGTGTTGGGGGGGGGGGGCGTGGGTGTCTTGAATACCGCGACCCGAGTCCATCCAGTAAATGAGCAGCGCCTCCACGCCTCCCTCTTTTATGGGGAAGGCGTGAGCCGCCTCTTTACCGCGATGTGACGCATGCATGCGAGAACCGCTCCACGCATGCCCCCCACGTCACACATGATCCTCCACGCGTGCGTTCAACGCGGGTCATGGGGAAGCGCAGCGGACGAAGGGTTACTGCGGTGAAAATCCGCCCCGCCTGTCGGCGCACCGTTCTGGGCCTGGCCCAACAACGTGTCACGCTTATGTGTGGCCCAGGCCCGAGGGCTCCTGTCGGTGTACAAAAGTAGGGGCACACCTTTGTACCCCTTTACTTGTGCACGGGCAGTCGGAGCCGCGCGCCACGACCACACTAAGCAGGGCAGAGGAAGGGAGCTGGAGGGAAGCCGGAGCACGAGATGGCCAAGGCAACGCCAAGACCAAAGATACCAAAGAGCGAGAGGGAGAGGTGGACTCCCCCGGCAAGGCCCTTGCCGGGGCAACTTGCCCGATCCTGACAGAGCGGGCCACCCTTGAGCCCACGGGTTCCAACTCAACCAACCACATTGTAACTAGGGGTCGGGAGGCACCTCCGTGGTAGCATGCAAATCTTTGTCAAGACCATAGAGATATGAGATCAGATGAGAATCAGAAGACGGTGATCCTCGGCGGGATCCTTGCCGAGGAGATCCACAAGACCCTCGGCAAGCGCCTTGCCGGGGACGACTGCAATGCCACGGCAAGACCCTTGCCGGCCCCCGGCAAGGCCCTTGCAGAGGGCGTCAGCGGGGCCACAGCCAGGCCCGCGTCGACCAAGACTCCACCTCCATTCCCAAGCAACTGCTAGCTCAACCAGATGGGAAGGCACATGTGTGGCGACGAGCGGCCTCTACGCCAACTCAGCAAGCACCTGCGTGGTGGCATGCAGATCTTCGTGAAGACCCTACCACTGCGCCACCTCAGCTGCCTGCCCGCCTACATGGCGCCGCATGCACCGCTGGCCTGGGCGCGTGTCAAAGCAAGGCGAGGCGGCGACGGACGGGACGGGCCTCGTTCCCGTCCCCAATAAAGCAAAGGGACACCTAAGCTACGCATTAAATGCGTCTTGTCCTGTAACACGAGCGATAAGCTCGCAGCACTGTTAGGCCTTTCCACCTCCTGTGTGCCACTGTGGCAGCCCCTTTCGACCATAAAAGGAGGCCCATGGCGTACTGGAGGAGGATTCGGCTCTTTGGAACTACAGAACCACCATAGCTAGTTCGAGAGCTCAAGAACACTCAATATATCCACCAAAGCAGGACTAGGGTTTTACGCATCCTCGCGGCCCGAACCTGGGTAAACGATCCTTGTGCTGACTGTTAATCTTGCTCTTCTCACAACCCCGCGCCCCGGCAACCATAGTAGGGATTCTTGTGATCCCATAGGTGTCGTTTCCCACCGACAGCTCCGCTCCCCAAAAGGATTGATGCCATCTGTACTTATACCAAACCATAAGTTCCTTGCGTCATCTGCAAACTCCGTCCACTTTCTCTCAGTTTTTCTCCACTGCGACCCATTAGCGGGTACTCTCAACATCCCGTCTTTCTTATGGTATTCTTTGTGCCATCGCAACAAATTTGCATGCTCTTTGTTTTGGAACAAACGTTTCAACCGTGGTATTATAGGAGCATACCACATAACCTTGTCAGGAACCCTCTTCCTGGGGCGCTTGCCCTCAACATCACTAGGGTCATCATGGCTAATCTTATAGCGCAATACACCACATAACAGGCATGCATTCAAATTCTCGTAGTCCTCACCATGGTAGATGATGCAGTCATTAGGGCATGCATGTATCTTCTGCACCTCTAATCCTAGAGGGTAGACAACCCTCTTTGCTCCATATGTACTTTTAGGCAATTCGTTATCCTTTGGAAGCATCTTCTTTAACATTTTCAGCAATTTTTCAAATACCTTGCCAGATACACCATTTTTTGCCTTCCATTGCAGCAATTCCAGTGTGGTACGCAACTTTTTCTTGTCATCTTCACAATTTGGGTACAACATTTTCTTGTGATCCTCTAACATGCCTCCAACTTCAACCTCTCCTTTTCACTTTCGCAGTTTCTCTTTGCATCAACAATGGCCAGACCAAGATCATCAGCGGGCTCATCTGATGCCTCTTCTTCAGCTTCCCCCATACCATCACATTCAGGGAACCTAGGATAGTTGTCATCATCCTCTTCTTCTTCATTGTCTTCCATTATAACCCCTCTTTCTCCGTGCTTGGTCCAACAGTTATAGCCGGACATGAATCTGGACTGAAACAGGTGGCTGTGAAGGATTTTTAAGGTAGAGTAATCCCTATCATTCTTACAGACACCACATGGACAACACACAACATTCGACTTGTTTGCCTCAGCCACATGCAGAAAATTATGCACGCCATTAATGAACTCACGAGAGCGTTGGTCATTGTACATCCATTGCCAGCTCATCTTCATTACACAACATCGAAGTGACCAAATTAATACAAGTTCATACATACTTCTCATAAAACAACATACAACTATCTAGCCAAAGCATTTAAATGCAACAACAAATGCGATCAAAATCACAACTAAGGTAATAATTGATCCGACAACATAATCATACCAAGCCTCTTTATTAACGACATATTCTCTAATCTTTCTAATCTTCAAGCGCATTGCATCCATCTTAATCTTGTGATCATCGATGACATCAACAATATACAACTCCAATTTCATCTTCTCTTCTTTAATTCTTTTCAATTTTTGTTTCAAATAATCATTTTCTTTTTAAACTAAATTTAACTTCTTAACAAGATGGTCGGTTGCAATTTATGGTTCAGATACCTCCTAGATAAAAATATATATGTCAACTTGATGGGCATAATTGTCATAAACACAAAATAAAATAAATAGTTATAAAAGATAATATACCACATCCGAATCATAAACCGGATGAGGGACGACGGGGAAGGATATCAAAACCATGGCACTATATATAACAAACAATCATACAAGTCAGAAAATTATACAAGTAACTATCTAAATCATACGAGTAAATAGCATAAAACTACCAGTTTACAGGCTAGGGTTCCAAAAAACTACCGGTTTTTAATTTTTCTCAGATAACTACCAAGTCAGGGGTCGGCTGTTTCAAAAAACCCCAAATACCCGTGGATTAAGAATTAAACCTGTTTATGACAGGTCGGACCCGCACCTAAACGTTTTGTTTATTTTGACCGTGTGTTTGACCGTTAGCTGGCATGTGGGGCCCTCATGTCAGTGTCTGAAAAAGCAATCAAGTCCCTGGAAGTTTTCTAAAAAAGCAATCGAGTCCCTGTGAGTTTTCAATCAAGTCCCTATAATACTTTTGCAAAAAGCAATCAGGTCCCGGATCCAGAGGAGGCGCACCCACCATGGCAGGAGCTCGATCTCGAGCTCTCGCTGAGCCGCGACGCTAACTCCTCCAGCCATGAGCCGCGCCAGTGGTCGGGTCGACGCAAATCCACCGCCTGCGGCGGCGCGAGCTGCGCCCAGCGGCCGGGTCGATGCCGTGTGCTGTGGCGGCAAGCCGCGCCAGCAGCGGTGGCGACGCGCCGTGTGCTGCGGCCGTGAGCCGCGCCTCGCAGCTGCCGGATCCGTGCCGCCTCGCCTCAGCCATCGCCATGGCCCGCCTCGCTGCGTCGGCCGCGCACGCTCTGCCTCGCTGCGTCACGACATCCACTTGCGCCATCGCGGCGGCGGCGCCACGCCCGCCTTCGTGCTCGGCTTGGAGGAGGTTCCCGGCTTGGGAGGGAGGAGTCGCCGGCTTAGGCGGGGAGGGTTCTTGGCTCGGGAGAGGAGAGGTCTGCACGAGAGAAAGAAGGAAGAGAAGAGAAGAAGAAACTTACATGTGGGCCCCACATGTAAGTTATCAAACCGAGGTCAAACTAACAGTTTGTCTAGCAGTGGGCCCAACTGTCATAATCGTGATCAACCGATAAAGACTCGATGATTTGGGTTTTCAAACAATGAATTTCGACTTGGTAGTTATCTCGAGAAAAATTAAAAACCGGTAGTTTTTTGGAACCCTAGCCTGTAAACTGGTAGCTTTATGCTATTTACTCAAACCATACAAATAAGATTTTTTTTTTTACAAAAAGGATAAGAACAAGAGGCTCACCAAGGTGGTGCTGGTGACGGGATGGCGCGGGCGATCGACGATGGTGAGTAAGGGGACGGGAAGGCACTAAGTAAACCACACCTACACCATATGCAAACTAAGAAGTTAATTTGAGCTCAAATTGCATATAAATCAAATAATCTCCCACATAATTACTCCGAAACTAAAACCCACAAATCACAATACTTATAGAGCATGAAACGAGCTAAACTAGCAATGAGAGATGAAAGGATGAAGTTGCTAACCTTTTAGAACCCTTGGATAGATGGTGTGCCTCAAATCTTGACAAATCTTGGCAAAAATGGAGGATGAGCTCGAGCTAGGGGAAGGAAACAGAGAGGAGAGGAAGGAGAAAGCTTGGACTCGGGCTGAACGAAGCATCTATATATAGGGATATCTTTAGTTTCGGTTGGTGATACCAACCGGGACTAAAAGGGCTCGCGGGGGCCCCAGTTTGCTGTGCCTCCCGTCCGCTCCTAGCTGTTGGAACCGAGACTAATGCTCAAATTGTACCGGGCCCAAACCCGGCCGGAACTAATGCTCCGGATCAAAGGTCTGTTTTCTACTAGTGAGCCTTGACAACCATGGCTAGTTTTTTTTTTTTTTGCTATTGTGCCCTGACAGCAGTGGCGGATCCAGGACCCAGGCCCCACACTGCCTTCAATATATCATGATGGGCATTGTAGCATCACTGTAGACGCACTGTAGCCAGCTTAGGGCCCGGGGCTAAGCCCAATCCCGTGTCCACCCCTGCCTGACAGGTGGGACCCGATTGTGTGTACTTTGCAAGTGAGCTTGTCCCGACACTGCAAGTGGGCCCCGCGCCATGCTGGCATGCCTAGTCAACAACACTCCGAACATGGTTTGAACCATATTTGAACAAAAGTGCCATGTACTATTACCAGATTGATGAATTTTGATGTTCAGACATTAAAGTGAACATTGATGGCAAGTTCAAGCGCCACCGGTGCAATTACCTCGACACAAATCTTTGAGGAGTAATTTCCGGGAGCAGTAACTTTCTGGAAACAAAGTAAATCAAAAAATTAGTGGGAGCCTTAGATGAAAACTACGGCAGATTAGGGGAGAGAGGCGCATGTGCTAATCTAACGATCCAAAATTATTGTACTGTTTGTACGGCAGTCACAGGCACGCAATGCATCGGAGGGCCACCCCTCTTCCGCTGATCCAGAGGGATAAGGCGCCTTGCAACAGGCAAACGACGACCACCCCTTGGAAATCTTGTTGGGAAGGAGCGGCGCTGCGCATATGGTGATATATACTGGAGCGGCATGAGGAGGGCTCAAGTCAAGTGTGGCCTAGCTAGCTATCGCCTCCCCACCTAGCAATTTACGTACTCCGTCATGGCCCCAGCCGTGATGGCTTCTTCCGCCACCACCGTCGCGCCCTTCCAGGGGCTCAAGTCGACCGCCGGCCTCCCCGTCAGCCGCCGCTCCGGCAGCGCCGGCCTCAGCAGCGTCAGCAATGGCGGAAGGATCAGATGCATGCAGGTATGAAAACTAATTATTATTTTGGCGATGGATGGTGCGGTCAAGGCACATCATCGTACTTGTAGGTGTAACAATTTTGTCCATCTCCGAAGATGGCTTTGGTTTAAAATCGTATTTGTTATGTTAAACTCTGTTGAATAACATAATAAAAATGACAGTGTGCATCGCTTGATGCAGAGGCTCGGGATATCCTCCTTTCTGAATTTTCTTGGCGAAAGATTATGGACACTAAGGTGTCAAGAATGTTTTTGTCGTTACAATTGATTAATTTATCGAGTATTTCCACTGCACATAGGCAAAGCTATCCTTAGGACGTGTAACCCACATACCAGCCCAAACTAAACCTCACAATGTAGTCAGTAAGCAGGTTCACATGTGTAGGAATATTTAACTCATACACTTTGTGAATGGAAATCGTTTTTATTGCAATGTGTACCTAGATAATATCATTTTAATGCCCGTACACTACCCATAAGCAAGAGCTGCCCTTGAGCTTCTTGCTTGTGGAGACCCCCCACAATGGGACAACGCTACACTCACGGACGGTTTCTACGGAAATCAAGTTACGGGATGAGTTGTCAAAAAGTGATTAGAAATCAAAGAAATGGGCCCACCACTAGAAATCAGAAGGGAAGCTGATTTGTGGGAAGATGAGTCTGTAAGTCCAATCCAGGGGTGCTATCGGTAAGTGTAGCATTTTTGCCCCACAATGTATGGACAGACCATCAGGAGTAATTTTTGCCTTATGGCTAGGTCTTTCTTAAAGCACTTAGTGTTGATCAACTGTGTTCATTCCATCTATTCAGGTGTGGCCAATTGAGGGCATCAAGAAGTTCGAGACCCTGTCTTACTTGCCACCCCTCTCCACGGAGGCCCTCCTGAAGCAGGTCGACTACTTGATCCGCTCCAAGTGGGTGCCCTGCCTCGAGTTCAGCAAGGTTGGCTTCGTCTTCCGTGAGCACAACAGCTCCCCCGGGTACTACGACGGTCGATACTGGACAATGTGGAAGCTGCCTATGTTCGGGTGCACTGACGCCGCACAGGTGCTCAACGAGGTGGAGGAGGTCAAGAAGGAGTACCCTGATGCGTATGTCCGCGTCATCGGCTTCGACAACATGCGCCAGGTGCAATGCGTTAGCTTCATCGCCTTCAGGCCACCAGGCTGCGAGGAATCCGGCAAGGCCTAAAGTGCAAGTTGAAGTAACCGATATACATGTCATGTTAGTCACATTTGTCGGCGGCTCTGCTTTCTCAGTTTTACTTCTCGTTCTACTCATATGTGAATATACGAGCATATGTATGTAAGCACCTACCAATGTAGGTCGAGGAGGATGCATATGAGAATTATAGCACCGGCTATACATATACATATATATTATATGCAATCAACGAATTAGTGTCTTGCCATCAATCGATGGAAAGGTT
This sequence comes from Aegilops longissima, assembly GCA_021605205.1. Lineage (NCBI taxonomy): Eukaryota > Viridiplantae > Streptophyta > Magnoliopsida > Poales > Poaceae > Aegilops > Aegilops longissima. Next base: position 33,933,678 of record CM038677.1, on the reverse strand, counting down.
ACTTTCTTTGCAGCCGGAAATGCCTATATCTTGCATTGTTTTCTTCTCATGCATTTTTTGCTCAATCATATGTTGTGTATTGTCTAATACAGAAATTGTTATGGAATACCAAAGTACTTCAAAAAATATTGTGGAGAAACACATAAAAGATGGTGAGACCCCCTTGAAAACTAATGGCAAAACAATAGGGAATTGACGAGAAACAGATAAAAAATAGAAAACAAATAAAAAAAATAGAAAAAAGGACAAACAAAGGTGTCATAACAAGACAAGGACAAACCTACCATAATACGCTTGTCATGTGAGCCATATTCCTGCATCGATTCATCAAAGACATGTTACTTTTTCTAACCATTTTACACCGCAATTAGATACTTTTTTTTTGCAGTATTACAGAAATTCCAATAAACCAAAGAACGTGTTGAGGGCACAAAATATGTGCAAATTACATATCCAATTGATGAGCCCCAAGATACCTTGTACTAGTAATATTTTGGCCTTCTACGATGAATTATCTGTGATGTTTGGTGGTCGTGTCATAAACATCGGTCCTTCCATGACAAAACTATCAATTTTGTCATAAAACTATCAACTTTTGGGTGGATGATTGTCCGACTGGCTGTCCACATCCCTATTAGGAAAGTGTGCAGTGATATTTCCATTCCCTTGGATTATTCATTATTGTAGGGAAACTAGCCCCCACCTGAAATTTAGTGGGATATTAGGGCATCTCCAGCCGTTGGCCCCAGGAGGGCAAAAATCGCCTCGAAAGCGCATGCGCTTAAATCACAAGACCTTGGGCGTGATGCTTTCAGTCATGGCTACCACTGTTAGTCAAACAAGTCGAATACGGCGCAAAAACGACTCAAATTTAACGCAAACATCGGCGAGTTCGTTTAAACTTAAGCATATTTTACAAAAAGAAAGAAACTACCGCGGCTACCCCGCCGTCTCCCTCGCCGCCGCCGCCGCCGCTGCCACGCGGTTCTACATGCCGAGGAGGCTGTAGAACCGCGATGTAGTCACCGCCGTCGTCGTCATCGTCGCCGCCGCCGCCGCTTCGCCCACGCCTCCGTCGTCCTCGCTGCATCCTCCCGGTTGGCGCGGCGGGTTGGACGGTCCGGGCGGCGTCGTCGTCGTCGTCGTTGTTGTCGAGACCACGACGCGTGCTTCGTCCTCGCGCCCACGCTTACGGGCGGCGATCTCTCGAGGCGCGCTGCCGACCATCTCGTCATGAGGTAGTCATCCCGCACCACCGCATGGCGTCCTCGTCGGAGAGGCCGCGCGGCTATCTCCTCGTACTCAGCGGGAGGCGGGCTCCGGCTTGGGCTCGACGAGGGCAAGCGGCCGCGGTGGAGAGGCGTTAAGCGCCGTCGCGACGCCGGAGTTGCGGTGCGCTGGCCGACCGACGTGTCTGGGGCTCCGGCTGACGGGCGGAGGCGAGGCGAGCCGCCGGACGAGAGGAGGACCCCTGGTTCCATGCGCCTCGGGTCCGAGAGCTTCCGGCGGTGTGAGAAGGAAGGGGCGGGGTACTCGAGGCGCGGCGTGTTGCCGCCCTCGATGTACTCGAGGACGGCCTCAACATGCGCCGCACGCCCACCACCGACGCCGCCGGCGGCGTTGAGCTCGCCGGAGGGCACGACGCCGTTGGTGGCCTCGAGTTCTTTGGGCGGACGGCGGCGGAAGTAGGGTTCAGGCGTCTCGTCGGGATGTACTGCGTGGCCTTCCTCGCCAGACGCTGTGCGAGTTCGAGCAGATCGTCGCGATCTCCGCGACGCCGCGCCACAAGGGTACTGGGGCACAACGACGCCGCCAGGCTGATCCTCCACGCCGGCACCCGCATGTCCGGCGGGACCGGGTAGTCGGCCTCGTAAGGAGGAGAGCCTCGTCTTCATGAAGATGGCGGCGCCAAAGCCGTTCGCCGCCGCCGCTGTCGCTCGGGAAGCGCTTCGGCCATGGGTATGAACGGAGACGGCGAAAGAGAGAGAGAGAGAGGAACGACGACGGCGGGAGAGTGTGATGAGTCGCCGAGCGCGCGCGGGCGCGTCATATATAGGTCGAGGCGCGCGTGCCACCGTGTGTACACGTGGCGGGCGAGGGAAGGCTAGGGACGCGCGTCGTCCGGTCTTCACTGCGCCGCCCGTGAGGCATCAATGGTGCAGGTGACCGGCGCGGCAAGACGCGGCAGCTTTGGCATTGATTCGCCAGGAAACGAGGCGATGAGGACGACGAAGGGCGAGAAGAGAGCCGTGTGTCGACGACGGCGGCCCGCGGCTTTTTCGCGCTAAAACAGTTCGCCCGGCGCCCGGCGCCTAACGCCGGGTTCGGGCTGGGTCCGCCGGCACTTTCGCCCAAGCCGCGAAAATCGGGCTCTGAGGCGCGGCCGGGCCGTTTTTGACGCCGCGAAAAAACGCCAGGGAGGCCTACAGGGGCGGCTGGAGATGCCCTTATATATTGATCACGGGGTGGGCCTGCATGCCATGGCACCCATGTTTTATATCATTAAAAGTGAAAACCATGATGCCACCACAACTAGCCCTTCTGCGAATGCGCGTATCAGGTGGGGTGGGCCCAACACATTTAATTCCATGGCAGTGGGCTGCTATACTATATGGGGCCGCCATTCTCAATTAAACGACATGTGAAAGTTTGGCTTGACTTATTGTGCGGAGCGCTTTACCCACCCAACGCGCGCGTGCGATTGAGTATTTTCAGATTGTGAGACCTATATGAAGAAGTTTTACTAAATTATAAAAAAATGATGATATCACATCGTATAGAAAAATGCCACATCTAATACCATGGTGGAGCCATATCAACACTTTAAATGAAGAAATAATTACCGTCTCATATAATGAAACATACGAGTATGGATGACTTCCCTTCATGAATTTTAGTGTTGGCGTGGTTTAGTTTCACGCCAAAGAATTTGTTCATTACGAATGCAGTGACCTTAGAATTGGATGATCAATGGTGATCCTATATGACGTTTTGGGGTCTTTCCGTGGCGAGATAAATACACTAGCGGTCACTGAAATTGAGGCCGAAGCATACTATGGTCACTGAACTTTAAAATGCGCTCAATACATGAATATGAGTTGCAGTGATTATATGGTCACTGGCTCACTGTAGAGCTTCGTATTTTGTTCAGTGACCAGTCAAAGAGTCTATGGGGCAGTCAGGGCAGCTTCATCAGCGCTGAGTTGTCTCCCTGCTCTATAGGTCCCACCTATCATTGAGTATAAGAGAAAATTGAAGGGATATAAATTAATGCGGGCTTCGAACCTGAGAATCATGGTTGTATGCCTCACGCGCTAGCCAAGGCTTCGGGCCTGTTCTGAACTCCTCTGGCTTCTCAAAACTTCCACTGCGATTGGGCTGAACTTCCCGAAGCCAGCTTCTCGGGGCTTTTCCGTTCAGCTCCGCTCCCACTCCAGAATTTTGCGAAGCGTGGAGCGGGAGGACATCCGAACAGGCCCTTCATCTTTAATAATTACAGTACCTACGGCACAATCAGAGGCTGCATGGAGTCCTGCTCGTGCATGAGCCACTTTTGATCACCTGTCGGGTCGTCCCCTCGGAGAACCTCATCGCCTTGCCACCATGGCCCCTAGCTCCCGCCCTTCACCTTGTGCTCCTGCCATCGGCTGTCTCGTCCATATCCTCACCATCGAGTCTGAGAAGATCTCATCGCCCATCGTTGGCAGGCATGCATTCGCCTTCATAGAAAATGTGCGCAGTAGGAGTAGAGGCGCGGCTAGGGACGCACGACCTAGTGGGTACTCCGTATGTGCGCATATGCTTTCCATCCGTGCTAGCTCTAAGACCGAGGCCACGGTCGCCTTCGTCTCCGGCCGGTCGTCGAGCAATGACGACGAAAAGGTGCTGCAAGAGATGGCGTATGTCACTGTTGTGGGCAAGCTTGGCCGTAGCACGACGAACCAACGTGGTCGCAGATGGCGCACGCCACCATGCAGCCGAGCGTGTGCGGATGCATGTGTTGTGTACTCTCTTCGTTATTTTTAGTCTGCATATAAGATTTTTGGTCAAAGTTAAACTTTGTAAAATTTGAACAATTTTGTTGGAAAAAATATCAACATCTACAATGCTAAAAGTTACATGGTACTCCCTCCGTTCCAAAATATAGTGCTTCCTTTATTCCCGCATTTCAACTTTGACCATAAATTTAACTAACGAGACCGACTGCGGCAGGAAAGAAAATTATACCATTGAATTCGTATTCAAAAGAAGTTTTCAATTATTTAATTTTTTTCTCCTGCCGCAATCAGTCTCGTTGGTTAAATTTATGGTCAAAGTTGTACCTGGAAAGCGCAGACGCACTATATTTTGAAATAAAGGGAGTATAAAAGTTAATTTGATGATGCATCAAACAGTATTGATTTCATATTGTGAGTCTTTATATTTTTTTATAAACTTAGTCAAAGTTGATAAAGTTAAATTTGACCAAATCTTATATGCAGACTAGAGAAAAACAAAGGGAGTACGTGCATTCCGCGGCCGAGTGCGTATGCATCCGTCACGGGCGTCAGTGCGTTGTTGTGGCTTGTGCGTGCATGCGTATTGTGCATGCGTGGCTGTTCATAAAAGATAAAAGATCTTTAAATTAAACTCATTAAGTTATACATGAAGGGCGGCCGACCAACTATGCCATGTGGCGTAAGCTGGTTGGTCACGGTGAAAAATATTTTATAATTTTTTTTAAATGAAGGCGTGGATTATTTTTTAAATGTTTTTTTTAGATGGAGGTGAGGATTTCTGGTATTTTTTAAATGGAAGGTTATGCAAAGTGGCACTCGCTATTAGGCTGTAGTGATATTTTTTTTCTTTTTTACTTTTTTTAGATGAAAGTGAGAATTTTTTTCTAAAATGTTTTTTTAAACGAAGACGAGGACTCTATGTATTTTTTTTAAATAAGAACATGCACATAACTTTTCCTTAAGCGGCACTAGTTATTGTTAAGATGTACTGCCTCTAGTGGCTAGGCTTCGCCAGTTCATGTCTTTTTTGGGTTTATTTCACCAACAGCCAGATGGGACCCATGACAGAGAGAGGGCGTAAGACAACATGATGCACTAGATGCCACCCTAGGGCCATGGGGGCGTGGTGGATCCTGGCAAGGGCCGACGGGAGGGCTCCATTGTTAGTCGTTCCTTCAAAATTTGTTAGGGTTTGTGTCCTATTCGGAAGAAGGCGAGGCGGTGGCGGCTCACGAAGATGGAATAAAGGTCTCCGTCTAGTCCCCGTTCCGGTGGTGCGTCTAACATCGTTGGTGGGCGTGTGGAGGTGTGTCTCCGGCGGATTTATCCTCGGTGGATTTGCTCGGATCTAGTTGTGGTTTGTCTATGTTCGTGTGTCTTGGGTTGGATCCTTTCGATCACGTTATTCTTCATCGGTGGCGGTTCTGTTGCAGTGCGCTGGTCCCACGAGGCCTTAGCACGACGACTTCCCGACCGTCTACTACAACAAGTTGTGCCCGACTCGGCGAGGAGGGTGATGATGATGGCGGCTTCGCCTCGTTCGATGATTGTAGTCGTCGCTAGGTGGTCTACGGATCTGGATGTAATTTTTATTATTTCTAGTGTTCGTTATACTGCTGTGATGGAAGATGAATAGATTGAAAGTTTTCTCGAAAAAAAAGATGCCACCTGGATGATTTGACTGGTCAACGAAGTGGCATGTAAATAGAATACCGAGTTATACCGTGAGACAATGACCGTATAATCATCACAACTCATATTCAATAATCATATTAAGTGTATTCTAAAATACAGTGGCCGTAGTGTGCTTCGGCCCAACTTCAGTGACCGCAGATGTATTTATCTCTTCTCGTGGCATTCATTTTGATTTTCCAGCCCTCTTCCGCTGATCCAGAGGGATAAGGCGCCTTGCAGCAAGCAAACGACGACCACCCCTTCGAAATCTCGTTTGAAAGGAGCGGCGCTGCGCATACGCTGATATATACTGGAGCGGCATGAGGAGGCCTCAAGTCAAGTGTGGCCTAGCTAGCTATCGCCTTCCCACCTAGCAATTCACGTACTCCGCCATGGCCCCAGCCGTGATGGCTTCTTCCGCCACCACCGTCGCGCCCTTCCAGGGGCTCAAGTCGACCGCCGGCCTCCCCGTCAGCCGCCGCTCCGGCAGCGCCGGCCTCAGCAGCGTCAGCAATGGCGGAAGGATCAGATGCATGCAGGTATGAAAGCTAAACATTACTTTTGCGAATGATGGTGCAGTCAAAGGCACATCGTCGTATTTGTAGGTGTAGTGATTTTGTTCGCCTGGAAGATGGCTTTGGATTAAAATTGTACTCCCTCTGTCCCAAAATAAGTGATTCAATTTTGTACTAGCTTGAATACAAAGTTAGTATAATGTCGAGTCACTTATTTTGGGACGGAGGGAGTATTTCCTTTGTTAGACTCTGTTGAATAACATAATAAAAATGACATTGTCCATCACTTGATGCAGAGGCTGGGGTTATCCTCTTTTTCGATTTTTTTTGGCGAAGGATGACCGACACTGTCAAGAATGTTCTTGTGGGCACAATTGATTAATTTATCGGGTATTTCCACTGCACAAAGGCAAAGCTATCCTTAGGACGTGTAACCCACATGCCAGGCCAAACTAAACCTAGATAGTGCATCACAATGTAGTCTGTGAGCAGGTTCACATGTGTAGGAATATTTAACTCATAAACTTTGTGAATGGAAATCGATTTTATTGCAATGTGTACTAGATAATATCAATTTTAATGCCCATTACACTAACGATAAGCAAGATTTTCCCTTGAGCTTTCTTGCTTGTCGAGACCCCCCACAATGTATGGACAGACCATAAGGAGTAATTTTTGCCTTATAGCTAGGTCTTTCTTTAAGCACTAAGTGTTGATCAATTGTGTTCATTCCATCTATTCAGGTGTGGCCAATTGAGGGCATCAAGAAGTTCGAGACCCTGTCTTACTTGCCACCCCTCTCCACGGAGGCCCTCCTGAAGCAGGTCGACTACCTGATCCGCTCCAAGTGGGTGCCCTGCCTCGAGTTCAGCAAGGTTGGCTTCGTGTTCCGTGAGCACAACAGCTCCCCTGGGTACTACGACGGTCGATACTGGACAATGTGGAAGCTGCCTATGTTCGGGTGCACCGACGCCACGCAGGTGCTCAACGAGGTGGAGGAGGTCAAGAAGGAGTACCCTGACGCCTATGTCCGCGTCATCGGCTTCGACAACATGCGCCAGGTGCAGTGCGTCAGCTTCATTGCCTTCAGGCCACCAGGCTGTGAGGAATCCGGCAAGGCCTAAAGTGCCTGTTGAAGTAACACATATACATGCCATGTTAGTTCACATTTGTCGGCAGCTCTGCTTTCTCAGTTTCACTTCTCTTTCTACTCATATGTGAATATACGAGCATATGTATGTAAGCACCTACAGACATAGGTCGAGGAGGATGCATATGAGAATTAGAACACCGGCTATACATACACATATATATTATATGCAAGCAGCGGATTAGTGTCTTGCCATCAATCAATGGAAAGGTTACTTGGTTTGCAGCTGGAAAGGCCTATGTCTTGGATTGTTTTCTTCTCATGCATTTTTTGCTCAATCATATGTTGTGTATTGTCTAATGCAAAAATTGTTATTGAATACCAAAGTACTGTGGAGAAACACATAAACTAGTCGCAAAACAGTAGGGAATTGGCGAGAAACAGATAATAACAAAAAAACAAGAAAAAAAGGACAAACAAAGGTGTCAAAACAAGATAAGGACAAACCTACCATAATGCAATTGTCCTGTGAGCCATATTCCTACATCGATTCATCAAAGACATGTCACTTTCCTAACCATTTTACACCACAATTAGATACTATTTTTTTGCAGTATTACAAAAATTCCAAAAAACGAAACGTGTAGAGGGCACAAATATGTGCAATTTACATATCCAATTGATGAGCCCTAAAATACCTTGTACTAGTAATATTTTGGCCTTCTACGGTGAATTATCTGTGATGTTTGGTGTTTGCGTCGTAAACATTGGTCCTTCCATGACGAAACTATCAATTTTGTCATAAAACCTGCCTAAGAGGCAAAAACCCTTATATCTCATGAGAATCCATATTCATTTATAACACTAGAAAACAATTAGTTGCAAACAACAATAGCCCATTACATTGTCGAGGTACACGCATGTCAGGCTAAAATAAAAATTGAATTATTTTTTGGGTGGATGATTGTTGTGTGTGTGTGTGGAGGGAGGCTAATTCGCTCCCGCGTCTGCGCGGTCGATTTTCGACTGGCTGTCCACGTCCCTATTAGGAAAGTGTGTAGTGATATTTCCGTTTCCTTGGCTTCCCCCACCCCACCTGAAATTTAGTGGGAGATTATATATTGATCACGGGGTGGGCCTGCATGCCATGCCACCCATGTTTTTTCATTTCAGTTTCAGAAATATTTCAGTACCTACCAAAATTACTAAGTTCCAGTAATTTCAGTTTGCATTTTGACCAAAAGACCGAAATATTCACTTGAAATTCAATTTTTTTATGAAAATGTTTAAAAAAATATTTGAATTCATGTGTACAACTGAAATGACTGAAATATTTCGGCTGAAAGGTAAATATGTCGTTGTCTACCGAAATTTGGTGAAATTCAAGGACATATGACTGAAAGTGAAAACCATGATGCCACCACAACTTGCCCTTCCGCGAATGAGCGTAACAGGTGGGGTGGGCCCAACACATATAATTCCATGGCAGTGGGCTGCTATACTATATGGGGCCACCATTCTCAATTAAATGGCATGCGAAAGTTTGGAAAGGAATATAGCGCATGGTCGGAACCTGACTTATTGTGCAGAGCGCTTCACCCACCCAACACGCGCGTGCGAAGGAAGGTTTTCAGATTGTGAGACCTATATGAAGATGTTTTACTGGATTAGAAAAAAATGATGGTATCACATCGTATAGGAAAAGGCCACATCTAATACGATGGTGGAGCCATATCAACACTTTAAATGAAGAAATAACTACCGTCTCATATAATTAAACATAATTAGTGTTGGCGCATTTTAGTTTTGCAGCAAAGAATTTGTTCATAACGAATGCATTGACCTTAGATTTGGATGGCCAATGGTGATCTTATATGACGTTTTGGGGTCTTTCCGTGGCATTCATTTTGAATTTGCATAACAAAATTATACGTTTCATTTGATGTCTGCTATATTTTCACCAAGTAGTCTTGAGAAATAAACACCATCTAGGAATGTATCTACAATGAAAGATGTATCATTTATAGAAATTATTTATAAACTAAACATTGACTTGAGATCAAGTTCAGTTCAACTATATAAGTGTTTCTGCAAAATCTGGATCGATGTTGTGGTCGATCCAATTGGAGTGGAAAACTGAAAGTAGTGCCGCTAGAGAATGACTAGGAGTTTTAGAACTTCCTAATTATCATTTGATAGAAAACCAATTGTGCATGCCAGTACGATCTCACAAAAGTAGTGATTTTCTTGAAAGATGGTATATTTTTCTACGGAACTTCAAGTTAGAGTAGATATATGCACATCACACTCTTCTGATAACATAAATGTTTCACCGAAGTTAATTCTGATGCTCTATTGATGGAAAAATGTACCTTCTACATGTTCTTTATGCGTCTTCTGTGTATTATGTTTTGGTGTTTAATTAGATAAGCTTTGATTCATTGCTATGAACGAGGTGTGGGCAATTATTTTTCTCTTTTTATTGAACGTATACCTTTTCAGGTATGGTTCTTGCAAACACTTGCTTTTACAATGTGGTTTAGAAAATTAGAAGCACAGTTGTATAAACATTTACATGGTGCAACTCTAGCTTTGATTTATCAGTATATCTCCTACATATACTATTTGCTTCCAAATTATTCAAAAATATATATATTGTTTGCTTATACCTTTTTCTTGCATTTTACTTGTATGTAATAGTTGCATAGTTAGAAGGGTTACCATAACACTTTCTTTAGATTATTCAGTTATGTTTCATGACAGTTATGTTTGATGACCTAAAACAGTTATTATCAAAAAAATTAAATTGATGCCATAAAACTTATTTATATTACTGAATTCTCTTTGAGAACCCAATGCTTATGCACAGAACAAAACCAACATATATCTAAAGCCAACTCAATATAGTATGTATTATATGCTGAGTTAAATTCATTTCATGATTTTTGATTTCCCAATTTTTTATTTCTTTTTTGATTCACAAGAGAAAAATGTTGGATGATGTGGAACATATGATGATGCAAGTTCATGCATGGCGAAAGAATATTACTCCCTCCACCAGGATATATTTATGGTGTATTTCGACTATTCACGTCCAAACTTTGAAGGAGAACATATTTATGGGATTTAACTGTTGCTCAATTTGATAATCAAAAAAGGATTAGTTATTGGCCAAAGCTTGAATTTGACTATCTAAGTATGACATGTATATTCCACTAGAGGGATTGTTATCCTGTTAGTGCACTGTGGAGAAAGAAGTTAGGAGAGAAAGTTTGATGGGATACTATATATGCATCTATGTGCCCTCAGCAAAAAAAAAAAACTCAGCTCACTGTGACATAAATATATACTGAACATTTGTTTTTTTGTCCAGGACACATACAATTAAATTTTTTCAATTGTTCCGTTGGATCATGTTATATTATAGGCGAGAACTTTTATCTATTTATGACAGTATAACCGCACCTAATCCCTGCCCTCGCAGCGCTTTACGTTTTCGACCGTCGATTTTCTTGATCTGAACGTTTCTGGCCCTAGATCAACTGTCCTAAGGGGCAGCTTACTCCCGCAAAAAAATCCCAAGATGCTGGTTCATTCGGGTTACGGGTCCGTAATAGACCCATTATCCTGCAAATGATACCCCTCCACCCTCACGACAGTTCGCTCGCCTCAGCCCCTTCCTCTTCTTCGGGAACGTATCTGGTGCACCAAGGCAATTGGTGCTACCGGTGCACCGGACCTCGTTGCACATTAAAAAATGTTCAAAAGAATCCAAAAAAAATTAGTGTATTGGTACAACATCAATGTATGTTGTCACAAAAATTCAAATCAAAATTCAAAACAATGCTCAAGATGCAAAAATGACAAATTTGACGTCAATGTGCTAATGGGCCAAAACTGAAGCCCAACTTGTGTTATGTACTATTTAGTGTCAAATTTGTTATTTTTGTATCTCGATCAATGTTTGGAATTTTGATTTGAATTTTTGTGACAATGTACATTCATGTTGTGTCAATGCACTAATTTTTTTAGATTTTTTCAAACATTTTTGAATGTGCAACAGACGACCGGTGCACCGGTAGCACAAATTGCCCCGGTGCACCAGATACATCCCCCCTCTTCTCCTTTCCCTCTCCGCTGCTCGGTTCTCTTCTCGGTTGCCGTAGATCTCTGCCGCCGGTGTTCCTCACGGCTGCTGCTCAAGTCCACGCCACCATCCCTGTGAGCCAAGGCGTCGCCTCATCCCGGTGCTGTTGCTGCCCTTGCTCCGCGCCACCGCTGCCGCTCCAGAACGAGGCTCCATCGCCGTCCACCGTTCATCGCCTCTCCGATCCACCCACCGCTCCTCATCACTCCAGGGGGGCGCGCCTCACCGCCAGATCACGCGCTGTACGCGCTTGGAGGCGCTCGATGCGGCGACGCGGGCGATATGGGTCAATCCAGCCAAGGCGCGGGTGGGGATCAAGTCAAGGCGAGGCTTGCGAGGGGATCCGGCATGGGATGTGGCTGAATCGGGGGCAGGTCGATCCAAGCGGCCGCAATGCGTGAGAACCTGGCCATGGTTGCCGCTGGTGAGAGCCCCCACCTCTTCATCTTCATCCCCTGTTTTTAGGATATTGACAGAATGTGCTGATATTATATATATATATATATATATATATATATATATATATATATATATATATATATATATATCCGTTGGAAAGAAGAGACTAGATAAATTGATTCCTACACTAAGTTTGCATCCAAAGGTTCATGTTGATACATGGTTGCTCTTTCACTGGAAGAAGATAATGCCTATTTGTTCTCATTTGTCGGACAAAGCTGCAACATATCAGTAGAATAGCAGGTTATGCACAAGGGTATTTTGTGGAGCTGACTCTTCAATATTTTGACATAAATTGTCTGAATTATTGACAACAAATTACAAATTGGAATTAAAAGTTTTTTTCCTTAACAGTGTAACACATTTTGTTGGAAATTGGAATAGAATGACTTCCATATGATTTTTGAAGTATGTACTGCGCTGCAACAATACAAGGTAGCTGCCACCACTTATTTGGTTTGTTCTGCGTGCAGATCACCGCACTTTGCTCCTTGAGCCAGCCGTCACGTCAATGGCGGAGGTACCACCCGTCGACTTGAGCATCCGACAACGCCCATAACTAACTAAGAGCCAGTCCTTCTTGCCGCACCTAACTGTCATGGTTGGTTCTTTCTCTCTTTTGTGGCAGCAGGGGAAGGAGGAGTTCAGGCTGTTCAGCATACCCCCCTCCCCCCTGTTCGTGCTCATGCTCACCGTCTAGAAGAACACTCAGATCGGTGGAGTTCTTGCCTGTATTGATTGAGATCTCAGCTTAACAAGGACATATTTTCTGTAGTAAGTACTTACTGTCTGTCTGCACATCTGTTTTAATTGAAGACCTGACCTTCTAAAGTGCCGGTGTTGTCTGTCGTGCATACACTTGCTAAAGAACCATTATCTGTGCTCATGTCTTCCAAGTGAATAGTAGTTTCCCTCTCAGATGCCTTTGCTAATAATGTGGCACTGCAAAGTTAAATGCACCATTGTGTACATGATAAATTTACTACTGGCTGCAAAGTTAATTGCACCATGTAATACTGAGTAAATATGATGGTTTATGTGCACCTTTCGTCAGTCAGTCACCCTTTGTAACAGTGTTGCCCTCTTATAGTGCTGTCAAAAAAGTTAAATGCATCAACGCGTAGTATACGAGTAATTAACCATCTTGGTGTCACAGATTTTATCTTGGTTGATGTGATATGTGATCTTACAGTTATATTATTATCTCTAATCTTTTAGTGGCTACTATCTAATCTTTGAAGTACTTAATTTAACTTTTATGTAGCACAAGTGACTGGGTTGATAAAAAAAGTGTGCATTTGTCAAACCTGCAAGACCAAGTAAAGAAACAGAAGTCATGTAAATCTTTGTGGTTCCATTGCTACAAATGGAAGCAGGTAAAATACATTCCTCTATGATCTTGCTATTGTTAAGATTTGAACTCGCCTTTTCTTCCTCCGAACTGCCATTGACTAACAAAGAAGAGTACAATCTTTCATTGTAGGTAAATCCTTGCCTTCAAGTTGGCATGTGAAGTGTTGTGACTGCTCTTAGAAATAATTTTGTAGTATATTGTAATGATATCCAGCAATAGTTTCCTGTAAGCTGTTACGGCAGTCGAAAAATAATATGCCATTAAATCAGGAAGGAACCTTGCATATCTCATTACAAGTATTTTTTTCCTATTTTTCATAATAACATTTGTGTTTATTGTCTTCATTCTGAAATCTATCTGGCAAAAATTCAATGCAATATTGACACTTCTACCATACAAAGTGTGCTATGTTTCATAACACTAGCATTGGTGTCTTGTAGCTATTACTATTGCTTAATGTTTAGGTATAATGCCTCCACATATTTGTATGAAACACTAACATTCAGTATTACAAATAGATGGGCGTAGCAACGCACGATCATCCGTGATCTAGTACCCTTGAAACCTTCACTAGTTCTGTGGTAAGCTATGATAGCACATCCTACCCATCTCTCTCTCTCTCTCTCTCTCTCACTCTCTCTCTCTCTCTATATATATATAATAAATATAACATGCTATATATATTAAAATAATTTAGTTAAACAATGTAATATTAGTATGCAAGCGCATTTCCGCTGGCCACTACGATAGTCTAGTTTTTTTCTCCCTAAAAGACAAGATCTATTATAAAGGTTCACCAGAAGTAGAAAGCACCTCAGACATAATAAAAACTAGATAGGAAATGCAGCTTGCCGCACACCGGTCCGGTAAACAATGCCATACACCAAATCATTATCTATGAACTGACCCAAGAAAAATTTAGACAAATAAGATGTGGTGTTGCCGGTCCGGTAAACAATGCCATACACCAAATCATTATCTATGAACTGACCCAAGAAAAATTTAAACAAATAAGATGCCTCTATTCTAATAGAGCGTCAAGATATGAAGTGTAGGAACCATATAAGATAAAAACATAGCAGTATAATACACTAATTGTAATACACTCTGTACTTTGCAAATGAGTTGAATGAAATTTGGCGCCTGAATGCGCCTTCCTTGTGTTAAAAAAAAGTATATGAACTGAACCAAATTTGAAATTTCCAGCTTGCCGCACACCTCCTCCAGTCATCCAGCCCAGTCGACGTTTTGTCAAGTAGGTAATGCTATGTTAGCAGTGATCCAGATTTAGCATATGCATTCATAAAACAAAACTACCAAGCGATCCATTAATTAGGGATTTCATAATATGGAACATCAGTCACTTCATCAATCAGCATATACCCGGAAAAAACATAAGAACAATACACTTCCTACCAAAACATGTGTCCTCTAAAATCAGAATCAATATGGACAAACAAAGGAATTGTTAGACAAAGCAAATTATGCTAAGCCTACAATTGATAAGATGGCTGAGAACACATGCCTGCCACGCAACTCTGTACAGGTCAGCGGCTGAGTAATGTATGTAAATAGGGATATCAAAATTTGCAAGTTGTTGCATCAATATGTAATAGGAAAGATTTCGTAAAGAAGAACAAGGTATTACTAAAGGCAGGGGCAAGCATTATTCACATCTTGGCAATCGCTTAATATGTCAATCTTTTGATCGTCATCTTCAATCTTCTTAGACATTCTGGACATCTTCTCTTTTAAATCACTTGAATGGTCTTCAAATAGCATTGCACGCGAGGAAGCTGCCAGTAGCTTGTGCTGACATAAATCATTGATTTATCTTTCACAAAAGGCCAGGACAACCGAGATAGCTGAAGTAGTTGGAGTTATCCTCCTCGAGGAAGGTGTTGTCCGCTGGGAAGATGAGGTATATCTGTCAGGACCCTGGGTTCATCAGCTCCCCATCCCGCAAATAAAAAAAAGAACAGTAAGCTCACTCACATAGGGAGGCAACCCTTAAGTCCTAAACAAAATATTGTTGCTCAATTTTTAATTTCAATGTGACAGAATCTACCTTGTTAGCTGGCACAACAATAGTACTGCAAATGAAAGGTGGCACTATTAAAGCATGCCCCTGTTTTTTACTATAGCCAACAAGTGAGAAAATATAGCAGTTCATGTGGTCTTAGAGCTTAGACTGGAGAAGAACTTATTTTAGTACAGAACCACAATATGGTAATTCATGTAAGTCTAACTCAGTCACCAATTAGAGTTGACATCTATAGAGAACCACAATATTTCAGTAATATAATTAATTTGACTAACATATTACAATTACAGCCATAACATTCCAAAGACCCATATAGACTAAAATATTTCAGTATACGAACAACACAAGTGGCAAAAATGGAATGAAATGGCTACAATAGGCTAATAATCATGATGTAATTGCAAGGTACTGCATGTCTTTCTTTTGCTTCATATGAACATAATTTCTACTAAGTTACTTGGCGCGAGGGTGCCGGTCCCAACGTTTTGCCGAAGCATATAGCATTTGCACTTTACAGGATGATAATAAAGTAAAGAAACATTCGATTATGACAGAAGTAAAACACAGAAATGGTAGCAAGTACAAATTATCATATTCTATCCCTGGTTGCTCTAAAGGGGTCTATTGCTTTGCACCTAATTTGCTTAGTGATATTCCAGTTGTTTGGTCAATTTACACAAGGGTTAGTAATAAGCTTGTAGCTTGGTCAAACTGGATACTTTATCTTCTACTAAGTTACTTGCAAGTTTCACTATTGGTTGACCTAACAAACCATCCGAGAGGAAACTCTGAATCTATACAAAAACCACAACAGCATGGGCTTTAAACCCAAGAAATATTATAAGATACCTATCTCGAACAACCCAGCATAAATAGTTTTGCTGATGAACTATAATTAGTTATGTGCACCACAACCAAAAAAATTATGTGGTTATTTTCTCGAAAGAACAATTGGTAGCAGCAACCAAAATCATAAATTAGCAGGTTCTCAATCAAAAAAATGGGATGCATAAATTGTGCAAACGAAATGGAAAAAAAGCATAAAATCAGTGTTAGACTTGAACATCTCCAACAAATGCACATGTGAAGAGTAGAAACCAAGCAACAACTATATCAGATTGTACCAAGTGACGATTTTTTCACATGCCCCTGTACTCTCAACTCGATCGCTACATATTTACGGGGAGAAGTGTAAGGGTATTAGGGAAGCTCACTGTCTTATAATGGTAGCTCTGAATGACACCATCCTTCTCTCTTATATCTATGTCCCTCTGCCCAATCAATTCAAGCGACTGACACTTGGACATGTGCAGGTCTGAGCTTTACTTTCAGACGCTCAATCTCGCCATCCTTTGCAATCTGTGCCATCAGCAACACCAAGTGGTCAGTGCAGGAAGATTAACCAAAGAAAATGACAAGCTAACCAAAGGAAATGCTACATGATATAGCAAAAGGGCCAAGTTTTCAAAATGTTATACAAAAGAAAGCCATGATTAACCATTCATCAACTATTATCTCCGAATGATAAGTCACAGGAATGAGAACATCCATCATAGCTATACATTATTCAGTCATAATCCATAATCGTGTCCATGAAATCAGAACAAACTAAATATTTCCATCAAAAGAAACTGCATAGGATATGCACGTGAAAGAGACCTAGCTACATGATAAATCATGAGACTGGAAGAAGGAAGATAGATCTGCAGATACTCTTCCTAATTTTTTCGTCTACTAAATCAACATAGAAGAGGAATATGAGCTTACTCTTCTTCTTCTTATTCTTCTTCCCAGCAGCTCTGGAGGACTGCATCTCTGCCTCTTGGATCCAACCCCTTGCAAATGAACAAATTGAAATATCAGATCTTGAGCGAATGAACTGGTAAATCCACGCGTGAGAGAGACAAGGAAGGGGGAAGTGGAGAGGGCACTCACTGCTCAATTCGCACGGCAAATTGGAGGTTGCTTACCTCGGGTCTTCTTCTTCCCGGAGGTGCATGAACGCAAGGACGAGAGTCCGACGCCCTCTAGCCGATGGCGATGCCTCTAGGCAGAGCTGCTGCTCCTCCCAGTGATGACCATGCGATGGAGGAGGAGTGGCAGGGGCCTCCTGTAAGTGGGTGGTGGTGGAGGAGGCCAAATCTGACCAGGGCCGCGATACCTCTCGTCAGGGCCGGCGGCGAGCGCACTCCTCCCGCTGAGCACTGAAAGGGAAGATACAACCCCTTCCTTGCAATCTAGCTAGACCACTAATGTAACAACAAATTTTCTCAAAGAATCTAATACCAATCATATATAAACAAAGCGCAAGAAAATACAGCCACCAAGGTCGTCCTTGTTGGGGAACGTTGCAGAAAATTAAAAAAAATTCTACGGTTTCACCAAGATCCATCTATGAGTTCATCTAGCAACGAGTCATGGGAGAGTGATTGCATCTACATACCACTTGTAGATCGCGTGCGGAAGCGTTCAATGGAACGGTGATGATGGAGTCGTACTCGCCGTGATTCAGATCACCGATGACCTAGTGCTGAACGGACAGCACCTCCGCGTTCAACACACGTACGGAGCGGATGACTCCCCTCCTTCTTGATCTAGCAAGGGGGAAGGAGAGGTTTTGATGATGATCCAGTAGCACGACGGCGTGGTGGTGGATGCAGCAGAACTCGGCGCAGGCTTCGCTAAGCAACTACGGAGGAGGAGGAGGTGTTGCAGGAGGAGGAGGCGCCAGGCTTATGGGTGCGGCCACCCCTCCCTCCCTCCCTTTATATAGGTGCAAGAGAGGGGGCGCAGCCTGCCCCTTCCTCCAAGGAAGGGTGCGGCCAAGAGGGGAGGAGTCCATCCTCCCAAGGCACCCTGAGGTGCCTTCCCTTTAGCACTCTCCCCCTTTTCTTATATCTTGGCGCATGGGCCTCTTGGAGCTGGTGCCCTTGGCCCATATAGGCCAAGGCACACCCCCTACAGCCCATGTGGCCCCCCGGGGCAGGTGGACCCCCCCGGTGGACCCCTCGACCCCTTTCGGCACTCCGTTACAATACCGATAACGCGAAACTTTTTCTCGTGACCAAAATAAGACTTCCTATATATAAATCTTTACCTCCGGACCATTCCGAACTCCTCGTGACGTCCGGGATCTCATCCGGACTCAACAACATTCGGTTTGCTGCATACTCATATTCATACAACCCTAGCGCCACCGAACCTTAAGTGTAGACCCTACGGGTTCGTGAGACATGCGACATGACCGAGACGGCTCTCGGCAATAACCAATAGCGGATCTGGATACCCATGTTGGCTCCTACATGCTCCTCGATGATATCATCGGATGAACCACGATGTCGAGGATTCAATCAACCCCGTATACTATTCCCTTTGTCAATCGGTATTTTACTTGCCCGAGATTCGATCGTCGGTATCCCAATACCTCGTTCAATCTCGTTGCCGGCAAGTCACTTTACTCGTACCATAATGCATGATCCCGTGACCAAACACTTGGTCACTTTGAGCTCATTATGATGATGCACTACCGAGTGGGCCCAGTGATACCTCTCCGTCATACGGAGTGACAAATCCCAGTCCCGATCCGTGTCAACCCAACAGACACTTTTGGAGATACCGTAATGCACCTTTATAGTCACCCGATTCGTTGTGACGTTTGGTACACCCAAAGCACTCCTATGGTATCCGGGAGTTACACGATCTCATGGTCTAAGGAAGAGATACTTGACATTGGAAAAGCTCTAGCAAAACGAACTACATGATCTTGTGCTATGCTTAGGATTGGGTCTTGTCCATCACATCATTCTCCTAATGATGTGATCCCGTTATCAATGACATCCAATGTCCATAGTCAGGAAACCATGACTATCTGTTGATCAACGAGCTAGTCAACTAGAGGCTTACTAGGGACATGGTGTTGTCTATGTACCCACACATGTATCTGAGTTTCCTTTCAATACAATTATAGCATGGATAATAAACGATTATCATGAACAAGGAAATATACTAATAACTAATTTATTATTGCCTCTAGGGCATATTTCCAACAGTCTCCCACTTGCACTAGAGTCAATAATCTAGTCCACATCGTCATGTGATTAACACTGATAGGTCACATCGCCATGTGACCAACATCCAAAGAGTTTACTAGTGTTCGTAAACTAGTTCACATCATCATGTGATTAAGACTCAATGAGTTCGAGGTTTGATCATGTTTTGCTTGTGAGAGAGGTTTTAGTCAACGGTGCGAACCTTTCAGATCCGTGTGTGCTTTGCAAATTTCTAGGTCATATTGTAAACGCTGCTTCCACGCTCCACTTGGAGCTATTCCAAATGGTTGCTCCACTATTCGTATCTGGTTTTCTACTCAGAGTCACTCGGATAGATGTTAAAGATTGCACCGACGTAACCCTTTACGCCGAACTCTTTATCACCTCCATAATCGAGAAACATGTCCTTATTTACTCCAAGGACAATTTTGACCGATGTCCAATGATCCATTCCTGGATCATTCTTGTACCCCTTGACTGACTCATGGCAAGGCACACTTCCGGTGCGGTACACATCATAGCATACTGTAGAGCCTACGTCTAAGGCATAGGTGACGACCTTCGTCCTTCCTCTCTTTTCTGCCGTGGTCGAGCTTTAAGTCTTAACTTCATACCTTACATCTCGGCAAGAACTCCTTCTTTGGTGATCCATCTTGAACACCTTCAAGATCATGTCAAGGTATATGCTCATTTGAAAGTACCATTAAGCGGTTTTGATCTATCCCTATAGATCTTGATGCTCAATGTTCAAGTAGCTTAATACAGGTTTTCACTTAAAAAACACTTTTCAAATAACCCTATATGCTTTCCAGAAATTCTACATCATTTCTGATCAACAATATGTCAACAACATATACTCATCAAAAATTCTATAGTGCTCCCACTCACTTCTTTGGAAATACAAGTTTCTCATAAACTTTGTATAAACCCAAAATCTTTGATCATCTTATCAAAGAGTATATTCCAACTCCGAGATGCTTACTCCAGTCCATGGAAGGATCACTGGAGGTAGCATACCTTTCAACATCCTTAGGATCGACAAAACCTTTCTGATTGTATCTCATACAACCTTTCCTTACGGAAAATGGTAAGGAAACTCGTTTTGACATCCATCTGCTAGATTTCATAAATGCAGCTAATGCTAACATGATTTCGACGGACATAAGCATCGCTACGGATGAGAAAATCTCATCGTAGTCAACTTGTGAAAAACTCTTTGCCACAAGTCGAGCTTCATAGACGGTGACATTACCGTCCACGTCCGTCTTCTTCTTAAAAATCCATTTATCTCAATAGCTTGCCGATCATCGGGCAAGTCCACCAAAGTCCATGCTTTGTTCTGATACATGGATCCTATCTCGGATTTCATGGCCTCTAACCATTTGTCGGAATATGGGCCCACCATCGCTTCTCCATAGCTCATAGGTTCATTGTTGTCTAGCAACATGACCTTCAAGACAGGATTACTGTACCACTCAAGCAAGCAACGCATCCTTGTCACCCTACAAGGTACAGTAGTGACTTGATCCGAAGTTTCATGATCACTATCATAAGCTTCTACTTCAATTGGTGTAGGTGCCACAGGAACAACTTCCTGTGCCCTGCTACACACTAGTTGTAGTGACGGTTCAATAACCATATCAAGTCTCCACCATCCTCCCACTCAACTTTTCGAGACAAACTTTTCCTCGAGAAAGGACCTGATTCAAGAAACAATCCCTATTGCTTTTGGATCTGAATTAGAAGGTATACCCAACTGTTTTGGGTGTCCTATGAAGATGCATTTTATCCGCTTTGGGTTCGAGCTTATCAACCTGAAACTTTTTCACATAAGCGTCGCAACCCCAACCTTTTAAGAAACGACAACTTAGGTTTCTCCAAACCATAGTTCAAACAGGGTCGTCTCAACGGAATTACGTGGTGCCCTATTAAAGTGAGTGCGGTTGTCTCTAATGCCTAACCCATGAACGATAGTGGTAATTCGATAAGAGACATCATGGTACGCACCATATCTAATAGGGTGCAACTATGATGTTCGGACACACCATCACACTATGGTGTTCCAAAGCGGTATTAATTGTGAGACAATTTCCACTATGTCTCAATAGCGTGCCAAAGCTCAGAACTCAGATACTCATCTCTATGATCATATCATAGACATTTTATCCTCTTGTCACGATGATCTTTAACTTCACTCTGAAATTACTTGAACCATTCAATAATTCAGACTTGTGTTTCATCAAGTAAATATACTCAAGATTCTACTCAATTCATCTGTGAAGTAAGAACATAACGATATCCACTGCGTGCCTCAACATTCATTGGACTGCACACATCAAAATGTATTACTTCCAACAAGTTGCTTTCTTGTTCCATTTCACCGAAAAACGAGGCTTTCAGTCATCTTGCCCATGTGGTATGATTTGCATGTCTCAAGTGATTCAAAATCAAGTGAGTCCAAACGGTCCATTTGCATGGAGTTTCTTCATGCATATACACCAATAGACATGGTTTGCATGTCTCAAACTTTTCAAAAACGAGTGAGTCCAAAGATCCATCAACATGGAGCTTCTTCATGCGTTCTATACCAATATGACTCAAATGGCAGTGCCACAAGCAGGTGGTACTATCATTACTATCTTATATCTTTTGGCATGAAAATGTGTATCACTACGATCGAGATTCAATAAACCATTCCTTTAGGTGCAAGACCATTGAAGGTATTATTCAAATAAATAGAGTAACCATTATTCTCCTTAAATGAATAATCATATTGCGATAGACATAATCCAATCATGTCTATGCTCAACGCAATCACCAAATGACAATTATTCAGGTTTAATACTAATCTTGATGGTAGAGGGAGCGTGCGATGTTTGATCAAATCAAACTTGGAAACACTTCCAACACATATCGTCAGCTCACCTTTAGCTAGTCTCCGTTTATTTCGTAGCTCTTTTATTTCGAGTTACTAACACTTAGCAACCGAACCGGTATCTTAATACCCTGGTGCTACTAGGAGTACTAGTAAAGTACACATTAACATAATGTATATCCAATATACTTCTATCGACCTTGCCAGCCTTCTCATCTACCAAGTATCTAGGGTAATTCTGCTCCAATGGCTGTTCCCTTATTACGAAGCACTTAGTCTCGGTTTGGGTTCAACCTTGGGTTTCTTCACTAGAGCAGCAGCTGATTTGCCGCTTCATGAAGTATCCTTCTTGCCCTTGCCCTTCTTGAAACTAGTGGTTTCACCAACCATCAACAATTGATGCTCCTTCTTGATTTCTACTTTCATGTGTCAAACATCGTGAATACCTCAAGGATCATCATATCTATCTCGATATGTTATAGTTCATCACAAAGCTCTAGCAGCTTGGTGGCAATGACTTTGGAGAAACATCACTATCTCATCCGGAAGATCAACTCCACTCGATTCAAGTGATTGTTGCACTCGGACAATCTGAGCACAAGCTCAACGATTGAGCTTTTCTCCCTTAGTTTGCAGGCTAAGAAAATCATCGGAGGTCTTATACCTTTTGACGTGGGCACAAGCCTGAAATCCCAATTTCAGCCCTCGAAACATCTTATATGTTTCGAGAAACGTCTTTGGTGCCTCTACTCTAAACCATTTAACCGAACTATCACGTAGTTATCAAACGTGTATGTCCGATGTTCGCAACATCCAAAGACGACGTTTGGGGTTCAGCACACCGAGCGTGCATTAAGGACATAAGCTTTCTCACGTCCGCATAATCGCTCTGTCAACTTTCAACTATATTTTCTCTAGGAACATATCTAAACAGTGGGACTAAAGCGCGAGCCACGATATAATTTGCAAAGATCTTTTGACTATGTTCAGGATAATTAAGTTCATCTCATGAACTCCCACTCGATAGACATCCCTCTAGTCATCTAAGTGATTACATGATCCGAGTCAACTAGGCCGTGTCCGATCATCACGTGAGACGGACTAGTCATCATTGGTGAACATCTTCATGTTGATCGCATCTACTATACGACTCATGCTCGACCTTTCGGTCTCTTGTGTTCCGAGGCCATGTCTGTACATGCTAGGCTCGTCAAGTCAACCTAAGTGTTTCGCGTGTGTAAATCTGGCTTACACCCGTTGTATGTGAACGTAAGGATCTATCACACCCGATCATCACGTGGTGCTTCGAAACGACGAACTTTAGCAACGGTGCACAGTTAGGGAGAACACTTTCTTGAAATTGTTATGAGGGATCATCTTATTTACAACCTCGTTCTAAGTAAACAAAATGCATAAACATAATAAACATCACATGCAATTATATATAGTAGTGACATGATATGGCCAATATCATATAGCTCCTTTGATCTCCATCTTCGGGGCTCCATGATCATCCTATCACCGGCATGAAACCATGATCTCCATCATCATGATTCCATCATCGTGTCTTCATGAAGTTGTCACGCCAACGACTACTTCTACTTCTATGGCTAACGCGTTTAGCAATAAAGTAAAGTAATTTACATGGCGTTCTTCAATGACACGCAGGTCATACAAAAATAAAGACAACTCCTATGGCTCCTGCCGGTTGTCATACTCATCGACATGCAAGTCGTGATTCCTATTACAAGAATATGATCTCATACATCACATATATCATTCATCATTCATCACAACTTTGGCCATATCATATCACAAAACACTTGCTGCAAAAACAAGTTAGACGTCCTCTAATTGTTGTTGCAAGTTTTACGTGGCTGCAATAGGGTTCTAGCAAGAACGTTTTCTTACCTACGTGAAAGCCACAACGTGATTTGTCAACTTCTATTTACCCTTCATAAGGACCCTTTTCATCGAATCCGCTCGAACTAAAGTGGGAGAGACAGACACCCGCTAGCCACCTTATGCAACTAGTGCATGTCAGTCGGTGGAACCAGTCTCACGTAAGCGTACGTGTAAGGTCGGTCCGGGCCGCTTCATCCCACAATGCCGCTGAACAAGATAAGACTAGTAGCGGCAAGAAAGTTGACAACATCTACGCCCACAACAAATTGTGTTCTACTCGTGCAATAGAGAACTACGCATAGACCTAGCTCATGATGCCACTGTTGGGGAACGTTGCAGAAAATTAAAAAAATTTCTACGGTTTCACCAAGATCCATCTATGAGTTCATCTAGCAACGAGTCATGGGAGAGTGATTGCATCTACATACCACTTGTAGATCGCGTGCGGAAGCGCTCAATGGAACGGGGATGATGGAGTCGTAGTCGCCGTGATTCAGATCACCGATGACCTAGTGCTGAACGGACAGCACCTCCACGTTCAACACACGTACGGAGCGGATGAAGTCTCCTCCTTCTTGATCCAGCAAGGGGGAAGGAGAGGTTGATGATGATCCAGCAGCACGACGGCGTGGTGGTGGATGCAGCAGAACTCCGGCAGGCTTCGCTAAGCAACCACGGGAGGAGGAGGAGGTGTTGCAGGGAGGAGGAGGCGCCAGGCTTATGGGTGCGGCCACCCTCCCTCCCTCCCTTTATATAGGTGCAAGAGAGGGGGCGCAGCCTTGCCCCTTCCTCCAAGGAAGGGTGCGGTTAAGAGGGGAGGAGTCCATCCTCCCAAGGCACCTCTGAGGTGCCTTCCCTTTAGGACTCTCCCCTTTCTTATATCTTGGCGCATGGGCCTCTTGGGGCTGGTGCCCTTGGCCCATATAGGCCAAGGCGCACCCCTACAGCCCATGTGGCCCCGGGTAGGTGGACCCCGGTGGACCCCGGACCCCTTTGGCACTCCGGTACAATACCGATAACGCGAAACTTTTTGGCGACCAAAATAAGACTTCCTATATATAAATCTTTACCTCCGGACCATTCCGAACTCCTCGTGACGTCCGGATCTCATCCGGACTCGAACAACATTCGGTTTGCTGCATACCCATATTCATACAACCCTAGCGCCACCGAACCTTATGTGTCGACCCTACGGGTTCGGAGACATGCGACATGACCGAGACGGCTCTCGGGCAATAACCAACAGCGGATCTGGATACCCATGTTGGCTCTACATGCTCCTCGATGATATCATCGGATGAACCACGATGTCGAGGATTCAATCAACCCGTATACTATTCCCTTTGTCAATCGGTATTTTACTTGCCCGAGATTCGATCGTCGGTATCCCAATACCTCATTCAATCTCGTTGCCGGCAAGTCACTTTACTCGCATCAGTAATGCATGATCCGTGACCAAACACTTGGTCACTTTGAGCTCATTATGATGATGCACTACCGAGTGGGCCCGGTGATACCTCTCCGTCATACGGAGTGACAAATCCCAGTCTCGATCCGTGTCAACCCAACAGACACTTTTGGAGATACCTGTAACCCAGTTACGTTGTGACGTTTGGTACACCCAAAGCACTCCTACGGTATCCGGGAGTTACACGATCTCATGGTCTAAGGAAGAGATACTTGACATTGGAAAAGCTCTAGCAAAACGAACTACACGATCTTGTGCTATGCTTAGGATTGGGTCTTGTCCATCACATCATTCTCCTAATGATGTGATCCCGTTATCAATGACATCCAATGTCCATAGTCAGGAAACCATGACTATCTATTGATCAACGAGCTAGTCAACTAGAGGCTTACTAGGGACATGGTGTTGTCTATGTACCCACACATGTATCTGAGTTTCCTTTCAATACAATTATAGCATGGATAATAAAAGATTATCATGAACAAGGAAATATACTAATAACTAATTTATTATTGCCTCTAGGGCATATTTCCAACAGTCCTTATTTCAGAATTTGAAATAAATAGCAGTACAAAGAGGAGAAATAATGAAATAACATGAAGGAGTTAGAACTCGGAAATCAGTTGTAACTAAACTATGAGAAACAATAGATATTACCTCAGGAACCCATATAGACCCAAGCTTCTCTTTAACAGGCAAAAAACCAAGCAATGAAACAGATAACCTAGCTAAATCCAAGGATCTGCTTGACGGTAAGGCACCAACAAAACAAGAAAGCCCCCAACAAAACAAGAAAGCCCCCAACAAACAATAAAAGATCAAGAACAACTCATATGCAATAAAGGTATGAGAGAGAAGAAATCCTTACATAAGATGGCTATAAACAATGGAGCATAAATAACCAACACCTTTAAATACAAATAAAAAGGGTTCAGGGTTCATTGCATAGTGGGCTCAGATTCAGCTTTCCTCAATCATATAACCTACCCGCCTCATCTCTTATCACCACATCAATCTGTTTATACAATGGAGCCGCCCTGGTTATCACTCAACAAGAATGACCATCCAAGGACAGATCAATAGGTTCACAGGATCAAAAAGGAGTCTAGAGACAAGAGGGAGGATCCAACTTGATACCCACAGGTGCCTCAATTGCTTAAAGGCACACCTATTTCAGCCACGGTTAATCAACATCGCCCTAGCACGAACGCCACTGATCGATCTAGCAAATCCAGGAGCATAGCTATACGACCAGGACATCCACATGTAAACCAGAGCATCACAGGAGCTCCTATGATAGCAACTGAGCATGAACAGGAGGTAGGGTGGTGGCGTGAGGAGTGGGAGGAAGAGAGAGGCAGCTAGGGTCACCACGGGCGTGCTGGTTTTATACGCCTATGGGTGAAATGACAAGAATGACATCGGCGGGGCAGGCTATTCACGCGCGGTGGCGCGACCGGGGCATTGCAGCGGTCTCGTTTTTGATCCGACGGACGAGACCGACCCTGTCTGAGATCCAACGGTCCAGATTGTTTCATCTGAAGATCGGACGACCGAGATTCGTTTGGACAGACTATCAAACGGTCGAGAATCCAAACGAACGGGAGAGCTCCATTTTGCTTCAGACTCTAACAAGGGGAGGATATAGTGGATCTGTCATGGTTATCACTCAACAAAAATGACCATCCAAGGACAAAACAACAAGTATCACAATATCAAAAAGGATTCTAGAGACAAGAGGGAGGATCCAACTTGATACCCACAGGTACCTCGATCGCTCAAGACCCTGTCTGAGATCCAACGGTCCAGATTGTTTCATCTGAAGATCGGATGACCGGGATTCGTTTGGATAGACAATCAAACGGTCGCGAATCCAAACGAACGGGAGAGCTCCATTTTGCTTCAGACTCTAACAAGGGGATGGGATACAGTGGATCTGTCCTGGTTATCACTCAACAAAAATGACCATCCAAGGACAAAACAACAAGTATCACAATATCAAAAAGGATTCTAGAGACAAGAGGGAGGATCCAACTTGATACCCACAGGTACCTCGATCGCTCAAAGGCACACTTATTTCAGCCACGGTTAATCATCATCGCCCTAGCACGAACGCCACTGATCAATCAAGCAAATCTAGGAGCACAGCTATAGGACCAGGGCATCCACATGTAAACAAGAGCATCACAGGAGCTCCTATGATAGCAACTGATCGATAACAGCAACCTCCAAACCCTATAATAGCATGGATCGACAACTACAGAGCCCGAGTAGGAACCGATGCATGAGTAGGCCATAGAGCATCAATGAGAAGAGCACAACATCAATATAGCCACGGCCAGTCCCATGCAGTTGCCGAAGCAGAGGAGCAGGAGGAAGATGGATCTCACCGGGAGAGGTTGTAGCCGTGGCAGTACTCAGTGGGCGCCGGGGTTGCGCCTGAACGCCGTCCAACCGGTGAGGAACCACGTCGGAATTGCGCCTTGCACCCCAACACAATAATCATAATATGCACCTGTTTGTAAAATAAGAAAAAAAATCTTATTTATCTGCATTATTATAGTTCCCTTTTTCAAGATTTCAATAAATAATTTTATGATAAATAATGTTAGTGGGTAGGAAACAACCCAAAAGTTCCTTCAGAAGTACCCAAAAGGATAAGCATGAACAGACAAAATTAAATAACATAAGCATTCTACTTTCATCTTTTATCAGGTAATAATTGTTTCAAAATCGCTGTCAGAGCGGCAAGCTCCATGGAGAGATTATAAATGACTGAAAGTTCTAAAATGACCGAAAGTTCTAAGATTACAAACACGCAGATCCTTCAATTTCTATCAGCAAAGTAGAAAGTAACGGAGCGGAAACCAAATGGGTCATCTGGAAAAGAAAATCGTTGATCAGGAACGAATGAACACAACAAACGCAGAACTTGCTTTGTGTCTTGGGCCAACAAAGAAAGTATATGAACTTGGAGTGGGAAATGGATAGGGCAGTCAGTAGCTGGTAGGTAGGTCAAGAGTGCAACTAACATTTTTTCCAATCATTGAGTAACAAAGCATCTACAACCCATCTAGCTGATTTAGTACTGTTATATTCTGACTTAGAAAGAAGGGTCTATGATTACTTTTGTTAGATGTTTTACAGGTGCACTGAATATTCTTTTTGGATGAGTGATTGCAATAGAAAAGTAAATGAAAGAGAAAGTAACTGCAGGAGAAAAGAGGCAAATAAAATGTAGAAACCATGGAATAATCTAAAGGATCAAGAACATGGTCTGTAATTTCTACATAAATGAAAAAGAAAAATATATATACCAATCTTTAGGCCATCTTCTCTCAACCAGACAAGGATCTGGGCATGTGGAAGCCCTCGCCTCTAAAATTCAACAATTTGCAGAACTTTAGAGAAGACAAAATTGTCATTAATCACGACCAAACCAGGGAATAGGCAAAACAATAGTATCCAGTCCTGGAAAATACAAAAAGGAATATGAGTAGACATGGAACTATTAAAATAATCAAGGAAAGAAAATCTAACACCACATATCAAACCAAGCTGGCCATGCAAAAGAATACAGTGTATTCTCTATCCGCATACTTCCACAACCAAAACAAAACATAGATAAGATGCCAATGGATAGACACAAATGTAAGAGGCCCAAACAATGGTGTAGCTCTTATCTATACCATAGAGTAAGTATGCAGAGGGTGGTAGGATACACAAGCGGAACATATTGTCCCTTCGAGTAGACATGATTTAATTGTAAAACATGAAACAATGCTTCTTTGGACCTCGTGTGCACTAATGCAACTATTGTCAAGAACACCGTCAGTTCAAAACTTATCATCATGCAAGCAATGGGCCTATCTATTAGCTGCCTGTAGTGCCTAAGGTAAAATCGAAAGGCCTTTTACTGCCACATTGCATGAAGAGTTTATATTCGCACATGCATACTGCTATATGAACCTGCACATGTTGTGTAAATTAAACAACAAAGGCCACTGAGATGTGAACTGACTTCTCTCTAATCAGACTCTCTAGATACACCAAGAAGCATCGATAAATAATCCCTGCTGGGCAGAACACATAATCTAATATGGTACAACACATCCAGACAACACTGACTAATCGTAGGTCTGTGAACCGAAACAAATTATAAACAGTATGGTAGGCCAGAAGGAGAGACCAGAAAATTATATAGAGCACATGCCTCACTACCTCCTCTGGCCGGCTCTTCAATTTCATAGCCATTCTTACAACCACTTTGAAATATGAAAAGGTACAGCACATAAGCATACACTCCTTATCACCAACAATATTTATCATTAGCCCCCCAAAAAGTCTCAAATCTCATGTGCGTGACTTTGAGCCATGATACATACCTACGGACAAGTGAATAATTAATCAAGGAACTGATGAAAAGAACGAGCGCCAGCACCTGATGGATCAATCCGCAGCAAAATCAAAGTCAAACTCATGGTTAAGATGCTGGCAATGACCAAAAACTGGGCAAAATCAAAGTCAAACTCACCTGAGCTGCTCCGGCCATTGACACGCCTCTGCGGGGTCGGAGCAGGAGGGCCCGGGAGCCAACGGCATGCCCTGAGCTCGGCCTCCTCGTCGAGCAGGAGGGCTCGGGAGCCGACGGCGTGCCCTGAGCTCGGCCTCCTCGTCGGTTTCTAGGCCTGGGGGAGGGGAGAAGGAGACGGCGGCGGCGTGGGGAAGCAGCTAACGTCTTCTCATAGGGGAACATCCGCTCGCCGGGGAGCTCTTGGTCGCTGGGCGACCGCCACGACACCCTCCTGTCGGCGGCGGAGGCGACCCGCCACCCAGAGCAACACGGCCGCCTCGGCCTCCGTGAGCGCGAAAAGGCCGAGAAGGCCGAGAAGGAAGAGGAGAGGGCGGCGTGAGGTCGTGGATGGGTGCCTAGGCGAGCGTTGATGGCCGGCGGCGGGGCAGGGAGGCGGGCGCGGGATAGGGTTTGGTAGGGGAGAGAGAGGCGGGGCGTGAGGAGGAGGACAGGGAGCGGCGCGAGTGGTAGAGGAGCCAGCTAGGGTTATCTCCACTGGAGCCGCCCCTTTTATACCCCCAACGTGTGAAATGACGAAAATGCCCCCGGCGGGGCAGGCTATTCACGCGCGGTGGCACGACCGGGGCATTGCATCGGTCTCGTTTTCGATCCGACGGACGAGACCGACCCTGTCTGAGATCCAACGGTCCAGATTGTTTCATCTGAAGATCGGACGGCTGGGATTCGTTTGGACAGACAATCGAACGGTCCAGAATCCAAACGAACGGGAGAGCTTCATTTTGCTTCAGACTCTAACAAGGGGATTACATCTAGGTCCATGGACCATCGAGTGACCATTGCCTGTGAACCATTGAATGACCATTTTCTTTGCCAAAACGAGCCGCTAACGCACCATAGTTGTTGCTCCCACAATGGAGCTAGCCTGACCTTGTCGATGACAGCCAGGAAGTCTTCATGCACGTGCCTCTAAGGATTAGTGCTCTAGAGCCGCAGTCGTCGCCGTTGAATCTTTGAATCGATCTGAAGAACCTGACACAAAATCTCGTTGTTTGTACACACGGCGAGAAATTCTAACCTCGCCATCTGAGGAGCTCGCAGGAATCTACGTTGGGGTTCCTTAGACAGAGGAACTTCAAGAGGATTAGATCCCGAAAGACTGACTCGAAGAAGAAGCGCAACCATCCGTCCAAGCGCCACCCCTTTGAGGACAAAAACCCTACCTATCTACTAGCCGGAGCCGAGACAACAGGAATCCCCTTCCCGCAGAGGGGAGGCAAATCCACAGGCTCGCTGGTGGATATCGAGAGAAGGAAAGCTTGATTTTTTGTTCAAAAAGACCACCTGACGAATTGAATTACTAGAAAAGACCCCCTCTAAAATAAATTGACAAAAAAGACCAGCTGCACCGTGACGGCAGGTGCGGCAGCCGACACGTGGCACCTGCCGCCACAGGCGCTGGCGGCAGCCCCTGCCGCCACGGGAGCTGGCGGCTACTCGGGCTTAACAGGTTTATTCGTCCGGAAAGTAGCTGCAACGGAACGGACTAGAGGGATGGGCCGTGCCGCCATGCAGCCAGACGGCACCAACTCGCGCGCGCAGGCCGGGTGGGCCCTGCCGCCCAGGTCCGAGGCGGCAGCTACTGCGTGGGCAGAGATACCGTCAGCATCGGCTGGGGTATTGTTTAGTGTGGCCGCGTATGCACGGCGAGCTGACGAGTACTGATCGATTTTTTGGCCGTTTCGGAGAAGCAAGCTCGTGATTAGCACTGAAATCAGTTGGTCCATTAACCCAAGTACTAGTACTAGCAAGTTTTTTCCAAGTTGATATGCATTTGAAAGGGTTCGAGCTGCTGTGTGGCCGTACGCAGCGGTTGCCGCCTCGGACCATGGCGGCAGGGCCCACCTGGCCTATCGCAACACGCGCAGCAGCAGCAGCTGCCGCCTCGCTGCGTCGCAGCTGCGCGCACCACTCCTGCACGTTCCGTTGCAGCTTGCACGCGGATGAAAAAACCTGTTAAGCTTGGGCTGCCGCCTGCGCCCGTGGCGGCAGGGGCTGCCGCCGGCGCCTGTGGCGGCAGGTGCCACGTATCGGCTGCCGCACCTGCCGCCACGGTGCAGCTGGTTTTTTTGTCAATTTGTTTTAGAGGGAGTCTTTTCTAGCAATTCGATTCGTCAAGTGGTCTTTTTAGACAAAAAATCCGAGTTGCCTTGTGAGAAGGGGAAGAACTTGTTCTACTTGTGGATGGTTACAGTTAATTGTACCAAGAAAACATATATTTTATTTTGAGAAACACTGTACAAACGTAGATTTTCACATACGCGCATGTACTGCACACACGCACGTTCTACACCTATAAGCATTTTCGAGAGAGTGAACCAGCAGATCTTATAATAAAATGAAAAATATTTTGCCCGAACCACTCAAGTCCCATCCTCAGACAATTTCCAGCACACACAATGCATCCGAAGGATATGCTTCTTCTACTGATCCGGAGAAGATAAGGAAACGAGGCAACCAGAGAACGCCAGCCACCCCTACCACATCTGTACGAAAGAAACGGGGCTATATATAGCGTGGTGACCCGGCAATGGGCCTCAAGTGTAGCCGGCATCCTCCTCTCTTCCAGATAATACCATACCATGGCCCCCGCCGTGATGGCTTCGTCGGCTACCACCGTCGCACCCTTCCAGGGGCTCAAGTCGACAGCCGGTCTCCCCGTCAGCCGCCGCTCCAGCGCCAGCCTCGGCAGCGTCAGCAATGGCGGAAGGATCAGGTGCATGCAGGTATGTTGGCGCACTAATTAAACTGATATGAGTTTCTTTGTCAGTGCAAGTAATAATTCACTAACCGAACATCCCCAATGTATATATCAAAACCCATCCTTAAAATAGGACCCATAAACTAGAACTAAGTAGAACGAAAGCTTTCTTGATTGTGAACAACCCAGCAATGCATATGAGAGCTGCTGCCCATAAGGAGCAATTTTTGGCTTATCGACTGATTTCTCTAGGGTTGTTAGTACAATTAATTGACTTATCACCAAGAATTGAGCCTCTGCGCGCATTCTATTCATTCAGGTGTGGCCAATTGAGGGCATCAAGAAGTTCGAGACCCTGTCTTACTTGCCACCCCTCTCCACGGAAGCCCTCCTGAAGCAGGTCGACTACCTGATCCGCTCCAAGTGGGTGCCCTGCCTCGAGTTCAGCAAGGTTGGCTTCGTCTTCCGTGAGCACAACAGCTCCCCCGGATACTACGATGGTCGATACTGGACAATGTGGAAGCTGCCTATGTTCGGGTGCACCGACGCCACACAGGTGCTCAACGAGGTGGAGGAGGTCAAGAAGGAGTACCCTGACGCCTATGTCCGTGTCATCGGCTTCGACAACCTGCGCCAGGTGCAGTGCGTCAGCTTCATCGCCTTCAGGCCACCGGGTTGCGAGGAGTCCGGCAAGGCCTAACCTATGAGTTGAAACAATGGCCTATGTATGAAGGTCTTTTGTGAACTTCACTTTTGTCCACAACTCTGCTTTCCAACCAGAGCATATTTTTCGTTCTGTATGTGCGAACATAGGTTGTGGAGCATGCGCATGTAAATTCTAGCGCTGGCTACACATATACAACACCTGTGTGATATTTATTATATACAACAAGCGGACCATTGTCTTGCTGTTAATTCTCCGAAACGTTTCTTTATTTGGCACTGCAAATGGATATGTCTCACAGGCTAGTGGGTGGAAGAATTCAGTATTTGACATTAAGATCCCCTGATTGGCAAGTACAAATTTCAGTTTCTGTACCTATATCAACACAAAAAATTTGTGGTCTCTTTTCCATGTCACTACCATCATCTTCATCGGTTTTTGCTAGTAGAATAGGATGAAACATATTCTTGTCAGAGACCCTTACTAAAGTCCTTTTGTTGGTCGCGTATAATAGGCATCTAACTGAACTCGATATAGCAACAGCATTCAAAACTTATTATGGAACTATTGAAATAAATCTCCAACATGCATTGCATGAGCTCCTTTTGAAGGTTTGTAATCATACTAGTAATCAAGAAAAAACTCTGATTTTTGTAACTACTATGGAGCAACAGTTCCACAGTCCTTTATTCCATCAAAACAAAAACAAGCAAAAAGTATTTACTAAGGGAACCAATGAAAAAGGAGAAAGAACTTTCCTAATTACCTATATATCTAATGGAGGTTACCAATCCAATCAAGGAGCTTTGGTTTGATACAAGCCTTAACTCTATGTGCAAGAAGAGATGTCATGTACAAATTTACAAAACCAAGCGGGAAAGGTTGGCCTCTCCCCTATGAAGATCTTGCCATTTCTAATAATACAAATATTAGTTCCAAGAGAACACCACTTCAAAGAACAAAGGGTGTCAAATCTTTTACATGCATAATTCAATACATTGTCCAGTGTTTCGTCCCGGGCTCCAATCAATCTACAAATAAGTCCAAATCCGTTGACTCAAAATCTATAGGAGAAAAACAAGTGGTGTCTTTCTTCAGGTGAGCACAATGGGTTTCATCCCGAGGAGAATTCCAATGCCTTCGAAGAAGCATGTTCCGAGCGTTCAACCGATAAAGCAATAGGATCTAAGCAAAGATCTTGATCTTGATGGTGCACTGTCAAATCCATTTGCAAGGTTCATCAGTGGCCATGTGTTTGTGCATCATGCAGTAGAAGCTCTTGGCATAAAATGATCCTCCTGACCAAGAACAAACAAGGCAGGGTTCAGTTACGTTGAAGGCTATGTAACCAACCATCTAGAGGTTACAATTCATCCATCGCTTGAGGAGAAATTGGTAGAGGTGTAAAAGAGTGGCCCGATCAGAGTTTCTATAAAATCTTAAACAGAAATGTTGTCATCCAAGGCAAAGAAACGATCATTTCCAAATGATTTCGAAGATGTTGAGAATATCCCTCAATCAACCAGGTATCAGACAAGAACAGGGTGGAGTCATCCATATTAACTTTCATTGAAGAGATGGCCATGTACTGATCCATTGAAGGAGCCACAAAGGACTATTGCATCAGGTATGACTCCGTGATAGTAAGAAATCCATATCGAATTTACCCTTGGAACATGAGCTTTGTTATAGAATTTGTGCAAGTATTTTGTAAGCAAAGCTTGGTCCAAATAAGATGGTTAATGATATCCTTAGTACCATTCTCCTTTGGTTTACATACCAGATGACATATCGCCAATGGTTACTTTGGGATATCAGCATTGCCATGCCAGAGACATTCTGGTAAATTGTGTCCAGTTGTTTAATTATACAGGGGGGCGGGGGGTTAGGGGCTACAAATATTGTATATCGGAACACATGAAATGGCATACCCTCGAAAGTTTCAATCTAGCACCTTTTGAGAGCAGAGAAGAGCTAGCTGCGAATTTCCTTTTCATTCTA
This sequence comes from Aegilops longissima, assembly GCA_021605205.1. Lineage (NCBI taxonomy): Eukaryota > Viridiplantae > Streptophyta > Magnoliopsida > Poales > Poaceae > Aegilops > Aegilops longissima. Next base: position 33,898,143 of record CM038677.1, on the reverse strand, counting down.
TCAACCAAAGGAATTAAGTCCTAGATCATGGGCCTAGTCTTACCCATATGTAAACCAGGTAAGTGAAAGGCATCTTACCTAGTTGCCACTCAAACAAACTGGCCAACAAGAAGCTTCATCATTAGTCACATTTATTAGCACCATGCGGGATTTACGAAAATTCACTCTCAAACGAGTGGATTTATATTCGACAAAGAATTGTAACATTTCTTTTAGGTCAACAAGCTGAAGATCAATATCCAGCATAATCAACATGATATCATCAACATACTGCACAATTGGAGAGATGGAATTGCAAAAGATAGCTCCCCATGATGATACATGTCACTGAAAATAGGCTGAAGTAAATCCACTACCAAGAAAAATAGAAGTAGTAACAGTGGGTCACCCAGATGAATCCCAAGTTTTCATTGGAATGGCCTACCAGGATTGAGCCAACACTACTGGAATCAAACCTTATGATTAGTGTCTGAAATACTCGGCAAAGGGCCTAAAACACTCGACAAAGGGCCTAAAACACTCGGCAAAGCATTTGTCGAAGATTATTCTCTGGCAAATAGAACTATGTCGAGAACCAACCGTCGCACAATCAGCAAAGAGTTTGCAGAGAGCCAAACAGTGTGTCTCAGCAAAATAAAGTGGCTTCACTGCCACTGGTTTCACCAGGTCTTTACCAAGAGCTGTTACACTCGGCAAAGTGTCCCACTTTGCCGAGTGTCTCCTTGGCTTCACTGTAATAGACAAGTTCCAGCAACTCCCGTTTACCGAGCGTCGCTCTCGGCAAAGTCGCAACCAAAATGCCAGCGCATGCCACTTTGCGAGCATCGCTGTCGGTAAAGGTAGGTTCTCCGAGTGCTGCTCTCGGTAAAGATTCATTACGGTATTGTTTTTGCCTTTCTTTCATCGATCGCTGTAGCAAAAATAGATATACAATACGCAAGCTTCATATGAAGTCACGTTGTTAACAAACTCAGAAATGGCTTATATATGGTCCACCCAGCCTTAACAACAAACTCACATAGGCATTATATAAATAGTTCACACAAGCTTCATTTGAAGTCACAAAGTAGTTCTTTAGCCCAAGTGCCTACTTACTAAACACCACTATTGTCTACATGCAACCACATGATAAAAGCAGCACCACAATTAGGGCGAACTGAAAGAGAATTATAAAGTTCTTCAATGCACTAAACCCGGTAAGCCATTTCTGGCTTGCACCATTGCCTAAGTCAGTGTTTCTCTTTTGGTCAAGCACATACTGATTGTAATGATTCTCTGCCTCCTCTCTACTATTGAACGAGTCATGGGAGTTGTCTGGGTAATGAAGCACTTGTTCATAGCATGCGGACCATGAATCGTAGACTCCTGGACACCTACATCTATACACCACATATCACTTCATCTACAAAGAAAGAGAAAAGGAGGCAGAGAAGGAATATAATGTTAAAATAACACATCATACATAATCCACGCAAGCATTCATCACTCATATGCCCAAAAGCATCGCAAGTGGCAATCCAAGTCCACATCAACAGCTACATAACTATATATCACAAAAGCAACGTCAAACTATCTAGGTGGACTACTCTGAGGTGTAGTCATTGAATTCACTAGTGATCATGGAGTCAGAGCACGTGGGGGCATCCCCCACAGTGGAGGACCAAGTGTCATTAGGAATGATGGTCGGTGGACTCAATGGCGCCAGGTTGTCACTCCCTTACGTCGGGGCCTTACTCTCCTTAGTTGGCGGATTCTTCTCGGCCAGATCCTCAAAACACTTTATTAGGATTAGCTGCGGATTCTCCTCAATGAGCGTCGCCAAGCGGTCCTCGACGCGCTTCTCCTTGAGCGCGGAGTCGACCGTAACAGAAGTTGCATCGTCGAAGGAAGCCAGATCCACGAAATTGGTCGGTGCTAACACCTTTCATCACACAATGAAAAATAAGATAAGAATCAAACATCAAAGATTACTTCTAAGAAAATTTATCATGGTGGACACTCTCACGGATATTTCTACTTTCGGTGATGGTCGAGCTAGGCGAGCTCATCGTGCGTACTCAAGGTATCACGGGACGAACTCGACCAGATCGACCATCATCGCCAAAAGTTGATTTCTTTCCTCCAAGAACAACTCTCATCGACTATCGATGATGCTCAGTATTTCTCTGCTCCTCCTGCTTTACCAAGATCTAAGAGTTAGAGCATAGGAAGAGCGGCCCCCTATGACAACAATCGGTAACATATCTCATATGTCAACATATGGTGGACACCCTCTTTGGTGGTTGTATATATGGTTGACGATAACCCACAAGTATAGGGGATCGCAACAGTTTTCGAGGGTAGACTATTCAACCCAAATTTATAGATTCGACACAAGGGGAGCCAAAGAATATTTGAAGGTATTAGCAGCTGAGTTGTCAATTCAACCACACTTGGAGATTAATTGTCTGCAGCAAAGTGATCAGTAGCAAAGTATTTTGATAGTTTTGATAGTAGTGACAACACCAACGGTAACAGTAACACTGATTGCAGTAATTTTGTAGCAAGTGTAACAATGATGATAGCAGTAGTAACTTAGCAGAAACAATATAAGATAAATTCGTAGGCATTGGATCAGTGACTTGTTGGATGATATTCATCATGTGACAGTTATAACTTGTTTGATGATATTCATCATGTGATAGTTATAACCTATGGCGATATGCACTAGCTCCAGCTCATCGATATAATGTAGGCATGTATTCCGTAAATAGTCATACATGATTTATTAAAATAACTTGCATGACATCTTTTGCCCTACCCTGTCGTGGCGTTGGGGTCTATATTGGAAACTAAGGGATATTAAGGCCTCCTTTTAATAGAGAACCAGAACAAAGCATTAACACATAGTGAATACATGAACTCCTCAAACTACGGTCATCACCGAGAGTGGGCCCGGTTGTTGTCACTCCGGGGTTGTCGGATCATAACACGTAGTAGGTGACTATAACTTGCAAGATTGGGTCTAAAACATGGATATGATGATGAATTCATAAACAGTTCAGATCTGAGTTCATGACACCCGGGCCCAAAGTGACAAGCATTAAGCATAGCAAAGTCATAACAACATCAATCTAAGAACATAGTGGATACTAGGGATCAAGCCCTAACAAAACTAACTCGATTACATGATGAATCTCATCCAACTCCTCACCGACCGGCGAGCCTACGAAGGAATTACTCACACCCGGTGGGGAGCATCATGGAATTGGCGATGGAGATGGGTTGGTGTTGACGAAGAACGAAGGTTCCCCTCTCCGGAGCCCCAAATGGACTCCAGATCTGCCCTCCTGAGGAAGAACAGGGCTTAGCGGCGGCTCCGTCTCGTGGAACGTGATAATTCTTTCTCCCTGATTTTTTCTAGAATAATGTGATTTTATAGTATCAGGGGGTCATCTGCGGGGCCACCAGGTGGGGACAACCCACCTGGGCGCGCCAGGAGAGGGGGGCACGCCCTGGTGGGTTGTGCCCTCCCAGGTGCCCCTCTCCGGCAGGTCTGGGCTCCAGAAATTCTTATTATTGAACTAAAAAATCCTCGCAAAGTTTTGTTCCACTCTGGGAACTTTTATTTCTGCACAAAAACAACACCATGGTAGTTCTGCTGAAAACAGTGTCAGTCCGGGGTTAGTTTCATTCAAATCATGCAAATTAGAGTCCAAAACAAGAGGAAAAGCGTGAGAAAAGTAAATACGTTGGAGACGTATCAATGGTGGACACTCTCTCACGAGTATTTTGACTTTTGGTGATGGTTGAGCTAGGCAATCTCATCGTGAGTTATCAAGGTATAACAGGACGAGCTCTCATAGATCGACCATCATCGTCAAAAGTTGATTTCTTTCCTCCAAGAACAACTTGCATCGATTGTTAGTGTTTGTCGCTCTTTCCCTACTCCCCCTGCTTTACCACGATCTCAGAGAAAGAGTGACCCCCTATGACAACTGCCGGTAACATCATTTATCTGCCAAATATGGTGGACACTCTCTCTGGTGGTTGTATATATGGTGGACATTCTCGTGGGTATTTCGACTTTCAGTGATGGTCAAGCTGGATGAGTCCATCGTGCGTGACAAAGGTATATCACAAGGTGAACTCGCCCAGATTGACCGCCATCGTTAAAAGTTGATTTCTTTTCCTCCAAGAACAACTCTTATCGACTGTCAGTGATGGTCGCTCTTCCTCTGCTCCTCATGCTTTAAAAAGACCGTAGAGGAGGAGTAGAGGAAGCACGGCCCCCTATGACAAGTCGGTACCATTCCTCTGAAAACATATCTCATCTGTCAAATATGGTCGACACTCACTCAAGATAAAAACTACTTCGAAAAACTACTAGATAAAAACTACTACAGAAAACTACCACAAAAACTACTGCGAAAAACTACCACAAAAACTACTAGATATAAACAACAAAATCCATACATACATCCACCCATAGCATCCATCCAAACAACATCATCAAAATTTATCTATATAGCTCCATCCGTCTATCCATCCATACGTCTATTCGTCCATCCATCTATGCATCTATTCACCCACCATCTATGCATCCACACATCTATACATATAGCAGGGGGGTGGGGGCGGGGGGAGATCACCGTGGGGGTCGCCCGTGGGGTGGGGGTGCTAGTCCGTAGGGGGCTGGCAGGGCGCCGGTGGGGAGCAGAGGAGGGGGATGCATGAACGAGAAATGTATAAGAGAGCACGGGGATTTCACTTAAGTGTCCCGCAGATGTTTCTCGAGAGCCTGTCGGGGGCAGAGGGCACTTGGAATAGGTGGTAGGACCTAGATATAGGTTTTAACCTTTACTGAGTACCGCAGTCAGTAAAAACAAGTGTGTCAAGTGCTACTCTAGGAAAAGCATGAGTAGTCAGCATCATTTGTGCCTCTTTCATCTAACACTACATCACATAGGATTTTTCCATTCAGCTTCTGGACATGATTTCATATGCCGCCTTGCAGATCTGCAATTTCCGGCCCTGAAACCCTAGCAGTGCAAAAAATGTCTCAAATATTGCAAGAGGGTCCAAAAAAATATGGGGGCCTGACACGTGTCATGCAATAGCTTGCTCTGAGAGGTCTAGAAGTTTCGAGGCCAACGGAGCAACATGACCCGCACTTCCTTCACAACCGGACAGATTCCATCTCGATACCCAGAGACTAGCTCTGAGTTGGTGCGGTTTACAAGCGGCCTCAGGGGAGGCTTATTCGAAACACACCCAAAATTTTACGAAACCCTACAAGAGCCATGTGATGATGTCGTGCTAGCTCCCGAGGATTTCCGGCATCATATGACTTTCCGAGGATTTAAACTGTTGGATCAGGCATGTCGACGAGGTAATTTCACCCGCCTCCTGTGGCGGGGCCAGCCCCTCTCTCGTGCACACAAGGCCTATGCATGTCGCAAAGAAGTCAAATAGGATTTTCCATTCAGCTTCTGGGAATGATTTAATGTGCCGCCTTGCAGATCTACAATTTTCGGCGCTGAAACCCTAGCAATGCAATAAATGTCTCAAATATTGCAAGAGGGTCCAAAAATGCAGGGGCCTAAGACATGTCATGCGATGGCCTCCTCTAAGTGCTCTAGAAGTTTTGAGGCCAATGGAGCAACAGAACCCACACTTGCTTCACAAACCAACATGTTGCCTCTCGATACCCAGAGACTAGCTCAGAGATGGTGCGGTTTACAAGCGGCCACAGGGGCGGTTTACAACCAGATACGTTCCTTCCTGATACGTGTCTTGGGATAGCCGAAGATGCATGTTGATGGATCAAGAGCCCTAGGCGAGACCGATTCTCCATGTGATTTGGTAGGCTGCATCAGAAAACAGCGAGCGATGCACCACAACAGCGCTTCTATGAGAACACGCGTACGGAGGGGGGAGTAATCATTTGCACCGTGGAAATTCAGCGGGCTGTGGCAGGCTATAGGCTAGCAACTAGTAGTAGCTTCACGGTGCGACTTACCAGACCAGTGCCATGATGCGGGCTGCGTCGTTGCGACTTGCGAGAGCTCGTCGTAGATGCTGCTACTCGTTAGCTCTCATACAGACGAAAAAGTCAAAAAACAATTAATTGAATTAATAAAAAGCGCCGGCATCCATTATTAGGAAGATGGCATGTCATTGTGAACTTTTCTCTGCTCGGAATAGGTGAAGATTCACAATAATGGTCCATCTCCTTAACAGGAGCGTAATGAAGACCGAAGCTTACTACGAGTTTGGACTACCTGACTATTTAAACCGCTCCTGGATCTTGTGTCTATGGGTGAGGTGGGACTAAAGCTGTGCCGAGAGTCGATCTTGGAAGAGGTTACTCTACCGAGAGCTGCTCTTGGGAAAGCTCCCCTCCCTCCGTATCCATCATTGGGAATATAGACCGTCGCTATTTGTTTAAATTATTAGATCATTGCTCTCACACAGAGGGAAAACTCAATAATAATAATAGTTGAACCAATAAAAAGCATCATCATCCATCATTAGGAATATGGCCTATCACTATGGACTTTCTCTGTCCGAAACAGATAAAGATTCATAGTGATAGTACTGTTAGGAAACGTAGCATGCAATTTCAAAAAAATTCCTACGCTCACGCAAGATCTATCTACGACATGCATAGCTTGAGTGAGAGAGTGTGTCTACGTACCCTCGTGGACCGAAAGCGGAAGCGTTTGACAACGCGGTTGATGTAGTCGAACTTCTTCTAACTCCGACCAATCAAGCACCGAACCTACGGCACCTCAGAGTTCTGCACACGTTCAGCGCGATGACGTCCCTTGCCTTCTTGATCCAGCAAGGTGTCGAGGACGTAGATGAGTTCCGTCAGCACGACGGCGTGGTGACGGTGATGATGAAGTGGTTCTCGTAGGGCTTCGCCTAAGTACTGCAAAACTATGACCGGGGGCGTAAACTGTGGAGGGGGCGCTGCACACGGCTGACGTTTGTTGTTGTGTGTTCTAGGCGCCCCCTCCCCATGTATATATAGGTGGGAGGGGAGGAGAGGCAGCCATGGGGCGCCCCAAGTAGGAGGAATCCTACTTGGGGTCCTCCTCAATTCGGCCTCCCCCATTTCCTTATTTTCTGAGGGGGAAAAGGGAAGAGGAAGGAGAGAAGGAAAGGGGAAGCCGAACCCCCTCTTTCCCTTGTCCAATTCGACCTCCTTCCTTGGCGGGTGGGGGGGGACCGCTTGTGGGCTGGTGTGCTCCCCTCCTATGGCCCATACACTACTAGGGAAATGCTTATACACAGGAGCTTAGTACTAGCGCTTTTTATAAAAAAGCGCTGCTGCTAAATAACGGTAGGGTTTGTCACCGAAGAGCGCTGCCACTATTCATGTAGCAGTAACACTTTTACTATAAAAAATACTACTACTATAGTTGCCAATGGTTGCATGGAAGTGTAGGTATACTAGTAGCGCTTGTAATTAAAAAGCGCTACTGCTATTGTACATAGCAATAGCGCTGTCCTCTGTCGAGCGCTACTGCTAAATAGCAGTAGCGGTTGTTTCTAAAATGCGCTACTAATATGCTTACCTTATCCACACTTGGCGCCTCGCGTGCGCGCGTCCCTCACTCTTCCTCACACACTCACTTGCCTCGCCTGCCGTCACCGCGGTCGCCCGCCGCCGCCTGCCGTCGCCGCTGTTGCCCGTCGTCGCCGCCGACTTCCCCAAGGTATCTGCCTCCCTCCCTCCTCCTCTCGCCGCCCTCCCCTCCTTCCCTCCCTCCTCCTCCTCTCGCCGCCCTCCTCTCTCCCTCCTCCCACAGCCCTCCTCCCTCCTCCCTCTCCGGCGGCCCCCTCCTGCTCCCTCCTCCCTCTCCTGCTCTCTCTTCCTCCTCCTCCCTCCTCCTTCCCCTCCTCCTTCCCTCCTCCTCCCTCTCCTCCTCCTCCTTCCTCCTCTTCCTGGCCTCCTCCCAGATCCTTCTCCCCCTTCCTGTAAATAGGTTTTACTTTTTGTTAAATGTAGGTTTTTGTTTTTATTAAATGTATAGGTTTTTAGTATATTTTGTTTTTAGAAAATTTGAATAAGTAATTGGAATAAGTAATTTGAAAAGAATAAGTAATTGTAGGTCTTTTGAATAGAATAGGATTTTTTTAGAAATTTTGAATAAGTAAATTTGAATAGAATAAAATATGAAATTGAAAAAATAAGTAAATGTAGGTCTTTTGAATAGAATAGGAATTTTTTAGAAAATTTGAATAAGTAAATTTGAATAGAATAGGAAATTATAAGTAAATTTGAATAGAATAATTAAATGTAGCTTATGGAGTTTCACTAAGTCCTAAGATGACGATAATAATGTTTTTGTTTATATTTTGTTTTTGCGGAAATCAAGGAGCCCCTGCATCATCCCCGCCGTCGTCCCCGTCACCGCCCCCCTCCGACCTCGATCGAGGTGAGTCCAGCCACCTCATGTTGTTAATTTAATTTAGGTATTTTAGGTGTTTAATCTTAGAATAATGCAGTATGAACCCTAGTTATGATCGAATCATATGTTCAAAATGTAGGTTTTTAATTAGGTGTAGTCAATAGAATTTAGGTGTTTTAGGTGTCACATTTGTTATTATTTTTTTTAGTTAAACCAATTATTCCTGCATCGACGTCGACGATGCCTATTCCGCATCCTCGTCGTCGACTCGGCGGAGGAGGCATGCTTGATCAGAGGGGCCATGTCCGGGACTGGGCTCCGCCGGGATGGTACTGGGAGGTGCTACCTTCCGGGGGGCGCAGCTTGGTGAGGAGCCAGCCTGTCGTTGACCCGAACCTTCTTTGGTAGCGGTCGCGTGGGCTAGTGACGGTGCGGAGGCTTGAGGACGCCGCGGAGGTGGTACGTCACCGTGTCAGCGAGGAGGACGGGCACGTCCGTTGCTACATGGTTGCGTTGGAGGGCAGGTTCTCCTATACTTGGCAGGTTCTTCAGGGATCTCACTGGAGCTATGATCCTGTGATGGTTCCTTCTCTTTGGGTGTCCACCGCCCGCGCCGATACCCGTCGTTCGCTACGGTTTTAGCTGTATTAGTGATGTCATATGTATGATACTATTCGAGGTGTATTAGTGATAATATTTGACGATGTACGGACGAAAGAGATGATTTAGTATTGCTTATTGAATCTTTATATATATATATATATATATATATATATTTACTAATTGGAGGAACTAATGAAGCCTCCATGTTAATCCACATCATTAATAATTTCTTAACCTTTGGATCAATCTAACCAATCTATCTTGACCCTATGATTTACGTTACTCTAATTCCGGGGAAAAACCTCCAACCTGACCCAACCTACACGTAAGAAAACTTTTAGATACCCTCCTAAACAAACCATGATACAAAGTCCATCGTTATGGACCTGACACAAAGAAAAAGTCCACCTCCCCATGGAGAAAAAAAGTCCATCTCCCCATGATACACCATCCCACTTGAGATGCCCTAAAAAACGTGAATATTTGAGAAAAAAACTGTGTCGTCGCTCAGGTTTATTCTTCCGTACGCAGCCCTTCCTCCTCACGTCAGCCCATCCCCGTGTCCTTGCTGCAGCCGCCTTCTCATCTCTCGGGCAACCCTTCCATGGTGCCTTTGGCTTGATCCGGTAAGCACTGTTGGCCTCACTTCAGCATATCCCCACAAACGATGATTATGTGTGGCCAATTCCTCTACCACTCAACGATCCAATCTGGCACGATCTTTCCCAATCTCGATTTCTTTTCCAGTGGGGACTGCAAAATTTGGTCTGCTATTCTCATCATGTATTGCAGGTGTTGTGACTGTGGACGACGGATTCACGGCAGCCCACAGCGCCCGTAGCGCCGTTTTGTACGCGGCGGCATGTTCATAAGCGCGTAAAGTAGATTCACTTGCACCACAGCAGTCAACACGTACATGCGTACGCAACTAGACATACAGATGAGGGATGCATGAGCACGATTGAGGATTGCTGAGGTATGAAAACATATAAGGTGCGTACAAGTTCATGACGCATATCCACGTACAGATTCTTTGATTAATTGTTAGCTTTTGGTAGCCGTCATGTCTCAGCCTTCCGTCATGGTCTTTATATTAATAGTAGATTCTAATAGTTCGTCCTCCCTACTTCTCAAAATAAGATTTTTGTATTTTCTTCTTTATATTACTTTTAGTCCAAAAAAAGATGGCATCGGTTCTCAATTCCCTAAAATGATTTCACGAATTGGTGTCTTCTTGCAGGAAGGTTTCGGCCGGGGTAAATGGCGCATTGATAATTACAATAGGTGCACCGTGTCTACTTTTCTAAGGAACATGTCTACTTTTTTTAAGCATTAGAATGCATACATTTATTTTCACAACCAGGAAGCACAGATTTTTCATGTTGTAATGTATTCATTCTTCTTTCTAGGGAATCTATTCTTCTTTCTAGGGAATCTATTTATTATCACTTCTTTCTTAATTCCCGCTGAAATGCTTCCTGCTAATACTTCATTCCAGTTTCAAGTTGAGATGGGCTAACTTTCCGCCGTTTGTCTATTACATGGCACAGGAAGATAAGTTTTTATGGCACAGGGCCTTTGTAAGTTTCCTTAGTTTCTAGCAATAAGCAGATTTATTGTTATCTTTACTGTATGAGAATACTAATTTACATCTTTGTTTAAACATTGCAGCTGTTTAGTGAGGCGTAATCTATTGATAGCTAGCTCATCTTCAGGGTACTTACTATTCAATAAGGAATATTTTTTCGTCCACATCACAGGTACCAGCCACCATGGTAAATAGTTCGACCAGTTACGAAAAAAGAAAAAGAATGATGCACAATAAAGTTTATCCAAATATATAATTGTCTCTTCTTCTGTTCATACGCCTTCTCAAAACAGACTAACTAACCATAGCATCTTCACTTTAACTACCTTTCTTTTTCAGTTGAGAAGTTTTCCTTGGCAATAGAATTTAAATGGATTCGTACATCCTTCATGCTATTTTCAGCCTGAAAAACAACATGGAGTTCTGTTTTTACAAACTTATATGGAAAGAACGTAGGAGTATTCTTTTTTCGATCCTTTGGGCCCCCACTTTTCTGATATTTGTAACTCCTTGAAGACGTTAATGTTTGAAGATGATAGGATGCTTACTGTTGCTTCTCGGGTATGAAGTATAATCTATGATTATCTACATGGTATATCTAAGCCATCGATCTCCAGTGCAGATAGATTTACTTAACAATATGTAGACCATTATCAGTCGACATAATTCACTACTATTAATTATGTGAAACACATAAAAGAGGACTTGAAATATGGTACGTGAAAATATGTACCATATTTTCTACTGGTCAGAGCTCTAAAATCCACATCCTCCAGAATAATGAAGAAGACTTTGAGAAAATGGATTATGCATAAGAAATATCATCATCTAAAGTCCTTTTTGCAGTACAACTAAGCCGCCGTAAACAGAAACATGTGGAACTTAAGTACTTCACATATCCAGCTTTATTTTTGCATGGGCTGCCTCACTAAAACCTGCGTCCCATATGTAGCAAAAATATTAAATATGTTATACATCGTGCGGAGAAATCTATGTCAAATAGTTCAAAAAATATTAAATGTTTGGAGTCATTACATTATAAGAGTCACATATGCACAACATTGCATTTATTTAATGTATATACTATTTGCACCCAAAGCTTTCAAAGAAGGTTTGTCTGAACACTTTTATGCCAATTGGTGGGGATATATCTAAATGTACTAAATTCTCTTATTGATGTGTGAAGCTCCAAGGACATCCATGATTACATGATATTCGAACAGTCATCTTCTTCTCTTAATTCCCGGCCCTTTTGCATTTTGATGTTCTTATTTATGCTATACAGGCATTGGAAGAAAAGGTTTCATCTTTGCATCATATGCCAGTGTATGAGGACACGGTTGTTCTTTGTGATAGAATATCATTTGCAGTCATGAATTTGATGGGAAATTTATTGTCATGAATGTTGTGTTTTCCGGAAATATTTTATGCATGCAATTTTTTGTGCATAAAAATGTTGTTCAGCGGTTTCACCGAAGTCTACTTCCAAACTTGCTAGCCCGTGCAGTTGCACTGTTGATGACTAGTGCATGCTAATTTGAATATTAATTTATTTTACGATTTTGTTTTGCTTATTGAATGCTCATATTGGAAAATTACTCCTACTTTGAATGCTAAAATTGGAGAAATCAAGGAGCCCCTCCATCAAGGCGTATGCATTTGATTAGTTGATATCTTATAGGGTTTTTATTTTTGCAGAAATCAAGGAGCCCCTCCATCATTACCATCGTCATCCCCGTCACCGACCCCCTCCGACCTCAAGGTGAGACCCCCTCCGTCATCGACCCCCTCCGTCGTCCCCATCAAGTTTGAATGCTCATATGATGTAGATATAAACATGTATATCTTGTGTTGCTCAAATAGGATATGTGCTTGCCTAAGTGGCCGACCATGTTTGCGGGTTACACCTCCTATAGTGGCCTATGTTTTGCCGGAGTGTTGATTAATTTCCGTTCCGGCAAATTTCAGGCTTTCGATATGTCCTTTTTTAGTAAAGGTAATCCCGGATTTTTTCGTGAATTCTGGCATGACTTGTGCTAGAATATGTAGGAAATATCGAGTGGCCTGGATTTTCTAGAAAAATAATTAAATGACATTTCAGGTTGACTTTAAGTCTGTCGAGGCTCCATCACCGAAGATTGAAAAATCAGTGAGCGAGTGTATCCACCAATATGAGAGAGGACGAAGAAGCCCGACTATTGTCGTGGGGGTCGTTTCTCCTTCTTCTCTCTGTGCTAGACCTTTGTTATGCACTAGGGGAAGGAGGAGTAACAACCATCGCCGACGGTTGCAAATGTCAGAGAGGAATCAGTGAGTGAGAGTCTCCACCACCACCAACGGTCGAATGTATACACCACGCGAGCTGAGAGTTTTCAAGAAAAAGACTCGACAGACCGATAGTCAACCCGTGATGAATAATAATGATCTAATTTAATTTTTGTAGTACATATATTGAGTTGTACAAGTTTAATCTTTGAATTATGAACGTAGGAAATGTCGTCATCGGACGATGAAAGTCTCCCGGGGGAGTGCAGCTGGTGCAACGACGACCAAGATCTGTGCGACAGGCCTCACCTGGACGAAGATCAGCGCTTCAGCATTAAGCTCTAGGAGGCCTTCGATGTTGAAACGGTACACAACAACGACAAGTGTTTTTTTCGTAGTTAAGCATGACTTCAACTATTTCAACGTGTAATTTTCATCTTTTACAATTCGAGTAGCTTATCCCATGCCATGTAAGACGCTATGTCTTGGAGAGGATGGATTTTGAAGACCATGAAAATTTTGAAACAAAAAAATTCACCGAAGGACCCATCATGGTATGGATTTTGAAGTAAATCTGTACAATTCTGAGAGCATAACCCATTTTGCTTGCACAAATTGGGAAGCACTTTGCAAGATGTATGGTTTTTATGAGGGTATGCTTGTCACCATGGATCTTGGTGATCCTGACATCGACCAAGACAATATGGACATTTGGGTCCTTGTTGATACGCTTCCAATTCTACCGCTATGTGAGTTTCTCAAACATAATTATTAACTAATTTATATTGTTTATTTCAAAATAGTTGATAGCTTATTTCCATTGATAGCTTATTTTCATTCTTCAAACAATGTGCAGATGATGGTAGACAGAACCTACTACACCGATGGCTCTGAGTTAACTTATCAGGAGAAAAATCATCTGATCGCATTTTGTACTGATCTTGAGAATTACAATACCTATTATCAAAATCCTCTACATTATGGTGAATACATGCCACTAGTGGACGTGTTGAACCACGGTTACATCCATGGAGATGCCATGGTATAATTTTTTACTATTGCGACATCCGTGCATCTTTTGCATAAATTCTTTTAAAACTTAAGTACATTGCTAACTACGAAGTTATTACTATGTTTTTCAACAGAAAATCCCGTTGAATTGTGTGCCTCATCTGATGTATTAGAATGGTCGGCTTGATGTTTTGAACATACAGCCAGGTCATCCTACGAGTCACACATGTGCATATCAGATTTCTAAAGACAATGAAGACATGATAATCAAAGAATGGAAAAAATGTATGGTCAGTCGTAGGGAGGTTCTTGGAAGCAAGATTGTTTTATGCTATTTTATCTAGGAGAAGGTAGTAGGTCCTAGCTAATACTCATGATCATGTGCTAAGAACAACTAAGTAGGATTGGTTAGATGACTATGATGATGATGTGGTATCGAGTAGAAGTTGTATGATCGATGATGATTAGTATGACTTGTTATTATGATACCAATGATGAGTTATTTATTATTATGATAGATTATGCATGATGCTTAGTTGTTATATGATCATGATGAGTTATGTCGGTGGAAACGACACCTATGGGATCACGGGGAATCCCTTCTATGGTCGGCGGGCGCGGGGCTGTGGAAAGAGCGGGTTTAAGAGGCCAACACGGGAAATTTATCCAGGTTCGGGCCGCGAGTGACGCGCAATACCCTACTCCTGCTGGCTTGTGTTTATCTGGTGTTCTTGGACTAGCTACAAAGCATGCAGGGTCCAAAAAGTCCGAATCCTCTCTCAGTATGCCGTGGGCCTCCTTTTATAGTCAAAGGGGCTGCCACAGTAGCACACAGGAGGTGGAAAGTTGTACGGTGTACAAGCTTATCGCCTGACATTACAGGACGAAACACATTAAATGCGCTACTTAGGTGTCCTCTTACTTTATCGGGGACGGGAACGAGGCCCATCCCGTCCATCGCCGCCTCGCCTTGCTCTGACACGCGTCCAGGCCGACGAGGCATGTGGCGCCATGTAGGCTGGCAGGCTGCTGAGCTGGTGTTGTGGCAGGGTCTTCACGAAGATCTGCATGCGACCACGTAGGTGCTTGACTAGTTGGCCCAGGAGCCACGTACTGCCACGTGGGTACCTGCTTAGTTGTTGGGTCGGTCGCTGAGCTGGGGCGACGCCGCGGCGGCAAGGCCTTGCCGTGGTCTTGCTGATATTCCCGGCAAGGGTCTTGCCGAGGCCTTGTGGGCGCCCTCGGTAAGAGTCTTGCTGGGGCCTCGTGGGTATCTTCGGCAGGAGCCTTGCCGGGGCCTCATAGGCATCCTCGGCAAGGAGCCTTGACGAGGCCTCGTGGGCATCCTCGGCAAGGAGCCTCGTTGTCGCCTTGTCTTCTGGTTCTCATCTAGGCCTTGTAGGCCCTTTGTCTTCACAAAGATCTGCATGCCGCCATGGAGGCGCCTCCTGAGCCTTGGTTCCAATGTGGTTGATGGCGTCGGAACTCTTAGGCTCAAGGGTGGCGGCCTCGTTGGTGTTGGGCAAGTTGCCCCAGCAAGGCTCTTGCCGGGGCCGTGAAGGCCGCCTTGGCAAGGGCCTTGCCGGGGGAGTTCCACCTCGCCCCTCTGCTTTTCATGCTTCTGGTCTTGAGCGCTGCTCTGGTAGTCTTGTACTTTGCTTCCTTCCTCTGCCCCGCTAATTGTGGCCGTAGTTGCAGCTCTAACTGCCCGTGCACAAGTAAAGGGGTACAAAGAGGGCCCCTACTTTTGTACACCGACAGGAGCCCCCGGGCCTGGGCCATACATAAGCGCGACACGTTGTTGGGCTAGGCCCAAAACGGTGCGCGGGCACGCGGGGCTGAATTTTACCGCAGTAACTTCCCTCGCCAGTTGCGCTTCCCCACGACCTGCTTGAATGCGTGACGTGGGGGTCGTGCGTGGAATGAACGCAGCATGTTGGTGTCATCCCATGGCGAATAGTAAAGAGGCGGCTTGCGTGTCCCGTTAAAACTGCAGGGCCGCTGCTCATTTACTCTCTCTGCCTCGGAACCGTCGTTCCACGTTTCCCACTACGTCTGCCCTTTGCGCCACGTACGCCACATGCACGGCATGGAGTAGGTGACAGACGCATGGGATATGGGAAGGTGCGCGGCGGATGATACACATGCGCCTTTGATTGGGCGGGGAGGGCGGTCGATGGCCTTGCTCGTTGCCACTTAATGAACCGGACCTGAACGGGCTCTTCAGAGGCATAGAGCTAGTCTTTTAGCCTTCCCCGCTCAGCTATAAAAAGGGAGCTCAGGGGGAGGAGGAGGAGCATCTCCCCGCGTCTCCCTTCGTCTTCATTCTCCATCCATCGTTATGGCGAGAGGGCGTGGCCGCGGCTGTTCTTCCGCGGAGGCGACCAGGTCCTCCTCCCGCCAGAGAGCCGCGGTAGCCAAGGTAGAGCCAGGCGTCCAGGGCGAAGGCCACGCTCGAGGTGGGGGTGGCGGACAGGGCCGCGGTCGGCGGGGCAGCCGAGGCTGAGGCGGTCGAGGCAGAGGTGGGTGTGGAAGGCGGACGCCTGCATCGTCTCCATTTCCGTCACCATCTCCTCCACCATCTCCTCCTGCTTCATCGAGCGGTCATGTTGGGGACACGGCGGCGGAGTTCATTCTGCAGCTGTGTGGGCCGCCGCGCAGCCGCCTTCGCCTTCTCGAGGCGTTCGCGAGGGTGCTGGAGATCGACCGGCCACTGAGGCTGAGGCTTCACATGAAGGGGTGTTGCAACGGCGACATGTGGGTGAACACAAGGTTTCCCGTGCCTCATGTGATGCTCCTTCGTCGGGGCTGGAAGACCTTCGCGCGTTCCCATTGCTTGATGGATGGGCACGTCCTTTACTTCAGGCTAGTGGAGAGCGACCTGCTCTCCGTTAAGGTCTTCGGGAGATCGGGGCACAGGCTAGGGTGCTGTGCGGAGAGCCCGACCGATGACGAAAACTCCTCCTCGGGCGAGAGCGACCAGGAGGACAGTGACAGCGACGATGAGGGTAGCGGGCGGGAGGATGATTGGTCCGACTAGGCGTCGGACACATCGTCCCTGGGCGACGCCGGCAGCACCACCATCTGCACCGCCAGCTCCTCGAACTTCTCGGGGTCGCCACTTCTGGTGGCTGGTGCTGGAAGGCCGGAGAAGACGAACAAGGAGGGCGGCGGGCCATCAACTCAGAGTACGATGGCACCGAAACCTTCGTCGCGTGTTGCCGGCCCACTGCCTCATCTTTCGGCTTCTTCCCCGGCACCATCATTGCCTGTCCTCTTCTAGGCGGCCACCGGGATGTTCTCTTGGTGTCTTCTGCTGCTCGTACCTCGCCTAGGTGCTCCTTTTGCCTTCCTTATTATCCTGATCCGTTTCCTGAGGAGAGGGACAAGAAAGGGATTACATGCATCTTATCCTTTTTTAGTTTTTAAGCCTGCGGGCATTTGTCAGACTTTAAACCTTGTAATCCTCTTGCTCAAGTTCTCCTTCCGTATGATTTGTACTTGTTAACAACATATTAATGAACAAAAAGGGGTGTTTGCCGGGTTCTTTTGTGCGCGAACGAGGCCCACACCAAGGAGTGAATCCTTGTTATCTCTAAAAATAAACATCGTCACCCAGCAACAGACCTTGCCGTCCTCCCGCTCTATAGCTCGACTACACTCTCACCTTTCGACGGATGTAGGGGAAAAGTAGGATTAGGCCCTTTGTTTGCTCCCTTTCCACCGCGCTACAACCAAGTTCTGGCCCAAAGAAAGGTTGGGCACAGGAAAAAGGGAGCATGGTGGTATAAGAGTGAGCGAAACTTCGTACGTTCAAGACCCATACGGAAGTGTAGAGTGGGTGACGAAAGACTTATCTGATTCTTCAGCCCCCGGCAACCTGGGCTTGCCATGGTCGGATCTCTGGATCTGTAGCCCCAGGCAACCTTGGCTTGCCGGGGTTTGGGCGTCGGCCGGTTTCCTTTCCCCCAAACAGCTCAGTAGAAACACCTGCTCATCCTGTAAACCAAAAAGAAAGGACGGGAAGGAACAGAGAGACGCACACTCAACCTCTATGCTAGGGGTTAGTCGCCGCTAAGCACCATCGACCCTGACACCGAGAGAGACTCAACCTAGCATTCATGCTAAAACTTAGGGAGCCAGCGCTACTTATTTATGCTCAGGTCTGCGCCTGGCTTTGTACATAGGGCTACATGCCTTGACGGCAATGCTAGTACAAACTGGGGGTTGCCGGGGCTCCCAGCAACCGCGCCTTCGGGGTAAAACTTGTGAAGATGTTCGATATTCCAGGAATTTCTCACTGGAATGCCATCTTCGATCTCCAGGTGGACTGCGCCGGGACTGGTGACTCGTATTACCCGATAAGGGCCTTCCCACTTTTGCGTCAACTTGTTTGAATTCTTGGCGGATTGAATTTGCTGAAGAACAAGGTCACCTTCCTCAAGGCTTCAGGCATGAACCTTGCGGCTATGATTGTGGCGCAAGGCTTGCTGGTAGCGAGCGGCTCGCACAGCAGCCCGAAGACGATCTTCCTCAAGGAGCATCGCATCCTCTTGGCGCAACTGCTCTTGCTCAAGCTCATCATAAGCAAGCACTCGAGGTGATGTAGCGACCCGACCCGAATGGATCAAGTCTCTGTGCTCAGTGTCATCCTGGATCGAGAATGCCGACACCACACAAGATTTCAAGGATTTATAGCAGAGTAGCAATCACACACTTATTACAGCGTTGTCCACAAGGGAACTTATTACAATAATATGGCTTAAGGCCATCTATAATAACAGCGGAAGGCTTGGAAGATAAGTGAGTCCATCAACTCCATCGGCATCACTGAGTATAGAACCACGACCTAACACCTTACTCGTCGTCTGAAAAGTATGCAACATGAAAGTTGCAGCCCGAAAACGGGTCGACACATGGAATATGCAGGCAAAGCAACACATAGAGGGTAATGAAGGAAATAAGCCTATACTACATGCATATATGGCTGGTGGTAAAGCTCTATGGTTACATTTTGCATAAAGCTAGTTTTTCCCTACAACAAAGGAATAATTTTATTTAACTATCATGGTGGTTGTTAAACATTGAGAATGGTTGACAGCATCCTCAATCCCAATTAAAAGTACTCGTCAAAACCCAATAACATTTATTAGAAGTAACATGTTGAGATTCACATGATATTCAAGTACTAGATACTCAAAACGCCCATAACCGGGATACGGCTAATCATGATTAGTTTATACACTCTGCAGAGGTTTGCGACTTTTCCCCATTAAGACTCGATCGCCTCCGCTTGGTTCTCGTGACTACATGGTGTTTGAGAAACGGATGACCGAGACACAATCTTCGTAAGCACTAGCACCTTACATGTGGGTAGACCGTACCAACCTACATCCCCTACATCAGCTAGCCTACCCGTAAGAGTTCGCACAACTTACTCAACTATGCCAGAGCCCATATTGGCTTGTGGCTGCACACGGAAGTTTCTAGTTTGAATAATCTTATGATCCCTTAGAGCCTGGGTGGCGGTCCAAGAAATACAGACAAGTCCTGATAGAAACCAGGTGCCTCAATCCACCCAGATGTGTGTTTAGGTTGCCACCTTAGATAAACCATTAATTAACAATCTCACATCTGTCATGGATATCACTCACCCAATCCACGTCTAGTAGCATAGCATGGCATAATAAGTAAACGTAGAAGTAACTCCCAAGGTTTCATAAGTAAAACAGGTAATAGGTACTACCTCAATCTACTTCCCATCCCACAATTTAAGTTGATCCTAAACATGCAAGTGTTTGAGGAATAAGGCTAATGCATAAAACTGGGTAGTAGAAAAGGTATGATCAAGTGTTACTTGCCTTGCTGATGATCCGCGAGACCTAGAGATTCGAAGTAACAAGCGGCGCACTCCGGGTTATCTAACGCAGACAACAACAAGCATACAATGAGTACTCATCTAATGCACAGGGAAATCTCGAATAAAAGATCTAACCAGAGAGTTCAACTTAAGAACCCTGGTTACAAAAGAATCAAATCAAATAAAACATCAAAAGTCGAAAATCAAGAGAGAACGACTCGGTTTTAGCAATCTGAAACTAGGTCAAAATTTTACAGTAGCAAAACTTTGTTTAAGTAGGTTAGTCGGAACGGCGGTTTCGAAACGAAACTCCAGGCGCTTGAATCACCTGATTCCGATAAACGAGCGAGAAAATAAACAGATTTGAAAATCGAATCGGAAATCGAAACCGAAAAATAACGGATTATATTCGATTAAAAGAAAAACGACGAACAGTTAAAACGACGGACGTTCGTTAACAGAACTAATCCGACGAACACGTTCATTGAAACGAACGGGTCGGTGGACGTTCACTAAATAATAAAACCGAAAAAAATAAACCATCTAGGGTTTTTTTAAAAAATAAACCGAACAACGCGAGAAAAACTGGATCGGATTTTTGAAACAAAACCGACCGGGGCGGCGAGGTGGCTACCTCCGGTGAGTCGCCGGCTGGGCTCCGACCTCCGTGGCGGGTCGGGCGACGGCGGCGCTGACGGCGTGAAGGGGGCGGCGGCTCTCAAGGGCGGCGGCTCGGGTTGAGGGCGGCGGCGGCGGGCGGGATGAGGAGAGAGGGGGGGCGGTATAAATAGGAGGGGGGCGGCGGTGCCTTGGGAGGGGGCAACGGCGGCGGTGCGGGCTGAGCCGGACTCGGGAGGCGGCGGGCGCGGTCTCCTCCCGGCAGGAGCGCGCGAGGCGAGGGGAGCTGGGCATGGCGGTTGGGCTGGTTGGGCCGGGTGGGCCCTTGGCCCAAAGCGGGGCTGCTTTTTTTAAAACAAAACTAAATGAATTAAAAAATAAAACCAAACGAACTCCAAATTAAATAAAATTAATTTTCCCCGACTCCTAAAAATGAGTCGAACAAAATGAACTTTAAAACGGGGCAAAATGCATATTTTTAAAAATACTCCCTTTTTTTGCCTAAAGCAAATACACTTTCAAAAACCAAAATTTGATTTATTTATAAAATCTTCATTTTTCCTAAACGTTGGGAAAGTCATATTATTCCCTCTCTTAATTTTTTTATCGATAATTAAATAAATCCAAATGATCCTATTTTCAAAATTTGAGAAATCCCAAATATGAAAATAATGAACTCTCCAACTCTCTCCGAGGGTCCTTGAGTTGCGTGAAATTTTCTAGGATCGGAGAAATGCGAGAAAATTTGGGATGTTACAAACCTACCCCCTTAAGATGAATCTCGCCTCGAGATTCGGGTTGGCTAGAAAATAGGTGAGGGTGGTCCTTGAGCAAAACTTCCTCTCTTTCCTGTGTGGCTTCATCTTGATGTGGTGGCTCCTTGAACCTTGCAAAACTTGATAACCTTGCTGCGAGTAACTCTCACTGGCATAGTCGAGAATCTTAACCGTTTTTCCTCATATGTTAAATCTTCCTTCAACTGAATTGCCTCCAGTGGCACTTGTGTCTCTTAACGGTATCTCTGCTATCTCGGGTGACATTTCTTTAGCTGAGAAACATGGAATACATCATGAACTCCCCGACAGTCCTTCCGCAATTCCAGCTTATAAGCAACTTCTCCCATGCGTTGCAAAATCTTATATGGTCCAACAAACGTGGTGCTAACTTTCCTTTAACTCCAAAACGCTTAACTCCTCAAGCGGGATACTCTAAGGTATACTGCTCCAACTTCATACTCAATCGCTTTGCGCTTTGAATCTGCATAGCTCTTCTGTCTGGACTGGGCTACCTTGAGCCTATCTCGAATCAGTTTAACCTTCTGCTCAGACTCCTTAATCAAATCTGGTCCAAACAATTGACGATCTCCAGTTTCGTCCCATGACAACGGTGTCCTGCATCTTCTTCCATACAGAGCCTCGAAAGGTGCCATCTTCAAGCTGGTTTGGTAACTGTTGTTATAAGAAAATTCTTCATACGGCAAGTTATCATCCCAACTGGATCCATAATCTAGTGCACATGCTCTCAGCATATCCTCCAAAATCTGATTGACTCTCTCAGTCTGTCCATCGGTCTGTGGGTGGAAAGCTGTATCAATTCCATCTGGTTCCCAATGTTTCGTAACCTGGTTCCAAAACTTTGAGGTAAATTGGGTTCCTCTATCCGATACGATACTCCTCGAACTCCGTAAACACACAATTCTGGTCATGTATATCTTTGCCAACTTAGCACTGCTATAGGTAGTCTTGATCGAATAAAGTGAGCTACCTTCGTCAAGTGGTCGACTATAACCCAAATCGAGTCATATCCTGAACGGGTCTTTGGCAAACCTGTGATGAAATCCATGCCTAGTTTATCCCACTTCCATTCGGTATCGGCAATGGTTGTAATAATCCTCGCTGGCTTCGATGTTCGCGCTTTACTCTCGACATACATCACAAACTGCTACATACTCCGCAATATCGTTCTTCATTCCGGTCCACCAGAAAGTATTCTTCAAACCCAAATACATCTTGGTATTTCCTGGGTGAATCGAATAGGGTGAATCATGGGCTTCTTGCAAAATCAACTTCCTGATCTCCGGGTTATTTGGCACATAAACACGGTCTTCAAACCATAGGGTATCGTGCTCATCCTCACGAAATCCTTTAGCTTTTCCTTTGCTCATTTTCTCCTTTATAGAGGTAACTTCCTTATCTGCCTTTTGGGCTTCTCTGATTTTGTCCATCAGTGTTGACTGAATCTCCAATGCTGCTACATAGCCTCTTGGAACTATTTCCAAACATAGCTCTCGAAGGTCCTCGGCTAACTCATTGGGTATTCCTCCCATCATTAGGGTATTGACGTGGCTCTTACGGCTCAATGCGTCTGCTACGACATTAGCCTTTCCGGGGTGATAATGCAATCTCATATCATAATCCTTGATAAGCTCTAACCATCTCCTTTGTCTGAGATTCAACTCCTTTTGTGTGAAGATGTACTTCAAACTCTTGTGATCCGTATATACTTCACCATGATTTCCAATGAGAAAATGTCTCCATGTCTTTAAGGCATGCACAACGGCTGCTAACTCCAAATCATGTGTGGCATAATTCAACTCGTGAGGCTTAAGTTGTCGTGAAGCATACGAAACAACTCTTCCTTCCTGCATAAGCACTGCTCCAAGTCCTCGACGTGAAGCGTCGCAATACACCTCATAATCCTTAGTCTGATCTGGCAATATTAAAACTGGTGAGGTAACCAATCTTTTCTTCAACTCCTGAAAACTTGCCTCACAGTCCTCAGTCCATATGAAATTGTTATCCTTCTTCAACAATTCTGTCATAGGCTTTGCAATCCTTGAGAAATTCTCAATGAATCTTCGATAGTATCCTGCGAGTCCAAGGAAACTCCGAATCTCTCCAACTGTTGTTGGTGCTTCCCATTTGGTTACAGTCTCAACCTTTGTGGGGTCAACTGCTATTCCTTCTCCGGATATAACATGTCCAGAAATCCAACTTCCTTTAGCCAAAACTCACACTTGCTGAACTTGGCATACAAGCTGGTGGTGTTCCCTTTCTCCAAAACCAATCTCAAATGTTCCTTATGTTCCTCTTCATTCTTTGAGAAAATCAAAATATCATCGATGAACACCACGATTTAACTTATCCAAAAACTCCATAAACACTTTGTTCATCGTGTTCATGAAATAGGCTGGTGCGTTAGTCATCCAAATGACATAACGGTATACTCATACAGTCCATATCTCGTGGTAAACGCTGTCTTGGGTATGTCCTGCTCCCGAATCTTCAACTGATGATACCCTGATCGCAAATCGATCTTGGAAAACACCTTAGCTCCTTGCAAGCGATCAAACAGATCATTTATCATAGGTAGTGGGTACTTGTTCTTGATTGTTACTTCATTCAATCCACGATAATCAACAACCATTCTTAACGATCCATCCTTCTTCTCCACTAACAATACGGGTGATCCCCAAGGTGAAGAACTTGGGCGAATAAAACCTTTATCCAATAGTTCCTTAATCGCTTCTTGATTTCCGCCAAATCCTCGTGCGGGCATTCTCAGACGGCCGCTTCGATATCGGGCCTGTTCCTGGCAACAACTCGATCAAAAACTCAATGTCTCTATCCGGTGGCATTCCTGGCAACTCTTCCGGAAATACATCAGGATAATCCTTCACCACTGGTACTTCTTCCTGCACCACTCCTGATAAGAAATTTACTTGCGGTCTCCTCGGCTCATGCCGTGATACATACTTGATCCTTCTTCCTTCTGGTGTGGTGAGCAAAATTGACTTTGTGGTGCAATCTATGTTTCCCCCATACTTTGATAACCAATGCATTCCTAATATCACATCCAATCCTTGGGATTC
Source organism: Aegilops longissima (assembly GCA_021605205.1). Lineage (NCBI taxonomy): Eukaryota > Viridiplantae > Streptophyta > Magnoliopsida > Poales > Poaceae > Aegilops > Aegilops longissima. Next base: position 33,873,925 of record CM038677.1, on the reverse strand, counting down.
CAGAACTATTAGGTCTAAGGGGAAAACATAGTGTCCAATCCTTAATGGCAGTCGATCACAGCATTTACTAGCCATGTATTCTGCTCCGGGTGAGGTTACTAGCATGGGTGACCTAAGGGCTTGGGTCGGTAATTTGTACTTATCCACAAATCCCCTTGATATGTATGAATGCGATGCACCAGTATCGAAAAGAACAACTGCAGTAAATGACTTAACCAAAAACTTACCGACATCTTGCATCGGGCTGATCTTCAACCTCCTCCACATCAATGTGGTTCACCCGTCCCCTGTTGAAAGGGTTGGGCTTCTTTCCGAGCTTCCATTGCCATTTCCATTCGCCTTCGGGCAGTCATTTGCATAATGCCCACCTTGCGGCACTTAAAACAAGTGATGTGACTCAGGTCTACCTTGGATGGTGTTGACGGGTTGGTGCGATTCTGTCCATTGCTTCCTCCATTCCTGCTCCCATTCTTAGTGCCATTATGGTTATGCTAATTACCTCCTCCATGGGTATGCTGAAACTGAATTCCTGATTTAGGGGTATAACGAGGCTTCATTGGCTCCAGAGTTATACTTTCCCTGTCCATACTTCCTCTTGCGGTTCTCAATTTGCTGCTGCTTTCCTTCAATCATGAGGGCTCGGTCTACCAACTTTCGGTAGTTATTGAAACTTGCTACCATCAACGGCATGCTGAACTCATCATTCAGTCCTTCTAGAAACTTCTCCGCTTAGTAGCGCCTCAGAGCAACGCTATCCGGGGCATAACGTGCTAACTTACTAAAATCATCTACGATCGCCAACAATCCTTCCTCCTTGGCGAAGTTGCTAAACTCACGCTTCTTCATGGCCATAGCTCCCGCTGAAACATGGGCAAGGAAAAGCTTGCTGAAACCGATCCCATGTGACAAAGTGTTCACGGGTAAGTGGCTGTAAAATTCTCCCACCATGCTGCTGCGGGTCCTTCAAGCTGATGTGCTGCAAACTTCACCCTTTCTCCATCATGCATCCTGCAGTGGTCAACTCCTTCCTATCTTATGGAGCCAATCATCTGCTACAATCGGCTCGGTGCTACTGGAATACACCGGCGGATTCAGTCTAAGGAAACGAGTCAAATGATCCGCAGGTGGTGGTGGTGGTGGGTTGTTGTTGTTGTTGTTGTTGTTGTCCTCGTTCTGCACCAATGTTTGAATCAGGGTATTCTGCTGCTGAATCAATTGGGTGATCTCTGGCGGGAAAACGAACCCGGGGTCGCGTCTCGGAGGCATCTGATGGGTTTAGAAAAGACGAGAAATAAAGAATAGAATGAGGTCTAAGGGGAATCACTGCACATGAGCAAATGCACACAAAATCACTTCATTCAATCAAACAAAGGGCTTACAACGATCTAACTATCGCAAAAAGTGCGTGTACTATAATGTTTACATGGAGGAATACTACTAATATGTGGGGACTTCTACTAATTTGAACCGGTGGAAGACTCCATGATGTCTCGCCCAACTTCGCCTTCAAAGTCGGGTTCACTTGGATCTGAATCGGTGTAAATCGATGTTGATGTAGTCGCTGGGCAACCGACATACTGGTCTTCATTCCTGAGCGCCAACTTCTTCTTGAGTTCTTCGATCTCGCACTTAAGATCGTTATTGTGTCTTTCTAGAGCTACGATCTCGCCCATGTAGTCCTTGCGTGTAGTCTTTAGTTCTTCTTCAAGTTCGATGATCCTTCCCTTTGCATTCTGCAACTCCAACATATCATTGCACATCTGGTTCTCCTGGCGTCGAATGTGCTGATTTAACTCCTGGATGAAAGCTGCAATGGATCTATCCTTCTTGGTGCTGACTATGTCCCATTGGTCATCTCGGCGTCCGCAAATCTGGTAGATAGTGTCCTTGAGGTCTTGATAAACTTCTCCAATGCGTCCCATGGTGATGTGAGTTGCCATGCTCTTTCCCAGACTCCAAGTTGGTGCACTGAAAACACTATCTATAGGCTTGGTGATTGGGGCGAATGTCCTCCCTGGAACATGAGCTTGAATCTTCCAGCGCTCCTCTTCAGGCAGAGTGGCGTTGAAAGTTCCGGTGAAGCTGGGTAGTCCAATGTTCAGGTACTTGCTGACTTCCTTCAAGTGAAATCCAAAAGGTGTGCCTTCATCTGGTTGGGTGTACTTGATCTTCGCGTCCGTCATCCTAAAGAGTAGAAAAGATGAGGAGTTAGAAAATGGGAAGAGAGTAGTGATCTTTGGCTTTAACTTAGTGGTCGTGTCCTACAGTCAGCGTGTGCTCTGATACCATCTTTGTAGCGACCGACCGAATGGATCAAGTCTCGTGCTCGTGTCATCCTCGGATCAGAATGCCGACACCACACAAGATTTCAAGGATTTATAGCAGAGTAGCAATCACACACTTATTACAGCGTTGTCCACAAGGGAACTTATTACAATAATATGGCTTAAGGCCATCTAATAATAACAGCGAAGGCTTGGAAGATAAGTGAGTCCATCAACTCCATCGGCATCACCGAGTATAGAACCACGACCTAACACCTTACTGTCGTTCAAAAGTCTCGCAACATGAAAGTTGCAGCCCAAAACGGGTCAAGACATGGAATATGCTCGCAAAGCAACACATAGAGGGTAATGAAGGAAATAAGCCTATACTACATGCATATATGGCTGGTGGTAAAGCTCTATGGTTACATTTTGCATAAAGCTAGTTTTTCCCTACAACAAAGGAATAATTTTATTTAACTATCATGGTGGTTGTTAAACATTGAGAATGGTTGACAGCATCCTCAACCCCAATTAAAAGTACTCGTCAAAACCCAATAACATTTATTAGAAGTAACATGTTGAGATTCACATGATATTCAAGTACTAGATACTCAAAACGTCCATAACCGGGACACGGCTAATCATGATTAGTTTATACACTCGCAGAGGTTTATGACTTTTCCCCACAAGACTCGATCGCCTCCGCTTGGTTCTCGTGACTACATGGTGTTTGAGAAACGGATGACCGAGACACAATCTTTCGTAAGCACTAGCACCTTACATGTGGGTAGACCGCACTCAACCTACATCCCCTACATCAGCTAGCCTACCCGTAAGAGTTCGCACAACTTACTCAACTATGCCAGAGCCCATATTGGCTTGTGGCTGCACACGGAAGTTTCCAGCTTGAATAATCTTATGATCCCTTAGAGCCCGGGTGGCGGTCCAAGAAATATAGGCAAGTCCTCGATAGAAACCAGTGCCTCAATCCACCCAGATGTGTGTTTAGGTTGCCACCTTAGATAAACCATTAATTAACAATCTCACATCCGTCATGGATATCACTCACCCAATCCACGCCTACTAGCATAGCATGGCATAATAAGTAAACGAGAAGTAACTCCCAAGGTTTCATAAGTAAAACAGGTAATAGGTACTACCTCAATCTACTTCCCATCCCACAATTTAAGTTGATCCTAAACATGCAAGTGTTTGAGGAATAAGGCTAATGCATAAAACTGGGTAGTAGAAAAGGTATGATCAAGTGTTACTTGCCTTGCTGATGATCCGTGAGACCTAGAGATTCAAGTAACAAGCGCGCGACCGGTGATCTAACGCAGACAACAACAAGCATACAATGAGTACTCATCTAATGCACAGGGAAATCTCGAATAAAAGATCTAACCAGAGAGTTCAACTTAAGAACCCTGGTTACAAAAGAATCAAATCAAATAAAACATCAAAAGTCGAAAATCAAGAGAGAACGACTCGGTTTTAGCAATCTGAAACTAGGTCAAAATTTTACAGTAGCAAAACTTTGTTTAAGTAGGTTAGTCGGAACGGCGGTTCAAACGAAACTCCAGCGCTTGAATCACCTGATTCGATAAACGAGCGAGAAAATAAACAGATTTCAAAATCGAATCGAAATCGAAATCGAAAAATAATGGATTAAATTCGATTAAAAGAAAAACGACGAACAGTTAAAACGACGGACGTTCATAACAGAACTAATCCGATTTAACACGTTCATTGAAACGAACGGTCGGTGGACGCTCACTAAATAATAAAACCAAAAAATAAACCATCTAGGTTTTTTAAAAAACCGAACAACGCGAGAAAATCGGATCGGATTTTTGAAACAAAACCGGATCGGGGGGGGCGAGGTGGCTACCTCCGTGAAGTCGCCGGCTGGGCTCCGGCCTCCCGTGGGTCGGGCGACGGCGGCAGGTGGCGACGGCAAGCGGCGGCAATGCCTTTCAAGGGCGGAGGCGGCTCGGGTTGAGGGCGGCGGCAAGGCGGGATGAGGAGAGAGGGGGGGGCGGTATAAATAGGAGGGGGGGGGGCGGTGCCTTGGGAGGGGGCACGGCGGCGGGCGGGTTCTCCTCCCAAGGAGCATGAGGGAGGGGGAGTGGGCTTGGGCGGTTGGGCAGTTGGGCCCTTGGCCCAGGCGGGCGGCGCGTTTTTTTTAAACAAAACTAAACGAATTAAAAAATAAAACCAAACGAACTCCAAATTAAATAAAATTAATTTTCCCCGACTCATAAAAATGAGTTGAACAAAATGAACTTTAAAACGGGGCAAAATGCATATTTTTAAAAATACTCATTTTTTTTGCCTAAAGCAAATAAACTTTCAAAAACCAAAATTTGATTTATTTATAAAATCTTCATTTTTCCTAAACGTTGGGAAAGTCATATTATTCCCTCTCTTAATTTTTTTATCGGAAAAATTTATGAAGATAATTAAATAAATCCAAATGATCCTATTTTCAAAATTTGAGAAATCCCAAATATGAAAATAATGAACTCTCCAACTCTCTCCGAGGGTCCTTGAGTTGCGTGAAATTTTCTAGGATCGGAGAAATGCGAGAAAATATGATATGCATGATGACCTAATGTATAACATTCCAAATTGAAAATTTGGGATGTTACAGGTGACCTGTATATGAGTTCCATGGGGAGAACTGCTTCTGCCCCGCCTACCAGGGCAAAGGGTGTCTGGCCAGTGGCTCGATTTGGTGTCGTTCTGATCGACCAAATAACCATTGGCAATTCATCAATCCAGCGCCTTCCGCACTTGTGCAGCTTGTCAAAAGTTCTGGTCTTGAGGCCCCGCAACACTTCGGCATTCTCCTCTCACTGGCCGCATTTCGATGAGCAATGTAGCAAAACAAACTTTGCTGCCGAGATCTTGAATGTACTGCCTGAAGATGCGGCTGAGGGAGTCTTGGATTAGGGGGTTCTCGGACAGCCGGACTATATACTTTAGCCGGACTGTTGGACTATGAAGATACAAGATTGAAGACTTCGGCCCGTGTCCGGATGGGACTCTGCTTGGCGTGGAAGGCAAGCTTGGCAATACGGATATGTAGATCTCCTCCCTTGTAACCGACTCTGTGTAACCCTAGCCCCCTCCGGTGTCTATATAAAACGGAGGGTTTAGTCCGTAGGACAAGAAAATTCATACCATAGGCTAGCTTCTAGGGTTTAGCCTCTACGATCTCGTGGTAGATCAACTCTTGTAATACTTATATCATCAAGATCAATCAAGCAGGAAGTAGGGTATTACCTCCATAGAGAGGGCCCGAACCTGGGTAAACATCGTGTTCCCCGCCTCCTGTTACCATCCGCCTTAGACGCACAGTTCGGGACCCCCTACCCGAGATCCGCCGGTTTTGACACCGACATTGGTGCTTTCATTGAGAGTTCCACTGTGCCGTCACCACAAGGCTTGATGGCTCCTTCGATCATCGGCAACGATGCGATCCAGGGTGAGGTTTTCCTCCCCGGCCAGATCTTCGATCTGGGCGTTTCAGATCGGGCCAACTCGCTTGGCCATCTGGAGCAGATCGAGAGCTACGCCCCTGGCCGTCAGGTCAGGTTTGGAAATTTAAACTGCACTGCCGACATCCACGGAGACTTGATCTTTGACGGATTCGAGACCATGTCAGGTGCACCACATACCACGACGAGCACGACTTAGCTCTGCCGACGGTGTTCGGAGATCACACTGTGGCTACTCCGCCCTAGATCCGAGTCTATTGCGCCGCTCGAGTACGGTTGGATGGACTCGCCCGGAGGCCACACACTCAAATGGCGATAGATCCGAACATCGACTTCACCTCCCGTGAGACCTGTGCCACGGATCCTCGGATTCGCCCTCGCCACAGCCCCGAACCGCCAAGCGCCCATGCCTATCGAATCTAATTGGGCGCCAATCATGGAGTTTTCTCGCATGATATCTTTCAGACTCGCCTCACGGACGATGTGCTAAATTCACTAAGGTCTCTCTCTTGTCGAGACCTCGCCGAACTATATATACGACTCGAGGGAAGCGGACGACGAAGAAATTCGTTCCCCACCCACCACCCACTTAATAGCCACTGTCGACGACTTAACCGACATGCTCGTTTTCGACTCCGAAGACATCGACGGTATGGGTGACGATGCAGAAGAGGAACAGGAACCACCGCCCACAGGGCACTGGACAACCACTTCATCACACGATGTATATATGGTGGATACACCCAAAGAAAACAATGACGAGGAATGGAAGGATGCAGCAAAGGATAGTTCCCTCGAGAAGCAACCAAAGCAACGACGTAGACACCGCTCCAAATCCCGCCTCGGGAAAAATAGCGACAATAGCATAGGAAAAAATAATACCCGGGTCGACCCCAAAGGAAACGACGACCACATGGATCCAGTGACAGAGCAGGATGAACCAGCGGACGGCAAACATAGTATGGAGCCGATGTCCGATCACGGCGACGTCGAGGATAAAGCTCATCAACCTATCTCCGGAGAAGAAAATAGTCCGGGCGACGATGCACACATCATCCCGGAAAGGCACTTGGAACACGAGAACCTCCATAGAAGGCTTATTGCCACCGCAAGGAGTCTGAAGAAGCAGAAGCAAAGGCTTAAGGCCGCGCGGAATACGCTCAATAGTAGATGGAACAAAGTGCTCGACACTGAAGAAAAGTATGGTGGCAGTCACCACACAAAGAGCTATCCAAAGCGCAAGCTGTTGCCTGAATTCAATGATGAGGCCTTAGAGCCTACACAGCCGAAAAATAAAACGGCCGACCGGTCGGATCGACCACCTCGTAGCCGCGATAGGGCAGCTAACGAAGCCGCACATAAGTTAGCACACGATTCACGCGAGGACTTGCATCAAAAAGCCGGCGTGACCAGATCCATCTACGGAATTAGGAAGCGCGCTCCAGCCAGAATCAAAACCGAACACTACAACCGTTAGAACACCATGACACATCCAAATAAAGGGGTGCCGCGCACCCCCTATTCTTCACCGATGAGGTGCTGGATCACGAATTTCCAGAGGGATTCAAGCCCGTGAACATAGAGGCGTACGACGGAACGACAGACCCCGGGGTCTGGATTGAGTACTTCATCCTCCATATCCATATGGCTCGCGGAGACGATCTCCAAGCCATCAAATACTTGCCCCTCAAGCTGAAAGGTCCAGCTCGGCACTGGCTGAAGAGCCTCCCCGAAAACTCAATTGGAAGTTGGGAGGAGCTTGAGGATGCTTTTAGGGCTAACTTTCAAGGGACCTATGTCCGACCTCCGTATGCAGACGATTTAAGTCATATAATTCAATAGCCCGGAGAGTCAGCCCGAAAGCTTTGGAACAGATTTCTCACTAAGAAGAATCAAATCGTCGACTGCCCGGACGCTGAAGCCTTAGCAGCTTTCAAACACAGCGTCCGAGATTTAATGGTTTCGCCATACACCTCGCCAAGAAAACCGAGGACAATGGCAGCCCTAACAAGCCTTATGACCCGCTTTTGCGCGGGCGAAGATAGCTGGCTGGCCCGTAGTAGCACCAACGACCCAGGCACATCTGAAGTCAGGGATGGCAATGGAAAACCACGACGTAGTAAAAGCATGCGTCAAAACAATGAAGTTGCCGCTTCAGTTCGGCAAAATCACCAGTCCGGCTAGCCACCGGATCCTCAGCCGCCTGCACATGAAAGTGGAATGATCATTACCTGGGACTATGATCCTCTGTTTGCCGCCTTTTTCGACGGCAACCAAAGTCTCAGGGGCTACTATCTGCATAGGGCACACTTAGCGTGTGCGGTACCATCAAAAATATACATATTACTTTGCGTACCTCAAAGCCTCTCAGCAGGCTCATAAAAGCTTCATGCAACCCTCTTTCGGCGCCACACTATGAGACTAATGCTGGAAACACACAAATAGTTTAAAAGTGCCATAGGCTTGGAAAATCGAAAACTTCAGTAAAAACTGGACACCCAAACTAGATCAAGTGTTCGGTGCCAAATAAAAAATTGGTCTTAGAAAAAAAGGGTGCTTCTATCGTGCTTTATCATGACACATCTTATCTCAAGACCTCAAGCGGGTCAGCCTACGGCTTCAACCTCCTATCCTGAAGGCGGAGTACTTCTCGTTAGGCCAGCTTAGCAAACTAAACTCTAGCGGCTTTGAGAGAGAAATTAGGCTCCCCGGCTAGTGACCACACTCGTGTCGAAAAAAGGAGTGATAAATAATAATTAAAACAAAACTTTGCAACGACTAAGAAGAAGAACACTTATTATAAAACGGCTCATATAAATTTAAGAGCCCCCAAGGACTTGGGTAAAAGAATTTTATGTATAATGATTGTATGTACCAAAGTACTTTATACGCGTCCTAACTGCCCATCGGCTTCTCCCTCTTCGGTCAGTGCTCTATACTCCACCTGTCGAGAATATGGATGGTGTTTCCGATAACCACGCAATCAGGCCATAAGGCTGTAACAGACAAGGCACACTCAGGGAATTTATGATATATTACTGACGAAGTGTAAGAAGCATCTTCGAAGAAAATAGTACCCCCACCGATACCTTTCTTCAGTGCTCATTTTTACTAATAGACTTGTGCAATAGATTTTTGTACTCATGAGTTCCGTTGTGTGCCGACCATAATTGAAAACAGTAAGAGCGCTTAGCTGCTTCACCAGCCCGAGGTCCGGCTCGGATGGCCCGATCATGACAATCGCAGAGGTGCTCCCTTTACTCCCTAGCCGAACAATCGGGAACGTAGGGGTAAACACAGGAGCGAGGCAACCCAGCTTGCAAATCACTTAAGTCAATATGGTGCATATTGTATGAATACACGAACAAGGAACGAAGCCGTACAAGTATAATCATATGCAAGAGGAAAAGCTTCATAAAGGAAGCCCCCAAGTAAACGGGGTATTTTAATTTGTGTGTCACAAACAAATTTCGACAAGGAAGTTTTTCACAAGCCACTTTTTGCCAAAAAGGTATAATGCTTGGTCGAATCGAACAAAATATAAAACTGGGAGTCTTTGAGCATCAAAGCGACTTAGCTGGTTAATGTGTTCGGCATTGATGATGCGGTCCGAGCTTGGTGCGGGACAAGGTCTCAGCCCCCAAGCCCGATGTGGCCGAGCGAAGAACTCGGCACTCCGAAGAGGTGACATAGCGCGACCAATGCAGGCCACCGAAGTCCCCGGCGTGGGTTAATGAGGTGTTGACGAAGCCCCCATCCAGCCGAGGTGACGTGGTATGTCTGTACGCCGAGGTGACAACACTGCCCAACCCGAATCATTTACCTGTGCACAAAAAATTGTGCAAACCGGAGATAATAATAATAATGATAAATTAAAAAAATGTTGCATAATAGATAATTTATGCAATGTGAGTAATAAAAGAAATATCGCCTGGCGCCGAAGTCAATGTCGATGCAGGGCGTCGGCGTGATGCGGTAAAGGTGTGGCAAAGCCTGAATTCACAGGTCGGTCCGAGTTCCGGATGCGGCGTTCGCCGGACTATGTACGGAAACTGGCCGAACCGCCACGCGACAGTCGTTAATGCGGCCATCATTTGATAGACCTGTGTACAGATGATGGACAAACCAGAGTAATAATTCCTTGGGAAAAATAAACCCGAACAAGCAAAAAAAATACTAGGATTAATAGCACCTGGTTTATTTGTTGTAGCAATCTAAAGAAAAGTGACTCCCAAAATTGGGGCTCGATCCGCATTCTCATTGCCTGATGGGCGGTGAAGCGAAGACATGGCGATGCTGGTAAAGGTTGGCTCGCCGAAGCAAAGCCCCTGGTACAGCTAACGTGACGAAGCCGGTTGACTGGTGACGCCGAAGTCTCCGGAATAGGTTCATGAAGAGATGGCGAAGCCCCCGGTCCAGCCGAGGTGTTGAAGCCTCGATGTCAGTCGATGAGTCGAAGTAGGTCGGCGTGATGGACATCGGCTTGAAAAATCAACAGTGCGGCCCTGCCGATGCAGGTTGTGACTCGTGACGTGGTCAATGCCAGCTTGATGAAGTGACCGTGCGGCGATGCCGGCATGCACGCTCCGTGTAATCCATGGGGCAGCGATATTGGTGATGATTTATCCTTCGCGATGCCGAACTCCTGTTCGGCTCGCCGAGATGATGATCCGAAGAAGTTGAGCTCGGCTCAACAAAGTGACGACGTGTCTAGCGCAGGTCGGTAGCCGTGGAGCAATATTGCCGGACTGGTTTGACACCAGCATGATGGTGAAGATCATGTTCAAAAGATTTTAAAGTTAGTGGGATGTGTTCGGGAACAAAACACAATACACCATACAAAACTTCCTTCAAAAAGGATGTCCGAAATCCTGTTCATAAAAAATACGAACTCGGTTCGGATTCGTTTCCCCGCAGAAAACAGATCCGAAAAGTGATGCACTAATCGGAAGGTTCCTGAAGTTTGGACGGTCGGATCGAGCTGAAATTTTGAGGGGTGGTAGATATACGAATTCTGCAGCCGATCAATGGTTGGATATTCCAAAGGAGGTCTGAGTTAGAAGCTAGACACCAGGCCCTAAACTCGTCCAGATTTGATAGGGCTCCGGTATATCGCGGATTTGTAGAGATTCCTCCATCAGAACTCGACAAAATTTTCCATGATTGTTGTAGACTCAGTTCCGCACAATTCCACAGAAGCAATCATTAAAACGACACTTGAGGAGGCGATGGCGGCGGATACAAGTTCGCTGTCCAGAAAAACAGCACGGTCGCCCTAGGGTAATGTTGACGTTGAGCCCCCGGGCTCCCTGGATGATTCCTCCATGATCTTGATAGAGATCGGAGTTGATGTTGATGAAGGCCCTCATCCGAACATGACGATCGGAGGTAGGGCGCAGTCCTCGGTCCAGCCAAGGTGACCAGCCGAGCCGGTGACGAAGAAGCCGACGTCGCAGTTGATCTGTAATCGAGGCATTGATCCTTTTGCCGATCACACAGCGGAACTCTCAATGAAAGCACCAATGTCGGTGTCAAAACCAGCGGATCTCGGGTAGGGGGTCCCGAACTGTGCGTCTAAGGCAGATGGTAACAGGAGGCGGGGGACACAATGTTACCCAGGTTCGGGCCCTTGATACGTCTCCAACGTATCTATAATTTTTGATTGCTCCATGCTACTTTATCTACTGTTTTGGACTATATTGGGCTTTATTTTCTGCTTTTATATTATTTTTGGGACTAACCTATTAACCGGAGGCCCGACCCAGAATTGCTGTTTTTTTTTGCCCATTTCAGTGTTTCGAAGAAACAGATTATCAGACAGAGTCCAAACGGAATGAAACCTTCGAAAACGTGATTTTCTCACCGAACGTAATCCAGGAGACTTGGACCCTACTCCAAGAAGTAATAGAGGCGGTCACGAGGGACTTGTGCATGGCCTCCTACTGGATTTATACCTTGGTTCTCAAAAGCTAAGGGAAATACTTACGCTACTCTGCTGCATCATCCTCTCCTCTTCGGGGAAAACCAACGCAAGGTCAAGACGTAGCAAGAAGGATTTCTGGCGCCGTTGCCGGGGAGTCTACGCAAAAGTCAACATACCAAGTACCCATCACAATCCCTATCTGTTGCATTACATTATTTGCCATTTGCCTCTCGTTTTCCTCTCCCCCACTTCACCCTTGCCGTTTTATTCGCCCTCTCTTTCCCAATATCCTCCTCTTTTTCTTGTTGCCTTTTTCCTTGTCCGCTTGTTTGCTCGTGTGTTAGTTTGCTTGCTTGTCGTCATGACTAGTCTCATATCTTCTCCGTTATCTCCCGAGAATGAAGTTCTAAATTTTAAGCAAAGGGAGGGAGAAAATCTAAAATACGCTTGGTATAGAATTTGCAATGCTCAAAATAGATCTACCAGGGAGCAATCTACTTCAGTTCTTCTTCGTAATTTTTACGTAGGTGCTAATTCTTGGTATAGATATATCCTTGATACCATTACCGGAGGGAATTTCTTGGGTAGCCGTAATTTTGATTCTTATAATGCTTTAATAGATTTATTTGGCTCACCACCTCTTTTGGTTAATTGAACTATGTTAACTTTGGAGCATGTTATGGAAAGACTTGAAATTATTGAGAATAAAGTTGCTACCATTGAATCAATTGAAAATCTTGACAAAAAGATCCACAGTCAAATTACCCAATATGGATCTAAGGTAGGAATGACTTTGAAAAATATTAAAGAAAAGGAACCCATAGTTAATGAGAAAATAAATCTAGATTCCACAAGAATCGATAAACTTGAGGGTATCATTACCAACTTGGGAACCGCTTTTTCTTCCGTACAAAACACTCCAAGTTCGTCTACTAAAAATACTAAGCTTATTTATGTTTCTAAGAATAAGGGTGAATCATCTAGTAAGGAAACTGCGGATCTTAAATCTATAAGTGTTCATCCCAATCTTTTTGCCATCATTAAGGAACCATTTGCTATGAATGAATTTTTTGATCTTTTGCCTGAAAATTTGACAATTACTAGAAAGGAAGAAAATACTAAAGGAGGTAGATGCCTCATTGAAGAATTTCCTACCAAAGATGGCAATACCAAGATCTATCCTTGCTTTTATGCCTAGCTAGGGGCATTAAACGATAGCGCTTGTTGGGAGGCAACCCAACTTTATTTTTAGTTTTTTGCTTTTTGCTTATGTTTAGGAATAAATAATCTATCTAGCCTCTGTTTGGATGTGGTTTTATGTTGTAATTAATGTTTATGCCAAGCTAGACCTATTGGATCTTCTTGGATGATAGTTATTTGATCTTGCTGTAATTTCCAGAAACTTTGCGCTCAGTGCCCGAATTATTAAAAATCACCAGAATGTGATACAATTTTGATTCCAATTGCTGCTGATCAACAAACAAATTGTCTAGGTCGCATAATTTTGGTAGAAGTTTTGGAGTTCCAGAAGTTTGCGTTAGTTACAGATTACTACAGACTATTCAGTTTTTGACAGATTCTGTTTTGCGTGTGTTGTTTGCTTATTTTGATGAATCTATGGCTAGTAAAATAGTTTATAATCCATAGAGAAGTTTTAGTACAGTAGGTTTAACACCAATATAAATAAAGAATGAGTTCATTAGAGTACCTTAAAGTAGTCTTTAGTTTTCTTTCTCTAACGGAGCTCACGAGATTTCTATTGAGTTTTGTGTTGTGAAGTTATCAAGTTTTGGGTAAATTCTTTTGATGGATTATGGAACAAGGAGTGGCAAGAGCCTAAGATTGGGGATGCCCATGGCACCCCTAAGATAATCCAAGGACACCAAAAAGTCAAAGCTTGGGGATGCCCCGGAAGGCATCCCCTCTTACTTCTACTTCCATCGGTAATTTACTTGGAGCTATATTTTTATTCACCACATGATAAGTGTTTTGCTTGGAGCGTCTTGTATTATTTGCATCTTTGTTTGTTAGTTTACCACAATCATCCTTTCTGTACACACCTTTTGAGAGAGCCATACATGAATTGGAATTTGATAGAATACTCTATGTGCTTCACTTATATCTTTTGAGCTTGATAGTTTTGCTATATGTGCTTCACTTATATCTTTTGAGCGTGATAATTTTTGCTCTAGTGCTTCACTTAGATCTTTTAGAGCACGGTGGTGGATTTTTTTTAAAGAAACTATTGATCTCTCATGCTTCACTTAGTCTATTTTGAGAGTCGTTAATAGCATGGTAATTTGCTTAATGTTAATATACTTGGTATTCAAGATATGTGAAACTTTCTTTTGAGTGCGTTGAATACTAAGAAAAGTTTGATGATTGATAATTGTTTTGAGATATGAAGATGGTGATATTAGATTCATGCTAGTTGAGTAGTTGTGAATTTAAAGAATACTTGTGTTGAAATTTGTGATTCCCGTAGCATGCACGTATGGTGAACCGTTATGGGATGAACTCGGAGCATGATTTATTTATTGATTGTCTTCCTTATGAGTGGTGGTCGGGGACAAGCGATGGTCTTTTCCTACCAATCTATCCCCCTAGGAGCATGCGCGTAATACTTTGCTTTGACAACTTCTAGATTTTTGCAATAAGTATATGAGTTCTTTATGACTAATGTTGAGCCCATGGATTATACGCACTTTTTCCCATCCTTCCACCATTGCTAGCCTCTCTAATACCGCGCACTTTTCGCCGGTATCATACACCCACCATATATCTTCCTCAAAACAGCCACCATACCTACCTATCATGGCCTTTCCATAGCCATTCCGAGATATATTGTCATGCAACTTTCCACCGTTCCGTTTATTATGACACGCTCCATCATTGTCATATTGCTAGCATGATCATGTAGTTGACATCGTATTTGTGGCAAAGCCACCTTTCATAATTCTTTCATACAGGTCACTCATGTTTCATTGCATATCCCGGTACACCACCGGAGGCATTCATATAGAGTCATACTTTGTTCTAAGAATCGATTTGTAATTGTTGAGTTGTAAGAAAAATAAAAGTGTGATGATCATCATTATTAGAGCATTGTCCCAAGTGAGGAAAGGATGATGGAGACTATGATTCCCCCACAAGTCGGGATGAGACTGTGGACGAAAAATAAAAAAAATGAAAGAAAAAAATGAAAAAAAGAGCCCATAAAAAAAGAGAAAAGGCCCAAAGAAAAAAATGAGAGAAAAAGAGAGAAGGGAGAATGTTACTATCCTTTTACCACACTTGTGCTTCAAAGTAGCACCAAGATCTACATGATAGAGAGTCTCTCATTTTGTCACTTTCATATACTTGTGGGAATTTTTCATTATATAACTTGGCTTGTATATTCCAATGATGGGCTTCCTCAAATGCCCTAGGTCTTCGTGAGCAAGCGAGTTGGATGCACACCCACTTAGTTTCTTTTGTTGAGCTTTCATATACTTATAGCTCTAGTACATCCGTTGCATGGCAATCCCTACTCACTCACATTGATATCTATTGATGGGCATCTCCATAGCCCGTTGATACGCCTAGTTGATGTGGGACTATCTTCTCCCTTTTTGTCTTCTCCACAACCACCATTCTATTCCACATATAGTGCTATATCCATGGCTCACGCTCATGTATTGCGTGAAGATTGAAAAAGTTTTGAAAATGTTAAAGTATGAAACAATTGCTTGGCTTGTCATCGGGTTGTGCATGATTTAAATATTTTGTGTGGGAAGATGGAGCATAGCCAGACTATATGATTTTGTAGGGATAACTTTCTTTGGCCATGTTATTTTGAGAAGACATAATTGCTTAGTTAGTATGCTTGAAGTATTATTATTTTTATGTCAATATGAACTTTTTCTTGAATCTTTCGGATCTGAATATTCATACCACAATTAAGAAGATTTACATTGAAATTATGCCAAAGTATCACTCCGCATCAAAATTCTCTTTTATCATTTACCTACTCGAGGACGAGCAGGAATTAAGCTTAGATGCCCGATACGCCTCCAACGTATCTATAATTTTTGATTGCTCCATGCTACTTTATCTACTGTTTTGGACTATATTGGGCTTTATTTTCCACTTTTATATTATTTTTGGGACTAACCTACTAACCGGAGGCCCAGCCCAGAATTGCTGTTTTTTTGCCTATTTCAGTGTTTCGAAGAAACAAAATATCAAACGGAGTCCAAACGGAATGAAACCTTCGGAAACATGATTTTCTCACTGAACCTGATCCAGGAGACTTGGACCCTACTCCAAGAAGTAACAGAGGCGGTCACGAGGGACTTGTGCGTGGCCTCCTACTGGATTGATACCTTGGTTCTCAAAAACTAAGGGAAATACTTATGCTACTCTGCTGCATCATCCACTCCTCTTCGGGGAAAACCAACGCAAGCTCAAGACGTAGCAGCCCTCTCGATGGAGGTAATACCCTACTTCCTGCTTGATTGATCTTGATGATATGAGTATTACAAGGGTTGATCTACCACGAGATCGTAGAGGCTAAACCTTAGAATCTAGCCTGTGATTATGATTGTTGTATATCTCTATCGACTAGCATGGCCTCAGTTTATATAATGCACCCAATGTTTAAAATTGTCGGCTATTGAAAAAAGCGGCACCCACTAGCGGCAGCAATGAGCAGCTATTGCCAGCAATAGCTGCCACTATGCCAAATAGCGGTTTTGCAAAATACATGCAAGAATTTCGAAAATAAGTGCAAGATACATGTCAAACTACAGAAATTCAGCACCGATTAAATACATGCAAGAATTGCAGAACGTAAAACATAGAATATGTTTCTCTTCTATTGGAAGATAAACTTACGATCCCTCTACTTGGAACAATCTATCTACATATGCGAGTAGAAGAGATAGTATCTGAGATAATAGAAGATGAACTAATGGAAAGACAGACTAGGAAACTTGCCTCCCTGAATCTCTGACTCCGGCTTAGACATGGTCCTGCAGTTCTTCTTCGCATCCGTGTTGCAGGCTCACCACCGTGCCGCCGTCGCCAGAGATATAGATCGGGGAAGAGGAGCGGATGTTTTGCTTGTTAGGGTTAGCGCTCGGCTGATTTTGTAGCTCTTCTTTGGGCCTTTGTGCGGTGATTCTGAAAAGGCCGAGAATTCCCATAGTGAGCTTACTCCCTTGTGGTCCAAACTCATATAGCGGCGCAATATTATCCAGGAAATAGCGGCTACAACTGGTGTTTTGCGGCTTTTTGCGGTTCAGTTCCTGTAGCGCAAAAAAAGGCATTGCGTTGCCCCCAGCTCTTCTAGCCGCTATGGCCGGCAAATAGCGCCGCAATAGCCGGCAATTTAAAACCTTGAATGCACCAGAGACCTAGGATAACAAGAGTCCTAGCCGAATACGCCGGTGGGGAGGAGTCCTTGTCTTGATCACCAAGTCTTGTGGAATCTTCCTTGTATGCGGCAGCTGTCCGAACTGGCCCATGAGTATACGGCCATAGGGGTCGTCGGCCCAATCCAACTGATCGGGAGACGACGTGATGAGTACTCCCTAGTCCAGGACACCATCAAGCGGTGGGCCAGAAGAAACCTTGCCGGAATGCCTTGCCGGCAAGGGCTCTCGACCCTATGTGGGAGCCACACATGCCTCCATGTATCTCTGCCAATAGCCCTAGTCCACCTTCCCGAGGAATTCACTTCAACTTCACGCTGTTCGGTCTCCTTCTGTATAGGGCATCATCCACGAACTGGTGCATGCTGGACCGATGGGCTACTTTCTATGCTTCTTCTTGTTCCTCAGGAAGCTCCCCTATTTGGAGGAAATGGACAATGGGCTGCGCCCATGCCGGAGACTAGGGCTCGACGGCGAAGACTAAAGGCACATCTTCGGCCGCAAGGGCAGCTGCCTCGACGGCCAGGGCTTGGGGCCCTGCCAGGGGCTGCTGCTCTCCGGCAAGCTTGGGACAACCAGCAACGTCCTTGCCGGCGGCTCCTGGGAGATAAGCGGGAAAGTACTTGTCGGGGCCTGCGTTCCTTCGCTTGCTCTGCCCTGCTGATGGTTCAACGGATGGCTGAGTTAATTGGAGCACAAAGGTACCTGGTTCCATAGGAAACTTGAGGGTAGCGCGTTTTGACAGGTCGTCAGCAATGCCGTTCTCCGCTTGGGGAACATGCTCTGCTTGCAATCCATCAAAGCACTCTTGCAACTTCCTCACTTCATCCACATAGGCCTCCAGCAACGGGCTTTGGTAATCCTTGTTCACTTGCTTGACGATGAGCTGCGAATCACCTCTGATGATGAGCTTCCTGATTCTGACGTCTATCGTGATCTTGAGACCGGCCAGCAATCCCTCGTACTCCGCCGTGTTGTTCGTTGATTTTTCTCGGAGAAAGTGCATCGGGATTACGTACTTGAGGCGTTATCCGGTGGGTGTGACGAGTAGTACGCCGGCACCAGCACCTTGGATTGAGAAAGCTCCATCAAAGTACATAACCCACTCACTGCTCGTCTCCTTGCCGGGAAGGGTGGTCTCTCGAATCTCCTCGTCGGGCGTTGCGTTCCACTCTGCTATCTACTCTGCCAAGGCTTGGCTCTTAATTGTTGAAGTACTTTCAAACATGAGGCCAAAGCTTGACAATTCCAAATCCCACTCCACAATCCTCCCGGTCGCATCCGGGTTGTGCAGGATTCGTCGCAACGGGAGGCGGGTGACGACGGTGATCTCATGTGCTTGGAAATAGTGGCACAGCTTCCTTAAGGCCATGAGGAGGCCGAAAAGTAGCTTCTGCATACCAGAATATCTTGATCTACCCCCCTGCAGGACAGAACTGACAAAATAAACTGGGTGTTGCACCACCTTCTTCTTCTGTTCTACTTCGCCCAACTGCGCAGACTCTGCCTTGTCGGGCCCGGACTTTGTTGGGAAGGGCTCCGGCCCACCATTCGACGGGTCCGCGGTTACTGTTGTTCCGTCCTCAAGTTCCCTCTGCGCCACCAGCGCAGCAGTAACCACTTGATTCATTGCTGCTAAGTATAACAGCAACGGCTCTTGTGGTTTAGGCGCGACTAGTATTGGCGTGGAGGAGAGGTACTTCTTCAAATCTTGCACTGCTGCCTATTGCCTCCGGAGTCCACTTTACTGGACCCGCCTTTTTCAAAACATGGAAAAGGGGGAGGGCACGTTCAGTAGATTTGGAGATGAACCTACTCAGGGCAGCTACGCAGCTAGTGAGCCTACGGACATCCTTGACTCGTTTCGGTGCCTCAATCTGCTCAATTGCCTTGATCTTGTCGGGGTTCGCCTCGATCCCACGCCGTGACACAAAGAACCCGAGATGCTTGCCGGAGGGGACACCGAACACACACTTCTCTGGATTGAGCTTGAGGTTGATCTTGCGTAGATTTGCAAATGTCTCTTCTAGATCTTGCACGAGCATGGTCCTGTCCTTGGTTTTGACCACTATGTCATCCATATAAGCTTCCATATTTTTGTGTAGCTGGGGCTCAAAACCAATTTGGATCGCACGGGCAAACGTCGAACCAGCACTCTTCAACACGAAAGGCGTTCGCACAAAGCAATACGTACCACATGGGGTGATGAACACGGTCTTTTCTTCGTCTTCCTTCATCATGAAGAGCTGGTGGTATCGCGAATAGGCGTCGAGGAATGACAACATGTCACACCCTGCAGTGGAGTCTACAATCTGGTTAATCTGTGGCAGAGGGAAAGGATCCTTTCGACAAGCTTTGTTGACATCTGTATAGTCAATACACAGCCTCCACTTCCCATTCGTCTTATGCACAACCACCGGATTGGCCAACCACGTGGTGTGGAGTACTCCTCTAACCTGGCCCGCCGCCTCCAACTTCCTGATTTCCTTGATGATGAACTCTTGTCGCTCCAAAGCTTGCTTCTTGACCTTCTGCTTCACGGGCCGTGCATGAGGACAGACAACAAGATGGGGCTCAATCACCTCCCTGGGAATGCCGGGGATGTCAGATGCTTGCCATGCAAACATATCGACATTCGCCCGCAGGAAGGTGACGAGCGTGCTTTCCTATTTGCTATCGAGGATGGAGCTTATAGTGAAAGCCCCGCCCGTGCCGTCCTCCTTGACGGACACGTTCTTGGTTTCTGGTGGTGCAGCCTTGGACTTCTTGCTCTTGCCGGTGGAGCTCTCTGGCACGTCCTCGACGAGAGTGCTACACTCCGAAGAGGCGCGCTTGCCGGAGTGGGTGCCGGAGGTCTGGCCAGAAGAGGTATTCCGAAAGGGGTCTTGCCGGCCTTCTTCCTTCCCGGAGCTTGAGCGGCAGGAGCAAGTGCCTTGGCGTCAGCTGCTGCAACTGCCTGTCGGTAGAGTTGGTCGACGCAGATGAGTGCGTCTTTCTTGTCAGAGGGGACGTTGATGATGGTCAGCGGCCCCGACATCTTCAATGTGTTGTAGGCGTAGTGCGACGCCGCCATGAACTTGGCTAGCGCTAGGTGGACAAGGATCCCATTGTATGGTCCTATAGTTCAGTTCACCCTCAAAAGTAACGGGCATAGTGATTTTACTTTTGGCTGACTCCTTCCCGAGTTGACCCCTTGAAACGTGCCCGTCTATTCGAGATCTCCATCTTGAATCTGCAACCTCTTGATCACATCGGGCGAGATCAAATTCAGACCGGCCCCACCATCAACCAGCACTTTTGTCACCTTGAGGTTGTGTATTGTTGGTGAAACCAACAACAGCAAACACCCGACGGCAGTTGTCACTACAAAAAAATACACTTCCGTGATGATACGTGTTTGTCACAGTAGGTCGCGTTTTTTGTCATGCATGTACATCCATGACAAATTTATGACAGAATCAAGATAGTCATACTTGTGCTGTCGTAGAAGTGTTGCATGACATTATGAAAATTATCATCACGGAAGTGTCCACTTCCATGACAATAAATCGCGCGTCACAGAAGTGCTTTCGTCAAGGGTGACCGACACGTGGCATCCACCGTAAGGAACACCGTTAAGCTATCGGGTCGGGTTTTGGATCCGATAACCCGTTAACAGGCCCGACCAATGGGGATTTTCCACGTGTAAAATCATCATTGGCTGGAGGAAACACGTGTCGGCTCACCGCTGGGACAATGTCATCCACTCATTGGACAGAAGGCGCCTATGATACGTCGACACGTGGCACGGCCCAACAGAGGCCCATTGCTGTGAAAAGGTCGGCCCATTTGACTTGGTCAAAATGTGGAGGGCCGGCCCATGGAAAGCCTGTTAACGGCCTGTTCGCATATAGCCCATTTACAGCCCACTAACCCAAGGCCCGTTACGCCCTATTCAAATTAGGCCCAGTAGCATCATCTGGGCCATCCAATATGATTCCAGCCCGTTTTCACTTCTGACGTCTTCCGGCCCATATCAGGCCCTATGTAACTCTTGGCCTATTAACGACCCGTGGTGAAACTGGCCCGTAATGAACAGTGTATCACTTTACACCCATTAACGGCCCGTGGTGAAACCGCCCGTATAGAACAAAGGTATCACTTTATACCCATTAACAGCCCGTTATTCCGCTGGGCTGTTTCCAGCCCATGTTATCTTTCGCCTTCTCGAGCCCATTTATTCTTGGGCTTATTTCAAAGATTCGCTTACTTATGGCCCACATCGCTATTTTCGCTTGTGGGCCAAATTCAGCCCGTGGTGACAATCGGCCCGCTTATGGTCCGTTATCACGTAATGCGTTTTCATAGCGTCATCAAATACAGCCTATTAACGATGGCCCGTTATGGTCGACCCATGAACGAACGATTCCAACTCTAGCCCGTTTACGGTCAGAATGCGGTCTGTTTGGCCCATGTTTGGCCAATCGATCATACGACCCGTATAAGGCCCATTGATGATACGGCCCGTAGAAGGCCCATTGTGTCTACGGCCCGTAGAAGGCCCATTGTTTCTATGGCCCGTAGAAGGCCCATTGTTTCTACGGCCCGTAGAAGGCCCACTGTTTCTACGGCCCGTAGAAGGCCCACTGTTTCTACGACCCGTAGAAGGCCCACTATTTCTACGGCCCGTAGGCCCAGTGTCATTACTGTGGCGTTTATTGTGGCCTAGTTTTAAAAAATAGGTTATTGCAGCCACTAGCAAACAGCAGAAAAAGAACTGCACTGACTACGAGCAAACAAATAAACAAGACAACAAGGAAATAAATAAGCAAGCAACTTACACTAGGCTATCACGTCTATTACACATATTAAATCCACTGGGCATCAAAGTTTGCCACCAGTGCAAATATAGGGAACACAACAGCATATAAACACCGCAGCAAAACAAGTCCAGAACTGAAACCACTTCAGAAGAGCTCAAGAAACAATATCCTTGGTACCCATAATGCTGGCAAGATGCTTAGCAAGCTTATTAACTTTCTCTTGTTTGGCGCTTAAGTCCTCCTGCGCTTGTTGTTGCACCGTAAAGTATGCATCTGAATTTCGCAGGACTTCTCAGTCCTTCGCTTCCTGTCGCATAACATCTGATCGATGTCTTTCAACTAGAAGTTGAGACTCAAGAAGCCGAACTGATTTAGGCAACGAGTTCGAAGAGCTGGTGCCAGCAGTGTTAGTCAGTAACTCGAACACTACATCAAGACAGGACTTTGGGGTTGTCTCAGTGTCTTCAATATAGTTTTTATCAGCTTTCTTGGAGACCAACAGGGATGTCTCACTATCTTGAACCTTATCTGCATTACTTCCTTTACCATTGCATAACAGGGTACTCTTCTCCAATATTTTATCCGCGTTCTAAAAGAGAAACAAACAAACACATCTCAGGTTTACAATGTAGTATATGAAACTCATTTTGGTAAACCAGTTCAGTAGTAAGGTGGACAGCATAACATTATGAAACAAACATATATCTATGTAGTATGGTCCTTCAGATGGTCTATATCATTCTAGTTTATGTTGCCAAATAAAGATAGATACAGTTCGAATCATATCTATTTAAGACAAAGCAGCATAGACAGAATATAAGTGTGGGAAATTACATAGCAATAACAACACTTGTAATGTGCATGGCATGAGAACATAACTGTTTATTCAATTGAAACTGAAATCAACATAGAGCAAGTTACAACAGCAAACAACCAAACAGGTTTAAAACATACCTGTTGCGCCATTGGAGTTTCAATTGCATCCTTCAAATTTGAAATTGGTTGGTATCAGTAAATACAGTGATGCAAGAGCAAAGTAGTATGAACCATAGCTACGGAACCTGACCTGAGAACAATTCTTCTTCTGCTTTAAGCGTTGACTTCGGGTTCGGAGTGGTGGTCTTCGTCATTTGGGCACTGCAGTTGCCTTACTAACTGCTCGTGTTTGGGTGCTCTACGGTGGAGACGATGCCGTGTCAACGGGAACTGGGTGTCTATCTGCTGGGGTTGGGGTTAGAAGGGGTGTAGCTGGTTCTTTGTCCAACTGGGTAGGGGTACAATCTGCATGAGTGTGGGTTATGTGTGGTGGGGCTGGTTCTTGGGCAAGTACAACCGTGGTTCTATCTGCATCGACATGTAGCATGATCTTTTTTCAAGACCGTGTTTTTACTCCCACGATATCGCCATCACTCCCTCCAATTGAAATGGCTGATAAACAAGAAAAGTAATTGAATGTACAGACATTGTAAGATAGACAGGTGCAATGGATAGTAGGGAAGAAAACAGGGCATGAAATAATTCACATTTATGTTGTCTAAGCAAACAGAATAGCAGGACATAATTTCACATATATGATGGCTAATTAAACAGGATAGCATGACACAATTTCACATGTATGATGGCTAACTAAACAGGACAGAATGACATACTTCAAAATATGATGATTATGTAAACATGATGACATGATATAAGTATACGATGTGTCTATTAAAGTGGTTGGCATGCCATAAATCACAAACATGTCGTCGATGGAAACATGATGGCATGATATAATTCACGGATAGAATGACATAATTTAAAATATGATGACTATGTAAACAGGATGAGATGATATAACTATATTATGTCTTTAGTAAATGGGTTGGCATGCCATAATTCAGATACATGCTGTCTATGTAAACATCATGGCATGACATAATTCAAATATATTATTTATATACTAAGGAAAGTGAGCAGAGAGCAATCGCATATAGGATGTGTCAACGAAGGAGATGGCATTCGATATTGTGTATATGATGTAAAAACTAAGCATTGCAATACAACATATGCATTATATGAGTAATATAACCCTGCCAAGTTTGAGCATACACCTCAGGGGGATAATAGGACTGGTCATCTGCCTCTGAATCCTCCTCTGAAGAGCTATCTATAACCAGCAAGATATCTGCTTCAGCAGGTAGCATTGTCTGCTCTGAAGACCTTGTTTTCACTCCAGATTTCTCCATCACCAATTCAAATGGCTGATGCACAGGAAGAGCAGTTGAATATACAAACATTGTCGACAAAAGCAATGAGAAATACAAAAAAAGGACGGCATGATATAATTCACATTTATGACGCTTGCCTAAACAGCATGGCATTGCATAATTCACATACATAATGCCTTGCAACAAGATAACATTGCATAATTCACATATATAATGTCTTGCAACAAGATGTCATTGCATAATTCACATATATGGTAATTAGACACTAAACAGGTGGCATTCACACGAAGCATGTCTAAACTAAGAAAAATGACATAGCAATGCAAGATACCATATGCACGATATGAGCAACATAACCCTGCCAAGTTATGGCATGCACCTCGGGGAATATGACTGGTCATCTGTCTCTGAATCATCCTTTGAGGAGCTATCGGTAACCAAAAGACATGCGCTTCGTCAGATAGCATTGTATGCTCTGAAGACCTTGTTTCCACTCCAGATTTTTCCATGACCGTGCCGAATGGCTGATGCACAGGAAGAGTAATTGAATGTACTAAAATTGTTGACAAATTTAACACGTGATAAAAAATGATGGCATGATATAATTCACATATAAAATGACTGGCTAACCAGGGTGGCATTGCAAAATTAACATATATGATGCCTGGCTAGACAAGATGGCATTGTATGATTCACATATACGATAAAGAAACTAAACAGATGGCATTGACACAAAGCATGTCTAAACTAAGAAGATGACATCTTTAATGTATACAGTAAGCAATGCAAGGCACCATATGCATGATATTACCAACACCAGCATGCCAAGTTAGAGCGAAGACCTCATGAGGTAAATAGGAGTGGTCTTCTCCTTCTGAACCCCCCTCAGAATAGTTATCTTCCTCTTGATTACGATCTGAAATGGGTGGAGGGGGGGGGCTGCCTTTGCACCCACCATGGAACGACGTCTGCATGAAATTTTATTGCCACACAAGGCTCATCTCTTTTGCTCTACATGATCAGTTCCATTGATTACAATAACTGGCATGCATAGGAATAAAACATAGTGAGATTATGTAAGGAGTGCATGCACAAATCTAGAGTGATGGTAGCAAACTGTGGATAGACCCAAAACCAATGATAGCAGGCAGATAATAGCTTTAGTTAAAAAATACAGATAATGGCAACTTTAATGTTTGTTTGCACCCAACATGAAACTCATAGTAGACACCGGAGATTAACCAGATAGTAGACTGATAGTACTGATTGCTGCCCCAATATGTACCCCACAACCATTTAAAAACTCAAGTTTCAGCATTAGTTTGGACCTGACTCGGAGGCTAGTAGGTGAACACAATGATAATGTAGAATGTCATCATATTAAGCGACGCATAACGTAGGAAGACATGGAAGAGTGCGACCTCTCTTGCGTACCCGTGTAGTCCTCAAGGTCATCTGCTCAGTTGATGATGGTAATGTAGTTGACGTGGCTGCCGGCGGCGGGGAAGAAGATCTGAGGCGGCGAAAGACAGTCTCGAGAGCGGATCCCTGCTTTGGTGAACCCTTCCGTCGTTGGAGCAGCTAAGCTGGGGTGGAACACAGCACCGCAGGAGCAGGACAAACCACACAAGGTTTTCTTTGACACATATCTGTAGCAGAAGTAATTGAGTAAGGGCTTGTTTGAATTTGAGGATTCTAACAATGCAAGGATAGGAAATGGACAGGAATAGGATAGGAATGCACGTGCAAAATAGAGAATTTAAAAACACAGGATTTCTGCCAATCTGGGTGTTTGATTCACAACAATTGGAAGATCACAGGATGCAAAAAAGCATGGTGAGATTAAGTCAAACCACAATAAAATGTACGGTTATAATGCTATTATGCTACTATCTCTTAGTCTTGTGCTTGATGAATAGGAATATGAAAAGGAGGAGAAGTAGAAATTAGAATTCCTACGGTTTTTCTTTCAAGGAGACACTGAAGGAACAAATCCTACAGTTTTCCTTTGCTCCATTCCTTTGCACCAAATTCATGAAAACTAGTACCATAGGAAACTTTCCAATTCCTATGTTTTTCATTCACTTTTCCTTTCAAGCACTGGCTATTCTAGTAGGCAGGCTTGAGCAAGGAAAATCCTACACTAAAAAAATGTTTTTGTGCTACTTCTATTACTTTGGACCTGTGCCAGTGCCATACTAGCTCAACTCCTGTGCCCATCGACAAATGCACACCTCAAACGCTACAGAGATAAATAATGATGGCGTTCAAGAGATTCCATCACGGATAGCTGTTGCCGGTACCTCACCGCTTGTCATATAGTAGGATAAAATAATCGATTTCCGTTACTACGAAAGTGCTCGATGGACAATATATATAACATGTAGAGTAAAAAGAGATGCAACAAGTGTACAACCTCTTTGGCGAAGCCATGTCGATCTCAGCGTGATTGGGTTGGCGGTGAGGATGCTCCGCTGACTTTGCTATCGGAGGAGGGAAGAAGATCTTAGGCGCCCGGAGATGGAGCCCGAGGTACTGCTCCGCTGTGATGGAGGGTTTCGTCGTTGGAGCAGCTCCGATGAGTTGGACGACGCCGAGGCTGAAGCAGGACAAGAGAGACAATGAACAACATTAACCTGAGTGGAATTCTAATAGCATCTCCAATACATGCCGTAAAATACATAACCACAAAGTGCTAGATGTAAAATACATTAGCCGCTCATCTCTGAACATAACTATCGAAACTGAACTTAATCGTTAAACTGAACTTAACCGTTAAACTAAACTTAATCGTCAAACTGAATTTTGTCGTTAAACTGAACGCACTAGCAAGGTGAGGTTACGTCGGTCGACTGACTTTTTCATCTCTAGTCACCGATTTTGCAGCCGTTGGATATGAAATCAAGGGCCTGCGGTTCATCTTCAACCTCCACCCCGAGCCGCCACCACCACCACCAAACAGCAGCCCCGCCGCCGCCTCCGCCGCGCCGCCCTCCCGCCCAAAACACTCCCCACCGCCGTCCGCCGCCTGACACGCCCATTTTGCATCATGCTTTTATATCGATATTTATCGCATTATGGGCTGTTATTTCACATTATGCTACAATACTTATGGCTATTCTCTTATTTTACAAGGTTTACATGAAGAGGAGAATGCCGCACTGGAATTCAGGTTGGAAAAGGAGCAAATATTGAGACCTATTCTGCAACTCCAAAAGTCCTGAAACTCCACGGAATATCTTAAAATAAATAAAGAAAAATCGTCACCAAAGATGAAGGCCAGGGGGCCCACACCCTGCTCACTAGGGTGGGCCCCCCTGGGCGCGCCCCCCTACCTCGTGGGCCCCCTGGTGGCTCTCTGATGCCCATCTTCTCCTATATGAAGTCTTTCGATGAGAAAAAAACATTAAGCAACCTTTCGGGACAAGAACCGCCACGAGGCGGAACCTTCATGGAACCAATCTAGGGCTCCGCAGAGCTGTGCTGCTGGGACACTTCCCCGGGGGAAATCATCATCATCATCATCACCAACCCTCCTCTCATCAGGAGAGGGCAATCTCCATCAACATCTTCACCAGCACCATCTCATCTCCAAACCCTAGTTCATCTCTTGTATCCAATTCTTGTCTCCAAGTCCGGGATTGGTGCTAGTAGGTTGGTAGTAGTGTTGATTACTCCGTGTAGTTGATGCTAGTTCGTTTATTTGGTGGAAGATCATATGTTCAGATCCTTTATGCATATTATTACCCCTCTAGTTATGAACATGAATATGCTTTGTGAGTAGTTACGTTTGTTCCTGAGGACAAGGGAGAAGTCTTGCTATTAGTAGTCATGTGAATTTGATATTCGTTCGATATTTTGATGAGATGTATGTTGGCTAGCCTCTAGTGGTGTTATGTGAACGTCGACTACATAACACTTCACCATTATTTGGGCCTAGAGGAAGGCATTGGGAAGTAATAAGTAGATGATGGGTTGCTAGAGTGACATAAGCTTAAACCCTAGTTTATGCGTTGCTTCGTAAGGGGCTGATTTGGATCCATATGTTTCATGCTATGGTTAGGTTTACCTTAATACTTTTGTTGTAGTTGCGGATGCTTGCAATAGAGGTTAATCATAAGTGGGATGCTTGTTCAAGTAAGAACAGCACCCAAGCACCGGTCCACCCACATATCAAATTATCAAAGTGTCGAACACGAATCATATGAACGTGATGAAAACTAGCTTGACGATATTCCCATGTGTCCTCGCGAGCGCTCTTCCTATTATAAGAGTTTGTCCAGGCTTGTCCTTTGCTACAAAAAGGATTGGGCCACCTTGCTGCACTTTATTTACTCTTGTTACTTGTTGCTCGTTACAATTTATGTTGTCACAAAACTATCTGTTACCACTTATTTCAGTACTTGCAGAGAATACCTTGCTGAAAACTGCTTATCATTTCCTTCCGCTCCTCGTTGGTTTCAACACTCTTACTTATCGAAAGGACTACGATAGTGTGCAGTTACCGGCGCAGTTACCGGGGAGTGTAGTGCCTTTGGTAGGTGGAATTTGGTAAGGAAAAATTTATATAGTGTGCTGAAATTTTATGTCACTTGTTACTATGGAAAGTAATTCTCTGAGGGGCTTGTTTGGGGTATCTTCACCCCGTCCAGTAGAGCAAAGAGTTGCTCCTCAACCTACTGAACCTATTGAAAATGAAACTCCTTTTGAAATTCCTTCGGGTATGATGGAAAAACTGCTAGCTAATACTTTTACAGGAGATGGAACAAAGCATCCTGATGAACATGTACTCTATGTGGATGAAGTTTGTGGACTATTTAAGCTTGCAGGTATACTCGATGATGTTGTTAAGAAGAAGGTCTTCCCTTTATCTTTGTAGTGAGACGCATTGACATGGTATAGGCTATGTGATGATACGAGATCATGGAACTATAAAAGATTGAAATTGGAATTTCATCAAAAGTATTACCCTATGCGTCTTGTTCATCGTGATCGCAACTATATATATAATTTTTGGCCCCGCGAAGGAGAAAGCATCGCTCAAGCTTGGGGGAGTCTTAAATCAATGTTATATTCATGCCCCAATCATGAGCTCTCAAGAGTGACAATCCTTCAGAATTTTTATGCTCAGCTTTCTGATAACAATCGCACCATGCTCGATACTTCTTGTGTTGGCTCTTTTATGATGAAGACTATTGAATTTAAATGGAATTTATTGGATAGAATTAAACGCAACTCTGAAGATTGGGACCTCGATGAAGGTAAGGAGTTAGGTATGACACCTAAGTTTGATTGTGTTAAATCTTTTATGGATACCGATATTTTCCGTAAGTTTAGCACTAAATATGGACTTGACTCTGAGATAGTAGCTTCTTTCTGTGAATATTTTGCTACCTATGTTGATCTCCCTAAGGAGAAGTGGTTTAAATATCATCCTCCCATAGAAGTAGAAGTATCTGCACCTATTAAAGTTGAAGAAAAGACTGTCACTTATAATGATCCTATTGTTCCTACCTCTTATGTTGAGAAACCACCTTTCCCTGTTAGAGTAAAGGATCATGCTAAAGCTTCAACTGCTTTCATAAAAGCAATATTAGAACTTATACACCTCCTGAGCAAGTCAAAGTAGAACCTAATATTGCTATTGTTAAAGATCTCTTGTCTGATAATATTGATGGGCATGCTATTCAATTCTGCGGTGAATCTGCTGGAATTGCTAAACCTTGTGCTAGAGATAAACATAGACCTGTGGTAGGCGTGCCTGTTATTTCTGTTAAAATAGGAGATCATTGTTATCATGGCTTATGTGATATGGGTGCAAGTGCTAGTGTTATACCCATTGACTTATATAAAGAAATTATGCATGATGTTGCACCTGCTGAGTTAGAAGATATAGATGTTACAATTAAACTTGCCAATAGAGATACTATATCTGCAATGGGAATTGTTACAGATGTTGAAGTCTTGTGTGGACAAACCAAATATCCCGCTGATTTTCTTGTTCTTGGTTCTCCACAAGATAGCTTTTGTCCCATTATATTTGGTAGACCATTCTTTAACACTATTAATGCTAGGATAGATTGCAAAAAGAATGTTGTTACTATTGGTTTGGATGATATGGTTCATGAGTTTAATTTCTCTTAATTTAGTAAACAACATCGTGAGGTAGTTGCCTAGTAAGGATGAAATTATTGGTCTTGCTTCTATTGTCGTACCTCCTAGTGATCCTTTAGAACACTATTTGTTAGACCATGAAAATGATAGGTTCATGAATGAAAGAAGGGAAATAGATGAAGAATTCTTTAAACAGGAACCTATTCTGCAACACAATTTGCCTGTTGAAATCCTAGGGGATCCTCCTCCACCCAAGGGTGATCCCGTGTTTGAGCTTAAACCGTTGCCTGGTAATCTTAAATATGCTTATCTTGATGAAAAGAAAATATATCCTGTTATTATTAGTGCTAACCTTTTAGAGCATGAAGAAGAAAGATTATTGAAAACTTTGAAGAAGCACCGTGCCGCTATTGGATATACTCTTGATGATCTTAAGGGCATTAGTACCACTCTGTCACAACCCTAGAGTTTGCTTGTAACTAGTGGCATTGCATCCATGCATCATGTTTAAATTTCATGAAACTTGAAATGGGGATTGATCCAAGCCCTAGCACCAAATGAATTACAATAGGTTCAAATAAAATCATTTTCAATGATCCCAAAATGCCCTGTGAAAATGTTCATGATTTTGATAAAGGTGAAAACCTCTGCCAAAAATGATGAGCATAATTGTTGGCCATTTTGTGGATTTTTGAATTAACCCATATGGTATTTCCATTGGGGCATTTGAATTCTATAAATATTTTAAATGCTCCAAGAATTCTGGTTTCAATTGTGGGCTTTTGGAATAATCCAAATAATGCCCCAATTTATCTCATGAGTTTTAAAAATGAATTAGTATTTTTACTAATTCAAAACAGAATAAAAGAAATAGAAAACAGGAAATAAAAGAGAGAGAGAGGGGGACTTACCCGGCTTACCTGTCGCGGCCCAGCTGGTCAGCCCACCTGGTGGCCCAGCCCACTGGCCTCCTCCTGTCGTCTTCCTCCTTGCCAGAAGGACGGGCGCGTGCCCGACGCGCGCGCACCTCCGCCCGGCCACCTCCTGCTTGCCGCTTTCCCCCTCGACGCTCTGGAGATGCCACACGACCCCCTGGAGCCGTATGGATCCTCCACACCTCCTTTCCCCTTCTCTGTCTCGCTCGCTCTCCCGCAGCCGAACGCCACCGTCGCC
Organism: Aegilops longissima; assembly: GCA_021605205.1. NCBI lineage: Eukaryota > Viridiplantae > Streptophyta > Magnoliopsida > Poales > Poaceae > Aegilops > Aegilops longissima. The sequence goes on along the minus strand of CM038677.1, from coordinate 33,842,522 downwards.
ACCGACAAGCACCACCGTGGCCACCGCCTCCCCCTCGCCTCTCCGACATGCCTAGGAGCTCCGCCACCGTCGCCTACGCCTCCCTATTGTCTCACGCAACTCGAAACGCCGCCGAACGCCGTCTTCGCCGTCTTCTTCAACCTCGGTCCAGCGAGATCGTCGGCGACCGTGCGCCCGCTCCGTTGCTTCCCCGAGCTCCCCAAGACCACCGCTGCACTCCCCGTGAGCCTCTCCTTCGATCCCCTCTTCCCCCTTGCTCGTTTGCACCGTGTGGTCACCGCCCTCTTCGAGCCTGAGAGCATCTCGCCGCCGGCCATGGCGTAGTCGTGGCCACAGCCGCGCAAGCTCGCAACCAAGCGCTTCACCGCACTCGCCGTGTTCCCAGGAGCCCGCAGCACCGCTCCGCACCTCCTGCCGTGCCTCCTAGCGACAACCCCGAGCTCGCCCGAGCTCCGGCAGCCGCCAACGTCGTCGCCAGCGGCTTTTCCGACCACCCCGAGCCCAAACACCACCACCACTCGACGCGGCAGCCCCCCAGCTTCACGTAGATGCTCCCCACGCGCCAAATGGGGCCCTGCAGCGAAATAACGACTCGCTCCGCCGTCGGTTTGGTTGTCGCCGGCCGAACTCCGGCGAGGTCGACGTGGCCTGTCATTAGCCATTAATGACCCAGCTGACCACCCCTAGAGCCACCGCCATGTGGGCCCAAGTGTCTAATTAGGTTAGTCTAATTTTCCTGTTTAGATTAGTGTTAATCTTGCGGACCCCACATGTCAGCTTGACTTTTGTCAAGTCAACGTTGACCGGTCCCACCTGTCATACACCCAAACCAGCCTGAGACGCTGACGTATGGGTCCCACAGGTCAGGTTTGAACTGGCCGACCCAGTTGACCTGCTGACGTCACACCTATGTCATGCTGACGTAGTAACTTATTTCATGCATGTTAGAACACACTAACCTTGCTGTTTAGGTGAAACAAGTTAATGCACTATTATGATCTCTTAAAATGGGTTTGCATTTCAATCTTCGGTTCAAATGGACTCATCTCAATCTGTTCTAGCTTGTATTAGCCCAAAACACATTCATATTGCCATGTCATAGCATGCATCATATTGTGCATTGCATTGATTGTGTTTCCTTCTCTGTTGCCGGTATTTGTCCCCTCTCGATAGACGTGGTTTCGACGATGAGTTCGATGACACCGATGAAGAACTATATTATATTTGGAAGTGCCAGGCAAGCAAAACCCCTTGTTCATTCCGATATAATCCCACTCTCTCGCTCCTGCTCACTTTTACTGCATTAGGACAACAACGATTCATCTGTTACTTGCTGCAGTAGCTGAACCCCTTTATCCTCTGCATGACCTGTCATTCCACAGTAAATAGATGAAACCCGCTAGCATGAGTAGGAGTTGTTTGAGCCCTGTTGTGCCTACTCATTCATGCTTGTTTGTCATGCCTGATACTGCTTAGAGTTGAGTCAGGTCTGGTTCATCGGGAATGAATCGGAGGTGTGTAAACATGTCCTACTGTTGAGAGCTAAGTGTGTGAACACGATTTGGTAAAAGGTAGCGGTGTGAGGCCATGTAGGAGTACATGGTGGGTTGTCTCATTGCAGCCGTCCTCAGGAACTGAGTTCTGTGTTTGTGATCCATGAAACAGTTACTACCACGCATTGGGCCCGAAACCAATGGACCCTCTCGGCTTCTTAACCACCCTTGTTCTCTGTCTAGGAGCTGGAACTAGTTTCTGGTGTTTGTAGGATATGTGTTGGAGGCCGTGCGTAGCGCTGACCCTAGGGGTGGGCTATGATGTGGTAGATACACCGTGGCCCGGTGTACCGAGCGCCCGTTTGGTGTCTCGGGAACCCTGCACACATCGTTCGGGGCCGTATGTGGAAACCTCGGCCAGACTCCCTGCGGATGGAACCTGAATAGGCGATAAACCTGGACTAGAGACTTGAGTGTTTAGGTAGGCTGTGGCCGACACCCACGTTGGGCTTCCGTTTGAAGGTTGCCGAGTACATGTCATGTAAACGGCGGTAAGTGGTGAGAGCATGTGTGAAAAAGTACACCCGTGCAGGGTTAACATCATCTATTTGAATAGCCGTGTCCGCGGTAAAGGACTTCTGGGTTGCCTATAATAGTTCATAGACAAGTGAAAGTGGATACTCTAAAATGCGCAAGATAAGCGTGAGTGCTATGGATGGCGTTCTCGTAGGAAGACGGGATCGAATCCATAGTGGTGTATTAATTGGTGAATATGTGGACTCGTGTGCGCCACCTCAAAAGATTTACTTGTAGTCGTAGTTTAGGATAGCCACCGAGTCAAAGCTGGCTTGCTGCAGTCAAACTCCACCACCCCCTTTGTTGATAATGATGCATCTGTAGTTAGTTCTGATATAAGTCTTGCTGAGTACATTTGTACTCACGTTTTCTTATTTTATGTTTTGCAGAGAGACGTCAGTCTCGCTAGTAGTTCCGCTTGGACTTGGACGTTTAGCTTGTTACCTCAGCTACGATCTTGCGCCCTCGGTAGGATCTGCTAGATAGTCAGGCTTCTCAGCCTTCTTCATTTATAGTTGTCTGTACTCAGACATGTTAAGCTTCCGCATGTGTTTGACTTGTATGCTTTGAATGCTGGGTCGAGAGACCCATGTTTGTAATATCTCGCTCCTCGGAGCCTAATGAATAAATACTTTGAGTCGTAGAGTTATGTTGTGATGCCATGTTGTATTTACACATATCGAGCATATTGTGTGTATGTTTGAAATGCTTGGTATGTGTGGGATCCGGCAATCTAGTTGTTTATCCTTGGCAGCCTCTCTTATGGGGAAATGTAGTCTAGTGCTTCCTTGAGCCATTGTAGTCCGCTACAGCCCGGTTCACCAGAGTCCTGCTAACCAAAGACTACCGCTCGGGACACTTGATCGGCCGACATGTGTTTCACTTCGTTCGTGTCATCCCTTCGGGAAATGTCACGGTGACATCCGAGTCCTGCCTAGCTTGCTACAGCCCGGGTTCCCGGAGTCCTGTTAGCCCAGTGCTACAGCCCGGATTCACACGCTGCTGACCGACATGCTCGGTGTGATTCATGTATGCCTGTCCCCATGGGTTAGTGCCACTTTGGGTTCATGACTAGCCATGTCGGCCCGGGTTCTCTGTCATATGGACGTTAGCGACACTATCATATATACGTGAGCCAAAAGGCACAAACGGTCCCGGGCCATGGTAAGGCGACACCCGTGGGAATACCGTGCGTGAGGCCGCAAAGTGATATGAGGTGTTACCGCTAGATCGATGTGACTTAGAATCGGGTCCCGACAGATTTGGTATCGAGCCCGATCGCTCAGAGGATTACCAAGCCAAACCGGTCAAGTTGTGTCTAGAAATGCTTTAGTTATGTAAGGGAATTGATTGTGGAAGGGAACATAAGGATCTTTTTACTCCTTATACCTCATGGCCTTCTGATCTGAGTCATCCTCTTCTCTTCTACGGGGATTAAGAACTAGGCCTTCTCATCTATCTATCAGGGTGACGTGTTACTAATCCATTGACTTATAGAATTGATAGTTTCAAATCTCAGTTCAGTTCCTACTACTTCTGTGTGTTCATAGTTGGTCTCGGAACCTTGATATTGTGCTTCTGCGTGGTTATGCCACCGTTTTTGCAGGATGTCTCAAATCATTTTGAGCATTTACAGCCGTTATGCTGTCCGAGTCATCCCAGGTTTCTAATACAATCTGATGCATTTGCAAAATCCCTTCCTCGCATTTTGATGTCCCTTTGGGCCAGATTAACCACACTAACCAGTGAGTTGAGGTACTCGGTTGCCTCGACATATATGTTGGAACTATTATTATGCCCATAGGTGTCTTAGAGGATCATCTAGTAATCTAGCCATGCTTTATATTCCTAGTGTGATGATTCTGGCCATTATTCTCGAAAGCATCCCGTGATGCAATTTAGTTAGTAGGTATTCTATTCCTGGGTTCTTGAACCCGAGATTCACCCTACTTACCTCCTGTTGATAGTGTTTGCTAGTTCCTTTAGAATATTAGTAACTTTGCGATAGTCCTCGAGGTCCGTGGTATTTCCTTCTTCCAAATACTATGAACCGCTTATGGCAGAAGTTCCTCGCAGAACCGAAGGATCGCAATCAGAGTACTCTTGAGGAGTTCTCCATTCATAATTGTGAATCTACCAGTTCTACCCTTTCCGCATGGGTTATACGGAAGAAATGTTGAGCTTCGCTCGACATACTAATCTATGCTTCCACAACTCAGAAAATTATATGTTCCTTTGAGTTGTTCCTCCTTAGTTGTATTCTGACCCCCGTCTATCAATTGATAGTCAAGGGTATGTGTGCGATCGTGTTTATCGATGCCTATTATCCTTGTGGTCCGTCAAGCCATTCTATTCCGGAATGACTAGGAGAAACAAACTCCAGTATCTCATCCATATCCAGGATTGGGTCAAAGTAGTTGTAATCCGCAGATCAAATGCAATCAAGCTTTTGATTCTGTTATATCCTGAAGTATTACCCACTTTATGTCAGCAAACTCATGAGAATTGCACCTTCTCTTATGAATTCTTGATGCAGTGATACTTCTCGCCCTGATTATTCATTCCTCGGTTCCGTTTTGTCGCAACCAGAATGCCGACAAGTGAATCATGATGGGTGAAATCAATACTGCTAGCAACTCCGTTGCTTGGTAGTTAATGGACAGTATTCTCATTCTTAGCGTGTTGGTTATTAAATCATCATCCTAAGATTGATCGTGCTACCTAGTCCTTATCCCAGTGCACTCTTCGATCAATGAGTTAGGATTGTGTCAATCCCTTGCTCGTTTGATCATATCATCTTGCTCTGAAAAGCAAGATTGTTCTCGAGCTTAATAACATATCGGTGGTTTGTGATTTTCCGATTATCTTCTCGGAAGTATTACCAGGTTGTCGCCTGACCGCTATGTTGGGTTCTTGATCAAGTTGGTTTCCTTGTAAACCACCCCTTCTCCAAGAATCTGTGTTGGATACCCCTGAGCTAGTTGGTTAAGCCAAACAACAACTTGGAGAGTTGGAAGGTAAAATCTTGTCTGACTTAGTTCATCTCCAAGGGATATCCTGGTGTGTGTGTGTGTGTTGAAGAAAGATGATATCTCCATCATTTGATCCTCGTGATCAGTTGTTGGATCTATTGCCTTGTCAAAACTTTGACTTGAGTATGGGCCATCGTCAAGTCAAATCAGAACCAACGATGTTCGTAATGTTGTCTTACTCGTGGTTGATCTCTCGAGCATACACCATTAAATCTTTTGTCTGACCAATGCTATCACCGTGTTCACATGATGGTGGAAGTCCAGTGATATGGAAATTTCGATGAGTTGTTGTTGAATCCCATCAGCAGCATTTTGTCTCCCCCACGATTCATGTTGAACATCAACGTAGTGTTGAAAATGTTATAAGCAATGCCTTCGTGTTCCTTCATGAAGCTTATGCTTGGATGGAAGAAGTGACTTCCTCGAATTCACGTGCATTTGATGCAAGTTGCCGTCGTGGATTCGGGAAAGCTTGTTTTTGCTTCCTTTGGAATCATCCCAAGTCAGTCATGCATGTGCGAAGTATTCTATGGTCTGATAGACTGATCATCTTCATTCCATACGTATCCTTTGCACACCAAGCCACTGATTGACTTGTTCTAGGTAAAGAAGTCTAATTTAAGTGCACAAGACTTCGATATCCTCGATGATGGTTTCCCACCTGAGCTCGATAGTGTTTTATTATAAGACTTCTACATGGTCATGCTTGTCTTGGACATTGTGTTCACATGTATGTAGCAGAACCAGCTCATGTTTTGGAGCTTTCTATCGTAGCTCATTTCCCGAGAATCTCTCAACGTCATCTCGTCGATTTGTGTTGCAAACCTTCATTTTTCTTTCTAGACTTGATGAGTCTGGAATATCCTGACACCAACCAGATCTGAATCTTAGGCAGATATGATGGTTGGAACATTCCCAACAGTTGCATCTTGTTCCCATCTTGCACCGCCATTGTGCCATTTCCCATGGGCTGCCTTTCTCAGCAGTTGCTGTCCAAAATAACCTTTAAAAGTGGACTTGTCATGGGTTCCATCCATTTCCGATGAAAAGCAAAATCATCCATGGCGTTGTCTTCAACAAGGTAGTCCACATCATCCATCCTAGTCCGAGTATGTCATTCCTTTGAACTCCGCCAAACGATCGTTTGTGATTGCCTTAGGCTGGTTTAGAGAGTTTCAATGATCTCTGTATCAAAAGTAATTCCTTTTTGCCACTTGAGGGAATAATTCTATGAGTCACCTTCCCCAAGGTGCCCCGTTATGGAATCATGGTAATTCCTCCTCGCTATTCTGAAACCCTCGTCAAGTTGTTTCTTCCGCCCTCCTGGGGCATGTTTTGCTTCTCAGCTCCAGAGATGTCTCTATGTCCCATTCCATGAGTTGATCCTGTGATCATTAAGATGATCCTAAGTTGCTCGAATCTCAGGAAGATCGATTCTTCCAAGATCCTCCCTTCCTTCTCGTTGTCATGTTGGATGTAGTTCTCAAGGCGAGGATGGTAAGATCAACGTATGCAACAAAGCAACAACCCTATGAGGTGCAACCTGGATCGTGAAGACCGTGTTAGCTTGTGCCCCCTCTGTCTTCTTACCTCACGTCTTGAATCTCGGGACGAGATTCTTGTTTAGTGGGGGTGAGTTGTCACAGCCCTAGAGTTTGCTTGTAACTAGTGGCATTGCATCCATGCATCATGTTTAAATTTCATGAAACTTGAAATGGGGATTGATCCAAGCCCTAGCACCAAATGAATTCAAATAGGTTCAAATAAAATCATTTTCAATGATCCCAAAATGCCCTGTGAAAATGTTCATGATTTTGACAAAGGTGAAAACCTCTGCCAAAAATGATGAGCATAATTGTTGGCCATTTTGTGGATTTTTGAATTAACCCATATGGTATTTCCATTGGGGCATTTGAATTCTATAAATATTTTAAATGCTCCAAAAATTCTGGTTTCAATTGTGGGCTTTTGGAATAATCCAAATAATGCCCCAATTTATCTCAGGAGTTTTAAAAATGAATTAGTATTTTTACTAATTCAAAACAGAATAAAAGAAATAGAAAACAGGAAATAAAAGAGAGAGAGAGGGACTTACCCGGCTTACCTGTCGCGGCCCAGCTGGTCAGCCCACCTGGTGGCCCAGCCCACTGGCCTCCTCCTGTCGTCTTCCTCTTTTCCAGAAGGACGGGCGCGTGCACGACGCGCGAGCACCGCCGCCCGGCCACCTCCTGCTTGCCGCTTTCCCCCTCGACGCTCTGGAGATGCCACGCGACCCCCCTGGAGCCGTATGGATCCCCCACACCTCCTTTCCCCTTCTCTGTCTCGCTCGCTCTCCCGTAGCCGAACGCCACCGTCGCCGCCGACAAGCACCACCGCGGCCACCGCCTCCCCCTCGCCTCTCCGACATGCCTAGGAGCTCCGCCACCGTCGCCTACGCCTCCCTGTTGACTCACGCGACTCCAAACGCTGCTGAACGCTGTCTTCGCCGTCTGCTTCAACCTCGGTCCGCCGAGATCGCCGGCGACCATGCGCCCGCTCCGTTGCTTCCCCAAGCTCCCTGAGACCACCGCTGCACTCCCCGTGAGCCTCTCCTTCGATCCCCTCTTCCCCCTTGCTCGTTTGTGCCATGTGGTCGCCGCCCTGTTCGAGCCCGAGAGCATCTCGCCACCGGCCATGGCGTAGGCGTGGCCACAGCAGCGCAAGCTCGCAACCAAGCGCTTCACCGCGACTTTCGCCGTGTTCCTGTGGAGCCCCAGCAGACCGCTCCGCACCTCTGCCAGGCCTCCTAGCGACGACCCCAAGCTCGCCTGAGCTCCGCAGCCGCCAACGTCGTCGCCGGCGTCATTTCCGACCACCCCGAGCCCAAACACCACCACCACTCGACGCGGCAGCCCCCCAGCTTAACGTAGATGCTCCCCGCGCGCCAAATGGGGCACTGCAGCGAAATCCCGACTCGCTCCGCCGTCGGTTTGGTCGTCGCCGACCGAACTCTGGCGAGGTCGACGTGGCCTGTCATTAGCCATTAATGACCCAGCTAACCACCCCTAGAGCCACCGCCATGTGGGCCCCAGTGTCTAATTAGGTTAGTCTAATTTTCCTGTTTAGATTAGTGTTAATCTTGCGGACCCCACGTGTCAGCTTGACTTTGGTCAAGTCAACGTTGACCGGTCCCACCTGTCATACACCCAAACCAGCCTGAGACACTAACGTATGGGTCCCACAGGTCAGGTTTGACCTGGCCGACCCAGTTGACCTGCCGACATCACACCTATGTCATGCTGACGCAGTAACTTACTTTCTGGATTTATTCTTAGATAGGAAATTCCAGAAAATGTTGCAAACTTCAAAAATTCATAGAAATTAATCCTTAGCTCCAAATCAAATAATTTATATATGAAAAATGATCAGAAAAATCCAATCTATCCATCTGCACTGGTTTCATGCATGTTAGAACAAACTAACCTTGCTGTTTAGGTGAAACAAGTTAATGCACTATTATGATCTCTTAAAATGGGTTTGCATTTGAATCTTTGGTTCAAATGGACTCATCTCAATCTGTTCTAGCTTGCATTAGCCCAAAACACATTCATATTGCCATGTCATAGCATGCATCATATTGTGCATTGCATTGATTGTGTTTCCTTCTCTGTTGCCGGTATTTGTCCCCTCTCGATAGACGTGGTTTCGACGATGAGTTGGATGACAGCGATGAAGAACTATATTATCTTCGGAAGTGCCAGGCAAGCAAAACCCCCTTGTTCATTCCGATATAATCCCACTCTTTCGCTCCTGCTCTCTTTTACTGCATTAGGACAACAACGATTCATTTGTTACTTGCTGCGGTAGCTGAACCCCTTTATCCTCTGCATGACCTGTCATTCCACAGTAAATAGATGAAACCCACTAGCATGAGTAGGAGTTGTTTGAGCCCTGTTGTGCCTACTCATTCATGCTTGTTTTTCATGCCTGCTACTGCTTAGAGTTGAGTCAGGTCTGGTTCATCGGGAATGAATCGGAGGTGTGTAAACATGTCCTACTGTTGAGAGCTAAGTTTGTGAACACGATTTGGTAATGGTAGCGGTGAGAGGCCATGTAGGAGTACATGGTGGGTTGTCTCATTGCAGCCGTCCTCAGGAACTGAGTTCTGTGTTTGTGATCCATGAAACAGTTACTACCACGCATTGGGCCCGAAACCAATGGACCCTCTCGGCTTCTTAACCACCCTTGTTCTCTGTCCAGGAGTTGCAACTAGTTTCTGGTGTTTATAGGATATTTGTTGGAGGCCATGCGTAGCGCTGACCCTAGGGGTAGGCTATGATGCGGTAGATACGCCGTGGCCCGGTGTACCGAGCGCCCGTTTGGTGTCTCGGGAACCCTCCACACATCGTTCGGGGCCGTATGTGGAAACCTCGGCCGGACTCCCTGCGGATGGAACCTGAATAGGCGATAAACCTGGACTAGAGACTTGAGTGTTTAGGTAGGCTGTGGCCGACACCCACATTGGGCTTCCGTTTGAAGGTTGCCGAGTACATGTCGTGTAAACGGCGGTAAGTGGTGAGAGCGTGTGTGAGGAAGTACACCCCTGCAGGGTTAACATCATCTATTCGAATAGCCGTGTCCGCGGTAAAGGACTTCTGGGTTGCCTATAACAGTTCATAGACAAGTGAAAGTGGATACTCTAAAATGCGCAAGATAAGCGTGACTGCTATGGATGGCGTTCTCGTAGGAAGACGGGATCGAATCCATAGTGGTGTATTGATTGGTGAATATGTGGACTCGCAGCGCCACCTCAAAAGAGTTACTTGCAGTCGTAGTTTAGGATAGCCACCGAGTCAAAGCTGGCTTGCTGCAGTCAAACTCCACCACCCCCTTTGTTGATAATGATGCATATGTAGTTAGTTCTGATGTAAGTCTTGCTGAGTACATTTGTACTCACGTTTGCTTATTTTATGTTTTGCAGAGAGACGTCAGTCTCGCTAGTAGTTCTGCTTGGACTTCGAAGTTTAGTTTGTTACCTCAGTGACGATCTTGTGCCCTCGGCAGGATCTGCTAGATAGTCAGGCTTCTCAGCCTTCTTCATTTGTAGCTGTCTGTACTCAGACATGTTAAGCTTCCGCATGTGTTTGACTTCTATGCTCTGAATGCTGGGTCGAGAGACCCATGTTTGTAATATCTCGCTCCTCGGAGCCTAATGAATAAATACTATGAGTGTAAAGTTATGTTGTGATGCCATGTTGTATTTACACATATCGAGCATATTGTGTGTATGTTTGAAATGCTTGGTATGTGTGGGATCCGAAAATCTAGTTGTTTATCCTTGGTAGCCTCTCTTATGGGGAAATGTAGTCTAGTGCTTCCTTGAGCCATAGTAGTCCACTACAGCCCGGTTCACCGGAGTCCTGCTAGCCCAGCACTACTACTCAGGACACTTGACTGGCCGGCATGTGTTTCACTTTGTTCCTGTGTCTGTCCCTTTGTGGAAATGTCACGCGGTGACATCCGTAGTCCTGCCTAGCCTGCTACAGCCCGGTTTCCCGGAGTGCTGTTAGCCCAGTGCTACAGCCCGGATTCACACGCTGCTGACCAACATGCTCGATGTGATTCATATATGCCTGTCCCCATGGGTTAGTGCCGCTTTGGGTTCACGACTAGCCATGTCGGCCCGGGTTCTCTGTCATATGGATGCTAGCGACACTATCAAATACGTGAGCCAAAAGGCGCAAACGGTCTCGGGCCATGGTAAGGCGACACCCGTGGGAATACCGTGCGTGAGGCCGCAAAGTGATATGAGGTGTTACCGGCTAGATCAATGTGACTTGGAATCGGGTTCCTGACACAATCTATGTCAACATAAAATAAATTTGGAAGCGGATGCCAAACCCGTTCGTGATCCTCAACGACGTTTGAATCCTAAAATGAAAGAAGTGGTAAGAAAAGAAATACTTAAGCTTCTGGAGGCAGGTATAATTTATCCCGTTGCTGATAGTCAGTGGGTAAGTCCTTTCCATTGTGTCCCTAAGAAGGGAGGTATTACTGTCGTCCCTAATGATAAATATGAATTGATCCTTCAAAGAATTATTATAGGTTATAGGATGGTAATTGATTTCCGCAAATTAAATAAAGCTACTAAGAAAGATCATTACCCCTTACCTTTTATTGATCAAATGCTAGAAAGATTATGCAAACATACACATTATTGCTTTCTAGATGGTTATTCTGGTTTCTCTCAAATACCCATGTCGGCTAAAGATCAATCAAAGACTACTTTTACATGCCCTTTCGGTACTTTTGCTTATAGACGTATGCCTTTTGGTTTATGTAATGCACTTGCTACCTTTCAAAGATGCATGATGGCTATATTCTCTGATTTTTGTGAAAAGATTTGTGAGGTTTTCATGGACGACTTTTCCGTCTATGTTTCCTCTTTTGATGATTGCTTGAGCAATCTTGATCGAGTTTTGCAGAGATGTGAAGAAACTAATCTTGTCTTGAATTGGGAAAAGTTCCACTTTATGGTTAATGAAGGTATTGTCTTGGGGCACAAAGTTTCTGAAAGAGGTATTGAAGTTGATAAAACCAAGGTTGATGCTATTGAAAATATGCCATGTCCCAAGGACATCAAAGGTATAAGAAGTTTCCTTGGTCACGCCGGATTTTATAAGAGGTTTATTAAGGACTTCTCAAAAATTTCGCGGCCTCTGACTAATTTATTACAAAAAGATGTACCATTTGTCTTTGATGATGATTGTGTAGAAGCATTTGAAATACTTAAGAAAGCATTAGTCTCTGCACCTGTTGTTCAACCAACTGATTGGAATTTACCCTTTGAAATTATGTGTGATGCTAGTGATTATGCTGTAGGTGCTGTTCTAGGGCAAAGAGTTGATAAGAAATTAAATTTTATCCATTATGCTAGTAAGACTGTAGACAATGCTCAAAGAAATTATGCTACTGCCGAAAAGGAACTTTTAGCAGTTGTATTCGCTTGTGATAAATTCAGACCCTATATTGTTGATTCTAAAGTAACTATTCACACCGATCATGCTGCTATTAAATATCTTATGGAAAAGAAAGATGCAAAACCTAGACTTATTAGATGGGTTCTCTTGCTGCAAGAATTTGATTTGCATATTGTCGATAGAAAAGGAGCTGAGAACCCCGTTGCAGATAACTTATCTAGGTTAGAGAATGTTCTTGATGACCCACTACCTATTGATGAAAGCTTTCCTGATGAATAATTAAATGTCATAAGCACTTCTCGTAGCACTCCATGGTATGCTGATTATGCTAATTATATTGTTGCTAAATTTATACCACCTAGCTTCACATACCAACAAAAGAAAAAGTTTTTCTATGATTTGCGACATTACTTTTGGGATGACCCACATCTTTATAAAGAAGGAGTAGATGGTGTTATTAGACGTTGTGTGCCTGAGCATGAACAGGAACAGATCCTATGCAAGTGTCACTCCGAAGCTTATGGAGGACACCACGCTGGAGATAGAACTGCACATAAGGTATTGCAATCCGGTTTTTTTTGGACTACTCTCTTCAAGGATGCCCGTACGTTTGTTTTGTCTTGCGATGAATGTCAAAGAATTGGTAATTTTGTAGACGTCAAGAAATGCCTATGAATTATTCACTTGTTATTGAACCCTTTGATGTTTGGGGCTTTGATTATATGGGACCTTTTCCTGCCTCTAATGGATATACACATATTTTAGTTGTTGTTGATTACGTTACTAAGTGGGTAGAAGCTATTCCAACTAGTAGTGTTGATCATAACACCTCTATTAAAATTCTTAAGGAAGTTATTTTTCCGAGGTTTGGAGTCCCTAGATATTTAATGACTGATGGTGGTTCACATTTTATTGATGGTGCTTTCCGTAAAATGCTTGCTAAATATGACGTTAATCATAGAATTGCATCTCCTTATCACCCACAGTCTAGTGGTCAAGTAGAATTGAGTAATAGAGAGCTCAAATTAATTTTGCAAAAGACTGTTAACAGGTCTAGAAAGAATTGGTCCAAGAAACTTGATGATGCATTATGGGCCTATAGAACTGCATATAAGAATCCTATGGGTATGTCTCCGTATAAAATGGTTTATGGAAAAGCATGTCACTTACCTCTCGAACTAGAACATAAGGCATATTGGGCTATCAAAGAGCTCAACTATGATTTCAAACTTGCTGGTGAGAAGAGGTTATTTGATATTAGCTCACTTGATGAATGGAGAACCCAAGCTTATGAAAATGCCAAGTTGTTTAAAGAAAAAGTTAAAAGATGGCATGACAAAAGGATACAAAAGCGTGAGTTTAATGTAGGTGATTATGTATTGCTATACAACTCTCGTTTAAGATTTTTTGCAGGAAAACTTATCTCTAAATGGGAAGGTCCCTACGTTATCGAGGAGGTCTATCGTTCCGGTGCCATAAAAATCAACAACTTCGAGGGCACAAATCCGAAGGTGGTAAACGGTCAAAGGATCAAACATTATATCTCAGGTAATCCCATAAATGTTGAAACCAATATTATTGAAACCGTAACCCCGGAGGAATACATAAGGACACTTTCGCACCGTTTGGACTCAAAAGGAATAGGTATGTGGTACGGTAAGTAAACCGACTCCAAAACAATTTTTAAGGCAATATTTCTCCGTTTTGGAATATTTAGAAAAATAGAAAAATAAGTGGCAGTCCGGGAAGGACACGAGGCCTTCATGAGGGTGGAGGGCGCGCCCTACCCCCCTGGGCACGCCCCCTACCTCGTGAGCACCTCGTGTGCTCTCCGGACTCCGTTTTCTTGCACGATGCTTATTTTGGTCGGTAAAAATTCATTATATATTCCCCCGAAGGTTTTGACTCCTGTATCACGCAATTATCCTCTGTTCTTGTTTCGAGTTGTTTTCTGTCAGGGTTGTCAAGGCCAGGCATCATGTCGCCCCCCTCCTCCGACAATGGTGACAAAGATGCTTGGCTAATGAAGATAGAGCTGAAGAGGGAAGAACCCATGGAGATCAACAAGGATGAAAGGATCAAGAAGGCCACGGGGGAACAAGCTCCGCAGCAGAAGACACCCTCCAACTTGATCACAACTTTTCAACCCAACTGAAATCAAGCTTTCAAGATGATTGAGTTAGCTCAGATTCAAAACAAGTACCTCACAAGTGAAAATATTTTGTTGAAGGAGCATATTGTTGCACTCAAGGGCATTATCCGCAAGTTGGAGGACCTCTTACGCTCGATGTGCGACTATCCAACACCTCCACCTTCACCGACAAAGAAGGAGACATAATCACATGGGTATGGGCACTCCCCTTGGCAACTGCCATGCTTGGGGGAAGTGCCCCGGTATTGTATCACCATCACAACTCCTATCTTTACCGTTTTTCTTAGTTCGATCCTATTAGTAGTATCTTGATCTAGTAGAATAAAGTTTATGGCATGATCTAGTTTTGAGTTTTGCTTTATGATCCCTCTATGTAATCGAGTCCGTGAGCTATATATATAATAAAGTTTAGTGTTGAGTCAAGGGCTTGATTATTTTGCCATGATCTTGGGTGAATAATAGAAAGAAAGAAGAAAAAGAATAAAAAGAAACAAAGAGTTCATATTGATCTTATTGAGAGTAATGACTTCACATAGAAAGAGTATGATGATTAAAAGTTGTTGGTAGTTGGCAAATATAGCTTTGGTCATCGTTGCAATTAATAGGAAGTAATAAGGAAAGAGAGGTTTCACATATAGATATATTATCATTGACATCTTTTATGATTGGGAGCACTCATTAAAATACAACATGCTAAAGAGTTGATGTTGGACAAGGAAGACAATGTGATGAGTTATGTTTTCTTATATCTGAGATAACTATGTTGTCATGGATCCTCTAACATGTTGAGCTTGCCTTTCCCCCTCATGCTAGCCAAATTCTCAGCACAAGTAGAGATACTACTTGTGCTTCCAAATACCCTTAAAACAGTTTAGCCATGAGAGTCCACCATATCTACCTATGGATTGAGTAAGATCCTTCAAGTAAGTTGTCATCGGTGCAAGCAATAAAAATTGCTCTCTAAATATGCATGACTTATTAGTGCAGAGAAAATAATCTTTGTACGAACTTGTTGTGGAAGTAATAAAAGCGACGGACTGCATAATAAAGGTCCACAAACAAGGGGCAATATAAAGTGACGTTCTTTTGCACTAAGATGTTGTGCATCAACCCTAAAAGAGCATGGCAACCTCTGCTTCCCTCTGCGAAGGGCCTATCTTTTATTATTATCATCTACCTTATGCAAGAGTCACGGTGATCTTCACCTTTCCTTTTTCATTTTATCCTTTGGCAAGCCCACCATGTTGGAAAGAACATGATATACATATCTAACTGGATGTAGGGGAGCATGAATTATTATTGTTGACATTACCCTTGAGGTAAAAGGTTGTGGGGCAAAACTCTAAGCCCCTATATTTCTCTGTGTCCGATTAAAACTCCGTAACCACAAGTATTGCATGAGTGCTAGCAATTATGAAGCTAAATGATAGTTGAGTATGTGGACTTGCGTTTAAGCTCTGACATAGACTCTTTCTGATGTTATGATAAATTGCAATTGCTTCAATGACTGAGGTTATAATTTGTTGGTGCCCAATAAGGTTTCTGATTCATACCTTTGCATTGTGAAAAGATCATCACTTGAAAATAAGTAATCATATGACAAAATCTATATATGTTGCTGTTATGAGAATAATCATGATGCCTTCATGTATGTATTTTATTTTTATCGACGCCTCTACCTCTAAACATGAGGACATATTTATTGTTATCAGCTTTTCCCTTGAGGACAAGCGAGGTCTAAGCTTGGGGGAGTTGATACGTCCATTTTGCATCATGCTTTTATATCGATATTTATCGCATTATGGGTTGTTATTTCACATTATGCTACAATACTTATGGCTATTCTCTCTTATTTTACAAGGTTTACATGAAGAGGGAGAATGCCGGCAGCTGGAATTCTAGGCTGGACAAGGAGCAAATATTGGAGACCTATTCTGTGCAACTCCAAAAGTCCTGAAACTCCACGGAATATCTTCAAATAAATAAAGAAAAATCATCGCTAAAGATGAAGGCCGGGGCCCACACCTGCTCACGAGGGTGGGGCGCCCTGTGGGCGCCCCTACCTCGTGGGCCCCTGGTAGCTCTCCGATGCCCATCTTCTCCTATATGAAGTCTTTCGATGAGAAAAACATTTAGCAACCTTTCGACGAGACTCCGCCACGAGGCGGAACCTTGGCGGAACCAATCTAGGGCTCCGGCAGAGCTGTCTGTCTTGGGGACACTTCTCCGGAGGGGAAATCATCGTCATCATCATCACCAACGCTCCTCTCCTCGAGAGAGGGCAATCTCCATCAACATCTTCACCTGCACCATCTCATCTCCATACCCTAGTTAATCTCTTGTATCCAATTCTTGTCTCCAAGTCCGGGATTGGTGCTAGTAGGTTGCTAGTAGTGTTGATTACTCCTTATAGTTGATGCTAGTTGGTTTATTTGGTGGAAGATCATATGTTCAGATCCTTTATGCATATTATTACCCCTCTGATTATGAACATGAACATGCTTTATGAGTAGTTATGTTTGTTCCTGAGGACAAGAGAGAAGTCTTGCTATTAGTAGTCATGTGAATTTGGTATTCGTTCGATATTTTCATGAGATGTATGTTGTCTAGCCTCTAGTGGTGTTATGTGAACGTCGACTACATAACACTTCACCATTATTTGTGCCTAGAGGAAGGCATTGGGAAGTAATAAGTAGATGATGGGTTGCTAGAGTGACAGAAGCTTAAACCCTAGTTTATGTGTTGCTTCGTAAGGGGCTGATTTGGATCCATATGTTTCATGCTATGGTTAGGTTTACCTTAATACTTTTGTTGTAGTTGCGGATGCTTGCAATAGAGGTTAATCATAAGTGGGATGCTTGTTCAAGTAAGAACAGCACCCAAGCACCGGTCCACCCACTGTCGGGGAAGCTGATCGTGACCCACGAACACCTATGGGACCTGGCGGACCGAGTCCCTTTTGGTTCAGAGGGGGGCGGAGATTGCACGAAGAGCAGATCGAGGCGATGCACACGAGCAGTTTACCCAGCTTCGGAGCTCTCCGGAGAGATAATACTCCTACCGCTGCTTGGTTGATTGTATTGTGTCCTTGCTAGGGAGCAATGAGAGCTACAAAAACCTAGCCTGAGTGAGTGTAGTCTCGAATGAGTCGAATGAACCGAACCCTTTCTACGTTGCACATGGGCCTCCTTTTATAGGCTCAAGGGGTCTCCGACAGGTGGCAACGCAGATGAGGGTACAAATGGAAAAAACAGTAGTTGGTACACCGACTTGTATAGTGTACTCTACCTAACTCTGACGGCAAGGGACAAGAGTAATAAATGTCCGTCCCTGTCGCCTAAACAGTGCGACAGGGACCGTCAGGTGCGCCACCGTTTGCCACGATGGTAAGCTTGTCAGCGCCGCTTATCGCTGCTCCCCGCTGGCTGCACAGCCTCTTGACACGCACGCCTGGAATGGCCCCATGGCGACACGTTGGTGGATGAGCTGGAGCGGAGATGAAGAGAGGTTGCCTGCCGCGGCAAGCACCTTGCCGCGGTTGAATCCTTGTCGCGCTCGGGAGCTTGTCGCTCACCAAGCCTTCCCGGCAAGCTCCTCTTGTCGGGGTCTTGTCTTCTTCGTGCCTTGAGTGGCCTTCCCGGCAAGCTCCTCTTGCCGGGGCCTTGAATACTTTGCTCTTGAATGGCTCCAAAGGAGCCGCGGAGGACCTTGGCGGTCACTAGGCAAGCCTTGCCACGGGGTGCTGCAACTGCCCGTGCACGAGTTCGGGATACTAGGGTACCCCTACTCTAGTACACCGACAGGAGCCCCCGGGCTTGGGCCACACACGGCGCCGAGCTCTATTGGGCCAGGCCCAAAACAGTGCACGGGCACGCGCGGCCTAGATCGCGCAGTTACTCGCTCCGGACCCACCACGTCTGCCACGAACAGCACGCGTCGACTGCGGCGTCGTGGGGAGAGATCGTGGGGGTTTCTTTAATTGGAAAAGAGGAACGTCCGCCCCCTCTCCCTCCTTATAAGCAGGGGAAACAGGGGCAAGACGCCCACCTTGCCATTGCTGTCACATCAAAAACCACCGCCGCTCCCCCCTTCTTCTCAAGTCCGAAGAGAGCGACGCTCCGCCCCCCATTGCCACCAGCGCCATCAACGCCGTCGGACTCCTCCACCACCTCTGCCATGGCTCCGAAAGCCGACAAGGGGAAGGGCGTGAAGTCGGCCGAGGCGCAGCGGCTCGCGGCGCTGCAGAAGGAGCGGGCCACCTTCGACCCCCTGCTCGATGCAAAGGAGCTGCGGGAGGGGTACTACCTCTTCTGGTCGACGGAGACGCGGGCGCACCCACGCACGAGGGTGATCTCCGCCGCCGCATCCGAGAAGGTTTCTGTCGGGTATCCCTTCTTCGCGCTTTTCTTCTACTGCGGGCTCTGCCCGCCCTTTTCCGAATTCTTTTGCGACAATATGAACACCTACGGCCTCCGCCTCCTTGATTTCACCCCCAACGCCGTCCTGACCATGGCAGTTTTCGCACACCTTTGCGAAAACTTTGTCGGAGTCCACCCAAATGTAGCCCTCTTCCGCTACTTCTTCATGCCCCGCGTAGAGAGAGGAGAGCCGCTTGCCGGAGGGATTGCTTGGATCTCTAGGATCGGCAAGAAAGAAGCGTATCTGGAAGGAGAGCTCCGCAGCAAGTGGGAGGAGTGGAGAGCCGATTGGTGTTGGATCATTGAGGAAAACCCGCAGCCCTTCACTGCCCAGCGCCAAACTCCCATAGTGCGCGGCAACGATTGGAGCAACTTGGCGCCGGAGGATGCGAGGTTGAAGATTGCCGTGACCCGGATCTTGCGTCTCAGGCATGCCGGACTCACTGTAGGCGCTGTTGGCGCAGATTTCCTTCGCCGCCGCATTGCGCCCTTGGAGGAGAGGAGGAGGCCTGCTTGGGAGTTCCAAAACGCGGCAGACATCATGAGGTTGCGCCCGGGCCTCAACTAGAACTTCACTGTCTTGGAGCTGGATGCGATGCTGCTGGAGCTGTTCAAGCACGACGTAGATCACCCCGAGTGGTTCATGTTGCCGAGGGGGGTCGTCCCTTTGTGCAGCAACTCTTCGCTTGACCGCATCCGCGCGATGATGCCGTTGTGCGATTCCCATGAGATCATTCCAACTTGGCAAGAGCCTGCCGACGACATCGTGCAGCAGTTCTTCAACAGCTTGGAAGAAGTGCCAATCCACGCCGACGAGCAGAAGTGGCTCACCCGCGACACCACCGACGCTGAGCTGTAGCGCATCGCCACCAGGCTGGAGGAGGCGGCGGAAGCTGCTGCCACTGGTGAGTTCGGGTTCACCGTGGAGGAGGCGGAGGCAGCCGAGGCGGCAAGCCTTGCCGACCGAGAGGAGCTTGCCGGCGCGGAGGAGCAGGCCGAGCCCGATGCTGAGCCGAACGAGCCTGCCGGGGGCGCCTCCCCTCCACCTTCAGGTGGCTTGTCGCGGGAGGAGCCCGCGTCCCCGCCAAGAAGGCGCCTCCGCAAGACCGGGGAAGTGGCGGGGCGGCAGACGGGCCAACAGCCGTCGCGCGCGCATGACGACGCTTCCACCGCTGCAAGCTCTGTTGCAGCTGGAGCGCCCACGCCGCCACAACAAGCTGGAGCGGGCCTTCGGGACCACGGCTCCCGCACCCACTAAGCGTCCGAGGGAGCCTACTCTTCCAGCTCGCCGCACTGAGGCGGAGCGGATTTGACTTCTCCGCCTCAGCCCGAGGAAGAAGAAGAAGAGTAAGATCTTGTCGCTGTTACTTGTAATTCTTCAATTTGCTGCTTTGTCTTGTATCTGATTTGCCTCATTCTGAACTCTTTCCTTTTTCAGGACGCTGGCTCAGAGGGCGTCGAAGAGAGCCAAGACCCCGGTGGTTGTCATCGAAGACGATCCCCCCGTGGCGACAGGAGGCGCGTCTGAGACTCCCTTGCCGGATCCGGCAACCCTTCTTCAGAGCAGCCCCCAGCACAGCCCCCAGCGTAAGTACTTGGTTTATTTCTTGCGGTTAGGTGTGCGTGGGTGCTCCTTCTTTATTGATATCTGACTTGTTGATTTGTGTAGGAGCAGAGCAGCCTCATCAGGAAGGCCCAGAAGTCGCTCCCGAGATTCTGTCTGCTTCAACTACGCCGCCAAGGGAGAATTCTCCGGCAAGGGAGCGCTCTCCGGCAAGGGAGGCCTCTCCGACAAGGGAGGTTTCTCCGACAAGGGGCAGCGCCGGCAATCCTCCGGTGGTGGAGACCGCGGCCACAGATCCCATTGCAGGTAACCCTTTTGTGTGACAATTTCCCTTGGGTTCTTTTTTCTTCTGTTCTTCTTTTTGAACATTTGCTTGACTGTTCTTTCTTTCTCTGATCATCAGATCCATCTGCCGGAGAGCCGATAGAGACTGAGGTTGCCGGCGAGGAGGACGCGCGCGGCAACAATGACGACGCCGCCAACATGGAGGTGGAGGCCGGCGCCGATGGGTCCGCCGGCGAGGAGGCCACCAAGGCTGCTGGCGCAAAGGCTGGGGAGGGGTTTGGTGATCGTACTGACGACCCTGAGGCCGCAGGAGCGCCAGGCGCTACGCCGACCGCTGATCCCTCCGGCACCGATGCAGCACCAGGCTCCGAAGAGCCCCAGCCCGGCGCCTATCTGAAGGCCGGCGACGGTGTCTTCATCAAGCTTCCATGGGCGTCGAGCTCCAGGGCGCCGGTCGAGGGAGAGACCTTCGACGAGGAGCTGCTCGCCTCCGCTGGGCTGTCGCTAGTTGACGCGCCAAGCAGCAGCAGTGGCGAGTCTGAGGAGGAGCAGCTGCTGAAGAAGCTGTTGTCGCTCTACCGCGCCCGACAAGCTAAGTTGGAGTCCCGGGAAGCACTTGTCGCGAGGGCGGGAGCTGACATGGAGAAGCGCGCAGAAGAGCTCCGGCGCGCCAACAAAGAAGCCCTCCGGGACGTAGCAGAAGCGCGGGAGCAACTCTCCGAAGAGCGCACAGCCTTCATTCTTGAGAAGGCTGAGGTCGAGGAGCAGCAAAGGCTTGCCGGCGAGAAGCTATCTGCGCAAGAAGGCGAGCTAGCGCAGCGGAAGATCAACCTTGACAGCTATGAGGAAGATCTTGCTGCGCGCGAGCAATCACTTGGCGGAGCACTCAAGGAGGCAAAGGACGCTGCCGCAGCTGCCGAGGCCGCCAAGAAGGAGTTAGAGATGAGGGTGGTGCAGCTGGAGGCCACCCTCCAGAGGAGCGGCGAGGAGGTTGAAGGAAATATGCCCTAGAGGCAATAATAAAGTTATTATTTATTTCCTTATATCATGATAAATGTTTATTATTCATGCTAGAATTGTATTAACCGGAAACATAATACATGTGTGAATACATAGACAAACAGATAGTCACTAGTATGCCTCTACAAGACTAGCTCATTGATCAAAGATGGTTATGTTTCCTAACCATAGACATGTGTTGTCATTTGATTAATGGGATCACATCATTAGGAGAATGATGTGATTGACATGACCCATTTCGTTAGCTTAGCACTTGATCGTTTAGTATGTTGCTTATGCTTTCTTCATGACTTATACAAAGTTCCTGCAACTATGAGATTATGCAACTCCCGTTTACCGGAGGAACACTTTGTGTGCTACCAAACGTCACAACGTAACCGGGTGATTATAAAGGTACTCTACAGGTGTCTCCAAAAGTATATGTTGAGTTGGCATGAATCGAGATTAGGTTTTGTCACTCCGATTGTCGGAGAGGTATCTCTGGCCTTCTCGGTAATACACATCACATAAGCCTTGCAAGCATTGCAACTAATGAGTTAGTTGTGAGATGATGTATTATGGAACGAGTAAAGAGACTTACCAAGAATCTAGATTGAACTAGGTATTGGATACCGACGATCGAATCTCGGGTAAGTAACATACCGATGACAAAGGGAACAACGATATCGTTATGCGGTTTGACCGATAAAGATCTTCAGAGAATATGTAGGAACCAATATGGGCATCCAGGTTCCGCTATTGGTTATTGACCGAGAATGGTTCTAGGTCATGTCTACATAGTTCTCGAACCCGTAGGGTCCGCACGCTTAACGCTTCGATGACAGTTCATTATGAGTTTATAAGTATTGATGTACCGAAGGTTGTTCGAGTCCCGGATGTGATCACGGACATGACGAGGAGTCTCGAAATGGTCGAGACATAAAGATTGATATATTGGAAGCCTATGTTTGACTTGAAAGGTTCCGGATGAAAACAGGAAGTTCTCGGAACACCGGGGTTACGGAACCCCGGGAGGACTATGGGCCTTGATGGGCCATAAGAGAGAAGAGGAAGGGCCGGCCAGGCAGGCGCGCGCCCCCTCCCCTCTAGTCCGAATAGGACAGGAGAGAGGCGGCGCCTTCCCTCTTCCCCTCCTCCAATCCTAATCCAACTAGGAGAGGGGGGAGTCCTACTCGGTGGGAGTAGGACTCTCCAGCGCGCCCCCTAGGGCTGGCCGCACCCCTTGGCTCCTTTATATACGGGGCAGGGGCACCCATGACACACAAGTTGATCTACGGATCGTTCCTTAGCCGTGTGCGGTGCCCCCTCCACCATATTCCACTTCGTCATATCGTCATGAGCTTAGGCGAAGCCCTGCGCCGGAGAAGTCATATCGTCGCGGAGCTTAGGCGAAGCCCCGCGCCGATGGAGCATCATCATCGCCACCACGCCGTCGTGTTGACGGAACTCATCCCCGACACTTTGCTGGATCGAGTCCGGGATCGCCATCGAGCTGAACGTGTGCAGAACTCGGAGGTGCCGACGCTCGGTGCTTGGATCGGTCGGATCGTGAAGACGCACGACTACATCAACAGCGTTGTTATAACGCTTCGCTTTCGGTCTCACGAGGGTACGTGGACGACACTCTCCCCTCGTTGCTATGCCATCACCATGGTCTTGCGTGTGCGTAGGAAATTTTTTGAAATTACTACGTTCCCCAACAGAGGTCACCGCGCTGAAGCACGAGCGCGAGAAGGACGCCTACACTCTTGGCGAGCTGCAGGGCCATCTCGCTGAGAGGATCAAAGAGCTTGACGCCGCCAAGGACTCCAAGGCAGATCTGGAGCTGAAACTGACCACCTTGACGGAGACGCTGGACGGCGCCAAGGAGTGGGAAGCGGGCCTGTTGGAGAAGATCAAGGCCAACGAGGAGCTGCTGGTGAATGCCACGACCGCCCACAACACTCTCAGAGAGAACGTGATGCTCTGGACCGAGGGTCTTGTAAATACAGCCGCCGCCATCGACAAGGAGCTGATGGAGCTGGGGATGGTGGATCTCGGGTACCCCACCGACGAGCATCTCCAACCCAGCGCCAAGCTCAGCCTGTTCTTCAAGGGCGTGGTGGCGGCTCTCCAGCGGCTCCGGGAAGAGATCCCAAAGCAGCTGGCCGACGAGTCGCGCCAAATCTGTGCAGGGGCCCTCCAGAAGGTGTTGATGAAGGTGGCCTTCCGCAATCCAGGCATCAGCTTCGCCAACGTCCTCAAGTCCTTGCCGCCAACCGCTGACGTTGAAGCGCTCAAGACCCTTGTCGCACCCATCGTGGACAGGGTGACCGGAGTCAAGAGGGTTGATGGCGACCGCGTGGACTAGGCCGCCAAGTTTATCTTTCCCATGTCGCTGCTGATCATGTTTAGGAGAACAATTCATTAGATCTGCGACAAGTTATTTTTGTAATATACTCTATCTTAGGCAACGATTGCAAAGTTATTTCCTTTACTCGATTCCTTCCATTGTATGTTCGTGACCTACGCTTTTAGGGAACTTGTCGCTGGCATCCTTCCTTGAAGCGCTGAGTCTTGAACGTCAAGATTTCTGCTGGCGGTGCCGCCTCCGACAAGCAACCTTGTCGCAACTAGTTGCAGCTCACTTAAGTTGTTGAGCGGACTCGAAACAAAGTAAGGGCGCGACTAGCTACGAGTTGGTTCCTCCGCGCACAGGTTTTCCATACAAAGTACTATCGTTCGAGGAAGATAACTTAAAAATTTAAAAACTGATTGCTTAAACTTAGCAACTTAGCTTTTTTGTCGTTTGCTTCCCGGCAAGGCGATACTTCCTCGAGCGACACTTGGTGGCCCACACCATTATCTTCTCCTTCCCCGGCTAACTTGTGGGTGGATGAACCTTCCTTTCTTTTGAGAAGAAAGAAGAGAAAATAAAGTTATGGAGCCTTGTGGCTCGTTATCGCTTACCGGGTGTCCTCGATGGCAACAATACAATACGTGCCTTGCAACCCTTTCTGTCACTGGGTAAGGACACAACAAGATTGAACCCAAAGCTATGCACTTCTCCCATTGCAAGAGCTACAAATCTTGTTGGCCAAACCAAACGGATAATTCGAAGAGACTTGCAAAGATAACCAATCATACATAAAAGAATTCAGAGAAGATTCAAATACTATTCATAGATAAGCTGGATCATAAACCCACAATTCATCGGTCTCAACAAACACACCGCAAAAAGAAGATTACATCGAATATATCTCCACGAGAGAGGGGGAGAATATTGTATTGAGATCCAAAAAGAGAGATGAAGCCATCTAGCTACTAGATATGGACCCGAAGGTCGGAAGTAAACTACTCACACTTCATCGGAGGGGCTATGGTGATGATGTAGAACCCCTCCGTGGTGGATGCCCCCTATGGCGGAGCTCCGGAACAGGCCCCAAGATGGGATCTCGTGGATACAGGAAGTTGCGGCGGTGGAATTAGGTTTTTGGCTCATGTTCTGATCGTTTGGGGGTACGTAGGTATATATAGGAGGAAGGAGTACGTCGCTGGAGCAACAGGGGCCCACGATGGGGCGCGCCCTAGGGGGTGCGCCCCACCCTAGTGACCGCTCTATTGTTCCTTGGCGAGGGTCCAAGTCTCTGGATCACGCTCGTGAGAAAATCACGTTTCGAAGGTTTCATTCCGCTTGGACTCCGTTTGATATTCCTTTTCTTCAAACACTGAAATAGGCAAAAACAGCAATTCAGGCTGGGCCTCCAGTTAATCGTTAGTCCCAAAATAATATAAAAGTGGAAAATAAAGCCCAATATAGTCCAAAATAGTAGATAAAGTAGCATGGAGCAATCAAAATTATAGATACGTTGGAGACGATCGTATCCCCAAGCTTAATTCCTGCTCTTCCTCGAGTAGGTAAATGATAAAAAGAGAATTTTTTATGTGGAGTGATACTTTGGCATAATTTCAATGTAAATCTTCTTAATCATGGTATGAATATTCAGATCTGAAAGATTCAAGACAAAAGTTCATATTGACATAAAAATAATAATACTTCAAGCATACTAACTAAGCAATTATGTCTTCTCAAAATAACATGGCCAAAGAAAGTTATCCCTACAAAATCATATAGTCTGGCTATGCTCCATCTTCCCCACACAAAATATTTAAATCATGCACAACCCCGATGACAAGCCAAGCAATTGTTTCATACTTTAACATTTTCAAAACTTTTTCAATCTTCACGCAATACATGAGCGTGAGCCATGGATATAGCACTATATGTGGAATAGGATGGTGGTTGTGGAGAAGACAAAAAGGGAGAAGATAGTCTCACATCAACTAGGCATATCAACGGGCTATGGAGATGCCCATCAATAGATATCAATGTGAGTGAGTAGGGATTGCCATGCAATGGATGCACTAGAGCTATAAGTATATGAAAGCTCAACAAAAGAAACTAAGTGGGTGTGCATCCAACTCGCTTGCTCACGAAGACCTAGGGCATTTGAGGAAGCCCATCATTGGAATATACAAGCCAAGTTCTATAATGAAAAATTCCCACTAGTATATGAAAGTGACAAAATGAGAGACTCTCTATCATGAAGATCTTGGTGCTACTTTGAAGCACAAGTGTGGTAAAAGGATAGTAACATTGTCCCTTCTCTCTTTTTCTCTCATTTTTTATTTGGGCCTTTTCTCTTATTTTTTATGGCCTCTTTTTTTTCGTCCGGAGTCTCATCCCGACTTGTGGGGGAATCATAGTCTCCATCATCCTTTCCTCACTTTGGACAATGCTCTAATAATGATGATCATCACACTTTTATTTTTCTTACAACTCAACAATTACAACTCGATACTTAGAACAAAATATGACTCTATATGAATGCCTCCGTGTGTACAGGATATGCAATGAAACATGAGTGACATGTATGAAAGAATTATGAATGGTGTCTTTGCCACAAATACGATGTCAACTACATGATCATGCTAGCAATATGACAATGATGGAGCGTGTCATAATAAACGGAACGGTGGAAAGTTGCATGGCAATATATCTCGGAATGGCTATGGAAATGCCATGATAGGTAGGTATGGTGGCTGTTTTGAGGAAGATATATGGTGGGTGTATGATACCGGCGAAAAGTGCGCGGTATTAGAGAGGCTAGCAATGGTGGAAGGATGGGAAAAAGTGTGTATAATCCATGGACTCAACATTAGTCATAAAGAACTCATATACTTATTGCAAAAATCTAGAAGTTAGCAAAGAAAAGTATTATGCGCATGCTCCTAGGGGGATAGATTGGTAGGAAAATACCATCGTTCGTCCCCGACCGCCACTCATAAGGAAGACAATAAATAAATAAATCATGCTCCGAGTTCATCACATAACGGTTCACCATACGTGCATGCTACGGGAATCACAAACTTAAACACAAGTATTCTTTAAATTCACAACTACTCAACTAGCATGACTCTAATATCACTATCTTCATATCTCAAAACAATTATCAAGCATCAAACTTATCTTAGTATTTAACGCACTCAAAAGAAAGTTTCACATATCTTGAATACCAAGTATATTAACATTAAGCAAATTACCATGCTATTAACGACTCTCAAAATAATCTAAGTGAAGCATGAGAGATCAATAGTTTCTTTAAAACAAATCCACCACCGTGCTCTAAAAGATCTAAGTGAAGTACTAGAGCAAAAATTATCACGCTCAAAAGATATAAGTGAAGCACTACGAGCAAAACTATCGAGCTCAAAAGATATAAGTGAAGCACATAGAGTATTTTAGCAAATTCTAATCAAATTGGCTTCTCTCGAAAGGTGTGTACAGCAAGGATGATTTTGGTAAACTAACAAGCAAAGACACAAATAATACCAGACGCTCCAAGCAAAACACTTATCATGTGGTGAATAAAAATATAGCTCCAAGTAAATTACCGATGGAAGTGGACGAAAGAGGGGATGCCTTCCGGAGCATCCCCATGCTTTAACTTTTTGGTGTCCTTGGATTATCTTGGGGGTGCCATGGGCATCCCCAAGCTTAGGCTCTTGCCACTCCTTGTTCCATAATCCATCAAAAGAATTCACCCAAAACTTGAAAACTTCACAACACAAACCTCAATAGAAATCGCGTGAGCTCCGTTAGAGAAAGAAAACAAAAGACTACTTTAAAGTACTGTAATGAACTCATTATTTACTTATATTGGTGTTAACCCTACTGTATTATAACTTCTCTATGGATTATAAACTATTTTACTAGCCATAGATTCATCAAAATAAGCAAACAACACACAAAAAACAGAATCTGTCAAAAACAGAACAGTCTGTAGTAATCTGTAACTAACGCAAACTTCTGGAACTCAACAAATTCTACCAAAATTAGAAGACCTAGAAAATTTGTTTATTGATCATAAGAAATTTGAATCAGTATTTTATCACGTTCTGGTGATTTTTAACAATTCGGTCACTGAGCGCAAAGTTTATGGAAATTACAGCAAGATCAAACAACTATCATCCAAGAAGATACAATAGGTTTAGCTTGGCACAAACACTGATTAAAACATAAAACCACATCTAAACAGAGGCTAGATGGATTATTTATTCCTAAAAATAAGGAAAAACAAAAAAACTAAAAATAAAATTGGGTTGCCTCCCAACAAGCGCTATCGTTTAACGCCCCTAGCTAGGCATTGATAATTTTAATGATGCGCACATGAAAGACAAGAATTGAAGAACAAAGAGAGCATCATAAAACACGTGAAAAACACATCTAAGTCTAACATACTTCCTATGCATAGGCATCTTATACAAAAACAAATTATCATACCAAGCAAAAAACTAGCATATACAAGGAAGCAGAAAGGAACAATAGCAATCTCAACATAACGAGAGGTAATTTAGCAACATGAAAATTTCTACGACCATATTTTCCTCTCTCATAATAATTACATGTGGGATAATAATCAAATTCAACAAAATAGCTATCACATAAAATAATTTCAACACGATCCACATGCATGCAAAGTTGACACTCTTCCGAAATAGTGGGATTAACATTAACTAAAGTCATGACCTCTCCAAACCCACTTTTATCAAAAATTTCATAAGATTGAATAATCTCCAAATATGTGGGATCTAAAGTTGACACCTTCCAAACCCACTTTCAATATTATTGCAAAAAATATTATCTATCTCATATTCATCATGGGGATTAAATAAATTTTCAAGATCATAAGAAGAATCACCCCAATCATGATCATTGCAACAAGTAGTAGACATAGCAAAACTAGCATCCCCAAGCATAGGGTTTTGCATATTATTAGCACAATTGAAATCAAGAGAATTTATAGTAGAATCATTGAAATCATGCTTTTCATTGAGGGAGCTATCAAGCTTGGGCCAAATAGCAACGATCTCATTTTTAACATAAGGAACTATAGCAAATTCGTCTCATAAATATTGGCATCATGGCCACAAGAATAGCAAGCATCATGTTCATCAAGGGATATTTCAACCAAATCATCGGAATCATCATTATCTATAGATTCATGCATATCATTATTTTCTTCCAAAGCAACGGTCATTCTTTCAATAAATTCTTGGACATGGACATTATGAGCAAGGTTTTCATTGCAATATTTAAGTATGACGGAATTTTCAGATTTGTTGAGAGTAAAATCATACTTTTCAATCAAAGAAGCAACTTCATGAGCACCCTTAAAAATGACAAATTCTTCAATTTGTTCGATATCATAGTAACTATAAACACCCCTTGCATAAGAAGATAAGATTTCATTATCATTGAACTCACATAGGTAGGGAAGGTGTTTTTTAGGGTTCCTAGAGCAACAAGTAAAATCACACATTTCACAAAGATTCCAAGCATAGCATAGCAAACTATTTATATGATACACAAAGTCTCCCTTTTTCAGACAAGCGATGACGCACAAAATGAGCATGCTGATCTAAAGATTTCCCATCAACTAGGCTAGTTGGGGTTTCAGCACGAGTGCATAAGGATCAAAGATGATCCAAGTAGAACACTTTAAGTGGATCCATATCAATAGATTTTTTAGCAAGCAGAGATGCAAGCAAATAGAAGGCACGTGGAAACACAAACAAAGATACATACGGGAAGAAGGCGAACGAAAAAAAAGAGAGGGCGAACAAAATGGCAAGGGTGAAGTGGGGGAGAGGAAAACGAGAGGCAAATGGCAAATAATGTAATGCGGGAGATAGGGATTGTGATGGGTACTTGGTATGTTGATTTTTGCGTAGACTATCCGGCAACGGCGCCAGAAATCCTTCTTGCTATGTCTTGAGCTTGCGTTGGTTTTCCCCGAAGAGGAGAGGATGATGCAGCAAAGTAGCGTAAGTATTTCCCTCAGTTTTTGAGAACCAAGGTATCAATCTAGTAGGAGGCCACGCTCAAGTCCCTCGTACCTGCACAAAACGATAGGTACTCGCAACCAACGCGATTAGGGGTTGTCAATCCCTTCACGGTCACTTACGAGAGTGAGATCTAATAGAGATGATAAATAATATTTTTGGTATTTTTGGTATAGAGATGCAAAGTGAAAAGTAAAAGGCAAAGTAAAAACAAAGCAAGTATAAAAGTGATGGAGATGGATATGATGAGAATAGACCTGGGGGCCATAGGTTTCACTAGTGGCTTCTCTCAAGAGCATAAGAATTCTGCGGTGGGTGAACAAATTACTGTTGAGCAATTGAACGAATTGAGCATAGTTATGAGTATATCTAGGTATGATCATGTATATAGGCATCACGTCCAAGACAAGTAGACCGAAACGATTCTGCATCCACTACTATTACTCCACTCATCGACCGCTATCCAGCATGCATCTAGAGTATTAAGTTAAAAACAGAGTAACGCCTTAAGCAAGATGACATGATGTAGAGGAATAAATTCATGCAATATGATAAATACCCCATCTTGTTATCCTCGATGGCAACAATACAATACGTGCCTTGCAACCATTTCTGTCACTGGGTAAGGACACCGCAAGATTGAACCCAAAGCTATGCACTTCTCCCATTGCAAGAACTACCCATCTAGTTGGCCAAACCAAACGTATAATTCGAAGAGACTTGCAAAGATAACAAATCATACATAAAAGAATTTAGAGAAGATTCAAATATTATTCATAGATAAGCTGGATCATAAACCCACAATTCATCGGTCTCAACAAACACACCGCAAAAAGAAGATTACATCGAATAGATCTCCACGAGAGAGGTGGAGAACATTGTATTGAGATCCAAAAAGAGAGAAGAAGCCATCTAGCTACTAGCTATGGACCCGAAGGTTTGAAGTAAACTACTCACACTTTATCGGAGGGGCTGTGGTGATGTTGTAGAAGCCCTCCGTGGTAGATGCCCCCTCCGGCGGAGCTCCGGAACAGGCCCCAAGATGGGATCTAGTGGATACAGGAAGTTGCGGCGGTGGAATTAGGTTTTTGGCTCTTGTTCTGATCGTTTGGGGGTACGTAGGTATATATAGGAGGAAGGAGTGCGTCAGTGGAGCAACAGGGGGCCCACGAGGCAGGGGGCGCGCCCCCCACCCACGTGACCGCCTCTGTTGTTCCTTGGCGTAGGGTCCAAGTCTCCTAGATCACGTTCGGTGCGGAAATCACATTTCGGAAGGTTTCATTCCGTTTGGACTCCGTTTGATCTTCGAAACATTGAAATAGGCAAAAAACAGCAAGTCTGGGCTGGGCCTCCGGTTAATAGGTTAGTCCCAAAAATAATATAAAAGTGGAAAATAAAGCCCAATATAGTCCAAAACAGTAGATAAAGTAGCATGGAGCAATAAAAAATTATAGATACGTTGGAGACGTATCAGTGCTCACGAGGGTGGGGGGCGCGCCCACCCCCCTAGGGCGCGCCCCCCTGCCTCGTGGGGCCCCCGTAGCTCCACCGACGTACCCCTTGCACCCATATATACCTACGTATCGTAAAACTTCCAGAACAGAAGATAGATCGGGAGTTCCGCCGCCGCAAGCCTCTGTAGCTACCAAAAACCTCTCGGGAGCCCGTTCCGGCACCCTGTCGGAGGGGGAACCCATCACCGGTGGCCATCTTCATCATCCCGGCGCTCTCCATGATGAGGAGGGAGTATTTCACCCTCGGGGCTGAGGGTATGTACCAGTAGCTATGTGTTTGATCTCTCTCTCTCGTGTTCCCTCTATGGCACGATCTTGATGTACCCCGAGCTTTGCTATTGTAGTTGGATCTTATGATGTTTCTCCCCCTCTACTCTCTTGTGATGAATTGAGTTTCCCCTTTGAAGTTATCTTATCGGATTGAGTCTTTTATGAGAACACTTGATGTATGTCTTGTCGTGCTTATCTGTGGTGACAATGGGATATCATGTGCCACTTGATGTATGTTTTGGTGACCAACTTGCGGGTTCCGCCCATGAACCTATGCATAGGGGTTGGCACACGTTCTTGACTCTCCGGTAGAAACTTTGGGGCACTCTTTGAAGTACTTTTATGTTGGTTGGATGAATCTGAGATTGTGTGATGCATATCGTATAATCATGCCCACAGATACTTGAGGTGACAATGGAGTATCTAGGTGACATTAGGTTTTTGGTTGATTTGTGTCTTAAGGTGTTACTCTAGTACGAACTCTTTTATAGATTGATCCGAAAGAATAACTTTGAGGTGGTTTCGTACCCTACCATAATCTCTACGTTTGTTCTCCACTATTAGTGGCTTTGGAGTGACTCTTTGTCGCATGTTGAGGGATTGTTATATGATCTATCTATGTTATTATTGTTGAGAGAACTTGCACTAGTGAAAGTATGAACCCTAGGCCTTGTTTCCTATCATTTCAATACCGTTTATGCTCACTTTTACCATTAGTTACCTTGCTGTTTTTATTATTTCAGATTACAAATACCTTTATCTACCATCCATATTGCACTTGTATCACCATCTCTTCGCCGAACTAGTGCACCTATACAATTTACCATTGTATTGGGTGTGTTGGGGACACAAGAGACTCTTTGTTATTTGGTTGCAGGGTTGCTTGAGAGAGACCATCTTCATCCTACGCCTCCCACGGATTGATAAACCTTAGGTCATCCACTTGAGGGAAATTTGCTACTATCCTGCAAACCTGTGCACTTGCAGGCCCAACAACGTCTACAAGAAGAAGGTTGCGTAGTAGACATCACCCCGCCCCCATGTCTCTTCAAGGCTCGGGGAGGGCCTATGGGACGACACCTCAGGGTCTTCCACCCTAGGCGACGGGGAAGCTAGGGGAGGCGACTCGCTCTCCATCATCTCCGGCGGCAGATCCCCCGAGGATGAGGATAGCTGGGGGAGATTATGGGCGAGACTAAAAATAGAACTTAGAGTTGTCGTCACAGTTCATAGAAATTGCATGAGTGTTAAGAATCCCGAGCTACTTACGAGTCAGCTTGGGGCTTGGTCCGGCGACGATGCTTCGGGATGGCCTCGACGTCTGACTCCGAGTCATCGGGGAGGGTAATTTTGTCTCTCTTGGAGGCTTCGGCCTCCTAGTCTTCGGAGGTCTCCCTCTTCTTGCCCTTGCAGGGAGGATCTTCTTCTTCCTCCTCCTCCTCGTCGTCGTCGTCCCCCTCGGGAAAGGACTGGGCATCAGCTTCTCCGGACATTGCGTCTGAAGTTCCCTCCTCTTTCTTCTTCTTCTTCTTGTCCTTCTTTACGGGCGCCTGGTATGGCGCCGGGACTAGAATCCTCATTAGCAGAGGATTGGCAGGTTCTTCGGGGAGCGGAGCCGGACACTGGATCTGCTCCGCCTTCTTGATCTAGACCTGTTTAGGGATGGGCTACTCAAATACTTCTCCTTCAGAGCAACGAACCTATTGGTGTTCGGAGGTTTAGGAATTTACCTCAGAGGCCGGATGGTTGCAGTCTAGGTCGGTGTCGTCTGATGACTTTGGCCATGTTTTTTGCTTCTTAAAAAGCAACTTCAAGATCCCCTTATGCGTTGTGCCATAGAACCATTGTAGGGTCCGCGGCCCTTCCGGATTGAACTCCCACATCTTGAGGGGCCGCCGCTGGCAGGGAAGTGCTCGGCGGATCAGCATCACTTGGATTACGTCAGCGAGGGTAATGTCCTTCGCTATCATGCTCTGGACGCATTTCTGCAGCAGCAACACCTCGGGGACCGACCCCCAGAACGGACCCTTGTCGGTCCAGGATGTGAGCCTCAGCGGGGGTCCGGATGTAAAGGCTGGAGCGGCTGCCCACTTGGAGCCGCGGGCTTCCATGATATAGAACCATTCCTGTTGGCATATCTTGACGGTGTCCACAAGGACTCCCTTTGGCCAACTAACTTTGGGGAGCTTTCTCACCATGGCACCACCACAGTCCGTGTGTTGCCCGTCAACCACCTTAAGCTTCACATTAAAGATCTTGAGCCATAAGCCAAAGTGTGGAGGGACGCGGAGGAAGGCCTCACACACGACGATGAACACCGAGATGTGGAGGAACGAATTTGGGGCCAGATCGTGAAAATCCAGCCCGTAGTAGAACATGAGACCCTTACGATGGGGTGGAGGGCGAATCCGAGTCCGTGGAAGAAGTGGGGGATGAACACCACCCTCTCGCCGGGCTCCGGAGTAGAGATGACCTGCGCCGTATTGGGAAGCCTGTGCTTGATTTCCGCGGTTAGATACCACGCTTCCCGCAGCTCCTTGATGTTCTCCTCCGTGACGGAGGAGTCCATCCACCTGCCTCGAGAGCCGACCATAGTCGGAGGAGTTGCAGAGGGGAGAAAAAGCTTGGAACTTGGGCGCTGGAGCTCGAGTATGGAGAGGCAGAGAGAGAATGAGGCATGGGGTGGAAGAGTTGGATTCTATCCACTTATATGGACTGCGAATATCAAGCGTCCCCCTCCCTCAAGCCTTAAAACTCGCCTGTTCCCAAGGGGTCTTGCGAACAGCACGGTTAGGTTACCAAAACTCGTATTTATGAGAATCCGGCAATAAGGGGACACGATCTCTGCTTTGACAAGACGTGTCAATGGGAGTTGCGTACTGAAACGCAAGGCGGGAGGCCCAAAAACGGTTTGAAATGATAACATAGCCAAACATGACGTTTCGCCAGAAAAAGCTGTCGATGGATATATTTTAAGTATTATGCTCTTATGGTTGGAAGGTTAACCTATTGTACAGAGCTAGATATAGATCTCTTGTTCTCTTGTTCAGAGGATTACTTTGGAGTATTCGGAGGAGGAACCCGCCTTGCGATGCCGAAGACACCTTCTGCCGAACTCATCATCATCGGAAGACTAGTTCAGGGGCTACTGAGGGAGTCCTGAATTACAGGGTCCTCGGGCGTCCGGGCTATGTGATGTGGGCCGGACTCATGTGCCATGAAGGTACAAGATAGAAGGCCTTCCCCCGTGTCCGGATGGGACTCTCCTTGGCGTGCAAGGCAAGCTTGGCATGCAGATATGAAGATTCCTTTCTCTGTAAACCAACTCTGTACAAACCTAACCCCCTCCGGTGTCTATATAAACCGGATGGTTTTATCCGTATAGGCGGTCATAATCATACAGGCTAGACATCTAGGGTTTAGTCATTACGATCTCGAGGTAGATCAACTCTTTTAACCCCTATACTCATCAAAGCCAATCAAGCAGGAAGTAGGGTATTACCTCAATCAAGAGGGCCCGAACCTGGGTAAACATTGTGTCCCCTACCTCCTGTTACCTTCGATCCTTAGACACACAATTCAGGATCCCCTACCCGAGATCTGCCAGTTTAGACACCGACATTGACCATATCACATCACAATATGCCCTGCAAAAACAAGTTAGATGTCCTCTACTTTGTTGTTGCAAGTTTTACGTGGCTGCTGTGGGCTTCTAGCAAGAACTGTTCTTACCTACACATCAAAACCACAATGGTGATTTATCAAGTTTGTTGTTTTAACCTTCAACAGGGACCGGTCGCAGTCAAATTAGATTCAACTAAAGTAGGAGAAACAGACACCCGCCAGCCACCTTTATGCAAAACTAGTTGCATGTCTGTCGGTGGAACCGATCTCATTAACGTGGTCATGTAAGGTTGGTCTGGGCCGCTTCATCCAGCAATACCGCCGAATCAAAATAAGACATTGGTAATAAGCAGTATGACGATCCCCGCACACAACTCTTTGTGTTCTACTCGTGCATATCATCTACGCATAGACCTAGCTCTAATACTACTGTTGGGAAACGTAGCAAGCAATTAAAAAAATTCCTACGCTCACGCAAGATCTATCTAGGAGATGCATAGCAATGAGGGGGGGAGTGTGTCTACGTACCCTCATAGACCAAAAGTGGAAGCATTTGACAAAGCGGTTGATGTAGTCGAACTTTTTCTAGCTCCAACCGATCAAGCATAGAACGTACGGCACCTCCGAGTTCTGCACACGTTCAGCACAATGACGTCCCTCACCTTCTTGATCCAGCAAGGTGTCGAGTAAGTAGATGAGTTATGTCAGCACGATGGCAAGTGATTCTCACAGGGCTTCGCCTAACCACTGCAAAACTATGAGCGGGGGTGTAAACTATGGAGGGGGCGCCACACACGGGTAATGATTGTTGTTGTGTGTTCTAGGCACCCCCTCCCCACGTATATATAGGTGGGAGGGGAGGAGAGGCAGCCATGGGGCGCCCCAAGTAGGAGGAATCCTACTTGGGGTTCTCCCCAATTCGGCTTCCCCCCTTTCCTTATTTCCGGAGGGGGGGGGGAGGGAAGAGGAAGGAGAGAAGGAAATGGGGGGGCGAACCCTCTTCCCTTCTCCAATTCGGCCTCCTTCCTTGGGGGGGCACCCCTTGTGGGCTGGTGTGCTCCCCTCTTATGGCCCATATGGCCCATATCTTTCCCCCGGGGGTTCCGGTTACCCCCCGGTACTCCGATAAATACCCGATACTATTCGGAACACTTCCGATGTCCGATACTATCATCCTATATATCAATCTTTACCTCTCGACCATTTCGAGACTCCTCGTCATGCCCGTGATCTCATCCAGGACTCCGAACAACATCCGGTCACCAAATCACATAACTCATATAATAGTAAATCGTCATCGAACGTTAAGCGTGCGGGCCCTACGGGTTCGAGAACTATGTAGAGATGATCGAGACACCTCTCCGTCAATAACCAAAAGCGGAATCTGGATGATCATATTTTCTCCTACATATTCTACGAAGATCTTAACCGTTATGACAACATATGTTATTCCCTTTGTCATCGGTATGTTACTTGCCAGAGATTCAATCGTCGGTATCTTCATACCTAGTTTAATCTCGTTACAAGAAGTCCATTTACTCGTTCCGTAATACATCATCTTGTAACTAACTCATTAGTCACTTTGCTTGCAAGGCTTCTTATGATGTGCATTACCGAGAGGGCCCAGAGATACCTCTCTGATACTCGGAGTGACAAATCCTATCTCGATCTATGTCAACCCAACAAACACCTTCGGAGATACCTGTAGAGCATCTTTATGATCACCCAGTTGCGTTGTGACGTTTGATAGCACACAAGGTATTCCTCCGGTATCCGGGGGTTGCATAATCTCATAGTCGAATGAATATGTATTTGACATGAAGAAAGCAATAGCAATAAAACTGAACGATCAATATGCTAAGCTAACGGATGGGTCATGTCCATCACATCATTCTCCTAATGATGTGATCCCGTTATCAAATGAAAAATCATGTCCATGGTTAGGAAAGCTTAACCATCTTTCATTAACGAGCTAGTCAATTAGAGGCTTACTAGGGACACGGTGTTTTGTCTAAGTATCCACACATGTACCAAGTTTCCGGTTAATACAATTCTAGCATGAATAATAAACATTTATCATGATATAAGGAAATATAAAATAACAACTTTATTATTGACTCTAGGGCATGTTTCCTTCAAGTATATATCCTTAATAAGAGTGTACTGAAGACTAAAGCGCGCATACTATCTTTGGAATATCCGACTATTTAAACAAGTCATGCTACTTGTCATTAGGTGAGGTGGTACTAATTTTTTGTCGAGAGCCAACCCACGTTCTCTCGGCAAAGCACTTTCACCATCATCGAGCCATTATTCGCCGCCAGATGTGCTATGTGGCAACACTATTCCATGTGTTTGCTGTTTAGCTCTCGGCAAAGAGTGCGTTTGCCGAGTTTTTCCCTTTTGCCGAGTTTGAGTTGTAGTGGATATTGGAAAAATGCATGTGTTTGTCGAGCTACTTCTGTTGCCGGGAGGTCCTCTCGGTGTATGTGAGTTTGCCGAGTGCCCGTGCTTTGGCTCTCGACGAAGAGCCTGGCACCCAGCGTACAAGAAAATTCTAGTAGTGCAAATACATGCCCATATATGCATCATTTCCAGTATTTATCCTTTTCATCGTGAGCATTGCATAATCTTTGTTATTTTTTAGTTCTTACTATTTTTTTTGTCTTTGTGTTCTTTGTAGGTGATGTGGAACTCCCATGCACTTAACACGATGAAAAGGATCCAAACGGAGGATACCCAGGCACCAGACTTAGGCATTTCGGAGAGTGGAAAAAAATCATTTTGCCAAAGTTCTCAAAATCAATATCTAATACTACAAGTTTATCGCCGGCGTTCTCATGATTCCAATGAGCAAAAGAACATCAAAAAATGAAGTTCGTACATAAAAATTACTTCTATTTTACCGTATAGTCCAAAGCATTCAATGACCTTTGGTACGACCAAAAATGGTAGTACTAGTGCTTGTACCAAGCCGAGACAAGCCGGAAAGTTTCCCTTTCAAGCAGGATACTTTGAGGATTTCTTCGTCGTTTGTTCCTACTACTTTCGTGGCCATAAAGGGGTGTTTTAGAAAAGGATTCGGCTCACCTATAGTACTTGGATCAAAGTAGAGATGATACATCAAGGAAGGAGGCTTTGGGACAACTCTTATAAATACATCTCCAACCCTAGCCACCGTGGAACACCATCCATAATCCATCTCTCCATGTCCAGCCTCCGCCCACATATAGAAGCACTTGGGGGTTGTGCCAAGCCTCCATCTCCATCGTTGCAACCTTGGAGGAAGACCGGAAGGTAGCCATGCCGGAGAAGCGCCGCCGTGGGGCGCGACCATGTGTCGGCACCACCGCCACATTGTTCTCACCTACACCCTTTCTCCATCCCACATCATGGTCTTTGTGATGCACTAGTGTAGAAAAACCTAACTATGATGTGGCAAAAAGTGAGTTGCTAGCCGCCAATATGGTGCCACTATTAGGTGGCATTGGAGCCCACGTCGATAATATTTTATATGTTGATGGCGTGCCAGGTGGCCAACGTCGGCACTATTATTTCCTACCTAGCGGCATCCCATGTAACACACACACCAACAACAGTTTTTGCAGCCAAAAAACTTATCTTCACCACGATATAGCATTTTGCATCTCGATCACATAGATAATTATATAGACCAGCAGCAACACAATGGCCAAACATAGGAAATTATATAGATATGATATCTACGATCATCGATCTCACAAACAGTTCTAGCTAATAATTAGTCATTGCCAATGTGCACTACAAGTGAACTCATATTTAATAACCAATTTACTTAATACTTAGCGCAGCTACACACATTCTTTCAAATAATTTTGATAACGATCATCATCCTCAAGCTATGGCATCTACTGATGTGCTTAGCATGTGTACAATCTGATTGATATGCTTAGTACAAAATCATCAGTGTTACTAAGCAAATTATTTTACCAATGTTACCCCATCATATCATGATATACATATCAATCAAATTATTACATTAATAACATACCATGACATGGCGGGTAACATTGATCTTTGTCAGACAGGTCACGAATGGCATCCCTACGTAGTCATCACGTGGCAGAAGTATGTGCCAAAGGTTGTCTGTCTCCACCTCACTCAACCTCATTCTTTGGGCATAGAGGGCTTCATCAATTGGGTCCTCATCATCTTCATCCGTGTTGAGATACATAACAACCAACCTAGGTCTTCGTCATCTGAAGAAGAAGCTAATCAATTAACCCCCAGTGAGATGCATGTGGGCGATGAAATGATCACGTCCATCTCCTCCCATTTGGGACATCTTTCATCCTTTCTCGGGCTCCAAAGTGCAGAGGCCCCAGGAGCCTCGAAGATTACAGTGTCTCCGATCAGCTCAATAAATTCCAACCTCACCTTGCATTGGACGATCTGTGTAACAAAAAACACACACAATGCATTAATTGTAATAGCAATAAAACAAAATAAATAAATGTTTGAAGGTTCATATAATTTTATAATGCTACGGGAATAAATTCATCTAGAAATAGATGTCGAACAACATGCCATTTATAAGGCTACCAGCACACCTTGACTTGCGCATCTGCCATGGTGGTGGTGACATCCTTTTCCTATTAGTTAACATAGTTAATGGCTAAATAGGCTACAAAAACTCAATTATACACATCAGCATTCATCGAATTGTACACACACAAAAGCATTCATCGGGTTGTACACACACAAAAGCATATCAATCAAATTTTCAATATGAATATACTATATATCATCCGATTGTTTCTAAACTAAGTAATATTCTAGGTACTAAAAAAATTCTAAACTAAATACACTATTAAAATCAAATTTTACACAATAGCAATCAGATTCTACACTAATAAAATTTAAACACAAAGCAATCCATGGAACTAACACTGAATTCTACATCACTAAAATTGATGATTCAACACTACTTAAATTCTACACGAATCAACTTATATATGAATCTCATGGATTCCGTAGCGTACGCGGACGGAGGAGGCGCAAGTGGAGGGGAAGGAGAGGATCAAACCTGCTGTCAGTAGTGTGGCGATGGGCAGTGGTGTGGCGATGAGCGGCGAGGTCTGGAGGTGGCAGTGGCAGCTGGTTGAGGGAGTGTGGATGAAATGAGATAGGGCAGCGGCTATGTATTTTACTTAAGAGGTTGAGAGTGAACTAATGTAACATCCCAAATTTTCAATTTGGAATGTTATACATTAGGTCATCATTGCATATCATTATTTTATTGCATTTTGGCTTGATCCTAGAAATTCTACGCAACTCAAGGACCCACGGAGAGAGTTGGGAATTTCGTTATTTTCATATTTGAGTTTTCTCAAATTTTGAAAAGAGGATCGTTTGATTTTAATTATTTTCTCTTAGAATATTTATTTTATGAAAATAAAAGAGAGGGGATAAAATGACTTCCTAAAAATAAAGAAATATTGGATATTTAATATTAAAATCAAATAAGATTTTATTCGGAGTTTTATTGCTATTTTATTTGAATTAGGAAAATATGCGTTTTTCAAAATTGCACTAGAGTCCTAAATAAAGGTTCACCTTGTCCGGTAGACTTTTAGAAGACGGGGAAAATTTATTTCAGGATTTTTGGAGTCTGTTTAGTATTTCTTTTCTTTGTTTTTTTGCGCGGATTTATTTTTAAAAAAGTCAACCGACCTAGTCGGGCCGTGCTCGACTAGGGCTCGCCCGGCGTGGGGCTTTAAAGCCCGCGCGCCCGAGCCCCGCGGCCCAGCGCCGCCCCGCAGAAACCCTAGCAGAGCCGCGTCGCCGTCTCACCGCCGCTTCGCCGTTGCTTGCTGCGCCATGCCGTGCCGCGCTTGCGTCGTCGCGTCCGCCGCCGCCGCCTCGCCTCAACTTGCCGCCCGCCGCAAGAAGCGCGCCGCCGAGTCGCGGACCCGCGGACCCAAGGTAGCCTCCACCGTTTTTTCGTTAGAAACCGATCGGTTTTTTTATAAACCCTAGTTTCAGTTTTTTTATCGGTTTAGATCGGTTTTATTTTTTCAGTTTAGCTATTTAGCGAACGCCCGTTCGTTCGTTCGTTTTAACGAACGATTTTCACCGTTTAGCCGCAAACAGCGAACGTTCGTTCGTTAGCCCGTTCGACAGTTTTCTTTTTCCAGGGGTTTTCCGCGATTATTTTCAATCACGATTTCTGACCCGATTTTCGTTTTAGTTTATCTTTTCGCTCGTTTATCGGAATTAGGCGATTCAAGCACCTAGAGTTTCGTATTGAAGCCCTCTTTCTGTTTAACCAACTTGAACAAGTTTTTGATACTGTAAAATTTGACTTAAGTCCAGATTAGTAAACGAAGCTTGTTTCTTTCGCAGTTTGAGATTCGTTGCTTCATTTGATTTGATTCTTTTTGCAAACCGGAGTTCTTAAGTTGAACTTTCCGTTTAGATCTCTTATTTGAGTTTTACCCGTGCTTCT
The DNA here is from genome assembly GCA_021605205.1 of Aegilops longissima. Classification (NCBI taxonomy): domain Eukaryota; kingdom Viridiplantae; phylum Streptophyta; class Magnoliopsida; order Poales; family Poaceae; genus Aegilops; species Aegilops longissima. Next base: position 33,800,743 of record CM038677.1, on the reverse strand, counting down.
TGTTGAGTGCTTATTGTATGCTTGTTTGTTTGCGATAGAGTACTCGAAGTGCGAAGCGTGCTACTACGAGTCTCTAGGTTTCACGGATCATCAGCAAGGCAAGTAACACTTTGATTATACCTCTTTACTATCCAGTTTTATTGCATGTAGATCAATCCTCAAACAATTGCATGATTAGGATCTGATTAATATGTGGGTTTTGGGAAGTAGATGAGGTAGTACCTATTGTCTTGTTTATTACCGAACCTTTGGGAGTTACTTCTACGTTGCTTATATTGCTATGATATGCTTGTAGACGTGGATTGGGTGAGTGTATCCATGATAGATGTGAGTATTGTTAATTAATGGTTAACTTAAGGTGGCTACTTTAATACACATCTGGGTGGATTGAGGCACCTGGGGAACCCAGTGTTGCCTTTATTTTTGGAAATCCCGGGGTACCGTGTGATTCTCCTATGGACTGCCACCCAGGCTCAAAGGGATCATAAGATTGTTCATGCTAGAAACTTCGGTGTGCAGCCACATTCCATTATGGGCTCTGTCATAGTTGAGTAAGTTGTGGGAAACCTTTCCATGATGGGCTAGCAGATGTAGGGGATTGTAGGTGTACCGGCCTATCTATCGGTTAAGGGGACCTCTTCGGAAAGACTGTGTCTCGGTCATCCGTTTCTCAAACATCATGTAGTGCGAGAAATCCAATGGAGGAGATCAAGTCTTGTGGGGAAAAGTGCGCAAACCTCTGCAGAGTGTACAAACTAATCATGATTAGCCGTGTCCCCGGTTATGGACATTTTGAGTATCTAGTTCTTGGATTATCATGTGGATCTCATCACTCTTAATATAATTTGATTGGGTTTAATGATGATGCTTAATTGGGATTGAGTTGGGTGAACCTTCTCAATGTTTAACAACCACCATGATAGTTAAATAAAATTTATTCCTTTATTGTAGGGAAAAATTGGCTTTCCGTAAAACATATTTAACCATACAGCCTCCACCAGCCAAATATGCATGTAGTGATAGCATTATTCTGTTCATTACTCTCTTGTGTTACCTTGCCAGCATATTTCATGTGCTGACCCGTTTTCAGGCTGTAACGTTCATGTTGCAGACTTTTCAGACGACGAGTAAGGTGCCTTAGGTCGTGATCTTTCACTCAGTGATGCTGTTGGAGTTGATGAACTCACTTTATCTTCCAAGCCTTCCGCTGTTATCGTATTAGACGGCCTTAAGCCATATTTATTGTAATAAGTTCTCTTTTGAGACATTCGATGTAATAAGTGTGTGATTGTTACTCTGTTATAAATCCTTCAAGTATTGTGCGTGTCAGCATCACCGATCCAGGGATAACACCGATGCACAAAGATCAGACTGTTTGAGGTCTGATCGCTACAACTGAGATGGGTAAGTGCTGGCGTGGGCCTAAAATGCCACGCCGTAAGTAAGTACAACCACGCCTGAAAAAAACTAAGTAAAGCGTAAATAAAAAAGACTAAGAATAATAAAAGACCCAAAATGGTAAAAAAAGACTAAAATATAATATAAAATTTTCACCATTTACAAAATGATATTGGTACTTTAATAATAGCAATAACATGATTATTTTACTAATATGATCATTAAATACGTAAAACAATTGATGAAAAGAAAAAAAAATCTAGCGCAACAGAAGTTAGCACGCAAACACTTGACTAATTACCTACGGTGTGCATAGCAATCCAACACCACCACGATCCTCCAACTGGCGAGTATAGCTAGGCCCATAGATTTGTGGCGTTAAAAAAAGCAATGCCAACACTAGTCTAATAAAGGTAGCGTACCAAATATGCCAACGACATCACTATTTGAAAAATAGAGCTAGTGTTATTGATTGAAAACGGGGCTACCAACAAAAGTTGTGGCTAGTCATTTCTCTACTTTATGGGTTATAACAACTGTTAAACCCCTTTATATGTGATGTTATTTGATTAATGCATGGCTATGGGTCGATCGGCTAGTAAGCGGCTACTTGATATGCGCCGTATATTTATTTTCTATCCTCCTCGTGTTATTATTTACCCTTGCAGTAATTTAGTAGTTGGAGCCGTCTGATCTATTAGTGTAGTTGGAGACGTTCAACTCCCTAGGCCACACATAAAGTTGATAGATAGCTGTGCAAATCGAGAGACCTCCGGTGATAAGTTGGAACTAATACTATTGCAAAATCTTGGTAGAAACCCTTGTCTTTAATGGTGCCTTCATCTCGTGGGTTCGATAACTCAGGATCACCTTTAGGGAAAAAGGCGAGTCCTTTTCAGTCCTTTACTAGATCACTAAAGGGACTAATCACCCAACCACTCTTACGAGAGAGCAAGCAAGAGGCCACAACCCGCGCCATCACGAATGGCCGAAGAGTAGATGACGACGATCATAGGGATGAGACAGTAGCGGCGGACAAAATCCATGTGGGACAAGGAGGGGGCACACATGCAAGGAGAAGAAAGCATTCGGTGAGGTGGTGACGAGGGGATTGGGGGTGGTTGCACGGTTTGGTTTAGGAGAAAAGAGAAAGCATATATAAGGCCACTTCGTCTCCACTAGATAGAAGTACCTTAATTAAGACTAAAGGGCGATTGATAACCCCCAAATATAGGGGATCGTTTGTAGCCTTCTTTGATAAATAAGAGTGTCGAACCCAACGAGGAGCTAAAGGCAAAACAAATATTCCGTCAAGTTCTATCGACCACCGATATAACTCTATGCACACTTGACGTTTGCTTTAGCTAAAACAAGTATGAACCTATTTTGCAAGAATAAAACTACGAGTACTTTGCGAGAATAAAACTACGAATAAATTGCAAGATCATAAAAGTGGATAGCTTTTGGCAACAAGAAAGTCATTTGTCCCTAGGCAATCGATAACAAGTACCGGTAATCATTCTTGTAATTTTATATGAGGGAGAGGCATGAGCTAACATACTTTCTCTACTTGGATCATATGCACTTATGATCGGAACTCTAACAAGCATCCATAACTACTAAAGATCATTAAGTTCGTGAAACCCAACTATAGCATTAAGTATCAAGTCGTCTTTACTCTCATACGCCATAACCCACTTATCCTCGTTTAGGCTGCTGTCACCCCGCAACACCGACAATAAGCAAACCATGAACATATTGCAACACCCTACAGCAGGGGCCCCTCCGTTTGGGCGACACGGAGGACACCGTAGGACAACACCATAAATAAAATATACAATCATACCAACCAAGATCACGATTAGCCCACAGGACAAAACGAATATACTCAAACATCATAGCATAACAATAGATCATTGAGAAATAATATATGGAGTTGAGCACCATGTTTAAGTAGAGATTGCAGCAGGGAGAAGGGAGGTTACACCGCTGCATAGAGGGGGGGAGAGTTGGTGATGACGGTAGCAAGATTGTTGATGTAGATCGTCGTTCCGACCCTTGCCCTGGCGGCACTCCGGCGCCACCGGGAGAGAGGGGAGAGAGCCCCCTCCTTCTTCTTCCTTGGCTTCCCCCCTTGATGGGAGGAGAGTTCCTCCTCTGGTCCATGACCTCCATGGCGGCGGAGGGGCGGGAGCCCCTCCGAGATTGGATCTATCTCTCTGTTCCCCCAGATCTGGCCGAAAACCGTTTCTTATATTCCCGGAGATCCGTAACTCCGATTGCGCTGAAATTCTAACACGATTTTTTTTCCAGATATAAGCTTCCTTGTGCCCAAAGTAGAGCCCCAACCGATGTACAAGGTGAGCACGACCCACCACCACGCGCCTGGAGCCTGGGGCGCGCCCTGGTGTCTCTTGGGCACTGTGGGCCTCCGTTTGCGTTGATTTCAAGTCCCAAAAATCACATATATTTCAAAATAATTCTCCATAAATTTTTATTGCGTTTGGACTTCGTTTAATATGAATTTTGTGCGAAACAAAAACATGCAACAAACAAGAACTGACACTGGACACTGGATCAATATGTTAGTCCAAATAAATCATATAAAATGTTGCCAAAAATATGTGAAAGTTGTATTATATTGGTTTGAAACAATAAAAAATTATAGATACGACGGAGACGTATCACCGCCCAACATTAACGGTTGGTGTGGTATGACCCGTCAGTAGAGATGGACCGTCCATTCTATTGGATATATGGACCCATGGGTGCCGCTCCATCGATGCCCAACTTAAGAGCCCGTTAGCGAAGCTCCTCCTGCCTGGCTGCCGTCTTGTGGCCCGTGAGTGATGAGTCTCTCTACCGACAGGCCCAAGTGGAGGGGTCTATGGAAGGGGTCATTCTGCGGTTGTAATCTATTGATACGGTCATGTGAATATCTGGGCCATGTTAATTATCATCATGGATTCATTAAAAATTTCAATTAACTACAAACTCAACTTTATCAACTTACATGCAGGAAATTCTTAAAATAAATGGAATAATATATGATTCAATTTGATGCTCAAATCTATGAGACAGTCACACATGAAGATCACGACATCTATCTTAAATGACTAGATGATCACAAGGTCCGTCTACATGATTGGCATATCACTGAGTGGTCATGGTCGATCGCATCATTTTGCAGCTTGCTTCATCACCATGAAATGAATGAATATACATCTGCCTTTTTTTGTGGGCTAGATTCAACGATGATACAAAATCATGATGGACTCACCATATGTAATTTATGAGTTCACTGGGGACGACACGAACTGAGTAAATGGACAATAGAGGGATCTAAAACTTTTGCTCCTAGATTAAAACAAAGTTCTACCTTGCTTGGACACCAATTAAATAGCATTTCCAATACTAAAAACCCTCCAGGGCATGTAAATGATTAGGCATAGAAAACAGTACGACACTTTTTTGTTCCAATGAATAATTGTGAATAAATGACATAAAGATCATGATGACACACATCACACATCCTAGCTCCAGTGTACGTTACCTGTATAAAATTTTATAAAATGAAGCGCCAAAGGTTACAAGCAAGCATAATTGATTGACAAGTTTGTATTATAGAAGTGGATAAAGGATGTACTATAACATTCGTTATGCCTGTGCCACTCAACTTAAATCGCAAATCAGCAAAGGAACTTCTTCGTGCACCTTTCAAGCGTTACCTTTAGCAAAATAAAACGAAAAGAATAATACAGTACATGCAAGGCTGGAAAAAGGGTTTGTGGCAATCACACAATGACATGGACGACTGAAATTTTCGGCACACACAACTCATCCAACGGCCATGCCTCTTACACTAATCCGGAGAGATAAGGAAACCAGGCAACCAACGAACGCCAGCCACCCCTTCCACATCTTGATTAAAGATAGGAGCTGACCATATATGGCTATATATACCGTGGTGACCCAGCAATGGGGGCCAAGCGTAGCCTGCCACCTTCTCTCCTCCAACACCATGGCCCCCACTGTGATGGCTTCCTCGGCCACCTCCGTCGCACCCTTCCAGGGTCTCAAGTCGACCGCCGGCCTGCCCATCAGCCGCCGCTCCAGCAGCGCCGGCCTCAGCAGCGTCAGCAACGGCGGAAGGATCAGGTGCATGCAGGTATGTCGGTCACTAATTAAACTGATATGAGTTTCTTGGGCAGTACAAGTAATTCACTTACAGAACATCCCCAATGTATAACATAATTTGGTCAATAGATAATTCCGAAACCTTATTATCTGTTTGTTTTGTTGCCTATGGAAACCATTTGGCTTCGGATGCTCATTTAGCCTTGTCCATAAGCTGGGATCCCTGTGTAAAAGCAATCAACTCATAACTTAGTGAATGGAAATACTTTTTATTGCAGCATGGACTAGATAAAATTATCTTAGTACCTCCAGAGTGCACATCAGTTTAGGGCTACCCTTAAGCTTTCTTCATTGTGGACAACCCAACAATGCATATGAGACCTGCACAAAGTTCCTTTGTAGCTCAGGCTACATGGAACCTCTTATCCTCAACCCTTCAGCCTTGCTTTGAGATCCGTACTCTCCAACTAACTAACAACAAGAAGATTTCTCGTTTTTGTTTCTCAAAAATAAAACAACATATGAACTTCAAACTTTGCAGATCGAACAAACATTAGAACATCAATGTGTGAAAAAACTTTCAGATTTTTTGTTCTGATATAAATATATGAAATGAGATTTTCTTTGAATAAAAATATTATTTCAAGTATTTAAAATGCATGAAAAAATCTGAAAGTATTTTTCCTAGATTGTAGTTAGAATGTATTGTTGTTCTGCAAAATTTATAGATTATATGTTGTGTCGTTTGAGAGAAACAAAAAAGACAAATGTATCTGCACGGATCTTGATGCATAAATGGATGGCAAAGATAAGGGGTACCATGTAGCCTGAGCTACTTACCATGAGACCTGCCCATAAGGAGCAATTTTTGGCTTATCAACAGATTTTTCTAGCATTGTTGGTACAGTTAAGTGACTTAGCACCAAGTATTGAGCATCTGCACATTCTATTCATTCAGGTGTGGCCGATTGAGGGCATCAAGAAGTTCGAGACCCTGTCTTACTTGCCACCCCTCTCCACGGAGGCCCTCCTGAAGCAGGTCGACTACTTGATCCGCTCCAAGTGGGTGCCCTGCCTCGAGTTCAGCAAGGTTGGGTTCGTTTTCCGTGAGCACAACAGCTCCCCCGGGTACTACGATGGTCGATACTGGACAATGTGGAAGCTGCCTATGTTTGGGTGCACCGACGCCACACAGGTGCTCAACGAGGTGGAGGAGGTCAAGAAGGAGTACCCTGACGCCTATGTCCGCGTCATCGGCTTCGACAACCTACGCCAGGTGCAGTGCGTCAGCTTCATCGCCTTCAGGCCACCGGGTTGCGAGGAGTCTGGCAAGGCCTAAACTACGAGTTGAAACAATGGCCTATGTATGAAGGTCTTTTGTGAACTTCACTTTTGTCCACGACTCTGCTGGACGACCAGAGCATATTTTTCATTCTATATGGTCTGTGTATGTATGTACGAACATAGGTTCTCGAGCATGCATATGTAAATTCTAGGACCGGCTACACATATACAAAACCTGTGTGATATTTATTATATACAACACGCGGACCATTGTCTTGCTGTTATTAATTCATGGAAAAGTTTCTTTATTTGGTAGTGCAATGAATATGTCACACAACTAGTTGTGGAAGCATTCAGTATTTGACATTAAGAGGGTGTTTGGATACTCTCTAGTCATGTGACTAGTAGTAGTCAGACTAGAAGTTTTTAGTCAGGCCCTGTTTGGAAGGTGACTACTACTAGCCAGCATTAAATGTCTCAGTATTAAATGTTTCTTGTGCAACACCAATTAGAGGAGAGAGAGGGGGACTTTAGTCAGTAAAAGTCAGGGGTGTTTGGAGGTTTACTGACTAAAGGTGACTACTACTAGTCTCTAGTCAGTAAAAGTTGGGGGTGGGGTGACTAGGGACTAAACTAGTTTTAGTCATCCATTAGTCAGGGGTGTTTGGAGGTTTACTGATTAAAGGTGACTACTACTAGTCTATAGTCTCTAGTCTCTAGTGATCCAAACACCCTCTAAGATCCCCTGATTTGCAGTTGCAAATTTCAGTTTCTTTACTTATATCAATAAAAAAGATTATGGTTTCTTTTCCATGTCACTACCAGCATCTACATCGGTTTTGCTAGTAGAATAGGATGAAAGATATTCTTGTAGAGACCCTTACTAAAGATCTTTTGTTGGTCTGGATAATAAGCATCTAACTGAACTAGATAGCAACAACATTCAAAACATGTTATGGAACTATTGAAATAAATCTCCAACATGCATTGCATGAGCTCCTTTATGGCTGCATGCGTAGCCCAGATGCAGAGGCCGGGGGTACATTCTTGTGAAGGAGTGTAATCATTCTAGTGAAAAAACAAGAAAAATCTCGAATTTTTGTAACTACTATGGAGCAGCAGCTCCAGTCCTTTACTCCATCAAAACAAAAGCAAGCAAAAATTGTTTACAAAGGGAACCAGGAAAAAAGGAAAAACAACACTTTCCTACCTACCTATTTATCTAATGGAGATTACTAATCCAATCCAGGAGCTTTGGTAAGCATTAACTCTATCTACAAGAGGAGATGTCATGTACATTTACAACACCAAGCAGGAAAGGTTGGCCTCTCCCCTATGAAGCTAATTCGGGCTTACGCACCAATTTTCTCAAGTGCTCTGCCACCCCTATTCAATGTGATGATACCGTGGCTGATGTTGTTGGTTCGACGCTGACGTGCGCGGTCACCACCTTCCCCATCGTCTACCTTGGGATTCCCCTCTCAGTCCGCAAGACTCCCACATCGGCGCTCCTCCCACTGTTGGAAAAAGTTACCAAGAAACTCGCCACCTGGAAAGCCTCACTTCTCTCACGCGCCGAGCGACTCGCCCAAGTGCGGCATGTCCTGTCTGCTATGCCTGTTGGAAATGGAACGCTAGTGGTATCTACTCCGTCAAATCCTCCTACAAGGCGCTCTTCTTTGGATCAACCTCCCCGCCCGCTTGGCGTTTGATCTGGAAGGGCTAGGCCCCTCTTACCAACAAATTCTTCCTTTGGCTCGTATTCCTCGATTGGTGCTGGACTGCGGAGCGTCGTGCGAGGCACGGCCTCCCGACGATCCAGAGTGCATCTTTTGTTCCCAGGAGCTAGAGACTATCGACCATCTCCTCACTGGTTGTGTCTTCTCGCGGATCACTTGGCATGAGATTCTTTCTTGGTGTCGGTTGGTTACACCACCCATGCTGGCTCGACCATCTTCTTCGACTGGTGGCTCCAGGCCATGGCGGCATCCCTGGATAGCCTCAGACGAGGCCTAAACTTCATCATCGCTCTCACCGATTGGGCTATCTGGAAACATCGAAATGCAGCCATTTTCGACGGTGCTGGACCCTCCACAGACGACCTTGGGCAGCTGATCAAGGATGACGCGCGCCGGTGGGCCAAGGCCGGCGATCGAGGATTAGATAGAATCATCCCTGTAACATGACCATGCGGCATCGAGGCTGAGCATCCTCCTCCGCTGCTTGCTCTGCACTCTCTCGGACGCCATTGCGTGTACGCCCGTGAGAGCTGCACCCTGTACTTTTTCTTTCCACCTATCAATGATATGATATGTTGCTCAGTCTATTCACGAAAAAAATCGTCTACATGCAACATCAATACATTATCTAGTGTTTCATCTGGGGCTCCAATTAATCTGTAAATAAGTCCAAATCCTTTGACTAAAATTATAAGAGAAAAACAAGTGGTCTCTTCGCTCATGTGAGCACAATGGGTTTCATCCCGAGGAGAATGTCAGTGCCTTCTAAGAAGCAATTTCCGAGCGTTCAACCGATAAAATAATAGGATCTAAGCAAAGATCTTGATCTGCATGGTGCTCTGTCATATCCATTTGCAAGGTTCATCGGTGGGCATGTGCTTGTGCATCATGCAGTAGAAGCTTTTGGCGGAAAATGATTCTCCTTACCAAGAACGAACATAAAAAAGGTTGGGTTTCTCTTAAGGCTATGTAATAAACCATCCGGAGGTTGCAATTCATCCATCGCCTCAGCAGAAATTGGCAGGTGCAAAAGAGTGGCCTAATGAGGGGTTTCTGTAAAATCTTACAGAAATTTTGTCATCCAAGGCAATGAAAAGAGTCTTTCCAAACAATGTCAAAGAGGTAGAGAAGATCCCTCAATCAACCAGGCATCAGACAAGAACAGGGCAAAGTTGCCAATATTAACTTTGATTGAAGATATTGTCATGTACTGATCGTTATGTTCCAAAATATCCCTCCACCGGAAAAAACCACAAAGGACTGTTACATCAGGTATGACTCCATGATAGTAAGAAATATATATCAAAGTTACCCATGGAATATGAGCTTTATTATAAAATTTGTGCAAGTGTTTTGTAAGCAAAGGCTGGTCTTGAATATGACGGTTAATGATACCGATAGCACCATTCTCCTTTGATTTACATACCAGATGACATATCGCGAATGATTGATTTGAGCTACCATCACTAGTAGAAAACAGGGCTTTCGTCCAGGCCAGTTCAGCCCATTAATCCCGGTTCAATCCAGAACCGGGACCAATGGAGCTATTTGCCCCGGTTCGTGAGCCCAGGGGGCCGGCCGGGCCACGTGGGCCATTGGTCGGTTCGTCCGGACCTTTTGGTCCCGGTTGGTGGGACGAACGGGACCAATGGTCTGGCTCTGGCCCACCACTATTGGTCGGTTGGTGGCATGAGCGGGACCAAAGGCTTCCTTTAGTCGGTTCATGCCACCAACCGGGCTAATGGTGCTGCCTATATATAGCCCCTCGCGCAAGAGCAGAGCACACTGCTCTGTTTTTTTCTGGCCGAGGGGGAGAGGGCTTGGTGGTGCTCTAGCTCACCTCCTATGCACACAAGGTGTTCGATGGAATGCCCGAGCCACACTACTTAAGGTTTCTCCTCTCCAAGCTCGACCGCCAAGCTCCATTTTCCTCAATATTTATCTAGGTTTAGCGGTCCGTCACGCCCCGTCCCCGTCTTCATCGCCGTCGATCACCCGCGCCGATCTAAATCGCGGCACCACCGTGGTGAGCCTCTTGTTCGTATCTTCTTTCTGAAAGGAAAAATATTATTACTTGTTTGTTTAGATAGATACTTGTATTATTTTCTTACTTTTATTATTGCATCTTATATAGTGCGATGGTTTTGGTATCCGCCCCCGTCGGCCCTCGTCCTGTCTATGATTCGGATGTGGTATATATTATCTTTTCATAACTATTGGTTCATTTATTATTTATGAAAATTATGCCGACCAACGTGACATAGATTTTATTTATCTAGGAGGTTTCTGAACCGGAAATTCCAACCGACCCTATTGTCGACAGGTTAAATTTAGTTGAAGAAGAAAAAAATTTCTTGAAGGAAAAAATTAAAAAACTTGAGGAGGAGAGGATGATATTGGAGTTGCATGTTGCGGATGTAAATCGATGATCACAAGATCAAGATGGATGCAATGCGCTTGAAGATGAGAAAGATTAGAAAATATGCCGTTCATACCGAGGCTTGGTATCATTATACCGTTGGATCAGTTGTTACCTTGGTTGCGATTATGATCGCATTTGTTTTCGCATTGAAATGTTTTACATAGTTTCAATGTATGGTTTAATTAATTTAGATGCTTTGCAGAGCTTTATGTTGTTAGATGAGAACTATGTATGTACTTTGGTTTTTATGTGATGATGAACTTCTATTAATTTGGTCACTTAATTATCTATTCATGATGTTCTGTAATGATTTTGACACACTTAATTATATATAATGCATGCAGATGAACCGCAATGGATGTATGGTGATGCAGACACACCTCCGAGTACATTAAGGCGTGCATGATTTTCTCGAAGTGGCTGAGGCAAACAAGAAGAATGGTTTTATGTGTTATCCATGCCCTATATGTGGGAATCGAAGTCTTACTCGACGGAAAATCCTTCACACCCACTGCTTTACAAGGGTTTCATGCCACACTATAATGTTTGGACGAGGCACGGAGAAATAGGGGTTATGATGGAAGACGGCGATGAAGAAGAGTACGATGACAACTATGTGCCCCCTGAATACGGTGATGCTACTGAACATCAAGATGCACCAGACGATGTGCATGATGGTGCTGGAACGGGCGAAGCTGCTGAAGATCAAGAGGAACCAGACGATGTGCCCGATGATGATGATCTCCGCTGGGTCATTGTCGATGCAAGGACACAATGCGAAAGTCAAAAGGAGAAGCTGAAGTTCGATCGCATGTTAGAGGATCACAAAAAAGGGTTTTACCCCAATTGCGAAGATGGCAACACAAAGCTCGGTACCATACTCGGATTGCTGCAGTGGAAGGCAGAGAATGCTGTGCCTGACAAAGGATTTGAGAAGCTACTGAAAATAATGAAGAAGAAGCTTCCAAAGGATAACGAATTGCCCGACAGTACATACGCAGCAAAGAAGGTCGTATGCCCTCTAGGATTGGAGGTGGAGAAGATACATGCATGCCCTAATGACTGCATCCTCTACCGTGGTGCCTACAAGGATCTGAACGCATGCCCGGTATGCGGTGCGTTATGTATAAGATCGACGAGATGACCACGGTGATGTTGACGGCGAGCCTCCCGGAAGAGGGTTCCTCGAAGGTGATGTGGTATGCTCCTATAATACCACGGTTGAAACGTCTGTTCGAAGCGGAGAGCACGCCAAGTTGATGCGATGGCACAGTGAGGACCGTAAGAAAGACGGGAAGTTGAGAGCACCACGACGGGTCGATGATGGAGAAAAATCGAGAGGAAGTCTGGGATGAGTTTGCAAAGGACCCAAGGAACGTATGGTTTGGTTTAAGCGTGGATGGCATTAATCCTTTCGGGGAGCAGAGCAGCAATCACAGCACCTGGCCCGTGACTCTATGTATGTATAACCTTCCTCCTTGGATGTGCATGAAGCGGAAGTTCATTATGATGTCAGTTCTCATCCAAGGCCCTAAGCAACCCGGCAACGACATTGATGTGTACCTAAGGCCATTAGTTGAAGAACTTTTACAGCTGTGGAATGGAAGCGGTGTACGTGGGTGGGATGAGCACAAAAGGAGAATTTGACCTAAAGGCGTTGCAGTTCGTGACCATCAACGATTGGCCCGCTCTCGGTAACCTTCGGGACAGACAAACAAGGGATACCACGCATGCACGCACTGTTTACTTGACACCGATAGTATATACCGGGAAGCTGCGGGAAGAATGTGTACAGGCCATCGTCGATTTCTTCCGACCAACCATCAATGTCGAAAGAAAGCCAAGCATTTCAAAGCGAGGCAGATCACGGAAGAAGCCGCCATGCGCACCGGTGATCACGCATTTGCTATGGTCAATGATTTACACGTAATCTTTGGAAAGGGTCGGCGGACTAGCTGTTCGAATGACGCTGAGAATCACGCACCCATGTGGAAGAAGAAATCTATATTTTGGGACCTACCCTACTGGAAAGACCTAGAGGTCCGCTCTTCGATCGACGTGATGCACGTGACGAAGAACCTTTGCGTGAACCTGCTAGGCTTCTTTTGCGTGTATGGGAAGACAAAAGATACACCTGAGGCACAAGAGGACCTGCAACGCTTGCACGAAAAAGAGGGCATGCCTCCGAAGCAGTATGAAGGTCCTGCCAGCTACGCTCTTACGAAAGAAGAGAAAGAAATTCAATGCCTGCTCAGTATGAAGGTCCCGACTGGCTTCTCGTCAAATATAAAGGGAATAATAAATATGCGGAGAAAAGTTCCGAACCTAAAGTCTCATGACTGCCACGTGATTATGACGCAACTGCTTCCGGTTGCATTGAGGGGCTTCTACGGAAAACGTCCGATTAGCCATTGTGAAGCTATGTGCATTCCTCAATGCAATATCTCGAGAAGGTGATCGATCGAGAAATCGTACCAACGCTAAGGAGTGATGTGGCGCAATGTCTTGTCAGTTTCGAGCTGGTGTTCCCACCATCCTTCTTCAATATCATGACGCACATCCTAGTTCATCTAGTCGACGAGATTGTCATTCTGGGGCCTGTATTTCTACACAATATGTACCCCTTTGAGAGGTTCATGGGAGTCCTAAAGAAATATGTTCGTAACCGCGCTAGGCTAGAAGGAAGCATCTCCATGGGCCATCAAACAGAGGATGTCATCGGGTTTTGTGTTGACTTCATTCCTGGCCTTAAGAAGATAGGTCTCCCTAAATCGCGGTACGAGGGGAGATTGATTTGGAAAAGGCACGCTTGGAAGGACTCAATAATATGCAGGGGACGGATATTCTTGGTCTCAAGCACACTACAGTTCTCTGAACTCTACCTTGGTGACCCGTATGTCGATGAACACAAGAACAGTCTGCGCCCAAACACCGGAGCGGTCGACGACTGGATTACATGTGAACACATCAGGACTTTAAGCAGTTGGTTGGAAACACGTCTCGGAGGTGACAACACTGTTTGTGATGAGCTGTACTTGTTCTCCGAGGGACCATCTTCGACTGTAATGATTTGGAAAGGATCTGAGATAAATGGGAATACATTTTACGATTGACCAAGATGAAAAGAGCACCAACCAAAACAGCGGTGTCCGCTTTGATGCAACAACCGACAAGGGAAATGACACATATTATGGTTACATAGTAGACATATGGGAACTTGACTACGGAGTAGATTTTAAGGTCCCTTTGTTTAAGTGCAAGTGGGTCAATCTGTCAGGAGGCGAGGTACAGGTAGACCCACAGTACGGAATGACAACAGTGGATCTGAAAATCTTGGGTACACTGACGAACCGTTCGTCCTAGCCAATGATGTGGCACAGGTTATCTATGTGAAGGACATGTCCACCAGACCGAGGAAAAGAAAAGATAAGGAAGCGAATACATCATACAATGAGCCAAAGCGCCACATAGTTCTTTCGGGAAAAGGGACATCACAGGAGTGGAGGGCAAGATGACATGTCGAAGAGTATGAAAAGTTTCATGAAATTCCCCCTTCAAAGTCAAGGCTGACCCAAGCATCCTGATAAGCGATGAAGATTATCCATGGTTCTGGCGCAATAAGCAAGCGACACAAGCGAAGAAAAAGTGAAGACTTTCTCCGCAACTATTATGATGATACCATGCCAACTTTGTCACTGCATTTAGTATGATACCATTGTCCGTTTTGTACATGCACATGCTATGCCAACTTTTTCAGAGTTCATTTGAAAACTATGAATTTGAAAACCTCGCCAACGAAGGGCGCTCACACTGGTTTATAAGCCCGTCCCTCTACACACCGTTTTGTTGTAAGCGAAACAAAATAAAATAAATAAAGCAACAAAGAAAACAAAAAAGTTTTTCAAATTTGAAAACTAATGGCACTAACAGAAAGTTTATAATTTTCTAAAACTAAAAGCAAAAAGAATTTAAAATAAAGCAAAAACAACAAAAATAAATAATAATGCAGAAAACAAAACAAAAAACTGGAAAAAATAGTGCCGCCTCTTCGGGCCCCCACGGCCTGAATACGACTAGAAACCCTACATGGGCCAGATTCAGGCCCGCAGGAGGCCAAGTAGGCCCACAGCACATAGCTAGTGACATGATTAGGCCGAAATCCTGCAGTTGAGAGGAGCTCGAGAGGTGGGCGCAGCAGCGCTTATAAACCACTCTCGAGCTCTCTCAACTAGCGAGGTGGGACTAAACTTTTAGGCGTGAGGCAGCACAAGGCCTTTGGTCCCGGTTGGTGGCACCAACCGGGACTAAAGGGGAATTAGTCGGTTGGTGCCACGACCGGGACTAATGCCCCTTTAGTCCCGGTTGGTGCCACCAACCGACCAAAGGCCGCATCCGCCCTTTGGGCTGCTGAAAATTGGCCTTTGGTCCCGGTTGGTGGCACCAACCGGGACTAAAAGGCATTAGTCCCGGTCGTGGCACCAACAGGACCAAAGCCTTTTCTATATAAGCAAAGACTTGGCGTTTTCAGATTTCATCGCCAGTTCCCGCCCGACGACGCCGCCAGCTGCCCGAGCTTCGCCCGGCACGACGCCGTCAGAGCTGCCCGTGCTTCGCCGTCGCCGTCGCCCCGCGCCTGCCCGTGCTTCGCCGTCGCCGTCGCCCCGCCCCTGCCCGTGCTAGTCGTCGCCTGCCCCTGCCCGTCCGTCCCAGCGCCCGGCGCCTCGCCGCCGCCCGCCGTCGCCTCGAGCTCCCCACTCGGGCTCGCCATCGCCGCCCGCTCCTCGTCACCATCGTGACTGCCCCCCCCCTGCCCGTCCGCCCAGCCCGCGCCGCCTCGCCTCCAGCGCTGTGAGCCGCCGCCCCGACTCTTTTTATTTCTTTGATTTTTTCATATATATATATAATGTTTAAGCTCTTTTTTTATTTTTATGCTCTGTTTTTTATGTTTTACTTTTTTGTTCATATGTGATGTATATGTGTATGTGGCTATAATGTATATGTGTATGTGAACAATGCAAAAGATAGTTTTTAGAAAAATTAGGATTTTTTTCTGTTCATAGATTTTTTGGTGATATTAATTATTGTAAATATGCAAATGTTTGTATATTCATATGAACAATGAATTAGGCAATACTACTTCATGTATTTTTAAGAAGGAAGAAGAAGAAAAGAATGAGAGGAAAAGGAAATAAGAAGAGGAAGGAAGGAGAAGAAGAGGGGAGAGGAAGAAGAGGAGAAATAAATAAGAAGAAGAAAAAAGAAGAAAAAGAAGAGGAGAAGAAGAAAGGAATAGAGAGAAGAAGAAAAAATAGAAAAAAAATTCTATTTTTTCTTCTCCTATATTCTTTTCTTCTTCTCCTCTTTTTTTTTCTTCTTCTTTTTCTTCTTCTTCTTCCTTCTTCCTTCTTCCTCTTTTCTTCCTTTTTCCTTATTTTCCTTTCTCGAGGGATAAGAAGAAAAAGAAGAGGAGGAGAAGAAGAAAGAAAGGAATAGAGGAGAAAGAAGAAACTTTGACACGAGGGGGGGGGGTACCGATACCCCCTCCCCGATAACATTATTTTCCCATGTATATGTATGTTGCGTCGTTGTCGATATAACGACGGTGTCGAGGATCGCCGAGGGGTCGATGGTCGGGAACTAGGGTAGACGGTCGAGGGTCGTTAAGGGGTCAAGGGTCGAAGGTTTCAGGGTCGAGGGTTCCTATAGTGTCAAAGTATTGAAGAAATCTATGGCTTCATCATTAGCCGGAAGTAACCATGGCATGATGGTACGAAGTCCTCCAAAGTTATTATGGAATGGAGTCCCGGATAGGATAATTTGCCTTTTTGTACGAATCTCAGCAAAGGCATTTCAAATAACGATATTCGGAAGGTTCTTGCTGAACTTTGTACCAAAAAGCGAATTATCCTATCTAGGACTCCGTTCCAAAATAACTTTGGAGAGCTTGCACCATCATGCACCTGCACATTTTCGCCTAATGATGAAGACATGGTTTTGTTGAATCCTTTGACACTAGGCAACCTCCCGACCCTCGGCGATCCTCGACCCTTGACCTCGACCGCTCGGCGATCCACGACCCTCTACCCTACATGGCGTCGATGCCCACGTCACTTGTGGGACATAGATGTAGTGTTCAGGGCGACCCCTCCCGATAGCTTCAACACGTGGGGGGGTCGATATTACCCTCCTAGCTTGAAGCGTTCTCGAGGCCACCCCTAATCCTTGAAGCGTTGTCGAGGCCACCCCAAACCCTAGAGAAGCAGCGTCGAGGCCACTAATATGATTCCTTATTGTGATTAGCTAGCTAGTTCTCGTTTGCCACTAATATATCCATATCTGTCATGTTTGAATAATAATTGCCATGTTGTAAATATTTTTAGAAACTATGGACACCCCGAGACGAAGCACAAGAAGCGTTGTTGAGGGACATAATCGCACAAGGAAGTGATGCCGTCTGCTCGTTGATGTTTCTCAACGACAACGATGGTCTGGAAGGAGAGGGTGAAGAAGCAGCTGGCTATGATTTACATGGCTCCGATGACCCAATGCCGGTGCAAGAAGGAGAGGGTGAAGAAGTAGACCGTGAGGACGGCTCCGGTGATCACCAAACCGAGTCCGGCCAGGTATATATATTAGTTAAGCCTGTGCTGACTAGCTCTCGTCTTTGTTTTGGTATGTACACATATTAATTAAATCTCGTCTTTGTTCTTTTTTCTAGCCCTCCGGATCGAGCACAACTTCGGTAAAGAGACGAGGCCCGAAGAAAAAGTTGAGCTCGGATGAAAAGTTTGAGATCATACAAATCGCGCGCGACGGCCAACCGATTGAACCCTACCGGACAAAGAAGGCATTTGTTGCTCAGTGCGGGGTTCTGGTTAGGGACAAGATCCCGATCAGCATCCACCAATGGTATAAGCCTAAGAACGAAGACCCCGAGGTGTCTTGTGTCAATGATATGCAGAAAAATGATCTTTGGACTGAGCTGAAGTCAAATTTTACCCTACCGCTAGAGGATGATCCGGAGAAGCCAGTAATAGAGCCATTAATCAAGTCTTTTGCTCTTAAGAAGATGGCAGAACTATTCAGGAATTGGAAGAAAGAACTCAATACGTATGTCGAAAAAATGAGACACCAGAATTCAAGGGCAAATATGAAAAGATCGAGATGGTGGCCCGCATTTGTGGCCTAGAAGACATCGGAAAAGAGTAAAAAGATGTCGGCGACAAACAAGAGAAATGCTGCGAAGAAGAAGCTTCACCATCGCACGGGGTCAGGTGGCTACCTCGTAGCCCGGCCTAAGTGGGCCAAGGCTGAGAATGATCTGCTTCATAAAGGGATCGAACCAGAGACAATGAACTGGCCAGACCGTTGCCGGACTTGGTTCTTCGGGGCCGGCGGATCCTTGGACCCTATAACAGGGAAGTGCATTTCTTCGGACGAACAATTGGACATACCAGTCAAGAGGCTTCAGCAATATATCGAAGCAGCGCAGCAAGGGAAGTTCGTTCCAGACAGGGAGAAGGATGAGCTCACAATGGCCCTCGGGAATCCTGAGCACCCTGGACGGACACGAGGCATGCCAGGCTCCGTTTCGTGGAAGGATGGATTTCCGGACGGAGGGGGTTACAAAACCCATGAGAGGAGGAAGAAACTGGAGCAGAGCCAAATGCAGGCGCTGCACGAAAGGGTAATGGGGCTAGAGGAACGAGAAGCAGCAGATCGCAGCAAATGACCTGCCGAAGCTTCCCCCGAAGCTACCCCGCCATCTCAGCGGAGAAGCAGCGTGGCTTCCACCGAGCTACTTCAGCCAGAGCAGCATGCCTTGACGGCTCCTGCAAGCTATCCCGTGGATGCTATCACGGATGCTAAAAATTGCCACCTTATGGCGCAATGGAGCAATTTGAAGGTCAAGGCGGCTGTTGGCTCTGTTTATCCTACTAAACCCGACTCAACTTTTCACTGCCGGCCGATTCCAGAAGGATATGCTAAGGTGATGGTCGATGAAATAACGGAGGGATTTGAGGACCTTTGGCTTGACCACCCTACCGGTGAAGGGGAGTATCGGCTGGGTTCTGCTCTGAAGACTCCATGCCTATGGCGGAAGGATATCATCAACCTTCCGAACTGGACGCCTCCGCCTCCTCCTCCTCCGGCGAGTCAGGGCACTCCGCCTCGTCCACCGCCTCCTCCTCCGGCGAGTGACGATCAGGGCACTCGGTCGGCTCCTTCTCCGGCGCGTGGCGGCATTCCGCCTCCTTCTCCGCCTGCACCAGCGCGCCCGAGCAGCCAGCCTCCTCCTTCTCCGCCTCGTCAGCAAGGGCGGAAGAGACCCGCCGCCACTCCGGCTGCTCCGGCGCGTCATAGTCCTTCTCCTCCGCCTCATAAGCAAGGAAAGAAGACATCCGCTCCGTCTGCTCTGCCGGCATCTAGCAGTACAGCCAAAGGCGGGAGGAGATACAGATTCGGTCCTTCTCTGAAGACTCCAGAGAAGTTACCGTACGAGAGGAGCGAGGAGGAAAACGCGAAGATCGCGCAGACCGAAGTGGATGACTGGTTTCAAGGGTTGAAAGCAAAGAGACATCCACCTCCGGAGGAGAAGGTAGATCCGGTGAAAGCGAAGCGCACTCTGGCTGCCCTGACAAAACCACCCAAGTCTCCGCCGAAAGGCAACTATGAGCGCATTATTGGAAAGGCATTTGCCGAAGCGGAGAGGTCGGGAAGTACTGTCAGTGATCAAAGGATGAAAGAACGACGAGCTGGGAAACAAATTGCCCAGCTCGGTGAACAAGCGAAGCAATCGTGCCCGCCGCTCAAGGTGCCTGCTAGCGACATCGTCGATCCGAGGATGGTGCCCGGTTATGGCAATCCTGCAGTTTACCTGCCCGACGATGTACATTATGATTTCTTGGAGGTGCATATACAAAGATACGAGTACGGGAAGCCTCTCGTCAAATATGAAAGTTCTCTATCAACGATGATGCGAAGATTGCATGATTGGTACATGAAAACCTGCAAAGAGTCTGAGGGGAGGAGTACTTTGTATGTGAGAGTTAAAAAGGAGCATGACCTCCTTGGAATTGAACTGTTGCCTATTCCATTTGAGGAGTTCTATCAGTTTTTCAATCAATTGGCCCTCGATAAAGCAACGGTCACCTGCTACTGTCTGTAAGTAAGTAGTACTACTGTCATTAAGTCTCTATATAACTCAGCCCTTTCATTGCATGTATTTATAATTATCCTCACTATATTATGCAGATTGAAGATCGCCGAATTGAAGAAAAGACAAGTGGGTGATATTGGGTTCTTAACACATATCTCATATATGCAACTGAGGTTAAATTTCGTGCCGAAGATACCGAGGCCAACTTGCTACAATCGTTGGTAATAAATGAACACAAAGATATAATACTCTTTCCTTACAACTTCAAGTGAGTGTTACTGTCTTGTGGCATATTCGGTTTCCTTATTAGTCCAGGTTATAGTAATGTAATATTGATGAGTTATGCATGTGTGCGCAGCTACCACTATATTCTCCTAGATATTAAGCTTGAGAAGGGAGTAGTAACTGTCTTAGACTCCAAGCGAAAAGATCCCAAGGAGTATGCGGACATGACTGAAATGCTCGAGAAGTAAGTTAAATCGATCATTATCCACCATATCAGCAACTTTGTTCATTTCTGATATCAAGTAATTGTTTTCTTTGTATGGCAGGGCTTGGAGAAAATTCACCAAAAAAGCTCCGGGACTACCGAAGAAGCTGCAATTTAGACACCCGAAAGTAAGTACTATATAGTAGCATATTCCATGCATCTCCTAGTGATTCAAGCGCTAGTTTCATCAATACCATTTAGCATGCTTGCTAATTATCAGTTTGATTGACCTCTGTTTCTTGTAAAGTGGTTGTGGCAGGAACAAGGGAATGATTTCTGTGGATACGACGTTTGTGAGTCCATCCGCCACACGACCTGTGAGAGGGGCTACTCCGACAAACAATATGAAGTGCGTAAATAAAAATATTCACAATTTTATTTTATTACCATCATTTGTGTTGAGTTTCATTCATTCATATATATATATATATATGTATTGACCCCTTTCTTAAAATTAGATGTTTCGGAAGCGAGATGAACTCCTAGCACCAGATCGCATGCGAGCAATTCAAGAGGAATTGGCGGCATTCTTTCTTGACCACGCGATCGCTGAAGACGGAGAATACTATGTGGACTACGCGTCCGTATGTTAGGATATTATATATTTGTAAAAGATAATTATTGTATATATGTAGCCGGTAGTGTCGGATAGATATACGAGAACTTGTTGTTCGACCAATCTCTCGGAGAAGGAGAGGTGGTCGATATCACTTCTCTCTGTATGCATATATTTTCATGACGATCTTCTGTTTGCTTAATTACTAGCTAGCTAGCGTTTCTATCTAGTCCTCTCTATACGTATGTGTAGTACGTAGCGTCGACCAAGCACGGACAAAAGAGAGGACACTTTTCTCTATTAATTAGCTAGCTATAGCACAATATATGAAACACCTAAATTAACCCCCAAAACACCCCAACCCCCCTTTTCAAAAAAAAACAAAAACCACAGCCATAGAAATGCTCACGCGTGGATGCCTATTGGTCCCGGTTGGTGCCACCAACCGGGACCAAAGGCCCTCCTGCCTGGGCTCAGTGGACAGGCCACGTGGAGGCCCATCTGTCCCGGTTCTGGATTGAACCGGGACTAAAGGGTCAGGGCATTAGTACCGACCCTTTAGTCCCGGTTCATGAACCGGGACTAAAGGCCCTCACCAACCAGGACTATAGGCATTTTTTCTACTAGTGCATCATTGCCACGCCAGAGATATTCTTCTCAATTCTCTCCAGTTGTTTAATTATACCGGGGGGAGTCTAGAGACTACAAAGATAGTATATCGGTATAGATGAAATTGCAGAACTCAAAAGTTTTAATTTAGCACCTTGTGAGAGCAGAGAAGAGCTAGCTGCCAATTTCCTTTTCATTACATCAACCAAAGGCATTAAGTCCTAGATCTTGAGCCTAGTGATACCCATAGGTAAACCAGGTAAGTGAAAGGCATCTTACCCTGTTGACACTCAAACAAACTGGCCAATGAGAAGCTTCATCGTCAATGACATTTATAAGAACCATGGAGGATTTACAAAAATTCACTTTCAAGCAAGTGGATTTAGAAAAAAAGTTGTAACATTTCTTTTAGGTCAAGAAGCTGAGAATCACTATCCAGCATAATCAACAACATATCATTAACATACTACACAATTGGAGAGTCTAGATCTTGAGATGGGATAGGAAAAAAGAGCTCCCCACGATGATACATGTCACTGAGGATAGATTGAAGTAAATCCACTGCCAAGAAAAATAGATGTGGTAATGGTGGCTCACCCTGGTGAATCCCATGTTTTCATTGGCATTGCCTACTAGGTACACCATTCAAAAGGAATAAGGTGTTCCACAAGATAGTATCACATTGATCCAAGTGATAGCTCCTATTTTTACGCACGTTTAGAGCTCATTTGTCACCTATTATCTCCATATAGCATGTGCCATTGAGCCAATTACATGCCCATATGCATGATCTCCAGTATTTAACATTTTCAACGCGAGCATTGCATAATGTTTATTCTTTATTTGTTCTTATCAGTATTCTTTTTCTTTGTGTGTTTGTACGTAAAGTGGAACTCTCACGCACTTAACACGATGAAAAGGATCCAAACGAAGGACATCGAGACACCAGACTTGGGCATTTCAGAGAGTGAAAAAATTGTTTTCCAAGGTGCTCAAAATCAATATCAAATACCACAGGTGCATCGGCGCCATAATCGTCATTCCAACGATCACATGAACGTCAAAAACAGAGTCCGGATGTAAAAGTTGTGGCGATTTTACCAAAGAGTCCAAAGCATTTGACGACCTTTGATGCATAAAAAAATGGTTGTACCAGTGCTCGTATTAGGACTAGACAAGCCCGAAAGCTGCTGAGGGAGTCCCGGATTAGGGGGTGTCCGGATAGTCGAACTATCACCGTTGGCCGGACTCCTGGACAATGAAGATACAAGATTGAAGACTTCGTCCCGTGTCCGGATGGACTTTCCTTGGCGTGGAAGGCAAGCCTGGCGATACGGATATGTAGATCTCCTACCATTGTAACCGACTCTGTGTAACCCTAACCCTATCCGGTGTCTATATAAACCGAAGGGTTTTAGTCCGTAGGACGAACAACAATCATACCATAGGCTAGCTTCTAGGGTTTAGTCTCCTTGATCTCGTGGTAGATCTACTCTTGTACTACCCATATCATCAATATTAATCAAGCAGGAGTAGGGTATTACCTCCATCGAGAGGGCCCGAACCTGGGTAAAAACATCGTGTCCCTTGTCTCCTGTTACCATCCCCCTAGACGCACAGTTAGGGACCCCCTACCCGAGATCCGCCGGTTTGACACCGACATTGGTGCTTTCATTGAGAGTTCCTCTGTCCGTCGCCGTCAGGAAGGATGCCTCATCCCGTCTTTAAATACGATACTATCGCCAAAGGAGCCTTGGCCACTGGTCAGACTCTTCGGCTAGGAGGTTTTCTTATGACCGCCAGTTCGGCCACCGCGCCGACGATGACTTCTCGAGTCATCGAAACCAATCTTCACGTAATTCGGAACTTGCCGAACAGTTGGATCCGATCAAACTCTCCTCCAGAAGCGAGCTCTTGGATCGCGCCGCCTCAGGAGTCGCCACAGACTACGACCGGATCGGGCCTAAAACCGATCGAGAGAGATCAACTCTCCCGTGCTACCCATCATGTTGCTGTGATAGAGGAGCAATACGTCGATTCTTCTTCTATCTTAAGGACTAGCTACGTCCGGATTCCCGATCCCTCCATGCCGGATTCCCGCAGAGGGACGGACGTCGATCAAGCCCTGAACTTAAAGTCAGACGGCGGGTTGGATTCATTGGATAGCATTCAAAAATCCGAACTTCCGAGTTCGGAAACTTCTCGACCCCTGAGTCTTAAATTGGACGGGGTTCCGGATATAGTTCCTCCCGCCCACCCAAACATTAGCGATCTATCCCGAATTCGGCAAGAGCCCGCTGAAACAGTACATCATTACTGGGCCAGATTCCTCCTGGTTATGGACAGGATAAAGGACTGCCGAGAGGAGGACGCAATCTCACTTTTCTGCAATAATTGCACGGACAAGGGAATCTTAAACGCCATAAGTCGTCGCGAAATTACACGCTTTGCTGACTTGGCGTCCATAGTACAAAAGTACTGTGCGATGGAGAGTGCTTGGAAAACTGAAAGTAAATTTTGGGATGATCCGGCCCCGAATACAGGCCTAGTCCGAAATAAAAGGGTGCACCATCACCAAGCACCTGGGTTATACACCAAAAAACAAAAACCCCCTAAACGGTATGGAACCGTACTGGAGGGCTGGCTAAGCGGACCCTGCAAAATTCATAGCACAGAGGGCGCCACTCCAACTCATAGCCTCCGAGCATGTTGGATACTACGGCAGGTGCCAAAAGTGGCGAAGAGCTTCTAGCCTCAGAATCCCAGCCCAGCAACACCAGTACAGTGCTAACAGTCTTCGAGACTTTCGCATCAAATAACATGCGGAAATGAACACTCCGCAACCTTGCCGAAGTCTACCAAGTAGCAACAATAAATCCATGGAGTGACATGGCTATTACCTTTAATGCCAGTGACGAACCCAAATTCCGATCAGCCCGAGCACCAGCCGCATTGGCCCTCAGTCCAATAGTGGACGACTTTCGCCTTACTAAGGTACTCATGGATGGCGGCAGCGGACTAAACCTCATCTATGAGGAAACCCTCCGAAAAATGGAAATAGACTGGAATCGCATTGAGCGAAGCAGCACAAGCTTTAGAGGAATAATCCCTAGCTGGGAAGCATGCTGCACAGGAAAAATCACACTGGACGTAGTGTTCGGCTCGCCGGACAATTACAGGTCCGAGGAGGTCAAATTTCAAGTGGCCCCATTCAGCAGCGGATATCATGCTTTATTAGGGCGAGAGGCATTCACAATTTTTCAAGCTATACCCCATTATGGGTACATGAAGCTTAAAATGGCCGGACCTAACGGAATCATCACTCTCGCTAGTGATCCGAGCATAGCACTCCGCGCCGAAAACAAGACAGCCGCACTAGCCCTCGAGGCACTATTCGAAGCCCTAGCGGCCGAAGAACTCACTGCGATGCGCTCCACGGTGAACAGGGACGATGTGATACTTGACAAAAGATCCAAGTCCACCTCTTTTAAACCAGCAGATGAAATAGTCAAATTCCAAGTCCACCCAACGGACCCTGCAAAGACGGCCTCCATTGGGGCACATTAAACCCTGATGTAGATGCCGCACTACGAGGATTTCTACGAGAAAACTGGGACATTTTTGCCTGGCACCCTTCAGACATGCCAGGAATCCCACGTCAGTTGGCCGAGCACAGCCTAAATATCCTAAAAGCATTCAGGCCAGTCAAATAGGCTCTTCGGCGCTTTTCCGAACCCAAGAGACAGGCCATGGGAGAGGAGCTAGCCAAACTTCCATAAGCCGGATTCATCAGAGATATAAAACATCCGGACTGGCTAGCAAACCTGGTGATGGTACCAAAGAAGGATAAGTCCTGGCGCCTATGTGTTGATTTCAAAGACCTTTATAAGGCTTGCCCAAAGGATCCCTTCACCCTCCCCCGCATTGATCAAATTATCGACGCCACAGCATGACACGGCTCATTGTGCTTCCTCGACTCGTACTCCGGCTAGCACCAAATCTAGATGGTGGAGCCAGACCAAGCTGCAACAGCATTCATCACTCCATACGGCCCATTCTGCTTCAACACAATGCCCTTCGGGCTCAAAAACGCCGGCGTAACATATCAGCGCATGATTCAGACATGTCTGGCAAACCAGACCGGCAAAACAGTGGAAGCATATGTAGATGACGTGGTCGTCAAATTCAAGCATGTCGAAACTCTAGTAGACGACTTGAGGCTCACATTCGACAATCTCCGAAAATACGACATTAAGCTCAATCCGGAAAAATGCGTCTTCGGCGTTCCAGCCGGAAAGCTCTGGGCTTCATTGTGTCCGTAGAGGAATTGAAGCAAACCCAGCCAAGATCCGAGCTCTGTCACAATTGGATATTCCAAAGACCTCAAACAAATACAAAATTAATCTGGATGCGTGGCGGCTCTAAGCCGCTTTATTTCCCGTTTGGGAGAAAAGGCGTTACCCCTTTACCGCCTCCTCCGGCACACCGAACACTTCGAGTGGACGGATGCCGCCACGGCCAGACTCGAAGAAATAAAGGCCATATTGGCAACAAATCCGGTCATGGCCGCGCCCAACATGGGCGAACCAATGCTATTATATATCGCCGCAACACATCAAGTTGTCAGCGCGGTGCTCGTCGTCGAACGAGAAACGGATGGACACCGGTTCCCTCTTGAAAAACCGGTTTACTATGTGTTCACTGTCCTAACTCCATGCAAGTCCCGGTACCCACATTATCAAAAGATAGCATACGCGGTGTTCATGGCATCCCGGAAGCTGTGACACTACTTTCAAGAGTGTTCGATAAAGGTAGCCTCCGAAGTACCTCTTAACGACATCATAAACAACCGCGACGCGACGGGCCAGATTGCTAAATGGGCCATAGAGCTCCTTCCATTCGACATAACCTATAAGCCACGACGAGCTATTAAGTCGCAGGTTTTGGCCGACTTCGTGGCCGAATGGACCGCCGAACTCCCTAAAGAGTACGGCGCATACTCAATTGGATCATGCACTTTGACGGCTCCAAAATGTTGGCGGCCTAGGGGCTGGCGTCGTTCAGCGTCCCCAACCGGGACACGGTCCATCGTCCTTGAGATAATGTATACGGACTCCAACAACGCAGCGAATCGAGGCCCTTCGCACGGCCTCCGGATGGCGTCTCCATGGGCATCAAGCGCCTAGAGGTGCGCGGGGACTCGAACCTCGCGATATCTCAAATAAACAGAGACTTTGATGCCAAAGATCCGAAAATGGCAGCGTACCGCAATGCGGTCCTAAAAATGTCAACACGGTTCGAAGGGCTTTAATTTCATCATATAGCCCGGGATAACAACCAGGCGGCGGACATATTGGCATGCATCGGTGCAAAACGCGATGCCGTCCCGCCCAACATCTTCCTGGAACGGCTGTTCAAGCCATCCGTACTATGGGAAGGGGAGTCCGGTAATAACAATCCGGACCCAACCGCACTGCCTGACACCAAACATTCTGACAGAATCGGAGGCTCTGCCACCGAGATAACACCCTCCGCTCACGAAATAATGGTGGTTATCGCCCCGTGGACGGAACCATTCCTAGCCTACCTAACTAGGCAGGAACTCCCCGAAGACCAAAATGAGGCTCGCTGCATAGTACGGCGATCTAAAGCCTACAAAGTCCATGAGGGAGAGCTCTATAAGAAAAGCACAACAGGAGTCCTTCAAAGGTGTATCTCCGAAGAGGAAGGGCGAAACCTCTTGGCTGAAATTCATGCCGGACTGGGTGGGCACCACGCCACAGCCCGGGCCCTTGTAGGCAAGGCCTTCCGTACAGGATTTTATTGGCCGACGGCCCGGGCAGATGCACAGGATTTAGTCCAACGATGCGTCGGTTGCCAGCTTTTTGCTAACCAAAGCACATGCCACCCACCGCCCTCAAAACTATACCCATCACCTGGCCGTTCATGTGCAGGGGCTTGACATGGTTGGACCCCTTAAGGGAGGAACCCACAAGCAAAAATACCTATTGGTCATGGTGGATAAATTCACCAAATGGATAGAGGCCAAGCCTGTTAAAACGGCCGAATCCGGACCGGGATAGACTTCATATCAGGGGTACTGCACCGTTATGGTGTCCCCCACAGTATCATCACTGATAACGGCACCAACTTCACGGCCGATGAGGTCAAATTATGGTGCAAAAACATGGGCATCAAGCTCGATTACGCCTCAGTCTATCACCCTCAAACCAACGGTCAAGTCGAGCGAGCAAACGGTCTAATCATGAGCGGCATTAAACCCATACTAGTGCAGTCCCTCAAGGAATCTAACACGCACTGGGTTGAGGATCTCGACTCCGTACTCTGGGGGTTGCGGACCATGCCGAATCGTACTACCGGATTCACACCATTTTTTATGGTGTAAGGCGCAGAGGCAGTCTTGCCCTGTGACATAATACATGACTCACCTCGCGTGCGCATGTATGAAGAAAGAGAAGCCGAGCTCGATCGGCAGGACAGTTTGGACGCACTGGAGGATGAGCGCGACGTGGCAAAAGCTCGTTCCGCATTTTATCAACAGCAGGCTCAAAGATATCAAAGCAGGGAAGTACGGGCCAAAGCTTACAACGTTGGGGAACTACTTCTACGCCAGCCGGATAAGAAAAAGGACAAACTCAAGCCCAAATGGGAAGGTCCCTTCATCATCGACCAGGGCCTGACCGGCGGAGCATACCGTCTGCGAAACGCATCGGATAACCGACTCGAGCCGAACCCATGGAACGCAGCCCGTCTACGATGATTCTACGCCTAAGCGCCGGACTCCAAGTTCGTCTCCTTCCTCCGTCCACATTTTCTATTTTTGCTGTCTTTTATTTCTCTCCTTCCTCCTCCTTCTTCTTGAAGCCTTTAGAGGCTCGTTTGCGCTTTGTTCGCACATATTTGACGCGCTGTCCGCACTCATTATACCTAGGGGCTTCTTTAACAGAAGCTTATTTATACGGGCTTCATGCCCAACACATGCGTCAAACTTCCGCATGTACCTTTTATTCACCATTATATGCATCGATATGACTTAAGTTTTGGCCAAGCTGGGTTGCCTGCCTCCTGTGCTTACCCCTACGTTCCCGATTGTTCGGCTAGGTGGTAAAGGGAGCACCTCTGCGATTGTTACTGCCGGGTCAGCCGGATGTGTACCTCAGACTGGGTGAAGCCGAAAGCTAGCGTTCTTAAGGGAATATTCGGTCGGTGAATTGAAAGATGATTTTTAACTATTTATCCATCTGCCCCCAGATGATTTTCTGCTTTCTTAGCAGCTTTGACATGCACTTTAGGGCATGCCTCCCAGCGAAAGGAACCCTTAACGGAACTATTCTCCCTGGAAGATGTTTCTTACTATCCATGTAATATAACATAACTAGTTGGGCACTTGTCTGATACAGCAATAATGACTCCTACGCCTTGTCTCCATGCATGCCCCGGTTCTTATATAACCGCGAGGGTATTCGGACACACTCCGGACTATCGGGTCCCGAGGTCGAAGCGAAAAGGTCCGCTATGACAAATGATCTACAATCCGGCGAGAAGACATTTTTTATGTCATATTTAATTACATAGTCAACTCGACTCATTGTATTCCTCCTGAACGCCATCTAATAGGCTATCTAATTTACAATCTTGCTGGGAATACTTGGCGGCCAATTCTACTTGGCCGTACACTGCTTTACAGGATCTCCTTCCCATCGGGCCCCACAGTCCGACCTCGCCATGTGGTTTGGGTCAACCGTGTAGCTGCGTCTTTACCATGGCCCAGGCCTCCCTGGCGCCTTGACGGCAGGCCGATATCTTCCACAGTCGGAAGCGCCGCCGTGCTCCTTGAAGCCGCTCTGCCAGCTCCCCAATGCCTTAGGGCAGGGAGATAGATGGCCACAAGGCCTGGTCGACGCCTTTCATCAACTGCCGAACTCGTTCATGCAAATGACGCAGTACGGGAAGAAGATCACCCGAAGAACTGGGCATCTTCTCCTCAGGACGACCTGTGAGCAAACCTACATACATGTTTATGTTAGTCGCCTTCCTTGCCGAACTCTTTCAAAGTTTGCTCAAGCACTTACTGAAAATGCCGCGACGAAGCCGTCGATTCTCCTTTACGGAGTCAGACAACTGGGCACAAACATCCTTTAGTTCCTCACCCAGTTGGGTGGTGGCATCTTGGAGGTTATTTTTCTCCTGCCGCACCCTCGTAAGCACGCTCTCGCCGGCCTTTAGCTGGCGCAGGAGCTGTTGCTTGTCCGGATCTAGTCCGGCGCCATCTGCAATATTATTGTCAGATTTACACACACGCCGCACTTCATAAACTATTTATCTTTTGAAGCATATATTATCAGAGGGGGTCTCTGTGGCTCCCCCTGTAGCGGCTAGTGCGGCCTCAAGTTGGGCCTTGCATTCTTCAAGCTCCTGGGACAGTCGGGTATTCTTTTTTGTAAGATCCTGCATAACAAATGATCCTTAAATCAGTTATTCTAACTATTTTAAGTCTCGGGGGCTACTGGCATATATAACTGTCAAATTTCCTCACCCGTATGTCCTTTACATACTGCTCCATGGCTCTGGCTAGACCATCTTGGCGGCACGGAGTGCGCATCTCCCTAATTGAAGGCATTTAAGGCCTCTTGGGAGAAACATGCGTCACTGACAATTGTCCATGGCGCTTTGTGATTCATGGCGCTCTCCACCTCGGAGTTGGTGGCGGACAATCTGTCGGCATCCTCTGTCAGAGGAGCATCCGACGCATGCCTCATGCTCGCCTCCGCTTCTGGACCCGGCTCCAGAGCCTGGCTGGCGGAGGTTCGATTGGCAACCTCTCCGGACTCAGTCCGGCGAGTGCTCTTTTTCCTGAAAAGAGCACCAGCGTTAGTACACCTTCCAGGATTCAATCCTAGGAATATGGTGACACGCCATACCGTTGCGGCGGGGTTTCGATCCAGACCACACTTCTTTTTAGCCTGCGGGGCCGTACTGTCCCTTGTTGGCTAGCCGCCGCGGGCTCGGCCTCCTGCCTCAAAGGCACCCCCTGCAAAACACCATTGGTATATGGTGATCAAAAAATAAGCACGGATGGGTCATTATCAGAGTATTGGGACCTCGGTCTCAGTTACCTGTGAGGCTGGAAGTATTCCGGGGTAATCGGCCGTAATGGCGACCAAGGCATTGTCGATGCTAAGTTTGTCAAACACCCCGTCGATCGGCTCCACCTTTATATCCGGATCCTCTTTGGAGGCCGGATCGAGGGACCGTTCTGGATCCTCGGGTTGTGGAGGCGGGCTGTGTATCTTCTCCACGGCCCGGCGCAGTTCCTGCGTAGAAACCATAAAATGAGATATTTAACCACGGGAACATGGATTGGACAGGCCACAAAGATATTTGCTTACCCAACTTCGACGATTATTCGAAGAAAACCCGCTCAGCGGATTGACGCGGAGAAAATCCTCCTCTTCCCCTTTGTACATGGCGGACAAGGTCTTCACCAGTTCGGTAACCGATCCCGGCCCTTTGCTGCCATGGCGGGTGGCGTCATCCTCCCCGTTGAAGTCCCACATGGGGTGGCCCCTATATTGGAGCGGCTACACTCCCCACATAATGCAGATTGCCATGACTCCAATCATTGTCAATCCGGCATGAGCCAGTAATCTTATTCGGCTCATCAAGTAAAGGACGTCGGTCATTTTCCTCCGGGGGCTCATGAGCGCCAGCTTAGGCGCTTCTTCGGAGGCGTTGCTAAACTCCGGAAGGCCGATCCGAACAGGATCCGGCAGCGGGGCGTCCTCCATGTAAAACCATTCAAGGCCAGTCTTGGACGCCTTCTTCGGGTTCGGATAGATATCCGGTCCCGGCCGGCGATGCGCCATAGTTCGGCTCCACCCGCTTGATATATTGACCCCTCATGAGAACGGGGTACAAGGCAGAATAATCTCTTCCACAACGCAAAATGAGCCTCGATACCCAAGAACAGTTCGCACAGGGCCACGAAGCCCGCGATGTGCAAAATGGAGGCAGACGTAAGGTGGTGCAGCTGAGGCCGTAGAACTCCAAGAGCCCCTGGAGAAACGGATGAATTGGAAATCCGACTCCTCTTACTAGATAAGAGAAAAAGCACACCCGCTCTCCTTTAGAGGGATCGGGGACACTCTCCGCTTGCTTTCCACCCTTGTAGGTGGCAAGTCCGGCTCGAATCGGAACCATGAAGGCCGGGGGAAGAAATCCCTTGGTTTGGAGTATAACTAGCTCGCTATGCGGGACTGAGCATCTCTCCCAATTTCTGGGCTGAGGGCTGGGAGCGCGAGAGGAGGAGCGCGTCGACTGTCCATGATGGAATGGGTCTTTGTCAAAGGCGCTCCGATGAAAGCTCGCGGAGGGGGGGTGGTGTGACTCAGATCTAGATCCTCGTCCCCTTTATAGGCGGCTCATTTGCGCAGCTAGAGGGGTAAGTGTAAAAATACCCTGGATTTTTGCATTCATTCAAACACGTGGAAGATGGCCATTATTGGGCGTAGAAGCCAAGGAGCGCAGCATTTATCAGAAGCCGTACACTATTCGACAAGTATATGGAATTTGGAGAAGAACCCGCCTCGCAATGCCGAAGACAATCAACGCGCCAGACTCATCGTCATTGAAGCCTGGTTCGGGGGCTACTGAGGGAGTCCCGGATTAGGGGGTGTCCGGATAGCCGAACTATCACCGTTGGCCGGACTCCTGGACTATGAAGATACAAGATTGAAGACTTCGTCCCGTGGCCGGATGGACTTTCCTTGGCGTGGAAGGCAAGCTTGGCGATACGGATATGTAGATCTCCTACCATTGTAACCGACTCTGTGTAACCCTAACCCTATCCGGTGTCTATATAAACCGGAGGGTTTTAGTCCATAGGACGAACAACAATCATACCATAGGCTAGCTTCTAGGGTTTAGCCTCCTTGATCTCGTGGTAGATCTACTCTTGTACTACCCATATCATCAATATTAATCAAGCCGGAGTAGGGTATTACCTCCATCGAGAGGGCCCGAACCTGGGTAAAATCATCGTGTCCCTTGTCTCCTGTTACCATCCGCCTAGACGCACAGTTCGGGACCCCCTACCCGAGATCCGCCGGTTTTGACACCGACAGCTGCCCTTTCAGACGGTGATTCCTCAAGGATTTTGTCCCTGTTTGTTCCTACTACTTTCTTTGCCATCAAGGGATGTTTTGGAAAAGATTGGGCTCACCTAGAGCACTTGGAGCAAAGTAGAGATGCTACATCAACGAAGGAGGCTTTGGGAGAGTTCTTACAAATACACCACCAACCCTAGCCACTCGGGGACACAGTCCATACGTGCAGCTGCCATCGACATCAAAAAACACTTGAGGGCTGTGCCAAGCCTCCATCCCCATCATTGCAACCTTGAAGGGGGCAATGCTGGAGAAGCGCCGCCGTCGCCACTCCGTCCTCACCCATACCCCTTCTCGTCCCCCCATCACGGTCTCCCTAATGGGTTGTAACAACTCTTAAACTCTTTTATATGTGATGTTATTTGAGTAATCATTGGCTATGGGAGAGAGGGGTGCAAACTGAGAGACCTCCAGGTGACAGGGCATCAATATCATGAGAGGAACATAATTATTCTAGGGATCGCGGTTGTCCATAGAACTTATTACCTTCGGTCCAGGCCTTTTGATATTAATGTCTTTCCGTTATCCGCTGCTGATATGGGATGTGAAGTAGGATGATTGAGTTGTGTCAACATGACGTTCCTTGAAAGTAAGGTTGTAAGAAAATCTTGAGGCTCGTGAGCGGCTCGAGATCTACTCGTTTTTTGACTCGACTTGAAAAGAAACGAGTTGAGTACAAACACTTTCTATAGCTCAGTCGAGAAACGGGCCGATCACTAGTAGAAAAGGGGGCAATGGCCCAGGCCGGGTCAGCCCATTAGTCCCGGTTCTGCCACGAACCGGGACCAATGGAGGTATTTGTCCCGGTTCGTGATCCCAGGGGGCCGGCCGGGGCCTCGTGGGCATTGGTCCCGGTTCATCTGGCCCTTTTGGTCCGGGTTGGTGGGACGAACCGGGACCAATGGGCCTCGCTCCTGGCACACCACCATTGTTCCCGGTTGGTGGCTTGAAACGGGACCAAAGGCTCCCCATTAGTCCCGGTTCATGCCACCAACCGGAACCAATGAGGTGCCTATATATACCTGTTCGCGTGAGAGCAGAGCACACTGCTCTATTTTTTCTGGCCGCCGAGGGGGAGAGGGCTTGGTGGTGCTCTAGCTCACCTCCTATGCACACAAGGTGTTCGATGGAATACCCGAGCCACACTACTTAAGCTTTCTCCTCTCCAAGCTCGACCTCCAAGCTCCAGTTTCCTCAATATTTGTCTAGGTTTAGCGGTCCGCCACGCCCCGTCCCCGTCTTCACCGCCGTCGATCACCCGCGCCGATCTCATCGCCGGCACCACCGTGGTGAGCCTCTTGTTCTTATCTTCTTTCTGAAAGGAAAATATTCTTACTTGTATGTCTAGATAGATACTTGTATTATTTTCTTACTTTTATTATTGCATCTTATATAGTGCGATGGTTTTGGTATCCGCCCCCGTCGGCCCTCGTCCTGTCTATGATTCGGATGTGGTGTATATTACCTTTTCATAACTATTGGTTCATTTATTGTTTATGAAAATTATGCCGACCAACGTGACATAGATTTTATTTATCTAGGAGGTTGTTGAACCGGAAATTCCAACCGACCCTATTGTCGAGAGGTTAAATTTAGTTGAAGAAGAAAACAATTTCTTGAAGGAAAAAATAAAAAAACTTGAGGAGCAGAAGATGATATTGGAGTTGCATGTTGCGGATGTCGTCGATGATCACAAGATCAAGATAGATGCAATGCGCTTGAAGATTAGAAAGATTAGAAAATATGCCATTCATACCGAGGCTTGGTATCATTATGTCGTTGGATCAGTTGTTACCTTGGTTGCGATTATGATCGCATTTGTTTTCGCATTGAAATGTTTTACATAGTTTCAATGTATGGTTTAATTAATTTAGATGCTCTGTAGAGCTTTATGTTGTTAGATGAGAACTATGTATGTACTTTGGTTTTTATGTGATGATGAACCTTTTATTAATTTGGTCACTTAATTATCTGTTCATGATGTTCTGTAATGATTTTTGACACACTTAATTATATATAATGCACGTAGATGAACCAGCAATGGATGTACGGTGACAGACACACCTCCGAGTACATTAAGGGCGTGCATGATTTTCTCGAAGTGGCTGAGGCAAACAAGCAGAATGGTTTTATGTGTTGACCATGCCCTATATGTGGGAATACGAAGTCTTACTTTGACCGGAAAATCCTTCACACCCACCTACTTTACAAGGGTTTCATGCCACACTATAATGTTTGGACGAGGCACGGAGAAATAGGGGTTATGATGGAAGACGGCGAAGAAGAAGAGTACGATGGCAACTATGTGCCCCCTGAATACGGTGATGCTACTGAACATCAAGAGGAACCAGATGATGTGCACGATGATGCTGCAACGGGCGAAGCTGCTGAAGATCAAGAGGAACCAGACGATGTGCACGATGATGCTGCAACGGGCGAAGCTGCTGAAGATCAAGAGGAACCATACGATGTGCCCGATGATGATGATCTCCGCCGGGTCATTGTCGATGCAAGGACGCAATGTGAAAGTCAAAAGGAGAAGCTGAAGTTCGATCGCATGTTAGAGGATCACAAAAAAGGGTTGTACCCCAATTGCGAAGATGGCAACAGAAAGCTCGGTACCATAATGGAATTGCTGCAGTGGAAGGCAGAGAATGTTGTGCCTGATAAAGGATTTGAGAAGCTACTGAAAATATTGAAGAAGAAGCTTCCAAAGGATAACGAATTGCCGGACAGTACATACGCTGCAAAGAAGGTCGTATGCCCTCTAGGATTGGAGGTGCAGAAGATACATGCATGCCCTAATGACTGCATCCTCTACCGCGGTGCATACAAGGATCTGAACGCATGCCGGTATCGCTGCATTGCGGTATAAGATCGACGAGATGACCCTGGTGATGTTGATGGCGAGCCTCCCGGAAGAGGGTTCTGCGAAGGTGATGTGGTATGCTCCTATAATACCACGGTTGAAATGTCTGTTCGAAGCGGAGAGCATGCCAAGTTGATGCGATGGCACAGTGAGGACCGTAAGAAAGGCGGGAAGTTGAGAGCACCCACGACGGGTCGCAGATGGAGAAAAATCGAGAGAAAGTCTGGGATGAGTTTGCAAAGGACCCAAGGAACGTATGGTTTGCTTTAAGCGCCGATGGCATTAATCCTTTCGGGGAGCAGAGCAGCAATCACAGCACCTGGCCCGTGACTCTATGTATGTATAACCTTCCTCCTTGGATGTGCATGAAGCGGAAGTTCATTATGATGCCAGTTCTCATCCAAGGCCCTAAGCAACCTAGCAACGACATTGATGTGTACCTAAGGCCATTAGTTGAAGAACTTTTATAGCTGTGGAATGGAAACGATGTACGTACGTGGGATGAGCACAAAAAGGAGGAATTTAACATAAAGGCGTTGCTCTTCGTGACCATCAACGATTGGCCCGCTCTCAGTAACCTTTCAGGACAGACAAACAAGGGATACCACGCATGCACACACTGTTTACTTGACACCGATAGTATATACCTGGGAAGCTGCAGGAAAAATGTGTACCTGGGCCATCGTCGATTTCTTCCGACGAACCATCAATGTAGAAAGAAAGGCAAGCATTTCAAAGGCGAGGCAGATCACCGGAAGAAGCCCGCCATGCGTACCGGTGATCACGTACTTGCTATGGTCAATGATTTACACGTAATCTATGGAAAGGGTGCCGGCGGACTAGCTGTTCCGAATGACGCTGAGAATCACGCACCCATGTGGAAGAAGAAATCTATATTTTGGGACCTACCCTACTGGAAAGACCTAGAGGTCCGATCTTCGATTGACGTGATGCACGTGACGAAGAACCTTTGCGTGAACCTGCTAGGCTTCTTGGGCGTGTATGGGAAGGCAAAAGATACACCTGAGGCACGGGAGGACCTGCAACGCTTGCACGAAAAAGAGGGCATGTCTCCAAAGCAGTATGAAGGTCCTGCCAGCTATGCTCTTACGAAAGAAGAGAAAGAAATCTTCTTTTAATGCCTGCTCAGTATGAAGGTCCCAACTGGCTTCTCGTCGAATATAAAGGGAATAATAAATATGCCAGAGAAAAAGTTCCAGAACCTAAAGTCTCATGACTGCCATTTGATTATGACGCAAGCTGCTTCGGTTGCATTGAGGGGCTTCTACGGAAAATGTCCGATTAGCCATTGTGAAGCTATGTGCATTCCTCAATGCAATATCTCAGAAGGTGATCGATCCAGAAATCGTACCAACGCTAAGGAGTGATGTGGCGCAATGTCTTGTCAGTTTCGAGCTGGTGTTCCCACCATCCTTCTTCAATATCATGACGCACGTCCTAGTTCATCTAGTCGACGAGATTGTCATTCTGTAGCCCGTATTTCTACACAATATGTTCCCCTTTGAGAGGTTCATGGGAGTCCTAAAGAAATATGTCCGTAACGGCGCTAGGCCAGAAGGAAGCATCTCCATGGGCCATCAAACAGAGGATGTCATCGGGTTTTGTGTTGACTTCATTCCTGGCCTTAAGAAGATAGGTCTCCCTAAATCGCG
The DNA here is from genome assembly GCA_021605205.1 of Aegilops longissima. Taxonomy (NCBI): domain Eukaryota; kingdom Viridiplantae; phylum Streptophyta; class Magnoliopsida; order Poales; family Poaceae; genus Aegilops; species Aegilops longissima. The sequence goes on along the minus strand of CM038677.1, from coordinate 33,763,220 downwards.
GTATGAGGGGAGACTGATTGAAAAGGCACGCTTGGAAAGGACTCAATAATATGCAGGACGGATATTCTTGGTCTCAAGCACACTACATTTCTAGAACTCTACCTTGGTGACCCCGTATGTCGATGAACACAAGAACATTCTACGCTCCAAACACCCGGAGCAGTGTGACGACTGCATTACATGTGAACACATCAGGACTTTCAGCAGTTGGTTGGAAACACGTCTCAGAGGTGACAACACTGTTTGTGATGAGCTGTACTTGTTGTCCAGGGGACCATCTTCAACTGTAATGATTTGGAAAGGATACGAGATAAATGGGAATACATTTTACATGATTTACCAAGATCAAAAGAGCACCAACCTAAACAGCGGTGTCCACTTTGATGCAGCAACCGAGAGAGGAAATGACACATATTATGGTTACATAGTGGACATATGGGAACTTACTACGGACTAGATTTTAAGGTCCCTTTGTTTAAGTGCAAATGGGTCAATCTGTCAGGAGGCGGGGTACAAGTAGACCCACTGTACGGAATGACAACAGTGGATCTGAAAAATCTTGGATACACTGACGAACCGTTCGTCCTAGCCAATGATGTGGCACGGGTTATCTATGTGAAGGACATGTCTACCAGACCGAGAAAAAGAAAAGATAAGGAAGCGAATACATCATACGATGAGCCAAAGCGCCACATAGTTCTTTCAGGAAAAAGGGACATCCAGGGAGTGGAGGGCAAGACAGACATGTCTGAAGAGTATGAAAAGTTTCATGAAATTCCTCCCTTCAAAGTCAAGGCTGACCCAAGCATCCTGATAAACGATGAAGATTATCCATGGTTACGGCGCAATAAGCAATTGACACAAGCGAAGAAAAAGTGAAGACTTTCTCCCGCAACTATTATGATGATACCATGCCAACTTTGTAACAGACGAGTATGATACCATTGTCCGTTTTGTACATGCACATGCTATGCCAACTTTTTCAGAGTTCATTTGAAAACTATGAATTTAGGTCGAATTTTCTCTATAGGTGCATCTATATGTTCATTAGTCCCTGGCCCATGGGCTCGCCCCTGGCCCATGACCATTAGTCCCGGTTTGTGCCACAAACCGGGACTAAAGGGTTGGTCCTCGTCGCGCTCAGAGTTTAGTCCCACCTCGCGAACCGAAGTGCGCTCACACTGGTTTATAAGCCCGTCCCTCTCTGCCTTGTTGAGCTCCTCTCAAAGTGAAAATAGATGCCCCTATACAGGGAATTTGACCTAAATTCATAGTGAATTTTTCTGAAATTCATAGAAATTGATTATGAATTTAGGTCAAATTTTCTCTATAGGTGCATCTATGTTCATTTTTTTAGTAAAGTTAATCACAAACTTGTGATTCACAAAAATTTCAAAGAATTCAAATTTTAACTATTCAAATTTGAAAACCAATGGCACTAACAAAACAAAAACAAAATAAAGCAAAAACCAAAAGAAAATAAATAATGCAGAAAACAAAACAAAAAACTGGAAAAAAATAAAAATAGCAACAATAAGTATTTTGTTCTAAGTAGAAACAAAATAAAATAAATAAAGCAACAAAGAAAACAAAAAAAGTGTTTTCAAATTTGAAAACTAATGGAACTAACAGAAAGTTTATAATTTTTCTAAAACTAAAAGCAAAAAGAATTAAAAAATAAAGCAAAAACAACAAAAAATAAACAATGCAGAAAACAAAACAAAAAAACTGGAAAAATAAAATAAAAATAGTGCCGCCTACTGGGCCCCCACGGCCTGAATACGACTAGAAACCCTACATGGGCCGCGACTCACGCCTGCAGGAGGCCAAGTAGGCCCACAGGCACATAGTGACAGATTAAGCCCGAAAGTCTGCAGTTGAGAGGAGCTCGAGAGGGTAGGCGCAGCAGCGCTTATAAACCACTCTCGAGCGCTCTAAACTAGCAAGGTGGGACTAAACTTTTGGGCGCGGGGCAGCACAAGGCCTTTGGTCCCGGTTGGTGGCACCAACCGGGACTAAATGAACATTGGTCGGTTCGTGGCACCAACTGGACCAATGCCCCTTTAGTCGGTTGGTGCCACCAACCGACCAAAGGCTTCGCTTCCGCCCTTTGGGCTGCTGAAAAGACCTTTGGTCCCGGTTGGTGGCACCAACCGGGACTAAAAATGCATTAGTCCCGGTTGGTTCCATGAACGGGACCACCGCTCTTGCTATATAAGCAAGACTTAGCAGTTCGCCAAAATCCATCATTTCTTCTCCACCCCGACGCTATACGCTCCTCGCCGCCGCCCTTGAGCCCTGCCTCGACGCCGTCAACTGGTCCACTCGCCATCGCCGCCGCCGAGCCACTGCCCGACACCGCCGCCCGCCGCCCGCGCCGCTGCCCCGACACCATCGCCGTCGCCCGCGCGCGCGCCTGCCCCGACCCGTCGCCGCCGTCGCCAAGACGCGCCACCCGTGCCCCAACCCTGTCGCCGTCGCCGCGTCGCCGCCCTTCCCGACCCGTCGCCGTCGCCCCGACCACACGCCGCCGCCTTCGGTCCGGCCGCCGGTGCCCTTTCCTCTCATTTTTTTCATTATTATAAAAATGTATATATATGTATATGTTCTCTGTGTATATATGTTCATATATGCAGAAGTTAGATTTTAGAAAAACTTTATATATGAAAAAGTTTATATATGCAAAAATTTATACATATATGCAAGTATATATGTATTTTATATATGCAAAAATTTATATATCCATCTAGGAAGAAGGAAGAAAGGAAGAAGAAGAAAAACTTATATATGAGAAATGTACGTATGTATATATGAGAAATGTACGTATGTATATATGAGAAATGTATGTATGTATAGATGTATGTATGTGGATACATGAGGGGGGTCGATATACCCCCTCTCCGATAGCATTTCCTTCTTCATATGTTAAGTTAGTTGATTTAGGTTAGTGCATTTTAGGTTAGTTGATTTATAGTACATTTTATGTTAGTTGTTGTTAGTGCATTTTAGGTTAGTAATTTTAGGTTAGTCTATTTCTTCTTCTTCGAGCATTTTTGTGCATTTTAGGTTAGTAAATTTTTTCTATTGTAATTTAGTTCGATGAATGTTTTCTGTTAAAACTCGTATTAAGTTTGTTCGATGAATGTTTCTTGGAAGGGAGGGAGTAAAAACTCATCAGACATGAGGGGGAGGAGTCCCCGTCCGGTTCCTAACTCTCTTGGGAATTCAACATGAGGGGGGTCGATACCCCCTCCCCGATAACTTCGACATGAGGGGGGGTCGATATACCCCCTCCCCGATAACATTTTTTTCCATGTATGTATATCGTCATTGTCAATATACCCACGTCACTTGTGGGACATAGATGTAGTGTTGTAGTTGTTGTTGTCGATATACCCCCTCCCGATAGCTTCATGTATTTTTAAGAAGGAAAAAACAAGCATATTATTTTCCCATGTACGTATGTCGTCGTTGTCGATATACCCCCTCCAGATAGCTTCAACACGTGTGGGCGGGGTCGATATTACCCCCTCCATGAAGCGTCCTCGAGGCCACCCCTAACCCTTGAAGCGTTGTCGAGGCCACACGAAACCCTAGAGAAGCAGCGCCGAGGCCACTAATTAATATGATTCCTTATTGTGATTACCTAGCTAATTCTACGTTTTCCACTAATATATCCATATTTGTCATGTTTGAATAATAATTGCCATGTTGTAAATATTTGTAGAAACTATGGACACCCCCCCGAGAGAAGCACAAGAAGCGTTGTTGAGGGACATACTCACAGAAGGAAGTGATGCCGTCTGCTCATTGATGTTTCTCAACGACACCGATGGTCTGGATGGAGAGGGTGAAGAAGCAGCTGGCTATGATTATGATGGCTCCAATGACCCAATGCCGGTGCAAGAGGAAGTAGACCATGAGGACGTCTCCGGTGACCGAACCGAGTCCGGCCAGGTATATATATTAGTTAAGCCTGTGCTGACTAGCTAATTGATGCATTCATTGTTTTGGTATGTACACATATTAATTAACTCTCGTCTTTGTTCTTTTTTCTAGCCCACCAGATCGAGCACAACTTCGGTAAAGAGATGAGGCCCGAAGAAAAAGTTGAGCTCGGATGAAAAGTTTGAGATCATAGAAATCGCGCGCGACAGCCAACCGATTGAACCCATCTGGACAAAGAAGGCATTTGTTGCTCAGCGCGGGGTTCTGGTTAGGGACAAGATCCCGATTAGCATCCAGCAATGGTATAAGCCTAAGAACGAAGACCCTGAGGTGTCTTATGTCAATGATATGCAGAAAAATGATCTTTGGACTGAGCTGAAGTCAAATTTCACCCTACCGCCAGAGGATGATCCGGAGAAGCCAGTTGAGCAATTAATCAAGTCTTTTGCTCTTAAGAAGATGGCAGACCTATTCAGGAATTGGAAGAAAGACCTGAATAAGTTTGTCGATAAAAAAGAGAGCCTAGAATTCAAGGGCAAATATGAGAAGATCAGAGATGACTGGCCCGCATTTGTGGCCCACAAGACATCGGAAAAAGAGTAAAAATATGTCGGCGACAAACAAGAAAAATGCTGCGAAGAAGAAGCTTCACCATCGCATGGGGTCAGGTGGCTACCTCATAGCCCGGCCTAAGTGGGACAAGGCTGAGAATGATCTGCTTGATAAAGGGATCGAACCAGAGACAATGAACTGGCCAGACCGTTGCCGGACTTGGTTCTTTGGGGCTGGCGGAACCTTGGACCCTGTATCAGGGAAGTGCATTTGGACGGACGATCAATTGGACATACCAATCAAGAGGCTTCAGCAATATATCGAAGCAGCGCAGCCAGGGACGTTCTTTCCAGACAGAGAGAATGACGAGCTCACAATGGCCCTCGGGAATCCTGAGCACCCTGTACGGACACGAGGCACGCCAGGCTCCGCTTCATGGAAGGCTGAGTTTCCGGACGCAGGCGGTTACAAATGCCAGGAGAGGAGGAAGAAAGTGCAGCAGACCGAACTGCAGGCGCTGCATGCAAGGGTACAAGCAATAGAGGAACGAGAAGCAGATCGCAGCAAACGACCTGCCGAAGCTTCCCCCGAAGCTACCCCGCCATCTCAGCGGAGAAGCAGCGTGGCTTCCACCGAGCTGCTTCAGCCGGAGCATGCCTTGACGGCTCCTGCCAGCTATCTCGTGGATGCTATCACGGAGGCTGAAAATTTCCACCTTATGGCGCAATGGATGAATTTGAAGGTCAAGGCGGCTGTTGGCTCTGTTTATCCTACTAAATCGGGTGCAACTTTTCACTACAAGCCGATTCCAGAAGGATATGCTAGGGTGATGGTGGATGAAATAACAGAGGAATTTGAGGACTTCCAGCTTGACCACCCTACCGGTGAAGGGGAGACTCGGCTGGGTTCTGCTCTGAAGACTCCATGCCTATGGCGGAAGGATCTCATCAACCTTCCGAACTGGACGCCTCCGCCTCCTCCTCCTCCTCCGGCGAGTCAGGGCACTCCGCCTCCTCCACGCCTCCTACTCCGCGAGTGACGATCAGGGCACTCGTCCGGCTCCTTCTCCGGCGCGTGGCGGCACTCCGCCTCCTTCTCCGCCTGCGTCAGCAAGGGCGGAAGAGACCCGCCGCCGCTCCGGCTGCTCCGGCGCGTCGTAGTCCTTCTCCTCCGCCTCGTAAGCAAGGAAAGAAGACATCCGCTCCGTCTGCTCTGCCGGCGTCTAGCAGTACAGCCAAAGGCGGGAGGACATACAGATTCGGTCCTTCTCTGAAGACTCCAGAGAAGTTACCATACGAGATGACCCCGGAGGAGAACGCGAAGATCGCTCGAACCGAAGTGAAGGACTGGTTTCAAAGAAGACATCCACCTCCGGAGGAGAAGGTTGATCCGGTGAAAGCGAAGCGCATTCTGGCTGCCCTGACAAAACCACCCAAGTCTCCGCCGAAAGGCAACTATGAGCGCATTATTGGAAAGGCATTTGCCGAAGCGAAGAGGTCGGGAAGTACTGTCAGTGATCAAAGGATGAAAGAACGACGAGCTGGGAAACAAATTGCCCTGCTCGGCGAACAAGTGAAGCAATCGTGCCCCCCGCTCAAGATGCCTGCTAGCGACATCGTCGATCCGAGGATGGTGCCCGGTTATAGCAATCCTGGAGATTACCTGCCCGACGATATACATTATGATTTCCTGGAGGTGCAGATACAAAGATATGAGTACGGGAAACCTCTCGTCAAAGATGAAAGATCTCTATCAACAATGATGCGAAGATTGCATGATTGGTACATGAAAACCTGCAGAGAGTCTGAGGGGAGGAGTACTTTGTATGTGAGAGTTAAAAAGGAGCATGACCTCGTTGGAATTGAACTGTTGCCTATTCCATTTGAGGAGTTCTATCAGTTTTTCAATCAATTGGCCCTCGATAAAGCAACGGTCACCTGCTACTGTCTGTAAGTAGTACTACTTCTGTCATTAAGTCTCTCTATATAACTCAACTCTTTCATTGCATGTATTTATAATTATCCTCACTATATTATGCAGATTGAAGATCGCTGAATTGAAGAAAAGACATGTGGGTGATATTGGGTTCATTAACACATATCTCATAGATGCAACTAAGGTTAAATATCATGCCGAAAATACCGAGGCCAACTTGCTACAATCGTTGGTAATAAATGAACACAAAGATATAATACTCTTTCCTTACAACTTCAGGTGAGTGTTACTGTCTTGTGGCATATTCGGTTTCCCTTATTACTCCAGGTTATAGTAATGTAATATTGATGAGTTATGCATGCGTGCGTAGATATCACTATATTCTCCTAGAGATTAAGCTTGAGCAGGGAGTAGTAACTGTCTTAGACTCCAAACGAAAAAATCTGGAGGCGTATGCGGACATGACTGAAATGCTCGAGAAGTAAGTTAAATCGATCATTATCCACCATATCAGCAACTTTGTTCATTTCTGATATCAAGTAATTGTTTTCTTTGTATGGCAGGGTTTGGAGAAAATTCACCAAAAAAGCTCCGGGACTGCCGAAGAAGCTACAATTTAGACACCCGAAAGTAAGTACTATAGTAGCATATTCCACGCATCTCCTAGTGATTCAGGCGCTAGTTTCATCAATACCATTTAGCATGCTTGCTAATTATCAGTTTGATTGACCTTTATTTCTTGTAAAGTGGTTGTGGCACGAACAAGGAAATGATTTCTGTGGATACTACATTTGCGAGTCCATCCGCCACACGACTTGTGAGCGGGGCTACTCTGACAAACAATATGAATTGCGTAAATAACAATATTCACAATTTTATTTTATTACCATCATTTGTGTTGAGTTTCATTCATTCAGATATATAAATAAATAAATAAATAAATATATATATATATATATATATATATATATATATATATATATATATATATATATATATATATATATATATATATATATATGTATATATATTGACCCCTTCTTAAAATTAGATGTTTCGGATGCGGGATGAACACCTAGCACCAGATCGCATGCGAGCAATTCAAGAGGAATTAGCGGCATTCTTTCTTGACCACATGATCGCTGAAGACGGAGAATACTATGTGGACCACGCGTCCGTATGTTAGGAGATTATATTTGTAAAAGATAATTATTGTATATATGTAGCTGGTAGTGTCGGACAGATATACGAGAACTTGTTGTTCGACCAATCTCTCGGAGAAGGAGAGGTGGTCGATATCACTTCTCTCTGTATGCATATATGTTCATGACGATCTTCTGTTTCCTTCGTAGCGTTCTAGCTAGTCCTCTCTATATGTATGTATAGTACGTAGCGTCGACCAAGCACGGACAAAAGAGAGGACACTTCTCTCTATTAATTAGCTAGCTAACACAATATATGAAACACCTAAATTAAACCCCAAAACCCCAACCCCCCTTTAAAAAACAAAAACCAAGTCACGAAATGTTGTGGCGTGGATGCCTATTGGTCCCGGTTGGTGCCACCAACCGGGACCAAAGGCCCTCCTGCCTGGGCTCGGCGCACAGGCCACGTGGAGGCCCATCTGTCCCGGTTCTGGACTGAACCGGGACTAAAGGGCCAGGGCATTAGTACCGACCCTTTAGTCCCGGTTGAGGAACCGGGACTAAAGGCCCTGACCAACTGGGACAATAGGCCCTTATTCTATCAATGGATCTTGAGCCAATGCTGGCTCGCTCGATTTTAGCTCGATAGCTCGGCCTAATATCATTATGTTAAATGATCGTTCCATATAATAAATGAAAATACGATAATTTAATACCATATGTGTCATCCAGGATTTTTCACCATTTTATTTACAAACAAACATCGAAGCTTAATTAGTTATAGAGAAAATTTAGGCTTTATTATGGTACATAGTCAGTCATGTGTTAAATATTCTGTTGTTTCTGGTAAAAGTTCCCAGCATATGCACCTTCATTTTCCCAATTATATATATGTCGTAAATCGTTATCTTAGTTGATACTAGACTTTCGGTTGTGATAGAATAAGTTAAACTACTTCTAACAAAATTTGTATCATTTCAAAATAAAATTGTAAATCATTGTTCTGATTGGAATAATATTTTTTGTGCATTTTTATGTCGTGTTGTGCTTATCTAGTTGGAATAATAGTCATAAATTTAATAAATTTTATCATCTCATATAACTCGAAACTAGCTCGAGATCGTTACAAGTTGAGCATGAGTCATGTTCTACAGCTTGGCCTTGAGCTTCACTCAGTTTAAGCTCGCTCGAATTTTAATATGAGTTGAGCTGAGTCAAGTCCAACTCGCTTGAACTCGACTCATTTGCAGCCCTAGTTGAGAGACAATGTTATGTGAGAGACTGCCCACCTTTTTGATGGATTGTCATATCCTATAATGCAAGGTACATATGTAGCCATACGTGTTAATAGTTGACATATAGAGCTTTTTTTTTTTAGAACTGAAGCAGGATACGCCTACTCAGTAAGGCCAGTACATTCAGCAAGCATCAAAGTACGGAGACTAGTCGGAACATTAGCCATCATCTCCTGATCGCCTGAGCTCCTTGTCAGTGCTGCCAGGCCATGGGCCAAGGCGTTGCACTGTCTCTTTACGCAACTGACATTGCAGGCCTCAAAACCAGCCATGGCATTCCTTATGTCCATGATTAGAGCGTAATTAGGTGACCTTGTCTGTCCTTGGGATATCAGTTCATTTGCAATGTTTTGATTATCCATTTCAAGGATTATCTGGCCCTTATACACTTCAGACAATGCCTGTAGTCCAACAAGGGCGGCGCGCGCCTCGGCCTCCTCAGCACTCTGGCAGCGGGGGATTTTTTTGCAGACGGACATGAGGACAAGACCTTAGGAGTCCCGTCCGACCACTCCGGCCACGCTTTCTCCAGTTCCCGCTAGGAATGCAGCGTCAGTATTGATTTTGACGGTTCCTTGACCTGGTGGCTTCCACTGATTGACATCGATTTCAGTGTTTTGCTCTCAACTTTCCCTCCCATATTCCTTGTCTTTGCTTCCAGGCCCCTCCTCGGAACCCGCTGCACCTCTTAATTCCTCCTCGTAATTCTGCAAGAACTGTGTTAGTTCCCAGATAAAGACGTGAAGTAGCTAGCTTAGGAAAAATAAGGACAGAGACGATGGTTTTGGTCCTGCCCAAATTCGCAGCTTTTCAATCTCGTTTCCTTTGCTTTATATATGGCTCAATGAACCGACCTCACGTCCAACACAGCCTCCTAACTTGCCCAACACGACGTGACCCAGACTACAAGTCAATCTGGTTTAGGACTCTACTTAACTCCTAGAGATTGGATGGAAAACGACTAAGGAATAACCTTATACTTCGGCTATCCTGTACAGACTCGGACGAACTCTACTTAGCCTAATATAGCATGTGTTGTAACTCACATTCACCCCCCTAAGCACAAATGCGACTACTTAACAGCCACGACTCCAATCTTCTCGCGCATCTCCTGAAACTTCAGTCTTCCCAACAACTTCGTTAGTATATCGGCGAGTTGATCTTTAGTGCTGACATAATCCACCTCCACCTTGCCTTCTTCTACACATTCTCTGATGTAATGGTACCTTATATCAATGTGCTTGTTGCGATCATGATGAACAGGGTTTTTGCACAATGATATTGTGGATTTGTTATCAACTCTAAGCTTTACTTGTTCTGGCTGCTGGTTCGTCAAATCAGCAAGGAGTCTACTGAGCCACACTCCTTGACAAGCCGTTGTCGCTGCTGCAATGTATTCAGCTTCACAAGATGAGAGGGCAACCACCTTTTGCTTCTGCGATAACCAAGTGATCAGATTTTCTCCCAGAAAGTATGCAACGCCCGATGTACTCTTTCGGTCATCTACATCCCCTGCCAAGTCACTATCGCTATAGCCCACTAGAAGTGATTTGTCCTCCTTCTTCCTTGTGTACTTGCATCCATACTTCAGAGTCCCTTTCACATATCTCAAAATTTGTTTCACAACAGTCAAATGCTCAGTGGTAGGGTTCTCCATGTACCTGCTTACTATGCCAACCGAGTATGCCAAATCTGGCCTAGTGTTCACAAGATATCGTAAACTTCCGACAATACTCCGGTACTCGGTTGAATCAACAGTCGGTGCCTTGCTCCTCTTGCTCAACTTCAGCCTCGCCTCCATAGGAGTTTGCGAAGGATTACAATCCTCCATGCCACAATTCTGCAAGATCTTCATGGCATATGCATCCTGGCACAACGTGATCCCGTCTTTACTTTGACGCACCTCGATCCCGAGGTAATAGCTTAACAAGCCCAGATCACTCATTTTAAATAATTCCTTCATTTGCTTCTTGAACCTTCCAATTTCCCTTTCATCAGCTCATGTGATCAAGAGATCATCTACATGCACGCCAATAAGGAGACAGTCTGAACCGGTGCCTCTCTTGTACATAGCGTGCTCAAGCGGACACTTCACAAAACCGAGTGAAATCAAGGTGCTATCAAGTTTGGTATTCCATGCCCTAGGTGCCTGCTGCAAGCCATACAAAGCTTTCTGCAATTTGAATACTTTATGCTCTTCTCCCTTCTTGATAAAACCAGTGGGCTGCTTCACGTACACTTCTTCCTCTAATTCTCCATTCAGAAACGCAGACTTCACATCTATATGGTGTAAAAACCAAGCTTCTTGGGCTGCTAGAGCAATCAACAACAGTACTGATTCCATTCTTGCAACTAGAGCAAATACTTCTTCAAAATCTACACACTGCTGCTGGACATATCCTTTGGCTACCAAATGAGCCTTATGCTTCACCACGGCACCCTGTGAGTCCTTTTTAACTTTGAAGACCCACTTGAGACCTATTGCTTTGTGCCCATCAGGAAGATTAACAAGACTCCATGTGTCATTATCCTGAATTGAACCAAGCTCGTCATCCATAGCTTTACGCCATGATTCTTCTTCGTTCGCCTCCTCGAACGTGGCTGGTTCTTCTGTGATGAGTAGACACTCCCTTCTGACCCTTTTCATCCTCACAGGATTGATCTTCCGAAGGGCCTCCTTAGGGTGGAGATCTAGGACTCGCTGGAGTTTCACCGGCGTTGGTGCTCTTCCCGGAGTCCGCTCAGGGGACCCAGCCACCGTGCTTCGTCCCACTGAACTTGGAGAGTCTTCATCTACTGTTGTGGACATTGTTGGCTGCTGCGTGTCGACCGTGGCACCAGGTGCTGCACCACCAGTAGCCGATCATGTGTCTCCGTCTTTAGTCCACCATGGATCGTCCACCCATGGTGAGGAGCAACTCGGCGACTCATAACTTGGCACTTTTGTTTGTGCTGATGGAGTAGCCGGCGCACCGTCACCTAGGTCATCGTCGTCGTCATCGACATCATGGCCATCTCCGTGCCCGTCGTCGTCATGGTCATGGCCTGCATGGTTGATGTGATTATATGTCACAACGAAAATATCATCACCTTGCGTGGGGCGATCTGCTACTGCTGCGTCGTCCCAATTCCATGCCTTTTCTTCGTCAAATACTATGTCATGTGACACTTGCACTTTCTTCGTCATGGGATTGTAGACTCGATATGCTTTGGACCCGGCCTCATAACCGAGTAGGATAGTTGGGGAGCTCCGGTCCGCCAACTTCCCAACATGCCCTCCCACGGTCTTCACATGTGCTATGCATCCGAACATGCGGAGGTGGTCGACTGTGGGTTTTCTGCCGCACCATGCTTCATACGGCGTTCTTCCGACAACACTCTTCGTGGGAGCTCTATTGAGTAAATACACTGCGGTAGTAACGGCTTCTCCCTAGAATTTTCCTGGCAAATTCATGCTTTTCAGCATACTTCTTGCCATTGCAACTATGGTCTGATTTCTGCGCTCCACAACGCTGTTCTGCTGCGGAGTATAGGGAGCCGTCAAGTACCGCTTAATGCCATGTTTCTCACAGTATGCCTTGAACTCATTAGAGTTAAATATGAGTTAAATTCCCCACCACGATCTGTACGTAACGCTTTCAACTTCTCTTCTGACTCCACTTCAGCGGCAGTCTTGATTTTCCTGAAAGCTTCCAAAGCCTCATCTTTGGTCTTCAGTAGTACTAGCCACATGTAACGACTGAAATCATCAACAATCAGCAAGAAATACTTCTTCCTTGCAGGAGTCGCTGGTGTGATTGGTCCATACAAGTCACCATGAACAAGCTCCAGTACCTTCGAAGCTCTAAACTTTGCCTCCCTCGAGAACGCAACTCGCCGCTACTTGCCAACAAGGCAGCCATTGCACAGTTGATCAACATGATCTATACATGGCAGCCCTCGTACCACATTCTTCTGGCCGAGCTGCCGTAGGGCATGGAAATTAAGATGCCCATAGCGTGAGTGCCACCTCCAAGCTTCTTCATTAAAGTTTGCCAACAGACACACCGGATCAGCACGGTCTAGGTTCAAAACATACAGCCTGTTCCTCGACCGCTTCACACGCATCATCAGTTTTCTCTCGCGATCATACGCCCATAGGTATCCATCCTCGAGCACAATTTTACACCCACGCTCCTCAAGTTGTCCCAGACTTATAATGTTTGTCTTTAGACGGGGGATGTAATACACATCTGTAAGCACCTTGTTCTCACCACTCTTTGACTCAAAGATGACAGTCCCTTTACCTTTGATTGGGACCGTCATGCCATCGCCAAACCTGACTGTTCCATTGACTGCTGCACTCAACTCAGAGAACTGTGCACTGTCCCCTGTCATATGGTTGCTAGCGCCTGTGTCCAAGTACCAAACATTGTCGGCCCTCTTCTCTTCTTCCTCGTGGAGATATACTTTTTTCTCCACAAGTGTGACGGTCTCGACTTCCTCTGGCTGCGTGTCATCCTCCGTGTACTCGCATATCTCACATAACAGGAGGTTCGCCGGATCGTCATCCTTGTCGCCTTTCTTGGCAACATACGCTCGCTCCTTTACGGGTTTCCGGCACTCCGACTTGAAGTGCCCCATCAAGCCACAATTGTGGCACTTTATCTTGCGCTTGTCAAATTTCTTTTTCTTTGGAGCACCGTCGGCACCGGTGCCCTTCTTTTTCTGATCTCGTGGTGCCCAGTCCTGCTTCGAGCCGCTGTCGGATGCCTCGCTGCCTCCCTTCTTTTCCCTTAAGCTTAGTGCTTGCCACTGTGCCAGGGTGAGCATTACTTGCTCATCATGCTTCGCATCTCCTTGGCTGTAACGCATACATTCGTCGTGCGCCTTGTAGCGCTCGACTAGGTCGTCGATACTAAGCGTCGCCAAATCGACGCACTGCTCAATTGCAGTCACGATCTGCATATACCGAGGAGGCGCAACGCGCAAGAATCTCCGGACAACAGATGTTTCAGTCAGATTTTCACCAAGGGCACGAATTTCGTTGACAAGTGTGACCACCCGTGATGCGAACGCATCTACGGTTTCATCATCAGCCATCACCAGTGTCTCGTAATTCCTCAACATAGTTTGCAGGTTGGCCTGCTTCACACGAGCATGCCCCTCGTACAGAACCTTCAGGGCGTCCCATGCTTCTTTGGCTGTTTCCTTTGAGATCAGATGCTGCAAGACATCCATTGGCATCACAGAGTAAATTGCCAATGCTGCCTGTCTATCCTTACGATGTTCTGCTCCATCTTTCTTGAAAGCATTACCGCCGGGATCGACGGCGTCCCACAGCTCATTGCCTCGGAGGGCGCACTCCATCAGGACCTGCCAGACCATGAAATTCTCACGATCGAATCGTGGGTACTGCGACCCGGGCACTGCAAGTAATTTAGCGGCGCCGGACGCTTCTGCTGGGCTCTTCGTCTTGTCCGCCATCGCTGATGCAGGCTGCTTCTGGACGAGTTCCTCCTGTCCTGGGCGTGTTCTTTCCGCCCTGGATGAGTTTCTCCTGTCCTGGACAAGTACCTTCCGCCCCGGACTACACGGTCCTCCTCGATGAGTTCCTTCCGCCGAGAAGATACGTACACGCTGCCTGCCTCCACGTCGAAGCTCTGATTACCAATTATTAGTTCCCAGATAAAAACGTGAAGTAGCTAGCTTAGGAAGAATAAGGACAGAGACGATGGTTTTGGTGCTGCCCAAATTCACAGCTTTTCAATCTCGTTTCCTTTGCTTTATATATGGCTCAATGAACCGACCTCACGTCCAACACGGCCTCCTAACTTGCCCAACACGACGTGACCCAGACCACAAGTCAATCTGGTTTAGGACTCTACTTAACTCCTAGAGATTGGATGGAAAACGACTAAGGAATCACCTTATACTTCGGCTATCCTGTACAGACTCGGAAGAACTCTACTTAGCCTAATATAGCATGTGCTGTAACTCACAAACTGCACTGAGCTGCCGATCGACTCCCTCCCATTATTCCGAAGGCAGTCTTCTCTCAGGTGCCAGCTCCGCCATAGAATCAACAGGATTTTGGTTCGTCCTTCCTCGCTTTCCGTGTCCAGCAGATTTTGAAGCCAGTCATCACCAGTATACCAGAACTTGCTCTCTGATGGTAAATTCCATACATCCCTCATAGCTGCTCGCAGGGCTCTACTCTTTGTGCACGTTACCACCGCATGATGCTCATCCTCGATACCATTTCTGCAAATATTACAGGTGGCATCCACTTCAAGTGTTCTTCTCCACTTGTTTTTCTTTGTAGCTAGCGTATTAGTAGCCACCCTCCATCCAAATATACGGACCTTCCCAGGGACATTTGACTTCCAGATGAGGTCCCAAATGCTACGATCATTGGGATCTCTGGAAGAGCTTGAGGGATTTTGGGCCATTTGAGGGAGGCTAGCCATAGCAAGTTTATACGCACTTCTAACTGAGAAGACTCCGTTCTACTCGTAATGCCAAGCTATACAGTCCTTCACTTCCGATCCCGGTATATTTAACTTACAAATTTCCTCCGCATCAAAGGAGTAGAAAAGTTGTCTAATTAAACCCTCGTTCCATTCACGTCTGTCTGCATGCATGAGCTGGCTAACCCATCGGATACGCGATCTCCGAATGAAGGCTGCCGTCTTCAGGCCCTCTCTTCTAGGTATCCACTGATCTCTCTGAATTTGTATGTCCTTCCCGTCTCCAACCCTCCAAATAGTTCCTTTTTTCAAGAGTTCAAGACCAAACTCGATGCCTCTCCACACGGGGGAAGCGTCCAAGGCGAAAACCGTATCCAAGAGATTGCCATTTGGGTAGTATTTGGAATTCAGCACTCTCGCACATAGACTGTTTGGGTTCTGTATTAGCCTCCATCCTTGTTTGGCTAGGAGCGCTTGGTTAAAAAAATTCATATCTCTGAACCCAATGCCTCCCGCCCTCTTTGGCCTTGTCATCCGTTCCCATGACATCCAGTGCACCTTTAGGTGTCCGTCCTCGTCCCCCCATCAGAAATCTTTGATCATCCTTTCATACTTCTCGCAAAAACCTTTGGAGAGCATGTAGACACTCATGATGAAGGTTGGTACAGCCTGCACCACGGATTTGACATGTACCTCTTTCGCAGCATACCACATGAATTTTTCCGACCAGTCACTACATCTTTTCCGGAACCTGTCCATGATTGGTTGGAATTTCTCATCTTTCATCCTTCCTTCTGGGGTGGAAAGCCCTAGGTACTTGCTCTCGAACGTGTCTGCTGTCACTTGAAGGATGCTTTTAATTTCTTCCCTTGTTTCCAATGGGCATACTTCACTACTTAGGAGTTGACCCGTGCACTTCTGGAACGTGTTAGGGACTCTTTTTATAGCTTCGGCTTGCTCTGGTACGGCCTTAAAAAAATTAGGCTATCGTCAGCAAACAACAGGTTGGATATGCCCGGGCTATTTCTCGCGATTTTGATAGGTGTCAGCTTATTTTCTACCATCTCCTTCCTCAAAAGGTGAACCAGTCCATCTGCAATAAACAAGAAGAGGTATGGGCTGAGAGGGTCCCCTTGCCTTAGACCCCGGGACGTGATGAAAGGTTCAAGCGATTCTCCGTTGCATCTAACAGAGTACCTCACAGATTTGGCACACTTCATAACCCAGCCAGTCCATTTTTCGCAAAAACCAGATTTCCTCAATACTCCTTCCAAGCAGCTCCAATCAACTCTATCGCATGCCTTCGTAAGGTCAAGTTTGTACGCACAATAGTTGTCCCTTGCATTCTTGCAGGGTTGTATCTTGTGGAAGCACTCAAACGCTACGATGGCATTGTCTGTGATTAATCTTCCGGGGATAAACGCACTTTGAGTTTCTGAGATGATTTCATCCAGCATAGGGCGAAGTCGATTCACAAGACACTTTGAGATCACTTTGTAGATGACGTTACAGAGGCTTATCGGTCTATAGTCCTTGAGGGATTGCGGGTCATTTCCTTTGGGGATGAGGACTATCGTCGTGTCGTTAATCCCTTCCGGCATGACGCCCTTGTCAAAAAACTCCCGTACTGCCAGCACTATATCCTCCCTCATGACCTCCCAATTCTTTTGGAAAAACCGTGCCGGGAAGCCGCCGGGTCCTGGCACTTTTAGCGGCCCAATTTGGAACAAGGCGTCGCTGATTTCCACCACAGAGAATGGTTTTGTCAACGCCTCGTTCATGTTGCTGTTTACTCGCTCGGTGACTAGGTTCAGGTCTCTTTTGGGTCTACTACCTCATCACTTGCGTACAGTTCCTTGAAAAAACTGTTAGTCATCTCCTGAACTTTGCTAGCGTCCTCAACCCAGGTTTCCTTCTCATCTTTTAATTTCACAATGGTGTTTTTCTTCTTTCTCCACGTAGCTCTTTGTTGGAACCATTTTGTATTCTTGTCACCATCTTTAATGTAGGTAGCTCGAGATCGTTGTCTCCACATTAGTTCCTCCCTCAGTAGCATCTCATCTAATTCCCGCGACAGCCTGGTCTCCTCTTGCCTTGAGTGATCAGCCGGAGGTTGGTTCCAAATCTTGCTTAACTTCTTTCTTATCTCTGTCGTCTTTTTTATTACTGAACCGAAGTCTCGGTCAGCCCAGCCCCGCAGCTCTACCTGCATTTGTTTCAGTTTTGCACCAACATCATGTAGATTTATAGCAGGGCCGTCCTTGCACCATGATGCTTCTATTGTTTCCTTCAGGGACTCCACCCTTTCCCACATCTGTTCATACCTGAACATGCCATGTCTTTTCTCGCCAACTGGCCTCCATTCTTTCCTGCTCCCCATTCGAAGAAGAATGGGTAGGTGGTCTGACCTTGATGAACAGATGTGTTCAACAGAGGCACTTTTATAGTACTCCGACCACTCCGGCGATGCCACAAATCTGTCCAGCCTTGCACAAACATTCTTCCTCCCACTCTGTCTGTTGTTGTAAGTCCAGCCCGGCCCTTTGTATCCCAAGTCAAAGAGGTTACAATCAGAAAGGACTTTGCGAAAATTTTCCATATTATTTTCATATCTTTTAGTTGCTGAAAAGTGCTCTTTTTGCCACATAGTCTCATTAAAATCACCCATCATCAACCACGGGAGACTGCTTGTATCTTTTATCCTCCTTAACATGGTCCACATATTGTGCCGTTCATGAGCTTTCGGTTCACCGTACACAAATGTACCCCGCCATTGAAGGCCATTGGGATTTAACCGAACAAACACATCGATGTATCTCGCCCCTGCGGCAATCTTCTTTATTTCCACACTTTCATCATAAAAGAGAGCAATGCTGGCACCTTTTCCATGGCCGGGTTGCGTGATACAATGGCGAAGGCCTAGCCTCCACTTCAGATTCTTAACGTATTTATTGTTCTACCACGTTTCGGAGAGGAAGGCGAGCTTGGGCTTGTACGTGTGCACAAGGCACACGAGTTCTTGAACCGTAAAAGCTTGCCCGAGGCCTCGACAGTTCCAAACTAGCACTGTCATGGCTCATGGTGGACACCATCCTTAGCGTCCACCAGTTGACCGGGAGCCCCTGGCCCGGTAGCTGCCTGTTCGTCCTCTTTCCCACCACATTAGTCCCTTCCTTGCCCCCAGCACACACTTTCTTGTTCTGCTCTACTTCCTCACTTGTCCCTGACTTAACCATGCCTTTTGTTCCACCCTCCTCACGCCCACCTCTTTTGCCCAGCACCGAATTGCCTTGTCCATACATAATCTTGCTGCCCCTTTATGTTTTCAGGACCCTCTTCTTTGGTGGGAGAGCAGTTTCCTCGCTTGCACCTGTAGCCACGTCCGGTATCACGTTCTGAGGCAGGTTCGCCGTCATCAGATTCTTGAAACGCGGAGTCGGCCCAAAGCCTAGAGGGAATTCTGGGTCATCCACCGCCTCTGGAGCAGCAGCCCGGGCCTCTCCCAGACCCGCGTCGCTAACAGGGTGTAGCACCACCAGTAGAGTAGTCTCAGTGACGACTCCACCCTGTTCCATCATAGCAGCGCACATGTGATCATGTTCTATTGGCTTCTCATTGCTAGTCAGGGTTTGTGTTACACCCTGTTCAGCACCTGCTTCCTGCAAAGCTTCAGGGGCACCCAAGGCCGTGAGACCAAGCTTCTCCTGGCATGTCACGACCCCATCATCGCCCGCACCCGAGCCAAGAGATGGAGTAGAGGCCTCTCGGGGTACAGGTTTCGCTGATGGGCTCCTGCCATCTGTCACTTTCAGTGCACTGACCGCCGCAATCGCGGTTTGGACCTGAGGGTTTATCAGGACCTCCTCCGGTATCCTCTCATATTCTGCCTTCATCTGGCTAGAGCTTGACTCTCGGTGCACCTCTTTCCCAGACTAAGGATACGACGAGCACTACCCGCCACCGGGGCAACATACCCTCCCCTACTGCTACTCTTATTGAATGGGGAGGCTCGCATTGTTGTCGTGTACCTCATCTCTTGGAGGTCCACCGGCAACTTACAATCGCGTTGGCCATGCCCAAGGAAATCACAATAGCCACAGAACCTAGGAACTCTCTCGTATTTCACATCTAAGAAGAACAGTTCATTTTTTGGCTTATCATGGGAAGTGATCTTGTTGCGGAGGGGTTCATCAACATCATGATTCACCCGTACTCTTATGAAATCTCCCCACAGCTCACCATGGATGTTGGTGTCCACCTCAAGGACCTTCCCAAGCATGGATCCCAGCTTCCAGACCACACCTTCATCCAGCATATGGGTGGGACGTCGTGGATGCGTACCCAAATTGGCATATGGGCAATCTCCACGTCCCCCGGCCTAGCGCTGCCGTCCACCTTCACCATGAGGAAGGCGTCACCATTGTGAGTCCAAGGGCCGTTGTCGAGGATGAAACGGCGATCTCCCTCCCGCTCGAACTCCAGGAGGAAGCGGTTGTTTTTCAGAGGGGGGGGGGTGTGGTTTAGTTGAGGCGCCCACGTAGCCCCCACTTGCTCTTGAGCTCGCTGACGAGACCCTCGTTGCTGTAGGGCAAGGGGGAGAAGAAGAGCCCCACAACGATCCAACGTGTCCTCATGGCAGCGCGTTCCTTTGTCAGGTCGAGTTCAACCACATCGTCGACCCTGGTCCCCAGATTGACCGGGAACCTTGGGGCAACAACATCATTGCCGGTGCAGAGCCTCCTCATGTTGGCCTTCCCTCCATGGCCGCGGGACGACTCCCCGCGGAGAAGCACCCTTGAGATGTTCCGGCCGTCGCCGGCCGCCGATCATGGGCATCATTCTCCATGGCGGCCTTGTTCTTCTGCATGTCCTGGGGCGACATCGTCGAGAGGGCGGTGTGGTCTGGGAGTAAGGCGGGATGAGAGCACAGACCTCCAGGGGCAGGTCCTTTTAAGCTTGTATCTGGATGAATCATCCCCTCCATCAACGGGATCGCGCTAGATTCCATTGATTTGTTGATTCCCGAGGTATCTCCTTCCTTCGAACCCGGATCTGGGGATCCTCCCCCCTTGTCCAGCGGGTCATCCTTCAGCGGGTAGCCAAGCTCATTGCATAGCAGCTTTTAATCTTCCTCCCCTCTCTTTTGCCTCAGATCCATCCTGTACATGTGGATCCTATCCATGATTTTCCCGAGTGCCTCAATTGTAGGGTTCCGGATGTGGTTATTGATCCCCGATTCTGACCAAACATCCGTGATCGCCTTCCTTTTCACACCCGCCCGCTTGATCGCCTTCCTCCTCTGTAGCCATGCTTCCCGCATGCCCCTCAGATCTCCTTCCTTGGGAAGATCATCCTCTCTCTCTCTCTCTCGATGGCCTGATTCTGGTCTGGTCCCGGGAACTTGTCGCCGGGAGGGTCGCGATCGGGGATCGCCTCTCCATCGCCCCGCCCGGGGCACCATAATTTCCGCTCATTACCCTTGCGACTCTTCGTGGCTGATATACCAAGTGCTTGCCAAAATCTAAATTTACTACATATAGAGCTTTTCGTTCCTACCCACTGATGTTTAAAACAAGTTATGCCCATTGTCACGGAGAGTTGTCAAAGATTTGAGATATAGGGCTTTCTTTTCGTTCCTATGCACAGAGACAAGCCACTAACGCACCGTTGTCGTTGCTCCCACTCTAGAGCTACCTTGACTTTGTCGATGACAGTCAGGAAGTCTTCATGCACATGCCCCTAAGGACCAGTGCTCTGGAGCCGCAATCGTCGCTGTTGAATCCCTGAGTCGATCTAAAGAACCTGACACCAAATCTCATTGTGCGTACGCATGACGAGAAATCTTAACCTCGCCGCCTAAGGAACTGGCAGGAGTCTACGTCGGAGCTCCCTAGACAGAGGAACTTAAAGAGGATCGGATCCCGAAAGATTGGCTTGAAGAAGAAGGACCGCCGTCCGTCCAAGCACCTCACCTATGAGGACTAAAATCCTACTTGTCTATTAGCCAGAGCTGAGGCACCAATAATCCCCATTCCAGCAGAGGGGAGGCGGATCCACAGGCTCACTGGCGGATATAGAGGGGTGGAAAGCTTTCAATAGTTACCTTGCGAGAGGGGAAAGAATTTGTTCTACGTGTGGACGGTTACTATGCTAGGTCAATTAATTGTACCAACAAGACATATATTTTATTTTGAGAAACGGTGTACAAAAGTAGACGTTCGCATACACGCATGTACAACACCCCCTATAAATGCACACACGCATACTCTATGCCTATAGGCATACTTTCAAGGGAGTGAGCCATCAGATCTTATGATAAAATGTAAAATATTTTGCCCGCACCACCACTCAAGTCGCATCTCAGAGAATTTGTACTCAAGAAACTTTTGGCTTCAAATGAAACCAAAAACAAGAAAAGCTGGAAAAAGGTTGTGTGGCAGCCATCCAATGACATGAAGGACTGAAATTTCCAGCACACACAATGCATCCGACGGCCATGCTTCTTCCACTGATCCGGAGAAGATAAGGAAACGAGGCAACCAGAGAACGTCAGCCACCCCGACCACATCTGTACCAAAGAAACGGCGCTAAGTGTCTGGCTATATATACCGTAGTGACCCGGCAATGCGGGCCTCAAGTGTAGCCGGCATCCTCCTCTCCTTCGATAATACAATACCATGGCCCCCGCCGTGATGGCTTCGTCGGCTACCACCGTCGCACCCTTCCAGGGGCTCAAGTCCACAGCCGGTCTGCCCGTCAGCCGCCGCTCCAGCGGCAGCCTCGGCAGCGTCAGCAATGGCGGAAGGATCAGGTGCATGCAGGTATGTCAGAGGCACAAAACTGATATGAGTTTCTTCCTCACTACGTACAATTTACTAGCACCAAGTGTTAAGCAGTTGTGTGCATTCCATAATTTCCTTCCATTCAGGTGTGGCCGATTGAGGGTATCAAGAAGTTCGAGACCCTGTCTTACTTGCCACCCCTCTCCACAGAGGCCCTCCTAAAGCAGGTCGACTACCTGATCCGCTCCAAGTGGGTGCCCTGCCTCGAGTTCAGCAAGGTTGGCTTCGTCTTCCGTGAGCACAACAGCTCCCCCGGGTACTACGACGGACGATACTGGACAATGTGGAAGCTGCCTATGTTCGGGTGCACCGACGCCACGCAGGTGCTCAACGAGGTTGAGGAGGTCAAGAAGGAGTACCCTGACGCCTATGTCCGCGTCATCGGCTTCGACAACCTGCGCCAGGTGCAGTGCGTCAGCTTCATCGCCTTCAGGCCACCGGGTTGCGAGGAGTCCGGCAAGGCCTAAACTACAAGTTGAAACAATGGCCTATGTATGATGGTCTTTTGTGAACTTCACTTTTGTCCACGACTCTGCTTTCCGACCAGAGCATATTTTTCGTTCCGTATGATCTGTGTTTGTACGAACATAGGTTGTGGAGCACGCATATGTAAATTCTAGCAAAATTCTATACTGAAGTCGAGAGGGGCTTCGCTGCTAACCCTACCCGCTCCCTTGCGGCGCCGCCGCGCCGCACCGGAGTGCCCCCGGCGGCCGTCTCCCATTCACTCCAGCGCACACCCTCTCCCCGCCGCCACCGCCGGGGGCGGTGCAGGCAAAGCCTGTGTGCCGCAGCGGTGTCGGCGGCGTTTCTCCTCGCCAAACACTCGGTCAGGACGGCGGTGATCCGCGATGGTCGGATCTACAGCAGTGGTGCGGGGCGGCGGCGGCCAGGCGGGCGGCGATGTTCGACAACTGGTCCAACGGCGGCGGCTTGGGCACCCGATCTGGGTCTAGATGGGCTTTGGGCGGGTCACACTTGCTGATGACGTATACCGTCCCGTCAACGGCAGGGTACCCCTGGGATCGACCCGCATCACGAGGACGTCGGGGGCTCCGGCCCTCGGCGTGGCCGTGGTGGCCGTCTCCTTCGCCGGAGATGGTCAGCCTGAGGCTGGGTGGTCGGGTCTTCAGACCCGTCATCTAGTCCCAGCTGCGAGTTGGGAGACAGAGTTGCCGGTGAAAACAGAGCCGATGGCGGGCGATGGCGGCGTCTTGTGTCGTTACCTTGATGAGGGCATTATCGTGTAACTTCTGTCCACCCACTCGTGCTGCTTCGGAGGAAACCCTAAGATATGGTCATCCAGATTGGAGGAGAGCGGTACTGCCGTGTCGTTACTCTCTTGGGAGCATCGTTTGTAGAGTAGCTGTGGAAAATAGAGGCAGAAAGTGGAGCGGCAAAGTCTTGCACGGAGCTTCAGCGGAGATGTCAAGTCATGCATGGCCGACAGGTGCCACGTTGTGTCATGCCAGGTCGGCAGGTGCTATGCATGATAGATCTTCCAGAATCTTCGCGTCTGGATGAATGCGCGCAGGGGCGGTGGTGCCGTTGGGTGTCGTGGCGGCGTCGACGGATGTTTGGACTGGAAAGGATGATGCGGATCTCTATCCTGAAGATGGGTCAGCGGTCCGAGGATAATGGCGGCTTCTGGCTTCTAAAACGTGTGCATGTCATGCGTGCTTTAGGTCTGCTGCACCGGCTGTTGGTCCCGATATGCTATGTGGATGGATCAGCGACGACACCAGTTTTAGATAGGGTTAATTATCCTTTTGCCCTTAATGATGTCCATGTGCTCAGTTTTGCCCTTAGTTGCGAATTGTGCTCAGTTTTGCCCCTAGTCCATGCGCAGCTACTATGATGAGGCCAAACGGCCAGATTTTAGTCCATTCAGTCCGCTGGCGTTAGTGGTAGTGTGTCCGGAGCTTACACGTGGGACCGCGTGGACATAGGTTCGGAGCTGACATGTGGGACCGTGCAACAAAATCGCCAAATCAATCCTAGGGTTCTAACCAGCCAACTCGACGCCCACTCTGTCCCGTCCGCCGGCCAGCCGACCTGCGCCGCCGCCGCCACCTGCGCTGCTGCGGCCGTCTTGCTCCACTGCTACCTGCTACGCCCGCCACCTTCCTGCGACGCCACGGGTGGGGCGCCCACCACCTGCTCGCGCGGCGCGGCCTCCTTCTGTGCGCCCGGCCGGAGCGCTGATAGGTGGGGGGCTGGTGGAGCTGTTTGAAGTATGAGGGTGGACCCCGGGGCGAAATGGTGAGTAGCGACGACCCCAGAGTATTTTGCGAGGCGGGCATCATCGGGCCGGAGATCCGCCGCATCAACGACTGGGTTCCCGAGGGGTAAGTCACGCCTCCTATTTAGATTGAGCTTAGTTGTGCATTTGAATAGTCGATTCGAGTTGGTTTGCCCGGTTAGTGTGCTGATTGCGTCTCTGTTTTTCGTCATTTAGGATGGAGTTGCGGTTTGCTTTCTTGGTTCATATTAGAAGGGACCGGTACATGTTGAATTCAAAGAATAAGAAGAAATCCAAGGAGGTTTCGATTACCGGTTGCCAATGGCTTGTAATTGGAGTTTCAGAAAATTTGGGGAGGTAATTTGTAGCCAATATCCTTGGGGTTTGCTTGATGAAGTGGAATACAAATACTATGATGGGGGGAAAGAAATGGGTGACAGTTAGTAATGATGAAGAGCTGGCTATCATGTTTGCTAGGCATAAGGCGAAAGAGAATTTTCATGTGAGGCTGCAAATTGATGTGCTTGAGCAGGCATTTGGACCTAGGATGGCGGGTGCAACATTTCGGGGAGAACCAAGTCGTCGTAATGGCAGCTCAAGTCAGAATAATTCAGTTGGTGCATGACGACGTGGTGGCTCGACAAGCGTGGGCACCGGCGGTAGGGTCCCCCTTGAAGTGGAGCCTGATGCCTACAATTCTGGGGTTGATGAAAAGAAGCTATATTCTGATGTTATTCAGAATTTACGACAGGCACCTCGTGCTGAAAACCAAGATAGAGGCTCAGAACGCAGTCCGTGTGGATGATGACACGGTGGGTGAGGACAAGGACCTTGCAGTTGTTGAATGGGACCCTTTGAACCCTCATATGGAAGAAGGTACCATTTTTGCATCCATGACTGACTGTACAAATGCACTTATGACATACTGCATCAAGGTAGAACGTACTTTCAAAGTTGACAAGAGCGATCAAGTACGTTACAGATGCACTGTCCGACTGAGGGTTGTCCATGGAGGATGCTCGCATCTAAAATGCGAAATAGCACGAATGTTCAGGTCAAAGTGAACCCTTTTAAGCACACATGCCAGGAATCAACCCTTAGGAAGGATACAATCAGTAGAGCCAAGTCAAGATGGGTGGCAGAAGAAGTAAACAAGTGGGTGAAAGAAAACCAGCAAGTGGGTCCAAAGGAATTGCAGAAGAACATCAAAGACAAGTTCAAGATAGATTTAACATACATGAGGTTGTTTAATGGTAAGCAACATGCCATCGATTCTATTTATGGTAACTGGCAGGAAAGTTTTCAATTGTTGTATGCATTCAAAGGTGAAGTGGAGAGAACCAGCCCAGGTAGTATTGTAGATATTGACCACCACACAGTGGAGTACACATTCAGGGGAGTGACAAAGACCAATGAATGCTTTAGGAGGGTTTTTGTCTGCTTTGAGGCTTGTCATCGGGGTTTTTTGGCAGGCTGCAGGCCTTATTTGGCTATTGATGCTACTTTTCTCACATGGAGGTTTAAATGACAGTTAGTAGCAGCTTGTGCAGTTGATCCACACAGTTTTGTATTTCCAGTTGCGTACGATGTGCTGGAGACAGAGTCTGAGGAGAGCTGGACTTGGTTTTTGCATAATCTGCGCCGAGCTATTGCACATCCCAATGGGTCGGTAATTCATACAGATGCCTGCAAAGGTTTAGAAGTGGTCGTGGATAATGTGTTCCCTGGAGTAGAGCATAGGGAATGCATGCGTCAACTTGCTGCAAATTTTGTGAAGAAATTCAAAGGAAATGTGTATACCAACAATTTATGGCCATCATCTTTGACTTGCAGTCTGAAGAAGCACAACTACCACTTGAGGCAGTTATACATGAATCCCAAAGTGAAAGAATACTTGGAAACACACCACTCCAAGTTATTGGCCAGAAGCCAATTTAGTGAACTGAGCAAAGTTGACTATGTGCACAATAATCTAGCAGAGTCTTTCAACTCAACGATCCGGAAACTAAAGGGTCATTATGTGGTGGATTTGCTTGTCAGGATAAGGATAGAATACATGCAGAAATTTCATTATCATGCAGGAATACCTGAGGCAAAATTCATGGGCCACATTATCATCCCTGCCGTGATGAATGTATTGAAGCTGAAAACAACAGGCTTGGAAATGAACATGACTCTTTGCTCGGGTACCA
The DNA here is from genome assembly GCA_021605205.1 of Aegilops longissima. Classification (NCBI taxonomy): domain Eukaryota; kingdom Viridiplantae; phylum Streptophyta; class Magnoliopsida; order Poales; family Poaceae; genus Aegilops; species Aegilops longissima. Next base: position 33,736,620 of record CM038677.1, on the reverse strand, counting down.
CTGCAGAGATATCATATTTGGATAAATAAAAGAGGGAATGAAGATATCCAGTGGATTTAGAAGCTAGAACTTGCAGTTGTAGGCAATGGCAGATAACTGGGTTGCCATGCATTCATGCCTTGTTTTTCATCACTTCTCTCCCAGGTTCAGCAGGGAACATACAACATTATGTGCATGATTACTACTCTGTTGCAAGGTTTAGGGTTTTGCCTAGCCTGCTATGGAGGAAAAGCAACAATGTGACATGGTGGACCCTGGATTCAAGCTTTGCGCTCCAGTTCTGAAGAGAGCAGCGGGTAGACCAAGGAAGAGTCGAATCAGACCTCGCGATGAAGGAGCTGGACTTGGAGCGAGGAAGCGTAAGTGCACAAGGTGTGGTGGGTCCGGTCATTTCGGTAATTATTGTGATAACACAGTAGATCCAGCGTTCGGAGAGAGTTTCGATGAAGGCTTCGATGAAAATGTTGGTTAGCTGCCGGTTGCCTCAACAGATGATGAAAATGATGGTCAACAGCCATTTGCATCAGATGAGGATTTTGACGAGGTTCCAAATGATGATGGTCAACAGTTGCATGATTTTGACGATGATCCAAAGTATCCTCGAAATGATGATCCAAATGAGGCTCCAAATGGTGATCCAAATGAGGCTCCAAATGGTGATCCAAGTGAGGCTCCAAAATGGTGAGCAACCTTCTGTTGTTGTGAGTTCTGTTAGGTATGTAAATCTTGCAAATACTACTGTACATTTATCACTTGACATTGTCTCATTACCCTTTATGTTTTGCACAGCTCTGCGGTAGGTTTGAAGAAGACGCGCAAGGTACCGACAACCAAGAGGTGAAGAGAAGAAGTAATGAGCAGAAGGTGCACGAGGAGCAAAGTGATGGCAAGAAGCTCAAGGAACAAACAGAAGCCCCAACGCTATTTATGAATAATTATGAAACATTATTAATAATGTTCTATTTCTGTTGAATGATGTTGGACCTATGTTAGAACTATGTTTGAATGATGTTGGACCTATGTTAGAACTTCAAATTTGACATGCTATATGGATGTTGTAATTCTTTCGAAACTTTGGTAAACTCACATTCATGAAAAATATGCTAAAAGAGCTCCAAAGGTAGGGTAAACGGCCTTATTTCTAAGCAAGATTTTTTTCGACCTTGTCTAAATGAGCCAAATAACTTTCCTACACATATATTCTATATACACAAACTATGTGCGCTGGTTTTTCCTTTTTTTTTGATTTTTTTATTTTGTTTTGCTCATTTGAATTCTGGTCAAACCTAACTTTGACAAAGATTTAAATAAGTCTAAAACATCAAAATGAAAAACTAAGCCTGGATCCTTCTTAGTCACTCCAAAATGAAGCTGTGGTGAGGTTTTCGAAATTTTCATGAAAAATGTGTTAAAAAAGAGGAGTCCAAAGGTAGGGTACACTGCATCTTTTCTAAGCAAGGTTTTTTCCGACCTTGTCTAAATCAGCCAAATAACTTTCCTACACATATATTCTATATATATAGACTATGTGCACTGGTTTTTCCATTTTTTGATTTTTTTAATTTGTTTTGCTCATTTGAATTCTGGTCAAACCTAACTTTGACTAAGATTTAAACAAGTCTAAAACATCAAAATGAAAAACTAAGCCTGGATACTTCTTAGTCACTCCAAAATGAAGCTGTGGTGAGTTTTTTTTGAAATTTTCATGTTCATTTCCCCAAAACACTTCTCTTCACTTCATACAAGAGAGTTTGAGATACTTGAGATATCACATAAGACACATGAACTTTTCGTTTAAATGTATGTAAACCTTGTTTATCAACTTAAATCGTTAGTATATGACATAAGAAGACTATGTGAGCAGGTTTTTCATTTTTCTAATTTTTATTTAATTTATTATGCTCATTTGAAATCTGGTCAAACCTATGTTTGACTGCTCCGAACCCCTCCCAAACCCCGCTAACCCTAGCTGAACAAGGACCGTCCATCTAACCCTAGCGGCGATCAAGGACCATCGATCTAAGCCTTCTAGAAGGAATCTGCGGGGAGGAGGGGGGGCGATCCGCGAGATGCAATCTGATTGGCTGGGCGATTTTTTTCTCCACACGTATCGGGCGCGCTGGATGGATCGTTGGGCCGTCTCGCTGTTCGGGCCTGAACGCAGTTAATTGCCCGTTTCAGCATTTCCAGTCCTGCATGCATGGGAAGGGCGGCGACGTGGGAATGCATGTGCGCGAGGCGGACGTGCATGCATGCGAGCGAGGCGAGCGACGTAAGCATGCACGTATAGATGAAGAATTAGGCCATTGTTTCATATTACGGTAGCGATTCAAATGCACGCGCCCGGTCAAAGAGCATCCCTATGCGGTGATTCAGATGCACGCACGCCCCCCATGCATTGTTTCCGTGAAAAAATTTAAGGGTCCAAAACATAACGGATACACACACCCATCCGGATTCACACACGCACCGTTCTCATCCCTTCTTTCTTCATCTCCCGCCCACATGCCTATTTATATGGGGTGCCTCTCTTCCTCTCCCACGCACCACCCAAAGCCAGATCCATTATCTCCAACTTCAAACACCCAAGAGACCGAGCCCTACAAGCGACCAAGTGAAGATGCAGTACAACGGGCCGACCTTCCTTTGTCCGCCTATCATGCCAGAGCTACGCTACCCACCGGGCGTGCTCGTGGAGAGGGAGCTCCGTGTGTGGGTGACTTCAAGGTGGAGGGGGTTCGTCGACCTCACCTGCGCCTTCCTCAGAGCCGGCTATGCCCACCTCCCACGGGGCTCGCATAGGATGTACACCATCAACGAGGTTTGTGACCGTGCTGGCATCCTTCTACTTCTCACAGTCACCTTCACCAACCCGTTTGACGCGCGCGAGCTCCTCGGCCAAGTATTTTTGTGCGGCTGCGAGTCCATCTTCTTCACGGTGTACAACATCTTCACCAACTACGAGTGCATCTTCCCCACTGAAAACCAGATGCACTCCCTTCCCTATAACGAGGAGGAGGAGTGAAGTTGAAGACGGTGTTGAAGGGCGCACGGCCAAGGTGGAAGAACGGTCAAGATGAAGATGTTCAAGAAGGGGTGCGAGCCCGAAGTGAAGTTGTTTGTCAAGCTCGTCATGTTTTAGTTTTATCGTTTTTATTTTGTTGCTTTTCTATGTCGTGCGTGCCATGTCGTGTCATGTCGTGTCCCTGGACTTATCTATCTATATAGGGTACCCATCTATGTAAGGGTACGGTGTGTTGCATCTTATCTATCCAAGTTATTATGTGTGTTGAAAAATGTCTGTGCCCAAAGATATCATTTCTTTCCTAAACCAAGTCACGAACTAACATGCACATTTATTCCCTTTAAGTCCTAAACCAAGTGCCACTCTAACCAGAATCATGTGGCAGTGCAAACATATGTTTCCAGCCCTTCAAAATTTCAGTTTAAAACAAAGGAAAACCACTCTCAAGCGTGTGCAAACATTCAGTACAAACATGCGTTTTTAAACCCTAAACCATGCCACGGTCTCACTATGTATAGCTTCCTTCCCTAGTCATGTCAAAGTCTTTCCATCTGCCCTAGCGATTACCAGCGCGGCCCTAAACGCCACAAACCCATGCGGTCTTGGGTTCTAGTCCCAGCCGCACCAATTTTTTGTACATTTTCCACCCTTCATTTTTTTAGAGAAATTATTTTTTTCTCAATGTAATGCCCTTCAAAAATGTTCATTAATTTTTGCACCAGCTGCAAACCTCTACCATAGCCGAGGCACATTTTCCATGACATTTTGGTCTTTGATTTAAATCACGGTGTATTTGATTTGGAGTAATTAAGTTTCTTAAATATTTAACAGCTCCAAAAAAATTCTAAACTTAATTGTTTGGCTCTGGAATAATTCATTTAGCTTCCACAAAAAGTTTCAGAATTAAATAAAATGATTTACTACCTAAATTAAATCAGAACAGAAAACTGAAAAACACGCAAGAGATCTCATTTGCCCACCCCCAAATGGGCCTAATTGGATGCAGTTGGCCCAGTAGTCTAGCCGGAACTTGGCTCTCCGCTCTGAATTTGGCCCACTGAGGAACCTTTTTTTACAGAAAGGCAGAGCAGTGGGCTGCATTTCATTGATCAAAGTTTCTGAATTTCTCATTTCTTCTCCCTTTTTTCAACATTTTTAAATGTTGGTCATTTCTTCTCTCTTTTTTCAACATTTAAACAACTTTGACCAACATTTAAACAAGGTGAATTTCTCATACAATTTCAAGCTTACAAATTCCTCCATAATTCATGCCTTCCATACAATTTCAACATTACACCCAGTGCGATATGCCCAAAAGTAATTGCAAATGGGTATTTGTGCTTGATCTTCAAGCTTCCTCACCTTCTTCTTCAACATCCTAAGCTCAACAGCTAGCTCTCTGTAGTGTGTGCTTCGCCCTCCATCTCTTCTTCCGGAGTTCATGTTGCGGCCACTGCCGTTCGTGGCAGCATGCGCAACCATTCTTCATGCAATTCTTGCAGTTCATTCATCAAAGTCTTGGCCACAACATCGACCCAAAGGAAGAAACATTTCACCTCCATCAACGCAAAACAGATTAACCCATTGCTCAAAGATCCCGATCACGAAAACTGTGCAATTGCCCCGATTCTTGCCCCATTCTTGTTGTACATGTAGAACGGACGGTTCTGGTTCCTCGGTGTGTGAGAAAGCCTCCGATCAACGGCCGCCCGGCACCGCGGACAGACGAAGATAGGCATCTCCACGCACGCCAGGCTCTGCATCCACGAGGTGGCGCAGGAGCTTGAAGAAGACATGATGCTCGGAGCCGAAGGGGATCTCAACGCCACCGCGCCCTTCACGGCTATCTTCCCACCGCCGCTCTCTTTGTCGCCGTGGTCACCGCCATGCTCTCTGTCGCCTGCTCTCTCCGTCGCTGTGGTCACCGCGCAGCGTTCTCTGTCGCCCGCTTATATAGCACACCCGCAACGGCTCTCTGCTCAACGGCTATTTGCTGGGTCCCACAAGCCACGCGTACAACGGTCTGATTGTCTAGCGCATCTCTGCCGCCTGGTCCCACCTGTAAGGGCCGAGTCAAAAGGTTGACCTGACGGAGACGACAATTTTCACGGAACAAGTTGATGCGGGCTCACTAGGGGCACAACTGAGCACAATTCGCAACTGAGGGCAAAACTGAGTGCTACGTCTTGAGCTTGTGTTGGTTTTCGCCGAAGAGGAGAGGATGATGCAGCAGAGTAGCGTAAGTATTTCCCTTAGTTTTTGAGAACCAAGGTATCAATCCAGTAGGAGGCCACGCGAAGACCCTCGTACCTACACAAAACAAATAGCTCCTCGCAACCAACGCGAATAGGGGTTGTCAATCCCTTCGCGGTCACTTACGAGAGTGAGATCTGATAGAGATGATAGATAATATTTTTGGTATTTTTGGTATAAAGATGCAAAGTAAAATAAAAAGGCAAAGTCAAAAAGCAAAGCAATAATAAAGCGTCGGAAGATTACTATGATGAAAATAGACCCGGGGGCCATAGATTTCACTACTGGCTTCTCTCAAGAGCATAGGTATTTTACGGTGGGTGAACGAATTACTGTTGAGCAATTGACAGAATTGAGCATAGTTATGAGAATATCTAGGTATGATCATGTATATTTTACGTATGAGACAAGTAGACCGACTCCTGCCTGCATCTACTACTATTACTCCACTCATCGACCGCTATCCAGCATGCATCTAGAGTATTAAGTTAATGAAAACAGAGTAACGCCTTAGGCAAGATGACATGATGTAGAGGAATAAATTCATGCAATATGATAAATACCCCATCTTGTTATCCTCGATGGCAACAATACAATACGTGCCTTGCTACCCTTTCTGTCACTGGGTAAGGACACCGCAAGATTGAACCCAAAGCTAAACACTTCTCCCATTGCAAGAACTACTAATCTAGTTGGCCAAACCAAACGGATAATTCGAAGAGACTTGCAAAGATAACCAATCATACATAAAAGAATTCAGAGAAGATTCAAATATTGCTCATAGATAATCTTGATCATAAACCCACAATTCATCGGTCTCAACAAACACACCGCAAAAAGAAGATTACATCAAATAGATCTCCACGAGAGAGGGGGAGAACATTGTATTGAGATCCAAAAAGAGAGAAGAAGCCATCTAGCTACTAACTATGGACTCGAAGGTCTGAGGTAAACTACTCACACTTATCGGAGAGACTATGGTGATGATGTAGAAGCCCTCCGTGGTGGAATCCCCTTCCGGCGGAGCTCCGGAACAGGCCCCAAGATGGGATCTCGTGGATACAGAAAGTTGCGGCGGTGGAATTAGGTTTTTGGCTCCGTATCTGATCTGTTGGGGGTACGTAGGTATATATAGGAGGAAGGTGTACGTCGGTGGAGCTTCAGGGGGCCCACGAGGCAGGGGGGCTCGCCCTCCACCCTCGTGGCCGCCTCGTGGCTTTCTTGACGGAGGGCCCAAGTCTCCTGGATCTTATCTGATGAGAAAATCACGTTCCCGAAGATTTCATTCCGTTTGGACTTTGTTTGATATTCCGTTTCTTCGAAACACTGAAATAGGCAAAAAACAGCAATTCTGGGCTGGGCCTCCAGTTAATAGGTTAGTCCCAAAAGTAATATAAAAGTGGAAAATAAAGCCCAATATAGTCCAAAACAATTGATAATATAGCATGGAGCAATAAGAAATTATAGATACGTTGGAGACGTATCAGGCATCCCCAAGCTTAATTCCTGCTCGTCCTCGAGTAGGTAAATGATAAAAGAGAATTTTGATGCGAGTGCTACTTGGCATAATTTCAATGTAATTCTTCTTAATTGTGGTATGAATATTCAGATCCGAAAGATTCAAGACAAGAGTTCATATTGACATAAAAATAATAATACTTCAAGCATACTAACAAAGCAATTATGTCTTCTCAAAATAACATGGCCAAAGAAAGTTATCCCTAAAAAATCATATAGTCTGGCTATGCTCTATCTTCACCACACAAAATATTTAAATCATGCACAACCCCGACGACAAGCCAAGCAATTGTTTCATAATTTTGACATTCTCAAAACTTTTTCAATCTTCACGCAATACATGAGCGTGAGCCATGGATATAGCATTATATGTGGAATAGAATGGTGGTTGTGGAGAAGACAAAAAGAGGGAAGATAGTCTCACATCAACTAGGCGTATCAACGGGCTATGAAGATGCCCATCAATAGATATCAATGTGAGTGAGTAGGGATTGCCATGCAACGGATGCACTAGAGCTATAAGTATATGAAAGCTCAAACAATGAAACTAAGTGGGTGTGCATCCAACTCGCTTGCTCACGAAGACCTAGGGCAAATTGAGGAAGCCCATCATTGGAATATACAAGCCAAGTTCTATAATGAAAAATTCCCACTAGTATATGAAAGTGACAAAACGAGAGACTCTCTATTATAAAGATCATGGTGCTACTTTGAAGCACAAGTGTGGTAAAAGGATAGTAACATTGTCCCTTCTGTCTTTTTCTCTCATTTTTTATTTTTATTTTTTTATTTGGGCCTTTTCTCTCTTTTTTATGGCCTTTTTTTTCTTTTTTTTCGTCCAGAGTCTCATCCCGACTTATGGGGGAATCATAGTCTTCATCATCCTTTCCTCACTTGGGACAATGCTCTAAAAATGATGATCATCACACTTTTATTTTTCTTACAACACAACAATTACAACTCGATACTTAGATCAAAATATGACTCTATGTGAGTGCCTCCGGCGGTGTACCGGGATATGCAATGATTCATAAGTGACATGTATGAAAGAATTATGAACTGTGGCTTTGCCACAAATATGATGTCAACTAAATGATCATGCTAAGAAATATGACAATGATGGAGCGTGTCATAATAAACGGAACGGTGGAAAGTTGCATGGCAATATATCTCGGAATGGCTATGGAAATGCCATGATAGGTAGGTATGGTGGCTGTTTTGAGGAAGGTTTATGGTGGGTGTATGATACCGCAAAAGTGCGGTATTAGAGAGGCTAGCAATGGTGGAAGGGTGAGAAAATGCGATAATCCATGGACTCAACATTAGTCATAAAGAACTCATATACTTATTGCAAAAATCTACAAGTTATCAAAGCAAAGTATTACGCGCATGCTCCTAGGGGAATAGATTGGTTGGAAAAGACCATCGCTCGTCCCCGACCGTCGCTCATAAGGAAGATAATCAATAAATAAATCATGCTCCGACTTCATCACATAACGGTTCACCATACGTGCATGCTACGGGAATCAGAAACTTTAACACAAGTATTTCTCAAATTCACAACTACTCAACTTGCATGACTCTAATATTACCACCTTCATATCTCAAAACAATTATCAAGCATCAAACTTTTCTTAGTATTCAACACACTCAAAAGAAAGTCTTACAAATCTTGAATACCAAGCATATTATTATTAAGCTAATTACCATGATATTTAAGACTCTCAAAATAATCTAAGTGAAGCATGAGAGATCAATAGTTTCTTTAAAACAAATCCACCACCGTGCTCTAAAAGATATAAGTGAAGTACTAGAGCAAAACTATAAAGCTCAAAAGATATAAGTGAACACATAGAGCAAAACTATCAAGCTCAAAAGATATAAGTGAAGCACATAGAGTATTCTAACAAATTCCAATTCATGTATGGCTCTCTCAAAATGTGTGTACAGCAAGGATGACTGTGGTAAACTAACAAGCAAAGACGCAAATAATACAAGATGCTCCAAGCAAAACACATATCATGTGGTGAATAAAAATATAGCTCCAAGTAAAGTTACCGATGGAAGTGGACGAAAGAGGGGATGCCTTCTTTTTGGTGTCCTTGGATTATCTTGGGGGTGCCATGGGCATCCCCAAGCTTAGTCTCTTGCCACTCCTTGTTCCATAATCCATCAAAAAATGTGACCCAAAACTTGAAAACTTCACAACACAAAACTCAACAGAAATCTCGTAAGCTCCGTTAGCGAAAGAAAACAAAAGACCACTTCAAGTTACTATAATGAACTCATTATTTATTTATATTGGTTTTAAACATACTGTATTACAACTTCTCTATGGATCATAAACTATTTTACTAGCCATAGATTCATCAAAATAAGCAAACAACACACGAAAAACAGAATCTGTCAAAAACAGAACAGTCTGTAGTAATCTGTAACTAACGCAAACTTCTCGAACTTCAAAAAATCATCCAAAATAGGAAGACCTAGGCAATTTGTTTATTGATCAGAATCAGTTGGAATCACTATTTTATCACGTTCTGGTGATTTTAAACAATTCTTTTCGTGAACCGAAAGTTTCTGGAAATTACAGCAAGATCAACTATTATCCCAGAAGATCCTATAGGTTTAACTTGGCACAAACACTAATTAAAACATAAAACCACATCTAAACAGAAGGTAGATGGATTATTTATTCCTAAACAGAAACAAAAAATAAAGATAAAAATAAAATTGGGTTGCCTCCCAACAAGCGCTATCGTTTAACGCCCCTAGCTAGGCATAAAAGCAAGAATAGATCTAGGTATTGCCATCTCTGGTAGGCAATTCTTCAATGAGACATCTACCTTCCTTAGAAATTTCTTTCTTTCTAGTAATTATAACACTTTTAGGCAAAAGATCAAAAAATTCATTCATGGCAAATGGTTCCTTAATGATAGCAAAGAGATTGGGATGAATACTTATAGATTTAAGATCCACAGTTTCCTTACTAGAGGATTCACCCTTATTCTTAGGAACATACATGAGCTTAGCAACTTTAGTAGGAGGACTTGGAGTATTTTTTACGGAAGAAAAAGCGGTTCCCAAGTTGGTAATAATACCCTCATGTTTATCAATTCTAGAGGAATCTTGATTTATTTTATCATTAACTATGGGTTCCTTCTCCTTAATATTTTTCAAAGTTACTCCTACCTTAGATCCATATTGGGTAATTTGATTGTGGATCTTTTTATCTAGATTTTCAATTAACTCAACGGTAGCAACTTTATTTTCAATAATTTCAAGTCTTTGCATTACATGCTCCAAAGTCAACATAGTTCCATTAACCAAGAGATGCGGTGAGCCCAATAAATCTATCATAGCATTATAAGAATCAAAAGTATTGGTACCCAAGAAATTCCCTCCGGTAATGGTATCAAGGATATATCTATACCAAGGATTAGCACCTACATAAAAATTGCGGAGAAGAATTGAAGTAGATTGCTTCCTGGTAGATCTATTTTGAGCATTGCAAATTCTACACCAAGCGTCTTTTAGATTTTCTCCCTCCCTTTTCTTAAAATTTAGAACTTCATTCTTGGGAGATAACGGAGAAGATACAAGACTAGCCATAACGACAAGCAAGCGAGAAAAAGGCAAACGGAAAAGAGAGGGCGAATAAAACGGCAAGGGTGAAGTGGGGGAGAGGAAAACGAGAGGCAAATGGCAAATAATGTAATGCGAGAGATAAGGGATTGTGATGGGTACTTGGTATGTTGACTTTTGCGTAGACTCCCCGGCAACGGCGCCAGAAATCCTTCTTGCTACGTCTTGAGCTTGCATTGGTTTTCCCCGAAGAGGAGAGGATGATGCAGCAGAGTAGCGTAAGTATTTCCCTCAGTTTTTGAGAACCAAGGTATCAATCCAGTAGGAGGCCACGCGCATGTCCCTCGTACCTACACAAAACAAATAGCTCCTCGCAACCAACGCGAATAGGGGTTGTCAATCCCTTCACGGTCACTTACGAGAGTGAGATCTGATAGAGATGATAGCTAATATTTTTGGTATTTCTGGTATAAAGATGCAAAGTAAAATAAAAAGGCAAAGTAAAAAAGCAAAGCAATAATAAAGCATAGGAAGATTAATGTAACGCCCTCGATGCGGCTATATCTCCCACGTGTCGAAGCACGACTTAGAGGCATAACCGCATTGAAAGCAATGTCGCAAGTGAGGTAATCTTCACACAACCCATGTAATACATAAGGGAAAGATATACATAGTTGGCTTACGATGCCACTTCACACAGTACATAAATAAACATCCATCATTCAGATTACACTCAAGGTCCGACTACGGAACCAAAATAAAAGAAGATACCCCAAATGCTACACAGATCCCCGATCGTCCCAACTGGGCTCCACTACTGATCATCCGGAAAAGACACATAATAACGACCACGTTCCTCGTCGAACTCCCACTTGAGCTCGGTTGCGTCACCTGCACTGGCATCGTCGGCACCTACAACTGTTTTGATAGAATCTGTGAGTCACGGGGACTCAGCAATCTCACACCCGCGAGATCAAGACTATTTAAGCTTATAGGAAGGACAGGGTTGTGAGGTGGAGCTGCAGCAAGCGACTAGCATATATGGTGGCTACATTCGCAAAAGAGAGCGAGAAGAGAAGCAAGGCGCGGTCGTGAAGCTAGTAGCGATCAAGAAGTGATCCTGAACTACTTACGTCAGACATAACTCCAACACCGTGTTCACTTCCCGGACTCCGCCGAGAAGAGACCATCACGGTTACACACACGGTTATTGTGTATTTTAATTGAGGTCAACTTCGGGTTTTCTACAACCGGACATTAACAAATTCCCATCTGCCTCATAACCGCGGGCACGGCTTTCGAAAGATAATACCCTGCAGGGGTGTCCCAACTTAGCCCATTATAAGCTCTCACGGTCAACGAAGGATATTCCTTCTACCGGGAAGACCCGATCAATCTCGGAATCCCGGACTACAAGACATTTCGACATCAATAAAACAAGACCAGCAAAGCCGCCCGAATGTGCCGACAAATCGATAGGAGCTGCACATATCTCGTTCTCAGGGCACACCGGATGAGCCAGACGTCGGGTCGGCATAGACCCTGATTTCCCCAGGGGCGCCGGACATCGCTCAAGTTGGACCAGCACTCGAAGGAGAACTGGCCCGGGGGTTAAAATAAAGATGACCCTCGGGCTCGCGAAAATCCGGGGGAAAAAAGGCTTAGGTGGCAAATGGTAAAACCAAAGTTGGGCCTTGCTGGACGAGTCTTATTCAAAGCGAACTGTCAAGGGGGTCCCATAAATCACCCAACCGTGTAAGGAACGCGAAATCAAGGAACATAACACCGGTATGACGGAAACTAGGGTGGCAAGAGTGGAACAAAACACCAGGCATAAGGTCGAGCCTTCCACCCTTTACCAAGTATATAGATGCATTAATTATAGCAGATATATTGTGATATCCCCAACAAGTAAACATGTTCCAACAAGGAACAACATCTCCATGTTCCAACAAGGAACAAACTTCGTCTTCACCTGCAACTAGCAACGCTATAAGAGGGGCTGAGCAAAGCGGTAACACGTCCGGGCGGACACGTCCGGGCGGCGGGTGGACACGTCCGGGCGGCGGGTGGACGTGTCCGTCGGCGGGAGGAGGAAGGAGCTAGGGTTTGATCCGGAATTTGAGGGGGAAGTTGTATTTATAGGTAGAAGGAGCTAGGAAGCTCCAAATGAGGTGCGGTTTTCGCCCACACGATCGTGATCCGACGACGGAGAGCATGGAAGTGACTTAGATGGGTTATTGGACTATTTTGAAGGGGTGTTGGGCTGCAACTTAAAAGAGGCCTTTGCGAGAGTGCGGTTAACCGTTGGAGTACCAAACGAGCTCCAAATGACCCGAAACTTGACAGGTGGTCTACCGGTGGTATACCAAGGCCACTTGACAAACCTCGGTCCATTCCGAGAAAGTTTAGTTCCCGAACACGGAAAAACGTAAAAGGGGACGCCGGGGGACATAGGAGTGCCGGATTGCAAAACGGACAACGGGAAAAATGCTCGGAATCATGAGACGAACACGTATGCAAATGAGATGCACATGATGACATGATATGAAATGCATGACATGGACAAAATGCAAAATGAAGAAAAACCCAACCACGGAGGGAATATCATATCACAATGCCGAAAATGGCAAGAGTTGGAGTTACAAATATGGAAAGTTACATCCGGGGTGTTACAATTAATATGATGAAAATAGACCCGGGGGCCATAGATTTCACTAGTGGCTTCTCTCAAGAGCATAGGTATTTTACGGTGGGTGAATGAATTACTGTTGAGCAATTGACAAAATTGAGCATAGTTATGAGAATATCTAGGTATAATCATGTATATTTTACGTACGAGACAAGTAGACCGACTCCTGCCTGCATCTACTACTATTACTCCACTCATCGACCGCTATCCATCATGCATCTAGAGTATTAAGTTAATGAAAACAGAGTAACGCCTTAAGCAAGATGGCATGATGTAGAGGAATAAATTCATGCAATATGATAAATACCCCATCTTGTTATCCTCGATGGAAACAATACAATACGTGCCTCGCAACCCTCTCTGTCACTGGGTAAGGACACCGCAAGATTGAACCCAAAGCTAAACACTTCTCCCATTGCAAGAACTACCAATCTAGTTGGCCAAACCAAACAGATAATTTGAAGAGACTTGCAAAGATAACCAACCATACATAGAGAAGATTCAAATATTGCTCATAGATAATCTAGATCATAAACCTACAATTCATCGGTCTCAACAAACACACCGCAAAAAGAAGATTACATCGAATAGATCTCCACGAGAGAGGGGGAGAACATTGTATTGAGATCCAAAAAGAGAGAAGAAGCCATCTAGCTACTAACTTGGACTCGAAGGTCTGAGGTAAACTACTCACACTTCATCGGAGAGGCTATGGTGATGATGTAGAAGCCCTCCATGGTGGAATCCCCTTCCGGTGGAGCTCCGGAACAGGCCCCAAGATGGGAACTCGTGGATACAGAAAGTTGCGGCGGTGGAATTAGGCTTTTGGCTCCGTATCTGATCTGTTGGGGGTACGTAGGTATATATAGGAGGAAGGAGTACGTCGGTGGAGCTTCGGGGTGGGCCACGAGGCAGGGGGCGCGCCCTAGGGGGGGGGGGGCGCCCTCCACCCTCGTGGCCGCCTCGTGCCTTTCTTGACCGAGAGTCCAAGTCTCCTGGATCTTATCTGATGAGAAAATCACGTTCCTGAAGATTTCATTCCGTTTGGACTCCATTTGATATTCCGTTTCTTCGAAACACTGAAATAGGCAAAAAAACAGCAATTCTAGGCTGGGCCTCCGGTTAATAGGTTAGTACCAAAAGTAATATAAAAGTGGAAAATAAAGCCCAATATAGTCCAAAGCAATAGATAATATAGCATGGAGCAATCAAAAATTATAGATACGTTGGAGACGTATCACTGGGCAAATGGACACGACTGAGGGCAAAAGGATAATTAATCCTTTTAGATATGGGGGGTGAGAGCACTCCACATTATTGAGTTTGTCGGTGTGAGTGGTGGCTTCGGGTGGCTTGATGTATTTTCTTGTCAGACCTTTGTGGAATAATTAATAAACATAGTTGTATGCATCGATTGATGTAGAGGCGGGAGGTTTAACCTCCTTTTCCAAAAAAAGATGTAAATTCTAGCACCGGCAACACATATACAACACCAGTGTGATATTTATTATATACAACAAGCGGACCATTGTCCTGCTATTAATTCTCAGAAAACTTTCTTTATTTGGCACTGCAATGGATATGTCTCACAGCTAGTTGGTGGAAGAATTCAGCATTTGACATTAAGATTTCCTGATTGGCAATTACAAATTTTAGTTTCTTTACTTATATCTATACAAAACATTGAGTTAAAAAAATACAAATTATGGTTTATTTTCCATGTAACTACCATCATCTTCATCGGTTTTTGCTAGTAGAATAGAATGAAACATATTCTTCTCAGAGACCCTTGCTAAAGAAATTATGTATAATAAGAATCTAACTGAACTCGATAAAGCAACAACATTCAAAACTTATTATGGAACTTTTGCCTGAGCTATTTGTGAAGGATTGTAATCGTACTAGTGAAAATGATGAAAAACCTCGGATTATTGTAACTACTATGGAGCAACAGCTCTACAGTCCTTTATTCCATGAAAACAAAAGGAAGCAAAAATATTTACAAGAGAAACCAAGGAAAAAACAACACTTACCTACTTACCTATCCATGAAAACAAAGGGAAAAGCATAGCAGTAGCGCGGGTCTAAGGGCTATCAGTAGTGCGGGGAACCGCGCTACTTATGGCGCTATAGCTAATGTTTAGTACTAGGCGGTTTGACATGTGCTGCTGCTATACCTATTTTGCAGTAGCGCATTCCATACCAGCGCTACTGCTAAGTGCTTTAGCAGTACCATTTTCCTGTCCAGCGCTAAAGAGCGCTACTACTATATTTTCTCATATCTTTTTTTCTGCGTATTTGCGATGTTTTTGTACAGGTTTTATACAATATTCTAATCATATCATAAACATGCAATATGCTCATCATATCATACACATAATAGTCTCATCATATCATCCAACACAAATCATGTTGTCACATCATAATCGCAATATAGCTATACAAGTTACATGGCATGTCTCATTATATATAATGTAGTATTTCTTGAGGCGTTGGTTCGTATCCCTCTCTCGCACTAGCGTGAACCTAAACTAACTACTGGATGTCGCTCGGAAACTAGTACACCTGGGCCTGACACTCCGGCCACTCATCCTATACTCCTGGCGTAGCACTTCTTCGCCATCGATGATCTATGCACCTGCATCGTCACATGAGTCGATGATATGCAACATATATGGTTGAGCAACAGAAAGAGACAGACTTGGCAAAAATAGAAGCAACATATCATAAGCATAAATAATAAAGTTCAATGTACCCAAAGTGCCCTAACTACAGTGATCTTTGCTAGTTGAGGAGGACGGTTTAATTACATCATAAATAAAGTTTCGTCATGCATAACTCAAAGTTTTGTCATAGAGAAACTATGGACTAAACGGAAACTTTGTCATATATCGTCAATCACTCCAACATTTCATGCCATCCATTCAAGTCGGGGAGATACTCCCTGGGCGCAGTGAAAGGCTTCAGGTCAAGACGCTGAGCTGATACGCGTGTTCGGACGTCTTCCCGTGACATTTGCCCTTCTTCGTAGAACATCCCTGTTTTTTCGATGACCTCCTTCATGATGATTTGGGAAAGTTCACGCTGGATGTGATAGAACTCAGCTCGAAGTCGATGATCGAGGATATCTCCTATGTTCTTTGCCCATTGCAGAATATGGGCATCGTCGGATCTAGGTGACATGCGAAGGTTCTGCTGATCCCGTCTGTACTTCAGCATGTGGTGGAGGACATAGAATCCATCACTAAGAGTACCACTCGGTTGCTGGATGCAGTAGAAGTCGGTCTTATAGCCGAAGGCGGGCACGTCATTCCTTATCTTCCTGGTCTTGATCTCTTCACCCCGTAGGCCGTAGCTCAAGATAGCACTGTCGAGACAAGACTTGATGTGGGTGTAATCCTTTTTCTTCATGTTCTTCGACAAGTCCAACTAAAGAGCATGGGAGAATCAGGGGTAAAGGATGATGAGGAAGGCGCGCCGCTATGCAAAATAAGTACACCTCAAATTAGCCTCCACGCGTGCAAATGAATGATTGAAATCGAAAGAAAGATATATGCGGATGACTTACATGGGATGATAAGGCACAGGAATCGTCTCCTTGTCCTTATTGGTGACCATGAAATCGGCAATGTAGTTACTCGCGTATTCACGGTGTTCTAAGCAGACTACCAAGATCCCTTGTGCATGAAGTATGGGTCAGTGACACAGATGAAAGAACATGCGGTGCCCCCATGTTTGGTTTTGGTAATTGATGACAATCTCTATGGACTAATGGTTTCCTTGAGTTATATTTGAAGGTTTTGTCCATTGGCTTTTCTTGAAGTCCATGTGTTGGTTTCAAGGAGTTTATGAGTTGACCAAGGTGCTATTAAGGAAATATCCAAAGATTGGTCATGTGAGTGTTGAGCTTATTGCAAGCATGTCTTGAAGAATAAGATTGTGCGATCATTCATGTTTACCTTCAAGACATCATCCAAATTAAAGAGTTGGAAAGATTCTAGGTTGATCAATACTAAGTCAAGAGTGAATCAAGTTGATCAACTCACAAAGCATAGAAGATGTACCGAGAGGGATCAAGTGATCCCATGGTATGGTAAGAATTGGCCATTGCACTTTGTGTACTAACCCATGGTCTATGTGAGATTTCTATGTGGGTTTAGGTACGTGTCCATGGGCTTGCGTCAAAAGGAAGATATCCTACAACCCATGGAAAGGATGACATCAAGTGGTGATCGTCATCAAGATTGCCGTGTGCAAGTTCAAGTGGAGCATCACGAAGAGATCAAGTGCTTGAATGTTGCCATCCATTGTGGTGTCGATAGACTTGTGAAGATGTGCCGAAGAGTGGTTCACCCATAGTGGACTATGGGGGAGCAATCATCTAGTCTTCATCGAGCCAATGCAATCAAGAAAGGTGTTCCAACTTGAGGGAGTCAAGATCGTCATCATCTAGCTCACGTGGACAATGTGCAAGGCAAAGGTTTCCCCTTGATAGGTTTTCTATTTTACCGGTCTCGTGGTGGTAGTTGGGAGACCGGGTTATAGGATCGTTTGCCGTACTATCAAGGGGGGCTCTAAAGTTGGTAGCTTGATCGTATCATTAGTAGAGAGCTCAAAGCATTGCATCCTTGCATCATGTTTATTGGTTCTTGTTTGGTTCTCTTTGTGAGTCTTAGAGCTTATGGTCATCTTGATGACAAGCTTGAGTTCATCAAAAACGGAGTTCGCATGCGTCTTCTATGATGTTTTCGGTGTTGGAGGTTTTACCGGTCTTATCCGAGGAAGGGTTCTCACCATTTTATTATGGGCCTTTTCTCATTTGCTTCTTATTGATTATTCTAGCAATATTGTGTTAGCCCATGTCTTTAGCTTTCCAACAAACTTGGTTTCGTTGAATTCGGAGTCTGTTTGCAAAAGTTGTGGCTGTTTTGGTAAAGGCTGCAGCGGTACTACCGCGACTAGAGCGGATGTAAATTTTTACTACCGCTCCAGAGCAGTACTACCGCTCAGGAGCCACGGTAGTATAGCTCTGGAGCGGTAGTACCGCTCAGGAGCCGCGGTAGTACTGCTCTGGAGCGGTAGTAAAAATTTCGGACCAAAAATCTCGTGTTTTTCTCAGTGGAGGTAGGCACGGAAGTATTTTTTTAGTACCGCTCCTTGGAGCGGTAGTACTACTCTGTGCGGGCTGTGAGCATAACGGTTGGATTTTTCCCCACCTATAAAATGGGGTCTTCTTCCCCGTTGAACTTTATCCTTTGAGCTCGTGTTCTTCCCCCATTGTTGACCTTCTTCGAGCTTGCCAACTCTCAATCCCTCCATGGATTCTTGCTAGTTTTTGAGGGAAAATAGAGAGGAGATCTAGATCCACATTTCCACCAATCACTTTCTCCTCTATGTGAGGGGAACCCATTGGATCTAGATCTTGGAGTTCTTGGTGTTCTCCTTCTTGTTCTTCCTCTCATCTTTCCTCCCTAGCATTAGTTGCTTCGGTGGGATTTGAGAGAGAAGGACTTGGGCACTCCGTGTGCCCTTGCCATTGCATTTGGTGCATCACTTTGAGTTCTCCACGTGATATGTGGAAGTTACAAGTTGAGAAGCTTATTACTCTTGGGTGTTTGCACTAGTAGAAAAGGGGCCTATTGACCCGGTTGGTGAGGGCCTTTAGTCCCGGTTCATGAACCGAGACTAAAGGGTCGGTACTAATACCCTGGCCCTTTAGTCCCGGTTCAATCCAGAACAGGGACTGATGGGCCTCCACGTGGCCTGTGCGCTGAGCCCAGGCAGGAGGGCCTTTGGTCCCGGTTGGTAGCACCAAATGGGACCAATAGGCATCCACGCGTCAGCATTTCTGTGGCTGGGGTTTTTGTTTTTTTAAAGGGGGGTTTGGGGGTTTTGGGGGGTTAATTTAGGTGTTTCATATATTGTGTTAGCTAGCTAATTAATAGAGAGAAGTGTCCTCTCTTTTGTCCGTGCTTGGTCGACGCTACGTACTATACATACGTATAGAGAGGACTAGGTAGACACGCTAGCTAGCTAGTAAGCAAACGAAGGAAACAGAAGATCGTCATGAACATATATGCATACAGAGGGAAGTGATATCGACCACCTCTCCTTCTCCGAGAGATGGGTCGAACAACAAGTTCTCGTATATCTATCCGACACTACCGGCTACATATATACAATAACTATCTTTTACAAAAATAATCTCCTAACATACGGACGCGTGGTCCACATAGTATTCTCCGTCTTCAGCGATCACGTGGTCAAGAAAGAATGCCGCCAATTCCTCTTGAATTGCTCGCAGGCGATCTAGTGCTAGTAGTTCATCCCGCATCCGAAACATCTAATTTTAAGAAGGGGCCCAATACATATATATATGAATGAATGAAACTCAACACAAATGATGGTAATAAAATAAAATTGTGAATATTGTTATTTACGCACTTCATATTGTTTGTCAGAGTAGCCCCGCTCACAGGTCGTGTGGCGGATGGACTCGCAAATGTAGTATCCATAGAAATCATTCCCTTGTTCCCGCCACAACCACTTTACAAGAAATAGAGGTCAATCAAACTGATAATTAGCAAGCATGTTAAATGGAATTGATGAAACTAGCGCTTGAATCACTAGGAGATGCGTGGAATATGGTACTATAGTACTTACTTTCGGGTATCTAAATTGCAGCTTCTTCGGCAGTCCCGGAGCTTTTTTGGTGAATTTTCTCCAAACCCTGCCATACAAAGAAAAAAATTACTTGATATCAGAAATGAACAAAGTTGCTGATATGGTGGATAATGATCGATTTAACTTCTCGAGCATTTCAGTCATGTCCGCATACTCCTTGGAATCTTTTCGTTTGGAGTCTAAGACAGTTACTACTCCTTGCTCAAGCATAATCCCTAGGAGAATATAGTGGTACCTGCGCACGCATGCATAACTCATCAATATTACATTACTATAACCTGGACTAATAAGGGAAACCGAATATGCCACAAGACAGTAACGCTCACTTGAAGTTGTAAGGAAAGAGTATTATATCCTTGTGTTCATTTATTACCAACGATTGTAGCAAGTTGGCCTCAGATTTTCGGCATGAAATTCAACCTCGATTGCATCTATGAGATATGTGTTAATGAACCCAATGGAACCCACTTGTCTTTTCTTCAATTCGCGATCTTCAATCTGCATAATATAGTGAGGATAATTATAAATACATGCAATGAAAGAGCTGAGTTATAGAGAGACTTAATGACGAAGTAGTACTACTTACGCATAGCAGGTGACAGTTGCTTTATCGAGGGCCAATTGATTGAAAAACTGATAAAACTCCTCAAATGGAATAGGCAACAGTTCAATTCCAACGAGGTCATGCTCCTTTTTAACTCTCACATACAAAGTACTCCTCCCCTCAGACTATCTGCAGGTTTTCATTTACCAATCATGCAATCTTCTCATCATCGTTGATAGAGAGCTTTCATCTTTGACGAGAGGCTTGCCGTACTCGTATCTTTGTATCTGCACCTCCAAGAAATCATACTGTACATCGTCGGGAAGGTAATCTTCAGGATTGCCATAACCGAGCACCATCCTCGGATCGACGATGTCGCTAGCAGGCACCTTGAGCGGGGGGCACGATTGCTTCGCTTGTTCGCCGAGCTGGGCAATTTGTTTCCCAACTCGTCGATCTTTCATTCTTTGATCACTTTTAGTACTTCCCGACCTCTCCGCTTCGGCAAATGCCTTTCCAATAATGCGCTCATAGTTGCCTTTCGGCGGAGACTTGGGTGGTTTTGTCAGGGCAGCCAGAGTGCGCTTCGCTTTCACCTGATCTACCTTCTCCTCCGGAGGTGGATGTCTCTTTGCTTTCAACCCTTCAAACTAGTCATGCACTTCGGTCTGCGCGATCTTCGTATTTTCCTCCTCGGTCCTCTCGTACGGTAACTTCTCTGGATTCTTCAGAGAAGGACCGAATCTGTATCTCCTCCCGCCTTTGGCTGTACTGCTAGACGCCGGCAGAGAAGACGGAGCGAATGTCTTCTTTCCTTGCTTACGAGGCGGAGGAGAAGGACTACGACGCGCCGGAGCAGCCGGAGCAGCGGCGGGTCTCTTCCGCCCTTGCTGACGAGGCAGAGAAGGAGGAGGCTGGCTGCTCGGGCGCGCCGGTGCAGGCGGAGAAGGAGGCGGAGTGCCGCCATGCGCCGGAGAAGGAGCCGTCCGAGTGCCCTGATCATCACTCGCCGGAGGAGGAGGCGGTGGAGGAGGCGGATTTCCCTGACTCGCCGGAGGAGGAGGAGGAGGCGGAGGCGTCCAGTTCGGAAGGTTGATGAGATCCTTCCGCCATAGGCATGGAGTCTTCAGAGCAGAACCCAGCCGATAATCCCCTTCACCCGTAGGGTGGTCAAGCCGGAGGTCCTCAAATCCCTCCGTTATTTCATCCACCATCACCTTAGCTTATCCTTCTGGAATCGGCCGGCAGTGAAAAGTTGAGTCGGGTTTAGTAGGATAAACAGAGCCAATAGCCGCCTTGACCTTCAAATTGCTCCATTGCGCCATAAGGTGGCAATTTTGAGACTCGTGATAGCATCCACGGGATAGCTGGCAGAGCCGTCAAGGCATGCTCCGCTGAAGCAGCTCGGTGGAAGCCACGCTGCTTCTCCGCTGAGATGGCGGGTAGCCGGGGAAGCTTCGCAGGTCGCTTGCTCCGTTATTCTTCTCGTTCCTCTAGCCCCATTACCCTTTCGTGCAGCGCCTGCATTTGGCTCTGCTCGGTTTCTTCCTCCTCTCATGGGTTTTGTAACCCCTGCGTTCGAAATCCAGCCTTCCACGAAACGGAGCTGGCGTGCCTCGTGTCCGTCCGTGGTGCTCAGAGATTCCGAGGGCCATTGTGAGCTCGTCCTTCTCCTGTGCTCGAACGAACTTCCGTTGTTGCGCTACTTTGATATATTGCTTTAGCCTCTTGACTGGTATGTCCAATTGCTCGTCCGTCCAAATGCACTTCCCTGATACAGGGTCCAAGTTTCCGCCAGCCCCGAAGAACCAAGTCCAGCAACGGTCTGGCCAATTCATTGTCTCTAGTTCGATCCCTTTATCAAGCAGATCATTCTCAGCCTTGGCCCACTTAGGCCGGGCTATGAGGTAGCCACCTGACCCCGTGCGATGGTGAAGCTTCTTCTTCGCAGCATTTTTCTTGTTTCTCGCCGACATCTTTTTACTCTTTTCTGATGTCCTGTGGGCCACAAATGCGGGCCAGTCATCTCTGATCTTCTCATATTTGCCCTTGAATTCGGGTGTCTCTTTTTTATCAACAAACTTATTCAGGTATTTCTTCCAATGCCTGAATATGTCTGCCATCTTCTTAAGAGCAAAAGACTTGATTAATGGCTCTATAACTGGCTTCTCCGGATCATCCTCTGGCGGTAGGGTGAAATTTGACTTCAGCTCAGTCCAAAGATCATTTTTCGCAGATCATTGACATAAGACACCTCGTGGTCTTCGTTCTTAGGCTTATACCATTGCTGGATGCTTATCGATCTTGTCCCTAACCGAACCCCCGACCGAGCAACAAATGCCTTCTTTGTCCGGATGGGTTCAATCGGTTGGCCGTCGCGCGCGATTTCTATGATCGCAAACCTTTCATCTGAGCTCAACTTTTTCTTCGGGCCTCGTCTCCTTACCGAAGTTGTGCTCGATCCGGAGGGCTAGAAAAAGGAAGAAAGTCGAGAGTTAATTAATATGTGTACGTACCAAAACAATGAATGCATAAATTAGCTAGTCAGCACAGGCTTAACTAATATATATACCTGGCCGGACTCAGTTCGGTGATCACCGGAGCAGTCCTCACGGTCTACTTCTTCACCCTCTCCTTCTTCCACCGGCATTGGGCCATCATAATCATAGCCAGCTGCTTCTTCACCCTCTCCTTCCAGACCATCGGTGTCGTTGAGAAACATCATCGAGTTGACGGCATCACTTCCTTCTGCGATTATGTGCCTCAACAACGCTTCTTGTGCTTCGTCTCGGGGCGGGGTGTCCATAGTTTCTACAAATATTTACAACATGGCAATTATTATTCAAACATGACAGATATGGATATATTAGTGGCAAACGAGAACTAGCTAGCTAATCACAATAAGGAATCATATTAATTAGTGGCCTCGGCGCTGCTTCTCTAGGGTTTCGTGGCCTCGACAACGCTTCAAGGGTTAGGGGTGGCCTCGACAATGCTTCAAGGAGGGGTATATCGACCCCCCACGTGTTGAAGCTATCGGGAGGGGTCGGCGTTGAACACTACATCTATGTCCCACAAGTGACGTGGGCATCGGCGCCTGTGATGGGTAGAGGGTCGTGGATCGCCGGCGGTCGAGGTCGAGGTCGAGGATCGCCGAGGGTCGGGAGGTCGCCTAGTGTCAAAGGATTCAACAAAACCATGTCTTCATCATTAGGCGAAAGTAACAGGTGCATGATGGTACGAAGCTCTCCAAAGTTATTATGGAACGGAGTCCTAGATAGGATAATTCGCTTTTTGGTACAAAGTTCAGCAAGAACCTTCCGAATATCGTTATTTGGAAGGCCTTTGCTGAAATTCATACAAAAAGGAAAATTATCCTATCCGGGACTCCATTCCAGAATAACTTTGGAGGACTTCGTACCATCATACCATGGTTACTTCCGGCTAATGATGTGCCATGGATTTCTTCAATACTTTTACTTTGACACTAGGAAACCTCTCGACCCCTCGGCGATCCTCGATCCCTCGAACCCTTGACGACCCTGGAACCCTCGACCCCTAGACGACCCTGGAACCATCGACCCTAGAACCCTCGAACCCTCGACCCTGAAACC
The DNA here is from genome assembly GCA_021605205.1 of Aegilops longissima. NCBI lineage: Eukaryota > Viridiplantae > Streptophyta > Magnoliopsida > Poales > Poaceae > Aegilops > Aegilops longissima. The sequence continues at coordinate 33,712,705 of CM038677.1, read as the reverse complement.
CTCGACCCTTGACCCCTTAACGACCCTCGACCCTCTACCCTAGTTCCCGACCCTCGACCCCTTGACGATCTTCGACACCCTCGTTCCCGATAAAAATTAAGAAGAAGAAGAATAAGAAAAAAGAGGAGAAAAAAAGGAGAAGAAGCTCCTCTATTCCTTCTTCTTCTCCTCTTTTTTTTCTTCTTCTTTCTCTTCTTCCTCTCCTCGTCTTCTCCTTCTTCTTCTCCTTCTTTCTCTACTTATTTTCCTTTTCCTTATTTTACTTTTTCCTCTCCACTAACATAAAATGCACTAACCTAAAATGCAACAAACATAAAATGCACTAAATCGATCAACTAACCTAAAATCAGTGATAAAATGCACTAACCTAAAATCGATATCTACTAAAAACTTAAAAAATAATACATATATTAAAAAATGCATATATGAAAAAAACATCATCATATCATCAACAGAAAAAATAGTATTTTTCTAAAATCTATCTTTTGCATATATACATCAACATATATATATACACTAACCTAAAATGCACAAAATGCTATCGAGAGGGGTATATCGACCCCCTCATGTATCCACATACATACATCTATACATACATATATACTTACATATATGTATAAATTTTTGCATATATAAAGTTTTTCTAAAATCTAACTTTTACATATATGAACATATATACATGGAGAACATATACATATATACACAGAGAACATATACATAAAATGCACAAAAATAAGAGGAAAAGGCGCATGGCTGGGCAAGGCGGCGCGGTGGTCAGGGCGACGGGACGGGTTGGGAAGGGCGGCGCGCAGCAGCGACGGCGACTGGTCGGGAAAGGCGGCGGCTTGGCGACGGCGACGTGGTCGGGAACAGGTGGGCGCGACGGTGACGGGTCGGGGAAGCGGCGGCAGGCGACGGTGATGGGGTCGTGGAACGGGTGGTGGCTACTTGGGCGACGGCGACGGGTCGGGCAGGGGCGGCAAGGCGACGACGACGGGTCGGGCCGGCAGGGCGGCGGGCGCGGCGACGGTGTCGGGCAGCGGCTCTGGGCGGTGACGGCGAGGTGGACCAGCCTGACGGCGTCGGGGCAGGGCTCGGCGGCGACGGCGACGAGGAGCAGAAGGCGTCGGGGCGAGAAGAAACAGATGGATTTTGGTGAAAACTGCTAAGTGATGTATATATAGCAAGAGCATTGGTCCCGGTTGGTGGCACAAACCGGGACTAATGCCCCCCTTTAGTCCCGGTTGGTGCCACCAACCGGGACCAAAGGCCTCTTTTCAAGAGCCCAAAGGCGGGGAAGCGGCTGACCTTTGGTCGGTTGGTGGCACCAACCGACTAAAGGGGGCATTAGTCCCGGTCGAGGACCAACCGGGACTAATGCACCTTTAGCCCGGTTGGTGCCACCAACCGGGACCAAAGGCTTTGTGCTGCCCGAACCCAAATATTTAGTCCCACTCGCTAGTTGAGAGGGAGGCGCACCTGTTTATAAGGTGCGGTGCGCCTTCCCTCTCGAGCTCCTCTCTAAAGCAGACTTTCGGGCCTAACCCTGCAATCTGTGCCTGTGGGCCTACTGGGCCTCCCGCGGGCCCGAATCCTGGCCCATGGTAGGGTTTCTAGTCGTATTCAGGCCGTCGGGGCCTAGTAGGTGGCACTTTTTTTGTTTTTTTGTTTTATTTGTTGCTTTATTTAGTTTATTTTGTTTCTATTTACAGCAAAATACTTATTGTTGCTATATTTATTTTTTTCCCAGTTTTTTTGTTTTGTTTTCTGCATTATTTATTTTCTTTAGTTTTTTGCTTTATTTTTTAATTCTTTTTTCTTTAAGTTTTAGAAAAATTATAAACTTTCTGTTAGTGCCATTAGTTTTCAAATTTTAAAACACTTTTTTTGTTTTCTTTGTTGCTTTATTCATTTATTTTGTTTCTACTTACAACAAAATACTTATTGTTGCTATTTTATTTTTTTCCAGCTTTTTTGTTTTGTTTTCTGCATTATTTATTTTCTTTTGTTTTTTCTTTATTTTTAATTATTTTTGCTTTTAGTTTTAGAAAAATTATAAACTTTCTGTTAGTGCCATTAGTTTTCAAATTTGAAAACTTTTTTGTTTTCTTTGTTGCTTTATTCATTTTATTTTGTTTCTACTTACAACAAAATACTTATTGTTGCTATTTTTATTTTTTTTCCAGTTTTTTGTTTTGTTTTCTGCATTATTTATTTTCTTTTGGTTTTTGCTTTATTTTAAATTCTTTTTGCTTTTAGGTCAGCAAAATTATAAAGTTTCGTTAGTGCCATTAGTTTTAGACTTTCTGTTTGTGCCATTAGTTTTCAAATTTGAATAGTTAAAATTTAAATTCTCTGAAATTCATAGTTTTCAAATGAACTCTGAAAAAGTTGGCATAGCATGTGCATGTACAAAACGGACAATGGTATCATACTGCCTGTTATAAAGTTGGCATGGTATCATCATAATAGTTATGGAGAAAGTCTTCATTTTTCTTCGCTTGTGTCATTTGCTTATTGCGCCAGAACCATGGATAATCTTCATCGCTTATCAGGATGCTTGGGTCAGCCTTGACTTTGAAGGAGGAATTTCATGAAACTTTTCATACTCTTGAGACATGTCTGCTCTTGCCCTCCACTCCCTGTGGATGTCCATTTTTCCTGAAAGAACTATGTGGCGCTTTGGCTCATCGTATGATGTATTCGCTTCCTTATCTTTTCTTTTCCTCGGTCTGGTAGACATGCTTCACATAGATAACCTGTGCCACATCATTGGCTAGGACGAACGGTTCGTCAGTGTACCCAAGATTTTTCAGATCCTTTGTTGTCATTCGTCTTGTGGGTCTACCTGCACTCGCCTTGTGACAGATTGACCCACTTGCACTTAAACAAAGGGACCTTAAAATCTACTCCGTAGTCAAGTTCCCATATGTCTACTATGTAACCATAATATGTGTCCTTTCCCCTGTCGGTTGCTGCATCAAAGCGGACACCGCTGTTTTGGTTGGTGCTCTTTTGATCTTGGTCAATCGTGTAAAATGTATTCCCATTTATCTCGTATCCTTTCCAAATCATTACAGTCGAAGATTGTCCCCTGGACAACAAGTACAGCTCATCACAAACAGTGCTGTCACCTCTGAGACGTGTTTCCAACCAACTGCTGAAAGTCCTGATGTGTTCACATGTAATAAAGTCGTCGACCGCTCCGGTGTTTGGAGCGCAGATCGTTCTTGTGTTCATCGACATACGGGTCACCAAGGTAGAGTTCAGTAGAACTGTGTAGTGTGCTTGAGACCAAGAATATCCGTCCCTGCATATTATTGAGTCCCTTCCAAGCGTGTTTTTTCGGTCAGTCTCCCCTCATACCGCGATTTAGGGAGACCTATCTTCTTAAGGCCAGGAATGAAGTCAACACAAAACCCGATGACATCCTCTGTTTGATGGCCCATGGAGATGCTTCCGTCTCGGCCTAGCGATTCTTAACATATTTCTTTAGGACTCCCATGAACCTCTCAAAGGGGTACATATTGTGTAGAAATACGGGCCCCAGAATGACAATCTCGTCGACTAGATGAACTAGGACGTGCGTCATGATATTGAAGAAGGATGGTGGGAACACCAGCTCGAAACTGACAAGACATTGCGCCACATCACTCCTTCTGAGATACTCCATTGAGGAATGCATATAGCTTCACAATGGCTAATCGGTCGTTTTCTGGTAGAAGCCCCCTCAATGCAACCGGAAGCAGTTGCGTCATAATCATGTGGCAGTCATGAGACTTTAGGTTCTGGAACTTTTTCTCTGGCATATTTATTATTCCCTTTATATTCGACGAGAAGCTAGTCGGGACCTTCATACTGAGCAGGCATTCAAAGAAGATTTCTTTCTCTTCTTTCGTAAGAGCGTAGCTGGCAGGACCTTCATACTGCTTCGGAGGCATGCCCTCTTTTTCGTGCAAGCGTTGCAGGTCTTCCCGTGCCTCGGGTGTATCTTTTGTCTTCCCATACATGCCCAAGAAGCCTAGCAGGTTCACGCAAAAGGTTCTTCGTCACGTGCATCACGTCGATCGAAGAGCGGACCTCTAGGTCTTTCAAGTAGGGTAGGTCCCAAATATAGATTTCCTCTTCCACATGGGTGCGTGATTGTCAGCGTCATTCGGAACAGCTAGTCCGCTGGGACCCTTTCCAAAGATTATGTGTAAATCATTGACCATAGCAAGTACATGATCACCGGTACGCATGGTGGGCTTCTTCCGGTGATCTGCCTCGCCTTTGAAATGCTTGCCTTTCTTTCGACATTGATGGTTGGTCGGAAGAAATCAACGATGGCCCTGTACACATTCTTCCCGCAGCTTCCGGTATATACTATCGGTGTCAAGTAAACAGTGCGTGCATGCGTGGTATCCCTTGTTTGTCTGTCCGAAGGTTACCGAGGGCGGGCCAATCGTTGATGGTCACGAACAGCAACGCCTTTAGGTGAAATTCTCCTTTTGTGCTCATCCCACGACGTACACCGCTTCCATTCCACAGCTGTAAAAGTTCTTCAACTAATGGCCTTAGGTACATATCAATGTCGTTGCGGGTTGCTTAGGGCCTTGGATGAGAACGGCATCATAATGAACTTCCGCTTCATGCACATCCAAGGAGGAAGGTTATACATACATAGAGTCACGGGTCAGGTGCTGTGATTGCTGCTCTGCTCCCGAAAGGATTAATGCCATCCGCGCTTAAAGCAAACCATACGTTCCTTGGGTCCTTTGCAAACTCATCCCAGACTTTCTCTTGATTTTTCTCCACTGCGACCCGTCGCCGGTCCTCTCAACTTCCCGTCATCTTACGGTCCTCACGGTGCCATCGCATCAACTTGGCATGCTCTCCGTTTTGAACAGACGTTTCAACCGTGGTATTATAGGAGCATACCACATCACCTTCGCAGAACCCTCTTCCCGGAGGCTCGCCAACATCACGTGGTCATCTCGTCTCGATCTTATACCGCAATGCACCGTGACACTGCATGCATTCAGATCCTTGTATGCACCGTGGTAGAGGATGCAGTCATTAGGGCATGCATGTATCTTCTCCACCTCCAATCCTAGAGGGCATACGACCTTCTTTGCTGCGTATGTACTGTCGGGCAATTCGTTATCCTTTGGAAGCTTCTTCTTCATTATTTTCAGTAGCTTCTCAAATCCTTTATCAAGCACAGCATTCTCTGCCTTCCACTGCATTAATTCCAGTATGGTACCGAGCTTTGTGTTGCCATCTTCGGAATTGGGGTACAACCCTTTTTTTGATCCTCTAACATGCGATCGAACTTCAGCTTCTCCTTTTGACTTTCGCATTGCGTCCTTGCATCGACAATGACCCGGAGGAGATCATCATCATCGGGCACATCGCCTGGTTCCTCTTGATCTTCAGCAGCTTCACTTCGTTGCAGCACCATTGTGCACATCGTCTGCTTCCTCTTGATGTTCAAGAGCATCACCGTATTCAGGGGCACATAGTTGTCATCGTACTCTTCTTCTTCGCCGTCTTCCATCATAACCCCTATTTCTCCGTGCCTCGTCCAAACATTATAGTGTGGCATGAAACCCTTGTAAAGTAGGTGGGTGTGAAGGATTTTTCGGTCGAGTAAGACTTCAGATTCCACATATAGGGCATGGACAACACATAAAACCATTCTGCTTGTTTGCCTCAGCCACTTCGAGAAAATCATGCACGCCCTTAGTGTACTTTGAGGTGTGTCTATCACCGTACATCCATTGCCGGTTCATATGTGTGCATTATATATAATTAATGTGTCAAAAATCATTACGAACATCATGAATAGATAATTAAGTGACCAAATTAATAGAAGTTCATCATCACATAAAACCAAAGTACATACATAGTTCTCATCTAACAACATAAAGCTCGCAGAGCATCTAAATTAATTAAACCATACATTGAAACTATGTAAAACATTTCAATGAGAAAACAAATGCGATCATAATCGCAACCAAGGTAACAACTGATCCAACGGCATAATGATACCAAGCCTCGGTATGAATGGCATATTTTTTAATCTTTCTAATCTTCAAGCGCATTGCATCCATCTTGATCTTTTGATCATCGACGACATCCACAACATGCAACTCCAATATCATCTTCTCCTCCTCAAGTTTTTTTATTTTTTCCTTCAAGAAATTGTTTTCTTCTTCAACTAAATTTAACCTCTCGACAATAGGGTCGGTTGGAATTTCCGGTTCAACAACCTCCTAGATAAATAAAATCTATGTCACGTTGGTCGGCATAATTTTCATAAACAATAAATGAACCAATAGTTATGAAAAGATAATATATACCACATCCGAATCATAGACAGGACGAGGGCCGACGGGGGCGGATACCAAAACCATCGCACTATATAAGATGCAATAATAAAAGTATGAAAATAATACAAGTATCTATCTAAACATACAAGTAAGAATATTTTTCCTTTCAGAAAGAAGATAAGAACAAGAGGCTCACCACAGTGGTGCCGGCGATGAGATCGGCGCGGGTGATCGACGGCGATGAAGACGGGGACGGGGCGTGACGGACCGCTAAACCTAGATAAATATTGAGGAAAATGGAGCTTGGCGGTCGAGCTTGGAGAGGAGAAACCTTAAGTAGTGTGGCTCGGGCATTCCATCGAACACCTTGTGTGCATAGGAGGTGAGCTAGAGCACCACCAAGCCCTCTCCCCTCGGCTAGGAAAAAACAGAGCAGTGTGCTCTGCTCTTGCTTGAGGGGTATATATAGGCACCACCATTAGCCCCAGTTGGTGGCATGAACCGGGACTAAAGGGAAGCCTTTGGTCCCGGTTCAAGCCACCAACCGGGACCAATAGTGGTGGGCCAGGAGCCAGGCCCATTGGTCCTGGTTCATCCCACCAACCGGGACCAGAAGGTCCGGACGAACCGGGACCAATGGCCCACGTGGCCTGACCGGCCCCCTGGGCTCACGAACCGGGACAAATAGCTCCATTGGTCCCGGTTGTTGATTGAATCGGGACTAATGGGCTGAACCGGCCTGGGCCATTGCCCCCTTTTCTACTAGTGTTGGTACCCTTGAGCTTGTTACTCTTGGGTGTTTGGACACCCTAGAGCTTGTTCCTCTTGGGTGCCTTGGCACCCTAGACGGTTGGTGTTGTTCGGAGCTCAATCATTGTGGTGTAAAGCTCCAGGCAAGCGTCGGGGTCTCCAATTAGGTTGTGGAGATCGCCTGAGCAATTTGGTGCACCGTGACCGCCCCAAGGGTTGCCAAAGTGTACGGGTTCGGTGACCGCCCCAAGGGTCGCCATTTGTACGGGTTGGTGACCGCCTCAAGGGTCCCTTAGTGGAATCACAGCATCTTGCATTGTGCGAGGGCGTGAGGAGATTACGGTGGCCCTAGTGGCTTCTTGGGGAGCATTGTGCCTCCACACCGCTCCAAACGGAGATTAGCATCCGCAAGGGTGTGAACTTCGGGATACATCATCGTCTCCGTGTGCCTCGGTTATCTCTTACCCGAGTCCTTTACTTATGCACTTTACTTTGTGATAGCCATATTGTTCTTTGTCATATATCTTGCTATCACATAGTTGCTTCTCTTGCTTAGCATAAGTTGTTGGTGCGCATAGGTGAGCCTAGTTGTTTTAGGTTTTGTGCTTGACAAATTAACCGCTAGGTTTATTCCGCATTTGTTCAGTCCTAAACCGTAATTATTTTAAATCGCCTATTCACCCCACCTCTAGGCGACCTCCTCGATCTTTCAATTGGTATCAGAGCCTCGTCTCTCTTTGTTGGGCTTAACCGCCTAGAGAGTAAAGATGTCGACTAGGGGATTAGAATTCTCTGACACTCTTAGTTTCGATGGCACAAATTTTGGTGTTTGGGTAATTTGCATGCTTAATCTCTTTAGGGTCATGGACCCAAATTTAGAGCGAATTGTAGATATGGGGTTTTCTCCTCCAAAGGATCCCCAAAGCTTATCTTTAGAGGATGAGAAAAACTCTTATCTCAGTGCTCAAGCTTCTAATGTGCTTTTTGATGCTTTGAGAAATGTAGTTATATTTGAACTCATGTCGCCCCGGGATGCTCATGAGTTGTGGACAAAGCTTCAAGATAAATATGGTGTGTCCAAGATTTGTAAGGATGATCGTTCTCCCTCCAACTTCGGCTGTGTTGCGTTCTCAACTTCTTCTACTTCACCTACATGTGGTTTGCCACAAGGTAATGACATGGTGAGTAGTGGTGTTCATTGCAATGATTGTGGGCTTATTGTTGATAATCCTTCATCACTTTCTTATTGCAATGCTTCATCTTTGTACTTTAGCACTTCTAGCACTCCAAATGTTTCACATGCTTGTGTTGATAGTCCTTGCATATCATGTAGAAATTGCTTGACTAAATCTCATGATGATATGCTTGCTATATCTTGTTGCCATGATAAAAATGCATGTATTTCCTCGAGTTGTTGTGCTAACAATTTAGAGGAAACCCAACACTCCATGGAACAAGATGTGGTCTTGAATGGTGCTTCAAGGGATCCTACATCATCATCTATTGCTTTTTGCCTTATGGCCAAGGCTTCAAAGGTATCTCCCACTTTGAATCCCAATATATCTTCTGATGATATTGATGATGGCAAGAGTGATTATGATGTCGATTATGATGAAGAGAATGATGATGTTGCCTCCTTAAAAATTAAGGGGGAAATGATTTTTAAAGCTCTTCTTAAGAATAAAATTGCTCGTTCCAATTTCATGGAAATCATGTCGATTGCTATTGAGAGCAAGAAATATATTGATGAGTTGGAATCTCGTCTTGAGGAGCATGAGGTCACCATTGATAAAATGGAAGGTCATGAGTGTGATTATACGCTAATGAGATTGCGGACCTCTCTCAAGCTCTTGAACTTGAACAAACCACCAAGGAATTTCTTCAGGAGACTTTTTCTCTAGAATTATCTAGAGTGAAGGAATCTAATGATAGAGCTCTTGAGGTGGCCAATTTTTTTGAAACTAAAAATGCTAAGCTTGAAGTTACTCATGCTAGACTCCTTGAGGATTTTGAGCACCTCGAAAATGGCTCAAGGGTCATCAAGAGTGAGCTCATCAAACTCATCGAGTCCCATGCTCAACTTGAAGCTTATTATTTAAAAGAGCTTGCCAAGTTGCCTTCTCCTCTTGTTGTTAATGATGATGTTTGTGCTACTAATTCTATTACTTGTGAAGCATCCATTTTGAAGGAGAATGTTGAGCTACGGGCTCAACTTGAGTTGCTATGTAGCAATTATGGGAAATTGGAAGAAAGCCAAGCTCTCAAGCTCTCATGATGATCTTCTAGTATCCCATAATGTGCTAAAGATAGCTCATGAGGCCATGATTGATAAGGTAACATCTGGTGAGCCTCATGCGGATACTAGCACTAATTTTAGTCAAAATGCTATATTGCCTTGTGCTAGTCCTCGTGATTCATCCATGCATAACATTGGTACATCTTGTGATGAATTGATTTCCTTGACTTGTTGCTCTAACGATGAAGCTTATACTTCCTCTAGTGCTTTCGTTGCGACTAACCATGTATAGGAAATCAAAGAGCTCAAGGCCCAAGTCACTTCTTTGAAGAAAGACTTGGAAAAGTGTCATGAAGGGAAGGCCACACTCAACAATATCTTGAGTGTGCAAAAATCCCGACTTGGATTCAACTCCAATAAGAAGAAGAAGTCCAAGATGAACAAAAAGAAGGGCCAAGAACAAATCAAGAATTCGGCCAAGATTGTTTGCTTCAAGTGCAAAGTAGAAGGCCATCATGTTAGATCTTGCCCATTGAAGAAGAAGCCCATTAGTGACAAGCAACAAGGGAAGAGGCCACAAGTTCACTCTCATGCTCAACCTCAGGTTGAAGAAGGGCCTCTTCCCAAGAAAACTCGAGCTAATGCTTCTCAAGTTGAGAAATCAAGTGAGAAGAAAGTGAAGAGTAGACGTTGCTACCTATGTCGTGAGAAATGTCACCTCACTTCTTCATGCACTAGTGGTAACTTATCCAACCCATTTACAATTGATTATATCTATTCTCTTGGGAAGGATAAGGTTGGCAATGTGTTTGCCAAGTTTGTTGGTACTCAAAGTGGTGTCAAGAAAAGAACCATTTAGGTTGCCAAGCCTATTGTGACTAACCTCTTATGGCCCAACTTGGTTGGGGACCAACAAGCTCAAGCTTGATCAATAGGTGTTGTTGGAGGGCATTGGAGACTTGGCTACATTATTAAGATTTGAGGGGTCTTCATCATCCATATTATCTCAAGCCAAGTCATTAGGAGTCTCAAGTTTCTATGTTACATCCAATGTTCCTCCTTGCGGTAACTCATACTTAAATTGTTTACATTGATAGTTACTTGCCCTTAGCATGTTGTGGTTTTGTACCTTGCGTGTGTTTGTATATGATGTGTTTCCAATTTTCTTAACTTGAGTAATCAAGTTTGTGTATGTTGGTTTTCTCATCATGTACATGTGTGTCGTGCATTGAGCCTTTGTGCATATTGTTTGTTTCTTAGTTGGCTCTTGTGAGAGATTAATGGAATATCCCATTATGGGGGAGTGATGTGCTTTGTGCACCTCACAATCCTATAAATGTGTGTACATGAGGAATACCATCTAGTATTGATATTACAAGATTATCTAGTCACTATGTGGCATGCCTTCTCATGAGAAATTCAAATTCTAAATAGTCCATTAATCATCTCTTCTTGGATCCTCTTGTTGCCTCTTGTTAAGTTTTTATTGGTATCACATTATGGGGGAATAATATGCTATGTGCATACTACAAGCCTAGAAAATGTGTACATTTGAGATTTTGTCACCTAGAATTGATATTGTAAATTATCTTGTTCCTAGGTGGCATGTTAGCTTTACAAGTTGCAATTTGCTTGTTTTTGGTGTGAAGATGATGTCGGATATCCTTGATATCTACCACCGGGAATTACTTCCGAATGCTTCTTATCTTTTGACAATTGGTACTCACTTGTGTGGTAGAAATTATTGATCATCTTTACTTTGTCCTTTGCTATTATTTGCTTTATCTCTTGCCTAAATTGTGTCAACTCCCATTGCCTTCCGTGCCACTTGAGGATCTTGTTATGGTCTTGTTCTTGTCTAGTGTTTTCTTGATATAGAGAAAGTGGTGATCCCACCTTGTGCATTTTGTATTCAAATGCAAATACTCTATAATGCACAACTCGTGGGGGAGCTATCCTATTTTCTATAAAACACTCATCTTTTGATCCATATTAAGTGTGTGTTGGTGGATGGCAAGTCGTTTCTTTTGGTACTTTGTGCCATCATGAAACTTTGTAGAGAGCTTTTTTTGTTTGGAACCATCCTCTCCTTTGGGAGTTTGACATCTTTTTTTGTGTGTTCCAATGGATATCTCATTCCTTGATGTATCTTTTAATGATATCTTCCAAGTCATGATTTCTCCATTTGGTATCCTTTTCACTTGGTTTTTCCTTTTATTTTGGTATCGGTTCTTGAAAGTCTTGAGCATGCATTTTAACTTCATGTAGTTCCTTTGGCATGCTTTCTTTCTTTGACCCAATATATAGGGGAAATTCCACCAAGTCTCAAATTGGATGAGATGTGCATGAGATTCATTTTCATATCTATATGCACATATCTATGTGGAGTTTGTCCTATGTATTGTTGGTTCTCTAACTCTTTGGTCCCAATGAGTTTGGGTACCATTTTGTTTGTGTTGTTGTTCTAGGAACAATTGGAGATGCATTGGATACTCGTCTCATTCAAAAGGAAGGTTTTGTCACCATGTGCTTATTGGAGTCAAGCTAGGATGATCAATGAACTACTTTATACCTTCAATTGGTATCTACTACATCCTTCCAATGCTATCTCAGTAACAAGTATCATCATCTACTACATGCACACATTATTGCATCGATCGTGTGTAGGTTGTATCATCATGTTATTCTTTCTTTCTTGTGATACTTGTTTCCTTTCTCAAAGCATCCCAACAATGATCTCTTGTTGCTAGTTGTGATGTCTTTGATGGTTGTGTGGTAGGAATTCATTTATATACAATAAGACCATATCTAGCCTTGGGCTATGCTTCCAAGCACATATCTTATTGGTATATGTATGACTTCCGTCTGGATATCTTGTTTCTTCATGTTGTAACTATTTCGGGTGTACATCCTTCTTTGTAGATATATATCGTCATGATTTCGTCTACCTAGACCCTTATACACTTGAGAGAAATTACATCTCTAGATGATATCCTTTCTTTCACGTCCACGTTGTCTTTCTTATGTTATTTCTTTGGTGGCTCCGTGAAAGCTTTTGCCTTGAGTGCGTGTCTTATCTCGTTGCATCTTGATGCACTCTTGTGTGGTGAAGATTATTTCCCTCATGCTTGTCTTGACGAGGCTTTTTCCATCTTAATTGGTATCCCCTGTCTTGATGGTGCTTATGCTTTCTATCTTCACCTTGGGTTGTCACAAGTGTTGGTTATTCATTTTGCATATTTAGTGTTCTTGTGAACCCATTTGCTTAGTTGTGTGTGGGAATGGAAGGCTTTGCACCGTGTATCTCATTCATTCGAGACTATGTTGATGCTTATGCTCATCTGTATATTAGTCTTCTCATGTGCTTTGCCATGACTCACACACATCATTTTGGTTGAGCCTTTCCTTAAGTTGCCTCTTTTACATGTTTCTCAACCATGTGTTTGTCGCAAGTGCTAGGCTTACTTTCCTTTATGCTCACTTGCACTTGTTGTATGTTTCTATTGATTTTGGGGGAGCTACGATCCTATTTTGTGCACTTTGTATTCAAATACAAAAATTCTTATGTGTGCACAAATCATGGGGAGCTTCTCTAGTTTCTTTAGAACACTCCTTCGCTCATATCATATTATCCTTTATTCATGTGGCTCGTAGGATCTTTGGTCTAGTTGGTTCAATTGATATCCTTTGGTTGCTTGCTTCAATTGGTATCTTTTGATTGCTTGATTGCTTGTGTCTCTCTTTGTTATGTCCTTGTGGCATATCATTCGTTAGCAATCTTTGTGCCTCAATATAGTTTGTATTCCTCCAAGTATTTACCTTTGAATATGTCTATGGCATTCCACTATCTTGTTGAGAAATACACAATTTATGGAGGAACACGTTTTATATTGGCCTTCTAAGCTTTTCGCCCATTTTGGCAATCGATGCCAATGGGGGAGAAGTTTCAGAGAGTTTTGTGGAGAAGGTTTCAAAGTTTTCTCCTTGCTTTGGTTTTGTTCCTAAGCATTTGCATCTCATTCTCATGCATCATTGGTTGTTGCATTGCATTGTGATGCATAGCTCCTTATATAAACTCTCTTGAAAGTGATTTTCATCAATTACCAAAATGGGGGAGACTGAAAGAACATGCGATGCCCCCATGTTTGATTTTGGTAATTGATGACAATCTCTATGGACTAATGGTTTCCTTGAGTTATATTTGAAGGTTTTGTCCATAGGCTTTTCTTGAAGTCCATGTGTTGGTTTCAAGGAGTTTATGAGTTGACCAAGGTGCTATTAAGGAATTATCCAAAGATTGGTCATGTGAGTGTTGAGCTTATTGCAAGCATGTCTTGAAGAAGAAGATTGTGTGATCATTCATGTTTACCGTCAAGACATCATCCAAATTAAGAGAGTTGGAAAGATTCAAGGTTGATCAACACTAAGTCAAGAGTGAATCAAGTTGATCAACTCACAAAGCATAGAAGATGTACCGAGAGGGATCAAGTGATCCCATGGTATGGTAAGCATTGGCCATTGCACTTTGTGTACTAACCCATGGTCTATGTGAGAGTTCTATGTGGGGTTAGGTACGTGTCCATGGGCTTGCGTCAAAAGGAAGATATCATACAACCCATGGAAAGGATGACATCAAGTGGTGATCGTCATCAAGATTGCCGTGTGCAAGTTCAAGTGGAGCATCACGAAGAGATCAAGTGCTTGAATCTTGCCATCCATTGTGGTGTCAATGGACTTGTGAAGATGTGCCAAAGAGTGGCTCACCCACAGTGGACTATGGGGGAGCAATCATCTAGTCTTCATCGAGCCAACGCAATCAACAAAGGTGGTCCAACTTGAGGGAGTCAAGATCGTCATCATCTAGCTCAAGTGGACCATGTGCAAGGAAAAGGTTTTCCCTTGATAGGTTTTCTATTTTACCGATCTCGTGGTGGTAGTTGGGAGACCGGGTTATAGGATCGTTTGCCGTAATATCAAGGGGGGCTCTCAAGTTGGTAGCTTGATTGTATCGTTAGTAGAGAGCTCAAACCATTGCATCCTTGCAATATGTTTCTTGGTTCTTGTTTGGTTTTCTTTGTGAGTCTTGGAGCTTATGGTCATCTTGATGACAAGCTTGAGTTCATCGAAAACGGAGTTCGCATGCGTCCTCTATGATGTTTTCGGTGTTGGAGGTTTTACCGGTCTTATCCGAGGAAGGGTTCTCACCATTTTCTTATGGGCCTTTTCTCATTTGCTTCTTATTGATTATTCTATCAATATTGTGTTAGCCCATGTTGTTAGCTTTCCAACAAACTTGGTTTTGTTAAATTCGGAGTCCGTTTGCAAAAGTTGTGGTTGTTTTGGTAAAGGCTGCAGCGGTACTACCGCGACTAGAGCGGATGTAAATTTTTACTACCGCGGCTCCTGAGCGGTAGTACCGCTCCGGACCAAAAATCTCGTGTTTTTCTCAGTGGAGGTAGGCACGGAAGTATTTTTTTAGTACCGCTCCTTGGAGCGGTAGTACCGCTCTGTGCGGGCTGTGAGCATAACGGTTGGATTTTCCCCCGCCTATAAAATGGGGTCTTCTTCCCCATTGAACCTTATCCTTTGAGCTCGTATTCTTTCCCCATTGTGACCTTCTTCGAGCTTGCTAACTCTCAATCCCTCCATGGATTCTTGCTAGTTTTTTAGGGAAAAGAGAGAGGAGATCTAGATCCACATTTCCACCAATCACTTCCTCATCTATGTGAGGGGAACCCATTGGATCTAGATCTTGGAGTTCTTGGTGTTCTCCTTCTTGTTCTTCCTCTCATCTTCCTCCCTAGCATTAGTTGCTTCGGTGGGATTTGAGAGAGAAAGACTTGGGCACTCCGTGTGCCCTTGCCATTGCATTTGGTGCATCGGTTTGAGTTCTCCACGTGATACGTGAAAGTTACAAGTTGAGAAGCTTATTACTCTTGGGTGCTTGGTACCCTTGAGCTTGTTACTCTTGGGTGTTTGGACACCCTAGAGCTTGTTCCTCTTGGGTGCCTTGGCACCCTAGACGGTTGGTGTTGTTCGGATCTCAATCATTGTGGTGTAAAGCTCCGGGCAAGCGTCGGGGTCTCCAATTAGGTTGTGGAGCTCGTCCCGAGCAATTTGACGGGTACCGGTGACCGCCCCCAATGGTTGCCAAAGTGTACAGGTTCGGTGACCGTCCCCAAGGGTCGCCATTTGTACGGGTTCGGTGATTGCCCTCAAGGGCCCCTTAGTGGAATCACGGCATCTTGCATTGTGCGAGGGCGTGAGGGGATTACGGTGGCCCTAGTGGCTTCTTGGGGAGCATTGTGCCTCCACACCGCTCCAAACGGAGATTAGCATCCGCAAGGGTGTGAACTTCGGGATACATCATCGTCTCCGCGTGCCTCGGTTGTCTCTTACCCGAGCCCTTTACTTATGCACTTTACTTTGTGATAGCCATATTGTTCTTTGTCATATATCTTGCTATCACATAGTTGCTTATCTTGCTTAGCATAAGTTGTTGGTGCACATAGGTGAGCCTAGTTGTTTTAGGTTTTGTGCTTGACAAATTAACCGCTAGGTTTATTCCGCATTTCAAGCCTAAACGTAATTATTTTAAATCGCCTATTCACCCCTCCCCCCCTCTAGGCGACATCCTCGATCTTTCAACAGATATAAGGTATCTGCTCAATCCTAATGATGTGCTTTATGTGCAAGGCAAAAAGGCAAACAAACGTAAAATCCCGCTTTTTCAAGTGAAACATGTCGAAGATGTAATCGAATCGAAGGAAGAACTTTTCCGCAGGGAATGTGTCAATGTACAACCTTTGTTGCGGCATGTTAACCACGTACAATGGGTATCCTGGATTTTCCGAGGCGATTAGGCTTTTCTCTCTCCACAACACATCGTCATGAAGTCTCCTTAGATCGCCGTATATGGCCTCTACCACTGCCTTAGGTAGGATCGGATCCCCGGGGATATGACATTTTGCCGCACCGGGGATAGGCATACGGTCTTGAACCCGAGGTTGCTGAGGTGGCTGGATCATAGAAGCAGCTTTGTTGCCTTTCCTCTGTCTCTTCCTATGCTTCTTTCCTACTGGAAGTGAGCCTATGATACATTCATCCTCCGGCAATTTAGGCACCAACTCATCACGCTCAAACCCTGAGTACTCATACTGCTGAGCCATCAATCCTCCATTGTTAGAGGCACCGGTATTGAGATACTGTAGAGGTTCATCGTCATCGTCGTCGATGGCATCGTGCATTGCTTCTTCAACGGCGGTGACATCATCAGCCATTAATGGAGCCTCTTCCTCGCCCGACACGACAGGTGACGCTAATTGGGTAGGTGGGGTGTTGGTGTTCATACCTTGCTGAGGGTGCTTGGTTGTGGGTGTGCTCCCGGCCGCCTCCAGGCGAAGCAGACTCTTCAGCCACAACAAGACCCAACGCTTGCAATCGCCAAGCCGCCGCAGGGTCTCGTCGTCATCTCCCCCTAGTGCTACAGGAGGAGCCAAATTCTCGTGGCCCGGTTAGACACTGTCCACGGAAACCTTGAAGACATCAGGGGGGATCGGCAGGTTGTGGAACAATTGTTCCTTCGGCTGCATTATCGTCGCCTTCCCCGCGTCTAGCTTCTGGCCGCTGATGGTGTACAGTATGGTGCACGGGGTTACGTCGGCCTGCACAGACATGTCTGCGACGTGAAACATCTGAAAGGAAATGGAAACGAGAGATTATACATATATTGAAGAGGGCCGGTGTCGTGGAATTGTCACGGCAGATGTCCTCGTAAAAGGACTTAGTCGTAGGGCCATCGCACGGGTTAACCTAGAGGGGTTAAAGCGGACACAAGACACGGGAGTTATACTGGCTAGGCCCCTTCGATGAAGGTAAAAGCCTACGTCCAGTTGTGATGGGATTGATATGATTTCGGCGACTAGGGAGCAATAGCTTCGCCTTAGCCTCGAATTCTCTGTCCTTACTCCGCCGCCGGGTCGTCCCCTTATATACACGGGTTGACGCCGGCCGGTCTCTGAGTCCCGATCCGCTCATACAAGTGTCCGCTCGGTCTCTTCTAACTTGTCTTACAACACAAGTTACAACACTAAGGCGGTTTACATAAATGGACCTTAAGTAGCCTCTGGGCTCCGGCCTCCTCCGTGGGCCTGGATCATGGATGAGGGTAAACCGCCCCGTAGGCGGTTCACGCCGAGTTGTGTCCCCAACATTAGGCCCCAGATTGACTTGAACCGGTTCAGGTTAATCTTCAACATCGTCAGGAAACCCTTGATCTCCTTTCATATTTTGTAAACCGCCATCCGCTTGAACCGTCGTGGACGCTATCCTCCGATCTCCGTGATCAGGGCACCTTGACGCTATCTTTAATAAAGAAATCCAAACAGTAAGATTCCTTCATTTAATGCTATCCCGAAATCGAGGCGGCCGCTGCACCGTCCGCCGGTTTTGACTCCTCGATTCTCACGCCCGTTGATTGCTCCGTCCCTTATAAATAGACCGGTCGCCTTCTCTTCTTCTTCTTCCGCTCTTCTTCTTCCTCGCGACGCCCAGCCTCGAAGCTCCGCCGTCGCGCCCGACCTTCGAACGACGCTTCAACGCCGGGCGCTGCATCAACCTGATCGATCGAGAGGTTCGGCGCTCCTCCGCGGCTTTCCTCATCCGGTAAGGTCCCTTTCAAGCCCTAGATCCCATCTGAAGATCCTGTTCATCTCATAGTTCATATGTGTTCATATCAGCTTCTTCATACCTGCCCTGCCATGGCTGTATAACTCAACCGCGCCATACGTCCCCATGCGGGTGATCGCTCCGCCGCCCATCCGACTTCTTATGCATCTTCCCCTTTTTTGTTCAGATCCTTTAGTTTAGCACGCCTGAACCTTCCTGCGCTATATGAGGCTTGTATAGGTCGAGAAGTTTTTCTCATCAAACTTGGTAGATCTAGATCACTTCCATTCGTGTGAAATCTGTTTCGTCCATACTTAGTAGATTTTTCAGCTCCGCTTTTTTTTTGGCGGTTTAACTTTTGATAGCTAATCCGTACTCCATTAGTCCTCGCTAAACCGAATTGAAGCCGCTGCTGAATCGCCGTTTAACAATATCGATATGCCTGAACCGCTTAATGGTAAACCGTCTCTTCCTTTCTCTCGCAGCTTAGTCTTCCGGAATGGCTCTCAATTCTCAGCTTGCAATCGGGTCCGTCCAAAATCATCAAACACAACTCAACGGCTATGTCACCACCGGGCGGTTTGGCTCCAAAAATGTCCTCCATCGGGCGTGTTCCGGACGGCGAGTTTCCTCCCGAACCGAAGAGGGAGAAGTAATCGTGTTTATGCAGCACTTAGACCGGGATTCTGCCCGCCCGTTCAAAAATTTTCCGGACGCCCTGGCAAGTTTGAAGCTCCATCCGCAGGACATCGGTCCAAACTCTGTGTCAAACATATGCAACTTCCAAGTCTTCTGTGAAGTCTATCTTCAGGAAGAACCATCTGTGGAGCTGTTCCAGGAATTTTTTCACTTGAACCGCTGCATCAATTTTCTCGATGGTCGAACACGTAGGCGGGCGGCGTTTCAATCCAAAAGAGGAAGGAGGTGGATTTTCCTCACGCCAAACACCACAGTCATCCAAAGGATTGGAACCAAACCTGGTTCTACCGCCGAACACTGCTCTCGCTAACGAGAACCCCTTGCCGGGTTATCGTCCTCATCGGCTCAGCAACCAGCATCCGCTGCCTGCACGCTTAACCGCCGCGGAACGGAAGAACTTCACGCCTCAAATAATCAAACTCCGGGCTCTAATGGCCAATGGCTTAACCGGCGTGGACCTTATGCGGTGTTGGGTTTCTTGGGGCGTCTTGCCACTAAGCCGCCGGCCCGGATTGATGCATGAGTACACCGGCAGCCTCAAAGACCCTCAAAGACGTCATGAGCTGCCCAAAACTGAACTTGAAGTTACAGAGATTGTAAAGAAGATGCTTGATGAACCGATCTCCGTCTGCAGCCTAACCGGGTTGGCTCCATTCTGTGTTGCCAACAAACCGCCGGCGGTAAAGCTCTATTCACCGTTCTTGGGTCCTTAAAACTTTGTTGATATGTATTAATCCTTGTTACTTCTCAGGCTGACAGCTCCTTCTGGAAACGTACTAAACCGGTTCGGGCGCCGCGTGTAAAGTCCAAGGCCACCAAGAAGGCAGGCAAGAAGAAAGCCGCCGAGTCCTCTGATCCGCCAGAGGACGAAGAATCAGAAGCTGAGGTAAAACTTGACATTCTTACGAGGGAGCCGCCAGAACCGCTTCCCGCTTTGTGTTCATTCTTGCTTATGATTTGTCCCTTTGTATTCCTTTTACTGACAACTTTACTTCCCAGGATGATGCTGAAGCCAGCCATGCCGACCCTGTTGAGGTAATCTTTCTTTCTTCCGAATCCGACCTTGTGCCGGTTAAAAGAGTTCGCACGCCGTCCGAAAGTAAAAAATATCATTCTGTGCTTACTTAAATCCAAACCTTTCTTTGAAGACACAGCAAGCTGAAGAGCGCCGCACGACCCGGCATAGTGGCCAACGGATTACCTCATCCGGTTTACCAGACACACCAACCCGGAAGCGTCGTCCAGAGGTGACTTGCTCTCCTGAAAAGCGTTATCCCTTAAAGGGTTTCTTCGATGTCCTCTCAATCCATCGACCCAAATTATCGGCCTCTTCCGGTTCGTCCGCGGTTCATCAACCACACAACTGCCTCCGCTTAAAGTTGCTGCAGGGTACGCAACCGTTGTCCCGTCAATTCGGTTTACAATTGCTTTGTCCAATTTGTCTTAATTCCATTCTGAATATTGCAGCACCAAGGCTCGCTTGAGTAAGAAAGCGAAAACCCTTGACCCTATGCGGATGCTGATCCGAAAAGACCCCGTAACAAACCCACGACAATCCTGAAGCCGCCAAAGATAGCTCGGCGAGTTGTACAAAGACGATATCGCTGACCGCCGGAAGTTGAACCGAGGTCCAAGTGGAAACCTCGCAGCCTGCTCCATCAAACCCGTCCACAGAGCGGGTCGTGATTGTTGAACCGCCGAGCCAGAGCAAGAAGACATCAAGCCCAAAGAAGACCGCCGAAACTAACGATGTTATTGTGACAGGCACTGGCTACACTGCTCCTAGCCAACCGGTCGCTCTAGCAAAGCACAGCATCAAGGAAGATTCCACTACTATGAACAAAGACAAAGGGAAGACTGATCTGTCGGCTTACGACAACTTCTCTGCCCAAGAACTTCATTCCGGCTTTCTGAACCGGCTTTACACAAGCCGTGACTTTGAAGCCGGTCTGGTAAATCGCATGAAGGACCGCTATGAGGTAATGAGTTGACCTTTCTTGTACTTTGACTGTATAGTAGCCCTCAAGGGTCGGTTTAACCTTGCAAAGTTAAACCGACTTAAGGTGTGTCTCCTCATAGCAAACTGAGATCAACTAGCCATTAGCCCCAAGTGCCAAGTTGAATACTTGTATTGAGCTTGGGACTTGTATAATGAAACAACTAACATGCTCCCGTTGTTATCGTAATGAAATATACCAAAGCAAACTGTGCAACTTAAGGACCTTCGAGCCAATCTGAAACTCAAATGGCGAAGCCACCAAAGCCAAGGATGAGTTAAAACTGCCACGACCACCATGGAACAGCTGAAGGAGTGGTATAAACCGGCGGGTCAAGCGGGACACCGAGAAAGCCGGTTTAATAAAGCGGGCGGAAGAAGTCAAGCAGCCCTTAGACCGTTATCAAGAGCTTACGGACTCAAGCGCCAAGTACATGCTATGACTTCTGCTATCTTTGGTAAGAAAATTTGCACTGATTATCTCAATTTTGTTATTTCCGCCGGTTTAACCCGAGTTATCTGAAACCGGTGCAGGCAAGCGTATTGCGCATATGGGCTCTGATGTGCGGAAAAAGCTCAAGGCTGCTTACACGCTGATTGAGCAGTTGTATACCGGCGCCCAGCGAGTCATATGTGCCACGTCTTACGACAACACGGCGCCGTCCCTGATCAGAGAGACACTGGACCGGCTGTCCATGGTTCCGGGGCAGCTTGAAGAATTGAAGCGATCCGCGGCCCGGGCTGGCACCCTACTGGCTCTGACTCGTGCCAAGGCGTGGATAGCAGATCTTGATCCGGCGGACATAGCCAAAGGTTTCCCCAGCGCTCAAGAAAATGGTGAGGCCTTTGATAACGACGCCCTGAAGCGGATAACAAAGGAGATGTGTCCGTTGGCGAGTCAACTGGCAGCTGAGGCCAACCTGGCGGTTCACCGCTCTTTTTATGACGCAAACAACAAGCGGGTGGAGTTTGCCATCCCTGAAGTGCAGAGCCTTGTTCCTCCAATCCGTAAGCACACTTATGCCCCTGACGTTGATCCGGCTGAGCTGATAAGTGAAGAAGCTGTCTTTCAGGCCTTAACCCGGATTGACTGGTCTACCAATGACTTCCGGGCTTTGGGTGAGGAAGAAGAAGAAGTTGAACCGACGCCAGGCGCCCCCTCTACCTCACGTCAACCCGGCGAAGAAGCGTAATCCGTCAAGCCGGGTGACGCCTCCGAAGCTTCAAGGCATAACACCACATGAAACACCGGGCCTTAAAAGGCTTTGTAATAGGATTGTCAGCACTTTATTTTGAACAATGCCTTTATAACCTCATCAGAATTTTTGCACGGTTGTCGCGACATGTGGAGTGATGAACCCTCAACTTATTTTGCCTGCAATCACAAATTCCTTAACCCGCCACGGCGGCTTGTGTCGCCAGCCGGCTTACGACGCCCATATATTTATATAAGAAAATAGGGATGTATATGATCAAACGTTATGATATAAAAATACCTGCCAGCGTCGGGCATGCAGTTGGCTTAGCCAATCTTGAGGCGGAGGGTTAAGAACCATCACCGGCAATGGAGAAAATAACTCCTGTGCTCAAAATACTGGTTTACCGTGTAAACCGTGTCGGGCATGATAAGCCCCCTGTTACTCCATAATAGGATGTTAACAGAAAAATCAAACCGGAATAAAATCGCCGGATTAAAAATGGACCGAATTCTGACAACTTGAATCCGGTTTAAAGAAGTTTGTCGGTTTAAGAAGGCGAACAAAAATCAAACGATTGTCATAAAAACCACATGGAAGCAAAGGCAATGATAAAAACCGTTTTGCAAGAAAAGGCTTTACTGAGCCGGATCAGATGGTGTTACCATGGTCGGACAGGACCAAGCTCCCTATAAGGTGTAGCGACGGTTCAAGTCAGCCAGGTCCCCAACTGAAATCGTGGCATGATGCCGATCAAGTGGCATTGCAATGGTTCGGGTTCGACCAAAGCCCCCAAGTGATTCTATGGCCTTAGGCCGACCAAGAGGCGTGACTGGTTCAGACATGACCATGTCCCCAAGTGATCTGGTGGCTTTCGCCTGTCAAGAGGTGTTGCATTGGTTCGGACACGACCAAGCCCCCAAGTGACAAAAATTTCTGAAAACAAGGCCAAGGGTTAAACCGGAGGTCGCTTCACGACAACATCTCCATGTACCCAAACCGGACTTTATACAGAACGGATACCCCGCTTTGGCCGAGGATCCGGTTTATTGCTTTTATTCATAATATATACATTGTCTTAATATGTACATAAGTGGAGCCGATGGCTCGGTATAATAAGGTCAAGATGAGCTATGTTCCACGGCTGTTGGTCTCCTCTTCGACGTGCGTGAGTCTTTCCGCCTCGAACATCAATCGATAGTATGACCCGTTGTTCAGATTCTTCATCGACCACAAAGGGCCCCTCCCAAGGTGGGGATAGCTTGTGCATATCTGTCTCGGTCTTGAATGAGCCGAAGCACCAAGTCTCCTTCCTGAAAGGTTCTTGTTCTAACCTGCCGGCTGTGATACCGACGAAGATCTTGCTGGTAAATCGCCGAACGAGCAACCGCCATATCTCGCTCCTCATCCAGTCGATCCAAATCGTCCTGCCGGGCCGCCTCACTATCAACCTCAACATAAGCCGCCACGCAGGCGTAGTCATGACGATATCACAGGAAGGACCGCCTCCGCCCATAGACCATAAAGAACGGCGGTATCCAAAGTGGATCTGTTTGGTGTAGTATTGATACTCCATATCACGGATGGCAGCTCCTCGACCCAACAACCAAGCGCCCTCACCAAAGGGACCATAAGCCGAGGTTTAATACCCTCAAGATCTCTGATTAGCTCGTTCCGCTTGACCATTGGACTGCGGGTGGGCCATCAAGAAACATCAAGCGGATGTGCTCGCTCACAAAACTCCTTCATGGCTCCCTTGGACAAATTGGTGCCATTGTCCGTGATGATACCGTGGAAACCCAAACCGAAAATCACCTTTTGATGAACTGAACCGCCATGGCCGCATCACACTTATCGACAGTGCTCGCCTCGACCCACTTGGTAAACTTATCAACCGCCACCAACAGGTGGGTTTTCTTGTCTTTGGACCTTTGAAAGGTCCAACCATATCCAGCCCCAAGTCGCAAACGGCCAAGTAATTGGAATCATCCTCAATTCCTGGGCGGTACATGAGCACGCCCGAGAACTTTTGGCAACCATCACATCGTCGACCAGATCTTCCGTGATCGGCATGGGCAGTCAACCAATAGAAACCGTGGCGAAACGCTTTGGCCACCAAGGATTTTGAACCGCGTGATGACCACAATCCCTTCATGGATCTCACGCAATATCTCACGGCCTTCCTCAGGGGACACACAACGCTGAAACGCCCCGGACACGCTGCGATGATGCAACTCGCCCTTATGTATGGTCATAGATTTAGACCGCCGAACTATCTGTCGGGCCAGCGTCTCGTCTTCTGGTAACTCGCCCCGGCTCATGTATGCCAAATAAGGGAGGGTCCAATCCGGAATGACATGCAAGGCCGCCACCAAGTGAGCCTCCGGATCAGGAATAGCTAAATCGACCTCATCAAGAAGCTTAACTGACGGATTGTGCAGTACGTCAAGGAAGACATTGGGCGGGACCGGTTTACGTTGAGAACCGAGCCGGCTTAAAGCATCCGCCGCCTCGTTCTTCCGGCGATCCACATGGTCCACCTGATAACCCTTAAAGTGTCCTGCAACCATATCCACCTCCCGACGGTACGCAGCCATGAGTGGGTCTTTAGAATTCCAAGTACCGACACTTGCTGGGCCACCAAGTCCGAGTCACCAAAGCACTTGACCCGCTTAGATTCATCTCCTTAGCCATCCGTAGACCATGGAGCAAAGCTTCATACTCAGCTGCATTGTTAGTACAGGGAACATTAAGCTTAAAAACGAGCAGAACTTGTCACCTCGTGGGGAAGTTAATCGACTCCAGCCCCGAGCCCTCCAATTGCTCGGACCCATCAAATTGGATGGTCCAATAGGTATGATCCGCTTTTCTTCAGGTGCTTGCAACTCCGCCCAATCATTAATGAAATCCACAAGTGCTCGAGACTTTACTGCCGCTCGAGGCACATACCTTAAACCGTCGCGCCCAAGTTCTATAGCCCACTTAGCAATCCGCCGCCGCTTCCGGTTCTGTATGATATCACCCAAAGGAGCTGAACCGACCATCGTGATGGGGTGCCTTGGAAATACTGCTTCAGCTTCCGACTTGCCATAAAACTCCATATACCAGCTTCGCCAATGCGGATATCTTTGTTTGGACTCGATGAGAACCTCGCCATGTAATAAATCGCCGCTGAACCGGATACTCCTTCCCGCCTCCTTGCGCCCACCACAATGGCCACGCTGACTGCCCGGCATTAGCAGCAACATATAACAGAGCGGCTCCTTGTCAATAGGAGCGGCAAGAACAGCGGGTTGGCCACCGCTGCTTTAAGTCCTCCAATGCCTCATCGGGCCGAGCTCTGCATTTAACCGATCCGTCTTCTTCAAAGATCTCGGTACAAAGGAATGGCCTTCTCTCCTAGGCGACTGATAAAACGGCTTAGCGCAGCAATCCGGCCTGCCAAACGTTGGACATCGTTGATACACTTTGGCTTAGCCAGGGAAGTTTTAGCTGTAATCTTCTCCGGATTAGCCTCAATCCCCCTGTTGGACACAAGGAAACCCAACAACTTGCCTGCCGGAACACCAAAAACGCACTTGGCCGGGTTGAGCATCATCGTGTACACCCGCAAGTTGTCAAAAGTTTCCTTTAAATCCTCAATCAACGTTTCCTTCTGCCTTGATTTCACCATGATATCATCCACATAAGCGTGCACGTTACGGCCGATCTGTTCGTGCAAACAATTCAGACGTTAACGCCGATACGTTGCTTGGGCGCTTGAGCCCAAAAGGCATAGATACATAGCGAAGGCTCCAAAGGGGTGATAAACGCCGTCTTCTCCTGGTCCTTAACCGCCATCTTAATCTGGTGATAACCGAATACGCATCCAAAAAGCTCAAACACTCACAACCCGCCGTAGCATCAATGATCTGGTCAATGCGGGTAGGGCGAAGGATCTCTTGGACAAGCTTTGTTAAGATCTGTAATCCACACATGCGCCAAGTGCCATTCTTCTTAAGGACCAACACCGGATTAGCAAGCCACTCGATGAAAGACTTCAACAATAAACCCCGCCGCTAAGAGCCTGGCAACCTCCTCTCCAATGGCCTTGCGCCTTTCCTCATTAAACCGGCGCAGAAACTGTTTTACTGGTTTGTACTTGGGATCAACATTAAGAGTGTGCTCAGCGAGTTCCCTCGGTACACCTGGCATGTCAGAAGGCTTCCATGCAAAAATGTCCCGGTTCTCACGGATGAACTCGATGAGCGTGCTTTCCTATTTAGGATCCAAGTTAGCACTGATGGTGAACTGCTTGGACGAATCGCCGGGCACAAAATCAATAAGCTTAGTCTCCGCTGCCGATTTAAACTTCAAATCCGGATCATGCTCTGTAGTAGGCTTCTTCAACGGGGTCATATCAGCCGGATCAACATTGTCCTTATAATATTTCAACTCCTCGGTGGCACAAACCGACTCCGCATAAGCCGCATCACCTTCCTCGCATTCCAAAGCAATCCGGCGGCTACCATGAACCGTTATCGTCCCTTTGTGACCCGGCATTTTCAGCTGCAAATAAACATAACAGGGCCGTGCCATGAACTTAGCATAAGCCGGACGCCCAAAAAGGGCGTGGTAAGGACTTTGAATTTTCACCACCTCAAACGTCAATGTTTCCGATCCGAGTCATGTTCGTCCCCAAAGGTCACCTCCGAGCTATCTTACCGATCGGGTATGCCGACTTGCTGTGCACCACACCGTGAAACATTGGCTTGGACGGCCTAAGATGCCTATCTGTTAACCCCATGCGCCGGAAGGTCTCATAGTACAGGATGTTGATGCTGCTTCCTCCATCCATAAGCACCTTGGTGAACTTGTAGCCTCCCACCGAGGTGCCACTACTAGGCTAGCTGACCCGGATTGTAAACTCGGGAGGGTGATCCTCTGCTCCATACAATAGGGTGCTCGACCAGCGCAGTAATACGGTGCGGCCGGTTCAACAACACCGACCGCCACTGCTGAAGTTTGCAGTCCCGTCTGTCCAAGCTAGTGGTAAAGACATGATATCGCCCATCGCTTAACTGCTGGATTACTTTGGTAACCCGATTGCTGCTGTTGCTGATTGTATCCTCTTGGTTCGATTGTTTTGATTACCTTGACTATTTCGATTACTCGATCGCCTTGCCCGCCCGGATTACCACCGAATCTCGGGCCGAATTTCTCCACCATAACCCGGGGCGGATCCTGAACCGCCGCCGGGCCCTTGATCATACCGGAAAGATTTTTTAAACTCCTGCATAATATAACAATCCTTCCAGAGGTGATTCTCCGATGCCTCCTTCGTCCCATGCTTGCATAAGGTTGATTCAACAAGTAATTAAAACGCCCGGATTGTGACCTTGTGCACCACCCCGCTTGATTGCCTACCTTTGCGCCGCTGTCCCTTGTCCTGTGCGTTGGTGTTGGCCACGGCCCATGTTACCGTTAGCCTTACGCTTGTTTCCTCCATTGCACGAATGATGTCTGCTGGCTTCGAATTGCTATTCTGTTTTCCTTCCCGCTTCGTCATCTTCGCACTCGGGATCCTTGGTACTATCGAGTCAGCATATTTTACCAAAACGCCCATGAGCGTGCCCATGTCATTGCAAAACGCTTCATGCGACCCAGCTTCAACTTCAACGGCTCGAACCGCAGTTGGCTTCTAGGGTTAAGATAGCGAATCCGTGTTGATCCGGTCCGATGAATGTAAGACCTCCAAACGCGTGCACCCAATGTGTTGTAGATTCCTCCGCTTGGACACAAGCCGCCAAATCCACCATGACATGGGCTGCTTACAGTATCTTTGAAATTTGAATGAACCGGTCCGTAGGTGGGTCCACAAACTAACTGAATTGGGTGGCAAATTTTTCAACCAAGTACGGGCCGTACCTTCCAACATCATGGTGAAATACTTCGCACACGCAGCTTCGTCCACATCCAGCATCTCCATGGCCATCTCATAGCTTTCTATCCACGCTTCTGGAGCCAAATCTGCGGTGTAGTTGGGCACCTTGCGGGGTCCTTTGAAGTCCTTAGGCAAGCGCACATTGCGTAAAGCGGGGACGAGACAAGGTACCCCCAATGATCCGGACGTGACCACCGGCTCGAAGATGGTCGGACGAACCGGCGCGAGCTGATGGTCCTCATGTTGCGCCGCTAACTCGGCCTCCCTGCGTGCCCGCCCGTCCACCAAAGACTTGAGCGCCTTCGGCCACCAGCCGGGTTGTTGCCTCAAAGCGGACCGCTGCGCGCTGCTTGACACGGCCGGTTCATCGCACGCCGGCTATAACTCCAGCTTGGGCAGGGGTGGAGTGGATCCGATCCCGATCAGTATGAATATGCCTCCCGCCGAGCTGTGGGCCGCCCCGAGGAGCTCCTTGACCCGGCGAAGTTTCGACCGCACTGTGGTGAATTGCCTCGATCGAATCGCCTCCAACCGTGCCGCGCCACGACAAGGTTATCCATTGGGTTGGAGTAGTGACCGGAGGTGTCTCGCGACAAGGGTGCGCCGTGTGATGGCGAGGCAGATCCATCACACGGGTTGAACCGCGCGCGGCCGTCCAGTGCTTCCACCGGTTTACCACCGTGGCGGATTATCGGTCCTCGCCTGGGGTATTGAAGAGCTCTTCCTCGAAAACCGAAGGCAAACGGGATCTGTACTTCCTTTTCATGACTTCATGTGAGGCACTCGATCCAAAGATGAGCCTATAAGCTCACAGACCCAAAGCGGCCCGTTCGCCGCCATCCTTACGCCGGCGGCTGCCAGATCCGCTTTAGCTTTAGCGATCTGTTCCTTTACCTCGCAATCTCTGCGTTGTGCAGGTCCTGATCCGCGGGTTGGCCTCCGCCATGAGCGTAGCCAATGTGTCGAATAACTCGATAGAACTTGAGCGGCGGGCGACGGGCCTCCTTCCCGGCCGCCACCATCGCTGCTGAACCGCCGACGATGGGCGCCGCGGTCGAAGAGTGAAGCACCGCTTGTGTACCGCCATGAAAACTCCAACCGGCTGGGTAGATCAAAGGTGTCGGAACACTCTCACCGCCGGAACAGCCCCGATCCGCCATCTTGAGCTGGTAGAGAGACTCCGCTTCCCCGGCGGATGACTCGTCGCCAGAGTAGACAACGGTTTCGTCGCCGGATGCTGATCCGCCCTCGTAGCCTCCATGGACGACCCCCACGAAAGCGCGCTTGACGGGCGGTTTAACCAGGGCGGGACTCTTCTTCGCCCGCTGAGCCGTCTCGACGAGGTCGGTGCAGATGTCCGGCCCAGGCCCTGGCTCTCCGATCTTGCCGATGAACACGTGTATGCCCCCAAAGGGGACCCGGTACCCGTACTCAACCGAGCCGGCCTCGGGGCCCCAGTCCGCATCGTCGATGTAGAGCTTGCCGCGACGACTCTTAGTCATCCGGCCCATAGCATAGCCTTCGAGTCCTTCGAACTTGCCCTCTAAGATCATCAAACCGTCGCGCGATAGCCCCACGGTGGGCGCCAACTGTCGTGGAATTGTCACGGCAGATGTCCTCGTAAAAGGACTTAGTCGAGGGCCATCATGCGGTTAACCTAGAGGGGTTAAAGCGGACACAAGACACGGGAGTTATACTGGTTTGGCCCCTTCGATGAAGGTAAAAGCCTACGTCCAGTTGTGATGGGATTGATATGATTTCGGCGACTAGGGAGCAATAGCTTCGCCTTAGCCTCGAATTCTCTGTCCTTAATCCGCCGCCGGGTCGTCCCCTTATATACACGGGTTGACGCCCGGCCGGTCTACAGAGTCCCGATCCGGCTCATACAAGTGTCCGGCTCGGTCTCTTCTAACTTGTCTTACAACACAAGTTACAACACTAAGGCGGTTTACATAAATGGACCTTAAGTCGCCTCTGGGCTCCGGGCCTCCTCCGTGGGCCTGGATCATGGATGAGGGTAAACCGCCCCTCCAGGGCGGTTCACGCTCAGTAGTTGTGTCCCCAACAGCCGGTGTGACGGGTACCGTGAGGGTGTCGAGCTCAGCCAAAGATGAAGCACCGCCGAGAACGTCTGAGAAGGAGGACGGGTTATTATGAGCAGGTGTGGGAGTCGGTGCAGGAACAGGTGCGGGTGGTGCAACGCTAGTCGAGCTGCTCCCCAAGAAGTTGGAAAGGGGAAAGTCTGCTGCATCCTTATTTGGATTTTGCTTGGTCCAACTGACGATAGTCGAAACCAAGACACTATACGAAGCTGCAACCTCCTGTTTGCGGCAGCTACCGCTGCTTTGACTGTCTCAGCTGATTTCTTATCAACCACAATCACAACCTTCTTGTCGATGTTTTCTTCATTTAACCTCTGTCTTTCCTTTCTCTCCTCCGTCGTCTCACGATAGTACTTCTTCCACGTGGAACCGTCTCTGACGCCGTGCACGCGTCCATACGACGGCCGAGTGTCCACCAGGAGTCCTTTCAATATGTGCAAGCCCCAGTTGAATGGGGTGTCCCACTTGGGCCTCGCCAATGCCTTGGACGACGAGTCGCTTTCGAACGCAATCCTGTGCTGCTCTTTCTGCAAAAGGAACAAGGATCGTTTACAATTATGACTAAACGTGAAGTCGAATTGATCAGAAGCTAAAATTAGGGGGTAATTTAAAAATTACTAGCAGTCTCATGAACTCTGTCGTGATCGTGTCCATCTCAAAAACCTTCTTGACTAGGTCCCAATGGTACCGGGCCCTAATGACATCACACTCCTGCGGGACGGTGAACTCCGCCAAGGGGTCTAGGATGCCCAGACTTTCGTGTTCCGCATCCTCCTTGGCCCATATGGACCTCTTCCCCGCATAACCACGACTTCCGAGGTGGTGTCACCCCCATGTTCCTCAACTCGAGCCCCTTCATGTACTCCGACTTTTCTTGGGCAGCTTCTTCAACGCAAGTCGCCTTGAATATTTCAAAATGCTCTTTCGTAATTGCCGGATTATCCTTTACAATCTCGGAGTAGGGTTCCTATGTGTAGATGATCTTATGTTTCACCCTTACTTTTCATGCGGACAACTCGCTGCTAAACTTGCTCATGGCGCGTTTGTTTATCTTATGCATTGCCGGGTCTTTATCTCGATCAGTATATTTGATTTCATCCCGGCTCGGGAACAAGACTACCTGGTGCAGCTTAGTTAGGAGGGACTGCTTCATATTTGGTATCTTCTTTAGTTTCTCATCGTTCATGGTGCGGTTGCCCGTAGGATGCAGCCTATTTGATTGCCATAGCACGCGCGCGCTTCCGCAGGCTCTTTTGGCTCAAAATTGCCATCGTCCACCTCTGTGACCACCAGTCTATTAGTGATGAGCTAGTTTGGGCACCATTGCCTCTTTGGTTTCGGTTCTATACCGGCTTCACCAGTCTCGGTGTCAGTCTGGGTCTCAGCGCCAGTCTCGGTGCTGGTCTCAATGTTGATCTCAGTCTCGGATGTGATAGGTGGGCCCTGCAACAACCGTTGCTCGTGGAGAAGGTTCAAATAAGCGGCTGCTGCCTCGTGGACGTTGCAATCACCAGAACACTGTCCTTCATCGTTGCTAGCCATATTTATATTTCCTACAATTAAATCTAGTCAATTAATTCTAGACCTAATAAAATGAATAATGGCATAAAAAAGGCCTATATTTTGTAGGAACGTTGATTCATTCCCGGTGTAGCAAATCCCGGGCTCTCGATATGTCCTAGTTTGTTGCACAAGTCATGCCGAAATTCACGGAAAATTTCGGCACGACCTTTGCTAAAAAGTCGAGAAATCGAGCACCTGAAATTTGCCGGAACGGAAATGGATCAACATTCCGGCAAAACATAGGCCACTCGGCTTCATTCCCTGGAAAAAACAAAAGGCCACTTGGGCACAATCGAACCACTTCAATGTTGCATATAACAGGATCACTTAAGAACATGTACATGTGCAATGACAATAGAAGATAAACATGAGCAAACACTACTGAGGAATTTGCATATAACATGACCACTTAAAATTTGCGTCCTAGTGTTTGACACTTCAAGAAAATCTACACAAATTTCAAATTCTGAACCCTAGAACTCAATTCAAATTATGTCCTAAATTTCTATCATAATAAAAAAATCAGTAAAAATTAATAACCTATTACGCTTGCTGCACTGATAGAAATATATATTTTATACTGAAGGTTTTTCTCTAAACTAAAACTTACTGCCCTAATTAACATCTAGTTAAACCCTACTGCCCTAACCCTACTGCCCTAGTACTTAAGCATCTACAAGTACTAACTAATTAGATGAACCCTAGCTAGCTACTTAAGCATCTACAACTACTTAAGCACCCATTGATGAACCCTAGAATTATACAACTACTTAAGCATACATTGGGAGAACAACTATACAAGTACTTAAGCAACTATATATACAGCCCTATAATATATTTAGTTAACTACTTAAGCATATATAAGTTTGTCCTAAAATAATATTTAGTTAAGTACTTAAGCATATACAAATTTGTCTTAAAATTCAGTTAACTACTAATTTCATTCATTTAGGTCATTCATTTAACTTCACCTAATTAACCTACTGTACCACTACTACTAGAAGCACTACTAACCTAATTAACCTAGTAAAACCCAACTGCCCTAATTAAAAAAAGCTAATTAACATCTACTGGTACCACTACTGCCATAACCTAATTAACACCTACTAGTACCACTATATATACTACTAGCAGCACTGCTGTAACATTTCCTTCATTTTGTTCTTTTAAAATAATCATCTATGAAAACAAAAAACATAACTAAACCCTACTTCCCTACCTAAATTTTTACTCTAGACCCTACTGCCCTAGTTAAACCCTACTGCCCTAACTATATTTTTGCTCTAAACTAAATTTTTGCTCTAACCTAGCCAACCTAGTTTACCTAACAAGTTAACCTAATGAACCAAATTAACCTAGCTAGTTCACTCAGTTACTTAACCTACCTAGTTAACCTAATTAACCTAGCTAATTCCTAGGGTTCATAACTAAATTCACCTAAGTAAATTAACCTAGAGAGGAGGGGTGGGAGCTCACAGAGAGGGTGCTCGGGGGAACGGTTGTGGGGAGGTGCTCGGGGGAGACGGTGGAAATTACCTCATTCGATTTTAGCTCGATAGCTCGGCATAATATCATTATGTTAAATGATCATGTCATATATTAAATGAAAATAGGATGATTTATTACCATATATGTCATCCAAGATTTTTCTCCATTTTATCTACAAACAAACATGGAAACTTAATTAGTTGTAGATAAAATTTAGGCCTTATTATGGTACATGGTCGGACGTGTGTTAAATATTATGTTGTTTCTAGTAAAAGTTCCCACCATATGCACCTTCATTTTCCCAGTTATATATATTTCGTGAATCGTTATCTTACGTTGATACTAGACTTTCGGTTGTAAAAGAATAAGTCAAGCTCTTCTAACAAATTCGTATCATTTCAAAAAAAGTATTATTATCATTCTGATTGGAATAATACTTTTTGTGCTTTTTTATGTCGTGTTATGGTTTATCTAGTTGGAATAATAGTAATACATTTTGTAATTTTTATCGTCTTATTTAGCTTGAAACTAGCTCGAGATCGTTACAAACTAAAAATGAGTCATGTTCTACAGCTTGATCTTGAGCTTCACTCAGTTTGAGCTCACTTGAATTTTAATATGAGTTTAGCTGAGCCCAGTCCAACTCGCTCGAACTCGACTCATTTGCAGCCTTACTTGAGAGACAATGTTATGTGAGAGACCGCCCACCATTTTGATCGATAGCCATATCCTATAATGCAAGGTACAGATTTAGCCATACGTGTTAATAGTTGACATATAGAGATTTTCGTTCCTACCCACTGATGTTTAAAACAAGTTATGCCCATTGTCACGGAGAGTTGTCAAAAATTCGAGATAGAGGGCTTTCTTTTTGTTCCTACGCACAGAGACGAGCCACTAATGAACCGTTGTCGTTGCTCCCATACTGGAGCTACTGTGACCAGGGGCGTAGCTACGTACAGCTAGCCGGTGTCCATGGCACCGGGTCCAATCTACACTTGCTTAAGATAATCCATTAATTTAATGTGTAGGTCATTGATTTTTTGATGTGTTCTTCTATATGGATACCGGGTAATTTTCAGTCTGGGTCCGCCCCTGACTGTGACCTTGTCGATAACAACCAGAAAGTCTTCATGCACGTGCCACTAAGGACCAGCGCTCTGGAACCGTAATCGTCATGGTTGAATCCCTGGATCAATCTAAAGAACCTAACACCAAATCTCATTGTGCGTACTCATGGCGAGAAATCCTAACCTCACCGCCCAAGGAGCTGGTAGGAATCTATGTCGGAGCTCCCCAGGCAGAGGAATTTGAAGAGGATCAGTTCCCGGAAGACTGACTCGAAGAATAAGAACCGCCATCCGTCCTAGCGCCTCCCCTACGAGTACTAAAACCCCACTTATCTACTAGCCGGAGCTGGGGCACCAGGAATCCCCTTCCTGCAGAGGTGAGGCGGATCCACATGCTCATCGGCGGATATAGA
Organism: Aegilops longissima; assembly: GCA_021605205.1. Lineage (NCBI taxonomy): Eukaryota > Viridiplantae > Streptophyta > Magnoliopsida > Poales > Poaceae > Aegilops > Aegilops longissima. The sequence goes on along the minus strand of CM038677.1, from coordinate 33,678,288 downwards.
GGGGAGGAATTAAAGCTTTCAATAGTTGCCTTGTGAGAGGGGAAATAACTTGTTCTACGTGTGGACGGTTACTATGCTAGTTCAATTAATTGTACCAACAAAGCATATATTTTATTTTGAGAAAGGGGTACAAATGTAGACGTTCACATACACCCATATACAACACCCCTATATATGAGAGTGATTCATGAGGTCTTATGATAAAATGAAAAATATTTTGCCCACACCACTCAAGTTGCATCTTAGAAATTTTTTACTTAAGAAACTTTTGGCTTTAAATGAAACCAAAAACAAGAAAGGCTGGAAAAAGGTTGTGTGGCAGCCACTCAATGACATGAAGGACTGAAATTTCCAGCACACACAATGCATCCGACGGCCATGCTTCTTCCACTGATCCGGAGAAGATAAGGAAACGAGGCAACCAGAGAACGTCAGCCACCCCAACCACATCTGTACCAAAGAAACGGCGCTAAGTGTCTGGCTATATATACCGTAGTGACCCCGCAATGGGGGCCTCAAGTGTAGCCGGCATCCTCCTCTCCTTCGATAATACAATACCATGGCCCCCGCCGTGATGGCTTCGTCGGCTACCACCGTCGCACCCTTCCAGGGGCTCAAGTCCACAGCCGGTCTGCCCGTCAGCCGCCGCTCCAGCGGCAGCCTCGGCAGCGTCAGCAATGGCGGAAGGATCAGGTGCATGCAGGTATGTCGAGGCACAAAACTGATATGAGTTTCTTCCTCAGTACGTACAATTTACTAGCACCAAGTGTTAAGCAGTTGTGTGCATTCCATAATTTCCATTCATTCAGGTGTGGCCGATTGAGGGTATCAAGAAGTTCGAGACCCTGTCTTACTTGCCACCCCTCTCCACGGAGGCCCTCCTGAAGCAGGTCGACTACCTGATCCGCTCCAAGTGGGTGCCCTGCCTCGAGTTCAGCAAGGTTGGCTTCGTCTTCCGTGAGCACAACAGCTCCCCCGGGTACTACGACGGCCGATACTGGACAATGTGGAAGCTGCCTATGTTCGGGTGCACCGACGCCACGCAGGTGCTCAACGAGGTTGAGGAGGTCAAGAAGGAGTACCCTGACGCCTATGTCCGTGTCATCGGCTTCGACAACCTGCGCCAGGTGCAGTGCGTCAGCTTCATCGCCTTCAGGCCACCGGGTTGCGAGGAGTCTGGCAAGGCCTAAACTACGAGTTGAAACAATGGCCTATGTATGATGGTCTTTTGTGAACTTCACTTTTGTCCACGACTCTGCTTTCCGACCAGAGCATATTTTTCGTTCCGTATGATCTGTGTTTGTACGAACATAGGTTGTGGAGCATGCATTTGTTTCAAGCACCGGCTACACATATACAACACCAGAGTGATATTTATTATATACAACAAGCGGACCATTGTCCTGCTGTTAATTCTCGGAGAACTTTCTTTATTTGGCACTGCGATAGATATGTCTCACACCTAGTTGGTGGAAGAATTCAGTACTTGACATTGAGATTTCCTTATTGGCAATTACAAATTTCAGTTCCTTTACTTGTATCTATTCAAAAAATTGAGTTCAAAAAATACAAAAAAATTGTGGTTTCTTTTCCATGTAACTACCATCATCGTCATTGGTTTTTGCTAGTAGAATAGAATGAAACATATTCTTCTCACAGACCCTTACTAAAGAACTTTTGTTGGTCAGTATAATAAGCATCTAACTGAACTCGATATAGCCACAGCATTCAAAACTTATTATGGAACTTTTGCGTGAGCTATTTGTGAAGGATTGTAATCATACTAGTGAAAATCAAGAAAAATCTCGGATTTTTCTAACTACTATGGAGCAACAGCTCTACAGTCCTTTATTCCATGAAAACAAAAGGAAGCAAAAATATTTACAAAAGAAACCAAGGAAATAGGAAAAACAACACTTACCTACTTACCTATTTATCTAATGGAGATTACTAATCCAAACGAGGAGCTTTGGTTTGATACAAGCCTTAACTCTATGTGTAAGAAGAGATGTCATGTACAAATTAACAAAACCAAGCGGGAAAGGTTGGCCTCTCCACTACGAAGATCTTGTCATTTCTAATAATATAAATATTAGTTCCAAGAGAACACCACTTCAAAGAAACAAAGTGTGTCCAAATCGTTTACATGCAGCATCAATACATTGTCTAGTGTTTCTTTTTTTTTTTTTCTTTTTTGCGGGTGTCTAGTGTTTCGCCAAGTGCTCCAATCAATCTAAAAATAAGTCCAAATCCTTTGACTCAAATTATAGGAGAAAAATAAGTGGTCTCTTTTCTCATGCAATGGGTTTCATCTCAAGGAGAATGCCAGTGCCTTCTAAGAAGCATGTTCCGAGTGTTCACTGATAAAGCAATAGGATCTAAGCGAAGATTTTGATCTTCATGGTGCACTGTCATATCCGTTTTGTAAGGTTCATCAGTGGGCATGTGCTTGTGCATCATGCAGTAGAAGCTCTTGGAAGAAAATGATCCTCCTAACCAAGAACAAACAAGGCAAGGTTGGGTTACGTTGAAGGCTATCTAAGCAACCATCCAGAGGTCAGGGGAAATTGGTAGGTGTAAAAGAGTGGCCCGATCAGGGGTTTCTATAAAATCTTAAACAGAAATGTTGTCATCCAAGGAAAAGAAAGGAGCCTTTCCAAATGATGTCAAAGACGTCGAGAAGATCCCTCAATCAACCAGGCATCTGACAAGAGCAGGGCAGAGTCGCTCATATTGATTTCCATTGAAGAGATTGCCCTGTACTGGTCAATCCACCAGAAGGAGCCACAAAGGACTGTTGCATCAGGTATGACTCCATGATTGTAACAAATCGATATCAAATTTACCCATGGAACGTGAGCTTTGTTATAAAATGATACCCTTACCACCATTCTCCTTTGGTTTACATACTAGATGACATGTCGCCAATGGTTGCTTTGGGCTACCAGCGTTGCCACGCCATGGACATTCTCCTCAATTCTATTCAGTTGTTTAACTGAACCAGGGGGATCTAGAGACTACGAAGATAGTATATCGAAACACATCAAATGGCAGGCCTCAAAAGTTTCAATCTAGCACCTTGTGAGAGCAGAGAAGAGCTAGCTGCCAATCTCCTTTTCATTCTATCAAGGAAAGGCATTAAGTCGTGAATCTTGGGCCTAGTGTTACCCATAGGTAAACCAGGTAAGTGAAAGACATCTTACCCAGTTTACACTCAAACAAACTGGCCAACAAGAAGATTCATCGTCAATCACATTTATAAGCACCATGGAGGATTTATGAAAATTCACTTTCAAACAAGTGGATTTATATTCAACAAAAATTGTAACATTTCTTTTAGCTCAAGAAGTTGAAGATCAATTGGAGAGTCTAGATCATGAAATGGAATTGGAAAAGATAGCTCCCCATGATGATACATGCATGTCACTGAGAATAGGTTGAAGTAAATCCACTGCCAAGAAAAATAGAGGTAGTAACAGTAGGCCACCCAGATGAATCCCAGGTTTCCATTGGAATGGCCTACCAGACACACCTTTCAGAAGGATGGAAGTTGGAAGTTATTCCACAGAATAATATATCTAACGTTACATACATAAATCCGACCCCAATTTTTTTTAAGACCACACGTTCAAATAGCCGCATATATAGTCTAATTTCTTTGGTTTTTATTTCTCAAACTCCAATTATTAATCTATTTTCCCTTTAAGTGTGAGGCATAGGCTTGCACTTAGCTCTACATAGGTAGTTGAGTGGTTGACTAACGCAAACATGCCCATAAGTTTTTTCTTAAATTGTTGGTATAATTAATTTAAGCACTAAGTGTTAATCAATTGTGTTTGTTCCATCTAATCAGGTTTGGCCAATCGAAGGCATCAAGAAGTTCGAGATCCTGTCACTTGCCACCCCTCTCCATGGAGGCCCTCCTCAAGCAGGTTGACTACCTAATCCCCTCCAAGTGCATGCCTATTTGACACTAATATCCCCTTATTGGCAATTATAAATTTCAGTTTCTTTACTTAAAAATACAAATAATGGTTTGGTTTTCATGTCACACTACTAGGGAAAACCCTAGCAGTAGCGCTGGTTTTGTGCTCACTAGTAGCGCGGGGGGCGCGCTACTAATAAGGCGCTACAACTATTGCTTAGCAGTAACGCATGCCCGCACGCGCTACTGCTAGGACAAATAGCTGCAGCGTTTGTTCACTCCCACGCTACTGCTAATGTAACTAGTAGCAGCGTGTTTTCTCTCCATCGCTACTAGTATTTTTTTATTTTTTTTTTATTTTTAGTGTATTTATGCGCCATCGTACAAATATTGATACAATACCAGTTATGAGGTTTACATCATTATGTCCATAACAGTGTGTCAAATAAAGGTGAATTAGGTTCAAGTGGAGGCAATATATGGTGCATGTCAAAAGTATACTACTAATCCAAACTTGATCTAGTTTGGACTAGTAGTACTTTCGATGTGCACCACATGTTGCCTCCACTTGAATCTAATCCGCCAGCACAAGCTATTTAATCATCATCATAGTCATTACCACCAACAGTATTTATTTAATCACCACTAACACTAGCTAATAATAATCATCATAGTCACTACCACCAACACTAGCTATTTTATCATCATAGTAATAGTGTAGCACATCATCATCTTCAAACTCATTTCTAGCTAGCTAATCACTCCTCCTGCTCTCTCTTAGGTAAAATAACATAAAACATGTATAGCTCTCCTCCTTGATCAAGTTGGAGCATGCAGATGAACCTGTCTCCTAATCGTGGGTAGCGCATCTGTTTGCTGCACCCTAGTACTTCTCTGTGCTCCACCATCACATATTTGGTCCAGTCTTGCACTATTAAGAATTCATCGCTAATCTTGAATGCACTAAAGTAATCTGTAGGATATCTTGGCCGTAAGCTAATAATACTCATGGTACCTTTAGTCTCGATCCCATAAGGCACAACATTCATCGGGAGTCCCTGTTGAAGAACATCGTCTGGTAACATACTTAGCAATGAAGTTTAGCTTCAAAAATAATGTATGGAAAAGATGCACTGAGGATAAATAGTAAAAATCTTACCATCCTTCCTAAATAGATGTGACCGTAGTTCATTACGAACACTATTGGTCGCACGTTTTCAGTACTAACATTTCTAAATGCAGGATGAAAATTTTTCTTGACAGTATCAAGATCCGCAAGCCATGAAACATAATGACTGAGCTCCTCGCAGTTGAGTTCAGCCCCGGCACAGTATACGGTCCTGTCTACCAAGCGCTGGACATGTTTGCTTGCACCGAAATAAGCTGACAATACAAATTAGTTGTCAATTATTTTTGAATAAACAATATCAAAGACATAAATATGGTTGAGAAACTTACATAATGGTATAACTGGAGGCGTCTGCACATCGACCCAGATGTCGGTATTACCTTCAATATCATCTTCCGAACGAATATCAAAGATGATAACCATATCAGGCTCAAATGCATAGGTCTTGCATAGTGCTCGCCATGTTTTGCATCTAAAATAGGTGTAGTCGTCTGAATTGTATAATTTTATGTTGAAAATATAACCATGCTCGGTCTTCAAGTAAACTTTTTTTACCTCCATAGTACGACTGAAACCTATCTTATCCAATACAAAAACTCTTGCATGGCAGGGGATATGCTAGTAGAATAAAAAAAATTATAAGTTGAAGCAAATGAAGCAAATGTCATGTTTAATTACGAAAAAAGACTTGTCGTTGTGACTTACTGTATCCACTTCGAAGTTCTCGTCCAGGTTGATGCTGAAGCGCCTATCATCATCTAGGAAGATTCCATCGCACAGGCCGCGCTCGTCTTCGCAGTATTTGCAAATACCGAAATCTTTTTCAACGTCAGACATTTCCTATGTTCATAGTTAAAACATTAATTGAAAATCGATCGAAGACAACTACCAGGATACTCAACACACAAATCCGGGGCACTCGATATTTCCTACATATTCTGGCACAAATCATGCCAAAATTCACGGAAAAATCCGGCATGACCTTTGCTAAAATAGGACATATCGAGAACCTGAAATTTGCCGGAACGGAAATGAATCAACACTCCGGCAAAACATAGGCCACTCGGTGGTGTAACCTGCAAACATGACCGGCCACTTGGGCAAGCACATATCCATTTGAGCAACACAAGATATACATTTCAAAATATCTTATAGGACTCAAATTAGCATGCATTCAATAAGCAAAAGTAAATCATCTCATGCGTCCGTACATCGTCGAATATTATCACTAATACATCCCGAATAGTGTCATACATATAACATCACTAATACAACTAAAACCCTAGCACACGACGGGTATCGGCGCAGCCGGTGGACACCCACAGAGAAGGAACCATCACGGGATCATAGCTCTAGTGAGATCCCTGGAGAACCTGTCAGGTATTGGAGAACCTGTGCTCCAACGCAAACAAGTAGCGACGGACGTGCGCGTCCTCCTCACTGACACGGTGACGCACCACCTCCGCGGGGTCCTCGAGCTTCTGGACCATCACTGGCCCACGCGACCACCACCAAAGAAGGTTCGGGTCAACGACAGGCAGGCTCCTCACCAACCTGCGCCCCCCGGTAAGTAGCGCCTCCCAGTACCACCCCGGCGGAGCCCAGTCCCGGACATGGCCCGTCTGGTCAAGCAGGTGTCGTCCTCCGTCGACTCGACGACGAGGATGCGGGATAGGCATCGTCCACGTCGATGCGGGAAAAATTGCTTTAACTAAAAAAATAGCAACAAATTCTTACTAACTAGTTATATTAATTCAATTTGTTCTTACTAAAATAAACTTACTATAAATAAAAATAAACAGTACCTAATTAGTATCTAGGAACTACTGCCCTAATTACCATCTAATTTGATGAACCTAGATGTGGAAAGTGGTAGCGGATATTCCAATTATCCAACTATAAAGTGAAATAAGGGGTCAAATTTTACTCGTTTTATGATTCATCTTAGAAATTTGATTCGTTTCCATCCTTACATGAACACTAACTAATTTGATGCAACTAAAATATAAAGAAACCCTAGGTAGAGGTAGGGGAGAGGGAGGATCGGGCGTGCTCACCTCGGGTGCCTGCGACGAGGGAGGGGCAGGCGGCGTCGAGGTCGGGGTCGGGGCTCGGGCGCGCGGCGGATGGCGGCGTCGAGGTCGGGGTCGGGGGCGGCGTCCGGGGCGGCGTTGAGGTCGGGGGGGGCGGCGTTGAATCTGGGGTCGGGGGCGCGAAGGGTGTCGGATGCTGGACTGGCCGACGACGCAGCGGCGGCAAGTAGAGTGGAGAGTTGGATTTGGGGGAAGTGGCCGTGGGGAAGGACGAACCGCGTGGTTAAGTCAGAAGTAGCAGTAGCGCGTTCCAGAAAGCGCGCTACTGCTACGTTAGCTACAGCACGTTCTGTGATACACGCTACTGCTACTCCTTTCTCTTTTTTCCCCTTTTTCATTTATTTTTCTTCACATTTTATTTTTTTACTTTCACCTTATTCTATTTCTTTCATTTTCAATTACCTTTCTATTTGCTTTCCATTTAATTTTATATTCTTTAGCAGTAGCGAGTTTAAAATAAAACGCGCTGCTACAAAGAAAGAAGCGGTAGCGCGGTTCGATATAGATTGCTACTACTATGTGTAGCCTATCAGCTAAGCCGTGAGAATTTTAGTAGTAACGTGTTTAGGACAAGGCGCGCTACTGCTAGAACTTTATCTGCAGCGCAGTTTGCACAGGCACGCTACTGCTACTTAGCACTAGCGTGCTTTTTTGACCTACGCTACTGCTAAAGTTCTGCGTATAAGATTTTCCCTAGTAGTGTCACTACTATCATCTCTATCGGTTTCTGCTAGTAAAATAGGATGAAGCATATTCTTGTCAGAGACGCTTACTAAAGAACTTTTGTTGGTCTAGATAATTAGCATCTAATTAAAGTTTCATGAGCTTTATGCTTTATACTAGGTAGAGAATTTATATTATAGAACTTTCCCTCTATGTCTTGATGACGAGATTCCTCAAATGCTCGAGGTCTTCATGAACAAGCAGGTTGGGCGCACCCCCACTTAGTCCTTGGGAGAGCTTTCATTTATTCATAGGTCTGTGTGCATCCTAGTTGCATGTCGATCTCTACTCCTTGTGTTATCATTGATCATAAGGCCTTCTCCATTGCCTAATGGTTAGCTACATTGATGCAAGACTTTCTTTGTTTTTGACTTCTCAAACCCCAATGATTATTCTATTTTCCTTTTAAGTGCAAGGGATAGGCTTGCACTTAGGTCTGCATTGGTAGTTGAGTGGTTGACTAACACAGAAATGCCTATAAGGAGTAATTTTTTCCTTATGGCTAGGTCTTTCTTAAATTGCCGGTATAATTATTTTAAGATTTAAGCGTTGATCAATTGTGTTAAATCCATCTAGTTGGGTTTGGCTGATCGAGGGCATCAAGAAGTTCGAAACCCTATCTTACTTGCCACCCCTCTCCATAGAGGCCCTCCTTAAGAAGGTAGACTACCTCATCTGCTCCAAGTGGGTGCCCTGCCTCGAGTTCGGCAAGGTTGGCTTCGTCTTCCGTGAGCACAATAGCTCCCCCGGGTACTACGATGGTGGATAGCGGACAAAGTGGAAGTTGCCTATGTTTGGATGCACCGAAGCCACATAGGTGGTCAAGGAGGTGGAAGAGGTCAAGAAGGATTACCCTGGTGCCTATGTCCTTATCAACGGCTTCGACAACCTGTGCCAGGTGCATTGCGTCAGTTTCATTACCTTCAGGCTACCGGGTTACGAGGAGTCCGACAAGGCCTAGACTATGAGTGAAACAATGGCCTATGTACAAAGGTATTTTGTGAACTTCACTTTTCTCCACGACTCTGCTGCCTACCAGAGCATATTTTTCGTTCTGTATGATTTGTGTATGTACGAACATTGGCTGTGGAGCATGCATGTGTAAATTCTAGCACCGACTACACATATACAACGCCCGTGTGATATGTATTATATACAACATGCGAACTATTGTCTTGCTGTTAATTCTCGAAAAAGTTTCATTTTTTAGCACTGCAATGGATATGTCTCACAGCTGGTGAGTGGAAGAATTTAGTATTTTACATTAGGATCCCCTGACTGGTTGTTACAAATTTCAGTTTCTTTACTTATCAATACAAAATGTAGTTTCTTTTCCATGTCACTACCATCTTCTCCATCGTTTTTGCTAGTCAGAAATGGATGAAACATATTCTTGTTAGAGGCCCTTACTGAAAACCATTTTTGTCTACAATTTTGGATAATTAGTATCTAACTGAACTAGATGGCAACAACATTCAAAAGTAACCTGGCCAAGAACAAACATCGGGCACGGTTGGGTTATGTTAAGTAACCAACCCTCCAGAGGTGGAAACTCATCCATCGCCTCAGTAGAAATTGGAAGGCGCAACAGAGTGGCTTGGTCAGGTGTTTCCCTAAAAAAATTGACAGAAACTTTTTCATCCAAGGAAAGGAAACGAGTCTTTCCAAACGATGTCGAAGAGGCCGAGAAGATCCCTCAATCAACTAGGCATCAAACAACAATCAGACCGAGTCGCCTTTATATGATTTTACGGCGACCTGTGTTGTTGGTAAACAGTCTCCCGGGCCTAGTCACTGCGACCCCTTTTTGTGAGGGGGGCACCCCTTCTCCCGATTGAAGAGCTTTCCTTGTACTAATCAGTAAGCTTGAAATATTGCTCCACCAGGACTACAACAAACCTGAATAGCTCTGACCGGCCAAATAGTATCATCACTAATGCAAGAATGGCCGGTGAGTGCCTCGGGGTTAGTAATGATGTCTTCATCACTGATCGGCTGGCCCGTTAGTGGTACCTATCAAGAGGACTAGAGAAATAGGGATATCAATGACTGTCCACTGCCTAGGTATAACAAGTACTCCACATAACATGACACAAATTACACAGGTAATACACAAGAAGCACGTATAAACATTGCATTTTCATACGACATCACACTTACAAAGACATGTATATCTCGTACAATCCGATACAATTCTATTCGTATATATAACTGATATGTCATCTAACATTGACTTAAACTAAAGCTACAAAAATTTAGAACCTCTTGGGAATGATATCCTCTTGGGAGCACTACCGACGAGAATAGTATCGAGTCTGTCAACTCTTGGGAATGATATCCATTCTTCGATAAGCACTCAAGAGTCCAAATATGGCCCTCATCTTAGATTCGAGGAAAGGCGATGACTTTATATTAAACATGTAATACATATATTTTTTATAAGGATGTAGTGTGTAATAAGGAATTGCAAGTTAACACGTCGACAACTCATGAATGGTGCATCATGGATGAGAGTACTGTAGGCTCAACCATTGTGATTGATGGCAAATTTTAATATGCTCCCTCTGACCCCTTCTTTTTACATGTGAGGTAAGAAGGTAAGAGCTAATCAGACCACTAATTAATATGATCAATGGCTCAGATCTATTATATACTCTTACTTCTCATGTGAAAAGATGAGGTAAGAGGGAGTATGTTAAAACTGCTCATGATTGTAAGCCTCCCATCATTTGTGGAACCCTGCTGCAATCTTCTTTTGTGCAGCTCAACTAAAATGACTCATCGTCTATCTACTTGACCTTGCTCATCATCCATAGACGAAGTATGTGCAGGTTGGATCAGATATTGTGCCAATCTTATTTAGTGCAATGCAACTAAAATGGGTATCTGATTCGAAAGAATACTTGTTATCTAGCTTAAACAAGGACAAGATCAGAACTAAAGATAAGTATGTAGGCAGTCTTGATCAATGGAGTGAGTCCATGATCATCTGGGGATCTACTACATATATATTGGTATAGTGCTATAGAAATGTATTCCCGTTCCTAAAAGTAATGTTGAATGAACGATTCAAACATACCAAAGGTTACTCCGATAAAGGTAAAAAAATAATGAAAAAAGTGACATATCATGATCTTAGAAAGCATAATGGACCTTATCAACATGCACAAAATGTATGACTACTTTTGATGCATAAGTTAAGGAGTACAGGTTATTCGTCAACTTTCGCTTCGAACTGTTGCCAAACATTAATATTAGAATTAGATGGAACTATAGACAAGTGTAACTCTTTTCAAGTTATATGTTGAAGGAAAAATTGCTCTTAAATCTTTCAGTACATGGGAACTACTCTCAAAATGCTCTTAAATAAGTAGGATACATATGTGTATGTCTGTGTCTGGCGCCCACGTGCGCGTTTCTGTGGTGTGTGTGTGTGTGTGTGTGTGTGTGCGCGCGCGCGCGCGCTCGCCCCTGCGCGTGTTTGTGTGGGGTGTGTGTGTGTGTGTTGTTTTCTAACATATTTATATCTAAATTTTCACATATAACATGCATCATATAAAATTACATACATCTCAAAATTGCAACACAATAAATTGCAAGCAAGAAAATAAACTATAAGGCTCTACTACAATTGTATCGGAACATCCATGACATGCATAGCTTATTTGAAACTGTAACATTACTATAAAGGAATGGAGCTCACTGCCGCAGCCACCACCGAGACCCAAGACCGAGGAGCGGGAGACACGGCGGACAGCATGGCAGATGGCGGGGCAGAGCAACCCCGGCACCTGGCGGCCGACACAGATTACCAGGTGGAGGAAGGGGAGGATAAGTCGAAGGCCGGCGGGAGGGAGACTCGACGACGATAGTAATTGTAGGGATTGGCGAAGGGGAGTGGACGATGTATTATAACAGGATGTGTACAACACAACATTGGCGGCCTTCAAGACCATAGGGTCAGACATGAGACGTCTACACAAACGGGTCAGATATAGCAGTTCTGCGGTGATTACAATCGATCCGACTAGACCATCAGGACGACTTATCACTGACGTGTCAAAGTTAGACCAGTTTGTGATAATCATCAAGCCAAAGCCAAATTTGTTATCCCTGACTAGTGACAAGTGGCCGGTCAGTTATAAAGCTCATCACTGGCGTGTGGTCAATGAACGAGCAGTGTTGTTCGGATCTGTAGTAGTGCAGGAAGAACCACAAATTACATGAGTAATGACTCCATTCTAGTAAGAACTCCATATCAAAGATACCCATGGGACATAAGCCTTGTTATATAATTTACTCAAGTGTTTTGTAAGCAATGCTTGGTTCTGAATCTGGCGCTTAATGATACCCATACCACCGTTCCCCGTCGATCTACATACCAGATGGCATACCGACAATGACTTCTTTGGGCTACCAACATTGCCACGCCAGAGACATTACAGGTCAATTCTCATTATAACATGCGGTCAAGAACCACAAAGAGAGTATATTGGCCTAGATGAAATGGCAGACCTCAAATTTTGCAATATGGCATCTTGTGAGAGAAGAGAAGAGAACTCCTCAAGAAAGATAAAAAGTTCGAGTGGACCCCATAGTGCGAGCACAGCATTCAGGAACTGAAAAGACGCCTGACATCTGCTCCCGTACTGGTACCACTAGATTTCTCCAAGGACTTTGTTATCTATTGCGATGCCTCGTGACAAGGACTAGGTTGCATACTCATGCAAGATCGTCATGTAATTGCCTATGCTTCACGGCAATTGCATCCACCTGAGGAAAATTATCCTACACATGATCTAGAGCTTGCAGCTGTAGTCCATGCACTCTAAACCTGACGACATTACCTTCTCAGTAATCGTTGCGAAATCTTCACCGATCACCAAAGTCTGAAATATATATTCACCCAACCGGATTTGAATCTCAGGCAAAGACGTTGGGTCGAGTTGATCACAGATTTACTTAGGGATAACTTACACCCTAGGAAAAGCCAATGTCATGGCTGATGCACTAAGTCGTAAATCTTATTGTAACAATCTGATGTTACAACCAAGTCAACCACTTCTCCATGAGGAATTTCGGAAGCTCAACCTTCACATTGTTCCTCAAGGATTCCTTTCCACCTTGGTGGCGAAAACTACCCTTACGGATCAAAACATCAAAGCTCAGAAGGTAGATCCGGGAATCTCCTGTATCAAGAGAAACATTAAGAAAGGAGTCGCGGATTGTTTCTCCATTGATGATCAAGGCGTCGTATATTTTGGAAACCGCTTAGTTGTTCCCAAGGTACGAAACCTGAGGTGATTGATCCTGAAGGAAGCTCATGAATCTCCTCTCACCATTCATCCCAGTAGTACCAACATGTATCAGGACCTACGCTAAAGGTTCAGGTGTACTAGGATGAAGAGAGAAATTGCTCAATATATTGCTAATTGCGACGTCTGTCGTCGTGTTAAAGCAGAGCATCAATGGCCTGCTGGCACCCTTCAACCTTTAGCTATTCCTGAATGGAAATGGGATAAAATTGGTATTGATTTCATCACCGGTTTTCCCAGGACCAAGAGAGGGAATAACGATATCTTCTTCGTTATCGATCGTCTTTCCAAAGTAGCCATTTCTTGCCTGTTCGCGAGAGTATAACCGTTACTCAGCTAGCAGATTTGTATATCTCCCGAATAGTGTCTCTCCATGGTGTTCCATTGGGAATTAACTCGGATCATGGAAGTCTCTTCACCTCTCGATTTTGGGAAATTTCCAAAACGCTATGGGAACCCGTCTCTCCTATAGCACCGCCTTCCACCCTTAATCAAGTGGTCAAGTAGAACGCGTCAATCAAATTCTGGAAGATATGCTTCGAGCTTCTGTTATCTCATTCGGAATGGATTGGGAGAAATACCTTCCATTTGCCGAATTTGCTTATAACAATAGCTATCAATCTAGCTTGGGCAAAGCTCCTTTTGAATTTCTCTATGGATGAAGGTGTCGAACACCTCTTAACTGGTCAGAAACCGGGGAAAGACAATTCTTTGGCCCGGATATGATCCAGGAAGCAGAAGAGCAAGTTCGCATCGTTTGTGAAAAGTTGAAAATAGCCCAATATCGTCAAAAAAGCCAATATGATCGTAAACATAAGGCTATGACTTTTGAAGTTGACGAGAAGGCTTACCTTCGGGTTACTCCTCTAAAGGGAACCCATCGCTTCGGTATCAAAGGCAAGTTGGCTCCTCGCTACATTGGACCCTTTCTTCCCAAACAAGGAGAAGTTGCCTACCAACTGGAACTACCTCCGCACCTCTCCAGAGTCCACGATGTCTTCCACGTTTCTCAACTCAGGCGTTGCTTCTTGGATCCTATCCGTGGAGTGGACCACGAAACGCTTGATCTCCAAGATAATATCACATATCGAGAATATCCCGTTCGTATCCTTGAACAAGCCGAGCATACCACTCGACGCCATAACATCAAGTTTCTCAAGGTTCAATGGTCACACCATTCCGAGAAAGAAGCCACTTGGGAAAGGGAGGATCGTCTTCGACTTGAGTACTCCACCTTCTTCCCGAGGGATACTAAATCTCGGGACGAGATATTTCTGAGTGGGGGTGAGTTGTCACACCCTAGCTAGTTCATGCATTATAGTGTTTGCATCATGTTTACTTTGATCATAAACTTGAAAATGGGGATGACAGAACCCCCAGCACCCCCTTAAACCAACTAGGGTTTACTAAAAAGATCATTTTCAATGAACCTGAAATGCCCTTCTAAAATGTTCATCATCTTTGCCTTGGTCTTAAACCTCTGACAAAAATGGTGCACAATTTTCTTGGTCATCCTAAGGTCACTGGATTAAATCATATGTTAATTGCATTTGGGCATTTAAATGCTATAAAATATTTTAAATGTCCAAATAATCCTAAACCAAAATGTTTACTGTTAGATATATTCTATACGGTGGGCATGAGTAGTTTGGTGGTTTTTGAAAGTGCCTAGGTATTTTTAGAAAAGCCACAAACTTACAGAAAGAAAAGAAAAAAAAAATAAAAGAGAAAGCAACTTACCTGGCAAACCCACCACCGCCCACTGGCGACTCCAAGATCTTGTCTTGGCCCGCGCCACCACCTGCTTAAATCCCCACTAGGAGGCGGGAGGTGACGCCAAGACGCGAAGCTCTCAGACGGCGCCAGCTGCTTGCCGCCCGCGCCTCTGGACGCCTGGACGTCCTCCACGCCTTCGCCCCGACCCCCTGGACACCTCACTTCTCCCCCAGCGCCTTTCCCTCACTCTCTCCCACCATGGCCGATGCAGCCGCAGCCGCACCGCCATCGTAGACGCGGCCACCGTCGACTCCATGCCGCCTCGCTGTGTCCAAGAGCTCCGCCACCCTCCTCTCCATCGAGCAGACCGAGCCCCGAGCGCTCGTTTGCCCCGGAGCCACCGCAACAACCTCGCCGTCGTCGGAGATCCCCTTCGCCGTCACCACTGCTGCAGCTCATCCCCGACCTCGCCGTCTAGCTTGATGTGACCACCGTGAGCTTCTGCCTCTCCCCATCCTCTCCGTTCTCGCTGTCGTCCTCTGCAACGACTGCAACAAGCTTCACTATGTTGGGGAACGTTGCAGAAAATTAAAATTTTTCCTACGGTTTCACCAAGATCCATCTATGTGTTCATCTAAGCAACGAGTCATGGGAGAGAGATTGCATCTACATACCACTTGTAGATCGCGTGCGAAGCGCTCACTAGAACGTGGATGATGGAGTCGCATCGCCGTGATCCAAATCACCGATGACCGAAAGTGCCGAACGGACGGCACCTCCGCGTTCAAAACACGACGGAGCGGATGACGTCTCCTCCTTCTTGATCCAGCAAGGGGAAGGAGAGGTTGAGGAAGATGGCTCCAGCAGCAAAGACGACGGCGTGGTGTTGGTGGAGAAGCAAAGACTCGCAGGGCTTCGCCAAGCACGTGATTTGAGGAGGAGAGGTGTAGCAGGGAGAGGAGGCGCCAAGATGCAAGGGTGCGGCTGCCTCTCCCCCCCCTTTATATAGGCCCCTGGGGCGCCGCCCTGGAGATCTGATCTCCCAAGGGGGGCGGCCAAGGGGGAGGCTTGCCCCAAGGCAAGTGGGCGCCCCACCCTAGGGTTTCCAACCCTAGGCTAGGGGGCTATGGGGCGCACCAGCCCACCAGGCTGGTTCCTCCCACTTTAGCCCACGGGCCCTCCGGATAGGTGGCCCCACCGATGGACCCCGGGACCCTTCCGGTGGTCCCAGACAATCTCGGTAACCCCAAATTCTCCCGATGGCGAAATAGCACTTCCTATATATAATTCTTTACCTCCGGACCATTCCGAACTCCTCGTGACGTCCCGGATCTCATCCGGACTCAAAACATTCGCAATCACATACAAGTCTTCCTAATAACCCTAGCGCCACCGAACCTTATGTGTAGACCCTACGGTTCGGAGACATGCGACATGACCAAGACGGCTCTCCAAATAATAACCAACAGCGGATCTGGATACCCATGTTGGTCCTACATACTCCTCGATGATTTCATCGGATGAACCACGATGTCGAGGATTCAAGCAACCCAGATACTATTCCCTTTGTCGACGGTATAGTTACTCGCCCGAGATTCGATCGTTCGGATCCCAATACCTCGCTCAATCTCGCACGGCAAGTCACTTTACTTGTACCGTAATGCATGATCCGTGACTGCACACTTGGTCACTTTGAGCTCAATATGATGATGCACTACCGAGTGGGCCCAAGTGATACCTCTCCGTAACACGGAGTGACAAATCCCAGCCTCGATCCGTGTCAACCCAATGACACTTTCGGAGATACCGTAGTGCACCTTTATAGTCACCCAAATACGCCAGGACGCTTGGTACACCCAAAGAACTCCTACGGATCCGGGAGTTACTCGATCTCATGGTCTAAGGAAGAGATACTTGACATTGGAAAAGCTCTAGCAAAACGAACTACACGATCTTGTGCTATGCTTAGGATTGGGTCTTGTCCATCACATCATTCTCCTAATGATGTGATCCCGTTATCAATGACATCCAATGTCCATAGTCAGGAAACCATGACTATCTATTGATCAACGAGCTAGTCAACTAGAGGCTCACTAGCACTACAAGAAACATGTCAACTTATGACCACCACTATTGGTCACTGAAAGGTCACAAAATTCCATTTATGACCTTTT
Organism: Aegilops longissima; assembly: GCA_021605205.1. NCBI lineage: Eukaryota > Viridiplantae > Streptophyta > Magnoliopsida > Poales > Poaceae > Aegilops > Aegilops longissima. The sequence continues at coordinate 33,661,213 of CM038677.1, read as the reverse complement.
TGTGACCAAAATGAAGGTCAAAGTGGGCGTCAGAACCGACTATAGCGACCTTTCTTCTGGAATGGTCAAAGACGTTTACGACCAAAATATTCCTACTGTGGCGTTTTGATCACTAGCAACCTCCCCCAGGCCACGTAGGCATCGAACGTGGCAAGCTGATGTGGCACAAGATTCAGCCCGGTCCAATTCGATTTTCTACATGGGCCGAGCCCAACAATTCAGCCTATTTGTGTTTTTTTTTTCATCAATTTTTGGTCAGGATCATGGGCCAAGCCCAATATGGCAGCCTTTTTTATTGTTGGGTCGCGGCCATTTTGGCTAAACAATGTCATTTCTTTTTTATTAAATGGGTCCACTAGTCAGATGGGTCCTAGTTGTCAGGTTCTGGTAACAGGTTTCAATTTGTCAGGTAAGTGGGTCCCATCTATCAGACTCATATTCTTCATATTTCAAGCAGTATTCAGATTCGCAGAGACAAAAAAACACACATAATACTTAAACAAGAGCAACCAGATCACATAATACAATACTTTACAAGCTCTATCCGTACAAGACAAAGGGCCATGTATAATACAATACTTTACAAGCTCTACAAGTGTAATATAGTACTACTTCACAAGCTCCTCGGACTCACTGGACTCTCTCATATTTCTATGCAACTTCAACAGCCAAAACTTCGTAGTCGTGGCTGGAACCATAGTCGATGAACAACACGCGGACTCGCCGACGGCGATAGTCGTATTGAGACTAAACAAAACAGCAACATGGCTTCCTCTGTCATCCTGTTACATGAATCGTAAAAGAATGAGAAAAACTGGGCAAATATATTATGAATGACCATTCAAGAACAGACCATTCAACATTCAGCTAGTACCATGCTTTTTGTTGTCGAGCTAGTTAAAATGAGATAGTAGTTCATATAAGAAACAGAGAAACAATATGAATATGCATGGCACATATGCAGGTTGTGCAAAAAAACTGCACTACAACACATTGCGCCTAAAACAAAATACCATTCTACTATCTCGACCATACATTCAACTGGCAAGATCTAACAATACTCGTCAGCACACGCATACTAAACTTCACAAAGGCAGGAGAGAATAAAGGGAACCAAGGAAGATACATGTGGATGATAGTGTCGACGATGATCTGGATTGAGTTAGCATTTATGAGGAAGTGGATGGTGTCCATGGTGTGCTTTAGATGCACACAGCCATGAGCTTCTTGCCGATGTTGCATCCGTTCGGTCGATGATGGGTACCAATGCATCCAAGTAGAACAAAACCACCAACATTAACCCACAGCTTCAAGTACAAGCAAGTATATATCAAGTGACACTGAAAACAAGTTGAGAAAACATCAGAATATCTATTTCATGTCATGCAGAATTCAAACCGAATAAACCTATGCATACGAAGGTGAAATATTACAAAGAAAGCACTCATCAGGTAGCATGCATACAAAGTCTCTGTGTTGGCAGTAGTAAATACTCTCTGTGTTAGCAGTAGTAAAACTCATGCAGTACCAAGTTAACAACTTTGAGTCAGAAAAGCTAGAAATGTCTCTTAAGAGAGACCAGAACTTAGAATTAAGGCACATATCATATTCTGAACAGCATCAGCACCATGGTAGTAACAATTAACATTAGTAGGAAATCAATGGGGCACAACTTAGTTAACTGTAGACGGATGGACACACAATTACCTTCTCGAGGCAGGGGCGAGCCCTGAAGTCGAGGAAGATGAGCGTGAGGGCGGCGCTAATGGCACTCCAGACATGTTGAGGCCGAGCAGCAGCTGCACAAGCATGCCCAAGGTGATGGTGTACATGCCAAGGTGATTTTCTCCCAGATTCAATGCATGGAACAGCTCCTTCCGCTCCCAACAGCAGCAAGGTACTGAAGCACGCTGCAAAGAAAAATCTTGTAAGCATGATAGAAGGTTGGGATGGCAGGAAGTGAAAATCCTGTCTAACAACATGAGCAGAGCACTAGTTATAAGCATGATAGAAGGCTGGGTGAAGAATATACGAAACTGAACCAATCAATTCAATTCAAAGGGTGTATCTTGTGTAAATGATGCTAGCAATCTCAGTTTCATGCATATATATTATATATAGTAGAAATTTTATTAGATGATCCTAACTCCATATTTAACAGATATTCATTCCTCAAAATACTCAACAGAGAGTATTCCCTGCCACAAGCAGCAAGATGAGCGGGGTTTGTGCGAGATCCAGCGAGGTGCAGGGCTGCTCGTTGGGTAACTAGTACCTGGATGTATGGAGTGCGGAGGGAGAGCTGCAGCATACTAATCTTGGGCGTGAAGAGTGGAAACTACCATATATTGCCCAAGAATTGAACCCAGCTTTGACATGCATGCTGCAATTCAACTCCATTGGGTGTCACAGAGATAAGATGAAAATCAACATTTTTTGTTTGCCACTTATGGATGAAGCTACTAATCAGGATTAAATGCGCATGTAGTAGTAGTTGTGGCATAGCAAGATATATATTAATTTGACTAAATTGAACCAACACCACAAGTCTGCATACAATGAAGTTACTAGGTAGGGATCATATAACATGAGGCGATGGATGATTAGAAAACATGTCAAGTGCCAAGAAATGAACAGCATATAAAATACTCCTACTACTGTAGTAGTTAAGATGATGAGACAAAGGACAACAGAAGTTAAGATGATGAGACAAAGGACAACAGCATGCAGAGTTTCTGATGCACCGGAGTGGCCCAACTCGGCTGCAGCACACTGAGGCACTGTTGTTCCATCGAGCTCGACCATGTGCAGGTTTCATCATCGCCGTGGAGGTCCCGTGGTCGCCCCGGTCCATGGAGTGTGAATCTTATTATTTCATTTCAGAGAACGTTAAACACAAATGGCATGTATATGGATCATCAGGACAAGCAAACTTCGTTAATAAATATGAACAAGGCCTACTATAGCATAGCAGGTAAGGAGTTAGATTAACTCAAGTATTGGTGACTAATAGGCCTATTATTTCATTTTAGAGAAAGCCTGAAACACAAATGGCATGCATATAGATACCAAGGACAAGCAAACTTAGCTAATAAATATGAACAAGGTCTACTATAGCATAGCAGGCAAGTATTGGTGACAAATAGACCTATATTAAGAGTAAACAGAACTAGCTCGGAAAACAACTCTATATTAAGAGTATCATGTGTGAATGTGATACACTAAAAAATTGCATGCTATGTACATCAAGTTAAAAGGCACAAGTTATATAGTAGCCTAAAGCAGAGCAAATGTACAGCAAGTTGATAAAAGAATGCCCACCATGGCATTTGATTTCACAAGAGAAGAATGTAAGGTGCAATGTTGTGTACACTTTGTAATTTATAATAATTTATAGTAATGTGGCTAGAAGCCGAGTACACTTGAAGCTACTTAACTATGCAACAAGCCCAAACTCCAACAACAAGAAGCAGAGTTGAGTTCCTAGCCAGCATTTGCCTCTCAAAATTTTATATAAAGTGAAAATTCCCAGCAGGTAGATAGTGATCAACTTGTTGTACAACAAGTGCAGAGCAGCTACACAAGAAAAATACAAGCCCACCGATACTAGTAGTGCACTTGTTTCTTTCGTTCACCACCGATCCTGGTCTGCAGTGAAAGCGAAAGCACCACCAAAAGAAGTTTAAAATGTTATTAGTTGTAAGAGAATAGAGTATACATATTATATATGTCAAAATAAGGACCAATATCAATCAGACCCTTTAATTTTAAAAAACATGGTTTCATTTGATGGTTGTTGGAGTAGCTGCTTTGGTTTGCACTATAAGGAACATGTAATATCAATTTCTAACTTTCTAACAAAGTGAATTTGATCCTCGTGTGGTGTTGGGTGTACTAGACAAAAGGGCATATTCAGTCCTTCCAGAAATGTAACATCCAACCAAAACACTTATTTGCATCTATGAGCACAAAATAAAATGAAGGTATGTATAAAACTAAGACTGCACTTGGCAGGCAAGATCAACACCGCCCAAAATACAAGACCCAACTAGCCTAGCTAATGCAGTGTTAAGTTGCTGCCAATGTTCCAAAATCTCACTCGCATCCATGCGTGATTTGGTCAGTATAGAGAGAGAAGCAGAGTTAGTTACCTTCATGTCATCCTCGATCTTGGCGACCTGGGACTGGATGCCGGCGACGGTCTCCTTGAGCGGGCGTTGACGGGTACTTTCCCTCGTCCCACACGAACCTGCATCCATCCATCCCTCCATCCTCAGCAGATAAGCGAAAGGGATCACGCCTGATGGTAGCGGTGGTGGTCGGTCGTGTTACTCGCGCCGCGCCGCCCTCACGATGGGAATCCGCCGCTGCTCACCCGCTGGTGACGCGATAGAGAGCAGCAGTGGCGCCAGCGCTGGGTGAAGTGGAGCCTGGGACGGCGGTTGCCGGGGTGCCGGGCTCCACCTCTTCGCCATGGCCGATGGCAGCGCCTCCCTCCTGGCTGGTGGCGGCGCCCCTCCCCGCTGGTGGCGGCGACACCCCGAGGTGGCTGCTCAAAAGGATCTACGGAGAGGGAGGGGAAAGGATGCCGATGGTGGAGTGGAGGCCGGGGTGGTCGCTCGTCGGATCTGACCAGAAGAGAAGGAGGAGGCCGGGGCGGCTCGCTTGATCTGCTGAGGGGGCGACTAGGTGGTGGAAGGGAGGGGCGGCGGAGGAGGAATCTAGATCGAAGGGGCAACGGCGAGGAGATGGGGACGAGGAGGAAGGGGCGACGGGGAGGGGTCGATCTGAGCTAGGGTTTGGGCTGCGGGTGGTGGGTATCTCTTTTTCTTTTCTTTTTTTTCTTTTCTGTAGATAGATGGATGGATGGATGTGGGATGGAGAGATGGATGGATGGATGGATGGACGCCATGTCATCGATCCGTGGACAGAGTTATGATTGGTTCAGAAAATCAGTGATGTAGAATAGTTTTTAAGTACTAAAAATAGAGAGATTTTATGAAGTAGCTATCAAAAATATTTTGCAAAAGGGCACCACACAAATTTTCACTAGAGTTAGACCACATTTTATGGATTAGGACCAATTTGTATGCATTTTTCATATTTCTAGCTATTTTTAATCATTTTTTGAGTGCTCAAAATGGGTTTTTTGTGAAGGAACTACCAAATAATTGTTGCAAAATTGGACCAAATCATTTTTCTAAAATATTAGGCCATATTTAATGCACAATTGACCAAATGGTTGGGTGTCAAAAGCTTTTATCCACCTCTCGTGAAAAAGACAAATTTCGTCGATTCAGTAGGAAGCGGGTCAAATTTGAAATGCAGCTACCTCGTAGTTTCCTCTTTATTTAAAAAAAAATCATTTCTAGGTACATAAGTATCTATTTAATCAGAGAAACACCAAAAAAATCCAAGATTCAACCACTAGCTAGGAACGGTCATTCCCGCCATTTTGACCGCGTTTTGGAACGGGCATAAAAAATTCAAAAAAAATCAAAAAATTGGGAAACCTTCGCATTGTGTCATTATATGTGGCCAAGTTCCCAGGAAAAATAACAAACATGTAATACGGCAATTATTTTAAAAAAGTGTTCTCAGAAACGAACTATCACGTGTGGAGATCAATGGCTTTCAAGCCAAATGATCAATCTTATGGCCACATTCATGGCATAGTTTGTTCAAATGATCTCATATTGTGCACAAGGGTGCATATTGGAATGGCAAACAATGTTGCCTAAGGGAGTTTTCATTTTCTTTGGACGAAAAAACCATTTTCCATTTTTCGAGTGCCCAACAGGAGGTTTTTTTGTGAAGGACCTCCCAAATAATTGTTGCCAAATTGGACCAAAACATTTTTCTAAAATACTAGGCCATGTTTAATGCACAATTAACAAAATGGTTGGGTGAAAAAAGTTTTGATCCACCTCTGATGAAAAAGACAAATTGTCGTCGATTCAGTTGGAAACGGGTCAAATTTGAACTGCAGCTGCCTCATAGTTTGCTCTTTATTTTTTCCAAAAATCATTTCTAGGTACATAAGTATCTATTTAATCATAGAAACACCAAAAAAATTCCAAGATTCAACCACTAGCTAGGAACGGTCAAGCCCGCCGCTTTGACCGCATTTTCAAACGGGCATAAAAATTCAAAAAATCAAAAATTGGAAAACCTTCGCATTGTGTCATTATATGTGACCAAGTTTCCAGAAAAATAATAAACTTGTAATACGGTAATTATTTTAAAAAGTGTTCTCGTAAATGAGCTATCAAGTGTGAAGATTCATGGCTTTCAAGCCAAATGATCAATCTTATGGCCACATTCATGGCATAGTTTGTTCAAATGATCTCATATTGTGCACAAGGGTGCATATTGAATAGCAAACAATGTTGCCTAAGGAAGTTTTCATTTTCGTTGGACTAAAAACCATTTTCCATTTTTCGAGTGCCCGAAAGGAGGTTTTTTTGTGAAGGAACTACCAAATAATTGTTGCAAAATTGGACCAAATCATTTTATAAAATACTAGGTCATATTTAATGCACAATTGACAAAATGGTCTGGTGTAAAAAAATTTGATCCACCTCTCGTGAAAAAGACAAATTTCGCCGATTCATTTGAAGCGGTCAAATTTGAACTGCAGCTGCCTCATAGTTTGCTATTTATTTTTCCAAAAATCATTTCTAGTTAAGGACCTATTTAATCATAAATACATGGTTTGGTGGCGATACTCGAGGTTTGGGCGGTGGCCGAGGGCCCCAACTCTAGAGCTGCCAGAACTCAAGATGCCTGGCCAAGGTGGTCACCACGTGACCGTATGCTGCCATGTGTTCTGGGCGGCCTAGGCATGTCTAGTGGGTTGGGCACTCCCCAGGTTGGTGCTAGGAAGAAAATTACAAGATAATATTCTCACGAGGAGACCAATCGATGCTCAAACATGAATTAGCAGCCAAGTGTTTGATTAGCGGTACGGGAAATGTACATGGCTAATGGGCGGAGTTTTGGCTGAGGATGATCAGTTACTAAGAAGACCGTTTTCACAAATTTTCATCTCAAAAGGAGGAGCCTAGGTGGTACTTGCTTTGCAAACCACCACACTGGACATAAATACTGAATGTTGAAGCTCGCTCAAAATAATGAATGGATTGAGCTGGCATTTGGTGGAGGATGGTTATTTGGGCATAGGAAAGCATTGTAGAAAATGGATACTATTTGGACATGCCAAAGTGGTACTTCCTTCACAAACTGTTACTCGAATGTAATAGGAAAATGAATATTTTTGAATTATTTTGAACTAGGCAAGGAAGGTTATTACATATTTGACGAAGATATGACCCAAAGAATTTATGAGATTTTTTGGGAATTTTGGGAATGATAGAAATATAGGTTGCTTCACAACCTAGGGCAAAACTCGCCACATGGACATGACACATATGCAAACTCGATGAGGTGGCGCCTAGTCATAGCAACCCACCACAATTTACAAGGCTATGACCATCTATATTGGTTGTTAACAACTAGAAATAAGGCAGCGGACTAGCACTGTTAGCTTTATGACGATTTCATGTAAGGAAATTATGACCTTTCTGACCAAAATGGTCGCAATGGTTTAGGGTTTGGAGCCCCTCGAACAGCTTTTGACCAATTGGTCTCAAATGGTCATAAATCTATGACCAATTCTTCCAGGGTCACTGACAGAAGGTCATAAGTTGACATATTTCTTGTAGTGTAGGGACATATTGTGGTTGAGGGAGTCCCGGATTAGGGGGTGTCCGGATTGCCGGACTACCATCATCGGCCGGACTATCATCGGTCGGACTATCATCATCAACCGGACTCCAAGACTATGGAGATACAAGATTGAAGACTTCACCCCGTGTCCGGATGGGACTTTCCTTGGCGTGGAAGGCAAGCTTGGCGATACGGATATGTAGATCTCCTACCATTGTAACCGACTCTATGTAACCCTAGCCCTCTCCGGTGTCTATATAAACCGGATGGCTTTAGTCCGTAGGACTACAATCACAACAACCCTTACAATCATACCATAGGCTAGCTTCTAGGGTTTAGCCTCCTTGATCTCGTGGTAGATCCACTCTTGTAAACATCCACAATATCAATATCAATCAAGCAGGACGAGGGTTTTACCTCCATCAAGAGGGCCCGAACTCGGTAAACATCGTGTCCCTTGTCTCCCGTTACCATCCGCCTAGACGCACAGATTCGGGACCCCTACCCGAGATCCGCCGGTTTTGACACCGACATTGGTGCTTTCATTGAGAGTTCCTCTGTCGCCACCGATAGGCTTGATGGCCTCTTCAATCAACAACGACGTAGTCTCGGTGAGACCTTTCTCCCGGACAGATCTTCAGATTCGGGCGGCCAGACCGCGGGCCAACTCCCTTGGCCATCCGAGCAGATCGAAGTTACGCCCTGGCCGTCAAGTCAGGTTTGTAAGCCTAAACTTCACGGCCGACATCCGCGGGACTTGATTTTCGATGGATCTGAGCCACAGCCAAGCGTGCGTGCGCTGTCTCGATGGGCATGACCTAACTCGCCACGGACAGACCTTGAGGCCGCCATTAATCCGCTCCGACCCATAGTCCGGAGCCGATCGTCAATCGAGGATGGATGGCTGGACACCGCTCGGGAGCCGCAATTTCTATGGCGATGGAGCCAACACTTACCTTGTCCCACATAAAGCCCATGACTCGAGGTACCGACTTCGCGGACCAACCTCCTGCGCCCCGCCACGAATCCGATTGGGCGCCGATCATGGATTCACCGCTGCGACATCTTTTCAAGACTTCGCCCTTCGGGCGATATCATAAATTCATCAAGCATCTCTCGCTATTCGAGAGCCTGGCCGAACTACGCCAGACGGGTGGGACGCGACGACGAAGAAATTCAGATCCCACCCACCACCCACTTCAGAGCCACCGTCGACGATTTAACCGACATACTCGACTACGACCAAGACATCGACGGTATGGACGACGATGCCGGAGACTTCCAAGAACCAAAGGCCTACAGGACACTGGAAGACCACCTCGCCATACGACATATACATTGTGGACACCCAAGGGAAGCGATAACGAGGAACAACGGACGCGCAGAGGATAATCTCGCCGATAAAGAACCAAAACGGCGACGCAAACGCCGCCCTAAGTCCCGCCGATCAAAGCAGCCTTCCTAACGACTCCAGCGATAGAGCAGGCAAGCCAGCGGATGACTAACAGGACGAGCCGGATAATCAACCCCTTCACGGAGCAATCAACAGTCCGCCACAACACCAGAGCATAAGAACATACGCGAAAAACTAGTCGCCATCGCAGAAGTTTGAAGAAGGCGTAAACGGAAGCTCAAAACAGCAAAAGACACGCCATAATGAAGTGGAGCAAAGTATTCAAGACCGCAGACAAATATGGCAATGGCCATCAAACTAAGAGCTACCCAAGCGCAAGTTGCTGCCAGAATTTGACGAGGAAGCCATCGAGCCTTTACAACAAAAATAAAGAGGCCGCTGGCGGATAGACGCCGATGACAGCCCAAAGCGACAAGCGGGCTGCACACAAGTTTAATTATAATCGTGGTAAAACGGACGGCCCAACTAGGTCCATCTACGGGCCAAAAAGAGGACCCCAGAAGTAACACGCCACGACAAGTGTTCAAGACAGCGGCACACCCAATATAGGGCGCCAGACACCCGCTATGTTTCACTGATGAGGTGCTGGATCATGAATTCTCAGCAGGTTTAAACCCATAAACATAGAGGCATACGACGGCACAACAGACTTTGAGTCCGGATAGAAGACTACATACTACACATACACATGGCTAGAGGAGATGATCTCCACGCCATAAAATACCTACCCTCAAGCTCAAAGGGCCAGCTCGGCATTGGCTCAAAAGCCTCCCGAAAAAACACTGTTGGAAGTTGGGAAGAGCTTGAGGACGCGTTTAGAGCAAATTTTCAAGGGACTTATGTCCGCCCTCCGGATGCCGACGATCTGAGTCATATAACCCAACAGCCCGAGAGTCACAAGAATTTAGAACAGGTTCCTTACCAAAAGAACCAAATAGTCGATCGTCCGGACGCGGAAGCCTTAGCAGCTTTTAAAACACAACGTCTGAGACGAATGGCTCGCCAGACACCTCGCCAAGAGAAGCTAAGAACAATGGCCGCGCTAACAAGCCTCATGATGCGCTTTTATGCTAGAGAAGACAGCTGGCTAGCAAGATGCAGCACCAGCGACCGAGTACATCCGAGATCGAGATGGAACGGAAAGTCACGCGCAGAAAGATCAGCGCGGAATAAAGAAAAAGCCCACAGGCACGGCGGTCAACGCCGGATTCAAAAGCTCGTGGCCGCATAATAAAACACGGCCTCTTAAGGACAACAGAGACGAGCTATCAAATTTAAACAAAATTTTAGATCGGATATGTCAAATCCACAAGACTTCTAAGGCTCGCAAACCATACCAACCGAAATTGTTGGGTTTTTAAACAGTCCGCAGACTTAATGTCGGACACAAGGCCTCGACACGCCAAGCGAGGACAATGACGAGCCCCACCAGCAGAAAGCACCGGAAGTCAAAGGACTTTCCTCGAGAAGTCAAAACAAGAACTTGCTTCGCGTGATAAACACGGAAAGCCAACACGGCACTCGCCAAGACAAGTGTCTGACGATCCACCCCAGTGGACCAAGGTTGATGTCAAAACCAATCACTTTCGACCATCCGGATTAGTCCGTATATCCGAGCGCAGGATAGACCGCCCGATATCGGATCCCATAATAGACGGACCGCAATAAACGCAGTGTTGATGGACGGCGGCAAAGGACTTAAACCTGCTATATCCGGACACAATCCGCAAGTAGGGATAGACCCTATTACAATTCGCATAGCCGCACTTCCTTCAAAGGAGTGGCGCCAGGCCCTTAAGCCAGCTATCAAGCACCATCGACGGAAGCTCTCGTCCGCTTCAATACAATACCACATTCCGCGTCTCTTATGCTTAAAATGCCCGGTCCACGTGGCATCGCTTTCATCATAGGGTCGCGGAGACCCCGGACACGGCTGGACGAGTTCGAATAAATAAGTTAGGGTTACCTAGCCGCACACCCCTTCACAAGGGTTTATGATATAAGCCATAATGAGCTAGCATAGGCTCAGCTTTCCTAATCTATATTTCAATTTTATGCACTTTCTCGCACGATTTCTTTTCCAACCAATTTCTTTTCTTTTACAGATGAACAGCGGCACACCCGTCCAGATGCGGCACAACGGAGACACAAAGCGCAGACGTAGTAGGGACCCGCTGTAAGGACTCTTTTCGCACTAAGACCCCACGTAAACCTTTCTTACTGTCTCTTGTTGCTATAATCCCCTGGTTTATCATTATAACCAGAGTGGAGATGGCGTTTTGGCATCGGCCGCTGTAAGAACCTGCCTGCACTGGACACAAGGGGCTTAGGGCTTTGTTTTGCCCGCTATTATAAAGACCGAACACCTTCGAGAGTGTTCGGCGCCTCGAGTTAGGCCTTATACGCATCAGCTCGAATCATGTCTTGGGTCAAATGTTGGGTTTGCCGGCTCCGTGTTTTGCTGCCCACGCTCCATATCATCGGCTAACGCTGCCCGGAGAACTCATGCGATTGTGCCCCAGCTCGCCGGGCGAGCACCTCAAGAGAGAAAGCCAAAACTGATCATCATGATATGCGAGAGACTGGTCAACCAGTCGATCGACCTTGGGAATGTTTAGGATTCCTCCGCTTTGACGAAGGGCCGCTTCGCCAGTACATACGCGCTCAATTCGGAGAGCATGGTGCCCTGTGGGCTATGTTGTAGCCCCACCCTCGAACTCCATGGCTAAGTGAAAGTGATAAAGCATTATAGTCCGGTTGCCTCGCTTGCTACGCTACCACCTCCTTTATCGACCGAGACGCCGGATTAAGTGTGAAAACGCGCTATTTTTTATGAACACCCCGCACCTTGTGCGTGGGGGCTGAAGCCGACGATCGCCATCTTTCAGTTATACATACGTATACATGAACGGCCGCAAAGGAGATATTCTATTACTTGAACGCACAAGTATAAAAGGCGCTTACATCATAAATATCATTTTTACATCATATAAACGTTCATTCGAACGGAACATTTTTTGAGCACCGCGACTCTATTACACGAGCACCGGGCAGACTTCGCCAAAATAGTGCTCGGCGGGTAGCCGGTTATTATCCGAACCCGGGTCGCAACAGCGGTGGCATCCATCTCTCGCCCAATGTGTCTTCACACAGCGAAGCGCCATCCGGCACCTCTATGCAGGCCGACCGCTTCATCACCTTGATATGCGGCACCGCCCCAAGAAATTGCTGCAATAAGCCAAAGTAACTCTTGGCTGAGGCCTATCCGCCGGATATGGGTCACTATATCCGCCATAGCAAGCCCGACAACCTATTTAGCTCAGCCCACTCAGCCAAGCGATCGGTCACGGAAGTGAACGCCCGGACTATGGAATTGAGACCAAAACAGCTCTTCCGTCTGGTGATCCTTCTGGCTTCGAAAATGCACAACGGCATCCGCCGCACTCGCTGCTAAGTCCATATAAGGGTCCTCCGGACACCACAGTTGGCCCAGCTGAGCATATTTTGGATCCGTGAACCTTCGGCGCAGCAGAAAAGGCTTGCCAGCTACAATCTCCCCTGCCTGGCGCAGCTCCTCCTTCATAGCTCGCATTGCAGAGCGGGCATTCTTGGTTTCGGCGGTGGCCTTCCACAGGTCTTCTTGCCCCGCTAGGCGCTCCTTCCCAAGAGTCTCATTGCGGTCGGTAGCCTCTTTTAACTTCACAGCCATTTCGCTATCTCTTCCTCGCCCGGCAAGCAGCGCCCTTTCGGCCGCTAACTCCTCGGCCGCTTCGAGGCTGCCGCATTACTCCTCCGCATGCTCCTTGGCTTGAGCAAGTTCGCCCAAGACTCTCCACGGCAGCGGCACTATCTGCATTTCACGCACATATTGTAAGGAGTTGGCTTCGCCCTTACCGCGTGACTGCAGATAACACTTACCTTGCGACTCATCAAGTCGCTCGCTGATCAGCGCGATGTCTTCATCCGCCACATCGAGTTGCCGCTTAGTTCAGCAACTCCATCAGTCCGCTGGCCCCGGACGACCCGCCACCTTCATCGACACGATGGGAATTTAAACCTGCAATTTGATCCTCACGACGCTGTCGATATCGACAACCCACCGAGTCTCGTGGGCTACTATCTATACAGGCGATTCTATATGCAAAACTATTAAAAGGTGTGTCATTTTACGTACCTCAAACACCGCCATAGAACTCCTCGACGCATCATGCAACCCGCCTTGGCGGATTTAAATCCTTTCAATCACCATGCTCATCAACGCGTGCTGATCTTCCGAGATAGACGCCTTCTCAAGCAGATCCTTCACCAGACACCGCTTGGCGCCGAACTATCCGCTTTGCCACACCCGGGCTCCTCCGTGATTTACACTTCAGGCTCGTCCGCCCTATCCAACGGCGCCCGGATGGGGCGCTCGCTCTCTATCATCTCCGGACGAAGGTCCCTCAAGACGAGCTCATCTGCGAAGGACGGAGATCCGAACTACAAGGTAAAAACTTTAGTTATCCTCGAAGCACAAATAGGGATGTCCTTATTATAAAACTCCTTTCTTTCTACTTACGGCTCGTTGGAGGGCTGGCTCATTAAGGAGATTGTGCGGCGGGCCTCCCGGACGCAGGACCTCCGGCGAAGATTTCTTCCCCGCTTAGGGGCTTTTTCCCGGTCCCTGAGGCAGTCCTCTTCTCCCTTGGTAGGAGGGATTCTCGATCCCCTCGCTCAAGAGCCTCCTCAGCGAGGCAGTAGCTTTCCCCTTCGCCTTCCTCCGGCGCAACCTCAAGCATCCCGACCAGCACGGATCCGCGCGGTCTCGGGGGGGGCGGATATCAGACATTTTGCTTCCGCTATCCACTCCTGTAGAAGGAGATCGGTCATAAGGCGGATCATCGAAAGGCAAACAAATGGTATGTCCGGACTTGGAACTACTTACTTGAGTATCCGGGCGATTGCAGCTTAGTCCAGCATCCTCGGTCAATTCCGGACGCACCTCTTGCGATCCGAAGAATAAGTTATACATCTCCAGGGGTGTCATACCCATGAAGTGTTGAAGAATCCGTGGGCCCTCCGGATTGAACTCCCATAGCCGGAGAGGACGGCGTTTGCAGGGCAGGAGACGCCTAATTAGCATAACCTGCATCACCACCACCATATCGATCTCCCTCGTTAGGAGATCTCGAACCGCCCTGCAGAGGGGCACGCCTTTGACGGCCCGCAGTTGAGCCCTTGGTTGACCCATGATATCAATCGTCATGGAGGTCCCGGCGGAATAGGGAGGCAGCTTTGTCCGCGCCCCTCGGAACGGTAATATAGAACCACTCTTGCTGCCACAGGCCGAGCTCCTCTTGGAAGGAGCCAGCGGGCCACGGGGCATCGGCCCTCCTACTTATGGCCGCCCCGCCACACTCCGCTTGACGCCCCTCGATCATCTTCGGCGCCACATTGAAGGTCTTCAGCCACAGGCCGAAGTGAGGGGTGACGCGGAGGAAGGCTTCACAGACGACAATAAATGCGGAGATATGAGGATGGACTCCGGTGCCAAATCGTGGAATTCCAACCCATAGTAATGTTGGGTAACGTAGTAATTTCAAAAAATTTCCTACGATCACGCAAGACCATGGTGATGGCATAGCAACGAGAGGGGAGAGTGTCCGCCCACGCACTGTGAGACCGAAAGCGAAGCGTTATATTAACGCTGTTGATGTAGTCGTCGTCTTCACGATCCGACCGATCCAAGCACCGTTATTCGCACCTCCGAGTTCTTGGCACACGCTCAGCTCGATGACGATCCCCGGCTCCGATCCAGCAAAGCGTCGGGAAGGAGTTCCACAAGACGACAGCGTGGGACGATCTTGATGTTCTACCGTCGCAGGCTTCGCCTAAGCACCGCTACAATATGACCGAGGTGGAATATGGTGGAGGGGGCACCGACACGGCTAAGGAACGATCACGAAGATCAACTTGTGTGTTCTAGGGTGCCCCCTGCCCCAGATATAAAGGAGCAAGGGGAGGGCGGCCAGCCCTTGGGGCGCACTAAGGGAGGGGGGAGTCCTCCTCCTAGTAGGAGTAGGACTCCCTTTCCTAGTCCTACTAGGAAGAGGGAAGGGGAAGGAAAGAGAGGAGAGGAGAGGGAAGGGGCTGCGCCCCCTAGTCCAATTCGACTCCCATGGAGGGGGGCGCACCACCTCCTGGTGCAGCCTCTCTCTCCCTCTTGGCCCAATAAGGCCCATAACTTCCCCGGGGTTCCGTAACCCCTCCGCACTCCGTTTTCTCCGAAACTTCCGGAACCTTTCCGTGTCCGAATATAACCATCCAATATATCAATCTTTATGTCTCGACCATTTCGAGACTCCTCGTCATGTCCGTGATCACATCCGGGACTCGAACTCCTTCGTACATCAAAATACATAAACTCATAATAACCGTCATTGAAACCTTAAGCGTGCGGACCCTACGGTTCGAGAACTATGTAGACATGACCTAGAACTATTCTCGGTCAATAACCAATAGCGGAACCCGGATGCTCATATTGGTTCCTACATATTCTACGAAGATCTTTATCGGTCAAACCGCATAACAACATAACGTTGTTCCCTTTGTCATCGGTATGTTACTTTCCGAGATTCGATCGTCGGTATCCAATACCTAGTTTAATCTCGTTATCGGAAAGTCTCTTTACTCGTTCCGTAATACATCATCTCACAACTAACTCTTTAGTTGCAATGCTTGCAAGGCTTATGTGATGTGTATTACCGAGAAGGCCTAGAGATACCTCTCCACAATCGGAGTGACAAAACCTAATCTCAAATACGCCAACCCAACAAGTACCTTTGGAGACACCTGTAGTACTCCTTTATAATCACCCGCCACACGCCAGGACGCTTGGTAGTACCCAAAGTGTTCCTCCGTAAACGGAGTTGCATAATCTCATAGTTACAGAACATGTATGGGTCATGAAGAAAGCATTAACATACTAAACGATCAAGTGTTAAGCTAACGGAATGGGTCATGTCAATCAGATCATTCAACTAATGATGTGACCTTGTTAATCAAATAACAACTCCTTGTTCATGGTTAGGAAACATAACCATCTTTGATTAACAAGCTAGTCAAGTAGAGGCATACTAGTGACATACTGTTTGTCTATATATTCACACATGTATTATGTTTCCGGTTAATACAATTCTAGCATGAATAATAAACATTTATCATGATATAAGGAAATAAATAACAACTTTATTATTGCCTCTAGGGCATATTTCCTTCAAGTAAAACATGAGCCCTCTCACAAAAGGATCCATCAGGAAGCCTAAACCCCGACGGAGGTGGGAAACGAAGACGACATACTCGCCGGGCTCAGGGGTGGGGATGGCCTGCCCTTGGCAGCAACCTCAGCGAAATCTCAGAAGACAGTACTTGGCCTCCCGCAGCTCTGAAGACGTCCTCCTCCGTGAACGGAGGAGGGCATCCACCGCCCTCGAGGTCGGAACCGGACATCGTTGAAGGTCCAAAGCGCTCAAATCTGGAGCTCTAGGTGCTGGGACTTGGAGCGTGGAGAGGATTCGATGGAAGACTAAAGAAAAAGAAACGAGCCTTGGTCCCGTTATAAAGAGGGAGGATACCAAGAGTCGTCTCCGTGGCCGTTTGGGACTCGTCTTCGATAGAGGGGGCGTGGCGAACGGGCGCGGTTGGGTTACCCACGCCCGTATTGATGAGAATCCCGGATTAAGGGGAAACACGATCTCCGCGTCGACAAGACGTGCCAAGGAAACCGCTTCGCTAAATGCGCTAAAGGTGGTAAGGTAAAAAACAATTTGAGTGATGGCTTGGTAGTGGTGTGACGTCATGCCACGGAAAACGTCAGCAGATTGAACTCGTGTATATATTATTATTCTCTCTACGGTGGAATGTGGAATTTATTTTGCAGAGCCGGACACTATCCTGGTGTTCACAATCTTCTACCATTTGGAGGAGGAACCCGCCTTGCAATGCCAAGCAATATACACGCCGGACTTATCGTCATTGAAGCCTGGTTCAGGGGCTACTGAGGGAGTCCCGGATTAGGGGGTGTCCGGATTGCCGGACTACCATCATCGGCGGACTATCATCGGCGGACTATCATCATCAACCGGACTCCAAGACTATGAAGATACAAGATTGAAGACTTCACCCCGTGTCCGGATGGGACTTTCCTTGGCGTGGAAGGCAAGCTTGGCGATACGGATATGTAGATCTCCTACCATTGTAACCGACTCTATGTAACCCTAGCCCTCTCCGGTGTCTATATAAACCGGATGGCTTTAGTCCGTAGGGACTACAATCACAACAACCCTTACAATCATACCATAGGCTAGCTTCTAGGGTTTAGCCTCCTTGATCTCGTGGTAGATCCACTCTTGTAAACATCCACAATATCAATATCAATCAAGCAGGACGTAGGGTTTTACCTCCATCAAGAGGGCCCGAACCTGGGTAAACATCGTGTCCCTTGTCTCCTGTTACCATCCGCCTAGACGCACAGTCCGGGACCCCCTACTCGAGATCCGCCGGTTTTGACACCAATAGTGGTCTATGTATTCATACGTGTATTACGATTTCCGGATAATACAATTATAGCATGAATAAAAGACAATTATCATGAACAAGGAAATATAATAATAATCCTTTTATTATTGCCTCTAGGGCATATTTCCAACAGTCTCCCACTTGCACTAGAGTCAGTAATCTAGTTACATTGTGATGAATCGAACACCCATAGAGTTCTGGTGTTGATCATGTTTTGCCCGCGGAAGAGGTTTAGTCAACGGATCTGCGACATTCAGATCCGTATGCACTTTGAAAATTTCTATGTCTCCATCTTGAACATTTTCACGGATGGAGTTGAAGCGACGCTGATGTGCTGGTCTTCTTGTGAAACCTGGGCTCCTTGGCAAGTGCAATAGCTCCAAAGTGTTGTCACAGAAGAGTTTGATCGCCCCGCGCATTGGGTATGACTCCTAGGTCGGTGATGAACTCCTTCACCCATATTGCTTCATGTGTTGCCTCCGAGGCTGCCATGTACTCCGCTTCACATGTAGATCCCGCCACGGCGCTCGCTTGCAGCTGCACCAGCCATGCTCCACCATTCAACATATACACGATCCGGTTTATGACTTAGAGTCATCCAGATCTGTGTCGAAGCTAGCGCCGACGTAACCCTTACGACGAGCTCTTCGTCACCTCCATAAACAAGAAACATGTCCTTTGTCCTTTTCGGTACTTCAGGATATTCTTGACCGTTGTCCGTGTTCCTTGCGGGATTACTTTGGTACCTTCCTACCAAACTTATGGCAAGGTTTACATCAGGTCTAGTACACAGCATGGCATACATAATAGATCCTATGGCCGAGGCATAGGGGATGACGCTCATCTCTTCTTTATCTTTTGTCGTGGTCTGGCATTGAGCCGAGCTCAATCTCACACCTTGCAAGACAGGCAAGAACCCTTTCTTGACTGATCCATTTTGAACTTCTTCAAAATCTTATCGAGGTATGTGCTTTGTGAAAGACCTATGAGGCGCCCTCGATCTATCTCTATAGATCTTGATGCCTAATATATAAGCAGCTTCTCCAAGGTCCTTCATTGAAAAACTTTTATTCAAGTAGGCCTTAATGTTGTCCAAGAGTTCTATATCATTTCCCATCAAAAGTATGTCATCTACATATAATATGAGAAATGCTACAGAGCTCCCACTCACTTTCTTGTAAACGCAGGCTTCTCCATAAGTCTCAAGATAAACCCAAACGCTTTGATCATCTCATCAAAGCGAATGTTCCAACTCCGAGATGCTTGCACCAGCCCATAAATGGATCGCTGGAGCTTGCATACCTTGTTAGCATTCTTAGGGTCGACAAAACCTTCCTGCTGCATCATATACAGCTCTTCCTTAAGATAACCGCTAAGGAATGCCGCTTTGACGTCCATCCGATATATCTCATAATCATAGTATGCGGCAATTGCTAACATGATTCGGACGGACTTAAGCTTCGCCACGGAGAGAAAGTCTCATCGTAGTCAATCCCTTGAACTTGCCGATAACCCTTAGCGACAAGTCGAGCTTTATAGATAGTGACATTACCATCCGCGTCCGTCTTCTTCTTAAAGATCCATTTGTTTTCTATCGTCGCCGATCATCGGGCAAGTCTGTCAAAGTCCATACTTTGTTTTCATACATGGATCCTATCTCGGATTGCATGGCTTCAAGCCATTTGTTGGAATCTGGGCCCGCCATCGCTTCTTCATAGTTCAAGGTTCACCGTTGTTCAACAACATGATTTCCGTGACAGGGTTGCCATACCACTCGGTGTGGAACGTGTCCTTGTGGACCCACGGTTCAAGAGCAACTTGATCCAAGTACCTTGATCATCATCATTAATTTCCTCTCCAAGAGGTGTAGGCACCGCAGGAACATTTTCCTGAGCTGCACTACTTTCCGGTTCAAGAGGTAGTACTTCATTGAGTTCTATTTTCCTCCCACTTACTCCTTTCGAGAGAAACTCTTTTTCTAGAAAGGATCCGTTCTTGGCAACAAAGATCTTGCCTTCGGATCTAAGGTAGAAGGTATACCCAATGGTTTCCTTAGGGTATCCTATGAAGACGATTTTTCCGACTTGGGTTCGAGCTTTTCAGGTTGAAGTTTCTTGACATAAGCATCGCATCCCCAAACTTTTAGAAACGATAGCTTAGGTTTCTTTCCAAACCATAATTCATACGGTGTCGCCTCAACGGATTTAGACGGTGCCCTATTTAAAGTGAATGTAGCTGTCTCTAGTAGCGTATCCCCAAAATGATAGCGTAAATCGGTAAGAGACATCATAGATCGCACCATATCCAATAGAGTGCGACACGACGCTCGGACACACCGTTATTACCGAGGTGTTCCAGCGGCGTGAGTTGTGAAACGATTCCACATTTCCTTAAGTGTGTACCAAATTCGTGACTTAAATATTCTCCTCCACGATCCGATCGAAGAACTTTATTTTTCGGTCACGTTGATTCTCTACCTCATTCTGAAATTCCTTGAACTTTTCAAAGGTCTCAGACTTGTGTTTCATCAAGTAGACATACCCATATCTACTCAAGTCATCAGTGAGAGTGAGAACATAACGATATCCTCCACGAGCCTCGACGCCATTGGACCGCATACATCGGTATGTATGATTTCCAATAAGTTGGTTGCTCGCCCATTGTTCGGAGAACGGAGTCTTGGTCATTTTGCCCATAAGGCATGGTTCGCATGTGTCAAATGATTCATAATCGAGAGACTCTAAAAGTCCATCAGAATGGAGCTTCTTCATGCACTTGACACCAATGTGACCAAGGCGGCAGTGCCACAAGTATGTGGGACTATCGTTATCAACTTTACATCTTTTGGTATTCACACTATGAATATGTGTAATATTACGCTCGAGATTCATTAAGAATAAACCATTGACCATCGGAGCATGACCATAAAACATATCTCTCATATAAATAGAACAACCATTATTCTCCGATTTAAATGAGTAGCCATCTCGCATTAAACGAGATCCCGATACAATGTTCATGCTCAAACTTGGCACTAAATAACAATTATTGAGGTTTAAAACTAATCCCGTAGGTAAATGTAGAGGTAGCGTGTCGACGGCAATCACATCGACCTTGGAACCATTCCCGACGCAGATCGTCACCTCGCCCTTCGCTAGTCTCCGCTTATTCCGCAGCTCCTGCTGTGAGTTACAAATATGAGCAACGGCACCGTATCAAATACCCAGGAGTTACTACGAGTAATCGTAAGGTACACATCAATTACATGTATATCAAATATACCTTTAGTGTTGCCGGCCTTCTTGTCCGCTAAGTATTTGGGGCAGTTCCGCTTCGATGGCCCTTCCTTTGCAATAAAAGCACTTTGTCTCAGGTTTGGGTCCATTCTTTGACTTCTTCCCGCAACTTGCTTACGGGCGCGGCAACATCCTTGCCGCCCTTCTTGAAGTTCTTCTTACCCTTGCCCTTTTTGAACTTAGTGGTTTTATTGACCATCAACACTTGATGTTCTTTCTTGATTTCAACCTCTGCTGACTTCAGCATTGAGAATACTTCAGAATGGTCTTCACCATCCCCTGCATATTGTAGTTCATCACAAAGCTCTTGTAGCTTGGTGGGAGCGATCAAGGATTCTGTCAATGACCGCCTCGTCCGGGAGGTTAATGTCCACTGGGACAAAGCGGTTGTGCAACCTGCACATTTTGAGTATGTGCTCACTAATGTAACTGTTTTCCTCCATCTTACAACTATAGAACTTGTCGGAGACTTCATATCTCTCGACCGGGCATGAGCTTGGAAAACCATTTTCAGCTCCTCGAACATCTCATATGCTCCGTGTTGCTCAAAACACTTTTGGAGCCCGGTTCTAAGCTCTAAAGCATGCCGACCGAACGAGGGAGTAATCATCAAGACGAGACTGCCAAGCATTCATAATGTCTTGGTTCTCTCGAATGGTGCATCACCTAGCGGTGCTTCTAGGACATATTGTTTCTTGGCTTCTATGAGGATGATCCTCGTGTTCCGGACCCAGCCGAATAGTTGCTGCCATCATCTTTCAGCTTAGTTTTCTAGGAACGCATTGAAGTTCATGGTGACATGAGCGTTGGCCATTTGATCTACAAGACATTTTGCAAAGATTTTAGACTAATGTTCATGATAATTAAGTTCATCTAATCTAATTATTTAATGAACTCCCACTCAGATTTGACATCCCTCTAGTCATCTAAGTGTTACATGATCAGAGTCGACTAGGCCGTGTCTGATCATCACGTGAGACGGACTAGTCATCGTCGGTGAACATCTCCATGTTGATCGTATCTTCCATACGACTCATGTTCGACCTTTCCGCCTCTTGTGTTCCGAGGCCATGTCTGTACATGCTAGGCTCGTCAAGTTAACCCTAAGTGTTTATGCATGTGTAAAACTGTCTTACACCCGTTGTATGTGAACGTAAGGATCTATCACACCCGATCATCACGTGGTGCTTCGAAACGACGAAGTTTAGCAACGATGCACAGTTAGGGGGAACACTTTCTTGAAATTATTATAAGGGATCATCTTATTTACTACCGTCGTTCTAAGTAAACAAGATGCATAAAACATAATAAACATCACATGCAATTATATAAAGTAGTGACATGATATGGCCAATATCATATAGCTCCTTTGATCTTCATCTTCGGGCTCCATGATCATCTTGTCACCGCATGACACCATGATCTCCATCATCATGATCTCCATCATCGTGTCTCCATGAAGTTGTTTCGCCAACTATTACTTCTACTACTATGGCTAACACGCTTAGCAATAAAGTAAAGTAATTTACATGGCGTTGAATCAATGACTCGCAGGTCATACAATAATTAAGACAACTCCAATGGCTCCTGCCGTTGTCATACTCATCGACATGCAAGTCGTGATTCCTATTACAAGAACATGATCTCATACATCACAATATATCATTCATCATTCATCACAACTTTGGCCATATCACATCACGTGACAATTGCTGCAAAAACAAGTTAGACGCCCTCTAATTGTTGTTGCATCTTTTACGTGGCTGCAATTGGGTTCTAGCAAGAACGTTTTCTTACCTACGAATAACCACAACGTGATTTTGTCAACTTCTATTTACCCTTCATAAGGACCCTTTTCATCTAATCCGCCCAACTAAAGTAGGAGAGACAGACACCCGCTAGCCACCTTATGCAACTAGTGTATGTCATCGGTGGAACCTGTCTCACGAAGCGCACATGTAAGGTCGGTCCGGCCGCTTCATCCCACAATACCGCTGAAGCAAGAAAATACTAGTAGCGGCAAGCAAGTTGACAAGATCTACGCCCACAACAAAATTGTGTTCTACTCGTGCAATAGAGAACTACGATAGACCTAGCTCGATACCACCTGTTGGGGAACGTTGCAGAAAATTAAAAATTTCCTACGGTTTCACCAAGATCCATCTATGAGTTCATCTAAGCAACGAGTCATGGAGAGAGATTGCATCTACATACCACTTGTAGATCGCGTGCGGAAGCATTCACTAGAACGTGGATGATGGAGTCGACTCGCCGTGATCCAAATCACCGATGACCGAAAGTGCGAACGGACGGCACCTCCGCGCTCAACACACGTGACGGAGCGGATGACGTCTCCTCCTTCTTGATCCAGCAAGGGGAAGGAGAGGTTGAGGAAGATGGCTCCAGCAGCAGCACGACGGCGTGGTGTTGGTGGAGAAGCAAGACTCGGCAGGCTTCGCCAAGCACGTGGCGGAGGAGAGGTGTAGCAGGGAGAGGGAGGCGCCAAGATGCAAGGGTGCGGCTGCCCCTCCCTCCCCCTTTATATAGGCCCCCTGGGGGCGCCCCCTGAGATCTGATCTCCCAAGGGGGCAGGGCCAAGGGGAGGCTTGCCCCCAAGGCAAGTGGGCGCCCCACCCTAGGGTTTCCAACCCTAGGCGCAGGGGCAAGTGGGCGCACCAGCCCACCGGGGCTGGTTCCTCCCACTTCAGCCCACGGGCCCTCCGGGATAGGTGGCCCCACCCGTGGACCTCGGGACCCTTCCGGTGGTCCCAGACAATACCGTAACCCCAAATTCTTCCGATGGCGAAATAGCACTTCCTATATATAATTCTTTACCTCCGGACCATTCGAACTCCTCGTGACATCCGGGATCTCATCCGGACTCAACAACATTCGTAATCACATACAAGTCTTCATAATAACCCTAGCGCCACCGAACCTTAAGTGTGTAGACCCTACAGGTTCGGAGACATGAACATGACCGAGACGGCTCTCCGGTCAATAACCAACAGCGGATCTGGATACCCATGTTGGCTCCTACATACTCCTCGATGATTTCATCGGATGAACCACGATGTCGAGGATTCAAGCAACCCCGTATACTATTCCCTTTGTCAAGCGGTATGTTACTTGCCCGAGATTCGATCGTCGGTATCCCAATACCTCGCTCAATCTCGTTATCGCAAGTCACTTTACTGCACCGTAATGCATGATCCCGTGACCGACACTTGGTCACTTTGAGCTCATTATGATGATGCACTACCGAGTGGGCCGGTGATACCTCTCCGTAACACGGAGTGACAAATCCAGCCTCGATCCGTGTCAACCCAATGAGACACTTTCGGAGATACCGTAGTGCACCTTTATAGTCACCCGATTACGTTGTGACGCTTGGTACACCCAAAGCACTCCTACGGGATCCGGAGTTACACGATCTCATGGTCTAAGGAAGAGATACTTGACATTGGAAAAGCTCTAGCAAAACGAACTACACGATCTTGTGCTATGCTTAGGATTGGGTCTTGTCCATCACATCATTCTCCTAATGATGTGATCCCGTTATCAATGACATCCAATGTCCATAGTCAGGAAACCATGACTATCTATTGATCAACGAGCTAGTCAACTAGAGGCTCACTAGGGACATATTGTGGTCTATGTATTCACACGTGTATTACGATTTCCGGACAATACAATTATAGCATGAATAAAAGACAATTATCATGAACAAGGAAATATAATAATAATCCTTTTATTATTGCCTCTAGGGCATATTTCCAACACACTGCACCCGCCGCCGACGTAGTTCCGGCCACCAAACGGCCACGACACCTTGTCCACTGACCTTACCGCAGCGCCTAGGCCACGTAGGAGCTGGCCTTGAGCCTCCAGAACCACGGCAACGACGAGTTCGTCCTCGCCCGAACTCCGGCAGCCGCAAAGCTCGTCGCTGGCGTCGTTTCCGGCGACCTTGAGCTCAACCACCACCACCCCTCGATGCGGCTCGCTCCCAGCTACACGTAGGTGGCCTCCGCCGCCCATTTGGTCGTCGGAGGGCGAAACCCGCACCCTCCGCCGCGTCTGGACATCACCAGCGAGTCAACCCAGTTTGACCAGGAATTTGACCCCCGTGGGTCATTGACACGTGGGCCCTGCCCGTTAGTCAAACCTAGGTTAGTGCTAAACTAATCCTTATTTAGTTAGTTAACTAACAGTGACACTGACCAGTGGGTCCCACTGGTCAGGTTTGACCTGGGCCGCCCCTGTTGACCTGCTGACGCCATGCTTACGCATGCTGACGCGGTAACTCATTTTCTGGATTTATTCTTATTTAGGAAATTTCAGAAAATAGTGCTAACTTCAAAAAACTCATAGAAATTAATATGTAACTCCAAATGCAAAGTGTTATATGTGAAAAATGATGAGAAAAATCCAATCTATCCATCTGTACTGGTTTGATGCATGTTCAAACAACTTGCTATTTGGTGCAAAACATGATAAGGCACTATTTAAGATCACCAAATGAGTTTGAACTTTGAATCTTTGGTTCAAAATACCTCAAACCCATCTGGTTATAGTTGCATTAGCCCAACACACTCATTTTGCCATGTCTCATGCATGCATCATATTGTTGCATATTGTTTGATATTGATTGTGCTTCGTTGCTCTTTGCGGTAGGTTTTGTCCCAGAGGAATACCGCGAGTACCCGAACGAAGAACAGTATCAGACTACAGACCAACCAGGCAAGCAACCACCCAATTGATCATATCGATAAAATCCCATGTTCTTGCACCTGCTCTCATTTACTGCATTAAGACAATCGCGCTTCAAACTGTTGTGTGCTACAGTAGTTGAACCCATTTCCTCTGCAGGACCTGTCATTGCCACAGTAACTAGATGAAACCCACTAGCATGTGTAGGAGTTGATTGAGCCATGTATGTGTTTCCTACCTTGCTATGCCTGCTATGCTTAGAGTTGTGTCAGGTCTAGTTCATCTGGGTGATGGGCTAGAGTGAATGATCATGTCGGTAATGAGAGTGATGTGTTGAACACGATGTGGTAAAGGTATCAATGAGAGGCCATGTAGGAGTACATGGTGGGTTGTTTCATTGGAACCGTCCTTAAGCATTGACATATGTATGTGTGATTTAAGATTCAGCTACTACCATGCATTGGGCCCGAAACCAATGGACCCTCTCGGCTTCTTAACCACCCTAGTCCTCTGTCCAGGAGTTGCAAGTAGTTTCTAGTGTTTGTAGTGTACTGGAGGTCGTGGGTAGCGCTGACCCTCGGGGTGGGCTGTGATGCGGTAGGTACGTGGCCGGGTATGCCGGGCACCCGTTAGGTGTCTCGGAACACTTTACACATCGTTCGGGGCCGTATGTGGAAACCTCAGCCGGACTCCCTGCGGATGGAACCTGGATAGGCGATAAACCTGGACTAGAGACTTAAGTGTTTAGGTAGGCCGTGGCCGACACCCTCGTTGGGCTTCCGCTTGAAGGTTTCCGAGTGCATGTCGTGTAAATGGCGATAAGTGGTGGAAGCGTGTGTGAAGAAGTACACCCCTACAGGGTTAACATCATCTATTCGAATAGCCGCGTCCGCGGTAAAGGACTACTTGGTTGCCTATACAGTTCATAGACAAGTAAATGGAAACTACTAAAAGCCTCAAGATAAGTGTGAGTGACGTGGATGGCCCTTCCGTAGGATGACGGAGGTGGATCCTCGGTAGTGTATTGATGTGGTGTGTAGTGGACTCGAGTGTGCAAAACAATTACAAGTTGGAGTCTCGTAAGATAGCTTAGCCAAGAGTCAAAGATGGCTTGCTGCAATAACCCCACCATCCTTTTATTGATAATGTGCATGTATGTAGGATCTGATGTAAGTCTTGCTGAGTACCTTTGTACTCATGTTTGCTTAATTAATTACAATTTCAGAAGATGTTGCAACCCCTTCTGATGGGTTCTACGTAGACCTTGATGTCGACGAGTAGCCTGAGGCCCAGGTGGTGATCCTGAGCACATGGTGGACCCAAGTAGGATAGTTAGGCTTCCTCAAGCCTTTTGACTTTCTAGTTGTCTGTACCTAGAGATGTTGCTTCCGCTTATGGCTTGTATGTTTGTATGACTTGAATGCTGGGTCATGTGACCCCTATCTGTGTGAATGATATGTATGGCTCTCTGGAGCCTTTAAATAAAATACTTGAGTTGTAGAGTTTTGTTGTGATGCCATGTTGTATTTGCACATATCGAGCATATTGTGTGTATGTTTGAAATGCTTGGTATGTGTGGGATCTGACTATCTAGTTGTTTATCCTTGGTAGCCTCTCTTACCGGGAAATGTCTACTAGTGCTTCCACTGAGCCATGGTAGCTTGCTACTGCTCCGGAACACTTAGGCTGGCCGGCATGTGTCCTTCTTTGTTCCTGTGTCTGTCCCTTCGGGGAAATGTCACGCGGTGATCCTTTAAGTCCTTGTAGCTTGCTACGACTTGGGATTCACTCGTGTTGATTGAAATGTTCGTTGCTGGGTCATGTATGCCTGTTCCTGTAAGTTAGCGCCACTTTGGGTTCACGACTAGTC
This sequence comes from Aegilops longissima, assembly GCA_021605205.1. Lineage (NCBI taxonomy): Eukaryota > Viridiplantae > Streptophyta > Magnoliopsida > Poales > Poaceae > Aegilops > Aegilops longissima. Next base: position 33,633,636 of record CM038677.1, on the reverse strand, counting down.
ATGTCAGCCCGGGTTCTTTGTCATATGGATGCTAGCGACACTATCATATACGTGTGCCAAAAGGCGCAAACGGTCCCGGGCCTGGTAAGGCGACACCCGTGGGAATACCGTGCGTTAGGCCGTAAAGTGATATGAGGTGTTATATATGAAAAATGACCAGAAAAATCCAATCTATCCATCTGTACTGGTTTCATGCATGTTTAAACAAGTTAACTTGTTGTTTGGTGCAAAACATGATAAGGCAGTATTTAAGATCACCAAATGAGTTTGAACTTTGAATCTTTGGTTCAAAATAGCTCAAACCCATCTGGTTATAGTTGCATTAGCCCAACACACTCATTTTGCCATGTCCCATGCATACATCATATTGCGGCATATTGTTTGGTATTGATTGCGCTTCGGTGCTCTCTACGGTAGGTTCTGCCCTGGAGGAATACCGCGAGTACCCGAACGAAGAACAGTATCAGACTACGGACCTACCAGGCAAGCAACCACCCAATTGATCACATCGATAAAATCCCATGTTCTCGCTCCTGCTCTCATTTACTGCATTAAGACAATCGCATTTCAAACTGTTGTGTGCTACGGTAGTTGAACCCATTTCCTCTGCATGAGCTGGCATTGCCACAGTAACTAGATGAAACCCACTAGCATGTGTAGGAGTTGATTGAGCCATATATGTGTTTCCTACCTTGCTATGCCTGCTATGCTTAGAGTTGTGTCAGGTCTGGTTCATCTGGGTGATGGGCTAGAGTGAAATGATCATGTCGGTAATGAGAGTGATGTGTTGAACACGATTTGGTCAAGGTATCGATGAGAGGCCATGTAGGAGTACATGGTGGGTTGTTTCATTGGAACCGTCCTTAAGCACTGACATTTGTATGTGTGATTTAAGATTCAGCTGCAATCTCCTTTCCATTCTATCAACCAACGGCATTAAGTCCGGGATCTTGGGCCTATAGTGTACCCATGGGTAAACGAAGGTAAGCGAAAGGCATCTTACCCACTTGACACTCAAAACAAACTGGCCAAATGAGAAGCTTCATCATCAATCAAATTGATAAGCACCATGGAGTACGAAAATTCACTTTCAAACGAATGGATTTAGCAAAAACTTGTAACATTTATTTCAGGGCCGGAAGCTGAGAATCAATATCCGGCATAACCAACAACATATCATCAGCACACTGCGCAATTGGATAGTCCGGATCATGAGGTGGGGTTGGAAAATACAGCTCCCCGCGAAGATACATGTCGTCGAGAACAGATTGAAATAAATCTGCTGGCAAGACAAATATAAGTGTTAACCGTGGTACTGAACTCATGTTTGCATTGTACTGCTTAATGAGGCACACCATTCAAAAGGATGGAAGGTGTTCGAGAGGATAAGATCTCCTTGATCCAAGCTCTCCATTTCTCATCAAACCTTTAAACTTTAAAATTTGCAGGATAGCATCGTGTTCCATAGTGTCAAACACTTTCTCAAAATCCACCAATGCCATATGCTGCCACATGGCATGATATTTGCCTTTTGACTTCATATTTCATTAGAAATTCAGTTCTGGCCAATCGGAGGATGACATGCGTCATTTTCTTTTTCAGAAAAATCCTAAAACCTCCCAAATTTTGAAGAAAAAAAAAATCAACCATAGCTTCAAATTTTATGAAACTTTTGGCATATTGGTCATCATGAAGCCTCGGATGCAGAGGCAAATGCATGGATGGACACAGTACCTCGTCAGGAGAAGATATCACCGCGACACATCGATGACCGAACTTTACACACCGATCACTGATCAAAGACATACATCCGCCACAAAAAAAGACTGGAGTATAAACTAATAAACCACTCGTACTTATGATCGTCTCTTAAGAGAACTGCTTGTTGGTGGCGAAGGTCTGGCCGAAGCCCCAGCCGGCGGGAGCGGCGTTGGGGAAGGTGAGCGTCTGGCCGTCGGTGCTGGTGACCTGGAACGAGAGGCTCTGGCCGGTGAGCAGCGCGTTGGACTGCCAGTTGACCCCCCAGTTCCTGGACATGGGCATCCACCCGGTCCTGGACCCCTTGATGGACACCGACCGGATGGACCCGACGCCGCCGACGTTGCTGACGAGCACGAGCTCGAAGTAGTCGTGGCCGTTGACGGTGAACCTGACGCCGCCCTTCTTGGCGCAGGGCACGCGCTGGTAGAGGACCGGCACGATGCCGCCGCGGTAGACGCCGATGTTGAGCCAGGCGGGCTCGGCCATGTCGAAGTGCTGCCGCGGCGGGTTGCACCAGCCGCCGTCGTCGTTGGGGAGCGCGTAGTTGGGCGGGCACAGGTTGGTGGCCGTGATGGTGACCGACGCGCCGCGGATGCAGAACCGCGGGTCCGCCGCGTAGTCGCACCTGATCCGGTAGCACTGCCCGCAGGACGCGCCGTCGTTGAACAGCGCCGTGCTCAGCGCCGCCGTGCTCGTGCCGTACCCCGTCGAGTAGAGGTTCCCGTACCCGCACGCCCCGCCTGCACGCATCGCATCATCAGCCTCTTTCTGTGTGTCCATCACGATCGAATGAAGCTAACTACACTTGCGCACGTACGTACCCATGGTTCCCGAGGCATCGCTGCCGCCGTAGAAGGTGGCGAAGGCCCTGCTCACGCTGGACGCCGAGAAGCCGGAGGCCGTGCTCCCGAGCAGGCACGTCGCGACCGCGAACAACAGGAAGAGACGAAGAGACGATCCAGCTGACGTCCCCATGTTACAAAGATCAATGAAGCTTGTGGTATTGCTAATGGCCGGACATGACAGGCAGATCTAGGAGTTTAAATAGCCATGCCTTGCACTGCACTGGGGCCTGCTGGGGGATGGAAGCCCGGACGAAGCTCTGCTGGCGCGTTGCGAGTGCCCGTGCATGCATGTGGGCGTGCATGCACATATGCGGGTGGAATGCGTGCTCTTTCGGGAGCCGAGGTGACGGGGACACGAGCTCGAGCGGTGGCGGTGCTGGCGAGCGGCATTATTGGCCCAGGCCGACGCATGGAGGCTCGTGGGAGATTCTATCGGGAGAGCTCTGCCCATGTTCCCGGGTCAATAAACTGTTGGGCGCCTCTGACGTGTGTCGGGTCGAGGCTGGATGGGTGCATGCGGGATGCGGTGTTTAATTCGCGTCTGTCGGCGCCACTCCCCCGCGTAGATCCGGGCTTCGTGTCTTGCCCTGTGCTGCACAGTCAAATTCGGCGCTTGTTTTGGCCGTGGGTACACATGGGGAAACTGTTTCCTTGGATTTTCATAGGGCCGTTTTTTTTTGGGTGAGAAACAAACAAGATGCCCAGGAATTAATATAGTTCAGGTTCACTGAGTTCAAGATCAAATCCGAAGAAATGATGGCGCTTTGTTTGGATGTGTGTATTGAAGGGCTCCGTATCGGCAAAGATCCAACATCCGGTCAAAAAAGACCCCTTTTCCCTCGTGTCGCTACTGAAAGCGACCGAGGGGCCTTTCCGGGCGGCGGCTACTAAAGGCCCCCCCCTCCTCCTCCCGTCGCGGGCAAAGCCCAGAGGTGTCTTGGCATCGTGGGGTCTCTCTCTCCTTGGCGTGGTGTAGTTCAACGCGGGGCGGCGACCTTGCGTGGAGGCGCAGTGCTGGACCAAGGGCGGCTCGGCGGTACCTCAGCTTCCTTGATGATGAGGTGGGTCATGCTTGCGGTGTGGAGGGCTGGCGATGTGCTGTGGCAGCATAGTGTGCTCGGGATGAAGGCGAGGGGCTGCCAAATCTGATCTGGTGTGAAGTGGCTCCTCTGGCACCATTTCACGGGTGGCACGGGTTTTGTTGGCATGGGCCGGCCGTCTACGGTGGCTGTGGGCTTTTTGTGGGGTTTCGGTGTGGTGGTGCGGCATGGCTGACGGTGGAGGTCGTGGTGTCGAGCTATCGAGGATGTGGGCGGTGCGGGTCTGTGGGGCGATGCCGTTCTTTGGCAGTCCTGCTTCACCGGCAATGCGGAGTGGTGGTAGCGATCTCTCATCTCCTCAGTCTATGCTGATGGCATGGCGGTGACCGGGGGCTCGCACTCGGATGGATCTGTTCGGGACCCGAGGTGAGTCGGAGTTGCAACTTTGGGTAGGTGAGATTGGGCTCGATATGGGTTGTTTTCGTGGGTGGTGAGGACCCTCCCGCCGCGGGAATGGTGGATGTCGGTGGTGGTCAGTACATCGTTCATTATCAAGTTGTGCGGCGTCAGGGGCCATAGACATGGCGTCGTGCGAAGGTGCTCGACAATTGCCGTCAGGAGTCATGGGTTGTGCTCCCCCCGCGGTTCACCAGGACTGACTGGGTCACAGGGGTGGGGCCCCTACAGTGGTGGCGCCGTCCCAAACTCCGTGTCTGATGCCGAGCTAGGAGTGTAATAGTTGGGTTCTAGTCCAGATGAGCTCCTGGCTCGGTCAAGCAATGGTCGTAAGTGTACAGTCCCAATCGCTTAATTGATTCATCCTAGCAGGTACTCCCTCCATCCCATAATATAAGAGCGTTGTTTATACTAGTGTAGTATAAAAAACGCTCTTATATTATGGGACGGAGGGAGTATATTTTTTCTAATAGGTTTTTATCACTTATGCCATTAGTCATGTCCCACTACTCTGTTTTGTCATTAGAAGTTGCTACTACTCAAAAATGTCGTTGTTTCATGAGATGCTTGCTCAAAAATGCCATTAGATATCTCAGAAATGCAAACGTTCCATTAGATGTTTGCTCAGAAATGCCATTAGACATCGTTATTTTTAGGTCAAACTCATTGACCATGTTATATGATGAAAATACCCCTATACCCACATGTCAGCTCTCTCTATCTCACAATGACAAGTTTGGATCGCACTTGTCAGGAGTAAGCAAGCGAATAATTAGAGAAAATAAGAATGCTATTGGGATCAAGTGGGACCCATACTTTATTGTAGTGAGATAGAGGGAGATCTAACATGTTGTTATATAGGTATTTTTTTTTGACAGTTAAAACAGTAGGAGAGGCTCCTACTGTGTATATTAAAGTATCAAAAAAAGTTCTTACAAGGTCATAACCTTACATCCATAGCCATTGACAAACTAAGCTAGAGATGGGAAACCAAGGAGAATACAAGGTTATGGTACAACAAAAGTTTGGGCAAAAGAGGAAATAAATGTTCTGTGCTTCTCTTTGGCTCTATGTCTGAGTAGAGAGAAATCCTCTATGAATCTTCTTGCCCATGAGCCTAGCGTGGGGTTTATCCTTCGGAAGTGTTTGTTATTTCTTTCTTTTCATAGACTCCAGGAGGCGTATAGGAAGATCTCCATGAACATTGGATTGTGCCATGCTGTTTTTGCTTCTTTGATCCAACTGAGACGATCTCCATTAGTTGTCCAGTGGATGTTCAAAGTGCCCCAACAAGTTAAACTGAAATGACACGTAAAAATCATGTGCTCGACTGTTTCTTCCTCTGTACCGCCACACAAGATGCAACCGTGATTGTCTCCAATGTTATAATGACGTCTCTTAAGCATGTTTCTGGTATTTAGGCGATCAGATAGCAGTAGCCAACCAAAAACCTTTAATTTGATTGTGGCCGAAGATTTCCAGAGCCATTTATAACTATCGTGAGCAGTGACCTCTCGAAAGTAGAACTTGTAGTATCGTTTTGCTGTGTAAATCTCAGATCCCCACTCATAGACCCAAGCGTCTACGCCCTCTTCTGCATCATTGCCAACATGTAATGTGATCTCCTGGATGTCTCGCAGTTCATTGTAAGCTTGCATGGAAAGGGGGAGGTGGAAGGTTTCGCTGAGGTTGGTGCTGCCAAGGAAGTCCCGGACCGAAATATCTTCATTTTTGGTATAAGAGAACGCACGCGGATGTGAATGAGTCAGGACCTCATCCAGCCAGAGGTCTTTCCACATAAGCGCGATATCTCCTCTGCGAACGATCACGCGCGAGATGCCTCGATAGATAGGGGTAAGTTTGAGCAGATCCTTCCACCAGAAAGAGCCACAAGGGTCCGAGGCGTGTGGGATTTTGTCAGTGTAGTATGTGGACCAAATTAAATCAATCCACGGTAGATCCCAATGGTTGTAGAACTTGTGTAGGTATTTCATGAGCAAAGCATCACTTTGAGTTTGTAAGTCAAGCACCCCAAGTCCTCCACATTCCTTGGGTCTGCAAACCATCTCGCCATGAGGCCAAAGAGTTGCACTTGTCCCCATCATCGTCTTCTTAGTCCAAAGACATTGCCTTCTAATTTTATCAAGTAAATCAATAATCTTTTGTGGCAGTTTAAGTGTGCAGAGTGCAAAGATGATGAGTGAAGTGATGACCGAGTTGAGAAGTGTTAGTTTCCCTCCATAGGAGATCATTGATAAAGTTGAGAGAGTCTTGCTGAGCATACAAACCAAAGGCATGAGATCTGCACGAAGGTTTTGTCGTGCCCATTGGCAATCAAGATAGGTAAAGGAGCTTCCCCACCACGCAGCGAAAATTTGGGCAATATGTTGGGCAGTTGCAGCGTCGCAATTCATTGGCACCAGGGTTGACTTGTGAAAGTTGATCTTCAGTCCAACAGACGTGGCATAATCAGTGAGAATGTTTTTGACAAGAGTCGCTTGGTCTTGACACGCCGGTAACAGAATGATAGTGTCGTCCGCGTATTGGATCACTGGGTAGTCCGATTGGTTGGGACGGTTGAAGGGCAAGTGGAGTTCATTCCTCCGAAAGGAGTCATTAATCGCAGCTTGCAATAAATCTGCCGCCAAGACAAAGATTAAGGGGGACAACGGATCACCCTGTCGTACTCCACAGACGCAATTAAATTGTTTTCCCGGAACGCCATTAAGTAGAACAGAAGATTTGGCCGATGAGAAAATGGTTTTGATCCACCCCAACCATTTGTCATTGAAACCCATGTGCTTCATAATATCCAACATAGCCTCATGATCAATGGTGTCAAACGCTTTTGCAAAGTCCAGTTTGAGGATAACTATTGGATTTTTAGAAGCTTGGCATTGGTAGATGTACTCAAACGCCCATGCAAGGCAATCCTGGATGGACCTCTTTTTCAAAAACCCATATTGGTTACGGTGTATAATTTTCAGAATGCTTTTTTGAAGCCGATTGGCGAGGAGTTTTGTAATGACTTTGAGACAGCAATTTAACAGAGTAATCAGTCGGAAGTCATTGACTCCTTGAGGAGCAGCAACTTTGGGAATGAGTGTGATTAATCCATCATTAATGCTCTCCAGATTAAGGCCACCCTCGAAGAACTGATCGCAGAGAGCATAAAAGTCCTCCTTAATTATATTCCAACAAGATTTGAGGAATGCTCCGTTAAACCCATCCGGACCCGGTGCCCTATCCGCCGGCATTTCTTTGATGACTAGATCAATCTCTTGTCGAGTAAAAGGTACAGTTAGGTCGTCCAATCCCTCAATCTGCTTGATGATGGAGGGAAGATTGAATTTCATATCATGTTTAGATGAGGTCCCAAGTCGTTCTTTGAAGGAGTGATAAATGACCGATTCCTTGCTTGCATGATCATCAACTACAGTTCCATCAGGTAGGGTTAGAGAGACAATATTGTTTCTTCTGTATCGTTCAGAAGCCATTGCTTGGAAGAACTTGGAATTCTCATCACCAAAACGGACCCAACGAATTGTGCATCGTTTCCTCCAGTACTCTCTTTGGTAAGAAAGTAACCGCAGAATGCGGGCTTTGAGAATTTTCCTGAAGTTTGCCTCCGGAATGGTCAATTGCCTTATGTTTTCAATCGTGTCCAGGTGTGCAAGAGTATGGTTGGAGTTTTCAATTGCAATAGAGAGGCGGGAAATATTCTTACTCCATTTTTTCAGACAGTACCGTAAGTGCTTGAATTTTCTGCAAAGAATAGTTGCACTATTGGTAGAACGTACTGGCTTATCCCAAGCTGACTGCACAATATCCATAAAGCCCAGGTGATGTATCCAAAAGGGTTCAAAACGAAAGAGTTTGCTCCTTTGGATCGAGGTTTCAATTGTGACTACGCACGGGATGTGGTCAGAAACTGGCTTACCCAATGGTTTAACAATGGTGTTAGGGTAAGAACCCGTCCAGTTGCAAGAGGTGAAAAACCAATCTAGTTGCTCCAAAAGTGGATCCTGCTGCATATTGCTCCTAGTAAAATTGCGGCCTTTAATTGGCAGTTCAACAAGACATTGCGTACGTATGAAATCGTTGAACGTGATCATGTCATTAATGCTTCCGCCGGGCTTATTACGATTTTCGGGGCTACGGATATAATTAAAGTCCCCGAGGAGAAGCCAATCTTCGTTGGCAGGGATGTTTAAAGAGAAAAGCCAATTAGTGTAATTAGTTCGAGCTTCACCTTGACATGGGCCATAAATGTTCACTAACGTCCAAGATTGAGATGATTGTGTGGACTGAAACTTAATCACGAGCAAAATCTTGAAGCTATGACCGAGCCAGTGAAAACCGAACTATTCCAAATAGTAGCAATGCCACCCGAGGCCCCATTTGAAGGAACAAAGGCAAATTGGTCAAAACGACGGGGACAACAAGATTTGATAAACGCATGATCGATCATAGGCTTCTTAGTTTCTTGCAAGCATAAAACCGAACAACCACTAGCATTGATAGCATTAGAAAGAGCTAATTGTTTATCCCGAGTTTAACCCACGAATGTTCCAACAGAGCACATTCAATTAACCAAAAGACCCATTTGAGCAAATAAACCGAAGATTATTTTGAAGGCGAAGGACCAAGGCGTCGGTGACTCCAAGAGGGCAGCTTCAGTGAGTTCCTCGGCCGGGACTGCGCATTTGAGGAAGCCCACCTGTTGGATAAGCTGAATAGGAGTTGGGGGTGGAATCTCTGGAGAGTCAGCACTATCCAGCTCCGTGATGATCACCGAGGAGGGCGCAGCAGGCGTGTGACGCGGCTTCACTTTGGACACCTTCTTCTTAGTATCAGCCAGAGCATGCACCCGAAATCCATCATATTTATTCGATCTGGCACTGCGACGGAGAGAGATTTCACATTCTGGAGCCTGCACTTTGCCACGGTGTGAGGAAGCGCCGATCACACTCTGGGGCCCCTCGGAAGGAGGCAAAGAGAGGGAACAGTTTGCCTGAAGCATAGCAGAGTCGTCAGTGGGAACAGTCCAGGAGTGAACCACAGAGAGGCATTCGTCATTGCTCGTGGTGATCTGATGCCCAGCCGAAATCACAAATGAATCATTGCTGCAATGGACCTCAACATGAATCTTCCGAGAATCCCTGAATCCCAGCACAGAGCTCCAAGGGCCAAACGTAGCCATAAACGGTCTGATAGCCTGAAGGAGATAGTCATTGATTTCCTCGCCGGCCTGGAGGAGTGGAATAACATTGTGGCCACCATATTTCCATTGTTAGACAAAGACAGATGCATACCAGAGTTGTTCAAGGATAGATCAATACTAAGACTCTCAGTCGGCTGCAGGAGAGGAGCCATGGAAGTGCTAGCAGAGCTGTCGAAATTCTGTCGCCAAAGGTTGTTGAGGATGTTGACAGGCACAGACATGGCAAATGAGATTTGAGCTGACAATAATGGTGTCCAATGGCATTTTTGAGTATGTGCCTAACAAAGCGATGGCATTTTTGAGCAGTTGAAATTCCTAGTGGCAAAACCGAGTAGTGAAATACACCAAATGGCATAAATGATAGTGCAAATGGAAGGGTTTGTTTTTTCTGTGAGAATGAGCCTATACCTTGCAAACATATGTTACTTTTTTTTAGACAATGCAAACATATGTTACCTGGTTGGGGGCCCCTAACCAACCTGGGCCCTGTGTGGCTGGACCTGATGCATATGCATGCTCGGGGCCGGCCCTATGACCAACTACAAGCAAGAACATTGCAACCTCTGTTCCACAGTTACATATACACTATCATGGATTCCACATCACTCTCATAACATGGTGCATAGGTCATGGATGTTCCGTTTAGCAAAAAGCAATTGATCATAACATGTGTAGTAAAAGATCTAGTGCAAGGGCACATGTTTCAACAAACAATTTTGTCAAACAATTATTTTCCTCTTCCTTATTTTATTTTCTTCATTTATGCACTCAACCAAATCTAAGTGGTCTGGCATGAAGTTGTACAATGCAATTATCTAGTTGTAAGCATGGCAACAAGACATCACGTACTCATATGTATAGCAAAAACATAGGGGATCTGATATGTGTACACTAGTAGAAAACAGGGCTTTCGTCCAGGCCAGTTTAGCCCATTAGTCCCGGTTCAATCCAGAACCGGGACTAATGTGAGCATTTATCCGGTTCGTGCGGCTAAGGCATTAGTCCGGTTCACTGTGCCCTTTAGTCGGTTTGTGCCTCAAACCGGGACTAAAAGGCGATACCATTAGTCGGTTCATGCCTCAAACCGGGACTAAAGAGTAGACCTTTAGTCGGTTTGAGGCACGAACGGGACTAATGGTTGAGACTTTAGTCCCGGTTCCTGCCACGAACCGGTACTAAAGGTCCCATTTTCAAACTCTAACACCCCCGGATCGCCTTTTCAATTTTAAAAAAAATAAAAGAAAATGATGGAAATGTCAAAAAAATAAAAGAAAATAAGTTTCCCATGTGATATGTGGTCTAGTTGTTGCGAAAATTTGCAAATGTGAATTTCGACTTTATTTGCAAAATCTCTCTGGAATTTGTAAATATGGGCATAACTTTTGCATACTAACTCGGATGAAAAAGTTTTTTATATGAAAAATCATCTACTCGAAAAGTTACATCCAAATTTAATGGGGGAACCCCATTAAACATTTTCAAAATCCTCAAAAACCTAACAGAAAAAAAGTTACGGGGCTTTTAATATCTAGAGTGGAAAAAATCGAAAAAATTTCAAACTGTGGTCAAACAATGGTCAAACCATGGTCAAACTAATTATTCTAGAATATTAGTGTTACTAAATAATTTGTTCAGTTATTTTGAATTTTGGTCAAATCTGGTCAAACTGTAGTCAAACTGTGGTCAAACTGTGGTCAAAATAACTATTGTTTTCTAAATAATTATTGTTTTTGAAAACAATAGTTTAAAACTCAAACAGTGAAATGTGTCAATTCATGCTCAAGCAAAATTCCTGAGGGTTAATAGGATTGACATCTTACTATTGTCAGGAAAACAACAAGTGCAGACTTGGAAACGAGGGAGAATAGAACCCGGAAGTTAAGCGTGCTCAGGCTGGGTGAGGGGTGATTAGAGAAGAGGATAAATTGAGCAGTGATGAGGGGTGCTGATTAGAGATTAGGGGTTAAAATAATTCAGAAATTTGAAAATAAAAATTATTCAAAAAATTTCAAAAAAATTCAAAAAAATCATAAAATTTCCATTAGTCGGTTGGTGTTACCAACCGGACTAAATGAATTGTTAAAGGCTCCACGTGGCGGCCTTTAGTCCCGTTTCAGATTGAACCGGGACTAAAGGGGGGAGGCATTAGTACCGACCCTTTAGTCCCGGTTCACCAACCGTTACTAAAGGCCCTTACCAACCGGGACAATAGGCCCTTTTTCTACTAGTGGTAGCTTCAATCGGCATGCAGATAGATGAACACTCCACTAATCTGCACAAATTTAGACACACATTTTAACTATTTGGTACAACTGATTAGGGACACAGGTGTTTTTAGGGTTTCGTATGTTGTGCTCGGTGATCCTTTATCAAATTAATTTTGTGGATCATCTATCGTAAGCCCTAAATAGCTCATGGACATCGTCTCGTGGCGAGAAGTCGTTGTTTGCCACATGAAAGAAAAAGAGGGAAGAAGAAAATAAAGTGAGACTTCGATGTGAGGTCGAGTTGGTTTGGGGGATTAAGTTCAGGGGATTTGCAGTATGAAGAAAATTTTAATGCCTTAACATTATAGAAATGGGATAAGGGATGCGTTTTGGACTTCTAGAATAAGGAGTCTACTAGATGTGCCCTTATAACTTGCTATAGCGCGAGCAGAACGTCTCCTGGAGACACGAGTTCACACAGCCTCGTTGTAGCCCATGAACAACTGTTATTATTATCTTATTCTTTTTATATAGATCTTGAAAATAACCATGTCACTAATTTATACATAATTAATTTAATAAATCAAGCAATAAAAAAGTGTGTTACAAAATATGCTCACACATACAAAAAAACAAGTACTTGCATGAAATGTTCATATAATTAGAGGATACATGCATTTCCAAAAATATTCAAGTAATTAAAGTGTTCACGCATTTGTTGTGAAAAATTAATTAATATATTTTCAAGAAATGTTCATGTAATTAAGAAAGGTATTAAATGTAATTAAAGACATTCATGCTATATTCATGTAAATTTAGAAAAATTTCACACGTTTTTTATGAAATGGTTATGTAATAACACAAGGTATTCATGAATGTTACTTCTAAAAATTGATGATTTTTAAAAATTAAATGAATACGTCTAAAATACTTATGATTTTTTAAATTGTTCATTTAGTTTGAGAGGTGTTCACCGCTTCTAATAATATAAAGAAAAGAAATATTGAAATAAGAAAAGAAAGAGGAAAAAAAGAAACAAAAACACTGAAAATGAGTTAACAAAACTGGAACAAAACCAACAAAAGAATCGAATCCCGAGAAAACCATACAAAAACATCACTATAACTGGATTCTGAGAAAAATCACATAAAACCGGGAAGAAACCACAGGAAAATGCACGCTCGGCTGGCTGCCCTGTGAAAGACTCCGGATGACCGCTAAGTAGTACTCACACTATGTGAGACTAGTGAATTGTAGGTGCTTTTCACATCATTTAAATATATATAAAAAGCATGTGAAAACACATTTGAATAGGATTTTCCTTTTTAGAATCGTATTGGACAAGATTCAACTTGGATTCTAGGGAGTAAGAACCAAGTTGGGGGTTCAATTAGAAGGCCATGTGACAGAATACTATGCGTTGAAAAATTTATCCAACGGATGATAATGTCCGGATTTGCCATCTCCTAACCGTTGGATGGGCATACTAATATTTAAAGTTATTGACACACTATATAGTGGTATAGATATAGATATAGATATGGACCTCCTTATTTATTGACCAGCGCAAGGGGAAGAGAGCAACTAATCGAAGGGTACTCCTTTGGGAGCCCCCGCAAGGGTCACTTGGCGTAGTCTAGGAGTGCGCCACTTCCTTCAGATTTTATTTTATTTTCCTGTACGAGCTTTCGTCCTTTGAATGATTTTTTCGGTTTTTTGTCTTTTCTTAGGATTTGGACTAAAAAAATTCAAAAACAATTTACACCAATAACACATATTACTTTTTTTATTTCCATGAGAGACACATTTATTTCTCGTGGAGGCACGGATTTGCTTCTGCAAGAGGCACGGTCATGCCTCTCGGAAAGAAAAAAAAACACATTTTCTTTTATTTCGCTCCACGAGAGGCACGGTCATGCCTCTTGGAAAAGAAAAAACACATTTTTTTCGTTCCACTATAGGCACGAATTTGCTTCCTTGGGAGGCATGGTCGTGCTTCTTGAAAAAGGGAAAAACTGTATGCCTCTTCGGAAAGGGAAATAACATGCTTCCAGTTTGGCTTTTTTCGTCCAGTTTTTTTTGTCAAATTCTTTTTTATCAAAACCCATCAACGTGGGCTCTAGATTGAAGATCTCGACGCGAGGATCCAACGGTGAAATTGGTTCAAGATTTGAAAGTACGGTTTAAGAGATAAAACATTTTGAATAAAAGAATCTACAAAAAAGGGAAAACTCACACTCATGCACATGCATGCAGTGGGTCACTTGTCGCAACCTGGCAAGGGGAGAGTGATCTCTGAAAGGGGAACTCCCCAATTAGTGATTTTTGTGCTCTCTTTTTTCACGCAAGCGAGTAGAATAGCTGAAACGCACACTCTCCCGCCGCGCGCCCTAGTGGGCCGGCCCATCTGGGGACAAGCGCCCCTTTTTTGTTTTTCTACTTTTTTCTTGTTTCATTTTTCTTTTTGCTTATTTAAATATGATTCAGGATTTCCATAAAAACATGTTTAAAAAACTTATATTTTTTTTAAAAAATATCCTGAATTTTCCTGAAAGAATCATCAAGCTTGAAAATTTTGAAAATTTTAAAAAATGTACCAAATTAAAAAAATCAGTAAATGGAAAAATGTCATAAATTAGAAGAAATGATCAAAGATTCAAATAATATTCTTGAATTTTGAATCTGGTTCAGCAATTCATTGATATACAATTATTAAATTTCATGAACTTTTTCAAAATTTTGCTGAACAAATGTTGAATTGGAAGTTTTTTTTAAGCCGATGAACCCTTTTTGAAGTTCATGATTTTTGTGAATTGTGATGGTTTTTCTTAGTTTTATGAAAAAATTGAATTTACTGAAAAAATGAATAATTTTGTGAATTGTGCTGGTTTTCCTTAATTTGATGAACATTTTTGCATTTGATGAATGACTTTTGAGTTCAATAAATAAAAAATGTTCGCAATTTCAAATAGTATTTGTGGATTGGCGAAAAAATGTTTACCAAATGAAAAAAGTGGAAAACATGCTAAAAGAAAATCACAAATATGCATAGACAAAAAAGAAAAACTAAAAAAATGGAAGAGAGATCCTGCGGTACTTGGGCTTGTGTAAAATCACGTAGCGAGAATGGGGGGGTGTGTGTTTGGTCCACAACTATCGACATAGATGGGGAATAGGCGGAATCACTAATTAAGGGACACTCTTTGCAAAGATCACTCTCACCTATCCAGGTTGCGACAAATAGCGCACTGTATGTGCTTATCGCAGCATGGGAGTTTTTTTAGATCCATTTATTCAAAACATTTTATTTTTAAAATTGTGCGTCCAAATCTCGAACTATTTTCACCATTGATTCCTCGCGTAGAGATTTTCAAAACTAGATCCCATGTTGATAGGTTTTGACGAACTTTTTTTCTCACAAAAAAATCCAGAAAAAATTCAAAACGGGAGCACATTCTTTTTCCTTTCCGAAAGAAGCTCGACTGTGGCTCTTGCGGAAGCAAATACGTGCCTCCACAAGAAGTAAATCCCTACCTCTTGTGGAAAAAAAACCAACTCATTTTTTTGGTTTCGAGAGGCACAACTGTGCTACCAGGAAAGCAAATTCGTGCCTCCACGAGAAGTAAAAGTGTGCCACTGGTGAAAGAAAAGAAAATAAAATACTTTTTTTCGTTTCTAAAAGGCACGAACCTGCCTTTTACAGAAGCAATACCGTGCCTCTTGCGGCAGAAAAACACGTGTTTTTCCCGTTTTGCAAGAGGCACCGTCGTGCCTCTCATGGAATCAAACCCGTGCTTCTCGCAAAAGGATAAGAAATAAAAACACGTTTTTTTGTCGTTTTCAAGAGGCACGACCGTGCCTCTCGTGAAAACAAATATGTGCCTCTCGTGGAAGGAAAAGAAAAAAAATAAAACACATTTTTCTCGTTTTCGAGAGGCACGGCTATGCCTCTCGCGGAAGGGGAAAAAAGAAAATGTGTTTTTCATGCAATTTTTTATTTGAATTGTTTTTGTCGAAAAGCTAGGAAGGACCGGTGAAAAACCGAGAGCCGAAAAAACCATCTAAAAAGCCGAAAATGCGTGCTTAAAAAAAGAAAATCGAAGGGAGCGCCTAGTGCGCGCTCTCAGCCCACTCCCAAGTGACCCTTGCGGGGCTCCTGAACGAGCACTCGTTCCTTAGTTGCTCCCGCGAATAGGAGAAGCCACGAGATATAGCAATGGAAATTTAATTAGCCCTCATTGCATCGAATAATTCTAAATTAGTAGGTTTTGTGCACTCTCTATCAGCTTCGCGTCGGCCAGTTATAAGGTAATTTTCCTTTACTGGTGGCAGTTTTCACTACATGTAGAATTTCTAGCTTCAGCTTGTTTTCCACCTTACTATCTTATATTTTCTTCATTTCTTATTTTTCAGCAATTTCTTAGTTATTTTCTAGTAGTTTAGCTTCATGTTTATTTTAGAACTTTCATGAATATTTATAAACAATTATGACATTTTTTAAATACGTGAAATGTTTTTAAATTCATAAGTATTTTTAAGTAATCCACGAGCAATTTAATTTTGTAGATGTTATATTTTTCTTACGAACATTTTGAAATAAAAAACAATTATAATTTTGTTTAAATCCCCTAAATAAAAAGATATAAAATCCAAACATGAAAAGTGTAGATTTTAAAGACCATACAAAAACTGGTGCAAAACAATGGCTGAGGAAGTATTGGGCCCAACCCATATAGCGTGGATGTGTGTTTCACCACAGATACTTCGCTTAAAGCTTAGAATAGGAGATCCCATCATCAAGGCAAGAGAACATTCATCTACACCGGTGCAACGCGTGTTTGACCTACATGCCTCTATCTATCTAAATGGAAAGTGTTTCCGCATTTTTTCCTGAAAAATGGATGAAGTCTTATAAAATGTTCACACATTTTCAAGAAATGGTCATGTAACTAAATAAAGTATTCATGATTTTTTTTTGCAAAGTCTTCACAAAATTTTGAAAAATATTCATGATTTGTTAGGTAAAACATTGTAAGGTGTACTTGAAAAACTATGTTTTGGAAGCATGTTTATGCATAGGGATATGGACTTGGTGTAAGTCAGCTTGAAAAGCAATTCAGGGTCAGTTGAATCTACGAACCGTTGGATTAAAATCCATCGCTCACACGTCGTTTTCTTCCTCCAGCCGACAGATTTCGTCATCCTCCAGCCGCTCTGCCTCTCCACCTCAACCTTCTTGCCTCCCTTCCTCTTCTTCGACCGCGACGGCACGCCTCATTGTCCCTCGCAATGTCGTCCTTGGTTTTGGTGAGAGGGCTCTAACTTATTCGGCCAAAAATCAAATCGAGAAAGCAGTTGTTGTGCCTAGCAGCCAAATGTTATTTTTTGTGAAATGCTTGCACGACTGCGCCACCCTTCTTCCATGATTTCGTCTTGATCCACTAGTTTCTCGACTACCATGCCACAACGCGTGGGAGGCGGAGCTTGCTATGTGCCAGGAAGGCATTGCTCTTGCCTTTTATTCTTGAGACTGATTGCGCGGTTGCTGCACAGATGATTATTATGCAAACGGAGAAGGGTCGTTCACCAGGGGCAGCATTGGTTGAGGAGATTAAATGCCTAGTGAACATGGGCAGGGAGCACGTCATATCCGTGATACGTCGCTCTCGCAATTGGTTCGCGCATAGCTTAGCTCAAATGGGGCATAATTCCACTCACACTGCTGTTTGGCTGAGGTATTTTCCTCAAGAAATCCATGTGTGCTGACTCAAAACGATTGTGATCATCATGATTAAGCAATGCATTTTTTTTCTTGCAGAAAAAAAAAGCAACAGCGCTGCAAGGAAAAATTCACCCTGTGATATTTATTTTCTTGGTAGATCGGTTTGCCATGCTGTCAAAACTAGAGCTAGATACTATGCTGAGTTTTATCCATATGTATGCCCAATTAATTTTTTTTTGAAGGAAAGGGGTTGCCCCCCTGCCCCATTATATAGAATGAAGCAGACAGCACTAGACATCAGTTTTACAAAGTATCATCCGACTACCACATAGCAGCTAAATCAACGATAAAAGCCTAAAGCCAATATAAAGTTTAGAGGCTAGAAGCATAAACGGAGTCTTTTACTTATTACAGAGCAGCAACAGAAATGAGAAACGAAGGAGAACGACAGGAGTGATCCATCATCTCCAACGCCCCGCCTTTCAGTTGGTCTCTCCCAGCATCATCTCCATGCGATCCGGAGGAGTTCCCAACGCCGTTTGTCCAGCAAAAGGATGCATCGTAGCAGTAGAGTCGCCTGCCCATCGTCGCAAAGAACTTTCCATTGGTGTAAAAAGCAGCTTAGTTTTGCAAGAATGCACTTCACACTTCTCAATTTGCGCCCCTGAAAGCAAAACTAATTTCTTAGTCTCCACAGGCTCCACAAGGCAGCAGTTGTCACCATATTTAAGACAACATTTTCCTTATGCATATGCCAGAAGGACACAACATTTCCAAAACAAGAAATTCTGTCGATAGCAAAAGCTTCTGTAACAAATTCCCAAACTTGTTGGGCCACCACACAGTCAAACAACAGATGTTGAACCGTTTCAAATTCAGAGCAAAATAAACAGGAAGGTTCTTCAACTCCCCTCCTTTTCGCAAGATTATCTCTGGTAAGTATCTTATTGTGAACACAAAGCCAAAGGAAAATATGGATGTTCTGTGGACATAAAATTTTCCACATCTTATCACTAACATCAGGAGCTATTCCACTAAAATTGATTTGTTTATAAAAGGATTTAACCGAGAAAGTCCCATTGGGTTCTAAGCCCCAAATCAGGGTATCCATTTCATCCAAAGGAGGTTTTTGCCTGATCACATAAACAAGTTGTTCCCAGCGGTTCATACCACTAAGATCAACACATCTTCTAAAGGTTAATTTTAAATCATTACCATCCCACACTTGAGCAACTGTACTGTCAGTTTGGTTACATATAATAAATAAATTCCAAAATTGTACTTTAAGGGAACAATCCCCCACCCACACATCATGCCAAAAACTAATGAGTTTTCCATCTCCCAGTTTCCATCTATAAAAGGTTTTTGCAGCAGCCAGGGCCCAAGTTATGCTCTTCCAAAAGGAAGAGCCCCCTTCACTCTTAGCCCAGAGCAGGTTAGGAGAATTAACTCTATACTTGTACAAGAGAAGCTTAACCCAATCTGAGTCAGGATTATTAAAAAATCTTTTCCCCCAAGAAGCTAATAAAGCCATATTATACTCTCTAATGTTGGGTACCCCCAAGCCTCCAAATTCCTTCTTCCTAGTAATTAGGCCCCAATTAGCCAGATGGTACTTGCGTTGGTCTCCTATATTCCCCCAAAAGAGGTGAGCCATTTGGGAGTTAATGGCATTAATTGCCCACTTGGGAAACTTGATCACAGACATCAAGTAAGCAGGTATACTAATCACACAAGCACGGAGTAAAATAATTTTCCCTTTATATGTGAGATATCTTCCCAACCAGCCAGATATGCCCTTAATGATTCTATCAATAATAGGTTGTAAATCCTTTTTTTAACTTATCATAGTGCAGAGGCACTCCCAGATATTTAATAGGGAAAGAGCCTTTTCTACAGCAAAATATCTGAGCAAATTCCCTAGCAATTGCATCATCCACATTGATAGTCATGAGATCACTCTTGTGGAAATTAATTTTCATCCCAGACAGGTTTTCAAAACATGACAAAAGCCATTTAAAATTTCTTGCTTTCTGAGTAGAGTTCTCTAAAAACAGTAAAGTGTCATCTGCATATTGCAGACTAACCACACCTCCAGGAATCACATGAGGCAGAAGCCCAGATATTAAGTTTTGAGAAGCAGCCTTTTTGAGCACTTTAGTAAACACATCAGCAACCAAGTTAAATAACAAAGGGGAGTGAGGATCCCCTTGTTTGAGACCTTTACCTCCTACAAAGTAGGGCCCAGTAGTGTCATTTATTCTCACACTGAACGTGCTATTGATGAGAGTACTTTTGATCCAAGAAATCCACTTTGGACCAAAACCTCTCGAGTGAAGCATATCAAATAGGAACTCCCAACTAACTCTATCATACGCTTTCTCGTAATCCAATTTAAGAACTAAACCATGTGAGCCTGATTTTTAAATTTCATGGATCACCTCATGTGCCATGACCACACTCTCCAGGATGTATCTCCCCTTAATGAAAGCAGTTTGATTAGAAGAAATTAATCTACGTCCAACGGGGGATACCCTATTGGTCATGGCTTTAGAAAAAAATTTAACCCCACAATTGCTCAGACTTATAGGGCGAAACTTCTTCATCTCTCTGGCATCAGGTTCTTTTGGAATGAGAACAATCAAGGCAAAGTTCAAACGTTGTAAATCTAGCTTGCCCTCTTCAAAGTCTCGACCGGGGCCATGAAGTCAGTTTAATAACCTCCCAAAGGTTTGGTAAAACAGAAAGGATAGTCCATACGGGCACAGGCGCCATGGGCATAAGACCCAAAGATTGCCTCTTTAATTTCTTCCTCAGAGAAGTTCTTTTGCAAATGGTCGTTCTCCTCTTGAGTAACCAACTCATTTTCCGCCCAGAAGGAAGGACCGAGGCAAATATTGTGTTTATTTTCAAAGCAGAACAAGTCTTTATAATAGGTGGTAGCTACCCCCAACATTTCCTGAGTGGTGTAAACTGGACCATTATCCCCAATTAACTCGGAGAGATGATTTTTCCTATGTCTATGGTTGGCCAAAGCGTGGAAATAGGCATTATTCTTGTCCCCATCAATAATTCGACGATCTCTAGATCGCTGCCACAAGGCAGTTTCCTCTTTGCTCCAGATTTGAGCAAGTTCTTTTTTAATTTCTTCCATCCTGACTCTATCTCTATCATCAATCTGGTTTCTCTCAGAGAACACGTCAAGAATGTCGAACTCGAGCAAAAGCTCCCTCTTCTTTTTTTTACTAGCTGCTTCAATGTTAATACTCCACCCTCGAGCTTTCTTCCTAAATAGCTTACTCTCATTCATCCAAATATCTATAGCTGTTTTTCCAGGAACCAGGGTGTTCCAGGTGTCAATCACCATTTTTTTAAAATCAGGGTGGTCAAGCCACCATTTCTCAAAATGAAAAATCCTGGGGGAGGTAACCCTCCGCGCCCCTGCGTCTAAAAGCAAAGGTGCATGGTCACTCCCCACCCGAGGAAGTGCAGAAACTACTGACAAAGGAAAATGAGCATCCCAGGAAAGAGAAGTAAAAACTCTATCTATAGTGGCAAAAATAGGGTTGTCTTGGTTATTACTCCAAGTATACTTCCTATTAGCCACATTGATCTCCATAAGGAACCATTTATTAATCCAATCATTGAAGAGGTACGAAAACTGATTATTAATAACACCATTATTCTTGTCAGCCGTGGACCTGACTAAATTAAAATCACCCCCAAGCAAAACTGGGTAAGTGAGCCCCTCCATAACCTCATGCAATTCAGCAATGAATTCTAGTTTAAATTCATTATAAGATGTACCATATACAGCAATAAGATGCCAAATGAAACCATCTGCTTTATTTTTCAGAGTTGCAACAATGCAAGATTTCTTATTAACAAAACCAATAACTTCAAACAAATCATTTCTAAGACCCACAAGGATCCCACCAGCCGTGTTAATCGCAGGCAGATAATGCCAATCAAATATTGTCCTGCCAGCTATGTTGTTAAGGATATGATTATCAATGCTCTCTCTTTTGGTTTCAGAGAAACACAAGAAATCCACCTGGTTATTACAAATGAAATCTCCTAGGCACTGAATTTTTCCAGGTTGACCTAGACCGCGAATATTCGAAAAAGCTCCTATCATTTAACTTTAAAAGGGTGGGATAAGCCATAAGGCTTTTTCTTATTATTCAAGCTTGGGCATTCCATATCTGAACCAGCAGTGCCAACTGATCCAGTATATGGTAGCTCCTCATTCCTAGGAACAGAGGTAGGAACATTCAGTTCCAACAAATCTAAATTGTCAGGGAGAACAATCTCTGGGTTTTCATTAGCAAATTGCAGGCATCTAATTTTTTCCTTGTCAATTAGGTCAAGAATAATTTCTTTTTGCTCTTCCTTACTATTACCAATACAAAGATCCACTTTAGTAGTATAAGAAACAAGTTCATTAGGGTCAAGGGTAGCAAATGATTTACCTTTAAATGTAGCTGGTATTTCCAAGTTCTTCTTCATCATGTATGCAGCTGCCTTATCCATGATCTTAGTATTTCCTTGAATTCTGGTCATAGGTTTATTAGCCAGAACTGGGCCCCATGTAGGTGAGTTTTTGACACTGGGTTTCTTCTTGACAACTGTGTCAGCTTTCTCAAGTGAGTGCAGTAATGATCTTTTTACTGAGTTCATTGCCAGGGTTAAATCCTCAGGTAAGCACTCCATTTCAGTGTTGGTGTTTTCTTCTTCCACATCAGACTCTACCATCTCAAACTTGTTAAGCTGCTCAGAGCAGTAGTCCAGATGGACTGACAGCGCATCAGACCTTGCGAACCTCGGAGTTGTTTCTGTTTCATCTCCATCAGATTTCATAGGCGTCTTGTCCATGAGGTCATCAGCTTGTTTTCCTTGCCTTGCATTTATCATATTAAACGAATTGAATTCCACTGCAGAAGCAGTCACTAGAGCCATGGTTTTGTTCGAGCTAGTGGAGGGGACTTTTTGGTAGGGAAGTTGGCCTTGTCCAGTTCGTCAATAGCCTCATCTTCACCACCATCCATGTCTTTTTTATCCTCATCACCTTTATTGTTATTTTCCTCATTTTCCTCCAGATTATCCATACCTGTATCGTCATCACCTCCATTAGAGTCCTCACCATCCTGCTCAAACCCTTCCACTGTAAAAAACAGCAGGTAGAGTTTCTTTTTCATTTCCACCAACCTTTCATAAGGAATCTTCCTAGGGTCTCTGCAGGCAACCTTGACTCGGATAGTTTCATAAAAACTCTTGAAAATACGATTCCAGTCAACATCCACCAGAATCCCAAAACATGCTGTGATCTGAGCAAAGACTTTCCAAGCACACCATTTAGGCGGAATCCCCTCGATCTGTACCCAAGCTTCAGTAAGTGCTCCAAACTCATCCAACATTCCTTCCCATTCACAAATTTTGACAGACACCCCAGCAATAGGTAGCTCAAATGGTGGGAACTCAATTAGATCATCTACATTTTTCCAAGGTGGAAATCTCAGCAGAAACTTCTTGTTCTCTAGTTCCCTGATCTGCCACGACCACTCTTTGTTCTTACAAAAGATCCCGTTGAGCTGGGTGAGCAGATCTGAGGCAGAAACCTCGCCCTTAACCACCTTGAGAACAACACAATTTTTGTAATTCAGCCAGCTAGATTCGGCCGCTATAGGAACCTCAATATGATAGAAACCCAGACCCGAGGCTGCACTTCCAAAGTAAGTAGCAGCCGGTTGAGGTTTTGCCCAAGCCGCGCAGTTGTTGACGTTATGATTACCAGCACAGATAAAGCATTTTTTTTGGCTCCGCGCAATTACCCACGTAGTGACCAGGCCAACTACAATTGAAGCAGATCATATCTTTGCACTTTGGGTCGAGGATTTGTACCGATGGAGGGGGAGGAGGTGGTGGTGGGGCTGCAGCCGCCGGAGCAGCTTGTGCAGAAATCCCCTGGGTCGATTTGGGCGGCCCTTGTTGCCCTGGTTTTCCAGTAACCAAGGAAGAGGAAGAATTCCCCTCTTGCAGGTTGGACTTCTTCCCCGGCGGTGGCCGGCGATTCCTTTGCGCCATCTGCCCACGATTTTCCATCCCTCCCTTAACTGCTTCAACGAACAATCTAGGAAAACCTAATCCCTCACCAGAGATCTTGAAAGAAGTAGGAATAGGATCAAAAGGTCCTACAGAGGAGATCGGGTGACAATCTTGGACCGAGAATTTTCTTGATAAGAACAAATCCTTCCTGATCCAAAAGAGATTGGGGATGGCGAAACTAGGTTTTGGGGTTCTGTCTAGGTTTATGTGGCGGCGGTGTGGTTCGGGAAGGACAACCCACGGTGACCAAAAAATCCGCCACCTCCTCCCAGTTCCGCTCGCCAAAGTAGAAAACGTCTTTTGGCCCCCCGCTTTCTTCCTAACCACACATCCAGTTACCAACGCGGATGGGGTAGGAGTCGATCCACTCCTTTGCAGCGACTGATTTGAAATCAGCCCCGCCCTCCTCATGAAACGAGTTCATCAGAGACACTACAATTCACTGGATTCAGATTTTCACACGAAACATGTTGCAGTCCAGACGAGGATGAGGAAGTAAGAGGACTAACCGAAGGGACAACCTGTAACACCCCGGGTGTCACGCTATAGTAAACTCCTGTTAATGGTGCCACGTCATCATAATTAATTTTTGCTAATCTTCCCTTTGTTCCAAACCGACCTTAAATTAAATTTTTTTTAAAGACAAGTCAAATTATTTTCCCTCGAACTATAAAAATAAAATGTCCGAATAGTTCTATAAATACCCCAGATCATTTTCTTGTGGAACTAACTTCATTTGACTCACAGATAAATCCCTAGAATTTTATAAGTGTTCCAACATCAAATAAATTGGTCCTTTCAAAAATAAAGGATTAATTGTACGCTACAAAATGCCCCTATACTTTGTGGTTAGATCCCAAAGCATTGCAAGGTATTTATGTGATAAGTTTCATGTGCAACAAAATTCTTTTGAATTTAATTAAAATGTGAAACAGTGCCTAACAACACTCGTCCATTGCTCAGATGGCCGCGTGCCGAGCATCCGCTGTCTCCCCCGCGAGGATAAGGATGGCACCCGATTCCCCTATGCCCATGGACGAACCCTAGCCCCCCCCCCACTTCCCCTTTCCCTCGCTCTCTCTCTTCTCCCGCGTGAAACCGCCCGCTGGTCGCCATGGCGCGACCACCATGCTCCCGCTCCGCGAGAAGCGCCGGAAGGACCGCCACGGTCCGCCGTCCATCTCGAGGACCGAATCGGCGGGAAGGCTCGTACACTCGCCATCGACACCATCTTCATCTTGTACATCGTCGCGGCCTCGTCGTCGATCCGCATCACCCCATCCACCCCAGCCTCGTACGAGCTCACCACCGACCTCCTCTCGGTGAGCAGCGCCGATCCCGCCTTTCCCCATAGTTTCCGTCGGCGTAGGCCACCGCCCGACCTTCCTGCCCAGAGTTGCGCTACTCGCACTCCTGGCAGGCTCACGGCCTCGGCACAACAATCTGCGCCCAGCATAGCGCCTGGGCCGCGCCTTGCCTCGCCTCAGCCACCTGCGGCTAGCCGCCTTGCCCCTGGCCCCCTGCTTCTCCTCCGTGCCACTGCCACGACCACCACAACCACCTCCCCCAGCTGCTGCAGCCGTGGCAGCGTCGCCGGGAGGTCAGCAGACCCGCCCTCCTACTCGGCCGGCGGCCGATGGCCATGACCTCGCCCTCGCCGCCTCGGCTAGCCCTACCGCTAGTCCGTCCGGCCGCCGTGGCTGCCGGCGCCTTGTGCCCTGTGAGCCCGGCCGTGGCCACTGCCTCTGCTGGCCGGCCTGTTGGTTAGTGGGGATAACCCCCTCCCGACACTAACCCACTCCCTAACCGCTCAGCGACCCGTGGGCCCAAGGCCACTAACTTAATCTGAGGCAATAACTTATTTTAATAAAAACTATTAAAGTATGTGTCACTTACACATGGCCCCACGAGTCGGTTTGACTAGTCAACGATCAACTGTTGAGTCTTGGTGAGCTCTGACTCAGCCCTCCTGGACCCACTTGTCAACCTGTGTACACTTTTGTGTACACGGTGCTGTGTGCACTTAGCAATTCCGCATTTTTTTGGATTAAAATTAATTCCTATATATAAATAAAACTTTGGAAAATAATAGAAAATAAACCGTAGCTCAGATGAAAATGTTTTCTACATGAAAGTTGCTCAGAATGACGAGACGAATCCGGATACACCTTCTGTTCGTCTGTCACATGTCCCTAGCATAGCAAACATGCAACCTTTCCCCTCTGGTTCATCTGTCTGATAGACGTCCGGGACCGGGAAAACTTTCCCGGATGTTTCTCCCATCGCCAGTAAAGCCTAGCACTGCGTTAGAATACCTCTAGCCCCGCTTGTAATCATGTTGTGCATATGTTTGCCTGTATTTACTGTTTCTTCCCCCTCTTCTCTCCGGTAGACCCCGAGACAGCCGCTGATGCCGCTGTGATCAACTACATCGACGACGACCCCTCCTTCTTGTCTGAGCAACCAGGCAAGCCCCCCCTTTGATCATCCCGATATCGCCCATTCCATTCTCTCATGCTTGCATTAGATTTTGCTACTGTTATTGTTTGCTCCTATTCTGCTGCATAGCCTGTTTATTGTAACCTGCTATTGTTACCTACCTGCTTATCCTAAACTGCTTAGTATAGGTTGGTTAGAGACCCATCAGTGACCCCCCACTTGACTCGACTGCCCCGCTGGATTATCAGAAGACCCGATCAACGGGATCGAAGACCAGGACCCGACACCTCACGTCACATCACGCCCCTTCGTTGCTCGACTCTGCGGTGTTACTATTGAGTCGAGGGTGAGACCTCTCAAGACGCCGATGTTAACTTTGTAGTGTGGCTATTCGGTCGTGGTCATCAAGGGTGATTTCCTTCTTAACCACTTCCGATACGGCTCTGTCGTGCAACCCCTCAAGTGTGAACCTCGAGGGTGAATCTTCTTACGTTCACCTTGATGATTACATCGAGAGGAATTCACCGGGGGTGATTCCTCAGGCTTTCCCCTTGATGTTTAGACACACAGTTACTATGATTACTATGACTTTACACTGAGCCATGTTACTAAAGACGGTCGACCACGAGGGGTACCCGCGAGCTTAATTGCAGTGATGTGGAGACAGGTTGACACGGAGGGTGCCGCGAGATAATTACGAGGCGTGGCGGGCATTCCTAGCCCTTGCCGCAAGTCCTCGAGGCAGGCAACGGGTCACATCTTCGTGAGTCTCGCTTGTTACAGCGTTCCTAATCCACTACGATTTGGATATTTGATCCAGGGCCTCGGCCCGATAGCACTAACCATCACGTGGGCATAGTATGGGCGTTCTGCGTCGTATACATCAGCGAAGCTTAATAGGCGTCGGCGACCGAGTGGCGCGCGGGTTGGACCACGTGGCGCTGCCTTGTTGAAGGAGGTAGCTAGGTCTGCTCACCGCCGCGACGCATAGCATAGCGTGCAGGAGTTCCGGGAGATGGCCCATGACCCCGGGGCATTGGTTTAGTCCAGCGTCTTGGCCTCTCTATTAAGCCTAGGTCGGGTTGCGGCGTATTGTTTGGCGAGGCGGGCATGACCACGGAAAGTGTGTCCGGCGGAGTTAAGCGGCGTGGTGGGTAAGTTGGTGCACCCTGCAGGAAGAACTAATCTATGCATAGCCTGTCCTACGGTAACGGACACTTGGAGTTGTATCCCGATCGATACAACTAGAACTGGATACTTGTGATGAGAATTGGATGGTGATGAGAAATGGATTGTGATGATAACTGAATAGTATGGCTCTGGGATTTCTTTCTCGCAGGGAGTCGAGAAAGGATCTCCGGCCGAGGTTGATAACACTACTACTACTTTACTTTATGCTACTCTACTCCCTCCTGATTGCTGCAAGATGGTGGTTTTCCAGAAGATGCTAGTCTTCGATAGGACTAGGCCTTCTCTCTATTCTGGCATTTCTGCAGCCCAGTACACATATATAGCCTTCCTTTGATAATGTTGCATATGTAGTGTAGATCCTTGCTTGCGAGTACTTTGGATGAGTACTCACGGTTGCTTTGCTCCCTCTTTCCATTCTTCTCGGATCTTGCAACGGATGGTGGAGCCAGGAGCCAGACGACACCTTTGACGACTGCTACTACCCCGAGGGCGCCTACTACCACGTGATGGAGACCGTCGATGACCAGGAGTAGTTAGGAGGCTCCCAGGCAGGAGGCCTTGCCTTTTCGATCGTAGATGCTTTTGTGCTAGCCTTCTTAAGGCAAACTTGACTAACTTATGTCCTGTTCTCGATATTGTTGCTTCCGTGACTCTTGTGTATTCGAGCTTATGTATTCGAGCCCTCGAGGCCCCTGGCTTGTAATATAAAGCTTGTATTATTTTCAATTTGTGTCTAGAGTTGTGTTGTGATATCTTCCCGTGAGTCCTTGATCTTGATCGTACACATTTGCGTGTATGATTAGTGTATGATTGAATCGAGGGCGTCACAAGTTGGTATCAGAGCCGACTGCCTGTAGGTAGCCCCCTTTCCAACTCCTTGGCCAAAGTTGAGTCTAGTCATCCAAAACTGTTTTACTAACTTGGCTGTGTGGCTTACGGGCCCACGTCGCCATTGGGTGGTATTAGGATATTTTATTCCTCGTCTATACTCTGGGATTCTGATCTCTCCTTTATCCGGGTTAAATATTTTACTAACTATGACATTAAGTTCTCGTACCCACTTCCTCCTGGAGAGCCCTGGCATTATCAATGATCGCTTGCTTCGCCAGAAGATCTGCGGATACTGCTCGATGTTTCTCGAGGCCTCGTGCCAAGCGCCTTGCAGTTCGACCACCGATAATCCCTCGAATAACATCCTTGCCGCTTGTACCTTCATCCCTAGTTGCTCTGTTATTACAAGATACCACTAGTACTCTCCGTTGTTTGAGAATCCTTTGTGCCTTCGCTTTGCGACTTCTTTTTGAACTGCGGATAATTCACTTAACAGGGTTCGTTCTTCCCGATTGATCATATGCTTTCCAAAATACCTGAAAATGCTATCTGATCTTTCAAAAATCCTCTGCAGCCTATTACTCTTGATTCTTCTTGCCTCCTTGCATTATGGATAATCCCATAAGTCTAGTAATCTTATTGGCATCCTTTGTCACTATCCTTTTGAGCCCGTTAATTCAATATGTTGCGGATGCTCGCAATCCTCAGTCGGATCATAGAACATCCTTCCGGCTTGGAAGTCATTTGACCAAGAGCTGTTTATCGACCAATCAAATTGTTGTCGATTGTATCCCTAAGGCTATTCAACTTACTCATCTTTTGATCAGAGCCTCTGCTTCAGATCTTCTGATTTGAAAATCGTAATTCCTTTGTATTCAAGCTTTGAAGTTATCCAGTTATATCTATAATCCGATGCCTTTGCATTCTTTCTTCTTCTAGTTGAGTACTGATGCTCACATCAGATCCTATGTGGACCGCCAGATCCTTTATTGGATTTTATCCGACAATGTCCTTCATATTCAAAGAACCTCGTGAAGTTCTTTCCCAGATACATAATGCCTTTGGTAATTGTATCCTCTCCTTTTGCCAACCATGCTCTGCTTTCAAGCTTGTGTTGTTTACTTCTGAAGTTTGTGGAATAGGTTCCTAAGATTCCCCTATGGGTTGAACCTATGCTTCCCATAATCCGTTTGAACCCGAGAGTTTTAACGAGTCTTACTCTTCTGGTGTTTAGCCAGATAACATTTCAACACTACAACTTCATCGAAAGTGAAAAGTAAATGAAATGATATGCATTGAAGAAGTGGGAGTCGACCTTGAACTTTGTGTTCATGCCCATGGACCCGATGTAGATCTTATCATGGAAGCTTCTCTTAAAATTAATTATCCCCATGGTATAAGATCATCTTATATTTGGGATTTGATCCTTTGCAACCGTGGTTCTGACCATGAGTGTTCCCCTTTGATCCCATTTCTCGGACAAGTCAAAGTACTCACCTTCTGCAGATCAATACATCTCCGCAACCTCTATTTTGATCTTCCTTTGGTTATTACCCTCCAGTATCTCAAGGATATCAAAAGACCGTGTTGCTTCCTATGAGTCTTCATCTAGTATTGCTTCTCACCGGTTTCATATTTCCCCTGGGTTCTGATTTATTAGTCACTCAAGAACACCGATGAGTGAATCGATCCCGCACTCCGAATCAATAACTCTAAGTGATTTTCGTTGCTTACGAGTTAAATAATCCCTCAAGTCATTCCTAGCCTGATCGGGTATATCATTATCGTGTTAATTTTAAGCTGTGCTACCTGGTCCTTATTCACGGGCACAACTTTTCAACGATGAGCGAAGCTTACGTCGATCTTCCTCATCTTATCATTCCGCCTTGAACAGCAAGCTTGATTTCGAGTTTGTGACGTACTCGTGGTTCCAATAATATTTCGCTTCATCATTCCTTTGACTTGATGTCATCGCCGATCGATTACTTCTTCATGAAATCTCTCGACAATTGTGTCATGATCGTCATCAACAATCTGAGCTCTTCCAGGATATCAATCGAATTCGTGATGAGAAATACCATCCTTGCCCGTCGTTGGTTTGTGTTATCATCGACAACATTCTTGTCTTCCCCCCCAACACAAACTTATTCATAAATTTTGGAAATACATCCTTTTGACATGTCGATTGGATTCTTGCTGAATCCTCGGCCACCTCCTCATATTTTCCTTGCTGAAATTATATGACTTATTTTATAAGTTGTTCGGATGAATCCTTTTGTGTTTCGAAGTCCGACCTTTACATTGACCATATCGATGCTATCTTGAAGCATCACGGTGGTACTCAAACATCAACGAACATTGAAAGCACAATGCTAAATGTTTCTTGATCAGTTACCCTAACACCGCTGTATGGGTAATATAATGATTCTTCCCTCTCCCCATTATCTAATGCTTTTGAACTTGTTGTCCTCTCATGCATATCCTGCTCCGCTTTTCCTTGGGAAGGATATACTCCCAACTCTTATGTGTAAATACATTTTCCTTTCCATTGGTATGTTTAACCCTTCTTGTGATCTATATGATACAAGAAGTAATAATTCCCTGCTTATGTAAACGCCTCGGTGTACAACTCTATCAGTAAGACCCTGTTACTATTGCTGATGACATTCCGGTAACCATCGATGGACGAGAACCTTGCCTATAGGTCCGCCTCATTCAACGAGCAGGAAAATGGTTCTCTTCGTCCCTCGCCCTTGGTACCAACATTGTTGCCAACATAACAGACATGCTATTCTTTGACATGCCTCGCTATCATGGCCATGCAAGATGTCAGCACCCTTCCTACTTTTAACCCACATGGTGGGCCCATAACCACAGTTCCACAGATCGAACCTTGACTCTCCTGTACATCCCTCGCTTCCAAAGTTATTCCTCTGATTGGCTTTGTGTGTTGTCATGAGCCACCGTCCAGAGATGATATATTCGATGCTCTGAACCCCTTCTCACACTCTGTTCGGTATCGATCGTTTGTCCATTCGTTTGAAACTTCCTATTGTACCTTCATATTTTGCTCTCGATGTTTTCTAAAGTTTCAACTCGAGAGATACTCCTGCCACATTCCCTGGTTTGTTCACCAGATAATTAACCCTATAAGGGCCAGTTCTCCCGAAGTTACTCTTTACTTCCCCACTTAAATCTCGGGACGAGATTTCTTGTAGTGGAGGAGATTTGTAACACCCCGGGTGTCACGCTATAGTAAACTCCTGTTAATGGTGCCACGTCATTATAATTAATTTTTGCTAATCTTCCCTTTGTTCCAAACCGACCTTAAATTCATTTTTTTAAAAGACAAGTCAAATTATTTTCCCTCGAACTATAAAAATAAAATGTCCGAATAGTTCTATAAATACCCCAGATCATTTTCTTGTGGAACTAACTTCATTTGACTCACAGATAAATCCCTAGGAATTTTATAAGTGTTCCAACATCAAATAAATTGGTCCTTTAAAAAATAAAGGATTAATTGTACGCTACCAAATGCCCCTATACTTTGTGGTTAGATCCCAAAGCATTGCAAGGTATTTATGTGATAAGTTTCATGTGCAACAAAATTCTTTTGAATTTAATTAAAATGTGAAACAGTGCCTAACAGTTGAGAGCAGAAAGATATTAAAAAAAAGATGAGGTGGATCACTGTGCACTTAGGCCCAATGTGCACAACACAGGCCCAGCCCACCCCAGCACCTTCTCCTATCTCTGTTCACAAGGCGTCTTTGGACGAACAACACTCGTCCATTGCTCGGATGGCGCGTCGAGCATCCGCTGTCTCCCAGCGAGGATAAGGATGGCACCGATTCCCCTCCCATGGACGAACCCTAGCCCCCCCACTTCCCCTTTCCTCGCTCTCTCTCTCTCTCTTCTCCCGCGTGAAACCGCCGCTGCCTCGCCATGGCGCGACCACCGTGCTCCCACGCGCGAGAAGACGCCCGGAAGGACCGCCACGGTCCACTTTGTCCATCAAGGACCGAATCGGCGGGGAAGGCTCGTACACTCGCCATCGCCACCATCTTCATCTTGTACATCGCGCGGCCTCGCCGTCGATCCGCATCACCCCATCCACCCGGCCTCGTCGAGCTCACCACCGACCTCCTCTCGGTGAGCAGCGCCGATCCCCGCCTTTCCCCATAGTTTCCGTCGGCGACGCCACCGCCCGACCTTCCCGCCCAGAGTTGCGCTACTCGCACTCCCAGCGCGACCAAGCTGCGCCCAGCCGCCCGCCCGAGCGCTTTGCCTTGCCTCGCCAGCCACCCAGCCTGCTCGCCCGCCTTGCCCTTGTTGCCGCTGCTTCTCCTCTCGTGCCACTGCCGCCGGCCACCACAACCCCCCAGCAGCTGCAGTGACGCCCTCCTACTCCGGCCGGCACGATGGCCATGGCCTCGCCCTCGCCGCCTCGGCTATCCCCACCGCTAGTCCGCCGCCGGCGCCGTGGCTGCCTGGCGCCTTGTGCTCTGCATGAGCCCAGCCGTGCGGCCACCGGCCTCTGCACTGGGCGGCCTGTTCGGTTAGTGGGGATAACCCCCCTCCCTGACACTAACCCACTCCCTAACCGCTCACTGACCCGTGGGCCCAAGGCCACTAACTTAATCTGAGGCAATAACTTATTTTAATAAAAAACTATTAAAGTATGTGTCACTTACATGGCCCCACCGGTCAGTTTGACTAGTCAACGATCAAGCTGTTGATCGCTGACTGGCTGCTGACTCAGCCCCTCCAGGACCCACTTGTCAACCTGTGTACACTTTTGTGTACACGGTGCTGTGTGCACTTAGCAATTCCGCATTTTTTGGATTAAAATTAATTCCTATATATAAATAAAACTTTGGAAAATAATAGAAAATAAATCGTAGCTCGATGAAAATGTTTTCTACATGAAAGTTGCTCGAGCAGCGAGGCGAATCCGGATACACCGTCCGTTAAATGTCATCACACGTCCCTAACATAGCAAACATGCAACCTTTCCCTATGGTTCATCTCGTCGATAGGCGTCCGGGACCGGAAAACTTTCCGGATGTTTCTCCATCGCCGATAAAGCCTAGCACTGCGTTAGAATACCTCTAGCCCGCTTGTAATCATGTTGTGCATATGTTTGCTGTATTTGCTGTTTCTTCCCCTCTTCTCTCCGGTAGACCCGAGAGACAATTACGATGCATTTGTGATCAACTCGTCGACGACGACCCTCCTTCTTATGCGAGCAACCAGGCAAGCCCCCTTTGATCATCCGATATCGCCCATTCCATTCTCTCATGCTTGCATTAGATTTTGCTACTGTTATTGTTTGCTCCTATTCTGCTGCATAGCCTGTTTATTGTAACCTGCTATTTTTACATACCTGCTTATCCTAAACTGCTTAGTATAGGTTGGTTAGAGACCCATCAGTGACCCCCACTTGACTCGACTGCCCCGCTGGATTATCAGAAGACCCGATCAACGGGATCGAAGACCAGGACCCGACACCTCACGTCACGTCACGCCCCTTCGTTGCTCGAATCTGCAGTGTTACTATTGAGTGCTGAGGGTGAGACCTCTACAGCACTTCTGATGCTAACCTGTAGTGTAGCTATTCGGTCGTGGTAATCGAGGGTGATTTCCTCCTTAACCACTTCCGATACGGCTCTGTCGTGCAACCCCTCAAGTATGAACCTCGAGGATGAATCTTCTTACGTTCACCTTGATGATTACATCGAGTGGAATTCACCGGGGGTGATTCCTCGGGCTTTCCCCTTGATGTTTAGACACACAGTTACTATGATTACTATGACTTTACACTGAGCCATGTTACTAAAGGCGGGTCGACCACGAGGGTACCAGCGAGCTTAATTGCGAGTGATGTGGAGACAGGTTGACACGGAGGGTGCCCGCGAGATAATTACGAGGCGTGGCGGGCATTCCTAGCCCTTGCCGCAAGTCCTCGAGACGGGCAACGGGTCACATCTTCGTGAGTCTCGCTTGTTACAGCGCGTTCCTAATCCACTACGATTTGGATATTTGATCCGAGGGGCCTCTGGCCTGATAGCACTAATCATCACGTGGGCATAGTATGGGCGTTCTGCGTCGTATACATCAGCTGAAGCTTAATAGACGTCAGCGACTGAGTGGCGCGCGCCGGGTTGGACTGCGTAAGCGCCTGCCTTGTTGCAGGAGGTAGCTAGGTCTGCTCACCGGCCGCGTACGCAACATGCAGGAGTTCCCGGGGAGATGGCCCATGACCCCTGGGGGCATTGGTTTAGTCCGGCGTGCTGGCCTCTCTATTAAGCCTAGGTCGGGTTGCGGCGTATTGTTCGGCCGAGGCCGGGCATGACCCTAGAAAGTGTGTCCGGCCGGAGTTAAGCGAGCGTGGTGGGTAAGTTGGTGCACCCTGCAGGAAGAACTAATCTATGCATAGCCCGTCCTTGATAGCGGACACTTGGAGTTGTATCGATCGATACAACTAGAACTGGATACTTGTGATGAGAATTGGATGGTGATGAGAAATGGATTGTGATGATAAGCTGAATAGTATGGCTCGGGATCGTGGAGTCGAGAAAGGATCTCGGCCGAGGTTGATAACACTACTACTACTTTACTTTATGCTACTCTACTCCTCCCGATTCTGCAAGATGGTGGTTTTCGGAAGATGCTAGTCTTCGATAGGACTAAACCTTCTCTCTATTACGGCATTTCGCAGCCAGTCCACATATGAGACTTCCTTTGATAATGTTGCATATGTAGTGTAGATCCTTGCTTGCGAGTACTTTGGATGAGTACTCACGGTTGCTTTGCTCCCTCTTTCCATTCTTCTCGGATGCTGCAACCAGATGGTGGAGCCCAGGAGCCAGACGACACCTTTGACGACTGCTACTACCCCGAGGGCGCCTACTACCACGTGATGGAGACCGTCGATGACCAGGAGTAGTTAGGAGGCTCCCAGGCAGGAGGCCTTGCCTTTTCGATCGTAGATGCTTTTGTGCTAGCCTTCTTAAGGCAAACTTGACTAACTTATGTCATTCTCTCGATATTGTTGCTTCACGACTCTTGTGTATTCGAGCTTATGTATTCGAGCCCTCGAGGCCCCTGGCTTGTAATATAAAGCTTGTATTATTTTCAATTTGTGTCTAGAGTTGTGTTGTGATATCTTCCCGTGAGTCCTTGATCTTGATTGTACACATTTGCGTGTATGATTAGTGTACGATTGAATCGAGGGCGTCACACAACCCTTCCAATCACACCAGGCACATCTGTTCTATCGTTTCCCTCCCCAAAATCGGTGTGGGAATCCCCACCAAAACAAGCTTCGGAATGAACAATTTGTAGAGCAATCGAACGAGAGTTGGATTGCATGATTTTTACCTTGGTGCGGGGCTTCTCCCATGATCGCTTCAACCATGGCGGAGGTTCAGAGTGGAGCCCCGATCATTCTGCATACAGTAGGCGTGATGAGCTGCCTGCGAGGGCCATGCGCCGGGTGTTGATGCTTGAGGAGTTACAGGGAGGACGGTCCCCGGCAGCTCTTCCGGTGGGATGTTGGCGTCTGCAGACCGGTGGGGGTCGTATGTTGAGCCTTGATGGATTCCTCGTCTTGAAGCGCGCCCACCGCGCCGCCTGCCTTGGATCCGGCGATTTCGCCTCCTGGATCGCCCAGAAGATGAGCTCGAAGTCCATCCCTCCGTCGTCGCCCGCAAAGCACGCGCGCTCCTCGAACGTCGCAAATCGGAGGACCTCCAGGAGGATATCGGGCCAGCTGGCGCGGTTCGGGAACCTCTCCCTTACCACCCGCTGCATCTCCGCAGATGCCTCCGGCGACGACGCGTCGATCTCCGGCATCATCGTCACCGATGGCGGCGGCGGCGGCTGAGACGGGGCTGCCACCTGATGCGCGGGCCGCAGCCTCCGTGCCCTCGTTCCGCGCCGCGCTCCCCCCACCATCATGCTCGTCGGATTTGGCCGTGGGAGGTTGCAGGGATGGGTCGCCCGATCTGATATGTGGAGGAGATGGATGGGGATTGGGGGTAGATAAGCTCACGGTGGCCGCGACGCCATTAATGTTGGTAGGTGGGGTTCGCTCCCCCCGCTCCCTCGTCGCTCATGCATATCTCTTAATGAATTTCTTTTGCCCAATTAATTTTGGTAGATATATCTTCGTCATTCGTGTCATTAACGTTACCCATTGCCTTAATTTCCAACAAATCCTGCTATCGTTTTTTTAACATAGTATAAAGGCAAACGCTCATATACACGCGCATACACTCATCCCTATGAACGCGCACACACATACCCTATCCTTATGATCACCTCCGAAAGGCTAAGCCGGCATATCATCTTGAAATTTACGAAGTCACCGTACGTAGGTACCTCGTCATTGACGGGATAAATCCAGAAATAAATGCGAGCTCCAGGATTTGAACCATGATGGGCTGGGGATACAACAGTCCCTCTAACCATCCAACCACAGATTGGTTCGCCAAATCCTGTTATCGTTACTGTGTTTCTCAGGTGGACGTGCGTTGCGTGCTAGTACAACTGAACAACAATCTAATACTCCATCCGTTTCAAAATAAATGAGTATATCCATGTCACCTACTCACCTGTCAGTCTGAAACACTCAGCACAGCTAAAGACTGACTGAAACTACTCGGAGGCACGCATGTGGACTGGACGCACAAACTGGCGGTCGTTCCAGGGTCAAGTACGTGGGTCTGGCTGGCTCCCTTTCCCACGGGTCAAGTAGTTGTCCGGTCACGCTTCTTCACATGGCGAAACCGGTCAGTTTCACCTCAACTTCAACACGGGTTTCTCGGTGATCACCGGCCAATTTCCGTTGGAACTGTGGAGCAAAGTACTCCTACATGTGATTTTTCCGGGAAATCACCACGCACATAGGCGCTGTTACGTCAACGGTGTTTCTCGTCGTAAACAAAGCAGAAGAAGCAGCGCAATGACGAGCTCCAACTCAAACTAAAATTACTTGGAACTATCACATGTCGCATCAGACGCTTTATTAATATTTAAAGTAGAGGACCGTTTGTTTTTCTAGCCCATGAACGCGCGTGCTGCTGCTAATTAAAATGCCGCGGTAGGTGGTGAAAGTTTGCCATTTATTTATACCCGTGCTGTGCACAGTAATGTTACTCGATCATGCGTCTTTTCTTCTCCGTCATTCAGGTTCACGTATACAAACCTCTGACAGATGCATCACATGTCTGATCGGTCGGATCCAAAGCGAGAGGAAAAATACAAATCTCGCGGGTATACAGCTGCTGCTTGTGTGTCAAGCGGACCAGCAGGCAAAATGATCTTGTGACCAGGATTTGGATCCACTCGAACGACAAATCGGCGTGGGGGTGTTGTTTTAATGGCTTCGTGATGTAGCATGTCCTCTTACTGTATAGTCCAATAGTAACTCCTGGCAGTATATGCGCGATCCAGAAATTCGTAGGGGCACACCTATCCAGCCATGTTAGCTGTCCGATTGTCTCGCGATACGCAGAGTCGTTGGATTTCACATGAGGACGGTTTCCGAAATTGAAACTTACAATATTGTGAGTCGCTCGTACCAAGTTTCAAAGCAGGTTCTAAAACTTACGATTATGTCGGTAGCTCGTATCAAGTTATAGAAGCTGAAATTTTAAAAACTTGTCAAACATATTCAGAATCTATAAGTTCTAAAACTTACGATTCTGTCGGTAGCTCGTACCAAGTTTTGGAACTTCAAATTTAATAAAACTTTAAAAACATGTCAAACATATTCAAAATGGATAAGTTCGGAAACCTAGGATTCTATCGGTAGCATGTCGTCTTGCTGTATACTCCCTCGGATTTTGATGAATAAGGCGTATTCCGTTTAATTAACACAAGACTTTGACCAATAATTACTCTTTTAATATTTGATTTATGTGATACAAAATCACTATCATAACAAAGTACTTTTAAATCACTATCATATAACCTTGTATTTATGGAGTAATTATTGGTCAAATTCATGTCTTAACAAAACAAAATATGCCTTACTTTTAGGATTCGGCGTGGGGTGTTGTTTTAATGGCTTTGTGATGTAGCATGTCGTCTTACTGTGTAGTCCACGCCGAATCCTTTTGAGTGAGCTAAAATTAATTTTGATTTTAGTTTAACAGATATGGAAGATTAAAAGTCGAAAGCCAAAAGAAAAAGGAGGTTGCGTGTCCCCTCACGGTGCAGAAAACCATTGGATCTCTCGGTAGGCTACCTTGCGTAGCTGGAAGTCGCATATCTGAGGTCACATGGGAATTTACTCAGGTTCAGGCTTCCATGGTGAAGTAATACCCTGCATCCTACTTGATGTTGTTTATTGATGGTCTGTATACCTCGTGCGAGAGATTACAGAGAGATGTATGATTCTACCGAGAGTTGTTCTACGGGAGAGTACATGGGAGTGAGAGCCCCTAGCCCTCCCACTCCTTATATACACGGCAGAGGCTAGTGTTTTACGAGGAGAGATGTGATCTAGGTCATCACCGTGATCATCTTGGGGACCAAGATGATCCAGGGACGTCTATCCCTTTCTTCGGACTCCCTCATGTCGTTGAGTATATGTTGGGCCTACTGGGAGGCCTGCTACCGAGTTCCTTGCCGGTGAGCCGCCCCCGGTATATTACACTGTTACCCCCACACCTGTGTGATACGTAAAAAAGTATTCTAGACATAATGTTTCTAGGAGTAAATCTTGATTTATTTTACCCCCCCCCCCCTTCACCCATCTTTTGTCAGTCGGCTTCGTCGGCATATAAAGGAGTGGGGAGCCATCCCTTTGTAGTTTTAAGTTCTTGTAGGTCATTGTTTTCCCTAAAGTTTTGGTTCTCCAACGAGGTGGCTACGATGATGGTGCATTGTAATAAGGTTCCTTCGGGCTCCTCCTAACTCGACGATTTCCATCTAACACTGACGAAGGGGCAGTGAGGGTAGATGTTGTCAGATCTGTTGGTTGTCCTCGGATCTGGGTAGTTGGCGCGTTCATGTGAGAAAGCAGTTGGCTGGATTTTCTACCGCGACTTTGACCTTTTCTCTTTGCTTGTTTTGCGGCAAGGTCTGATTCTCCGACCCTCTAGATTGATGGTGAAGGATTGAATGCATCTGTTGCTTGTGGTGTTTCTCTGACTGATGTTCTTTAATTTCCGCGGTTAACAGGTCCCATTGTTCGTGTTGAATGGCTATTGTAGTCTTCAAAGCCTTGTATGACTAGATGATTTGCATATGTCTATTTCACTTATTGCTTGTTTGGTGCAAATCAATACTTTGGTACACGACGAACAATCGAAAAAGAAGACGTCAAAGATGATTTTTGGTGTAACTTTGCATTTTACATGTTGTATTATGTCAAGTTGTCATTCCATTGTACTGGCTATTTTTTTCCTTAGTAAATACTGTATAAGATATGTATAAGATGCCCTCCGAGGGTCTTTCTTATAGGAAAAATTATCTAACCAAATTAACAATATATTTAATGAACAAAACTGTCAACCAACATAGTGCCCGAGTCGTTCCATGACATCCAATTAGTTCTCCTGGATTCCAATCCAATCTCCCAATCCGTGAGAAATAGACGGTCGGATGAGATCTCAAACGTTGTCCCTCCAACTTAATCGTACCATAATGCGCCTGGACTCAACACTTTTCTTGCTCCAAGACCACCCTCTAGCCCTCATGTAAAATAGATGACATAGTTGTAAACAATCATAGAATGATTTAAGCTAACTAGCTGAGGAACATAGAGGTCTCTCCCACAGTTTTTGCCATATACCCCTCGAATAGTGTTGAAATCACACGCCACTAAGCAGTTTTAGTTTTTTAAACAGTTTGCTAACGAACACGTCCAACATGACCAAGTGTTTAATGATTATATTTGACGCCTTAGCAGGTCAAGTGCAACCACCCCTTAAAACTACTTAACCAAAATTAACCCAACCTCCAAAATAATAAGGCTTCACAAACGACTGGACCACTGAGGCACTGAGATCGACCAACCGCGTGAAGCTGAAGCGCACTATATAAGTGGCCGTGGGTAGAGCTGAGACGATGCAGCAATCACAACAACCAGCGCAGCGAGCACCACAGACACCAAGAATCTTTCACAGTCTCACGCACACAGAGCCACTCGCACATTTTTGACCGGCGATGGAGGTGACCCCGCAGCACACGCAGGCCGTGAGCGGGTGGGCGGCCATGAAGCCCTCCGGCAAGGTGGTGCCCTTCGCCTTCAAGCGCCGGGAGAACGGCGTCGACGACGTCACCATCAAGGTGCACTACTGCGGCATGTGCCACACCGACCTCCACTTCATCAACAACGACTGGGGCATCACCATGTACCCCCTCGTGCCCGGCCACGAGATCACCGGCGTCGTCACCCGCGTCGGCGCCAACGTCTCCGGCTTCCGCCCCGGTGACCGCGTCGGCGTCGGCTGCATCGCCGCCTCCTGCCTCGACTGCGACCACTGCCGCCGCTCCGAGGAGAACTACTGCGACAAGGTCGCGCTCACCTACAACGGCATCTTCTGGGACGGCAGCGTCACCTACGGCGGCTACTCCAGCATGCTCGTCGCGCACAAGCGCTTCCTCGTGCGCATCCCGGACGCCCTGCCGCTGGACGCCGCCGCGCCGCTGCTGTGCGCCGGGATCACCGTGTATAGCCCCATGAAGCAGCACGGGATGTTGCTGGGTGAGCCCGGGCGGCGGCTCGGCGTGGTGGGGCTGGGCGGGCTGGGCCACGTCGCCGTCAAGTTCGGCAAGGCGTTCGGCCTCAAGGTCACCGTCATCAGCACGTCGCCAGCCAAGGAGCGCGAGGCCAGGGAGAGCCTCAAGGCCGACGACTTCGTCCTCAGCACCGACGAGAGGCAGATGCAGGCCATGGCTCGGAGCCTGGACTACGTGATCGACACGGTGTCGGCTCAGCACTCGCTGGGGCCCATCCTGGAGCTGCTCAAGGTGAACGGCAAGCTGGTGCTGGTGGCGGCGCCGGACAAGCCCGTGGAGCTGCCGTCCTTCCCGCTCATCTTCGGGAAGAGGACGGTGAGCGGGAGCATGACGGGGGGCATGAAGGAGACCCAGGAGATGATGGACATGTGCGGGGAGCACGGCATCACTGCCGACATCGAGCTCGTCTCCACCGACGGGATCAACGACGCGCTCGCCAGGCTCGCGCGCAACGACGTGCGCTACCGCTTCGTCGTCGACGTCGCCGGGAGTGGCTCCAGGCTCTAGCTGTTTGTTTAAATTATTGGTGATTTGGACGCATGGTTCAACGTAGATTCTGGGCTTCTGTCAGAAAGAAAGCATGGGTACCTATTTCATTTTCAGCTCAGTTCAGTTTCAGAGTATGACAAGAGTGATGGATTCAGTTGTATGATACGAGGAATTCGACAATATTGTCGACGTCCAATTGGACAGGACGACGTTGTTAATTTGTCTGCAGTTAAATTGTACTATGTCAATACAGTCCTGCTACCCTTCTGTCGAATGAGACTGGGTCAAGTCTCAGTCCACACTATATTTACAAAATCTTATATTGAGATCCGTGTAATTTTGTTTTTCTTCGCTTCGCTTTCTTATATATTATGTCACTTGACTGAAGACTTAGTTAAGTCTTAAATTCTCAATCGACCGAGACCTAGCCACATCCATGCTAATATCTCATTGAGTTGTCAACTCTCAGGAAAAATGATTAATTTGCGACCCACGTAAGATAGTGTTTTTTAACACAACACAGAGGTAGACGCTCATACATATATACATACACTCACATTTATGAATGCGCGCATGCACATTATTTTGAGATTAACAAAATTGCCACAAACAAATTCATAGTTGACGGAAACATCTCCCCTATTGAACGCACGTAAAGATAGCTGGCCAGTAACACATCCATCTAATACTAGTATCACCACCAGCAATTTTGGTGAAGTATCCAACCCGCGTTAGAACATGTAACAATGCAAGGTGCGGTTGTGATAGCACGATAGTTATCATACTTCCACACATATGGTCATGAAAACTACTCCCTCTATTTCAGAATAAATGTCTTTAATTTAGTAAATAGTTATACTAAATAAATAAAACGAGAACAACCCGAGCTAGACTAGCTTGTTGGCATTTTTTCATAGAAGAAAACTCCATGAGCACCAAATGCTCAACCCGAGACTTACCCTGGTGGGCTGGCTGCAAACTCCCGTGCCTTGCCAACTAAGCTACGCTCAGTTCTCTGGTTAAGACACTTATTTTGGAATGGAGGAATTATACACTAAGTAACCGATATGTCATTGTTAAGGCTAGTTAACTGTAGAATACAAAGAAGGATGGCCGTTTGCAATATTGCGGTTTTAGAGGGAGGTTTGGCTTTGTTTGTGGGTAATGTTTAAGTGTTTGGCCCTATCGTTTCTTCCAATTCAGTCATCTACTCCTTTATTACGGTAGTTTCAAACATAACAAAACTATTCAAAGTAAGCCGTAGATCACAAAGCTGGAAGTGAAAATCATCCAATTCTTAATGATCGTATGTGTGTGTAAAAGCATATATTTGGTCTCTATCCAACGCTCTTTCACAAAAATATCTAACCCACACAGCAATCTCTTAGTAACTTATTCAATATATCCTCTTGATAGTCGAAAGCTATTTCAAATATTTCAAAAAGTTTGCATATTTATGATTTTTCCTAGCATATCG
Organism: Aegilops longissima; assembly: GCA_021605205.1. NCBI lineage: Eukaryota > Viridiplantae > Streptophyta > Magnoliopsida > Poales > Poaceae > Aegilops > Aegilops longissima. The sequence goes on along the minus strand of CM038677.1, from coordinate 33,591,090 downwards.
GATGCTCCAAGTTGTACGATGTCAATATCACCAACATACATAGAGGTCTTTACGGTGATTGGCGTAGTACTGGGGTACTTTCGAGTACTTGCCCCTGTTATTTTTATTAGCCGTCCGATCTGGTGGGGGATTAAAAATGAATAAACCTAAGTAGTTTAATCCGAGAAGGGCATAATGGTTTAGGGTAAAATATTGTGGTTCCAACCGATCACGTCCACGACCAGAACCACGTCTAGTCGATCTAGGAGGTCAAGTCCTCGTTCTCGTCCCCTTCCTTCTGTCCGACGAGCCCAGCGAGAGGAACCAATTCACCATCGTCGGCGTCGTCCTCGTCCTCCTCCTCGTCCCCTTCACTATAAAAGACGTGCCCGGCGGCAAGAAGAAGAATAAGGCATGACATCTGCGGCGGCAGTGTCGGCTGCGACGGCGTCGCTATAGAAACTCGCCCCCCCCTCCGTCGATCCTATCGCTTCCAGACTTGCATCCTAAGGTATTAATCGGCCGAATCTCAACTTACTTCGATTCGTAGCCTGCACTTCCTACTTAGATTTGTTTAGTCATCATTGATTTAGGTTTCCCTAGTGCATGCAATTCAATTTAGAATTTTTCATCATCCATGGTCACTTCACTAGTTTATGGGGGACCCAGTTTATGGACGTTGATGATCGCATGCCATAACATGTACATGGAGCAAAGTTTAAAATTCCATGCAAGAATTCGTACTGGGTTTTGCATGCATTTTTGTTTGTCGTTTCAGATATTTATTTATCTGAATGGTGATGCAGGAAGACATGGCGGATGTAAGTCATGAGTCAATGCTGGAGTACTATCATATTGCCAACAAGATGTTTAATAGTGAGGATGAAGGTTATAGATTCTATAACAAATATGGTCTTCAGAAAGGTTTTAGTGTCCGGAGAAGCTATGTCGAGTGGGATGCAATTTTAAGGAAATTTGTGTGCAGTCGTGAAGGGGTTCGTGAAGAGAAGCACATGAAGAGGAAGATGGAAGATACAAAGAGGAGGCCCAGGAGTATAACTCGTGTAGGGTGTAAAGCTGAATTGGTGATTGCAAGACAGGAGGGAACATGTCAGTGGTTTGTGAAGGATTTCGTCAATGAACACAACCATCCTCTAGCCCCACGGGATCTGTCTTGTCTTTTGCGTTCACACAGAAGAATTAGCGATGAGCAGAAAGAGGACATTGCAGACATGGAAAAATCAAGGATTAGGAAACACCATATTATGGATAGTTTGTGCATGCAATACAGTGGATATGATGAGGTTGTTGGGGAACATAGCAGAAATTCAAAATTTTCTACGCATCACCAAGATCAATCTATGGAGATTCTAGCAACAAGAGAGGGAGAGGATGAGCATCTTCATACCCTTGAAGATTGCTAAGCGGAAGCGTTACAAGAGCGCGGATGAAGGAGTCGTACTCGCAGCGATTCAGATCGCGGTTGATTCCGATCTAAGCACCGAACAACGGTGCCTCCGCGTTCAACACACATACAGCCCGGGGACGTATCCTCCTTCTTGATCCAGCAAGGGGAGAGGAGAAGTTGAGGGAGAACTCCGACAGCACGACGACATGGTGATGATGGATCTCGTGGTTCTCCGGCAGGGCTTCGCCAAGCACTATGGAGGAGGAAGAGGTGTTGGAGGAGGGAGAGGGCTGCACCAGGGGAAGGTGCGGCTGCCCTCTCTCTCTCTCACTATATATAGGGGAAGGGAGGGGGGGCGCCTAGGGTTCCCTAGGGGGGGCGGCGGCCATAGGGGAAACCCTAGATGGGTTTGGCGCCCCACCCCTAGGAAACTTGCCCCCAAGCCGGGGGGCGGCTGCCCTAGGCGTGGCGCCCCACCTCTCCGTGTTACGTGAGATGGGGTGGGAGGCGCTCAGCCCCTTAGTGGGCTGATGTGCCTCTCCCTTGGCCCATAAGGCCCCCAAAGCTTGCCGGGCCTCCAAACCCCTTTCGACACGCTGGTCATCACTGGTACCCCCGGAACAATTCCGTACTCCAATACCCTTCGTCCAATATACCGATCTTCACCTCCGGATCATTCCGGAGCTCCTCGTCATTTCCGGGATCTCATTCGGGACTCCGGACAACCTTCGGTAACCACATACTATTTCCCATAACAACTCTAGCGCACCGAACCTTAAGTGTGTAGACCCTACGGGTTCGGGAACCATGCAGACATGACCGAGACGTTCTCCGGTCAATAGCCAACAGCGGGATGTGGATACCCATGTTGGCTCCCACATGTTCCACGATGATCTCATCGGATGAACCACGATGTCAAGGATTCAAGTAATCCCGTATGCAATTCCCTTTGTCTACCGGTATAGTACTTGCCCGAGATTCGATCGTCGGTATGCCGATACCTTGTTAAATATCGTTACCGGCAAGTCTCTTTATTCGTTCCGTAACACATCATCCCGTGATGAACCCCTTGGTCACATTGTGCACATTATGATGATGTCCTACCGAGTGGGCCCAGAGATACCTCTACGTCACACGGAGTGACAAATCCCAGTCTCGATTCGTGCCAACCCAATAGACACTTCCGGAGATACCCGTAGTGCACCTTTATAGCCACCCATTCGTTGTGACGTTTGGTACACCCAAAGCATTCCTACGGTATCCGGAGTTGCACAATCTCATGGTCTAAGGAAATGATACTTGACATTAGAAAAGCTTTAGCATACGAACTACACGATCTTTGTGCTAGGCTTAGGATTGGGTCTTGTCCATCACATCATTCTCCTAATGATGTGATCCCGTTATCAACGACATCCAATGTCCATGGTCAGGAAACCGTAACCATCTATTGATCAACGAGCTAGTCAACTAGAGGCTTACTAGGGACATGGTGTTGTCTATGTACCCACACATGTATCTAAGTTTCCTATCAATACAATTATAGCATGGATAATAAACGATTATCATGAACAAGGAAATATAATAATAATAACTAATTTATTATTGCCTCTAGGGCATATTTCCAACAGTCTCCCACTTGCACTAGAGTCAATAATGTAGTTCACATCGCCATGTGATTAACACTCACAGGTCACATTGCCATGTGACCAACATCCAAAGAGTTTACTAGTGTCACTAAACTAGTTCACATCATCATGTGATTAAGACTCAATGAGTTCTGGGGTTTGATCATGTTTTGCTTGTGAGAGAGGTTTTAGTCAACGGGTCTGCAACATTCAGATCCGTATGCACTTCGCAAATCTCTAGGTCATATTGTAAATGCTGCTTCCACGCTCCACTTGAAGCTATTCCAAATGTTTGCTCCACTATACGTATCCGGTTTGCTACTCAGAGTCACTCGGATAGGTGTTAAAGCTTGCATCGACGTAACCCTTTACGCTGAACTCTTTATCACCTCCATAATCGAGAAACATTTCCTTATTCCTCTAAGGATAATTTTGACCGCTATCTAGTGATCCACTCCTGGATCACCTTTGTACCCTCTTGCCAGACATGTGGCAAGGCACACATCAGGTGCGGTACTCAGCATGGCATACCGTATAGAGCCTATGACAAAAGCATAGGGGACGACCTTCGTCCTTCCTCTTTCTTCTGCCGTGGTCGAGCTTTAACTCTTAACTTCATACCTTACAACTCAGGCAAGAACTCCTTCTTTGAATGATCCATCTTGAACACCTTCAAGATCATGTCAAGGTATGTGCTCATTTGGAAGTACCATTTAGCGGTTTTTGATCTATCCTCATAGATCTTGATGCTCAATGTTCAAGCAGCTTAATCCAGGTTTTGTATTGACAAACACTTTTCAAATAACCCTATATGCTTTCCACAAATTCTACATCATTTCTGATCAACAATATATCAACAACATATACTCATCATAAATTCTATAGTGCTCCCACTCACTTCTTTGGAAATACAAGTGTGGGTACATTCCAACTCTGAGATGCTTACTCCAGTCCTTAGAAGGATTGCTGGAGCTTTGCATACTTGTTAGCGTCTTTCAGGATTGTCAAAACCTTTCTGGTTGTATCACATACAACCTTTCCTCAAGAAAATTGTCGAGGAAACAATGTTTTGACATCCTATCTGCAAGATTTCATAAATAATGAAGTAACTCCTAATCCAATTCCAACAGACTCTTAGCATCGCTATGAGTGAGAAAGCCTCACCGTAGTCAACTCCTTGAATCTTGTCGGAAAACATCTTAACGACAAGTCGAGCTTTCTTAATGGTGATACTTACCATCATTGTTTGTCTTCCTTTTAAAATCCATCTGTACCCGATAGCCTTACGACCATCAAGCAGTTCTTCCAAAGTCTACACTTTGTTTTCATACATGGATCCTCTCTCGGATTTTATGGCCTCGTGCCATTTGTCGGAATCCGGGCCCACCATCGCTTCTCCATAGCTCGTAGGTTCATTGTTGTCTAGCAACATGACCTTCAAGACATGATTACTGTACCACTCTGAAGTAGTACGCATCCTTGTCACCCTACGATGTTCGGTAGTGACTTGATCCGAAGTTTGATGATCACCATCATCAACTTCCACTTCAATTATTGTAGGTGCCACAGGAACAACTTCCTGTACCCTGCTACATACTGGTTGAAGTGATGGTTCAATAACCTCATCAAGTCTCCACCATCCTCCCACTCAATTCCTTCGAGAGAAACTTTTTCTCGAGAAAGGACTCATTTCTAGAAACAATCACTTTTGCTTCCGGGTCTGAAATAGGAGGTATACCCAACTGTTTTTGGGTGTCCTATGAAGATGCATTTATCCGCTTTTGGTTCGAGCTTATCAACCTGAAACTTTTTCACATTCGCAGCCCCAAGCTTTCAAGAAACGTCAGCTAAGGTTTCTCCAAACCATAGTTGATACGGTGTCATCTCAACGGAATTACGTGGTGCCCTATTTAAAGTGAGTGTGGTTGTCTCTAATGCCTAACCCATGAACTATAGTGGTAATTCGATAAGAGACATCATGGTACGCACCATATCCAATAGGGTGCAACTATGATGTTCGGACACACCATCACACTATGGTGTTCCAGGCGGTATTAATTGTGAAACAATTTCCACAATGTCTTAATTATGTACAAAACTCGTAACTCAGATATTCATCTCTATGATCATATCATAGACATTTTATCCTCTTGTCACGAAGATCTTCAACTTCACTCTGAAATTACTTGAACCATTCAATAATTCAGACTTGTGTTTCATCAAGTAAATATACTCAAGATCTACTCAAATCATCGTGAAGTAAGAACATAACGATATCCACTGCGTGCCTCAGCACTCATTGGACTGCACACATCAAAATGTATTACTTCCAACAAGTTGCTTTCTTGTTCCATTTCACTGAAAACGAGTGAGGGAGTCCCGGATTAGGGGGTGTCCGGATAGCCGAACTATCACCGTTGGCCGGACTCCTGGACTATGAAGATACAAGATTGAAGACTTCGTCCCGTGTCCGGATGGGACTTTCCTTGGCGTGGAAGGCAAGCTTGGCGATACGGATATGTAGATCTCCTACCATTGTAACCGACTCTGTGTAACCCTAACCTATCCGGTGTCTATATAAACCGGAGGGTTTTAGTCCGTAGGACAAAACAATCATACCATAGGCTAGCTTCTAGGGTTTAGCCTCTACGATCTCGTGGTAGATCTACTCTTGTACTACCCATATCATCAATATTAATCAAGCAGGAGTAGGGTATTACCTCCATCGAGAGGGCCCGAACCTGGGTAAAAACATCGTGTCCCTTGTCTCCTGTTACCATCCGCCTAGACGGACAGTTCGGGACCCCCTCCCCGAGATCCGCCGGTTTTGACACCGACATTGGTGCTTTCATTGAGAGTTCCTCTGTGTCGTCGCTGTCAGGTAGGATGCCTCATCTCGTCTTTAAAGACGATACTATCGCCAAAGGAGCCTTGGCCGCTGGCCAGACTCTTTGGCTAGGTGGTTTTCTTATGATCGCCAGTCCGGCCACCGCGCCGACGATGACCTCTCGAGTCATCGAAACCAATCTCCATGTTAATTCGAAACTTGCCGAACAGCTAGATCCGATCGAGCTCTCCTCCGTAAACGAGCTCTTGGATCGCATCGCCGCCCTGGGAGTCGCCACAGACTACGACCGGATCGGGCCTAAAACCGATCTGAGAGAGATCAACTCTCCCCAGGCTACCCATCATGTTGCTGTGATAGAGGAGCCATGCGGCTATTCTTCTTCTATCTTAAGGACTAGCTACGTCCGGATTCCCGATCCCTCCATGCCGGATTCCCGCAGAGGGACGGATGTCGATCAAGCCCTGAACTTAAAGTCAGGCGGCGGGTTGGACTCATTGGATAACACTCAAAAATCCAAACTTCCGAGTTCGGAAACTTATCGGCCCTTGAGTCCTAAATTGGACGGGGTTCCGGATCTAGTTCCACCCGCCCACCCAAACATTAGCGATCTCTCTCGAATTCGGCAAGAGCCCGCTGAAACAAGACATCATTATCGGGCCGATTCCTCCGGTTATGGACAGGATAAAGGACTGCCGAGAGGAGGACGCAATCCTATTTTCTGCAATAATTGCACGGCAAGGAATCCTAAACGCCATAAGTCGTCATAAAATTACACGCTTTGCTGACTCGGTGACCATAGTACAAAAGTCTGCGCGATGGAGAGCGCTCGAAAACCGAAAGTAAATTTTGGGATAATCCGCCCCAATACATCCCTAGTCCGAAATAAAAGGTGCATCATTATCAAGCACCGGCTTAAATACCAAAAACCAAAACCCCATAAAGGGTGCGGAACCGTCATCGAGGGTTGGCTAAACGGACCTGCAAAATTCATAGCACGAGGGCGCCACTCCAACTCATAGCCTTCGAGCATGTTGGATACTACGGCAGGTGGCCAATAGTGGCGAAGAGCTTCTAGCTTCAGAACCCCAGCCTAGCAACACCAGTACGGTGTTAACAGTCTTCGAGACTTTCGCATCAAATAACATGCGAAAACGAACACTCCGCAACCTTGCCGAAGTCTACCAAGTAGCAACAATAAATCCATGGAGTGACACGGCTATTACCTTTAATGCCAGTGACGAACCTAAATTCCGAACAGCCCGAGCACCAGCCGCATTGGTCCTCAGTCCGATAGTGGACGGCTTTCGCCTTACTAAGGTACTCATGGATGGCGGCAGCGGACTAAACCTCATCTATGAGGAAACCCTCCGAAAAATGGAAATAGACTGGAACCGCATTGAGCGAAGCAGCACAACCTTCAGAGGAATAATCCCTAGCCGGGAAGCATGCCGCACAGGAAAAATCACACTGGACGTAGTGTTCGGCTCGCCGGACAATTACAGGTCCGAGGAGGTCACATTTCAAGTGGCCCCGTTCAACAGCAGATATCATGCTTTATTAGGACGAGAGGCATTCAAATTTTTCAAGCTATACCCCATTATGGGTACATGAAGCTTAAAATTCCCGGACCTAACGGAATCATCACTCTCGCTAGTGATCCGAACATAGCACTCCGCGCGGAAAACAAGACGGCCGCACTAGCCCTCGAGGCACTATCCGAAGCCCTAGCGGCCGAGGAACTCACCGCGATGCGCTCCACGGTGAACAGGGACGATGTGATACTTGATAAAAGATCCAAGTCCACTTCTTTTAAACCAGCGGATGAAATAGTCAAATTCGAAGTCCACCCAACGGACCCTGCAAAGACGGCCTCCATTGGGGCACAATTAAACCCTGATGTAGACGCCGCACTACGAGAATTTCTACAAGAAAACTGGGACATCTTTGCCTGGCATCCTTCAGACATGCCAGGAATCCCACGTCGGCTGGCCGAGCACAGCCTAAATATCCTCAAAGGATTTAAGCCAGTCAAACAGGCTCTTCGGCGCTTTTCCGAACCCAAGAGACAGGCCATGGGAGAGGAGCTAGCCAAACTTTTGGAAGCCGGATTCATCAGAGATATAAAACATCTGGACTGGCTAGCAAACCTGGTGATGGTACCAAAGAAGGATAAATCCTGGCGCCTATGTGTCGATTTTAAAGACCTTAATAAGGCTTGCCCAAAGGATCCCTTCCCCCTCCCTTGAATTAATCAAATCATTGACGCTACAGCAGGACACGACTCATTGTGCTTCCTCGACGCGTACTCCGGCTACCACCAAATCAAGATGGCGGAGCCAGACCAAGCTGCAACAACATTCATCACTCCATACGGCCCGCTCGCTTCAACACAATGCCCTTTGGGCTCAAAAGCGCCGCGCAACATATCAGCGCATGATTCGGACATGTCCGCAAACCAGATCGGCAAAACAGTGGAAGCATATGTAGATGACGTGGTCGTCAAAACCAAGCACGTCGAAACTCTAGTAGACGACTTGAGGCTCACATTCGACAATCTTCGAAAATATGACATCAAGCTCAATCCGGAAAATGCGTCTTGGCGTTCGATCGGAAAGCTACCGGGCTTCATTGTGTCCGTAGAGGAATTGAAGCAAACCCAGCCAAGATCCGAGCTCTGTCACAATTGGATATCCCAAAGACCTCAAACAAATACAAAATTGGACGGATGCGTGGCGGCTCTAAGCCGCTTTATTTCCGCTTGGGAGAAAAGCGTTACCCTTCACCGCCTCCTCCGGCGCACGAACACTTCGAGTGGGCGGATGCCGCCACGGCCGGACTCGAAGAAATAAAGGCCATCTTGGCAACAAATCCGGTCCTGGCCACCCAATGTGGGCGAACCAATGCTATTATATATCGCCGCAACACATCAAGTTGTTAGCGCGGTGCTCGTTATCGAACGAGAAACGGACGGACACCGGTTCCCTCTTCAAAAACCAGTTTACTATGTGTCCACTGTCCTAACTCCATGCAAGTCCCGGTACCCACACTATCAAAAGATATCAACGCGGTGTTCATGGCATCCCGGAAGATGCGACACTACTTTTAAGAGTGCTCGATAACGGTAGCCTCTGAAGTACCTCTTAACGACATTATAAATAACCGCGACGCGACGGGCCGGATTGCCAAATGGTCCATAGAGCTCCTTCCATTCGACATAACTTATAAGCCACGACGAGCTATTAAGTCGCAGGTTTTGGCCGACTTCATGGCCGAATGGACTGAAGCCGAACTCCCTAAAGAGTACGGTGCATACTCCAATTGGATCATGCACTTTGACGGCTCCAAAATGTTGGCCGGCCTGGGGCTGGCGTCGTCCTGACGTCCCCAACCGGGGACACAGTCCAATACGTCCTTCAGATAATGTATACGGACTCCAACAACGCAGCCGAATAGGAGGCCCTTCCGCACGGCCTCCGGATGGCAATCTCCATGGGCATTCAACGCCTAGAGGTGCGCGGGGATTCGAACCTCGCAATATCTCAAATAAACGGAGACTTTGATGCCAAAGATCCGAAAATGGCAGCATACCGCAACGCGGTCCTAAAAATGTCAGCACGGTTCGAAGGGCTCGAATTTCATCATATAGCCCGGGATAACAACCAGGCGGCGGATATATTGGCACGCATCGGTGCAAAACGCGATGCCGTCCCGCCCAACATCTTTCTGGAACGGCTGTTCAAGCCATCCGTACTATGGGAAGGGGAGTCCGGCAATAACAACCCGGACCCAACCGCACTGCCTAACGCCGAACACTCTGACACAATCGGAGGCTTTGCCACCGAGATAACACCCTCCGCCCACGAAATAATGGCGGTTATCGCCCCATGGACGGAGCCATTCCTAGCCTACCTAACTAGGCAGGAACTCCCCGAAGACCAAAATGAGGCCCGCTGCATAGTACGGCGATCTAAAGCCTATAAAGTCCATGAGGGAGAGCTTTATAAGAAAAGCACTACCGGAGTCCTTCAAAGGTGTATCTCCGAAGAGGAAGGGCGAAACCTCCTGGCTGAAATTCATGCCGGACTGGGTGGGCACCACGCCGTAGCCCGGGCCCTTGTAGGCAAGGCCTTCCGTACATGATTTTATTGGCCGATGGCTCGGGCAGATGCGCAGGATTTAGTCCAACGATGCGTCGGTTGCCAGCTTTTTGCTAACCAAGGCCACATGCCACCCACCGCCCTCAAAACTATACCCATCACCTGGCCGTTCGCGGTCTGGGGGCTTGACATGGTTGGACCCCTTAAGGGAGGAACCCACAAGCAAAAATACCTATTGGTCATGGTGGATAAATTCACCAAATGGATAGAGGCCAAGCTCGTTAAAACGGCGAATCCGGACCGGTGATAGACTTCATATCGGGGTAGTGCACCGTTACGGTGTCCCCACAAGATATCATCGATAACGACACCAACTTCACGGCCGATGAGGTCAAATTATGGTGCAAAAACATGGGCATCAAGCTCGATTACGCCTCAGTCTATCACCCTCAAACCAACGGCCAAGTTGAACGAGCAAATGGTCTAATCATGAGCGGCATTAAACCCAGACTAGTGCGGTCCCTAAAGGAATCTAACACGCACTGGGTTGAGGAGCTCGAATCCGTACTCTGGGGGCTGCGGACCACGCCGAATCGTACTACCGGATTCACACCATTCTTTATGGTGTACGGCGCAGAGCCAGTCTTGCCCTGCGACATAATACATGACTCACCTCGCGTGCGCATGTACGAAGAAAGAGAAGCCGAGCTCGATCGGCAGGACAGTTTGGACGCATTGGAGGAGGAGCGCGACGTGGCAAAGGCTCGTTCCGCATTTTATCAACAGCAGGCTCGAAGATATCAAAGCAGGGAAGTACGAGCCAAAGCTTATAGCGTTGGCAAACTAGTTTTACGCCTGCCGGACAAGAAAAAGGACAAACTCAAGCCCAAATGGGAAGGTCCCTTCATCATCGACCAGGTCCTGACCGGCGGAGCATACCGTCTGCGAAGCGCGTCGGACAACCGACTCGAGCCGAACCCATGGAATGCAGCCCGTCTACGAAGATTCTACGCCTAAGTGCCGGACTCCAAGTTCGTCTCCTTCCTCCGTCCACATTTTTTATTTTTGCTGTCTTTTATTTCTCTCCTTCCTCCTCCTTCTTTTTTGCAGCCTCTAGAGGCTCGTTTGCGCTTTGTTTGCACATATTTGACGCGCTGTACGCGCTCATTATACCTGGGGGCTTCTTTACCAGAAGCTTATTTTATACGGGCTTCATGCCCAACACATGCGTTAAACTTCCGCATGTGCCTTTTATTCACCATTATATGCATCGATATGACTTAAGTTTTGGCCAAGCTGGGTTGCCTGGCTCCTATGCTTACCCCTACGTTCCCGATTGTTCGGCTAGGTGGTAAAGGGAGCACCTCTGCGATTGTTACTGCCGGGTCAGCCGGATGTGTACCTCAGACTGGGTGAAGCCGAAAGCTAGCGTTCTTAAAGGAATATTCGGTCGGTGAACTAAAAGATGATTTTTAAACTATTTACCCATCTACCCCAGATGATTTTCTGCTTTCATAGCAGCTTTGACATGCACTTTAGGGCATGCATCCCAGCGAAAGGAACCCTTAACGGAACTATTCTCCCAGGAAGATGTTTCTTACTATCCATGTAATATAACATAACTAGTTGGGCACTTGTCTGATACAGCAGTAATGATCCCTACGCCTTGTCTCCATGCATACCACGGTTCTTATATAACCACGAAGGTATTCGGACACACTCCGTACTATTGGGTCCCGAGGTCGGGCTTAAAAGGTCCGCTATGACAAACGATCTACAATCCGCTAGAAGACATTTTTCATGTCATATTTATTTACAAAGTCAACTTGACTCATTGTATTCCTCCTCAATGCCATCTAACAGGCTATCTAATTTACAATCTGGCTGAGAAAACTTGGCGGCCAATTCTACTTGGCCATACACTAAGCTTACAGGGATCTCCTTCCCATCAGGCCCCACAGGTCCGACCTCGGCCATGTGGTTTGGGTCAGCCTTCGTGTACCGCGTCTTCACCATGGCCCAGGCCTCCCTGGCGCCCTGACGGCAGGCCGATATCTTCCATAGTCGGAAGCGCCACCATGCTCCTTGAAGCCGCTCCGCCAGCTCTCCAATGCCTTCGGGCAGGGAGATAGATGGCCACAAGGCCTGGCCGACGCCTTTCATCACCTGCCGAACTCGTTCGTGCAGCTGACGCAGTTCGGGAAGAAGATCACCCGAAGAACTGGGCATCTCCTCTTCAGGACGACCTGTGAGCAAACCTACATACATGTTTATGTTAGTCGCCTTCCTCGCCGAACTCTTTCAAAGTTCGTTCAAGCACTTACTGAACATGCCGGGACGAAGCCGTCGATTCTCCTTTACGGAGTCAGACAACTGGGCACGAACATCCTTTAGTTCCTCACCCAGCTGGGTGTTGGCATCTTGGAGGTTATTTTTCTCCTGCCGCACCCTCGTAAGCACGCTCTCGCCGGCCTTTAGCTAACCTAAGAGCTGTTGCTTGTCCGGATCTAGTCCGGCGCCATCTGCAATATTTTTGTCACATCTGCACACCTGCCGCACTTTATAAACTATTTATCTTTTGAAACATATGTTACCAGAGGGGGTCTCTGTGGCTCCCCCTATTGCGGCAAGTGCGGCCTCAAGTTGGGCCTTGCATTCTTCAAGCTCCTGGGACAGTCGGGTATTCTTTTCTGTAAGATCCTGCATAACAAATGATCCTTAAATCAGTTATTCTATCTATTTTAAGTCTCGGGGGCTACTGGCATATATAACTGTCAAATTTTCTCACCCGTATGTCCTTTACATACTTCTCCGTGGCTCTGGCTAGACCATCTTGAGCGGCACGGAGGTGCGCATCTCCCGAATCGAAGGCATTCAAGGCCTCTTGGGAGAAACACGCGTCACGAAGAACTGTCCGGCGACGCCTATGATTCATGGCGCTCTCCACCTCGGAGTTGGTGGCGGAAAATTTGTCGGCATCCTCTGTCGGAGGAGCATCCGACGCACGTCTCGTGCTCGCCTCAGCCTCCAGACCCGGCTTTGAAGCCTGGCCGGTGAAGGTTCGATTGGCAACCCCTCCTGACTCAGTCCGGCGAGCACTCTTTTTCCTGAAAAGAGCACCAGCGTTAGTACACCTTCCAGGAATCAATCCTGAGAGTATGGAGACACGCCATACCGTTGCGGCGGAGTTTTGATCCGGACCGCACTTCTTTTTAGCCCGCGGGGTCGCACTGCCCCTTGTTGGCTGGCCACCGCGGGCTCGGCTTCTTGCCTCGAAGGTACCCCCTGCGGAACACCATTGGTATACGGTGATCAAAAATATGCATGGTTGGGTCATTATCAGGATTTTGGGGACCTCGGTCTCAGTTACTTGTGAGGCTGGAAGTATTCCGGGGTAATCGGCCGTAATGGCAACCAAAGCATTGTCGATGCTAAGTTGGTAGAACACCCCGTCGATCAACTCCACCTTTATATCCGGATCCTCTTCGGAGGTCGGATCGAGGGACCGCTCCGGATCCTCGGGTTGTGGGGGCGGGCTGTGTATCTTCTCCACAGTCCGGCGCAGTTCCTGCGCAGAAACCATGAAATGAGATATTTAACCACGGGAACATGGATCGGACAGGTCACAAAGATGTTTGCTTACCCAGCTTCGAGGATTATTCGAAGAAAACTCCTTCAGTGGATTGACGCGGAGGAAATCCTCCTCCTCTCCTTTATACATGGCAGACAAGATCTTCACCAGTTCGGTGACCGATCCCGCCCTTTGAGGCCATGGCGGGTGGCATCGCCCTCCCGTTGAAGTCCCACATGGGTGGCCCCTATAATGGAGCGGCTGCACCCCCTCATAATACTGATTGCCATGACTCAATCATGGTCAATCCGCATGAGCCAAGAACCTTATTCGCTCATGAAATAGAGGACATCCCGGTCATCTTCCTCCGGGCTTCGAGGCGCCAGCTTAGGCGCTTCTTGAGAGGAGCATTGCTGAACTCCGGAAGGCCGATCCGAACAGGATCCGGCAGCGGGACGTCCTCCATATAAAACCATTCCTAAGGCCAGTCTTCGGACGCCTTCTTTGGGGTTCCGGATAGGTATCCGGTCCCGGCGATGCGCCATAGCTCGGCTCCGCCCACTTGATATATTGACCCCTCATGAGAACGGGGTACTAGGCAGAATAATCTCTTCCACAGCCTGAAATGAGCCTTGACGCCCAAGAACAGCTCGCAGAGGGCCACGAAGCCCGCAATGTGCAAAATGGAGGCAGGCGTAAGGTGGTGCAACTGGAGGCCGTAGAACTCCAAGAGCCCCCGGAGAAACGGATGGATTGGAAATCCGAGTCCTCTTACTAGGTAAGAGATGAAGCATACCCGCTCTCCTTTAGAGGGATTGGGGACACTCTCCGCTTTCTTTCCGCCCTTGTAGGTGGCGAGTCCGGCTCGAACCGGAACCATGAAGGCCGGGGGAATAAATCCCTTGGTTTGGAGTATAACTAGCTCGCTATGCGGGACTGAGCATCTCTCCCAGTTTCCAGGCTGAGGGCCGGGAGTGCGAGAGGAGGAGCCGCGTCGACTGTCCATGATGGAATGGGCTTTGGTCAGGGGCGCTCCGATGAAAGCTCGCAAAGGAGGGATGATGCGACTCATATCTAGATCCTCGCCCCTTTTATAGGCAGCTCATTTGCGCAGCTAGGGGGGTAATTGTAAAAATACCCTGGCCTTTCGCATTCATTCAAACACGTGGAAGATGGCCATTATTGGGCGTAGAAGCCACACACTATTTGACAAGTATATGGAATTTGGAGAAGAACTCGCCTCGCAATGCCGAAGACAATCAACGCGCCGGACTCATCGTCATTGAAGCCTGGTTCGGGGGCTACTGAGGGAGTCCCGGATTAGGGGGTGTCCGGATAGCCGAACTATCACCGTTGGCCGGACTCCTGGACTATGAAGATACAAGATTGAAGACTTTCCGTGTCCGAATGGGACTTTCCTTGGCGTGGAAGGCAAGCTTGGCGATACGGATATGTAGATCTCCTACCATTGTAACCGACTCTGTGTAACCCTAACCTATCAAGTGTCTATATAAACCGGAGGGTTTTAGTCCGTAGGAAAACAACAATCATACCATAGGCTAGCTTATAGGGTTTAGCCTCTACGATCTCGTGGTAGATCTACTCTTGTACTACCCATATCATCAATATTAATCAAGCAGGAGTAGGGTATTACCTCCATCGAGAGGGCCCGAACCAGGGTAAAAACATCGTGTCCCTTGTCTCCTGTTACCATCCGCCAAGACGCACAGTTCGGGACCCCCTACCCGAGATCCGCCGGTTTTGACACCGACAACGAGGCTTTCAGTCATCTTGCCCATATGGTATGATTTGCATGTCTCAAGTGATTCAAAATCAAGTGAGTCCAAACGGTCCATCTGCATGGAGTTTCTTCATGCATATACACCAATAGACATGGTTCGCATGTCTCAAACTTTTCAAAAAGGAGTGAGTCCAAAGATCCATCAACATGGAGCTTCTTCATACGTTTTATACCAATATGACTTACATGGCAGTGCCACAAGTAGGTGGTACTATCATTACTATCTTATATCTTTTGGCATGAACATGTGTATCACTACGATCGAGATTTAATAAACCATTCATTTAGGTGCAAGACCATTGAAGGTATTATTCAAATAAACAGAGTAACCATTATTCTCCTTAAATGAATAACCGTATTGCGATAGACATAATCCAATCATGTCTATGCTCAACGCAAACACCAAATAACAATTATTTAGGTTTAACACCAATCTCGAAGGTAGAGGGAGTGTGCGATGCTTGATCATATCAACCTTGGAAACACTTCCAACACATATCGTCAGCTCACCTGTAGCTAGTCTCCTTTTATTCCGTAGCTTTTATTTTGAGTTACTAGCACTTAGCAACCGAACCGGTATCTAATACCCTGGTGCTACTAGGAGTACTAGTAAAGTACACATTAACATAATGTATATCCAATATACTTCCGTCGACCTTGCCTGCCTTCTTATCTACCAAGTATCTAGGGTGGTTCTGCTTTAGTGTCCGTTCCTCTCATTACAGAAGCACTTAGTCTCGGGTTTGGGTTCAACCTTGGGTTTTCACTGGAGCAGCAACTGTTTTGCCGTTTCATGAAGTATCCCTTCTTGCCCTTGCCCTTCTTGAAACTAGTGGTTTTACTAACCATCAACAATTGATGTTCCTACTTGACTTCTACTTTCGCGGTGTCAAACATCGCGAATACTTCAAGGATCATCATATCTATCCCTGATATGTTATAGTTCATCACGAAGCTCTAGTAGCTTGGTGGCAATGACTTTGGAGAAACATCACTATCTCATCTGGAAGATTAACTCCTACTCGATTCAAGTGATTGTTGTACCCAGACAATCTGAGTACAAGCTCAACGATTGAGCTTTTCTCCCTTAGTTTGTAGGCCAAGATGCTCGTCGGAGGTCATATACCTCTTGACGTGGGCATGAGCCTGAAATCCCAATTTCAGCCCTCGAAACATCTCAGAACTTTCGCGATGTTTCGAAATCGTCTTCGGTGCCTTAACTCTAAACCATTTAACATTACTGAACTATCACGTAGTTATCAAAACGTGTATGTCAGATTTTCGCAACATCCACAGACGACGTTCGAGGTTCAGCACACTGAGCGGTGCATTAAGTACATAAGCCTTCTTCCAAGCAACGAGGACAATCCTCAGTTTACGGACTTAGTCCGCATAATCGCTGCTATCATCTTTCAACTGAATTTTCTCTAGGAACATATCTAAACAGTAGGACTAAAGCGCGAGCTTACGACATAATTAGCAAAGACCTTTTGACTATGTTCAGGATAATTAAGTTCATCTTATGAACTCCCACTCAGATAGACATCCCTCTTAGTCATCTAAGTGATTACATGATCCGAGTCAACTAGACCGTGTCCGATCATCACGTGAGACGGACTAGTCATCATCGGTGAACATCTTCATGTTGATCGTATCTACCATACGACTCATGCTCGACCTTTCGGTCTCTTGTGTTCCGAGGCCATGTCTGTACATGCTAGGCTCATCAAGTCAACCTAAGTGTTTCGCATGTGTAAATCTGGCTTACACCCATTGTATGTGAACGTTATAATCTATCACACCCGATCATCACGTGGTGTTTCGAAACAACGAACTTTCGCTACGGTGCACAGTTAGGGGGAACACTTTCTTGAAATTTTAATGAGGGATCATCTTATTTACTACCGTTGTTCTAAGCAAATAAGATGCATAAACATGATAAACATCACATGCAATCAAAAAGTGACATGATATGGCCAATATCATTTTGCTCCTTTTGATCTCCATCTTCGGGGCTCCATGATCATCATCGTCACCGGCATGACACCATGATCTCCATTATCATGATCTCCATCATCGTGTCTCCATGAGGTTGTCTCGCCAACTATTACTTCTACTACTATGGCTAACGGTTTAGCAATAAAGTAAAGTAATTACATGGAGTTGTTCATTGACACGCAGGTCATACAATAAATTAAGACAACTCCTATGGCTCCTGCCGGTTGTCATGCTCATCGACATGCAAGTTGTGATTCCTATTACAAGAACATGATCAATCTCATACATCACATATCATTCATCACATTCTTTTGGCCATATCACATCACATAGCATACCCTGCAAAAACAAGTTAGACGTCCTCTAATTGTTGTTTGCATGTTTTACGTGGCTGCTATGGGTTTCTAGCAAGAACTTTTCTTACCTACGCAAAAACCACAACATGATATGTCAATTGCTATTTACCCTTCATAAGGACCCTTTTCATCGAATCCGATCCGACTAAAGTGGGAGAGACTGGCACCCGCTAGCCACCTTATGCAACAAGTGCATGTCAGTCGGTGGAACCTGTCTCACGTAAGTGTACGTGTAAGGTCGGTCCGGGCCGCTTCATCCCACAATACCGTCGAAACAAGATTGGACTAGTAACAGTAAGCATATTGAACAAAATCAACGCCCACAACAACTTGTGTTCTACTCGTGCATAGAAACTACGCGTAGACCTTGCTCATGATGCCATTGTTGGGTAACGTAGCAGAAATTCAAAATTTTCTACGCATCACCAAGATCAATCTATGGAGATTCTAGCAACAAGAGAGGGAGAGGATGAGCATCTTCATACCCTTGAAGATTGCTAAGCGGAAGCGTTACAAGAACGCGGATGAAGGAGTCGTACTCGCAGTGATTCAGATCGCGGTTGATTCCGATCTAAGCACCGAACAACGGTGCCTCCGCGTTCAACACACGTACAGTCCGGGGACGTCTCCTCCTTCTTGATCCAGCAAGGGGAGAGGAGAAGTTGAGGGAGAACTCCGACAGCACGACGGCATGGTGATGATGAATCTCGTGGTTCTCTGGCAGGACTTCGCCAAGCACTGCGGAGGAGGAGGAGGTGTTGGAGGAGGGAGAGGGCTGCGCCAGGGGAAGGGTGCGGCTGCCCTCTCTCTCTCTCTCTCACTATATATAGGGGAAGGAGGAGGGGAGGCGCCTAGGGTTCCCTAGGGAGGGCGGCGGCCATAGGGGAAACCCTAGATGGGTTTTGGCCCCCACCCCTAGGAAACTTGCCCCCAAGCCGGGAGGCGGCTGCCCTAGGCGTGGCGCCCCACCCTCCCAGTTACGTGAGATGGGGTGGAGGGCGCCAGCCCCTTAGTGGGCTGATGTGTCCTCTCCGCTTGGCCCATAAGGCCCCCAAAGCTTGCCGGGGCCTCCGAAACCCCTTTCGGACACGCTGGTCATCACCTGGTACCCCCGGAACAATTCCAGACTCCAATACCCTTCGTCCAATATACCGATCTTCACCTCCGGACCATTCCGGAGCTCCTCTTCATGTCTGGGATCTCATCCGGGACTCCTAACAACCTTCGGTAACCACATACTATTTCCCATAACCACTCTAGCGTCACTGAACCTTAAGTGTGTAGACCCTACGGGTTCGGGAACCATGCAGACATGACCGAGACGTTCTCCGGTCAATAGCCAAAAGGGGGATCTGGATACCCATGTTGGCTCCGACATGTTCCACGATGATCTCATCGGATGAACCACGATGTCAAGGATTCAAGTAATCCCGTATGCAATTCCCTTTGTCTACCGGTATAGTACTTGCCCGAGATTCGATCGTCGGTATGCCGATACCTTGTTCAATCTCGTTACCAGCAAGTCTCTTTACTCGTTCCGTAACACATCATCCCGTGATCAACCCCTTGGTCACATTGTGCACATTATGATGATGTCCTATCGAGTGGGCCCAGAGATACCTCTCCGTCACACGGAGTGACAAATCCCAGTCTCGATTCATGCCAACCCAACAGGCACTTTTGGAGATACCCGTAGTGCACCTTTATAGCCACCTAGTTACGTTGTGACGTTTGGTACACCCAAAGCATTCCTACGGTATCCGGGAGTTGCACAATCTCATGGTCTAAGGAAATGATACTTGACATTAGAAAAGCTTTAGCATACGAACTACACGATCTTTGTGCTAGGCTTAGGATTGGGTCTTGTCCATCACATCATTCTCCTAATGATGTGATCCCGTTATCAATGACATCCAATGTCCATGGTCAGGAAACCGTAACCATCTATTGATCAACGAGCTAGTCAACTAGAGGCTTACTAGGGACATGGTGTTGTCTATGTACCCACACATGTATCTGAGTTTCCTATCAATACAATTATAGCATGGATAATAAACGATTATCATGAACAAGGAAATATAATAATAACTAATTTATTATTGCCTCTAGGGCATATTTCCAACAGAGGTTGGATGCACGACGAGGGACATTTACAATTTTTGCCATGCTAACAAGCAGGAATCAATTGCTTCCAGGGATGCTCAAACGGTGATCAATCACATGGTGGCGAGGCGAGAGCGAGATTCAATTTTTTTTCTTCAGGTACTTGGTTGATGAAGCTAGCCATCTGAAGGGACTGTTCTGGTGTGATAGTCAGTCCCGACTTGACTATGAGGCTTTCGAAGACACTATTGTTTTTGATAGCACATACAGAACCAATAAGTACAATCTGCCATTTGTGCCGTTTGTCGGGCTGAATCACCACTGCAGCATTGTTATTTTTGCATGTGGTATCATTTCACATGAAACAAGCCAGGCATACGAGTGGATGTTATGGACCTTTTCTGATGCTATGGGACAGAAGCATCCTATATTTGTGATCACGGATGGGGACCTTGCAATGCAGAGAGCAATCAGGGTGGTGTGGCCTGACTCAAACCATAGGCTCTGTATATGGCACATTCAGCAGGACATTGTACGTCATCTGCATGATGACGCAGTAAAGGAGTGTTGGGGAACGTAGTAATTTCAAAAAAATTCCTACGCGTGCGCAAGATCATGGTGATGCATAGCAACGAGAGGGGAGAGTGTCATCCACGTACCCTCGTAGACCGTAAGCGGAAGCGTTATGACAACGTGGTTGATGTAGTCGTACGTCTTCATGATTGACCAATCCTAGTACCGAACGTACGACACCTCCGCGATCTGCACACGTTCAGCTTGGTGACGTCCAACGAAGTCACGATCCAGTAGAGCTTTGAGGGAGAGTTCCGTCAGCACGATGGCGTGATGACGGTGATGATGATGCTACCGACGCAGGGCTTCGCCTAAGCACCGCTACGATATGACCAAGGTGGATTATGGTGGAGGTGGGCACCGCACACGGCTAAGAGATCAATGATCAACTTGTGTGTCTATGGGGTGCCCCCCTCCCCGGTATATAAAGGAGTGGAGGAGGGGGAGGAGGTCGGCCTCCTAGGCGCGCCCCAAGGGGAGTTCTACTCCCACCGGGAGTAGGACTCCAACCCTTCCAAGAGTAGGAGTAGGAGGGAAGGAAGGAGGAGAGAGGGGGAAGGAAAAGGGGGACGCCCCCCTTCCTTGTCCAATTCGGACTAGAGGGGGAGGGTCCACGCGGCCTGCCCTGGCCGCCCCTCCTCTTCTCCACTAAGGCCCATGAGGCCCATTACACTCCCCGGGGGGTTCCGGTAACCCCCCGGTACTCCGGTATTTGTCCGAACTTACCCGGAACTCTTCCAAAGTCCAAACATAGTCATCCAATATATCGATCTTTATGTCTCGACCATTTCGAGACTCCTCGTCATGTCCATGATCATATCTGGGACTCCGAAGTACCTTCGGTTCATCAAAACACATAAACTCATATTACCGATCATCACCGAACGTTAAGCGTGCGGACCCTACGGGTTCGAGAACTATGTAGACATGACCGAGACACGTCTCTGGTCAATAACCAATAGCTGAACCTGGATGCTCATATTGGTTCCTACATATTCTACGAAGATCTTTATCGGTCAAACCGCATAACAACGTACGTTGTTCCCTTTGTCATTGGTATGTTACTTGCCCGAGATTCGATCGTCGGTATCTCAATACCTAGTTCAATATCGTTAGTGGCAAGTCTCTTTACTCGTTCGGTAATACATCATCCCGCAACTAACTCATTAGTTACATTGCTTGCAAGGCTTATAGTGATGTGCATTACCGAGAGGGCCCAGAGATACCTCTCCGACAATCAGAGTGACAAA
The DNA here is from genome assembly GCA_021605205.1 of Aegilops longissima. NCBI lineage: Eukaryota > Viridiplantae > Streptophyta > Magnoliopsida > Poales > Poaceae > Aegilops > Aegilops longissima. Next base: position 33,569,481 of record CM038677.1, on the reverse strand, counting down.
TCCGAATCTTGATCTATGTCAACTCACCAAGTACCATCGGAGACACCTGTAGAGCACCTTTATAATCACCCAGTTACGTTGTGACATTTGGTAGCACACAAAGTGTTCCTCTGGTATTCGGGAGTTGCATAATCTCATAGTCATAGGAACATGTATAAGTCATGAAGAAAGCAATAGCAATATACTAAATGATCAAATGCTAAGCTAACGGAATGGGTCAAGTCAATCACATCATTCTCTAATGATGTGATCCCGTTAATCAAATGACAACTCATGTCTATGGCTAGGAAACTTAACCATCTTTGATTCAACGAGCTAGTCAAGTAGAGGCATACTAGTGACACTCTGTTTGTCTATGTATCCACACATGTACTAAGTTTCCGGTTAATACAATTCTAGCATGAATAATAAACATTTATCATGAAATAAGGAAATAAATAATAACTTTATTATTGACTCTAGGGCATATTTCATTCAGTCTCCCACTTGCACTAGAGTCAATAATCTAGTTCACATCACCATGTGATTTAACACCAATAGTTCACATCACCATGTGATTAACACCCATAGTTCACATCGCCATGTGACCAACACTCAAAGGGTTTGCTAGAGTCAATAATCTTAGTTCACATCGCCATGTGATTAACACTCAAAGAGTACTAAGGTGTGATCATGTTTTGCTTGTGAGAGAAGTTTAGTCAACGGGTCTGTCAAATTCAAATTCGTATGTATTTTGCAAATTTATATGTCTACAATGCTCTGCACGGAGCTACTTTAGCTAATTGCTCCCACTTTCAATATGTATCTGGATTGTGACTTAGAGTCATCCAGATCGGTGTCAAAGCTTGCATCGACGTAACTCTTTACGATGAACTCCTTATCACCTCCATAACCGAGAAATATTTCCTTAGTCCTCTAAGGATAATTTTTTACCGTTGTCGAGTGATCTACTCCTAGATCAAAATTGTACTTCCTTGCCAAACTCAGGGCAGGGTATACAATAGGTCTAATACACAGCATGGCATACTTTATAGAACCTATGGCTGAGGCATAGGGAATGACTTTCATTCTCTTTCTATTTTCCGCCATCGTCGGGCTTTGAGTCTTACTCAACTTCACACCTTGCAACACAGGCAAGAACTCTTTCTTTGACTGTTCCATTTTGAACTACTTCAAAAACTTGTCAAGGTATGTACTCATTTAAAAAACTTATCAAGCGTCTTGATCTATCTCTATAGATCTTGATGCTCAATATGTAAGCAGCTTCACCGAGGTATTTCTTTGAAAAACTCCTTTCAAACACTCCTTTATGCTTTCCAAAAAATTCAACATCATTTTCGATTGACAATATGTCATTTACATATACTTATCAGAAAGGTTGTAGTGCTCCCACTCACTTTCTTGTAAATACAGGCTTCATCGCAAGTCTGTATAAAACTATATGCTTTGATCAACTCATCAAAGCGTATATTCCAACAATGAGATGCTTTGCACCAGTCCATGGATGGATCGCTGGAGCTTGCACATTTTGTTAGCACCTTTAGGATCGACAAAACCTTCTGGTTGCATCATATACAACTCTTCTTTAAGAAAGTGTAACGACCCAAATCTGATAAGATTCGATGTCTCTGTGCTCACTATGCTAGTCCCTGGATCGACTCGCTAGCACACGCAGTGCATATGAATATCAAATAACAAGTGCATCATTTACTACAACGTATGATCCAGAATTTATAAAGTATTACAAACTGAATAGCACATGGCTAACTTATTCAATAATAACAGCGGAAATGTAGCACAAGTAAACGATGAATCCCATCAATGCCCACTGGCGAAAATGCTGAGTGAAGACTCGCGACCCTATTGTATCTCACCGATCATCGGAAAAATCCTGCAACATGATAAGTTGCAGCCACAAAGGGTCAATACATTGAATGTATTGGCAAATCACACAATATGATATAGCAAACCTACATCCACAAAGCAATGTATGACAAACAAAACACACAAGTTAGTTTGGAGAAGAATGTCTTCACCTACCTCCACTACCTGAACTCACAACCGTCTCTAATTTACTCGCCCAAGATAACCCAAAGATTCTAAATAAACATGACAAGAACTTCAGAAGTATGTCTCAAGTGCGCTCTGTCAGTGGCGCATTCTCTAGGAACAATAGAGCGCTCTGCCAAGGACGCATTCACCTGATTTAAGTTCCGAAAACTAAACCTCGCCTCAAGTGCGCTCTGTCAATGGCGCATTCTCTAGGGACAATAGAGCGCTCTGCCAGTGACGCATTCACCTGGTTAATAATCCCGAGCCTACGGCTATAAACACTCACCACTTTCATGGATCACTCGACATATGCCCACGTCTATCATAGCAAGTTGATCACACCAGAATATGACAACACAAAACATACATATCAAACCAAGCACATGTCATAGCATAAAAATCACACATGCATAGCAGAATATAGGATGAGAAAAATCAAAAGTGCAAACTTTCCTTGAACGGTGTTGAAGTACTCTAACGCTTAATTCCGATCCGCTTCACACTCCGGACAATCTATACGATTAACGGAGGCACCGATAAATAAACCGTACTCACATAACACCACAATAAAGTAAACAACAATGAATTCAAATAAAAACTTAAATAACAGAAAATATCAGTAGGTATATATTATCTACATGCTAGTAGGATCACAATGCAAAAAGAATCAACTGATTTGGATAAACGGTTTGAGAGATATGGCCTCCGGAAGGTTGAATTCAAATTCGAGCAAATTCAAATTTAAACAGTGTAAAATTTTAAAATTTTGGTTCTACAATATTCTCCTGGTCACTATGAGTACACAGGAAAAAGAATCATCTAAATTGGAGTTATAGGCTAAAAGATATACTTAAATGAAATTTTAGTATGAAATCTGCCCAAAATAAATTGTGTCAAAATAGATTTCTTTGAAGAACTGCTGCGGGTGTGGATGTGCCACATGGCAGCACGTGATAGGATGGAGTGTGTTCGCTGTGAGGGCTAAACGGCGAACGACCGCAACTTAAAACAAAACTTTTTGGTGATAATAACAAAATACGATCTAATCTTGGCCGTCAGAGAGAGATCTGACGGAGGGGATGACTCACCGGAGAGGAACAGAGGAAGGCCACCGAACTTGGAGAAGAACGACGCCGGTGCGGCTCGGTGGTGATGTGGGCGACCGCCACAGAGTTCAGATGGCCACGGGAGGTGCGCGTCGGACGCCAGAGTGGCACGGCAGTCTCGGATGGGTCCTGCTTGGCGCCGAGGCGATGGGGTGGCCTCTGCTGGCTGCTATTCACAATATGATGGCGGCGATCTTCTCGGGGTTTGGCTCGTGGGCGGCATCTTGGTGCTCTCCGGATTCAGAAGAACGTGAGGGAGGAGATAAGATCTAGAAGAAGATCACAGGAGGTAGCAGAGAGGCTGGTAACCTCCAGAGGCGATGGAACCGATGGCGGAAGCTTCAGACGGCGGTGAACTCCGGCGAGATCGGGACGATGCCCTAGGGCACGGGAGAGAGGGATTTTGCCAAAAATCGGCAGAGAAGAACATGTACTCCCTCTGTCCAGAAATACTTGTCGAAAAAATGCATAAAAATGAATGTATCTAGAACTAAAATACGTCTAGATACATCCATTCCTCCGACAAGTATTTCCGGACGGAGGGAGTAGAATATTTATAGAGCAGATGACGTGGCCTAGGGGCAAATACTTGGCCGAACCGGAGAGGATTTGGATTGACAGAAAGAACTCGTGAACGAACAGGAGTTCGTTCTTAGGAAAGAGACGACCTGGCGGGCCCCAAGTGTCAGCGGCACAGGAGGGAAAGAAAAAAAGTTGCGGGGTGAGCTGCGCCTGGGCTGCGGTCTGCGCCGAAATGGGCCGCCTGCTGCTGGGCTGAGCGAGCGGGCGAAGAAGAAAAAGAAAAAGCTAAGCGTTGAACGCAGCCCAACCGCACAGTAACTTCTGGCAATAAAAGAAAGGGTACACTATACAGGGAAGGTATTGGCTAAAAGAAAAATACCGGAGTACTTCCTAAAAAAATATCTGAACAAACAGTAAAGCATTACAGCTACTATATAAAACAGTGAACATTTTTACAACACAAATGCATTTGTGGAAAATTATTTTATACAATAGGATCCTACAAAGAGCATAGAAAAACTCCCAATATAATCCAAATAATATTATAAACCTTTTCCAACTATATTTGACAGGGAAGAAGTCATGTTATCTCCACTCCGAATATTTTACCTTGAGTTGGAAAAATCTTTGAATATTCAGAAAATTAAAAAATGCATAGAAATCATGATGACAAATAATGATCATATTAACATTCCAAATCTGAAAATTTGGGATGTTACAAATCTACAACCCTTAAAACTAATCTCGCCCCCGAGATTTGAAGAGGCTAGAAAGAAAAGACTAGGGTTGGGGTCTCCTTGAATATCCATTGTTCGTCCGAGAGTGTGGAGTACTACCACCCTTAGAATGAGAGTCACTGGTCTCCAAAAATCTTACTCCTTCAAGGAAATCCTTTAGATATATGTCTTACACTCCTTTGAAACTCTGAGTCCCATATCAAAAGAGCAGTCTTCCATAAACTAAAACTTCATGGCTCACAGGTCTTGAACCAATGCTAAACAAGTATCGATGCTCTCATGGTGGTCATCAAGAATGGTTCCTGCAGGAAAGAGTATTGGTTTATACTCACCGTACAACCTACTATTGGCAACGGGTGCCCTTTACAAGGGTCAAATGTCATACCATTCTAAGGTTCAGGCTTTACAATGTCGTCACTCTACTATAGGTAAGTCACTCTAGATTACCATCCCATATAACAAAAGCAAATAATAAGAGTAAGTCGGCATGGTGATCAATCCATTCCGCACCCAAATCACTACCTTGTATACGGTTTAGATAATCTCGCACTATACCACTCGGGCATCCTCACAAGCATTGCAGAATATTTCTTTTGTTCACGAACTAGGTTCAGATAATCCATCCATTCTGCATGCCAAACAAAACAACTATCGTTCCTGTCAACTATTAGGTTTACGTCAACTACTGCAAAACATATACTAATGAACTATAGCTTCCTCCAGGTTTATTCCTTCAGCAAGATTGTGCTTGTCTCTTGTCAGATCTTGGCACATATGGTAAAACTTGAACTCATCACTGGGTTGCAGCATGTATTAGGATATAGACATAATAAAGACCTAAGGGGAAAACACTACCCATATGCTCATTCTAGCAACTTAAACTCCAACAACAACAAAAACAAACACTAAATTCACACAATTCACAAGTCACCAAAAGTATCCTAAAGTAATCACATCAAAAGAGCACATATGATCGATCAAAGCACCCAATTGCACAATACAAACAATCCAAAATATTACAACACGGAAAGCAATGACCAACCAAACATATAACATATCACACAACACAAGCAAAACCTACAGGTAAGGTCATATCCACAAGAGATATGATCTCATCATACTACCGCAAAATCATTTATCAAACACAACTTAGGAATGGTGGTCTGCCAATTTAAACTCCTTAAATAACACTAATATAATTCCAGGGGTCATCTGTATTTGAAAAGTAAAGATATGAGTACGAGAGTGAGGACTAACAAGTAGACAGAAAGTTGGAAAACAAGTTTTTCACTCCTATGGATTTTCTAATCCATTTTCTAGGGTCACGACCTACAGTCAACACACTGCTCTAATACCATCTGTAACGACCCGAATCTGATAATATTCGATGTCTCTGTGCTCACTATGCTAGTCCCTGGATCGACTCGCTAGCACACACAGTACGTATGAATATCAAATAACAAGTGCATCATTTACTACAACGTATGATCCAGAATTTATAAAGTATTACAAACTGAATAGCACATGGCTAACTTATTCAATAATAACAGCGGAAATGTAGCACAAGTAAACGATGAATCCCATCAATGCCCACTGGCGAAAATGCTGAGTGAAGACTCACGACCCTATTGTATCTCATCGATCATCGGAAAAATCCTGCAACATGATAAGTTGCAGCCACAAAGGGTCAATACATTGAATGTATTGGCAAATCACACAATATGATATAGAAAACCTACATCCACAAAGCAATGTATGACAAACAAAACACACAAGTTAGTTTGGAGAAGAATGTCTTCACCTACCTCCACTACCGAACTCACAACCGTCTCTAATTTACTGCCAAGATAACCCAAAGATTCTAAATAAACATGACAAGAACTTCAGAAGTATGTCTCAAGTGCGCTCTGTCAGTGGCGCATTCTCTAGGAACAATAGAGCGCTCTGCCAAGGACGCATTCACCTGATTTAAGTTCCGAAAACTAAACCTCGCCTCAAGTGCGCTCTGTCAATGGCGCATTCTCTAGGGACAATAGAGTGCTCTGCCAGTGACGCATTCACCTGGTTAATAATCCCGAGCCTACGGCTATAAACACTCACCACTTTCATGGATCACTCGACATATGCCCACGTCTATCATAGCAAGTTGATCACACCAGAATATGACAACACAAAACATACATATCAAACCAAGCACATGTCATAGCATAAAAATCACACATGCATAGCAGAATATAGGATGAGAAAAATCAAAAGTGCAAACTTGCCTTGAACGGTGTTGAAGTACTCTAACGCTTAATTCCGATCCGCTTCACACTCCGGACAATCTATACGATTAACGGAGGCACCGATAAATAAACCGTACTCACATAACACCACAATAAAGTAAACAACAATGAATTCAAATAAAAACTTAAATAACAGAAAATATCAGTAGGTATATATTATCTACATGCTAGTAGGATCACAATGCAAAAAGAATCAACTGATTTGGATAAACGGTTTGAGAGATATGGCCTCCAGAATGTTGAATTCAAATTTGAGCAAATTCAAATTTAAACAGTGTAAAATTTTAAAATTTTGGTTCTACAATATTCTCCTGGTCACTATGAGTACACAGGAAAAAGAATCATCTAAATTGGAGTTATAGGCTAAAAGATATACTTAAATGAAATTTTGGTATGAAATCTGCCCAAAATAAATTGTGTCAAAATAGATTTCTTTGAAGAACTGCTGCGGCTGTGGATGTGCCACATGGCAGCACGTGATAGGATGGAGTGTGTTCGTTGTGAGGGCTAAAGGGTGAACGACCGCAACTTAAAACAAAACGTTTCGGTGATAATAACAAAATACGATCTAATCTTGGCCGTCAGAGAGAGATCTGACGGAGGGGATGACTCACCGGAGAGGAACAGAGGAAGGCCACCGAACTTGGAGAAGAACGACGCCGGCGCGGCTCGGTGGTGATGTGGGCGACCGCTACAGAGTTCAGATGGCCTCTGGGAGGTGCGCGTCGGACGCGTAGTGGCACGGCAGTCTCGGATGGGTCCTGCTTGGCGTCGAGGGCGATGGGGGTGGCCTCTGCTGGCTGCTATTCACAATATGGCGCGGCGGCGATCTTCTTCGGGGTTTGGCTCGTGGGCGGCATCTTGGTGCTCTCCTGGATTCAGAAGAACGTGAGGGAGGGAGATAAGATCTAGAAGAAGATCACAGGAGGTAGCAGAGAGGCTGGTAACCTCCAGAGGCGATGGAACCGACTGGCGGAAGCTTCAGACGGCGGTGAACTCCGGCGAGATCGGGACGATGCCCTAGGGCACGGGAGAGAGGGATTTTGCCAAAAATCGGCAGAGAAGAACATGTACTCCCTCCGTCCAGAAATACTTGTCAAAAATGCATAAAATGAATGTATCTAGAACTAAAATACGTCTAGATACATCCATTCCTCCGACAAGTATTTCGGACGGAGGAGTAGAATATTTATAGAACGGATAACGTGGCCTAGGGGCAAATACTTGGCGAACCGGAGAGGATTTGGATTGATGAAAGAACTCGTGAATGAACAGGAGTTCGTCCTTAGGAAAGAGACGACTGGCGGGCCCCAAGTGTCGGTGCACAGAGGGAAAGAAAAAAAGTTATGGGTGAGCTGCGCTGGGCTGCGGTCTCGCGCTGAAATGGGCCGCCTTCTGCTTTGGGCTGAGCGAAGGGCGAAGAAGAAAAAGAAAAAGCTAGGAGTTGAACGCAGCCCAACCGCACAGTAACTTCTGGCAATGAAAGAATGGGTACACTATACAGGGAAGGTATTGGCTAAAAGAAAAATACCGGAGTACTTCCTAAAAAATTATCTGAACAAACAGTAAAGCATTACTGCTACTATATAAAACAGTGAACATTTTTACAACACAAATGCATTTTTGGAAAATTATTTTATACAATAGGATCCTACAAAGAGCATGGAAAAACTCCCAATATAATACAAATAATATTATAAACCTTTTCCAACTATATTTGACAGGGAAGAAGTCATGTTATCTCCACTCCGAATATTTTTCCTTGAGTTGGAAAAATCTTTGAATATTCAGAAAATTAAAAAATGCATAGAAATCATGATGACAAATAATGATCATATTAACATTCCAAATCTGAAAATTTGGGATGTTACAAATCTACCACCCTTAAAATGAATAGAAAGAAAAGACTAGGGTTGGGGTCTCCTTGAATATCCATTGTTAGTCCGAGAGTGTGGAGTACTACCACCCTTAGAATGAGAGTCACTGGTCTCCAAAAATCTTACTCCTCCAAGGAAATCCTTTAGATATATGTCTTACACTCCTTTGAAACTCTAAGTCCCATATCAAAAGAGCAGTCTTCCATAAACTAAAACTTCATGGCTCACAGGTCTTGAACCAATGCTAAACAAGTATCGATGCTCTCATGGTGGTCATCAAGAATGGTTCCTGCAGGAAAGAGTATTGGTTTATACTCACCGTACAACCTACTATTGGCAACGGGTGCCCTTTACAAGGGTCAAATGTCATACCATTCTAAGGTTCAGGCTTTACAATGTCGTCACTCTACTATAGGTAAGTCACTCTAGATTACCATCCCATATAACAAAAGCAAATAATAAGAGTTAGTCGGCATGGTGATCAATCCATTCCGCACCCAAATCACTACCTTGTATACGGTTTAGATAATCTCGCACTATACCACTCGGGCATCCTCACAAGCATTGCAGTATATTTCTTTTGTTCACGAACTAGGTTCAGATAATCCATCCATTCTGCATGCCAAACAAAACAACTATCGTTCCTGTCAACTATTAGGTTTACGTCAACTACTGCAAAACATATAGTAATGAACTATAGCTTCCTCCAGGTTTATTCCTTCAGCAAGATTGTGCTTGTCTCCTGTCAGATCTTGGCACATATGGTAAAACTTGAAGTCATCACTGGGTTGCAGCATGTATTAGGATATAGACATAATAAAGACCTAAGGGGAAAACACTACCCATATGCTCATTCTAGCAACTTAAACTCCAACAACAACAACAAAAAACACTAAATTCACACAATTCACAAGTCACCAAAACTATCCTAAAGTAATCACATCAAAAGAGCACATATGATCGATCAAAGCACCCAATTGCACAATACAAACAATCCACAAAATATGACAACACGGAAAGCAATGACCAACCAAACATATAACATATCACACAACACAAGCAAAACCTACAGGTAAGGTCATATCCACAAGAGATATGATCTCATCATACTACCGCAAAATCATTTATCAAACACAACTTAGGAATGGTGGTCTGCCAATTTAAACTCCTTAAATAACACTAATATAATTCCAAGGGTCATCTGTATTTGAAAAGTAAAGATATGAGTACGAGAGTGAGGACTAACAAGTAGACAGAAAGTTGGAAAACAAGTTTTTCACTCCTATGGCTTTTCTAATCCATTTTCTAGGGTCACGACCTACAGTCAACACACTGCTCTGATACCATCTGTAACGACCCGAATCTGATAAGATTCGATGTCTCTGTGCTCACCATGCTAGTCCCTGGATCGACTCGCTAGCACACACAGTACATATGAATATCAAATAACAAGTGCATCATTTACTACAACGTATGATCCAGAATTTATAAAGTATTACAAAATGAAAAGCACATGGCTAACTCATTCAATAATAACAGCGGAAATGTAGCACAAGTAAACGATGAATCCCATCAATGCCCACTGGCGAAAATGCTGAGTGAAGACTCGCGACCCTATTGTATCTCACTGATCATCGGAAAAATCCTGCAACATGATAAGTTGCAGCCACAAAGGGTCAATACATTGAATGTATTGGCAAATCACACAATATGATATAGCAAACCTACATCCACAAAGCAATGTATGACAAACAAAACACACAAGTTAGTTTGGAGAAGAATGTCTTCACCTACCTCCACTACCTGAACTCACAACCGTCTCTAATTTACTCGCCCAAGATAACCCAAAGATTCTAAATAAACATGACAAGAACTTCAGAAGTATGTCTCAAGTGCGCTCTGTCAGTGGCGCATTCTCTAGGAACAATAGAGCGCTCTGCCAAGGACGCATTCACTTGATTTAAGTTCCGAAAACTAAACCTCGCCTCAAGTGCGCTCTTTCAATGGCGCATTCTCTAGGGACAATAGAGCGCTCTGCCAGTGACGCATTCACCTGGTTAATAATCCCGAGCCTACGGCTATAAACACTCACCACTTTCATGGATCACTCGACATATGCCCACGTCTATCATAGCAAGTTGATCACACCAGAATATGACAACACAAAACATACATATCAAACCAAGAACATGTCATAGCATAAAAATCACACATGCATAGCAGAATATAGGATGAGAAAAATCAAAATTGCAAACTTGCCTTGAACGGTGTTGAAGTACTCTCACGCTTAATTTCGATCCGCTTCACACTCCGGACAATCTATACGATTAACGGAGGCACCGATAAATAAACCGTACTCACATAACACCACAATAAAGTAAACAACAATGAATTCAAATAAAAACTTAAATAATAGAAAATATCAGTAGTTATATATTATCTACATGCTAGTAGGATCACAATGCAAAAAGAATCAACTGATTTGGATAAACGGTTTGAGAGATATGGCCTCCGGAAGGTTGAATTCAAATTTGAGCAAATTCAAATTTAAACAGTGTAAAATTTTAAAATTTTGGTTCTACAATATTCTCCTGGTCACTATGAGTACACAGGAAAAAGAATCATCTAAATTGGAGTTATAGGCTAAAAGATATACTTAAATGAAATTTTGGTATGAAATCTGCCCAAAATAAATTGTGTCAAAATAGATTTCTTTGAAGAACTGCTGCGGCTGTGGATGTGCCACAAGGTAGCACGTGATAGGATGGAGTGTGTTCGCTGTGAGGGCTAAACGGTGAACGGTCGCAACTTAAAACAAAACATTTCGGTGATAATAACAAAATACGATCTAATCTTGGCCGTCAGAGAGAGATCTGACGGAGGGGGTGACTCACCGGAGAGGAACAGAGGAAGGCCACCGAACTTGGAGAAGAACGACGCCGGCGCGGCTCGGTTGTGATGTGGGTGACCGCTACAGAGTTCAGATGGCCTCGGGGAGGTGCGCGTCGGACGCGTAGTGGCACGGCAGTCTCGGATGGGTCCTGCTTGGCGTCGAGGGCGATGGGGGTGGCCTCTGCTGGCTGCTATTCACAATATGGCGCGGCGGTGATCTTCTTTGGGGTTTGGCTCGTGGGCGGCATCTTGGTGCTCTCCTGGATTCAGAAGAACGTGAGGGAAGGACACAAGATCTAGAAGAAGATCACAGGAGGTAGCAGAGAGGCTGGTAACCTCCAGAGGCGATGGAACCGACTGGCGGAAGCTTCAGACGGCGGTGAACTCCGGCGAGATCGGGACGATGCCCTAGGGCACGGGAGAGAGGGATTTGCCAAAAATCGGCAGAGAAGAACATGTACTCCCTCCGTCCAGAAATACTTGTCGAAAAAATGCATAAAAATGAATGTATCTAGAACTAAACTACGTCTAGATACATCCATTCCTCCGACAAGTATTTCCGGACGGAGGGAGTAGAATATTTATAGAGCGGATAACGTGGCCTAGGGGCAAATACTTGGCCGAACCAGAGAGGATTTGGATTGACAGAAAGAACTCATGAACGAACAGGAGTTCGTCCTTAGGAAAGAGACGACCTGGCGGGCCCCAAGTGTCAGCGTCATAGGAGGGAAAGAAAAAAAGTTGCGGGGTGAGCTGCACCTGGGCTGTGGTTTCCGCCGAAATGGGCCGCCTGCTGCTGGGCTGAGCGAGTAGGCGAAGAAGAAAAAGAAAAAGCTAGGCGTTGAATGCAGCCCAACCGCACAGTAACTTCTGGCAATAAAAGAAAGGGTACACTATACAGGGAAGGTATTGGCTAAAAGAAAAATACCGGAGTACTTCCTAAAAAAATATCTGAACAAACAGTAAAGCATTACTGCTACTATATAAAACATTGAACATTTTTACAACCCAAATGCATTTTTTGAAAATTATTTTATACAATAGGATCCTGCAAAGAGCATAGAAAAACTCCCAATATAATCCAAATAATATTATAAACCTTTTCCAACTATATTTGACAGGGAAGAAGTCATGTTATCTCCACTCCGAATATTTTTCCTTGAGTTGGAAAAATCTTTGAATATTCAGAAAATTAAAAAATGCATAGAAATCAGGATGACAAATAATGATCATATTAACATTCCAAATCTGAAAATTTGGGATGTTACAAATCTACCACCCTTAAAATGAATCTCGCCCCCGAGATTCAAAGAGGCTAGAAAGAAAAGACTAGGGTTGGGGTCTCCTTGAATATCCATTGTTCGTCCGAGAGTGTGGAGTACTACCACCCTTAGAATGAGAGTCACTGGTCTCCAAAAATCTTACTCCTTCAAGGAAATCCTTTAGATATATGTCTTACACTCCTTTGAAACTCTGAGTCCCATATCAAAAGAGCAGTCTTCCATAAACTAAAACTTCATGGCTCACAGGTCTTGAACCAATGCTAAACAAGTATCGATGCTCTCATGGTGGTCATCAAGAATGGTTCCTGCAGGAAAGAGTATTGGTTTATACTCACCGTACAACCTACTATTGGCAACGGGTGCCCTTTACAAGGGTCAAATGTCATACCATTCTAAGGTTCAGGCTTTACAATGTCGTCACTCTACTATAGGTAAGTCACTCTAGATTACCATCCCATATAACAAAAGCAAATAATAAGAGTAAGTCGGCATGGTGATCAATCCATTCCGCACCCAAATCACTACCTTGTATACGGTTTAGATAATCTCGCACTATACCACTCGGGCATCCTCACAAGCATTGCAGAATATTTCTTTTGTTCACGAACTAGGTTCAGATAATCCATCCATTCTGCATGCCAAACAAAACAACTATCGTTCCTGTCAACTATTAGGTTTACGTCAACTACTGCAAAACATATACTAATGAACTATAGCTTCCTCCAGGTTTATTCCTTCCGCAAGATTGTTCTTGTCTCTTGTCAGATCTTGGCACATATGGTAAAACTTGAACTCATCACTGGGTTGCAGCATGTATTAGGATATAGACATAATAAAGACCTAAGGGGAAAACACTACCCATATGCTCATTCTAGCAACTTAAACTCCAACAACAACAAAAACAAACACTAAATTCACACAATTCACAAGTCACCAAAACTATCCTAAAGTAATCACATCAAAAGAGCACATATGATCGAACAAAGCACCCAATTGCACAATACAAACAATCCACAAAATATGACAACACGGAAAGCAATGACCAACCAAACATATAACATATCACACAACATAAGCAAAACCTACAGGTAAGGTCATATCCACAATAGATATGATCTCATCATACTACCGCAAAATCATTTATCAAACACAACTTAGGAATGGTGGTCTGCCAATTTAAACTCCTTAAATAACACTAATATAATTCCAGGGGTCATCTGTATTTGAAAAGTAAAGATATGAGTACGAGAGTGAGGACTAACAAGTAGACAGAAAGTTGGAAAACAAGTTTTTCACTCCTATGGCTTTTCTAATCCATTTTCTAGGGTCACGACCTACAGTCAACACACTGCTCTGATACCATCTGTAACGACCCGAATCTGATAAGATTCGATGTCTCTGTGCTCACTATGCAAGTCCCTGGATCGACTCTCTAGCACACACAGTACATACGAATATCAAATAACAAGTGCATCATTTACTACAACGTATGATCCATAATTTATAAAGTATTACAAACTGAATAGCACATGGCTAACTTATTCAATAATAACAGCGGAAATGTAGGACAAGTAAACGATGAATCGCATCAATGCCCACTGGCGAAAATGCTGAGTGAAGACTCGCGACCCTATTGTATCTCACTGATCATCGGAAAAATCCTTCAACATGATAAGTTGTAGCCACAAAGGGTCAATACATTGAATGTATTGGCAAATCACACAATATGATATAGCAAACCTACATCCACAAAGCAATGTATGACAAACAAAACACACAAGTTAGTTTGGAGAAGAATGTCTTCACCTACCTCCACTACGAACTCACAACCGTCTCTAATTTACTCACCAAGATAACCCAAAGATTCTAAATAAACATGACAAGAACTTCAGAAGTATGTCTCAAGTGCGCTCTGTCATGGCGCATTCTCTAGGAACAATAGGCGCTCGCCAAGGACGCATTCACCTGATGTAAGTTCCGAAAACTAAACCTCGCCTCAAGTGCGCTCTGTCAATGGCGCATTCTCTAGGGACAATAGAGCGCTCTGCCAGTGACGCATTCACCTGGTTAATAATCCCGAGCCTACGGCTATAAACACTCACCACTTTCATGGATCACTCGACATATGCCCACGTCTATCATAGCAAGTTGATCACACCAGAATATGACAACACAGAACATACATATCAAACCAAGCACATGTCATAGCATAAAAATCACACATGCATAGCAGAATATAGGATGAGCAAAATCAAAAGTGCAAACTTGCCTTGAACGGTGTTGAAGTACTCTAACGCTTAATTCCGATCCGCTTCACACTCCGGACAATCTATACGATTAACGGAGGCACCGATAAATAAACTGTACTCACATAACACCACAATAAAGTAAACAACAATGAATTCAAATAAAAACTTAAATAACAGAAAATATCAGTAGTTATATATTATCTACATGCTAGTAGGATCACAATGCAAAAAGAATCAACTGATTTGGATAAACGGTTTGAGAGATATGGCCTCCGGAAGGTTGAATTCAAATTTGAGAAAATTCAAATTTAAACATTGTAAAATTTTAAAATTTTGGTTCTACAATATTCTCCTGGTCACTATGAGTACACAGGAAAAAGAATCATCTAAATTGGAGTTATAGGCTAAAAGATATACTTAAATGAAATTTTGGTATGAAATCTGCCCAAAATAAATTGTGTCAAAATAGATTTCTTTGAAGAACTGCTGCGGCTGTGGATGTGCCACATGGCAGCACATGATAGGATGGAGTGTGTTCGCTGTGAGGGCTAAACGGTGAACGGCCGCAACTTAAAACAAAACGTTTCGGTGATAATAACAAAATACGATCTAATCTTGGCCGTCAGAGAGAGATCTGACGGAGGGGATGACTCACCGGAGAGGTACAGAGGAAGGCCACCGAACTTGGAGAAGAACGACGCCGGCGCGGCTCGGTGGTGATGTGGGCGACCGCTACAGAGTTCAGATGGCCTCGGGGAGGTGCGCGTCGGACGCGTAGTGGCACGGCAGTCTCGGATGGGTCCTGCTTGGCGTCGAGGGCGATGTGGGTGGCCTCTGCTGGCTGCTATTCACAATATGACGCGGCGGCGATCTTCTCCGGGGTTTGGCTCATGGGCGGCATCTTGGTGCTCTCCTGGATTCAGAAGAACGTGAGGGAGGGAGATAAGATCTAGAAGAAGATCACAGGAGGTAGCAGAGAGGCTGGTAACCTCCAGAGGCGATGGAACCGACTGGCGGAAGCTTCAGACGGCGGTGAACTCCGGCGAGATCGGGACGATGCCCTAGGGCACGGGAGAGAGGGATTTTGCCAAAAATCGGCAGAGAAGAACATGTACTCCCTCCGTCCAGAAATACTTGTCGAAAAAATGCATAAAAATGAATGTATCTAGAACTAAAATACGTCTAGATACATCCATTCCTCCGACAAGTATTTCCGGACGGAGGGAGTAGAATATTTATAGAGCGGATAACGTGGCCTAGGGGCAAATACTTGGCTGAACCGGAGAGGATTTGGATTGACAGAAAGAACTCGTGAATGAACAGGAGTTCGTCCTTAGGAAAGAGACGACCTGGCGGGCCCCAAGTGTCAGCGGCACAGGAGGGAAAGAAAAAAGTTGCGGGGTGAGCTGCGCCTGGGCTGCGGTCTGCGCCGAAATGGGCCGCCTGCTGCTGGGCTGAGCGAGCGGGCGAAGAAGAAAAAGAAAAAGCTAGGCGTTGAACGCAGCCCAACCGCACAGTAACTTCTGGCAATAAAAGAAAGGGTACACTATACAGGGAAGGTATTGGCTAAAAGAAAAATACCGGAGTACTTCCTAAAAAAATATCTGAACAAACAGTAAAGCATTACTGCTACTATATAAAACAGTGAACATTTTTACAACACAAATGCATTTTTGGAAAATTATTTTATACAATAGGATCCTACAAAGAGCATAGAAAAACTCCCAATATAATCCAAATAATATTATAAACCTTTTCCTACTATATTTGACAGGGAAGAAGTCATGTTATCTCCACTCCGTATATTTTTCCTTGAGTTGGAAAAATCTTTGAATATTCAGAAAATTAAAAAATGCATAGCAATCATGATGACAAATAATGATCATATTAACATTCGAAATCTGAAAATTTGGGATGTTACAAATCTACCACCCTTAAAATGAATCTCGCCCCCGAGATTCGAAGAGGCTAGAAAGAAAAGACTAGGGTTGGGGTCTCCTTGAATATCCATTGTTCGTCCGAGAGTGTGGAGTACTACCACCCTTAGAATGAGAGTCACTGGTCTCCAAAAATCTTACTCCTTCAAGGAAATCCTTTAGATATATGTCTTACACTCCTTTGAAACTCTGAGTCCCATATAAAAAGAGCAGTCTTCCATAAACTAAAACTTCATGGCTCACAGCTCTTGAACCAATGCTAAACAAGTATCGATGCTCTCATGGTGGTCATCAAGAATGGTTCCTGCAGGAAAGAGTATTGGTTTATACTCACCGTACAACCTACTATTGGCAACGGGTGCCCTTTACAAGGGTCAAATGTCATACCATTCTAAGTTTCAGGCTTTACAATGTCGTCACTCTACTATAGGTAAGTCACTCTAGATTACCATCCCATATAACAAAAGCAAATAATAAGAGTAAGTCGGCATGGTGATCAATCCATTCCGCACCCAAATCACTACCTTGTATACGGTTTAGATAATCTCGCACTATACCACTCGGGCATCCTCACAAGCATTGCAGAATATTTCTTTTGTTCACGAACTAGGTTCAGATAATCCATCCATTATGCATGCCAAACAAAACAACTATCGTTCCTGTCAACTATTAGGTTTACGTCAACTACTGCAAAACATATACTAATGAACTATAGCTTCCTCCAGGTTTATTCCTTCAGCAAGATTGTGCTTGTCTCCTGTCAGATCTTGGCACATATGGTAAAACTTGAAGTCATCACTGGGTTGCAGCATGTATTAGGATATAGACATAATAAAGACCTAAGGGAAAACACTACCCATATGCTCATTCTAGCAACTTAAACTCCAACAACAACAACAACAAAAACATGCAGTACAGACAAGCTTAGAAGTAGATAAATGCTCAAGTAAGTAATTGGAATGTCATATGCTATGATCAGTAGTAGTGATCGCATATGTCTGAGCTATGGCAGAGAGGAGTCATGACAGAATCATCAATGTCGTCAGCGATAGCGAAACTGAGTGAAACTCGACAGATCGAGATCAGAATGACTCAGAGATCGTAGGAGGATGCATGACAGGTGCCATGTCGAGTTGAGCATGCATGTGATAAATCAGATCTGAGACGGTCGAGGGAAGCTGAGCTAAGAGGACTGATGGACATGCTAACGTGTAGCGAGGAGAGAATTATGAGGTAGAGAATGCCGAGCCTCAACTTCGGATAAAGAAAAGCAAGGGAATACGAAAGAAGAAAATTGGAATTGATAATGAAGATAGAATCATGAAGAAAGTTGAGGAATTTGGAATAAACACGGAAATAAATTGAATAGAATAATCGAAGAAGTAGGACAAAGAGAAGAAAGTAAAGAAAAAATGGCGAAATGTAAAAATTGACAGGATGGAAGAGAATGAATAACAGAGTAAAAAACCTAATTAAGATTTATGTAAGTAAATGACAAAAGAAAATGAAAGAAGAAGAACGAAAGAAAAATTTGGAATGATGGAACAGAGAAAAGAAACCGATGAAAAATGAAGTCAAAAGATAAACAAATAAAATTTGAATGAAAACAAAAAACCATAAGGAAAATAATATCAAATCAAGGAAAATGGTAAAAAATTGAAAAGTGCAGAAGGAAATATGGAGTCAAGAAAAAAAACAATGTCTAAGGTCAAAATCTAAAAGACCCAGTATCGAATCAGAAGAAAATATCGGAAGAAATAAAATTAAAGGAATCTGAAAAAAATTAAAAATACTAAGGAAATTAAAACGATAAAATTCACAGGAAAAACGTCAACAGATAAAAAAACTTAGTAAACAAAAGTATAAGTGATTTACAATTCAGGAAATTAACATGCAAAAAATATTAAAGAACATTTTACAACACAAATGCATTTTTGGAAAATTATTTTATACAATAGGATCCTACAAAGAGCATAGAAAAACTCCCAATATAATCCAAATAATATTATAAACCTTTTCCAACTATATTTAACAGGGAAGAAGTCATGTTATCTCCACTCCGAATATTTTTCCTTGAGTTGGAAAAATCTTTGAATATTCAGAAAATTAAAAAATGCATAGAAATCATGATGACAAATAATGATCATATTAACATTCCAAATCTGAAAATCTGGGATGTTACAGAAATCCATTAAGGAATGTAGTTTTGACATCCATTTGCTAGATTTCATAAAATGTGGCAATTTGCTAACATGATTCGGACAGACTTAAGCATCGCTACGAGTGAGAAAATCTCATCGTAGTCAACACCTTGAACTTTGTCAAAAACATTTTTCGACAAGTCTAGCTTTGTAGATAGTAACACTACTATCAGCATCCGTCTTCCTCTTGAAGATCCATTTATTTTCTATGGCTTGTCGATCATCGGACAAACCAACCAAAGTCCACACTTTGTTCTCATACATGGATCCCATCCCTGATTTCATGGCCTCAAGCCATTTCATGAAATATGGGCTCATCATCGCATCCTCATAGTTCGTAGGTTCGTCATGGTCAAGTAACATGAACTCCAGAATAGGATTACCGTACCACTCTGGTGCGGAACGTACTATGGTTGACCTACGAGGTTCGGTAGTAACTTGATCCGAAGCTTCATGATCATCATCATTAACTTCCTCACTAATTGGTGTAAGCATCACTTGAACTGATTTTAGTAAAGAAATACTTTCCAATTTGGGAGAAGGTACAATTACCTCATCAAGTTCTACTTTCCTCCCACTCACTTGTTTCGAGAGAAACTCCTTCTCTAGAAAGGATGAATTCTTAGCAAAAACTATCTTGCCTTCGGATCTGTGATAGAAGGTGTACCCAACAGTTACTTTTGGGTATCCTATGAAGTCGCACTTCTCCGATTTGGGTTTGAGGTTATCAGGCTGAAATTTTTTCACATAAGCATCACAATCCCAAACTTTAAGAAATGACAGCTTAGGTTTCTAGCCAAACCATAGTTCATATGGTGTCGTCTCAACGGATTTGGTGGTGCCCTATTTAATGTGAATGTAGCTGTCTCTAATGCATAACCCCAAAACGATGGTGGTAAATCGGTAAGACACATCATAGATTGCACTATATCCAATAAAGTAAAGTTATGACGTTTGGACACACCATTATGCTGTGGTGTTCCAGGTGGCATGAATTTGTGAAATTATTCCACATTGTTTTAATTGAAGACCAAACTCGTAACTCAAATATTCGTCTCCGCGATCAGATCGTAGAAACTTTATTTTCTTGTTACGATGATTTTCCACTTCACTCTGAAATTATTTGAACTTTTCAAATGTTTCAGACTTATGTTTCATCGAGTAGATATACCCATATCTGCTCAAATCATCTGTGAAGGTTAGAAAATAACGTTACCCGCCGCGAGCCCTAACACTCATTGGACCGCATACATCAGTATGTATTATTTCCAATAAGTTAGTTGCTCACTCCATTGTTCCGGAGAACGGAGTCTTAGTCATCTTGCCCATGAGGCATGGTTCGCAAGCATCAAGTGATTCATAATCAAGTGATTCCAAAAACCCATCAGCATGGGGTTTCTTCATGCGCTTTACACCAATATGACCTAAACGGCAGTGCCACAAATAAGTTGCACTATCACTATCAACTTTGCATCTTTTGGCTTCAATATTATGAATATGTGTATCACTACGATCGAGATTCAATAAACCATTTATATTGAGTGTATGACCATAGAAGGTTTTATTCATGTAAATAGAACAACAATTATTCTTTGACTTAAATGAATAACCGTATTGCAATAAACATGATCCAATCATATTCATGCTCAACGCAAACACCAAATCACATTTATTTTAGGTTCAACACTAATCTCGAAGGTAAAGGGAGTGTGCGATGGTGATCTTATCAACCTTGGAATCACTTCCAACACACATCATCACCTCGCCCTTAACTAGTCTCTGTTTATTTTGCAACTCCCGTTTCGAGTTACTACTCTTAGCAACTGAACCAGTATAAAATACCAAGGGGTTGCTATAAACACTAGTAAAGTACACATCAATAACATGTATATCCAATATACCTTTGTTCACTATGCCATCCTTATTATCCGCCAAGTATCTAGGGCAGTTCCACTTCCAGTGACCATTTCCTTTTGAAGTAGAAGCACTCTGTTCCAGGCTTGGGTCTAGCTTTGGGCTTCTTCATGGGAGTGGCAGCTTGCTTGCCATTCTTCTTGAAGTTCCATTTCCCGTTCCCTTTTACTTGGAACTAGTGGTCTTGTCAACCATCAACACTTGATGCTTTTTCTTGATTTCTACCTTCGCCGATTTTAGCATCGCGAAGAGCTTTGGGGATCGTTTCTGTTATCCCTTGCATATTATAGTTCATCACAAAGTTCTAGTAACTTAGTGATAGTGACTAGAGAACTCTGTCAATCACTATCTTATCAGGAAGATTAACTCCCACTTGATTCAAGTGATTGTAGCACTCAGACATTCTGAGCACATGCTCACTCGTTGAGCTATTCTCCTTCATCTTGTAGGCAAAGTACTGTCAGAGGTCTCATACCTCTTGACACGAGCATAAGTATGAGATACCAATTTCAGCTATTGGAACATCTTATATGCTCCGTGGGGTTCAAAACATTTTTGAAGTCCCGGTTCTAAGCCGTAAAGCATGGTGTACAAAACTATCAAGTAGACATCATACCGAGCTTGTCAAACATTCATAACGCCTGCATCTACTCTTGCAATAGGTCTGTCACCTAGCGGTGCATCAAGGACATAATTCTATGCAGCAATGAGGATAATCCTCAGATCATGGACCTAGTCCGCATCATTGCTACTATCATCTTTCAACATAGTTTTTCTCTAGGAACATATCAAAAATAAACGGGGAGCTACATCGCGAGCTATTGATCTACAACATAGTTATGCAAATACTATCAGGACTAAGTTCATGATAAATTAAAGTTTAATTAATCATATTACTTAAGAACTCCCACTTAGATAGACATCCCTCAAGTCATCTAAATGATCACGTGATCCAAATCAACTAAACCATGTCCGATCATCACGTGAGATGGAGTAGTTTTCAATGGTGAACATCACTATGTTGATCATATCTACTATATGATTAAAGCTCGACCTTTCGGTCTCAGTGTTCCGAGGCCATATCTGCATATGCTAGGCTCGTCAAGTTTAACCCGAGTATTCTGCGTGTGCAAAACTGGCTTGCACCCGTTGTATGTGAACATAGAGCTTATCACACCCGATCATCACGTGGTGTCTCGGCACGAAGAACTGTCGCAATGGTGCATACTAAGGGAGAACACTTATGCCTTGAAATTTTAGTAAGGGATCATCTTATAAAGCTACCGCCGAACTAAGAAAAATAAGATGTATAAAAGATAAACATCACATGCAATCAAAATATGTGACATGATATGGCCATCATCATCTTGTGCTTTTGATCTCGATCTCCAAAGTACTGTCATGATCTCCATTGTTACCGGCATGACACCATGATCTCCATCATCTTGATCTTTTATCAACGTGTCGTCACATGGTCGTCTCGCCAGCTATTGCTTTTGCAACTATTGCTATCGCATAGCGATAAAGTAAAGCAATTACATGGCACTTGCTTCTTATGCAATAAAGAGACAACCATAAGGCTCCTGCCACTTTCCGATAACTTTAACAAAACATGATCATCTCATAAAAAAACTTATATCTCATCACAACATGCCCTGCAAAAACAAGTTAGACGTCCTCTACTTTGTTGTTGCAAGGTTTACGTGGCTGCTACGGGCTAAGAAAGAACTACCTACGCATCAAAACCACAACGATATTTCGTCAAGTATGTGTTGTTTTAACCTTCACAAGGACCGGGCGTAGCCACACTCGATTCACCTAATGTTGGAAAAACTGACACCCACCAGCCACCTGTGTGTGAAGCACGTCGGTAGAACCAGTCTCACATAAGTGTACGCGTAATGTCGGTCCGGTCCGCTTCATCCAACAATACCGCCGAATCAAAGTATGACATGCTGGTAAGCAGTATGACTTGTATCGCCCATAACTCACTTGTGTTCTACTCGTGCATATAACATCTACATATAAACCTGGCTCGGATGCCACTATTGGGGAACATAGTAATTTCAAAAAAATTCCTACGCACACGCAAGATCATGGTAATGCATAGCAACGAGAGGGGAGAATATCGTCCACGTACCCTCGTAGACCATAAGCGGAAGCTTTATGAAAACGCGGTTGATGTAGTCGTACGTTTTCACGATCGACCGATCCTAGTACCGAACGTACGGCACCTCCGCGATCTGCACACGTTCAGCTCGGTGACGTCCCACGAACTCACGATCCAGTAGAGCCTCGAGGGAGAGTTCCGTCAGCACGACGGTGTGATGACGGTGATGATGATGCTACTGACGCAAGGCTTCACCTAAGCACCGCTACGATATGACCGAGGTGGATTATGGTGGAGGTGGGCACCGCACAAGGCTAAGAGATCAATGATCAACTTGTGTGTCTATGGGGTGCCCCCCCTCCCCGGTATATAAAGGAGTGGAGGAGGGGGAGGAGGCCGGCCTCCTAGGCGCGCCCCAAGGGGAGTCCTACTCCCACCGGGAGTAGGACTCCAACCCTTCCAAGAGTAGGAGTAGGAGGGAATGAAGGAGAGAGGGAAGGAAGGGGCGCCTCCTTGTCCAATTCGGACTAGAGGGGGAGGGGGGCGCGGCCTGCCCTGGCCGCCCCTCCTCTTCTCCAATAAGGCCCATGAGGCCCATTACACTCCCCGGGGGGTTCGGGTAACCCCCCCGGTACTCCGGTATTTGTCCGAACTTACCCGGAACCCTTCCGAAGTCCAAACATAGTCATCCAATATATTGATCTTTATGTCTCAATCATTTCGAGACTCCTCGTTATGTCCATGATCATAGCCGGAACTCCGAACTACCTTCGGTTCATCAAAACACATAAACTCATATTACCGATCGTCACCGAACGTTAAGCGTGCGGACCCTACAGGTTCGAGAACTATGTAGACATGACCGAGAAACGTCTCCGGTCAATAACCAATAGCGGAACATGGATGCTCATATTGGTTCCTACATATTCTACGAAGATCTTTATCGGTCAAACCGCATAACAACATACGTTGTTCCCTTTGTCATCGGTATGTTACTTGCCCGAGATTCGATCGTCGGTATCTCAATATCTAGTTCAATCTCGTTACCGGCAAGCCTCTTTACTCGTTCCATAACACATCATCCCGCAACTAACTCATTAGTTACATTGTTTGCAAGGCTTATAGTGATGTGCATTACCGAGAGGGCCCAGAGATACCTCTCCGACAATCGGAGTGACAAATCCTAACCTTGATCTATGCCAACTCAACAAGTACCATCGGAGACACCTGTAGAGCACCTTTATAATCACACAGTTACATTGTGACGTTTGGTAGCACACAAAGTGTTCCTCTGGTATTCGGGAGTTGCATAATCTCATAGTCATAGGAACATGTATAAGTCATGAAGAAAGCAATAGAAATATACTAAACGATCAAATGCTAAGCTAACGGAATGGGTCAAGTCAATCGCATCATTCTCTAATGATGTGATCCCGTTAATCAAATGACAACTCATGTCTATGGCTAGGAAACTTAACCATCTTTGATTCAAAGAGCTAGTCAAATAGAGGCATACTAGTGACACTCTGTTTGTCTATGTATCCACACATGTACTAAGTTTCCGGTTAATACAATTCTAGCATGAATAATAAACATTTATCATGAAATAAGGAAATAAATAATAACTTTATTATTGCCTCCAGGGCACATTTCCTTCAAGGAGGAATTCAGATCTTTCATATATGATACATCTTCCATTGAAGAGCAAGAGAGAAAATGGTTACAATTCTTACAACGGAATAAAGTAATAAGTGAGGACTCCTGGCTGCATCAGATATATAAGATGAGAAACTGTGGTGTGCTCCATATCTTGAGAGGCGTTATTTCCTAGGATTGAGCAGCAATTAGCGGAGTGAGAGTTTAAACTCGGTGCTACATACGCATCTTGAGGCTAAGATGGCGTTGTTTCAAATGCTAGAGCACTATGAGTGTTGCCTTGCACCGCGACGCTTGAACGAGGCTCTCCAAGACATCGAGACCTTGTAGTCCATTCCGTTCACAGAGGAAAATGCTTCAAGTCTTGAGAAACACGCCACAAAAGTTTTCACTCCTGATGTGTTCAAGTTGGTCTTATGGAGCATAAATGTTGTAAGAAAATGTGAGATCAGAGAGGTACTTGATGCAGCAGAAGTTACCACATATGTTGTGTCTAAGAAGGAAAGACTGGATAAAAAGATTGAAGTGCGCACGGAGTCGAAGGAAGGTCTGCTTTGCAAGATCAGTTGTTCTTGCCGCAAATTGGAATGCGCAGGCACACCATGTTCCCACATATTTTACATATTGGGAATTTTACAAGAAGAAACACTACCCAGGTGTTGTGTTCCCACTAGGTGGACAATGAGTGCAAAATGTGCATTCACACCAACCAGAAAGAGCGAGGTGTATGAATACTCTGCAACCCTGCAAAGGTACCGTAAGTTAAGGAATTTTAGTCACGTAGCATGTTTCAAGGCATGCCACTCTGATGAGGCGTTTCAGCATCTAAAAAGGGTTTTGGAAGGACAAGATGTTTGCAAGGGATCAACAATTGAACAAGCTGATAGCAAGGGATCAACTAATGCTCAGGGTAACAGCATTAGGTTTGTCCCGTTGATGCCACAATCGGCTAACCTTGACGGTGAAGGTTTCGATAAGGTTCTGGATCCCATGCATGTGCCAGGCCGAGGTGCTCCGAAGAAAAGGCTACAGGCAAAGATGAAGAAGACAAGATCACATGGTAGATGTAACATCCCAAAATTCTAAATTTTGGAATGTTATATTAAATAAATAACTATGCTTGTTGTTTGATTGTTTGTTTGATTGATTGAGAGTAATTGAGTGGAATTTGAAACTTTTTGAAAGTTGAATGAGAGGGAATGAGATGACTTTCCCAAATTTTCCCTTTGCCCTTTTTGGATCTCAATGAATTCAATTTCATTCCAACACAAAACCCTAGAGTGAAGATGACATGACTTCTTCCATTTGAAATGAAAAGGGTTTTGAAAAGATTTGAATTTCATTTGAAAATATTTCGAATTCAAAGCTCTATGCAACTCAATGATTTTCATGAGAGAAGATAAAATGACTTCTTCAATTATATGAAATATGAGTTGGAAGTTAAAAAGAACCAAATTGAAAGTCATTTGAAAGCATTTGAAACTCCCTTTCAAATTTGGAATTATTTGGATTTTATTCAAATTATTTTTTTTCCTAAAAATAAATAAATGGAAATATGGGTAAAATGATTCCTTTCAATGGAAGATTAGGAGAAAATAATTTTGAAATCATTTTGGTGTTTTAAAAATGATTTTTGTTGGGTTTTATTGCAACAGCAACACTATTTGAGTTTTGCAAGTTTTTGAGGATTTTATTTGAACTTGAAAAATAGTTCATGTTGTAGGAAATCTTTTTCTGAAAATTTTGATATATTATATGTCTATATAATATTATTTATTTATTTATTTGTGTTTGTTTTGTTGACTGTGTTTTATAAAGAAAACAAAACGGCCGAAGCCACCGAGGCCCAACTCTCTCTCTCTCCCTCGGCC
Source organism: Aegilops longissima (assembly GCA_021605205.1). Taxonomy (NCBI): domain Eukaryota; kingdom Viridiplantae; phylum Streptophyta; class Magnoliopsida; order Poales; family Poaceae; genus Aegilops; species Aegilops longissima. The sequence continues at coordinate 33,542,786 of CM038677.1, read as the reverse complement.
CACCTATGCGCCAGGCTGGCCCAGCAGCTCACCCGCGCCGAAACCCCTTCGCACCGCTCACCCGCTCGCTCTCCTCTCTCCCTCTCTCACTGACCGCCGGGTCCCACCGCCCGATTCGCCTCGCCCGCTGCTTCTTCCTCCCCACGCTAGAACCACCGCCGCCGCCGCCGGAATCCCGTGATCCTCGGGATCCTCTCCCCGATCCGCCCCCTCCTCCAAGTCCCCCCCCCCCCCCAATATAAACCCCGTCTCCGTCGACCCTTTCCCCTCACCGAAACCCTCTCCGCTCGCCGCCATTGCTCGCCAGAGCCGAGTGCCCCCGCCGCGCCGTTGCCGCCCCACCGAGCTACTCCGACCCCCTCGCCGCCCCCGAGACCACCTCTGGACTCTCCTCGCTCATCCGCATCTCCCCGTGCCCTCGCCCGAGCCCGAAACCCACCGGAGCACCGTCATCCGCCGACGCCCGAACGCCACCGCCGCCTCAACCTCGCCGCCGTCCTCCTCCGATCTCCCCGAGCTCCACCGAGGCCACAACCGTGATCGCCTTCGTCCGCTGCATCCTCCCGACGAGTTCACCGAGCTCGCCGACGACCGGAGCGCCATCCCCGTCGACCACCAAAGCTGGAGCACCTCGCCGGAGTTCATCGCCGCCGCGGTGAGCTTCTCCTCCCTACGATCTTTTTCAACGGCCTAGATTAGATCACACGAAGGGTTAGGTTTTATTTAGATTAGATCGGTTTTAGTTGGTTTTAGTCCGGTTTATTTCCTGGTTTAGTTAGACCGGCCCGATCGGTTATTTTCTGTTAACCTCGGGCACGCATTAGTTATATGCCGCCTGAGCATTAGATAGGCCCGTTAGCTCGTTAGTTTTTTTTTCCCTTAGTTTTATTTTTCGTTTCTGTTTTAAAAACAGAAATAGTTTCAATTTTAGATCACTTATAACTTCTATGTTTTAGATCCAAATTGATTGATTCTTTTTGCATTAGATTCTAAATTTGTTGAAGTTTCTGTTAGTGGCATTGGATTTCCAATTTGAGTTGTTTAAATTTGAATTTGATGAATTATGTTCAGATTGGTATTTTGGCCATAACTTGAGTTTAAAAATAGATTTTAACATGATTCTTTTTGCTACTGGTCACTTGTGGTATTGTTTAACTATAGGATTTAGTTTGGTAATTTTAGAATAATTTAAATTAGGGTTTTATAAAAAACAGTACTGTTTTTCTTATGTAGTTCTTTTAGTCATATAATTAGTGTTTTTAATTATTTTTAGTTAATTCTTTTTGTAAATTTTTACATGTTGTTATATGTTTCTGTTATACTACAGTAGATAAATTTTGATAGTTATTTATTAGTGTTTAGCTACTGGTTTTGTGTTTGCTTGTTTAGTTCATAGTGATAGTTGATAAAAAATAGTTTTATTAGTTTTAAAAGTAATTCTTTTTGACACTTCAAACTATGTTGTGATTGATTCTGTTATTTAGAAGTAAATTAGTTTTCATAATTATTTTAGTATTGTGCATTATTGTCTTAGTGTTTTGTTAGTGGTTATAGTTTCCTAGTGTTAACTAGATAGTTATAGTAGTTTTTATATTAGTTCTTTTGCTAGTTATTAAGTTAGTAAATTATTTTCTGTTGTTGCATTAGAATTATGTTCTCTTTGCTGTAGAAAAAATATTAGAGTAATTTAGTGTTGCTACGAGAGTATTGACTATTATTGTGTGAGTTGGTTTCTTTTCCTTGAAGTTTCCTTGGGAATTTTATTTGGTTTTATTTGATTTCATTATGGATTTATTTATTGCTTTTTGATGGTTATTTTGATTGCTGGCATTGTTTGCTAGAATGATTGCTTATATGATTACCATGTTTGACTATATAGATTTACATCGGAGTGACGAATAGTTTTATCAAGTTACCGAGAGCGTTTATATCTTCATCAACATACCAGGCAAGTTCACTTTGACCATGTTTTTCATACCTATGTATTTTATTGCATCTAGTGTCATCTTCGCAACAATCCCTCCAGTAGTGATATTGAATCCTTGTAGTTGAGTAGTATGCATGAGGTAGGAACCCATCACCTTGTTACCAAGCCCGGGACGTTATTTATTTTAATGCTACGCTATAGTAGACGGGGTTGGTATGAGTGCTCGGGAGTGGTGTGAAGAAGGAGGACTCTACGTCAATGACGACAACTCCATGATGGCATCTGCAAGGACTGCATCTTCACGGCCTCAAGACTTCAAGACTCGAGACAAGAATTCAATACACACTACTGGGTGAAGGATGGTTGACGGGCACCCTGGAGAAACCAGTGGTTGGCCGGGATGCATGGAGAAGCGCCATGACATCTTGCGGAAAGCTTCACCTGCACCCAAAGAGACGGAAGAATACTTCATGCCCGGAAGCTTACCTGTGCAACCGCAAGTCACTATGGGCTCTGGCTTGGTTGACATTAGTTGTGACTCTGGCTAGGACGGTGCTAGCAGATGTAGAACTACGGTAGGATTGAATGAGCACCGGACAGTGGTCAGGGGAACTCTTCGGAAGACCATGTTTCGGTCATCTTGTTCTCAAACACCCTGAAGTGCGAGAACGTAAAGAGAGGGATCGAATCTTGCGGGTAAAGTGTACAAACCTCTGCAGAGGGTTAAAACCTAATCGATTAGCCGTGTCCCCGGTTACGGACAATTTGAGCCTCTGGACTTGGATCTATCTCGGAACTCTCAACACCGGACTGATAACTTAATTGTGGGCAACTTATGATGAATTTGGGCTATGAGACATCAGTTGGCGGAACCATGTCATGATAGAAAACTCTATAGTACAGACTTCATTTATTCCTTTGATGTAGGGAAAACAAAACCAGCTTTTACGCAAAAAAAACTCAGATACAGAGCCACAAAGCCATACTGCATATAGTATAATTTATCATCTGTTTTCTCTTATTGTGATCTTGCCGGTACATTCAATGTACTGACCTACAAGGCTGCAACGTATCATGTTGCAGGATTTTCTTCGACGAGTAAGAGTTACGATACAGGGTTACGGTCTACACTCAACCTGCCGATGGCGTTGATGGGACTCCACACCCGATTACTTGTTTCCGCTGAGACTTATGAGGTATATATCAGTTTTACGTTATTCATACATGTGATTGCACTTTGATATATACATTGATGTACTGTGTGTGCCAGCATACTGATCCAGGGATGGCACGGATACACAGAGGCTTGACCGTCTGAGGTCGGGTCGCTACAGTAGATGTGGCTATTGTCATGTGGCAGATGGTCACAATCGACATACGTGCACCAAATTGTTAGAGGTACCTAATATGTTGTAACTTAATGTTTGCATGTGTCCAAATATACTCCATGACATTAATCATATCCTTCTGTGTAGGATCTCGAAGCAAAACTATGATAGCTACAACATTGTGCACACGGTCGGACAACAAGTACGTCGACGATCAACCTGATGTTGGCGTGTGCATTGTTGTCTATGTCTAGTACTGTGTGACCTTGTCTCTAAAATATACTTCATTTCTTCAGTTAGTCAGTGACTTCCTCATAATGTATGACTCAGCTATTTGGTGGTCCACTCCCTTGTAACAGTATGAGTTCGGGATATTTGGTTTGCATTTTCTATGTAAGTTTGGGATATTTGGTTTGCATTTTCTATGTGACTTTTTGATGTGCAACCTCAAAAATCATGGTTTCTTCGTGGCCAGCGTGTAGCTTGTTTATTTTGCACGAGAAAATTTGGAAATAGATATACTGGAGGAATTATATTTCGCTTCCGAAAAAATATTACCGATAAATCCAAAAAAATATACAGTCATCGGCCTTGAGGCTCTCCCTCGCCTCGCGCTCCTTGGCCGGCGACGTGCTGATCACGGTGACCTTAAGCCCGAACGCCTTGCCGAACTTGACGGAGATGTGGCCTAGGCCGCCCAGCCCGACGATGTCGAGCCTCCTGCCAGCCTGCAGCATCTCGTGCTGCTTCATGGGGCTGTACACGGTGATCCCGGCGCACAGCAGTGGTGCGGCGACGTCCAGTGGGAGGGCGTCCGGGATGCGCACGAGGAACCGCTTGTGCGCGACGAGCATGTTGGAGCAGCCGCCGTAGGTGACGCTGCCATCCTAGAAGATGTCGTTGTATAGGTGATCGCGACCTTGTTGCAGTAGTTCTCCTCGGAGCGGCGACAGTGGTCGCAATCTAGGCAGGAGGCGGCGATGCAGCCAACGGCGACGCGGTCGCCGGGACGGAAGCCGGAGACGTTGGCACCGACCCGGGTGACGACGCCGGTGATCTCGTGGCCGGGCACGAGGGGGTACATGGTGATGCCCCAGTCGTTGTTGATGAAGTGGAGGTCGGTGTGGCACATGCCGCAGTAGTGCACCTTGATGGTGACGTCATCCACGCCGTTATCCCGGCGCTTGAAGGCAAAGGGCACCACCTTGCCGGACGGCTCCATGGCCGCCCACCCGCTCACGGCCTGCGTGTGGTTCGGGGTCACCTCCATGGCCAAAAATGTGCGAGTGGCTCTGTGCGAGTGAGACAGTGAAAGATTCTTGTTGTCTGTCGTGTTGGTTGCGCTGTGTGTTGTGCATCTCAGCAGCTCTACCCCACGGCTACTTATAGTGCGCTTCAGCTTCACAAAGTGGTCCCATTACCTCATAGCATCTCCATTCCTTCGCCCCCCTAGCGAAAAGGCCGACGCTCTTTTGGGCGCCCGCCCGGTGATTTTTAGGCCCTGGGGCAAGCTAGGTCCTAGCCACGCCCCCAGGTGCCACCCCCAAGGCATCACAAATTCAAACGGGTGAATTTCCCGCCCCCATAAAACTCCACAAGCCCGGCGATTAGCATAGTTCGGCGATCACGTTGCCACAGTTCGGCGCGCAAAAAAAGAGAAGGGACCCAGCCCAGAATTGATGTTTTTTGCCTATTTCAGAGTTTCGCAGAAAAAGAATATCAAAAGGAGTGTAAACGGAATGAAACCTTCGGTAACATGATTTTCGGAACGAACGTGATCCAGAGGACTTCTACCCTACGTCAAGACATCAACCAGGAGGGCACGAGGTAGGGGGCGCGCCTACCCCCCCTCCCCCCAGTTCCACCCTCGTGGGCCCCCTGTTGTTCCACCGACATACTCCTTCCTCCTATGTATACCTACGTACCCCCAAACTACCAGATACAGAGCCAAAAACCTAATTCCACCGCCGCAACCTTCTGTACCCGTGAGATCCCATCTTGGGGCCTGTTCCGGAGCTCCGCCGGAGGGGGCATCGATCACGGAGGGCTTCTACATCAACACGATCGCCTCTCCGATGATGTGTGAGTAGTTTACCTCAGACCTTCGGGCCATAGTTATTAGCTAGATGGCTTCTTCTCTCTTTTTGGATCTCAATACAATGTTCTCCCCCTCTCTCATGGAGATCTATTCGATGTAATCTTATTTTGCGGTGTGTTTGTTGAGACCGATGAATTGTGGGTTATGATCAAGTTTATATATGAACAATATTTGAATCTTCTCTGAATTCTTTTATGTATGATTGGTTATCTTTGCAAGTCTCTTTGAATTATCAGTTTGGTTTGGCCTACTAGATTGATCTTTCTTGCAATGGGAGAAGTGCTTAGCTTTGGGTTCAATCTTGCGGTGTCCTTTCCCAGTGACAGTAGGGACAGCAAGGCACGTATTGTATTGTTGCCGTCGAGGATAACAAGATGGGGTTTATATCATATTGCATGAGTTTATCCCTCTACATCATGTCATCTTGCTTAAAGTGTTACTCTGTTCTTATGAACTTAATAATCTAGATGCATGCTGGATAGCGGTCGATGTGTGGAGTAATAGTAGTAGATGCAGGCAGGAGTCGGTCTACTTGTCTCGGACGTGATGCCTATATACATGATCATACCTAGATATTCTCATAACTATGCTCAATTCCGTCAATTGCTCAATAGTAATTTGTTCACCCACCATAATATTTATGCTCATGAGAGAAGCCACTAGTGAAACCTATGGCCCCCGGGTCTATTTTCCTTCATATTAATCTCCCGACAACAAGCTATTTATGGTGCCGTTTTTATTTTGTTTTCTTTACTTTTCATCTTTATCATAAAAATACCAAAAATATTATGTAACATCCCAAATTTTCTATTTGGAATGTTTTACAGTTATAGCTAAGCATCCTATGCATCCTGTTTGAATTTGAATGCCATTTGAAGTTTCAGAGAATTTTGAATTTTGAATTTGAATTTCAAACTTTGGCATGTGGGAAACATTTCAAAAAACTAAGCCTGATAAATACTTGATCAAAAGTATGAGAGGAGCAAACATGACACTCCAAAAATATCAGAGGAAACAATGCTAAAAGATTTGGATTCAAATCTGAAATTTATTTGAATTTGAAAAAAATAGATTTTTATGAAGTTTGGATTTTGCCTTTGGAAAAATGTTCAAATGAAAGGGAATATTCCCCTGATCATTTTGGTATATATATACCCTATATAAAATATGTATAGATAATTTTTTATTTTTGTTATTGTTTTATTAAAAAAAAATAAAGAAAAACACCCCGGGACGCCAGCTAGGCCACCCCAGGCCCAGCCAGCGCCGACCCTCCCTTTGGCCCAGCCAGTGGCCGCCTAATGGCCAGGCCAGCCGACCGAGCCGGCCCAGCTCCACTCGCCCGCTTTGAACCCCTAGGCTTCGCCACCCGCTCGTTCCTCCCCTCTCTCTCTCTGACCATGGGCCCGCCCTCTTCTTCCCCTCGCCCACGCAGCGACCTCGCGGAGATCGCGGATCCAAGGATCCGGATCCCGATCCGCCCGATCGACCCGACCACCCCGAGGCCTGGCTATAAAAGCCGAGCTCGCACCCCATTCCCCGAGACCTCGCGCACCCCTCTCCCTCCCGCTCGACGTCGCTGAACCCGAGCTCGCCGCCGCCGCCATAGTCGCCCGTCGCCACCCTAGTCCACCCGACCACCCCGACCCCACCGAACCACCCCGTGCTCCTCAAGATCCTCCCGACGAGTCGCTGGAGCTCCCCGACGCCCAGACGCCTGACGACGCCGCGCCGCCATTGCCGCCGCTGAGTCCGTAAGCCACCGGCATCGCCCTCCCGTCCGATCCTAGATCAAGGGCTAGATTAGAACCTCAAGGGGTAGGTTTTATTTATAAAACCGGCCGGTCCAATCGGTTTATTATTAGGTTAGGTTTTTATTTTTAGGCGGTTCATTTTAGTTAACCCTAGAGCCCGTTAGGCTATCAAACGCACAGGCACAAGATAGGCCCATTAGATTTTTTTTCTTTTAATTTGATTTTCTGTTTTAGCGAATAGTTTCTGTTTTCAAAATTTATATCTTTTATTCTGTTTAATATTTTTAGATGATTCTTTTTTTTGGATTGCAAATTTTATGTAGTTTCTGTAGAATATATATTTAGCTATGTTAAAAATAAATAAAATAGCTTTATTTTAGTTTTGGTCAGAATAGTAAATCTGCTATAACTTTAGTTAGAAAAATTATTTTCACATGATTCTTTTGTCACCACTTTATTTTGACATTGCCAAACCCTAGAAATTAACTTTGGTATTTTAGGATTAATAAATAATTAGTTTTAGACAGAATCCTATTAATTCTAATTAATTAACTAGTTCCTGTTTTCCTATTAAATTAATTAGTAAATTAATTTATTTTTAACTTGTGATTAGTTATTCTAGGGTAGTTTCTGTCACTCCATTAGATGAACTTTTATTTATAATTAATAAAAGTTTTAAATTATTTTCTTTATAGAAATTGGATTAGGCCTAAAATGAGTTTTATAATAGCTTTTAATTAATTCTTTTTGCTCCTAGTTGCTTAGTGAAACCTTTTCTGTTAAGTTAACTTAAAACCATGATTAGGTTATATTAAGGAATTTTTGTTATATGAAAACTATTTTAGTTATTGTTTGGAATAGGGAAAAACTTGAATTGGTTTCTTTGAGTTTTCCTTTTGGATTTGGTTTTGATTGTTTTGTTGTGTTATGTTACTTTTGTTATGTTGTGTGATCCTATTGTTTTGTGCTTATTGTGCTATTGTTTGTCTCGGTAGAGTTTCCGGAGTGCGAAGCTTGCTACTACGACTCTTTAGCTTACGAGGATCATCAGCAAGGCAAGTTTTGATCATGTTATTTCTATACCTATGTTTTGTGCATTAGTAGTTGTCACCACCCCACCATGCATGCAGTAGTGAAATCTTGAAGTCATTAAACTTGAGTAGTATCATGTGGTAGGATGAACCAATCCCTTGTTACCATGACCCCGGACGTAGTAGTTATTTTGCTATGCTCGAGACGGATTTGGGATGAGTGAAATTCATAAGCAAGATGTGAGAGTCAATGATGATGACAACCCCATGGACTACAATGATCAAGATGGACTTCGAAAAATCACTACTGGGTGGAGGACGGTTGACGGGCACCCTGGAGCACCCAGTGGTGGCGGGATGCATGGAGAAGCGCCATGACATCTCTGGAAAGCTTCACCCAGCCACAAAGAGAAGGATGGATGCCCCATGACCGGAAGCTTACGTGCAGCCGCAAGCCATTATGGGCTCTGGCTGGGTTGACCCTAGTAGTGACGCTGGCTGGACGGTACTACGAGAAGTAGACGAACGGTAGGATTGGATGGGTACGGCGGTGGCGGAAGAACTCTTTGAAGACCTGTTTCATTCGTCCCGCTTTCAAACACCATGAAGTGCGAAGACTTTAAAGGAGGGAATGATTCTTCCGGGAAAAGTGCGCAACCCTCTGCAGAGTTAAAGATCTAATCGATTAGCCGTGTCCCCGGTTACGGACATTTGAGCCTCTGGAACTTGGAAGTATTCGGATATCTCAACACTAAAACTAATGAATTAATGTGTGGGGTTTATGACTTAATAATTTGGGAACGAGATATTGGTTGGCGGAACCATCTCAATAACTACCAATAATTGTAGTAATTTGCAAGCAAGTCCACTGTAGTAGGATAAAATTTGCTTTTCGCAAAATGATGAAACTTAGAGCTCCACAGCCAAAATGCATATAGTGATAGTAACTTTATTATTGTTATTCTTCATGACTTGCCAGCTTATTCCAAAAGCTGACCTACATGGCTGCAACGTATTATGTTGCAGAGATATATTCCGATCAGGAGTGAGGCTACGCTCCGCTTAGCGATTGCCCTTTGAGTCGGATGGACTCGCTATCTTCGACGCTCGCAGCATTAGTAGTTTATTTCTCATGAGTTGGCCTTGAGCGAATTTATTCCTTGTAATAAAGACTCTATATGAGAATCGTTTAATGATATTCAGGTGTGATTGAACTTTGATTACTTTATCGATGTAATCGTGAGTACCAAAGATGATCTTGGGATGGTATGCAGACACGTAGATTTGACCGATTTTGGGTCAGGTCGCTCTGAGAGATGGTATCGAGCACACGCTGACCGTAGGATCGTAACCCCTAGGATCGGAAAGCCATAAGCAGAGACCATTTACTTTGAACCCTTTTTCATTCTATAATTCTCCCCTGTTCAATTCTGACTCTTCTCCCCTTTGCAACATTCTAGATGGCCGCCGAGTTCAACCCAGTCTTGCTACGTGAGTTCTGCCAGCCCGATGAAACGATGCCCTTCGGAAGAAAGCTGGTCCAGATGGTGAAGCAGCTGAAGATAGCTCTACCCTCGATCACCGGGAAGCCCACTAATGCACTTCCAACGGACACCCGATACAGGATTGAGGTGCATATCCCGGGGAGAACCTTTGGAGGACACACGGAGCCTATCAACTTTGAGTTCACCGAGTTCAACTGGATCATCGGAAGGGACGTGGCGATCTACCGAGCACTTGGACATCTCCGAGAGGAGTACAGGGCCGAGCTCGATCACTCAGACCTCGCCATGGTTTCTCGCAGGGCAAGGAATGGAGATATCATCCGTACCATTGAGGACGATTCCACTCTCTCGTACATCCAGGACTTGGAGTGTCTTCTCAGAAACGGAGGTTCGGACTCGCCGTAACTCAAGACACACGGAAGCTTTGTTCCATGAATGGGCTGGAGGAGAAGGCACGCGCAGACTTCCTTGGCCATGAGGAAGAAATCACGGACTTCATGGAGATAGTCGACGATCTGAAGATGAAGCTTGCCGCGATAGAGGAAAAGATGGACTTGGGAGAGGACCTTTACCCGAGTGGAGATGAAGCACCCCTCGTGAGCAATGATCAGGATTTCGAAGGGAGTACCACTGAAGGAAACCCCAAGAGGAGGCGCCACTGATGAAGACTTTTTAGTCGACCGCCATGTTATCTTTTACTTTTTCGTCGATCAGTTAGGACGATGTTTTCCCTTCTTTAGTCATGAGCTATTGTAATCGAGTTTGAACCATGTTTGAATGGAATGAATAAATGATTGGTGTGTTATGATTGTGCATTCATATGGGTAGTGTTATTTCTCATAGACCATTGTTCTATTATCATTTTCTCATCCCCTCCAAAACACCAGATGCCTCCGAGACGTGACACTGGTTTCCCTCCGGAGCTCACCCAGCTGCTCCAACAGCAGAATGCACTGATGCAACTCCTTATTCAGAATCAGAACAACACCGCCAACAATCCACCGCCACCACCACCACCCACTGTGGACAACTTGACTCGATTTCTGAGGTTGAACCCGCCAGTGTTCTCTAGTAGCACTGAGCCGATTGTGGCTGATGATTGGCTCCGCAAGATCGGAAGAGAGCTAGTCACCGTTGGATGCACTGATGCTGAGAAGGTGCGCTTTGCCGCGCATCAACTGGATGGACCTGCAGCTTCTTGGTGGGAGAATTACACCGCCACTTTTCCCATTGGTGCCATCACTTGGGACCAATTCCAGCAGGCCTTCCGCACCGCTCATGTCTCAGCTGGAGCCATGAGTGCAAGAAGCGTGAGTTCCGCAACTTGCGCCAGGGAACCGTGATTGTGGCACAAGACGTGGATGAATTCAGCAAGCTCGCTTCGCTATGCCCCCGATGATGTGGCCACCGATGCCGCCAAGCAAGAGAAGTTCCTTGAGGGACTCAATGATGAACTGAGCATGCAGCTTATTGTGGCTACTTTCAACAACTACCGGGAGCTGGTAGACAAGGCCACCATTCGGAAGGCAAGCAGCAGCAGATAGAAGTCGCAAGCGGAAGTACAGCCAGGGAAGCACAACTCGGGAGCTCAGCGAAGCCCGCTATGCACCGTACTCGGGAGGGCACACCCATCATAACCATGGAGTTCATAACCATGGAGGAAATGGGAACAACCGTAGCCGAGACAACAAGTCAGGCCATGGCAATGGCAATGGAAATGGTAATGGCAATCAGCACCGTTCTGCCCGGCTCGAAGGATCTGAGCCACATTACCGCTTCAAGTGCGGAAGACGGGGCACTACGCCACCGACTGCCCGGAGGCCAAGCAGAGGAATGGTAATGGCAATGGAGGCTCACTTGAAGAAGCCAAATCCGTTCCCTCGTGCTCGGTGAACCACATCGACGTGGAGGGCGTCTATGATCAACCGATAATCGTGGTTGGTAAGTTTTATTGAATTCACGTTCAGTTTTGGTTCTCTTTGATTCGGTGCAACGATTCATTCATATCAAGGGTAGTTGTGGAAAAGTACAGGTTACGACTAGAACCCTTAGAAGCCCCTTCGCGCCGGCCCGCAGGAGGAGAAACGATGGCAGGTTTGAGCTGTCCGCAACCCTCAACATCGGGAATCATAAATTTCCGTGGACCTCATAGTGTTGGAAACCCAGACCTTGGATGTAATCCTAGGCATGGATTGGTTGTCAAAGTTTGAAGGAACATTGGTGTGCCGCAAGTCTATTCAGCTCACCACCCGGAGCGTAAGAGGATCAAGTATGTAGCCAGCACAGCCAGATGAAGAATCAGTGCATTCCCTCACGGGAGTTGTTCAGAGGAAGTGCCAGTGGTGCAAGAATTTCGATGTGTTTCGGAGGAATTACCAGAATGCCACCGGACGGGGACATAGAATTTCTGATTGAGTTATTGCGGCACAGCCCCAATATCCAAGAGACCTTATCGGATGCCACCGAATGAGTTGAAAGAGATCAAGGATCAAATAAATGAGTTATTGGAGAAAGGATATATTCGTCCAAGCTCATCACCTTGGGGAGCCCCAGTTCTTTTGGTAGAGAAGAAGGATGGAAGCTTGAGGATGGTTGTGGATTATCGTGCATTGAACGAAGTAACCATCAAGAACAAGTACCCCCTGCCGATGATCAATGACTTGTTTGACCAGCTAGTTGGAGCCAAGGTATTCTCTAAGATCGATCTTCGATCAGGGTATCATCAGTTGAAGATCCGTGAAAAGGATATACCCAAAACAGCATTCACTACCAGGTATGGTTTATATGAGTATACCGTCATGTCATTTGGATTGACTAATGCTCCTGCATACTTCATGAATTTGATGAACAAGGTGTTCATGGAATATCTGGACAAGTTTGTCGTGGTCTTCATCGATGACATATTGATTTTCTCCAAGAGCGAGGAAGAGCATAAGGAACATTTGCGGCTAGTTCTGGAGAAACTTCGAGAACATCAGTTGTATGCCAAGTTCAGCAAATGTGAATTTTGGCTGAAGGAAGTTGGATTCCTCGGACATGTTATTTCAGGAGAAGGAATAGCAGTTGATCCCGCCAAGGTTGAATCAGTCACCGATTGGCAGTCACCCACCTCAGTCAAGGAGATCCGCAGTTTCTCGGACTCGCAGGATATTATCGGAGGTTCATTGAGAACTTCTCGAAGATTGCCAAGCCCATGACTGAGCTGTTGAAGAAGGAAGCCAAGTATGTTTGGACCGAGGAATGTGAAGCCAGTTTTCAGGAATTGAAGAAACGGTTAGTCACAGCTCCAGTGTTGATTTTGCCGGACATACACAAGGAATACCAGGTTTATTGTGACGCTTCTCGTCAAGGACTCGGAGGAGTATTGATGCAGGAAGGTAAGGTTGTATCTTATGCCTCCAGACAGCTACGGCCTCATGAGATGAATTATGCCACGCATGATTTGGAGTTAGCAGCTGTAGTGCATGCACTCAAGACCTGGAGACATTTCCTCATCGGAAATCGTTGTGATGTCTACACAGATCACAAGAGTTTGAAATATATCTTCACGCAGAAGGAATTGAACCTCAGGCAGAGGAGATGGCTAGAGTTGATAAAGGACTACGACATGAGACTGCATTACCACCCCGGTAAAGCTAATGTTGTAGCAGATGCCTTGAGCCGTAAGAGTTATGTGAATACTCTTACAGCAAGAGGATTACCCCAGGAGTTAGTCGATGACCTCAGAGATCTCCGACTGGAGATAGTTCCGAAAGGATTTGTTGCAACTCTGGAAGTTCAGTCCACCTTGACCGAAAGGATTCGTGAAGCCCAGAAGTCGGACATGGAAATTGATGAGATTAAGCAAAAGATGGAGGAAGGAAAAGCTAAAGGATTCCGTAAGGATGAACACGGAACCATATGGTTTGAGGATCGATTTATGTGCCCAATGATCCCGAGCTCAGGAAGCTAATTCTTCAGAGGCTCATGATTCACGTACTCTATTCACCCGGCAACACCAAGATGTACCGGATTTGAAGCAAAGTTTCGGTGGACGGTATGAAGAAGGACATTGTCGAGTACGTAGCAAGTATGTGATGTTTGCCAACGTAAAGGCGAACATCGAAGCCAGCAGGGTTACTTCAACCTTTGCCGATTCCGATTGGAAATGGGAGAAACTTGGTATGGATTTCATCACAGGACTACCCAGGACCCGTTCAGGTTATGATTCTATCTGGGTAGTGGTTGATCGTTTGACTAAGGTAGCTCACTTCATTCCCGTGAAGACTACCTATACCAGTGCCAAGTTGGCCAAGATATACATGACCAGGATCGTATGTCTGCATGGAGTTCCGAGGAAAATCGTGTCAGATAGAGGAACGCAGTTTACCTCAAAGTTTTGGAAGCAGCTGCATGAAACTTTGGGTACGAGGCTGGAATTCAGTACAGCTTTTCATCCGCAGACAGATGGACAGACCGAGAGAGTCAATCAGATTCTGGAAGACATGTTGAGAGCTTGTGTGCTAGACTATGGGTCTAGCTGGGATGATAATTTGCCATACGCAGAGTTCTCATACAACAACAGTTATCAATCCAGTCTGAAGATGGCCCCTTTCGAAGCTCTATACGGGAGAAGGTGTAGAACACCATTGATGTGGGATAATGTTGGAGATCGATCATTTTTCGGTTCCGATCTTATCAAGGATTCCGAAGAGAAAGTCAAGCTGATTCGAGACAGGCTCAAGATAGCACAGTCGCGACAAAAGAGTTATACCGACAGTAAGCGCAAGGAAGTGACTTACTAAGTGGGAGACCGAGCATATCTTCGTGTGTCTCCACTTCGTGGAATCAAGAGGTTTGGAGTCAAGGGAAAGTTAGCACCCCGATTCATTGGCCCCTACAAAATCCTCGAACGTCGTGGAGAAGTTGCATACAAGTTGGAATTGCCAGAAGGATTGTCCGGAGTTCATGATGTCTTCCATGTTTCTCAGTTGAAGAAGTGCCATGCCGACATGGCCGATGTTCCGTTGAGAGACACAGTGCCCCTAGAGGCCATACAGCTTGACAGTGATCTGACTTACAAGGAGAAACCCGTCCGAATTCTCGAAACTGCAAGCAGAGTCACCCGCAGCAAGGTCATCAAATTTTGCAAGGTTTGTGGAGTCACCACACCGAGGAAGAAGCCACAGAACGCGAAGAAGATCTTCTTCGAGACCATCCGCACCTATTTGTTAGTTAACCCGAATCTCGAGGGCTGAGATTCATCTTAAAATGGTAGGTTTGTAACATCCCAAATTTTCTATTTGGAATGTTTTACAATTATAGCTAAGCATCCTATGCATCCTGTTTGAATTTGAATGCCATTTGAAGTTTCAGAGAATTTTGAATTTTGAATTTGAATTTCAAACTTTGGCATGTGGGAAACATTTCAAAAAACTAAGCCTGATAAATACTTGATCAAAAGTATGAGAGGAGCAAACATGACACTCCAAAAATATCAGAGGAAACAATGCTAAAAGATTTGGATTCAAATCTGAAATTTATTTGAATTTGAAAAAAAATAGATTTTTATGAAGTTTGGATTTTGCCTTTGGAAAAATGTTCAAATGAAAGGAATATTCCCTGATCATTTTGGTATATATATACCCTATATAAAATATGTATAGATATTGTTTTATTTTGTTTTTGTTTTATTTAAAAAAATAAAGAAAAACACCCCGGGACGCTTGACTAGGCCACCCCAGCCCAGCCAGTGCCGCCCCTCCCTCCCTTTGGCCCGGCCCTGCCCAGCCAGCCAGCCGACCGAGCCGGCCCAGCTCCACTCGCCCGCACCCGAACCCCCTAGGCTTCGGCCACCCGCTCGTTCCCTCCCCCTCTCTCTCTCACTGACCCGCGGGGCCCGCCCCTCTTCTTCCCCCCTCGCCCACGCAAGCGACCTCGCCGGAGATCGCCGGATCCCGAAGGATCCGGGATCCCCGATCCGCCCCCGATCGACCCCCCGACCACCCCCGAGGCCCTGGCTATAAAAGCCGAGCTCGCCGCACCCCATTCCCCGAGACCTCGCCGCACCCCCTCTCCCTCCCGCTCGACGTCGCCGGAACCCGAGCTCGCCACCGCCGCCATAGTCGCCGCCGTCGCCACCCTAGTCCACCCGACCACCCCGACCCCACCGAACCACCCCGTGCTCCCAAGATCCTCCCGACGAGTCGCTGGAGCTCCCGACGCCCAGACGCCTAACGCACTCTCACGCCGCCCGCCGCCTGGAGTCCGTAAGCCACCGGCATCGCCCTCCCCCGTCCGATCCTAGATCAAGGGCTAGGATTAGAACCCCCGAAGGGGTAGGTTTTATTTATAAAACCGACCGGTCCAATCGGTTTATTATTAGGTTAGGTTTTTATTTTTTAGGCCGGTTCGTTTTTAGTTAACCCTAGAGCCCGTTAGGCTATCAAACGCACAGGGCACAGTATAGGCCCATTAGATTTTTTTTTTCTTTTAATTTGATTTTCTGTTTTAGCCGAATAGTTTCTGTTTTCAAAAATTTATATCTTTTATTCTGTTTAATATTTTTAGATGATTCTTTTTTGTTGGATTGCAAATTTTATGTAGTTTCTGTAGAATATATATTTAGCTATGTTAAAAATAAATAAAATAGCTTTATTTTAGTTTTGGTCAGAATAGTAAATCTGCTATAACTTTAGTTAGAAAAATTATTTTTGCATGATTCTTTTTGTCACCACTTTATTTTGACATTGCCAAACCCTAGAAATTAACTTTGGTATTTTAGGATTAATAAATAATTAGTTTTAGACAGAATCCTATTAATTCTAATTAATTAACTAGTTCCTGTTTTCCTATTAAATTAATTAGTAAATTAATTTATTTTAACTTGTGATTAGTTATTCTAGGGTAGTTTCTGTCACTCCATTAGATGAACTTTTATTTATAATTAATAAAAGTTTTAAATTATTTTCTTTATAGAAATTGGATTAGGCCTAAAATGAGTTTTATAATAGCTTTTAATTAATTCTTTTTGCTCCTAGTTGCTTAGTGAAACCTTTTCTGTTAAGTTAACTTAAAACCATGATTAGGTTATATTAAGGAATTTTTGTTATATGAAAACTATTTTAGTTATTGTTTGGAATAGGGAAAAACTTGAATTGGTTTCTTTGAGTTTTCCTTTTGGATTTGGTTTTGATTGTTTTGTTGTGTTATGTTACTTTTGTTATGTTGTGTGATCCTATTGTTTTGTGCTTATTGTGCTATTGTTTGTCTCGGTAGAGTTTCGGAGTCTAAGCTTGCTACTACGACTCTTTAGCTTACGAGGATCATCAAGAAGGCAAGTTTTGATCATGTTATTTCTATACCTATGTTTTGTGCATTAGTAGTTGTCACCACCCCACCATGCATGCAGTAGTGAAATCTTGAAGTCATTAAACTTGAGTAGTATCATGTGGTAGGATGAACCAATCCCTTGTTACCATGACCCCGGACGTAGTAGTTATTTTGCTATGCTCAGAGACGGATTTGGGATGAGTGAAATTCATAAGCAAGATGTGAGAGTCAATGATGATGACAACCCCATGGACTACAATGATCAAGATGGACTTCGGAAAATCACTACTGGGTGGAGGACGGTTGACGGGCACCCTGGAGCACCCAGTGGTGGCCGGGATGCATGGAGAAGCGCCATGACATCCTGCGGAAAGCTTCACCCAGCCACAAAGAGAAGGATGGATGCCCCATGACCGGAAGCTTGCCCGTGCAGCCGCAAGCCATTATGGGCTCTGGCTGGGTTGACCCTAGTAGTGACGCTGGCTGGACGGTACTACGAGAAGTAGACGAACGGTAGGATTGGATGGGTACCGGCGGTGGCGGAAGAACTCTTTGGAAGACCCTGTTTCATTCGTCCCGTCTTCAAACACCATGAAGTGCGAAGACTTTAAAGGAGGGAATGATTCTTGCGGGAAAAGTGCGCAACCCTCTGCAGAGTTAAAGATCTAATCGATTAGCCGTGTCCCCGGTTACGGACATTTGAGCCTCTGGAACTTGGAAGTATTCGGATATCTCAACACTAAAACTAATTAATTAATGTGTGGGGTTTATGACTTAATAATTTGGGAATGAGATATTGGTTGGCGGAACCATCTCAATAACTACCAATAATTGTAGTAATTTGCAAGCAAGTCCACTGTAGTAGGATAAAATTTGCTTTTCGCAAAATGATGAAACTTAGAGCTCCACAGCCAAAATGCATATAGTGATAGTAACTTTATTATTGTTATTCTTCATGACTTGCCAGCTTATTCCAAAAGCTGACCTACATGGCTGCAACGTATTATGTTGCAGAGATATATTCCGATCAGGAGTGAGGCTACGCTCCGCGCTTGGCGATTGCCCTTTGGAGTCGGATGGACTCGCTATCTTCGACGCTTCCGCAGCATTAGTAGTTTATTTCTCATGAGTTGGCCTTGAGCCGAATTTATTCCCTTGTAATAAAGACTCTATATGAGAATCGTTTAATGATATTCAGGTGTGATTGAACTTTGATTACTTTATCGATGTATCGTGAGTACCAAAGATGATCTTGGGATGGTATGCATACGAGATTTGACCGATTTTGGGTCAGGTCGCTACATATTATCTTATCATATCTATCAGATCTCACTCTCGTAAGTGATCGTGTAGGGATTGACAACCCCTTATCGTGTTGGTTGCGAGGATTTATTTGTTTGTGTAGGTGCAAGGGACTCATGCGTGGCCTCCTATTGGATTGATACCTTGGTTCTCAAAAACTGAGGGAAATACTTACGCTACTCTGCTGCATCACCCTTTCCTCTTCAAGGGAAAACCAACGCAGTGCTCAAGAGGTAGCAAGAAGGATTTCTGGCGCCGTTGCCAGGGAGTCTACGCAAAAGTCAACATACCAAGTACCCATCACAAACCCTTATCTCCCGCATTACATTATTTGCCATTTGCCTCTCGTTTTCCTCTCCCCCACTTCACCCTTGCCGTTTTATTCACCCTCTCTTTTTCGTTCATTTCTTTTTCGCTTGCTTTGTCGTTATGACTAGTCCTCTATCTTCTCCGTTGTCTCCCGAGAATGAAGTTCTAAATTTTAAGCAAAGGGAGGGAGAAATCTAAAAGACGCTTGGTATATAATTTGCAATGCTCAAAATAGATCTACCAGGAAGCAATCTACTTCCGTTCTTCTCCGCAATTTTTATGTAGGCTCTACTCCTTGGTACAGATATATCCTTGATACCATTACTGGAGGGAATTTCTTGGGTAGCCATACTTTTGATTCTTATAATGCTATGATAGATTTATTTGGCTCACCACATCTTTTGGTTAATGGAACTATGTTAACTTTGGAGCATGTAATGCAAAGACTTGAAATTATTGAAAATAAAGTTGCTACCTAGAGTTAATTGAATATTTGGATAAAAAGATCCACAACCAAATTACCCAATATGGATCTAAAGTAGGAGTCACTTTGAAAAATATTAAGGAGAAGGAACCCATAGTTAATGAAAGAATAAATCAAGATTCCACTAGAATCGATAAACTTGAGGGTATCATTACCAACTTGGGAACCGATTTTTCTTCCGTAAAGAATACTCCAAGTCCTCCAACTAAAATTGCCAAGCTTATGTATTTTCCTAAAAACAAGGGTGAATCCTCTAGTAAGGAAACTGCGGATCTCAAATCTATAAGTATTCATCCCAATCTTTTCGCTATCATTAAGGAACCATTTGCTACATATGAATTTTTCGATTTTGTGCCTAGGAGTTTGATAATTAATAAAAAGAAAGAAACTCCTAAGGGTGATAGATGTCTTATTAAAGTGTTGCCTACCAAAGATGGCAATACCTAGATCTATCCTTGCTTTTATGCCTAGCTAGGGGCGTTAAACGATATCGCTTGTTGGGAGGCAACCCAATTTTATTTTTAGTTTTTTGCTTTTTGCTTCTGTTTAGGAATAAATCTTTGATCTAGCCTCTGGTTAGATGTCTTTTTATGTTTTAATTAGTGGTTTTGCCAAGTTAAACCTATAGGATCTTCTTGGATGATAGTTATTTGATCTTGCTGTAATTTCCAGAAACTTTTCTCTTCATGAAAATAATTGTTAAAAATCACCAGAACGTGATAAAATATTGATTCCAATTTCTTCTGATCAATTTCTTCTGAAAATAATTAGTGTTTTTGCCAAGTTAAACCTATTTTGGCTGAATTTTCGGAGTTCCAGAAGTTTCCGTTAGTAGCAGATTACTACAGATTGTTCTGTTTTTGACAGATTCTGTTTTTCGTGTGTTGTTTGCTTATTTTGATGAATCAGTAAAATAGTTTATAAACCATAGAGAAGTTGAAATACAGTAGGTTTAACACCAATATAAATAAAGAATGAGTTCATTACAGTACCTTGAAGTGGTCTTTTGTTTTCTTTCGCTAACGGAGCTCATGAGATTTTCTGTTAAGTTTTGTGTTGTGAAGTTTTCAAGTTTTGGGTAAAAGATTTGATGGATTATGGAACAAGGAGTGGCAAGAGCCAAATCTTGGGGATGCCCATGGCACCCCAAGATAATCTAAGGACACCTAAAAGCCAAAGCTTGGGGATGCCCCGGAAGGCATCCCCTCTTGCGTCTACTTCCATCGGTAACTTTACTTGGAGCTATATTTTTATGCACCACATGATATGTGTTTTTCTTGGAGCGTATTGTATGATTTGAGTCTTTGTTTTTTAGTTTACCAAAACCATCTCTGCTGTACACACCTTTCGAGAGAGACACACATGATTCGAAAATTATTAGAATACTCTATGTGCTTCACTTATATCTTTTGAGTTATATAGTTTTTGCTCTAGTACTTCACTTATATCTTTTAGAGCATGGTGGTGGTTTTGTTTTATAGAAACTATTATTCTCTCATGCTTCACTTAGATTAGTGAGAGTCTTAAACAGCATGGTAATTTGCTTAAATAATCCTAATATGCTAGGTATTCAAGACTAGTAAAAACTTTCTTATGAGTGTGTTGAATACTAAGAGAAGTTTGATGCTTGATGATTGTTTTGAGTCATGGAGGTAGTGATATCAAAGTTGTGCTAGTTGAGTAGTTGTGAATTTGAGAAATACTTGTATTGAAGTTTGCAAGTCCCGTAGCATGCACGTATGGTAAACGTTATGTAACAAATTTGAAACATGATGTGTTCTTTGATGTCCTCCTTATGAGTGGCGGTCGGGGACGAGCGATGGTCTTTTCCTACCAATCTATCCCCCTAGGAGAATGAGCGTAGTGCTTGGTTTTTGATGACTTGTAGATTTTTGCAATAAGTATGTGAGTTCTTTATGACTAATGTTGAGTCCATGGATTATACGCACTCTCACCTTTCCATCATTGCTAGCCTCTTCGGTACCGTGCATTGCCCTTTCTCACATTGAGAGTTGGTGCAAACTTCGCCGGTGCATCCAAACCCCATGATATGATACACTCATTCACACATAAACCTCCCTATATCTTCCTCAAAACAGCCACCATACCTACCTATTATGGCATTTCCATAGCATTCCGAGATATATTGCCATGAAACTTTCCACCGTTCTGTTTATCATGACACGTTCATCATTGTCATTTTGCTTTGCATGATCATGTAGTTGACATAGTATTTGTGGCAAAGCCACCATTCATAATTCTTTCATACATGTCACTCTTGGTTCATTGCATATCTCCGTACACCGCCGGAGGCATTCATATAGAGTCATACTTTATTCTAGTATCGAGTTGTAAACATTGAGTTGTAAATAAATAGAAGTGTGATGATCATCATTTTCTAGAGCATTGTCCCAAGTGAGGAATAAAAAATTAAAAAAAGAGAGAAAGGCCATAAAAAATGAAGGCCCAAAAAAATGAGAGAAAAAGAGAGAAGTGACAATGTTACTATCCTTTTACCACACTTGTGCTTCAAAGTAGCACCATAATCTTCATGATAGAGAGTCTCTTGTTTTATCACTTTCATATACTAGTGGGAATTTTTCATTATAGAACTTGGCTTGTATATTCCAACAATGGGTTTCCTCAAATGCCCTAGGTCTTCGTGAGCAAGCAAGTTGGATGCACACCCACTTAGTTTCTTTTGTTGAGCTTTCATATATTTATAGCTCTAGTGCATCCGTTGCATGGCAATCCCTACTCCTTACATTAACATCAATCGATAGGCATCTCCATAGCTCATTGATTAGCCTCGTTGATGTGAGACTTTCTCCCTTTTTGTCTTCTCCACATAACCCCCATCATTATATTCTATTCCACCCATTGTGCTATATCCATGGCTCACGCTCATGTATTGTGTGAAGGTTGAAAAAGTTTGAGATTACTAAAGTATGAAACAATTGCTTGGCTTGTCATCGGGGTTGTGCATGATGAGAGCATTCTTGTGTGACGAAAATGGAGCATGACTAAACTATATGATTTTGTAGGGATGAACTTTCTTTGGCCATGTTATTTTGAGAAGACATAATTGCTTAGTTAGTATGCTTGAAGTATTATTATTTTTATGTCAATATTGAACTTTTATCTTGAATCTTTCGGATCTGAATATTCATACCACAATTGAGAAGAATTACATTGAAATTATGCCAAGTAGCATTCCACATCAAAAATTATGTTTTTATCTCGAGGACGAGCAGGAAATAAGCTTGGGGATGCTTGATACATCTCCAACGTATCTATAATTTTTTATTGCTCCATGCTATAATATATTCTGTTTTGGACATTATTGGTCTTTATTATACACTTTTATATTATTCTTGGGACTAACCTATTAACTGGAGGCCCAGCCTAGAATTGTTGTTTTGTGCCTATTTCAGAGTTTCGCAGAAAAAGAATATCAAACACAGTCCAAACGGAATGAAACCTTCGGGAACGTGATTTTCGGAATGAACGTGATCGAGAGGACTTGGACCCTACGTCAAGACATCAACCAGGAGGGCACGAGGTAGGGGCGCGCCTACACCCCCAGGGCGCGCCCTCCACCCTCGTGGGCCCCCTGTTGCTCCACCGACGTACTCCTTCCTCCTATATATACCTACGTACCCCCAAACTATCAGATATGGAGCCAAAAACCTAATTCCCCCGCCGCAACCTTCTGTACCCGTGAGATAAGATCTTGGGGCCTGTTCCGGAGCTCCGCCGGAGGGGGCATCGATCACGGAGGGCTTCTACATCAACACCATAGCCTCTCTGATGATGTGTGAGTAGTTTACCTCAGACCTTCGGGTCCATAGTTATTAGCTAGATGGCTTCTTCTCTCTTTTTGGATCTCAATACAATGTTCTCCCCCTCTCTCGTGGAGATCTATTCGATGTAATCTTCTTTTGCGGTGTGTTTGTTGAGATCGATGAATTGTGGGTTTATGATCAAGTTTATCTATGAACAATATTTGAATCTTCTCTGGATTCTTTTATGTATGATTGGTTATCTTTGCAAGTCTCTTCGAATTATCAGTTTGGTTTGGCCTACTAGATTGATCTTTCTTGCAATGGGAGAAGTGCTTAGCTTTGGGTTCAATCTTGCGGTGTCCTTTCCGAGTAACAGTAGGGGCAGCAAGGCACGTATTGTATTGTTGCCATCGAGGATAACAAGATGGGGTTTATATCATATTGCCTGAGTTTATCCCTCTCCATCATGTCATCTTGCTTAAAGCGTTATTCTGTTCTTATGAACTTAATACTCTAGATGCATGCTGGATAGTGGTCGATGTGTGGAGTAATAGTAGTAGATGCAGGCAGGAGTCGGTCTACTTGTCTCAGACGTGATGCCTATATACATGATCATACCTAGATATTCTCATAACTATGCTCAATTCTGTCAATTGCTCAACAGTAATTTGTGCAACCACCGTAATATTTATGCTCATGAGAGAAGCCACTAGTGAAACCTATGGCCCCCGGGTCTATTTTCCTTCATATTAATCTCCCGACAACAAGCTGTTTCTGGCGCCGTTTTTATTTTGTTTTCTTTACTTTGCATCTTTATCATAAAAATACCAAAAATATTATCTTATCATATCTATCATATCTGACTCTCGTAAGTGACTGATACGTCTCCAACGTATCTATAATTTTTGATTGCTCCATGCTACTTTATCTACTCTTTTGGACTATATTGGGCTTTATTTTCCACTTTTATATTATTTTTGGGACTAACCTATTAACCGGAGGCCCAGCCCAGAATTGCTGCTTTTTGCCTATTTCAGTGTTCCGAAGAAACGGAATATCAAACGGATTCCAAACGGAATGAAACCTTCAGGAACGTGATTTTCTCACCGAACGTGATCCAGGAGACTTGGACCCTACTCAGAGAAGTAACAGAGGCGGTCACGACGGGGGGGGCGCCCCCCCCCCTTAGGGCGCGCCCCCTACCTCGTGGGCCCCCTGTTGCTCCACCGACGTACTCCTTCCTCCTATATATACCTACCTACCCCCAAACGATCGGAATAGGAGCCAAAAACCTAATTCCACTGCCGCAACTTTCTGTATCCACGAGATCCCATCTTGGGGCCTGTTCCGGAGCTCCGCCGGAGGGGGCATCCACCACGGAGGGCTTCTACATCATCACCATAGCCCCTCCGATGAAGTGTGAGTAGTTTACTTCAGACCTTCGGGTCCATAGCTAGTAGCTACATGGCTTCTTCTCTCTTTTTGTATCTCAATACAATGTTCTCCCCCTCTCTCGTGGAGATCTATTCGATGTAATCTTCTTTTTGCGGTGTGTTTGTTGAGATCGATGAATTGTGGGTTTATGATCCAGTTTATCTATGAATAATATTTGAATCTTCTCTGAATTCTTTTATGTATGATTGGTTATCTTTGCAAGTCTCTTTGAATTATCCGTTTGGTTTGGCCAACTAGATTGGTAGTTCTTGCAATGGGAGAAGTGCTTAGCTTTGGGTTCAATCTTGCGGTGTCCTTACCAAAGGATGTAAAGGGTTGCAAGGCACGTATTGTATTGTTGCCATCGAGGATAACACGATGGGGTTTTTTTATCATATTGCATGAATTTATCCCTCTACATCATGTCATCTTGCTTAAGGCGTTACTCTATTTTTAACTTAATACTCTAGATGCATGCTGGATAGCGGTCGATGAGTGGAGTAATAGTAGTGGATACAGGTAGGAGTCGGTCTACTTGTCTCGGACGTGATGCCTATATACATGATCATACCTAGATATTCTCATAACTATGCTCAATTATGTCAATTGCTCAACAGTAATTTGTTCACCCACCGTAGAATACTTATGCTCTTGAGAGAAGCTACTAGTGAAACCTATGGCCCCCGGGTCTATTCTCATCATATCAATCTCCATTACTTTAATACTTGCTTTGTTTTTATTTTGCCTTTTACTTTTCGCTTTGCATCTCTATATCAAAAATACCAAATATATTATTTATCATCTCTATGAGATCTCACTCTCGTAAGTGACCGTGAAGGGATTGACAACCCCTAATCGCATTGGTTGCAAGGAGCTATTGTTTTGTGCAGGTACGAGGGACTTGTGCGTAGCCTCCTACTGTATTGATAACTTGGTTCTCAAAAACTGAGGGAAATACTTACGCTACTTTGCTGCATCATCCTCTCCTCTTCAGGGAAATCCAACGCAGTGCTCAAGAGGTAGCAAGAAGAATTTCTGGCGCCGTTGCCGGGGAGGATTACGCAATAGCAAGTCAAGACTTGGACTCCTAACAACAAGCCACTTCTGGCACCGTTAAAGTCTGCATATCAAGTACCCATCACAATCCTTATCTCACGCATTACATTGTTTTCCATTTTCCTCTCGTTTTCCTCTCCCCCACTTCACCCTTGTCGTTTTATTCGCCCTCTCTTTCCCAATCTCCTCCTATTTTTCCTGTTTGCCTTTTCCTCGCTTGCCTTTTGTTTGCTCGTGTGTTGGATTGCTTGTTTGTCACGATGGCTCAAGATGCTACCAAATTGTGTGACTTCACCAATACCAATAATAATGATTTTCTTAGCACTCCGATTGCTCCTCTTGCCAATACTGAATCTTGTGAAATCAATACTGCTTTGTTGAATCTTGTTATGAAAGATCAATTCGCCGGCCTTCCTAGTGAAGATGTCGCTACTCATCTGAATAGCTTCGTTGATTTATGTGATATGCAAAAGAAAAAAGATGTCGATAATGATGTCGTTAAGTTGAAGCTATTTCCTTTTTCGCTTAGAGATCGTGCTAAAGCGTGGTTTTCATCTCTGCCTAAAAATAGTATTGATTCTTGGAACAAGTGCAAAGATGCTTTTATCTCTAAGTATTTTCCTCCCGCTAAGATTATCTCTCTTAGGAACGATATTATGAATTTTAAGCAACTTGATCATGAAAATGTTACACAAGCTTGGGAGAGAATGAAATTAATAATATGTAATTGTCCTACTCATGGTTTGAACTTGTGGATGATTATAAAAAACTTTTATGCCGGATTGAATTTTGCTTCTAGAAATCTTTTAGATTCGGCCGCGGGAGGCACTTTTATGGAAATCACTCTAGGAGATGCTACTAAACTTCTAGATAATATTATGGTTAATTATTCTCAATGGCATACCTAAAGATCTACTAATAAAAAAGTGCATGCGATAGAAGAAGTTAATGTTTTGAGTGGAAAGATGGATGAACTTATGAAATTATTTGCTACTAAGGGTGTTTCTTCTTATCCTAATGATATGCCTTTATCTACCTTGATTGAGAACAATAATGAATCTATGGATGTGAATTTTGTTGGTAGTAATAATTTTGGTAACAACGCGTATAGAGGGAATTTTAATCCTAGGCCTTATCCTAGTAATTCCTCTAATAATTATGGAAATTCCTACAACAATTCTTATGGAATTTTTTGTTGGAAATATGCCCTAGAGGCAATAATAAATTAGTTATTATTATTATATTTCCTTGTTCATGATAATCGTTTATTATCCATGCTATAATTGTATTGATAGGAAACTCAGATACATGTGGTGGTACATAGACAACACCATGTCCCTAGTAAGCCTCTAGTTGACTAGCTCGTTGATCAATAGATGGTTACGGTTTCCTGACCATGGACATTGGATGTCGTTGATAACGGGATCACATCATTAGGAGAATGATGTGATGGACAAGACCCAATCTTAAGCCTAGCACAAAGATCGTGTAGTTCGTATGCTAAAGCTTTTCTAATGTCAAGTATCATTTCCTTAGACCATGAGATTGTGCAACTCCCGGATACCGTAGGAATGCTTTGGGTGTACCAAACTCACAACGTAACCGGGTGGCTATGTAGGTGCACTATGGGTATCTCTGAAAGTGTCTGTTGGGTTGGCACGAATCGAGACTGGGATTTGTCACTCTGTGTGACGGAGAGGTATATCTGGGCCCACTCGGTAGGACATCACCATAATGTGCACAATGTGACCAAGGGGTTGATCACGGGATGATGTGTTACGGAACGAGTAAAGAGACTTGCCGGTAAAGAGATTGAACAAGGTATCGGGATACCAACGATCGAATCTCGGGCAAGTACAATACCGATAGACAAAGGGAATTGTATACGGGATTGACTGAATCCTTGAAATCGTGGTTCATCCGATGAGATCATCGTGGAACATGTGGGAGCCAACATGGGTATCCAGATCCCGCTGTTGGTTATTGGCCGGAGAGTTGTCTCGGTCATGTCTGCATGATTCCCGAACCCGTAGGGTCTACACACTTAAGGTTCGATGACGCTAGGGTTATAGGGAATAGATATACGTGGTTACCGAATGTTTTTTGGAGTCCCAGATGAGATCCCGGACATCACGAGGAGTTCCGGAATGGTCCGGAGGTGAAGATTGATATATTGGACGAAGGGTTTTGGAGTCCGGAAGTGTTCCGGAGGTACCGGGTGATGACCAGCATGACCGAAAGGTATTTCGGGAGCCCCGGCAAGTGTTGGGGGGCTTCATGGGCCAAGTGAAGGGGGCAAACCAGCCCACTAAGGGGCTGTGCGCCCCCTCACCTAATCCCACGTGACCAGGGGGTTTGGGGCGCCCCATCTAGGGTTCCCACCTCCTGGCTTTGGGGCCAAGTCACCCAAGGGGGAGATCCCATCTGCCCTGGCCGCCGCCCCCCCTAGGGGAAACCCTAGGGCGCCTCCCCTTTCCCCTTGCCCCTATATATAGTGTGGGTTTTGGGGCTGCCCAACACACGAGTCTCTCTCTCCCAAGGCGCAGCCCTACCTCTCTCCCTCCTCGTCTCTCGTAGTGTTTGGCGAAGCCCTGCTGGAGTACCGCGCTCCTCCACCACCACCACGCCATCGTGCTGCTGCTGGACAGAGTCTTCCCCAACCTCTCCCTCTCTCCTTGCTGGATCAAGGCATGGGAGACGTCACCGGGCTGCATGTGTGTTGAACGCGGAGGCGCCGTTGTTCGGCGCTTAGATCGGAATCAACCGCGATCTGAATCGCTACGAGTACGACTCCTTCATCCGCGTTCTTGCAACGCTTCCGCTTAGCGATCTACAAGGGTATGTAGATGCAATCCCCTTTCCCTCGTTGCTAGATTACTCCATAGATTGATCTTGGTGATGCGTAGAAAATTTTGAATTTCTGCTACGTTCCCCAACAGTGGCATCATGAGCTAGGTCTATCCGTAGTTTCTATGCACGAGTAGAACACAAGTTGTTGTGGGCGTTGATTTTGTTCAATATGCTTACCGTTACTAGTCCAATCTTGTTTCGACGGTATTGTGGGATGAAGCGGCCCGGACCAACCTTACACGTACACTTACGTGAGATAGGTTCCACCGACTGACATGCACTTGTTGCATAAGGTGGCTAGCGGGTGCCAGTCTCTCCCACTTTAGTCGGATTGGATTCGATGAAAAGGGTCCTTATGAAGGGTAAATAGCAATTGACATATCACGTTGTGGTTTTTGCGTAGGTAAGAAACGTTCTTGCTAGAAACCCATAGCAGCCACGTAAAACATGCAAACAACAATTAGAGGACGTCTAACTTGTTTTTGCAGGGTATGCTATGTGATGTGATATGACCAAAAGAATGTGATGAATGATATGTGATGTATGAGATTGATCATGTTCTTGTAATAGGAATCACGACTTGCATGTCGATGAGTATGACAACCGGCAGGAGCCATAGGAGTTGTCTTAATTTATTGTATGACATGCGTGTCAATGAACAACGCCATGTAATTACTTTACTTTATTGCTAAACCGTTAGCCATAGTAGTAGAAGTAATAGTTGGGGAGACAACTTCATGGAGACACGATGATGGAGATCATGGTGTCATGCCGGTGACGATGATGATCATGGAGCCCCGAAGATGGAGATCAAAAGGAGCAAAATGATATTGGCCATATCATGTCACTTTTTGATTGCATGTGATGTTTATCATGTTTATGCATCTTATTTGCTTAGAACGAAGGTAGTAAATAAGATGATCCCTCATTAAAATTTCAAGAAAGTGTTCCCCCTAACTGCGCACCGTTGCGAAAGTCCGTCGTTTCGAAGCACCACGTGATGATCGGGTGTGATAGATTCTAACGTTCGAATACAACGGGTGTAAGCCAGATTTACACACGCGAAACACTTAGGTTAACTTGACGAGCCTAGCATGTACAGACATGGCCTCGGAACACAAGAGGCCGAAAGGTCGAGCATGAGTCGTATGGTAGATACGATCAACATGAAGATGTTCACCGATGATGACTAGTCTGTCTCACGTGATGATCGGACACGACCTAGTTGACTCGGATCATGTAATCACTTAGATGTCTAGAGGGATGTCTATCTGAGTGGGAGTTCATAAGATGAACTTAATTATCCTGAACATAGTCAAAAGGTCTTTGCAAATTATGTCGTAAGCTCGCGCTTTAGTTCTACTGTTTAGATATGTTCCTAGAGAAAATTCAGTTGAAAGTTGATAGTAGCGATTATGCGAACTAGGTCCGTAAACTGAGGATTGTCCTCGTTGCTTTGAAGAAGGCTTATGTCCTTAATGCACCGCTCAGTGTGCTGAACCTCGGACGTCGTCTGTGGATGTTGCGAACATCTGACATACATGTTTTGATAACTACGTGATAGTTCATTAATGTTAAACGGTTTAGAGTTGAGGCACCGAAGACGATTTCGAAACGTCGCGAAACATATGAGATGTTTCGAGGGCTGAAATTGGGATTTCAGGTTCGTGCCCACGTCAAGAGGTATAAGACCTCCGACGAGTCTCTTAGCCTGCAAACTAAGGGAGAAAATCTCAATCGTTGAGCTTGTGCTCAGATTGTCTGAGTACAACAATCACTTGAATCGACTGGGAGTTAATCTTCCAGATGAGATAGTGATGTTTCTCCAAAGTCATTGCCACCAAGCTGCTAGAGCTTCGTGATGAACTATAACATATCAGGGATAGATATGATGATCCTTGAGCTATTCGCGATGTTTGGCACCGCGAAAGTAGAAATCAAGAAGGAGCATCAATTGTTGATTGTTAGTGAAACCACTAGTTTCAAGAAGGGCAAGGGCAAGAAGGGATACTTCATGAAACGGCAAATCAGCTGCTGCTCTAGTGAAGAAACCCAAGGTTGAACCCAAACCCGAGACTAAGTGCTTCTGTAATAAGGGGAACAGTCACTGGAGCAGAATTACCCTAGATACTTGGTAGATGAGGAGGCTGATGCTACGTCTCGAGCTTGCGTTGGATTTCCCCGAAGAGGAGAGGATGATGCAGCACAGTAGCGTAAGTATTTCCCTCAGTTTTTTAGAACCAAGGTATCAATCCAGTAGGAGACTACGCGCAAGTCCCTCGTACCTGCACAAAACGGTAGCTACTCGCAACCAACGCTTAGGGGTTGTCAATCCCTTCACGGTCACTTATGAGAGTGAGATCTGATAGAGATAATATTTTTGGTATTTTTGGTATAAAGATGCAAAGTAAAAAGTAAAAGCAAAACAAGTAAATAAAATTATGGAGATTGATATGATGAGAATAGACACGGGGGCCATAGGTTTCACTAGAGGCTTCTCTCAAGAGCATAGATATTCTATGGTGGGTGAACAAATTACTGTTGAGCAATTGATAGAATTGAGCATAGTTATAAGGTTATCCAGGCAATGATCATGTATATAGGAATCACGTCCGAGACAAGTAGACCGAAACGATTCTGCATCTACTACTATTACTCCACTCATCGACCGGTATCCAGCATGCATCTAGAGTATTAAGTTAAAAACAGAGTAACGCCTTAAGCAAGATGACATGATGTAGAGAAATAAATTCATGCAATATGATAAATACCCCATCTTGTTATCCTCGATGGCAACAATACAATACGTGCCTTGCAACCCTTTCTGTCACTGGGTAAGGTCACCGCAAGATTGAACCCAAACCTAAGCACTTCTCCCATTGCAAGAACAACCAATCTAGTTGGCCAAACCAAACGGATAATTCGAAGAGACTTGCAAAGATAACTTAATCATACATAAAAGAATTCAGAGAAGAATCAAATATTTTCCATAGATAAGCTGGATCATAAACCCACAATTCATCGGTCTCAACAAACACACCGCAAAAAGAAGATTACATCGAATAGATCTCCACGAGAGAGGGGGAGAACATTGTATTGAGATTCAAAAAGAGAGAAGAAGCCATCTAGCTACTAACTATGGACCCGAAGGTCTGAAGTAAACTACTCACACTTCATCGGAGGGGCTATGGTGTTGATGTAGAAGCCCTCCATGGTGGATGCCCCCTCCGGCGGAGCTCCGGAACAGGCCCCAATATGGGATCTCGTGGATACAGGAGGTACGGCGGTGGAATTAGGTTTTTGGCTCCGTCCCCGATCTGTTGGGGTACGTAGGTATATATAGGAGGAAGGAGTACGTCGGTGGAGCGTCAGGGGGGCCACGAGGCAGGGGGCGCGCCTAGGGGGAGGGGCGCGCCCCCCACCCTCATGACCGCCTCTGGCACTCCTTGGAGTAGGGTCCAAGTCTCCTGGATCACGTTCGGTGAGAAAATCACGTTCCCGAAGGTTTCATTCCGTTTGGACTCCGTTTGATATTCCGTTTCTTCGAAACACTGAAATAGGCAAAAAAACAGCTATTCTGGGCTGGGCCTCCGGTTAATAGGTTAGTCCCAAAATAATATAAAAGTGGAAAATAAAGCCCATTATAGTCCAAAACAATAGATAAAGTAGCATGGAGCAATCAAAAATTATAGATACGTTGGAGACGTATCAGGCATCCCCAAGCTTAATTCCTGCTCGTCCTCGAGTAGGTAAATGATAAAAAGAGAATTTTTGATGCGGAGTGATACTTTGGCATAATTTCAATGTAAATCTTCTTAATTGTGATATGAATATTCAGATCCGAAAGATTCAAGACAAAAGTTCATATTGACATAAAAATAATAATACTTCAAGCATACTAATCAAAATAATTATGTCATCTCAAAATAACATGGCCAAAGAAAGTTCATCCCTACAAAATCATATAGTTAGGCTATGCTTCATTTTCGTCACACAAAGATGTTCCCAACTTCTATGCCCCTGATGACAAGCCAAGCAATTGTTTCATACTTAAATAATCTCAAACTTTTTCAACCTTCACGCAATACATGAGCGTGAGCCATGGATATAGCACTATGGGTGGAATAGAGTATGATGATGGGGATAGTGTGGAGAAGACAAAAAAAGGAGAAAGTCTCACGTTGACGAGGATAATCAACGGGCTATGGAGATGCCCACCAATTGATGTCAACATGAGGAGTAGGCATTGCCATGCAACAGATGCACTAGAGCTATGAATGCTCAACAAAATAAAACTAGTGGGTGTGCATCCAACTTGCTTGCTCATGAAGACCTAGGGCATTTGAGGAAGCCCATCGTAGGAATATACAAGCCAAGTTCTATAATGAAAAATTCCCACTAGTATGAAAAAGACAACTTGTGAGACTCACTATATGAAAAACATGGTGCTACTTTGAAGCACAATATATGAGACTCACTACATGAAGAACGAGGTGCTACTTTGAAGCACAATATATGAGACTCACTACATGAAGAACATGGTGCTACTTTGAAGCACAAGTGTGGAAAAAGAGATAGTAGCATTGCCCTTTTCTTTTCTTTTTTTGGGCCTTTTTTTGGCCTTTCTCTCTTTTTTTTATTTGGGCAATGCTCTAATAATGATGATCATCACACTTCTATTGATTACAACATGAGGATTGCAACTCGAAACTAGAACAATGTACGACTCTATATGAATGCCTCCGGCGGTGTACCGGGATGGTGCAATAAATCATGAGTGACATGTATGAAAAATAATGCATGGTGGCTTTGCCACAAATACAATGTCAACTACATGATGATGCAATGGCAATATGACAAAAGTAAAGTATGTCATAATAATGATGAACGGAACGGTGGAAAGTTGCATGGAAATATATCTCGGAATGGCTATGGAAATGCCATAATAGGTAGGTATGGTGGCTGTTTTGAGGAAGATATAAGGAGGTTTATGTGTGATAGAGCGATCGTATCACGGGTTTGGATGCACCGTGAAGTTTGCACCAACTCTCAATGTGAGAAAGGGCAATGCAGTGCCGAAGAGGCTAGCAATGGCGGAAAGGTAAAAGTGCGTATAATCCATGGACTCAACATTAGTCAACAGAACTCATATACTTATTGCAAAAATTTAGAAGCCATCAAAAATTCAAGCACTACGCGCATGCTCCTAGGGGGATAGATTGGTAGGAAAAGACCATCGCTCGTCCCCGACCACCACTCATAAGGATGCACAAGCTAGGTACACTTCATGCTTCAAATTTGTTACACAACTTTAACCATACGTGCACGCTACGGGATTTACAAACTTCAACACAAGCATTTCTCAAATTCACAACTACTCAACCAGCATGACTTTGATATTATTACCTCCATATCTCAAAACAATTATCAAGCATCAAACTTATCTTAGTATTCAACGCACTCAAAAGAAAGTTTCACATATCTTGAACACCAAGTATATTAACATTAAGCGAATTAACATGCTATTAACGACTCTCAAAATAATCTAAGTGAAGCATGAGAGATCAAGTTTCTTTAAAACAAATCCACCACCGTTCTCTAGAAGATCTAAGTGAAGTACTAGAGCAAAAATTATCACGCTCAAAAAGATATAAGTGAAGCACTATGAGCAAAATATCAAGCTCAAAAGATATAAGTGAAGCACATAGAGTATTCTATCAAATTTCAATTCATATATGGCTCTCTCAAAAGGTGTGTACAGCAAGGATGATTTTGGTAAACTAACAAGCAAAGACTCAAATAATACAAGACGCTCCAAGCAAAACACATATCATGTTGGTGAATAAAAATATAGCTCCAAGTAAATTACCGATGGAAGTGGACGAAAGAGGGGATGCCTTCCGGGGCATCCCCAAGCTTTGACTTTTTGGTGTCCTTGGGTTATCTTGGGGGTGTCATGGGCATCCCCAAGCTTAGGCTCTTGCCACTCCTTGTTCCATAATCCATCAAAATAATTCACCCAAACTTGAAAACTTCACAACACAAAACTCAATAGAAATCTTGTGAGCTCCGTTAGAGAAAGAAAACAAAAGACTACTTTAAGGTACTGTAATTAACTCATTATTTATTTATATTAGTGTTAAACTTACTGTATTCCAACTTCTCTATGGATCATAAACTATTTTACTAGCCATAAATTCATCAAAATAAGCAAACAACACACGCAAAACAGAATCTGTCAAAAACAGAACAGTCTGTAGTAATCTGTAACTAACGCAAACTTATGGAACCCAAAAAACATTACCAAAATTAGACGACTTAGACAATTTGTTTATTGATCAGCAGCAATTGGAATCAGTATTTTATCACGTTCTGGTGATTTTTAACAATTCGGGCACTGAGCACAAAGATTCTGGAAATTACAGCAAGATCAAATAACTATCGTCCAAGAAGATCCAATAGGTCCAACTTAGCACAAACACTAATTAAAAGAAAAAATCACATCTAAACAGAGTCTAGATGGATTATTTTATTCCTAAACAGAACCAAAAACAAAAAACACAAAATAAAATTGGGTTGCCTCCCAACAAGCGATATCATTTAACGCCCCTAGCTAGGCATAAAATCAAGGATAGATCTAGGTATTGCCCTCTTTAATTTTCAATTTTTTAGCGGAGTCATGCTCAAATCTGGGGGGTTCTTCCCTCGTCCCATCATACTCGGAATTTTTTAGATCTAAAGAATCCAACCGTTTATTGCAAAGAGTAATCAACATATTCATACGGTTAAGATTTCCGCTAATATTTTTAAGAGGCTCAAGAGACTTTTCTAAAATCTTTGTTACTTCGCAAATCTTCTCAAATACTTGGGTTTCTTCCTGGGTAGGATGAGATCCTCCCTTTTGGGGTGGTGTTCCCACTATTCCCTCTATAATCTCATGCGCGATACCGGGATCAATATTAATGAAATTTCCCTTGGCCATGCAATCCAAGAGTTGTCTATGCGTCATATTTAACCCAACATAAAAATTGCAAAGAAGAATTCTAAAGTTCACCTCTAGGGTGCACTTACGATAAGATTCCATCATCCTATACCAAGCATCTTTTAAGTTTTCTCCTTGCCTTTGCTTGAAGTGAAGAACTTCAAACTCGGGAGACATAGGAGCGGATAAGGAATTCGACATAACGGCAAGCAAGCGAACTAACACACGAGCAAACAAACGGATGAGGGAAAAAGAGGAGGAGATTGGGAAAGAGAGGGCGAATAAAACGGCAAAGGTGAAGTGGGGGAGAGGAAAACGAGAGGCAAATGGCAAATAATGTAATGCGAGAGATAGGGATTGTGATGGGTACTTGGTATGTTGACTTTTGCGTAAGCCTCCCCGGCAACGCCGCCAGAAATTCTTCTTGCTACGTCTCGAGCTTGCGTTGGATTTCCCCGAAGAGGAGAGGATGGTGCAGCACAATAGCGTAAGTATTTCCCTCAGTTTTTGAGAACCAAGGTATCAATCCAGTAGGAGACTACACGCAAGTCTCTCGTACCTGCACAAAACGATAGCTACTCGCAACCAACGCTTAGGGGTTGTCAATCCCTTCACGGTCGCTTACGAGAGTGAGATCTGATAGAGATAATATTTTTGGTATTTTTGGTATAAAGATGCAAAGTAAAAAGTAAAAGCAAAACAAGTAAATAAAATGATGGAGATTGATATGATGAGAATAGACCCGGGGGCCATAGGTTTCACTAGAGGCTTCTCTCAAGAGCATAGATATTCTACGGTGGGTGAACAAATTACTGTTGAGCAATTGACAGAATTGAGCATAGTTATGAGGTTATCCAGGCAATGATCATGTATATAGGAATCACGTCCGAGACAAGTAGACCGAAATGATTCTGCATCTACTACTATTACTCCACTCATCGACCGGTATCCAGCATGCATCTAGAGTATTAAGTTAAAAACAGAGTAACGCCTTAAGCAAGATGACATGATGTAGAGGAATAAATTCATGCAATATGATAAATACCCCATCTTGTTATCCTCGATGGCAACAATACAATACGTGCCTTGCAACCCTTTCTGTCACTGGGTAAGGTCACCGCAAGATTGAACCCAAAGCTAAGCACTTCTCCCATTGTAAAAACTACCAATCTAGTTGGCCAAACCAAACGGATAATTCGAAGAGACTTGCAAAGATAACTTAATCATACATAAAATAATTCAGAGAAGAATCAAATATTTTCCATAGATAAGCTGGATCATAAACTCACAATTCATCGGTCCCAACAAACACACCACAAAAAGAAGATTACATCGAATAGATCTCCACGAGAGAGGGGGAGAACATTGTATTGAGATCCAAAAAGAGAGAAGAAGCCATCTAGCTACTAACTATGGACCCGAAGATCTGAAGTAAACTACTCACACTTCATCGGAGGGGCTATGGTGTTGATGTAGAAGCCCTCCGTGGTGGATGCCCCCTCCGGCGGAGCTCCGGAACAGGCCCCAAGATGGGATCTCGTGGATACCGGAAGGTACGACGGTGGAATTAGGTTTTTGGCTCCGTCCCCGATCTGTTGGGGTACGTAGGTATATATAGGAGGAAGGAGTACGTCGGTGGAGCGTCAGGGGGGCCACGAGGCAGGGGGGCGCGCCTAGGGGGAGGGGCGCGCCCCCACCCTCGTGACCGCCTCTGGCACTCCTTGGAGTAGGGTCCAAGTCTCCTGGATCACGTTCGGTGAGAAAATCACGTTCTCCGTTTGATATTCCGTTTCTTCGAAACACTGAAATAGGCAAAAAAACAACAATTCTGGGCTGGGCCTCCGGTTAATAGGTTAGTCCCAAAAATAATATAAAAGTGGAAAGTAAAGCCCATTATAGTCCAAAACAATAGATAAAGTAGCATGGAGCAATCAAAAATTATAGATACGTTGGAGACGTATCAGCTGGCAAGGTCGATAGAAGTATATTGGATATACATTATGTTAATGTGTACTTTACTAGTACTCCTAGTAGCACCAGGGTATTAGATACCGGTTCGGTTGCTAAGCGTTAGTAACTCGAAATAAAGGCTGCGGAATAAACGGAGACTAACTAAAGGTGAGCTGACTATATGTGTTGGAAGTGTTTCCAAGCTTGATGTGATCAAGCATCGCACGCTCCCTCTACCATCGAGATTGGTGTCAAACCTAAATAACTATTATTTGGTGTTTGCGTTGAGCATAGACATGATTGGATTATGTCTATGGCAACACGGTTATTCATTTGAGGAGAATAATGATTACTCTGTTTATTTGAATAATACCTTCAATGGTCTTGCACCTAAAATGAATGATTTATGGAATCTCGATCGTAGTGATACACATGTTCATGCCAAAAGATATAAGATAGTAATGATAGTACCACCTACTTGTGGCACTGCCATTTGAGTAATATTGGTATAAAACGCATGAAGACGCTCCATGCTGATGGATCGTTTGGACTCACTTGATTTTGAATAACTTGAGACATGCAAATCATACCACATGGGCAAGATGACTGAAAGCCTCATTTTCAGTAAAATGGAGCAAGAAAGCAACTTGTTGGAAGTAATACATTTTGATGTGTGCAGTCCAATGAGTGTTGAGGCATGCAGTGGATATCGTTATGTTCTTACTTCACAGATGATTTGAGTAGATACTGAGTATATTTACTTGATGAAACACAAGTCTGAATTATTGAAAGGTTCAAGTAATTTCAGAGTGAAGTTGAAGATCATCGTGACAAGAGGATAAAATGTCTATAATATTATCATAGAGATGAGTATCTGAGTTACGAGTTTGGCACGCAATTAAGACATTGTGGAAATTGTTTCACAAATTAATACCGCCTGAAACACCATAGTGTGATGGTGTGTCCGAACATCATAGTTGCACCCTATTGGATATGGTGCGTACCATGATGTCTCTTATCGAACTACCACTATCGTTCATGGGTTAGGCATTAGAGACAACCGCACTCACTTTAAATAGGGCACCACGTAATTCCGTTGAGACGACACCGTATGAACTATGGTTTGGAGAAACCTAAGTTGTTGTTTCTTAAAAAGTTTGGGGCTGCAACGCTTATGTGAAAAAGGTTTCAGGCTGATAAGCTCGAACCCAAAGCGGATAAATACATCTTCATAGGACACCCAAAACAGTTGGGTATCCCTCTTGTCTCAGATCCGGAAGCAAAAGGGATTGTTTCTAGAATCGGGTCCTTTCTCGAGGAAAAGTTTCTCTCGAAAGAATTGAGTGGGAGGATGGTGGAGACTTGATGAGCTTATTGAACCATCACTTCAACTAGTGTGTAGCAGTGCACAAGAAGTTGTTCCTGTGACGGCTACACCAATTGAAGTGGAAGCTAATGATAGTGATCATGAAACTTCAGATCAAGTCACTACCAAACCTCGTAGGTCGACAAGGATGCACACTACTTCAGAGTGGTACTTAATCCTGTCTTGGAGGCCATGTTGCTAGTCAACAATGAACCTACGAGCTATGGAGAAGCGATGGTGGGCCCGAATTCCGACGAATGGCTCGAGGCCATAAAATCCGAGAGAGGATCCATGTGTAAAAACAAAGTATAGACTTTGGAAGAACTACTTGATGGTCGTAAGGCTATTGGGTACAGATGGATTTTAAAAGGAAGACGGACAATGATGGTAAGTATCACCATTAAGAAAGCTCGACTTGTCGTTAAGATGTTTTCCGACAAGTTCAAGGAGTTGACTTCGGTGAGGCTTTCTCACTCGTAGCGATGCTAAGAGTCTGTTGGAATTATATTAGCAGCTACTTCATTATTTGTGAAATCTTGCAGATAGGATGTCAAAACATTATTTCCTCGACAATTTTCTTGAGGAAAGGTTGTATGTGATACAACCAGAAGGTTTTGACAATCCTGAAAGATGCTAACAAGTATGCAAAGCTCCAGTAACCCTTCTAAGGACTAGAGTAAGCATCTCGGAGTTGGAATGTACGCTTTGATGAGATGATCAAAGATTTTGGGTTTATACAAAGTTTATGAGAAACTTGTATTTCCAAAGAAGTGAGTGGGCGCACTATAGAATTTCTGATGAGTATATGTTGTTGACATATTGTTGATCAGAAATGATGTAGAATTTCTGGAAAGCATAAAGGGTTGTTTGAAAGGAGTTTTTCAAGGGAAAACCTGGATTAAGCTGCTTGAACATTGAGCATAAGGATCTATAAGGATAGATCAAAACGCTTAATGGTACTTTCAAATGAGCATATACCTTGACATGATCTTGAAGGTGTTCAAGATGGATCAGTCAAAGAAGGAGTTCTTGCCTGAGTTGTAAGGTATGAAGTTAAGACTTAAAGCTCGACCACGGCAGAATAGAGAGAAAGGACGAAGGTCGTCCCCTATGCTTAGACGTAGGCTCCATAGTATGCTATGTTGTGTACCGCACCTGATGTGTGCCTTGCCACATGTCTGGCAAGAGGGTACAAAGGTGATCAAGGAGTGGATCACCAGATAGCGGTCAAAATTGTCATTGGAGTAATAAGGACATGTTTCTCGATTATGGAGGTGATAAAGAGTTCGGCAAGGGTTACGTCGATGCAAGCTTTAACACCTATCTGAAAGACTCTGAGTAGCAAACCGGATACGTATAGTGGATCAACCATTTGGAATAGCTCCAAGTGGAGCGTGGAAGCAGCATTTACAATATGACCTAGAGATTTGCGAAGTACATACGGATCTGAATGTTGCAGACCCGTTGACTAAAACCTCTCCCACAAGCAAAACATGATCAAACCCCAGAACTCATTGAGTGTTAATCACATAGTGATGTGAACTAGATTATTGATTCTAGTAAACTCTTTGGATGTTGGTCACATGGCGATGTGACCTATGAGTGTTGATCACATGGCGATGTGAACTAGATTATTGACTCTAGTGCAAGTGGGAGATTGTTGGAAATATGCCCTAGAGGCAATAATAAATTAGTTATTATTATTATATTTCCTTGTTCATGATAATCGTTTATTATCCATGCTATAATTGTATTGATAGGAAACTCATATACATGTGTGGGTACATAGACAACACCATGTCCCTAGTAAGCCTCTAGTTGACTAGCTCGTTGATCAATAGATGGTTACGGTTTCCTGACCATGGACATTGGATGTCGTTGATAACGGGATCACATCATTAGGAGAATGATGTGATGGACAAGACCCAATCCTAATCCTAGCACAAAGATCGTGTAGTTCGTATGCTAAAGCTTTTCTAATGTCAAGTAAAATTTCCTTAGACCATGAGATTGTGCAACTCCCGGATACCGTAGGAATGCTTTGGGTGTACCAAACGTCACAGCATAACTGGGTGGCTATGTAGGTGCACTACGGGTATCTCCAAAAGTGTCTGTTGGGTTGGCACGAATCGAGACTGGGATTTGTCACTCCGTGTGACGGAGAGGTATCTCTGGGCCCACTCGGTAGGACATCATCATAATGTGCACAATGTGACCAAGGGGTTGATCACGGGATGATGTGTTACGGAACAAGTAAAGAGACTTGCCGGTAGCGAGATTGAACAAGGTATCGGGATACCGACGATCGAATCTCGGGCAAGTACAATACCGATAGACAAAGGGAATTGTATACGGGATTGACTGAATCCTTGACATCGTGGTTCATCCGATGAGATCATCGTGGAACATGTGGGAGCCAACATGGGTATCCAGATCCCGCTGTTGGTTATTGGCCGGAGAGTTGTCTTGGTCATGTCTGCATGATTCCCGAACCCGTAGGGTCTACACACTTAAGGTTCGATGACGCTAGGGTTATAGGGAATAGATATACGTGGTTACCGAATGTTGTTTGGAGTTCCGGATGAGATCCCGGACGTCACGAGGAGTTCCGGAATGGTCCGGAGGTGAAGATTGATATATTGGACGAAGGGTTTTGGAGTCCGGAAGTGTTCCGGAGGTACCGGGTGATGACCAGCATGACCGAAAGGTATTTTGGGGGCCCCGGCAAGTGTTGGGGGGCTTCATGGGCCAAGGGAAGGGGGCAAACCATCCCACTAAGGGGTTGTGCGCCCCCCTCACCTAATCCCACGTGACCAGGGGGTTTGGGGCGCCCCATCTAGGGTTCCCACCTCCTGGCTTTGGGGCCAAGTTACCCAAGGGGGAGATCCCATCTGCCCTGCCCCCCCCCCCTAGGGGAAACCCTAGGGCGCCTCCCCCTTCCCCTTGCCCCTATATATAGTGGGGGTTTTGGGGATGCCCAACACACGAGTCTCTCTCTCCCAAGGCGCAACCCTACCTCTCTCCCTCCTCGTCTCTCGTAGTGCTTGGCGAAGCCCTGCTGGAGTACCGTGCTCCTCCACCATCACCACGCTGTCGTGTTGCTGCTGGACGGAGTCTTCCCTAACCTCTCCCTCTCTCCTTGATGGATCAAGGCATGGGAGACGTCACCGGGCTGCATGTGTGTTGAACGCGGAGGCGCCGTTGTTCGGCGCTTAGATCGGAATCAACCGCGATATGAATCGCTACGAGTACGACTCCTTCATTCGCGTTCTTGCAACGCTTCCGCTTAGCGATCTACAAGGGTATGTAGATGCAAACCCCTTTCCCTCGTTGCTAGATTACTCCATAGATTGATCTTGGTGATGTGTAGAAAATTTTGAATTTCTGCTACGTTCCCCAACAATTTTAATAAGATGCCTTCTGAATTTGAGACTAGTGTTAAAGAATTTATGAGTTTGCAAAAGAATTTTAATGCTTTGCTTGAGGAGAAATTGCTTAAAGTTGATGATTTGGCTAGGAACGTTGATAGAATTTCTCTTGAAATTGATTCTTTAAAGCTTAGATCTATTCCTCCTAAGCATGATATCAATGAGTCTCTCAAAGCTATGAGAATTTCCATTGATGAGTGCAAAGAAAGAACCGCTAGGATGCGTGCTTCCAAAGATGCCTCTATTAAAGTGTGTTCTTCCAATTCCTATGAAAATCAAGATGAAGATCTAAAAGTTATTGATGTGTCCCCCATTAAATCTTTGTTTTGCAATATGAATCTTGATGAAACTGAATATGATCTTCCTTTACCTAGAAGGCGTTCAAAGAATTCAGAGTTTTTAGATCTTGATGATGAAATTGATAAATGTGGGATTGAAAGAAATAAAAACCTAGATGTTGCTAAACCCACTATATTGGATCTCAAGGAATATAATTATGAAAATTGCTCTTTAATTGATTGTATTTCCTTGTTGCAATCTGTGCTAAATTCTCCTCATGCTTATAGTCAAAATAAGGCCTTTACCGAACACATTGTTGATGCCTTGATGCAATCTTATGAAGAAAAACTTGAGTTGAAGGTCTCTATCCCTAGTAAGCTCTATGATGAGTGGGAACCTACTATTAAAATTAAAATTAAAAATTATGAGTTTCATGCCTTGTGTGATTTGGGTGCTAGTGTTTCCACTATTTCCAAAACCTTGTGTGATTTGCTAGATTTCCGTGACTTTGATGATTGCTCTCTAAACTTGCATCTTGCGAATTCCACTATTAAAAAGCCTATGGGAAGAATTAATGATGTTCTTATTGTTGCAAATAGGAATTATGTGCCCGTAGATTTTATCGTTCTTGATATAGATTGCAATCCTTCTTGCCCTATTATTCTTGGTAGACCTTTCCTTAGAACGATTGGTGCAATTATTGATATGAAGGAAGGGAATATTAGATTCAATTTCCCTTAAAGAAGGGCATGGAACACTTTCCTAGAAAGAAAATAAAATTACCATATGAATCTATCATGAGAGCCACCTATAGATTGACTACCAAAGATGGCAATACCTAGATCTATCCTTGCTTTTATGCCTAGCTAGGGGCGTTAAACGATAGCGCTTGTTGGGAGGCAACCCAATTTTATTTTTAGTTTTTTTGCTTTTGCTTCCGTTTAGTAATAAATAATCCATCTAGCCTCTGTTTAGATGTGGTTTTATGTTTTAATTAGTGTTTGTGCCAAGCTAGACCTATTGGATCTTCTTGGATGATAGTTATTTGATCTTGCTGTAATTTTCAGAAACTTTGCGCTCAGTGCCCGAATTATTAAAAATCACCAGAACGTGATACAATACTGATTCCAATTTCTGATGATCAATAAACAAATTTTCTAGGTCGTCTAATTTTGGTAGATTTTTTGGAGTTCCAGAAGTTTGCGTTAGTTACAGATTACTACAGACTGTTCTGTTTTTGACAGATTCTGTTTTTCGTGTGTTGTTTGCTTATTTTGAAGAATCTATGGCTAGTAAAATAGTTATAATCCATAGAGAAGTTGGAATACAGTAGGTTTAACACCAATATAAATAAAGAATGAGTTCATTACAGTACCTTAAAGTAGTCTTTTGTTTTCTTTCTCTAACGGAGCTCACGAGATTTCTATTGAGTTTTGTGTTGTGAAGTTTTCAAGTTTTGGGTAAATTCTTTTGATGGATTATGGAACAAGGAGTGGCAAGAGCCTAAGCTTGGGGATGCCCATGGCACCCCCAAGATAAACCAAGGACACCAAAAAGTGAAAGCTTGGGGATGCCCCGGAAGGCATCCCCTCTTTCGTCTACTTCTATCGGTAATTTACTTGGAGCTATATTTTTATTCACCACATGATATGTGTTTTGCTTGGAGCGTCTTGTATTATTTGCGTCTTTGCTTGTTAGTTTACCACAATCATCCTTGCTGTACACATCTTTTGAGAGAGCCATACATAAATTGGAATTTGATAGAATACTCTATGTGCTTCACTTATATCTTTTGAGCTTGATAGTTTTGCTCATAGTGCTTCACCTATATCTTTTGAGCGTGATAATTTTTGCTGTAGTGCTTCACTTAGATCTTTTAGAGCACGGTGTGGATTTGTTTTAAAGAAACTATTGATCTCTCATGCTTCACTTAGATTATTTTGAGAGTCGTTAATAGCATGGTAATTTGCTTAAAATTAATATACTTGGTATTCAAGATATGTGAAACTTTCTTTTGAGTGCGTTGAGTACTAAGAAAAGTTTGATGCTTGATAATTGTTTTGAGATATGAAGATTGTGATATTAGAGTCATGCTAGTTGAGTAGTTGTGAATTTAAAGAATACTTGTGTTGAATTTTGTGATTCCCGTAGCATGCACGTATGGTGAACCGTTATGTGATGAACTCGGAGCATGATTTATTTATTGATTATCTTCCTTATGAGTGGCGGTCGGGGACGAGCGATGGTCTTTTCCTACCAATCTATCCCCCTAGGAGCATGCGCGTAATACTTTGCTTTGATAACTTCTAGATTTTTGCAATAAGTATATGAGTTCTTTATGACTAATGTTGAGTCCATGGATTATACGCACTTTTTCCCATCCTTCCACCATTGCTTGCCTCTCTAATACCGCACACTTTTCACCGGTATCATACACCCACCATATATCTTCCTCAAAACAGACACCATACCTACCTATCATGGCATTTCCATAGCCATTC
Organism: Aegilops longissima; assembly: GCA_021605205.1. Taxonomy (NCBI): domain Eukaryota; kingdom Viridiplantae; phylum Streptophyta; class Magnoliopsida; order Poales; family Poaceae; genus Aegilops; species Aegilops longissima. The sequence continues at coordinate 33,498,106 of CM038677.1, read as the reverse complement.
CGAGTTATATTGCCATGCAACTTTCCACCGTTCCGTTTATTTTGACACGCTCCATCATTGTCATATTGCTAGCATGATCATGTAGTTGACATCGTATTTGTGGCAAAGCCACCGTTCATAATTCTTTCATACATGTCACTCTTGTTTCATTGCATATCCCGTTACACCGCCGGAGGCATTCATATAGAGTCATACTTTATTCTAGTATCGAGTTGTAAACATTGAGTTGTAAATAAATAGAAGTGTGATGATCATCATTTTCTAGAGCATTGTCCCAAGTGAGGAATAAGAAAAATAAAAAAAGAGAGAAAGGCCATAAAAAAGGAAGGCCCAAAAAATGAGAGAAAAAGAGAGAAGGGACAATGAGAGAAAAAGAGAGAAGGGACCAAGTCAAGTCAAGATTTGACTCCCGACAACGAGCCATTTCTGGCGCCGTTGCCGGGGAGTCTACGCATAAGTCAAGACATACCAAGTACCCATCACAAACTCTTATCCCTCGCATTACATTATTTGCCATTTGCCTCTCGTTTTCCTCTACCCCATTTCACCTTGCCATTTTATTCGCCCTCCTTCCGTTCGATCTTGTGTTACTATGTGCCTTCTTTTTGCTTGCATCTTCGCTTGCTAAAAGTTTATGGATCCTCATCCACTTGTTAATCTCTTTAATAGATCCAATTATGATGAACCAATTTCTAGTGATTTGAGTGCACTAGATTATTTTTATGAGGTTTTGCTTGAAATCTGTGAATCCGAAAATTGTGATGAAGAAATTTATGAAGAGATTCACGATAGCTCCTTGAATAAAAAGCATGATTGCAATGATTTTACTATAAATTCTCTTGATGTCAATTATGCTAATAATATGCAAAACCCTAAGCTTGGGGATGCTAGTTTTGCTATGTCTACTACTTGTTGCAATGATCATGATTGGGGTGATTCTTCTTTTGATCTTGAAAATTTATTCAAGCCCCATGATGAATATGAGATTGATAATAATTTTTGCAATAATATTGAAAGTGGGTTTGGAAGAGTGTCAACTTTAGATCCCACATATTTGGAGAATGTTCAATCTTATGGTATTTTGATAAAAGTGGGTTTGGAGAGGTCATGACCTTAGTTAATGTTAATCCCACTATTTTGGAAGAGTGTCAAATTTGCATGCATGTGGATCATGTTGAAAATATTTATTGTGATAGCTATTTTGTTGAATTTTCTTATGATCCCACATGTAATTATTATGAGAGAGGAAAATATGGTTGTAGAAATTTTCATGATAATAAATTACCTCTCGTTATGTTGAGATTGCTATTGTTTCTTTCCACTTCCTTGCATATGCTAGTTTTTGGTTGCTATGATAATTTGTTTGCCTATAAGATGCCTATGCATAGGAAGTATGTTAGACTTAGATGTGTTTGTCACGTGTTTCATGATGCTCTCTTTGTGCTTCAATTCTTCTCTTTCATGTGAGCATCATTAAAATTTTCTATGCCTAGCTAGGGGCGTATACGATAGCGCTTGTTGGGAGGCAGCCCAATTTTATTTTTAGTTTTTTTGCTTTTTGATTCTGTTTAGAAATAAATCTTTGATCTAGCCTCTGGTTAGATTTGTTTTTGTGTTTTAATTAGTGTTTGTGCCAAGTTAAACCTATAGGATCTTCTTGGATGATAGTTATTTGATCTTGCTGAAAATTCCAGAAACTTTCTGTTCACGAAAACAATTGTTAAAAATCACCAGAACGTGATAAAATACTGATTCCAATTGCAGTAGATCAATAAACAAATTATCTAGGTCGTCCAATTTTGGTATATTTGTTTGATTTCCATAAGTTTGCGTTACTTACAGATTACTACAGACTGTTCTGTTTTTGACAGATTCTTTCTGTGTGTGTTGTTTGCTTATTTTGATGAATCTATGGCTAGTAAAATAGTTTATAAACCATAGAGAAGTTCGAATACAGTAGGTTTAACATCAATATAAATAAATAATGAGTTCATTACAGTATCTTGAAGTGGTCTTTTTTTTTCTTTCACTAATGGAGCTCATGAGATTTTCTGTTAAGTTTTGTGTTGTGAAGTTTTCAAGTTTTGGGTAAAGATTTGATGGATTATGGAACAAGGAGTGGCAAGAGCCGAAGCTTGGTGATGCCCAAGGCACCCCAAGGTAAATCTAAGGACACCAAAAAGCCAAAGCTTTGGGATGCTCCGGAAGGCATCCCCTCTTTCGTCTTCGTCCATCGGTAACTTTATTTGGAGCTATATTTTTATTCACCACATGATAAGTGTTTTGCTTGGAGCGTCCTGTATGATTTGAGTCTTTTCTTTTTAATTTACCACAACCATATTTTCTGTACACACCTTTTGAGAGAGACACACATGATTCGGAATTTATTAGAATACTCTATGTGCTTCACTTACATCTTTTGAGCTATATAGTTTTTGCTCTAGTGCTTCACTTATATCTTTTAGAGCACGGTGGTGGTTTTGTTTTATAGAAACTATTGTTCTCTCATGCTTCACTTATATCATTTTGAGAGTCCTACAAAACAGCATGGTAATTTGCTTAATTTGAGAAATTAGTCCTAATATGATAGGCATCCAAGATTAGTAAAAACTTTCTTATAAGTGCGTAGAATACTGAGAAAAGTTTGATGCTTGATGATTGTTTTGAGATATGGAGGTAGTGATATTAAAGTTGTGCTAGTTGAGTAGTTGTGAATTTGAGAAATACTTGTGTTGAAGTTTGCAAGTCCCGTAGCATGCACGTATGGTAAACATTGTGTAACAAATTTGAAACATGAGGTGTTCTTTGATTGTCCTCCTTATGAGTGGCGGTCGGGGACAAGCAATGGTCTTTTTATACCAATCTATCCCCCTAGGAGCATGCGCCTAGTGCTCGGTTTTTGATGACTTGTAGATTTTTGCAATAAGTATGTGAGTTCTTTATGACTAATGTTGAGTCCATGGATTATACGCACTCTCACCCTTCCATCGTTGCTAGCCTCTTCGGTACCGTGCATTGCCCTTTCTCACCTTGAGAGTTGGTGCAAACTTCGCCGGTGCATCCAAATCCCGTGATACGATACGCTCTATCACACATGAACCTCCTTATATCTTCCTCAAAACAGCCACCGTACCTACCTATTATGGCATTTCCATAGCCATTCTGAGATATCTTGCCATGCAACTTTCCACCGTTCCGTTTATCATGACACGTTTCATCATTTTCATATTGCCTTGCATGATCATGTAGTTGACATCGTATTTGTGGCAAAGCCACCATGCATATTTTTCATACATGTCACTCTTGATTCATTCCCGGTACACCACCGGAGGCATTCATATAGAGTCATACTTTATTCTAGTATCAAGTTGTAATAATTGAGTTGTAAATAAATAGAAGTGTGATGATCATCATTCACAGAGCATTGTCCCAAAAAAAGGCCAAATAAAAAAGAGAATAAAAATGGGCAATGTTACTATCCTTATGATAGAAAGGCTCTTGTTTTGTCACTTTCATATACTAGTGGGAATTTTTTATTATAGAACTTGGCTTGTATATTCCAACAATGGGCTTCCTCAAATGCCCTAGGTCTTCATGAGCAAGCAAGTTGGATGCACACCCACTTTTTCTTTTGTTGAGCTTTCATGCATTTATAGCTCTAGTGCATCCATTGCATGGCAATCCCTGCTCCTTGCATTGACATCAATCGATGGGCGTCTCCCTAGCTCGTTGATTAGTCACGTCAATGTGAGACTTTCTCCTTTTTTGTCTTCTCCACATAACCCCCATCATCATATTCTATTCCACCCATAGTGTTATATCCATGGCTCACGCTCATATATTGCGTGAAAGTTGAAAAAAGTTTGAGATTACTGAAGTATGAAACAATTGCTTGGCTTGTCATCGGGGTTGTGCATGATGAGAGCATTCTTGTGTGACAAAAATGGAGCATGACCAAACTATATGATTTTGTAGTGATGAACTTTCTTTAGCCATGTTATTTTGAGAAGACATAATTGCTTAGTTAGTATGCTTGAAGTATTATTATTTTTATGTCAATATTAAACTTTTATCTTGAATCTTTCGGATCTGAATATTCATACCACAAATAATAGAATTACATTCAAAATTATGCTAAGTAGCATTCCACATCAAAAATTCTGTTTTTATCATTTACCTACTCGAGGACGAGCAGGAATTAAGCTTGGGGATGCTTGATATGTCTCCAACGTATCTATAATTTTTTATTGTTCCATGCTATATTATATTCTATTTTGGATGTTTAATGGGCTTTATTATACACTTTTATATTATTTTTGGGACTAACCTATTAACCGGAGGCCCAGCCCAAATTGCTGTTTTTTTGCCTATTTCAGTGTTTCGCAGAAAAAGAATATCAAACGGAGTCTAAACGGAATGAAACCTTCGGGAATGTGATTTTTGGAACAAACGTGATCCAGAGGACTTGGAGTGGACGTCAAGCAACAGACGAGGAAGCCACGAGGTAGGGGGTGCGCCCTCCACCCTCGTGGGCGCCTCGTGGCTCCACCGACCTAATTCTTCCTCCTATATATACCTACGTACCCCCAAACCATCGAGGAGCACCACGAAAACCTAATTCCACCACCGCAACCTTCTGTACCCGTGAGATCACATCTTGGGGCCTTTTTCGGCGTCCTGCCGGAGGGGGCATTGATCACGGAGGGCTTCTACATCAACACCATAGCCTCTCCGATGATGTGTGGGTAGTTTACCTCAGACCTTCGGGTCCATAGTTATTAGCTAGAAGTCTTCTTCTCTCTCTTTGGATCTCAATACAAAGTTCTCCTCGATTCTCTTGGAGATCTATTTGATGTAACTCTTCTTTTTCGGTGTGTTTGTCGAGATCCGATGAATTGTGGGTTTATGATCAAGATTATCTATGAATAATATTTGAATCTCCTCTGAATTCTTTTATGTATGATTGGTTATCTTTGCAAGTCTCTTTGAATTATCAGTTTGGTTTGGCCTACTAGATTGATCTTTCTTGCAATGGGAGAAGTGCTTAGCTTTGGGTCCAATCTTGCGGTGTCCTTTCCCAAAGGATGATGAGGGCAGCAAGGCACGTATTGTATTGTTGCCATCGAGGATAAAAAGATGGGGTTTATATCATATTGCATGAGTTTATCCCTCTACATCATGTCATCTTGATTAAAGCATTACTATGTTCTTACGAACTTAATACTCTAGATGCATGCTGGATAGCGGTCGATGTGTGGAGTAATAGTAGTAGATGCGGAATCGTTTCGGTCTACTTGTCACGGACTTGATGCCTATATACATGATCATACCTAGATATTCTCATAACTATGTTCAATTCTATCGATTGCTCGACAGTAATTTGTTTACCCACCGTAATACTTATGCTATCTTGAGAGAAGCCACTAGTGAAACCTATGGCCCCCGGGTCTATTTTCCATCATATTAATCTCCCGACAACAAGCTATTTCTATTACCGTTTATTTTGCTTTCTTTACTTTTAGTCTTTATCATAAAAATACCAAAAATATTATCTTATCATCTTTATCAGATCTCACTCTCGTAAGTGACCGTGAAGGGATTGACAACCCCTTTATCGTGTTGGTTGTGAGGTTCTTATTTGTTTGTGTAGGTGCGTGGGACTCGAGCGTAGTCTCCTACTAGATTGATACCTTGCTTCTCAAAAACTGGGGGAAATACTTACACTACTTTACTTCATCACCCTTTCCTATTTTAGGGAAAACCAATGCAGTGCTCAAGAGGTAGCAGCAGCAACTACGCCGAGGAACAACAGTCGGCGGGCGTGAACATGGCAAAAAGAAAAGGGAGAGACCAGCATGCCATATATGATCCTCGACGCTGGCGCCTCTCTAGGGCCGAGCCGCGATCTCCTCGACAATCCCATGCCATTTGTTGCACGCCGTTTAGATGAGCCCCCAATGGTTCGCCATTGCCTTCGACCCGCGTTGCATGTGCACACCTTTGAAGTAGGGGTCGACGAGCTTGTGCTTGTCGAACTCGGCCTTGATGCGGTCCCAATACGTGTCGATGCTCTGGTTCGTGCCGGTGATCGGGTCGAGGCAGACGGCTTTCCATGCTTCGGCGAGGCACTTCCTCCTTGGATGCCCACTTGATGCGCGGCTCGCCGGTCCTGGCCGCCCTTCTTCTTCTTCTTCTTCTTCTTCTTCTTCTTCTTCTTCTTCTTCTTCTTCTTCTTCTTCTTCTTCTTCTTCTTCTTCTTCTTCTTCTTATTCTTCTTCTTCTTCTTGTTCTTCTTCTTCTTCTTCCCTTTCCATGCCGGAGCAGGCGCCGGCTCCTCCTCTTCCTCCTCTGGCTCCTCCTCGTCGTAGTCGAGCTTGCCGTCCATGTCGCCATTGAGGTTGATTGTGTCGTCTTGGGCAGTGAATCCCGGGGAGGCGGCCGCAGCAGCTGAGCCGGCCGTGATGATGGCCTCCATGTCGACCTCCGTCGCGTCGGTATCGCCGAGATGCGACGAGGAGGCTTGTGAGAAGGACAGCGCGCCACGGTGGAGAAGCGGCGTCGGGGAGGATGCGTAGGCCGACGGTGAGTAGGTGTACGGAGGGTACTGCACGCCGGCGAAGGCGGGCGAGGGCATGCGCTGGGCCGGGTGACCATGGGAGAAGGTGATGTTGGGGTTGAACCCACTGTGCGCGTCACCGTCGGCGTAGCCCGGAGATTGCGTGCTGCCCCAGGGTTGTGGCGATGACGAGAAGCCGGACGGAGACCCGACGCTTTGCTGGCTTCAGGGCGCGTACGGGCCGTGGCCGCCGGGTGGATTCATCATCCCCGCGCGAGCCGCCGCGGCTTGTTCGGCCGAGCACTCCGCCGCAGCCGCGAGCGCCGCGCTGTCCCGAGCCTTCTTGGCGTTGGCCCTGTTCCGCCTGTCAGCGGTGACAGCCTCCCGACGCTGAACTTCCGCCCTCCAGTCGGCGTTAGACTGCGCGAGGGACCACGCACTTCTTCGGCAGCATAGCGGCCGGCTGGGAGGGGAGGAGGAGGAGATTGGCGGGAGGAATGCAGAATGGGTGGGAAGCCGAGGGGGAAAGCGGGGGGAAGGGGACTGCGGGAAAAGGCCGTCCTCTCGCCGACAGAGCAGGCCCGCGCCCCTTTTCGCTTCTGCCGACACCCCTAGGCGACCCCCGGGCGCTTGGGTTCGGCTCGGGTGCGCCGGCTGTTATTTCGGCCCAAACCGGCGCTAAATGAGATCCTGGGGCCGTGACTGGGCTGATTTTTGCCCGCTGACGCTTAAAAATCCCGAGGGGGGGGGGCCCTGTTGGGGGCGCGGCTGGAGATGCTCTCAGTGGTCTACCTGATCGTTTTGTAAAGTCTTGCTTTGGAGGTTAGGTTAATTTCAGTTAAGTAGTTAAAAGGTGTGGTTGCACTTGACCTGCTAGGACGTCAAATCTAATCATTAAACACTCATGTTGGCAGTGTTCGTAGTTTTGTTGATTAAAATATATAGTTCATTTGGTTAGGTAAAAAATTATAGAAAAAGAAGGTCAAAGGGCATCTTATCTCATATATTTATTAAGAAAAACAATAGCCTCAAGGAAGCTCAAAGGGCATCTTATCTCACATATTTATTAACAAAAACAATAGCCTTAGCACGACGAATTTCCGAATGTCTACTACAACAAGGTTTGCCCAGGTACAGTGAGGAAGGGGCGATGATAGAGGCGTGCATTTGGTTAGCTCCTGTACTTGCTTCTCCAATTCTTTGTACTGTTATGATGTTTGATGAATAGATCGAAAGTCTGTTCCGCAAAAAACAGCGAAATTACACTGAAAATCATACTAATAATCTTCCTCTTTGATTCCTCGCCGCCTGTGAAAGCATGAAATTTGGACCAAGCAAACAATTAAGTTAGAGACACCTGCAAACGCCCTCGTCGTACAAGGCTAGACCACAATAGCCACTCGTCGTAAATAATAACATCAGGCAGAGAAAGCAGCATACGTTTCAATTCTTCCCCATCAATCTAGGGGGTTTGAAAATCCAGACTGTCGTGGTTCTAAGTCTGACAGTAGAATGGGGGGTAGGTATGGAGAGGCAAGATACTAGCTATGGAATAGTTGTATACGCACGAGTTTTACGAGTTCAGGCCCTTTACGTAAGAAGTAACAGCCCTACGTCTCGGAGCCCGGAGGCGGTCGACTGGATTATATGCGTATGAATTACAGGGGTGCGAACCCTTCTACCTGTGGAGGGGGGTGGCTTATATAGAGTGCGCCAGGACCCCAGCCAGCCCACGTAGCGGAGGGTTAAAGGTACATTAAGGCCAGGCGTTACTGGTAACGTCTTACATAAAGTGTCATCATGATCATAAAGACTACTTAATTACAGACCGTTTGGACACCGAGTGGTTCTTGAACTCCTGGTGGTCGAGTGGGTCTTCATGGTCGAGTGTCTTTGAGTCTGTCGAGTGGAATCCTACCTGTTCGGCTGGAAGGCAGTTTATTCTAAGGATGTCCTTGGGGAGGGTATCTTGGACAGGTCCATGACCCTACCCTAGGTACATGACTTCATCATTAGCCCCCGAATGGATCGAGGTTTGAGTGAGGAAGGAGTTGATAATCTTTCCGACCTGTTTTTCGTGCTGCGAGTGTGTCTTACTCTGGATCAGTGGCCTTTTAGTGAAGGTGTCAACTTCTCTTTCAGTCGCCTTGATCCATTCCTTACATCTGTCGAGTGAACTTTATGAACTTGGAGATTTCCGAGCGACGGATCGGAGGAAATCTGCCGTCTGACAAGTTGCTTTGCTGTTAGCGGATTTAGCGGGATCTGAATTTCAGGAAGCGCGCGAAGCGGAGAAGGCCACGGTACTCGGATGGGATAAGGCAAGGACGCCTCGATCTCCGCAGCACCTTTTCGCCACGTATCGCGCGTGCGACTGTTGCGGGATTTGACAGGATTGCCCGGGCCTACCAGTCAGCCACTCGGAAGCGCCTTCATATAAGGCACCGGGAGGGGGTCTTTTGAACAGTGCGCCCTCATTTTCCCCTCCTCCGTCCTCAGATTCATCCGCCACGCCCGTAACCTGCTCAGTGCTGCTGCTCCGTTCCTGCTTCGCCGGCGACAATGGTGAAGGAGAAGACGACGGCCTTGGAGCGGGCGAAGAAGGCGATGGTGAAGGCGAAGGGGAGAGCGCCCAGTCGGGGCGGATCCTCGTTGCGGTCCAGCTTGCCGCAAGGTTGGGTCCAGGGAGATTGGATCCGCTCGACCATCACCCAGAAAGACCTCGACGACCTGGCCAACGAGGGATTGATCCCCCACGGGTCAGCAAGGCTTCCGGGGACGGAGTGGCAGCCGCAGCCTCAGGAGGGTGAGTCGTCCTCTTAGCCACCCATGTTGATCGCGGATTTTCTACCGCGAATCTTTTCTTTCGGGGTTTTCTGAACTTCTTTGGAGCACAACTCCATCACTTCACACCCAACTCCATTGCCTATCTCGCTACTTTCGTGTCTTTGTGCGAAAACTTCTTGGGTTGTCAGCCACACTGGGGCCTCTTCAAACACATATTCACTTGTCGCTCACAGACGGTGAAAAAGGCTAGTCCAAATGATGAAAGAACCCAAGTAATCCAGATGTGTGGGGGTCTTGGGGTCCAGATGAGGGGTAAAAGTGCCTTTCCGGCCATGATTCTTCCCGATTCAGTTAGAGGGTGGCAGTCGACCTGGTTTTATTGCCAAGACCAGTCGACTGGACTCCCTCCTTTCTCCATGGATCGAGTGAACAAGCCGTCCTCTCTGAAGGTGCTTTCGGAGGAGAAGGTCCAAGTTAGATTGTTGATGGAGCGTGTAGTCCAGCTCATTCGCGACGGAGTGACCGGCATGGATCTTCTGGAGGTTTTCCTTCGATGGCGCATTCAGCCGCTCCAATACCGAGGCCACCCGATGTGGATGTACTCTGGTACCGAAGACACCACCCGGGTCCACCCAGAGGAGGTCGACGACGCCACATTGGAGAGGTGGATGACTGCCATCACAGGGAACAAGGATAACCCTCGTGGAGCTAGGAGGATCCCACCACTCGACCAATCTTACGAACCAGACAAGGTATGACCACTTATCTCCGACTGTGATCCTGTTGCATTCGCTCTGTTCCGCTGCGAATCGGCCGATTGACTTTCGTCTTGTTTTGCTGTCTTCTAGGCCACCACTGAGATGTACTCGATGCCCAACGGGGCGCAAGAACAAGTCGAAGAAGAAGAAGGAAGCGGAGGCGAAAGCCAGGAGGAATGGGAGTCCGAGGAAAACGACAGCTCTGATGAAGAGGAGGAGGAAGAGGAGGGAGACGTGGATCCTCCCCACTCGGAAAGGCGATCCAAGCTGACGATGATCCGCGGTCGGCCTGGTAAGGCTATCGCGCCCGTTGGACGGTCGACGAAGCGCCCTCGGACGACCTCTCCAGTGCCGACTGAGAAACCGCCAAAGCAACCCAGAGCAACGTCATCAAAGCCGACGAAGGCCTTGCCCAAGATGAGGATGGTCATTCCCACCATTTCCGGGTAATCAGCAGAACTTGTGTTTTCCTGTTTATCATGGGTGTACTTTTGGTCGACTCGTTTGACTGATCAACTGATTTCTGAAATCTACAGTGCTGCCACCTCCGAGACCTCAGCTACGCATGAAGATCAGGAAATGGAAGATGCCGCCACCTCCAACCTTGGTATGATCTCTGCAGTTTTGCTTTATGGTCGATTGGATTTCTGTTTTTACGTTTGAATCTTTCTTGTAGTTCCACCTCATGTCATTGATCTCCCTGACGACGACGATGAAACACCGCTGAGGAAGAGGAAGGACAAAGAGGTGCCTGCTGGCAAGGCTACTCAAGTTGTATCACTGCCTGAGACGCTGGTTCACGAGGGAGGCGACACCACTCGGGCTTCTGTGTCCTTTGCTGTGCCGCTGACGAGTGTCCGGCCTTCGTCGTCGACTGCTGACCCGCCTTCTCTTTTTGCCACACACCACGTCCCGGAAGACCAAGTGAGTGCTGCTAAGGAGGCCATACGCCAGGCAGGGATCATGATGGAGCAAGTGAAGGTGGTCCGGGAGGCCAGCTAGGCGGCTTATGATGCAAGCTCAGCTCTTCAGAGCAATGTCCAAGTAAGTTGGTCGCTGCTTGTTCTGTTAGGATATGCTACCTGAAATTTCTTCTTTCTGAAGATTTCCATATCTGTATCTGTACACCCACTGGGCGGGTGTGTCGATTGAATTTTCGTACTAGTGGGGGCACGCTGAGTGCACCCACTGGGTGTAGTCCCCGAGACTATGGTGGACTGCGGGCAGTCGACTATAGTTTTTATACTTTGAACTTCTTCACTCGGTCTGGTCGGGCCATGTCGAATGGATCTTTGGAACCGGTGGGGGCACGCTGAGTGCACCCACTGGGTGTAGTCCCCGAGACTATGGTGGACTGCTGGCAGTCGACTATAGTCTAAGGAACTGTTTTTTTTTAACTGACTGCTAACAGTTAGCTATGGTTTTAGGATCATAACCTTTTTGCCTCTTCGGTCGACTGGTCGAACTGAATTGGTAAAAACCCAGTGGGGGCACGCTGAGTGCACCCACTGGGTGTAGTCCCCGAGACTACTGTCAATGTTTTGATTCGACTGTAGTCTTAGAAATGCTATGATTTTTCTTTAGTCACTCGGAAGTGACCTATCTTTGATGTTTTGTCGATTGACTCTTCGCAGAAATCTTGCGAGCTCGTGGCCCGCTATACCGAATTGGAGAACAAATAGATCCAGCTCAACCTTGACTTGAAGCTTGCTCGGGAGAATTTGCAAAAGGCGAGAGACGAAGCAAAAGGTATGGCTGGTGAGAACTTGACGACTGCCTTTGTCTTTCTACCCGTTCTCAACTCTGGGCTTATTGTTATTTTGCGAGATAAAGCGGAGGAGGCTCAAGAAGAAAGACCACGACCTTGCAGAGGCCTGTAAGGCGGCTTTGAGAAAACAAAGCTCGCGGAAGAGAAACTGGTCTCAGTCGGCAAACTCGAAGAGGAGAATACCAAACTGAAGGCTGCTCTCGACGCGGCCAACAAGGAGGTTGGCCGACTGAAGAATGACAAAGTTGCTCGATCGACAAGGCTGGCGAATCAAGGGAAGAGGAATGATTTGGAGGTTTATCTGGGAGGGCTCGCCAAAAAGTTATTCCTCATGCTCAAGGTAATCTCTTTTACCCGATTGTCTAGTTATCACCGACTGATCATAGAACTGTTAACTTGAACCCGAGTTGCATTTACAGAATTCATCGAACTTCAAAGAGGAGACCCGGTCGAGTGGAGACAAGCTGGACCCCATCAACTCTCCCATGAAGGATGAAGCCGCTATGAACGTGCTCTCGTTGGAGTCTCGCATTCTTTGGTGTGGTGGACTATCTCGCCGACCGAAAGCTGCGGTGTCGCGGATCGACTCAACCCTCTGGCCAGACCAGACGCTTCAGAATGACCTTGAGTCCTTAATGACTCGACTGAATGAGGTTCCAAGTCGAGTGCAAGAATGGAAAAAGTCTTCTGCCAGGTGCGGTGCTGATGTTGCTCTGTCTCTAGTTCGTGTCCACTGCAAGGAGGCGCGGGAGGAAAATCTGGCGTCCATCAAAGTTGCCAATACTAAGAAGTATGATTTCCAATCTTTCATGGAGACTTTCATCGCCGCTGCCACCCGGATTGCTGATGGGATCGACCTTGACCAGTTTGTGGCTCCTTCCAGTCCTCCACCTGAGGAGTAAAAAACTTCTATGCTCTACCTTAAATTTGCCTCGGAATGCCGAGTGGTTTTGTAACCAATAAACTTTAATAGGCTTGAGGCCTGGTTACTTCTGCATCCTTAGGATGTTATCCGAACTTTACTTATCGTCGAAATATGCTTTTGTTTGCCTTCGAGTGAACTTTGCTCTTCACTCGGATTATGCTTCAATGCTTGAGATGCAGCTCTGAGGTGGATCCAGTCGACCTACACTTTGTTGCTATTGCAGGTGCAGGAGAAGGAAGCAGTCGATCTGTACCTCGTCGTCCTTGCGGATCGGGATGGAGCGCACGTTGCACTTGTGGCGCAGCTCCGAAGGAGAAGGCAACAGTCGACCTGCACCTCATCGTCCTTGCAGATCGGGATGGAGCGCACGTTGTACTTGTGGTGCAGCTCCGAAGGAGAAGGAAACAGTCGACCTGCACCTCGTCGTCCTTGCGGAACGGGATGGAGGGCACGTTGTACTTGTGGCGCAGCTCCGAAGGAGAAGGCAACAGTCGACCTGCACCTCGTCGTCCTTGCGGATCGGGATGGAGCGCACGTTGTACTTGTGGCGTAGCTCCGAAGGAGAAGGAAACTGTCGACCTGCACCTCGTCGTCCTTGCGGATCGGGATGGAGGGCACGTTGTACTTGTGGCGCAGCTCCGAAGGAGAAGGCAACAGTCGACCTGCACCTCATCGTCATTGTGGATCGGGATGGATTTCGTACTTAGGCGAGTACTGGACTGCAGCTAAGCCCCCGAGTGGGAGGTTTGCTCTCCACTCGATAGGATTTTTCAAACTTAGGCGTAGTCTTGGACTGCAGCTAAGCCCCAGTGGGAGGTTTGCTCTCCACTCGGTAGGATTTTTCAAACTTAGGCGAGTCTTGGACTGCAGCTAAGCCACGAGTGGGAGGTTTGCTCTCCACTCGGTAGGATTTTTCAAACTTAGGTAGTCTTGGACTGCAGCTAAGCCCCGAATGGGAGGTTTGCTCTCCACTCGGTAGGATTTTTCAAACTTAGGTAGTCTTGGACTGCAGCTAAGCCCCCGAGTGGGAGGTTTGCTCTCCACTCAAGAGGATTTTTCAAACTTAGGCGTAGTCTTGGACTGCAGCTAAGCCCCAGTGGGAGGTTTGCTCTCCACTCGGTAGGATCTTTCAAACTTAGGCTAGTCTTGGACTGCAGCTAAGCCCCAGTGGGAGGTTTGCTCTCCACTCGGTAGGATTTTTCAAACTTAGGCGTAGTCTTGGACTGCAGCTAAGCCTCCAAGGAGGATTTTTGTGTCATAGCTTTGAAGGGGAAGGCAACAGTCGACCTGTACCTCGTCGTCCTTGCAAAGTGCACATTGTATTAAATACTTAGGCGAGTACTTGGACTGCAGCTAAGCCCCCGAGTGGGAGGCTGGCTCTCCACTCGGTAGGATTTAAAACACTTAGGCGAGTACTTGGACTGCAGCTAAGCCCCCGAGTGGGAGGCTGGCTCACCACTCGGTAGGATTTAAAACACTTAGGCGAGTACTTGGACTGCAGCTAAGCCCCCGAGTGGGAGGCTGGCTCACCACTCGGTAGGATTTTAAAACACTTAGGTGAGTACTTGGACTGCAGCTAAGCCCCCGAGTGGGAGGCTGTCTCACCACTCGGTAGGATTTTAAAACACTTAGGTGAAACGGATTCGCAGCTAAGCCCCCGAGTGAGAGGCTGGCTCACCACTCGGTAAGGATTTTTTTTTACTAACTTAGGCGAAACGGATTCACAGCTAAGTCACCCACTGGGTGGGAATTTTAACAAAAAGTAATACCAATCACTGGGAAAATTATAATCTTCTTGATTTAGATAAACAAACTATAGAGGTCCTTTTATTACATCTCACCCGAGTGAGCTCTTAAGTGTAAAAGGGGCGGAGCAGCTCCGCATTCCAGGCTCGAGGCTCATCGATCTGGCGTTCGACGTTGTAAAGATGGTAAGCTCCATTGTGGAGAACTCTGGTGACGATGAAGGGACCTTCCCAAGTGGGAGCGAGCTTGTGTGGTTTCTGTTGATCCACTCGGAGGACCAGATCCCCTTCTTGAAAGGCTCGGCTCTTCACATTTCTAGCGTGGAATCGACGCAAGTCCTGCTGATAGATGGTCGAGCGGACCAGGGCCATCTCTCTCTCCTCTTCAAGGAGGTCGACTGCATCTTGCCGGGCTTGCTCCGCTTCAGCTTCAGAGTAGAGTTCAACTCGGGGCGCATTGTGAAGTAGGTCGCTTGGCAGAACTGCTTCAGCTCCATAGACCATAAAGAATGGAGTTCTCCCAGTCGACCGATTAGGCGTGGTCCTTAATCCCCAAAGAACCGACGGAAGTTCGTCAACCCACGCTCCTGCTGCATGCTTGAGATCACGCATCAGTCGAGGTTTCAGTCCTTTGAGAATTAGACCATTTTCTCGTTCTGCTTGTCCGTTCGACTGGGGGTGAGCGACTGAAGCATAGTCGACTTGTGTGCCCTGAGAGGCGCAAAAGGCTTTGAACTTGTCGGAATCAAAATTTGACCCATTGTCAGTGATGATGCTATGCGGAACTCCATATCTGAATATCAACTCTCTGATGAAGCTGACAGCAGTGCACGCATCAAGGTTCTTGATAGGTTTAGCTTCGATCCACTTCGTAAATTTGTCAACTGCAACAAGCAAATGAGTGAAACCACTCCTGCCAGTTCTTAGTGGTCCAATCATGTCCAATCCCCAAACAGCGAAAGGCCGGACGAGGGGAATGGTCTTCAATGCTGAGGCGGGTTTGTGTGACATATTGGAGTAGAACTGACATCCTTCACACTTGTCGACTATTTCCTTTGCCATTTCATTCGCCTTTGGCCAGTAAAATCCCGCTCGGTATGCTTTAGCCACGATGGTCCGAGAGGACGCATGGTGACCACAGGTCCCCGAGTGGATATCATCAAGAATTATCGACCTTCTTACGGCGTTATGCACTTCGGCTGACTCGACCACGCTTTCTCGAATAATTGTCCCTTGATCATAGTAAAGGCCTTGGATCGGCGGACGATCTATCTAGCCTCTTCTTCATTCTCCGGAGCTCTTTCCTCGGGATATACGCGATGTACGGTCATCGTCCAATCGGGAGTGATGACCACGACTTCCATGATCGATCGACCACATTGGGACCTCCACTTGATCGGATCGGTGGCACTTTTGGTTGTGGAGCTTCTTTAGTGAAAGGATCCTCTTGAATCGACGGCAGCGGATGTGCTCCAAAACACATCACTGGGAATGGCTTCCCTCTTGGACCCTATTTTCGCCAAATCATCAAGCAGCTTGACTTTTCATCGGGTTATATGATGGAGCTCTAACCCTCAAACTTCTTCTCTAGCTTCCTCATTGCATTATAAAGAGCTAGTCATGGCTGGGCTTCGACGCCCCACTCCTTCATCACCGATTAACCACCAGATCTGAGTCGCCATAGACCATGAGGCGACGGACGCCGAGTGAAATGGCCATACGCAACCCATACAACGGTGCTTCAGATTCGCTTCATTGTTGGAAGAATCAAAGTGAATCTGGAGCACATATCTGAGCTTATCTCCTCGGGGAAACCAATACTACCCCAAAGACCGGAACCATTGAGCATCTTGGAACCATCAAAGAACATAGTCCAAAGGTGCTCGAGTGAACTTGAGTCAAGAATCGTTGTTCAATCCACTCGGCGATGAAATCTGCTATTGCTTGGGACTTGATGGCTTTCTTTGCCTCAAACTTGATATCAAGGGAAGAAGTTCAATCGCCCATTTCGCCACTCGACCGATTCGTCTCTGTTGTGCAAAATCTCGATAATGGGCGTCACGACGATCGTAATGGAATGATCGAGAAGTAATGAGAAACCTTCTTGGCGGTCATATAAATCCCATACACAAGCTTCGATAATGAGGGTATCTTTGCTTTGACGGGTTAATACTTGAGAAAGATAATATCTCGGGCGCTGAACTTTGAAGGCATTTCCTTCCTCTTCCCGCTCGACCGTAAGTACTGTGATCGATGACTTGTCCTGTGGCTGCAATGTAAAGCAAGCAACGGCTCCTTGCTGATTGGGGCAGCAAGCACCGGCTGGGTGGAGAGCGAGCTTTGAGCTCGCAAACGCTGCATCGACTTCAGAGTCCACTCGAACTTGTCTAACTTCTTCATCATCGGTAAAGAGGCAATGCCTTTTCACCAAGGCGAGATGAATCGACTTAAAGCGCCAAGCATCCAAGAAGCTTCGGACATCGTGCACACGCATACGGGGCATTTCATTCGCATATAGTGCCAACTTTTTCTGGGTTAGCATCGATTCCTCATTCGTAAAGCGAAAACCGAGTAACTTTCCGCCAGAACTCCGAATGTGCACTTTGATGGATTAAGCTTGATATCATACCTCCGAGATTGGCAAATGTTTCAGCAAGGTCAGTCAATAGGTCGGAACCTTTCCGTGACTTGACCACAATGTCATCCATGTATGCTTCCACATTCCGACTGATTTGAGTGAGTAAACACTTCAATCATCCTCATGAGCGTGGCTCCGGCATTCTTGAGGCCGAATGGCATGGTGACATAATGAAGCACCGAATGGAGTGATGAAAGCTGTTTTGATCTCGTCGGGTCCATCTGACGGATCTGATGGTACCCGGAATATGCGTCTAAAAAAGACAACCGCTCACATCCCGCAGTCGAGTCGACTATTTGGTCGATGCGGGGGAGAGGAAAATGATCTTTCGGGCAGGCCCGATTGATATGTTTGAAGTCGATGCACATGCGCAGTGAATTGTCCTTCTTAGGGACCATGACAACATTGGCGAGCCACTCGGAGTGGTAAATTTCTCGGATAAACTCCGCTGCTAAGAGCCGAGCCACCTCCTCGCCTATGGCCTTTCTCTTCTGGACGGCGGACCGTCGAAGATGTTCTTTGACAGGTTTGACTTTTGAGTCGACTCGCAGACGATGCTCAGCCAGCTCCCTGGGAACACCTGGCATGTCAGCAGGCTTCCATGCAAAGATGTCCCAGTTCTCACGGAGGAACTGGATGAGCGCTTCTTCCTATTTGGAGTCGAGTGTTGTTGAGATGTGAGTCGGAGCAGCATTGGGATCAGTCGGATGAATGTGAACCTGCTTCGTCTCACCGGACGACTGAAATGCCGAATCCGTAGCGGGCTTCTTGGCTCGCAACAAATCACTCGGATCTGCAGTCTTCTGATATTCTTGCAATTCTACCACTGCCATCTGAGCATCGGCAATCTTAGAGCCTTTCTGGAAACACTCTTCCGCTTTCTTCCGATTGCCAATGACAGTGGTCACACCCTTGGGGCCGGGCATCTTCAGCTTAAGGTACACATAACATGGTCGAGCCATGAAACAGGCATACGCCGGCCTTCCCAGAATAGCGTGATAAGCGCTCTGGAAATCCACTACCTCAAAGGTCAACTTTTCTTTGCGGAAATTCTTCGAATCACCAAAAACCACATCAAGAGCAATTTGACCGAGTGAATCAGCCTTCTTTCCAGGAATGACTCCGTGGAAACTCATATTCTTGGTCTTTGAGTCGGACATCGGAATGCCCATCCTTTTCAACGTCTCTCGCATACAAGATGTTCAAAGCCATCGCCACCATCCATCAAAACTTTGGTCGGTCGAGTGCCTTCGACGATCGGATCGACCACTCAACGCTTGCCTCCCGGGGTGGCAATGTGTCGGATGATCGGACTGGTCGAATGTGATGGCGGTGCAGGACCATTTCAGATAATTAGGCGCCACCGAGCGACCATGTTCACTTCTCGGTTGATAACTTTCAATCGACTTTTGCTTTCAACGTCAGCAAAAATCATCAGGGTGGAATTGACCTGGGGGTATCCACCATCACTATCTTCCTTGTCCTCAACTTTGTCCGACTCCTTTTCTTTATCCTTGGGCTGCTTCCCTTGGAACTGCTAAATCAAGAGCCGACACTGTCGAGTGGTATGCTTTGGGTAAATGAGTTTACCCTCTTCATCTTTCTTCGTGTGAATGTGACATGGCAAGTCCAACACATCATTCCCATCTTGGTCTTTCACCTTCTTGGGGTTCCACGGACCCTTGGCTTTCCCCTTGAATTTTCATGGGGTCACAGCCAAGGCTTCTCCGGGAGCGGCTGGCTCGGCTTTGTGCTTCTGCTTCCGACTGGAGTTCCATCCGCCGGCTTCATTAGCGGCTGACTTGTACTTACCACTCCGGAGCCGATCCTCTTCTTCACCATTAGCATACTTGGTGGCAATCTCCATCATCCGACTCAGGGTCATATCTCCTGTCCGACCGAATTTCAAACTCAACTCCCTGTTCTTGACACCTTCCTTGAAAGCACAGACTGCCCGGTGATCAGACACATTCTCAACTGTATGGTGCAAGGTAATCCATCTCTGGATGTAATCTCTCAAAGTTTCATTCGACTTTTGTACACACGACTGCAGCTCTGTCAACCCTGCTGGTCGCTTGCAAGTCCCTTCAAATGTCCTGACAAACACTCGGGCAAGATCTTCCCAAGTGTAAATACTGCTAGGTGCTAACTGATTCAACCCTGCTCTGGCCGAACCCTCCAACATAAGGGGCAAATGCTTCATAGCTACCTCATCGTTGCCGCCGCTAATCTGGACAGCCACTCGGTAGTCCTCAAGCCAAGTGTCGCTTGGACTCTTTGGTGAACTTATCGACTCAGATCGCCAACCTGAAGTTGGGAGGAATCACTCGGCTCTGATGGCCTGCTAAAACACTCGCCCCGAGACATGAACTCTGCTGCTTTGGAGGGAACATCTCTGTCATGGCCTTCTCGGTGAGCTCTGTTCCTGTCGACCAAGCCTTGAATGATAATGGATCTCGCATCAAAGCACGGCTCTCGGGGTCAATGGAACCCTTCGCCAAAGACCTTGTCTTGGCATCTGTCATCTTGTTGCCGAGGCGTATGATCCACCCCTTGGGGGAGGGGTGGGCACTCGACGTCGATCATTGCGATCGAATCGGTGCTCATACGGCTCGCGGTTCTTGTACTGATCATCACGTCGGCCTCCATGTTCCTCACGCCTCGGGGATGATCTTGGACTATGGGCCGACTGGACTGAATTCGCAGCGACGGATTTGCTGTGAATCCTATTTCGTGACTGTGATACGACTGAATTTTGATCTCCTGCTGCCCGGAGTAAATCTCTGATCTGCTGTGCACCTCTACCCGCCTCCGACTGGGAAGGCTGAATCGATTCTGCTATACGGGCTGCAGCTGCTAAATTCTGAATCGGAGTTCGATATACCTGAGTTGGTTGTGGAAAGAGCTGACGTCGACTGGATTCTGGAACCCGTGGTCGTGTGCGCTCGTCGAGAACTCGCTGGAGGTTCTCCAGTCGAGTGCGCTCGGCCAAGTTGGCCAAGCGAGCATCCTCCAAGGCACGAGCCTCGGGGGTTTCTCCAACGATAGGAGTGTGAAGTGCATCCATGTTTCGGTGGCGAAGTTCCTCCCTCTGCAGTGAAGTGAGGGGCTCGGGTTGGTACTCTTCGTGAGCTTGCGCGCCTCCACCGTCGCCTCCGTCGGTGCGGGGGAATCCAGGAGCACTGCGTGGTCCGTCGACCATCAGAACCTCTGCTGCTGGATCGCTGCTATCGCACTCGGATGCAGTCTCTGCGGAGCCAGTCGACAGATCGAACAGGCCGTAGAGAGATTCGTCGAGCTCGATTGCCGCCACCTGGGAAGTGGCCGACTGGCGAGTAACTGCATGCCTCACCCACCGCTGAAGCCTCGACCGACCGGAGCGCTTGCGCCGGCGGGAGACTAGGAGTGAGGACGGCACAAGAACCAACCCATACTGGGTCGACGGTTGCCGCAGGAGGACGCCGCGGATGCATGCGCGAAAGTGCGTTGCCCGCGGACGGGGAGCGGGCGACGCCGAGAGGAGCCTCCTGAAGCCAAGCGGAGTCGTCGGCGATGAGCGTGAGCGCACCGAGGCGGATCTCGCGCCTTCACCAAAACTCCACCGAAACCATGATGTAGGAGATCGAAAGAATCCCAACTTCTCCAACAAATCGCTAGAACACCGCCCCACGGTGGGCGCCAAACCGTCGTGGTTCTAAGTCCGACGAAGAGAATGGGGGTAGGTATGGAGAGGCAAGATACTAGCTATGGAGTAGTTGTATACGCACGAGTTTTACGAGTTCAGGCCCTTCTCGGAAGAAGTAACAGCCCTACGTCTCGGAGCCCGGAGGCGGTCGACTGGATTATATGCGTATGAATTACAGGGGTGCGAACCCTTCTACCTGTGGAGGGGGGTGGCTTATATAGAGTGCGCCAGGACCCCAGCCAGCCCACGTAGCGGAGGGTTAAAGGTACATTAAGGCCAGGCGTTACTGGTAACGCCTTACATAAAGTGTCATCATGATCATAAAGACTACTTAATTACAGACCGTTTGGACACCGAGTGGTTCTTGAACTCCTGGTGGTCGAGTGGGTCTTCATGGTCGAGTGTCTTTGAGTCTGTCGAGTGGAATCCTACCAGGTCGACTGGAAGGCAGTTTATTCTAAGGATGTCCTTGGGGAGGGTATCTTGGACAGGTCCATGACCCTACCCTAGGTACATGACTTCATCACAGACCGTGCCGCAAAACAAACCGAAAGAAGTGGTAAAAGTCGTTGCAACATAATTCAGCCAACTGCTACCCATAATGGACACAAAAAGTACCCAAATCTGAAAATAGCCAACCGATCTTGCAACACCTACCTTTTTGGAACGAAGGCTCAAGAAGAGCCCGGCTTTGAATTAATAAAGCCATCAACCGGCCAGGATTACAAGACTGCCACTTACAACAGGAAAACAAAGAGCGGAAATAAAGATACATTGTGCTCGGTAGAACAACTCGAAGGCATAGAACAATGTCATCGAACGCCGCTATGCCGAAACTAGATAACCTACTAAGGCTATGGGAGGAAGGCACCACCGTGCATGTTTTGTGTCACTGACTGCCACCAGAGAGAAAATAGGGGCAACACATGACCTGACTCCGCCTCCGCAAAGGGCCTCTACCCTTTCACCCGGGCTCGACGGATGCCGCACCGGCGGCCTGCGGAGTGGTTCACCATAGAACCCAGATCAGAATTCCCAAGTAGCCAAAGGAGGTACCAGGAACAAACCCACACGAAACGGAAGGCCGAACAGCCAGTCACCATTGCCGGCAGCAGCAAGGCAGAGCACCGGACGAGAGTTGTCAAAGTGAAGGCGCTGAAAAATCTCGGAGAAGGCCAAGAGTATGCAGCACCACGCATCAGTCAAGGATAGGAGTCTCCATAGCTCATGGCACGAGAGAGGGACCCCGATCCCCTCGCACCAGCGGCTGAAGTCCTCCACACCTGGACCCGTGCAAGTTGCCGAAGATGAAGATCAGACCAATACAATCCGCCATCGAACCACCACCGACTCCACCACCACTTGAGCACTTCCCTGACGACGCCTTCAGGAAGGATCACGCCACCAAGGTGCCGTCGTCTCCATGAATCGAGGAACTGAGGCTTTCACCTGAGCTGCTGGGTGGGGTGGGAGGTGCGGGAAGCCCACCGAAGCCTTCAGCAAGGAAAACAACGCCCAAAGGCGACGTCTTCAGTGTGGCCGCGCGCCGGCCAGGGGTTTCTCCCGGATCCGCACCCAACCACAAGATCCGCACACCCGCCATCCAGAAAACGGCGACCGGAGCCACCAGGGACAGGGGCGGCGCGGATCGGAGCAGATCGAGGTTGTGGACACCGATTCTCCAAGGTTCAACCGCCCTGCGAGAAGCTGCTGCAGCCGCCGACGCCCGCCGCCTCCACGCCGCCTGCTTGGCGGGAAGGCGGCCCACTGCACCTCGCGCGCCGCCCGCCACACTGAGCCACGCCAGCGCCGCCGCCCGGATGCCGAGGCTCTCCACGCAGGGTGGATCCGCCGAGGTCCCAGCCGCCACCTTCATGGGTGCCGAGCGGCTGTGCCGCTGGCCACCTATGGCGGCGACGGAGGGAGGGAGGGAGACGGGGGGACTAGGTGGAGGCGGCTAGGGTTGGGCCCCAAGTCGCCTCGGAGGAGACGACGCGGGGAGGGGGGGGAGGTTTCGGTGAGATAGATGTTGGAATATGAAATGAAACTCAACTTCGCAACACCTACCTTTGCTACCCCTTTGTTGGCATCAGCTGAAAAATTCAAGTGGTTCTTAAGTAAAAATAAAAAAGAAATTCTTGTTCAGAGATGTCATCGAGTCAGGAAGAGCTCGGAGAGATTTTATTCAAACATGACGTCATCGTCACCACCTCGTCGAAGAACCAAAAATTTAGGAAAAAGAGTGACCTACAAGAACTCAAAACCACGAAGGGATGGGTCCTCACTCCTCTAGGCACCGACGAAGCCGCCAGACAAAAGAGAGAAGGGGGGAGATACAAGGGCGGTTAAGGTAAAGAATCACTACTTATCCGTAGAAATACTATGTTTTTTGTGTGTGCAGGCAATAGAAATGCTATATTTAGGGTGGCCGTTTACGTACAGTAAGGCGATATGGTAGTATGGTACATGACGAAGCCATTAAAACAACACCCCACGCCGATTTGTCGTTCGAGTGGATCCAAATCCTGGTCACAGGATAATTTTGCCTGCTGGTCGGCTCGACGCACAAGCAGGCTGCATACAACGAGATTTAGATTTGCTTTTTTTTCTTGGCATCGTTGGCTTCGATCTGTGCAAGAATCTTGAATCCGATCGATCAGGCATGTGATGCCTCTGTCACAAGTTTGTGTACGTGAACCTGAATGACAGAGGAAAAGACGAACGATCGAGTAAAATTACTGTGCACCTACCGCAGGATTTCAGTCAGCCGTAGCAGCACGCGCGTTCCTCATGGCCGGGCTAGAAAACAAACAGTCCTGTCCTTTAAATATTAGAGCGTGTGATTGTTCCGAGTAATTTTAGTTCGAGCGTCACTGCTGTTTTGCCTTCTGCAACGCAATCTTTTTACGGCGAGAAACACCGCTGACGTAACGGCGAGAAACACCGCTGACGTCGGTCGGTCGTCAGACGAGAAACACAGCGCGTTCGCCCGTGATTTCCCGGGAAAACCACACGTGGTTGCTCCGCAACTAGAACTCACATTGACCGGCGAGGCGATCACCGGGAAGACCGTGTGAAATTCAGGTGAAACTGATGATGGGTTGCCATGTGAAGAAGCGTGACCGGACAACTACTTGACCCGTGCGAAAGGGAATTTGCCTGACCGACCTTGACCCTGGAACGACCGCGAGTTTGTGCGTGCAGTCCACGGGACGGGCGTGGCTCCGAGTAGTTTCATTCTCAGTCGGTCTTTGGCTGTGCTGAGTTTTTCCGACTGACAGGGATAGATGAGACTTCCGAATTATAAGAAGTTTTAAATATTTTATTAATAATGCAGACTACACGTAGATTAAAACGAGTGAAAAGGCATACTAAAACACGTCTATGTACATTCTATTCGGAAAAATAGAACTCCTTATAATTCAGAGTATTTAACAAAGTAAATATCGGTTTTCAATCATGTGTCCCAAGGGACTATTTTACGTTTTTTCGGGCAGAACTACAACTAGGAAGTGGGTTCTAAGTTTTGGCTAATAAACTATCACTGTTGTTTAGGCACCGACTTAGTCTGTTTAAGCTCGGTTATGACAGGTGAGGCCCACCAATCAGGCTCACGTAACACAAAATGTCAACTCTGTTAGTTTTGACAGTTATTTCTATTCTTTAACACGTGGGACCCACAAGTCAGCATCAACATCTTCTCTAATATACTAGCAAAGGCTCTTGTGTTGCAACGGGATAATAAAATTGTGCTCATCAAGTCTGAAACAAACACACAACACCTTGGTTGGCATGCCCGTGAATAGTGGCGAACCTTGTAAGAAAAGCAAGGGCAGGCTCAAAGTTAATGATGTGGAAAAAAAAGTCACTAACCCCCGGCTCTTTTGTGCAAACAAGGTTAAAATTTGCTAGAATACTATACTAGGAACATGTACTATTAACTACAAGATTTTCTTTCGCATCGCTGGAGGGCTGGCTCAACCCTATTAAAGCCTGCCCAATTGATTCGCCACTGCCCGTGAACACGCAGTAGTTTCTCCTTGGCCCCATTGACCAGATGGGAGCAAACCGCAGACAACCGCATGCATCAGATGAGGAGATGAAGAAAAAAACAGAAGAAGGGAAGGAGGGATTCATACCCTTGAGCTCGGCAGCGGTGCACACGTGCTGTCAAGGTCTCCTGCACATATGCTGGATGGATTAATTTGCATGTGTAAGCATAATGATCAGAGCATTTTGAAATACAAACTACATACAAAAATATGTAGACATATTTTAGAATGTAGATTCACTCATTTTGCTTCGTATGTAGTCCGCATTGGAATCTCCAAAAAGACTTATATTTAGGAGCAGAGGGAGTAGATGCTTCCGAAGATCTGTCCAGGGTAATGGAATCGTTTCGATTCATTCAAACTATAAACGACAGATGAAAGGTCGGTATCACGATGGATGGAAACCGTAGGGCCCTATGATGTACGAATAATTAGGACTCATTTTTCACTTTTACGGGTGGCGAGGTGGGTAGTTTACTTCAACTTTAGGGGCAGTATTGATGACAGATGAAAAATTTAGAGAAACAATTAACGAATAGTTTTCTTCACTTACAGATGGCGGGTGGGTAATTTACTTCAGCTTTAGGGGCAGTTTCGATGACCAACGAAAAGAAACCAGACAAACAATTAACGAAGAGTTTTTTTCACTTACTGGTGACATGATGGATAATTTATTTCAACTTTATGGGCAATTTAGGGTAGGTGGATGGACCAAAAAAATCGAAGAAACACACTGTTCTTTAATAATATTATAGCAAAAGGGCCCGTGCATTGCAACGAGAAAAAAATATCATAATATCCAATGGTCACGACCACATTTTGCTGCATCACCGAGATACATTATCATTTTCAATTTCGTGAAATCATGAACAATTTTTGAAATCATTAAACTTTCTTAAACTCATTGACAATTTTTTTAACATTTTCTAAGATTAATAATATTTTCTAAATTCATGAACATTTTATACTATTTGCAAACATTTTTTAATAAAAATGCGAAAATATTTCTTGAATTGGCAAACATTCTAGAATCGATGAATATTTTTCTGGAAATTGGTGGAACAGTTTTTAAAATTCACGAAAAAATTGATTTAACAAACATTTTATCAAATGCATCAACATTTCCTGAACATGTTTTTCCAAAAATTTGAATACTGTTTGAATCCGCAAACATTTGTCTACAAAATCTTGCATATTTTTTGAATCCAAAATAATTAAGATTTACTAACAATATATTTTAAAATTCTCGTTTTTTTATTTTTGGAACTTTTTTGAAGTCCCAAATTATTTAAAGTCAAAAAACAAAAATAGAAAAGAAAAAAGGAAAAAAAATAAAAACAGGCCGCCCAAACGGGCACGCTTCATCTTCTTCCAGCATGCAGAGTGCAGTATAGGAGAGGTCCCTAGTGCATGGGCCGGCCTAGGCGGGGGATCCCCCTGTGTAAAACATTTTTTTATCAATTATAGGTGGCATTGATGGGTAATATTTTGCAACTTTGGGAGCAATTTCCGTTACGTAATACCAGAAACAATAGCCCCTTTATTATTAAGTATATAATTTATTTATTGAACATTTACTCGAGCAGCTTCATGAATGCCCGAGTTGCTCCACCCTAGTCATGTAGCTCGGCCACCACTCGGTGCCGACGACATTTGACCCAGCAGACATCCACATGATACACTCTCATTATCATGGCTCTATTTTCACAAATGCATACTCATCCACCACTCATAAATTGGAGAAAACGATCCGTAGTTTTCTTGGGAGAAAATGGTTGGAAAACATAGAACAGTGAGAAGAACTCGAAAAAATGAGAAAACAAGATAATTTATCACATCTTCGTACGAATCCATATCAGAGGTGGTGAATAGATTCACCGGAGCCAATATTTTTTTTGAAAAATACAGCTGCACATTGGTACCCGTTTTTAATGACATGATTACAATGTTTCTAAGTTTATATTAAACTTTTATATCTTTTATACCTTTATTTTGTTTTGTTAATTCATAGTCACAACAAATATGTTGTGTTAAGTCTATACCATATTTTAAAATAAAAGGTATAGTACTTTTTTGTCTGAACACATTTCACGTTCAAAAGTTAAACTAAAATCCTCTAAAAAGTGAGAAGACAAGAAAAGAAAAGAAAAGGCACATCTCTCATTACTTTGTGCCACTTGTATGGATATAGTCACTAGTAGAAAACGGAGCTTTAAAACCGGTTCGTAAGAGCCTTTAGTGCCGGTTGCATAACCGGCACTAAAGGGTGGACACTAAAGCCCCCCTTTAGTACCGATTCGGCACGAACCGACGCTAAAGTGCCACCACGTGGCGTGAGCTCGCGCCCTGGTAAAGGTTTTTTTTAAAAAAAAATTGAATTTTTTTGATTTTTATTTTATTTTTAATTTTCCTGAATTATTTGATGATTTAGTCTCTAATCACCTCTCTTAACTGCTCAAGTGTGGATCACTCATTCCAAATCATCTAACTTCCTGACCGGTCACCCATCCCTCTCACTACTCCAGCCCGAGCACGCTTAACTTTCGGGTTCTATTCTCCTTCGTTTCCGAGTCTGCACTTGTTGTTTTCCTGACAATAGTAAGATGTCAATCCTATTAACCCTCAAGAGTTTAGCTTGAGCATGAAGTCAGACATTTCACTGTTTGACTTTGAAACTATTATTCTAAAAAACAGTAATTATTTAGTAACGCTAATATTTCTTGAATAAGTTTGACCATAGT
Source organism: Aegilops longissima (assembly GCA_021605205.1). Lineage (NCBI taxonomy): Eukaryota > Viridiplantae > Streptophyta > Magnoliopsida > Poales > Poaceae > Aegilops > Aegilops longissima. Next base: position 33,470,451 of record CM038677.1, on the reverse strand, counting down.
TTGACCATAGTTTGACCAGATTTGACCAAAATTCAAAAAATTGAAATAATTATTTAGTAACACTAATATTCTTGAATAATTATGTAGTAACATTAATACTTCTTGAATAAGTAGTTTGACCAAATTTAACCAATTTTTTTTAAAAAAACTGAAATTTGACCATATCTTTTTTTCCTTTTCGAATTTGAGGATTCTAAAAAATTCCAAACAGGCCGTAGGCAGTCTCCATCGGATGCGGATTTTCGTGCTGAATTTTTTGATATATTATACGTTTTTTTCCGACATCGTATGCAAAAGTTATAGCTTACATTTTCCCTACACTTTTTGCAAAACATGTCCAAATTTAAGTTTTCAAATTTTCCTAACTAGTAGATATAGTAATATAACTACCTCTTGAAGGATTTTATTTTTTGAAGTTTTTATTATTTTCTTTTGATTTTTTCAAAACTGAAATGGCGATACACCGGGGGGGGGGGGGTGGAGTTTGAAAATTGGCCCCTATAGTGTGGGTTCGTGGCATGAACCCACACTAAAGGGGAGGCTTGTCCCCTTTAGTGTGGGTTCGTGGTTAGACCTTTAGTACCGGTTGGTAACACAAACCGGTACTAAAGGGGCTCGTGGGGACCCGGCCTGACGCCAGCCTGCCACTACCCCTTTAGTACCGGTTTGTGGCACGAACCGGTACTAAAGGCTCAACACGAACCGGTACTATTGATCGCCGCCACGAACCGGCATTATTGATCACATTAGTGCCGGTTTTTTTACAAACCGGCACTAATGTGCTTCACATTTGACCCTTTTTCTACTAGTGAGTGTATATGCCTATTTGTATCCATAATTATTTTTAAAGATAACTATAATGTGTAGAGTATAAGAATATCTCGATAGAGGTTTCTAGTTTATGATTATACATAAACAAATAGAAATATCTAAAGTACATACGGTGTTCAGGATCTTGTGACCAAATCGCTAGTACACTTATTTATCATTTTTTGTCAATGCGACTTACATATAATAGTGGGTTCGCTAATCTGTTGATGATTCGTTTCTAACCCATCCATGGTACCGAAATAGGACCCCTACAGCTAAGATGACATTTAGTAGACATTTAGTAGAACATATAGGCCATTCACTAAAGAGAGAATGGTAGATTTACGAAAGTAGTTAAGATATTTCTCTTTTGTTAGCATCCTTCATTATGAACAGAGAAGAAAAGCGATGGTTGATTTGACAGTTGACGACCTTTCATGTTCAATGTTGTTACTGAGAATATGAAAGATCTCACTATCTGGTACTTATGACAAACTTCACCGGATTGTAGTGACCATCTGAAAGAACATGCGGTGCCCTCATGTTTGGTTTGGTAATTGATGACAATCTCTATGGACTAATGGTTGCCTTGAGTTGTCTTTGAAGGATTCGCACATAGGCATTTCTTGAAGTCCATGTGTTGGTTTCAAGGAGTTTATGAGATGATCAAGGTGCTATTCAAGGAATTATCCAATGATGGTCATGTAGAAGACATGATACAAGTTGATCAAGACTAAGTACAAAGAGTGATTCAAGTTGATAAGCATACAAAGCATAGAAGGTGTACCAAGCGGGATCAAGTGATCTCATGGTATTTTTATAACTTTATCTTATTTTGCCCATTCATAGTCACAACTTATATGTTGTGCTAAGTCTATAATATATTTTAAAATAATAGTTATAGTGTTTTTTTATCTAAACACATTTCACGTTAAAAAGTTAAACTAGAATGCTCTAAAATGTGAGAAAATAAGGAAAGAAAAAAGAAAGCCACATCTCTCATTAGTTTGTGCCACTATGTAGTGTATACGACTCGATGTATCCATAATTATTTTTTAAGATAACTATAGTTAGTAGAGTATAAGAATATCTTGATAGAGGTTTCTAGTTTAATCATCAAACTCCCATAAGCATGCCTATACATTTCATTTGATGACTGGACAAGGAAATCTCGCATAAGGCAAAGATTTCCCTCCTTGATTTGCTCCATGAATTTGTTTGCATGCAATACTGCCTCTACTTCACCGTACATTTTATATTTAAGTAAACTATAAAAAATTGATTTGCGAACAAAAATCAACATGGACAGGGGGCATATGCCACCCACCTTCCTCGACACACTTCACCACGTTGTATTTATTCAGTAATTATTTGTAGTTGAGTATGTTCTAATTATTATTTGCATCATATAATCACATATAAATGATGTATTAAGACTTTATTTGCCAAGAGCCCGGGGCCTGGGTAATCCGCCCGTCATGTAAAAGTAGCATCGGTTTTCTTTTCCTTGCGATGAATATGAACAACTTTCTCGCAAAAAGGAATCTGAATAAAGATTTGTTGATGTGCTTTTGTTTCCAGTGATCCTTTGGTGCTATGAATGAATTCTCCGTACTTTCCGTGTGATCAGATAGTCTCATTACCATTGCATTACCATTGTCTGGCTAAAGTCCTGCTTTCAGGATAGTGAGCGATGCAAAATGGATGTCAATACATTTTCTTCTACTTATACTTACCGAGCAGCTCATTCTGGAAAAGGATTAGCATGTCCGATCTCTTCTTTGCATTACAGTGAATAAATCTGTTGTAGAAACAAATTTTGTACATGTAGTTGCGATGCCCTCCTAATAATCTAGTGCAGGTTTGCTTAATCTGCCCCTTTTGATTTACACTGGATGTTGGCAGCGACCTAGCAAGATGCTCAGTTCAGTACAAAGTCTATGTTCGGTTGAGTAGTACTATTGTGGGTTCGCAAGGCCTTTCGGGGGGCAAGATGCGAATGTACCAAGGGGGTGTATGTAAAAAGATAAGTGAATTGATCCTGCCCCTTTCATGGAGATTCAACGCACCAGGAGATCTTGTAGCAGCGTATCATGGGATGAACCGTAGCACTGGATATTTTCCCAGTTTTAAGGGGTGGTTGCACTTGACCTGCTAATGCGTCAAATATAATCATTAAACACTTGTCATGTTGGGTGTGTTCGTTAGCAAACTTGACAGTTTTCTTCATTAAATATATTGTTTAAGTAACATTTTTGTTACATTGTTTGTTAAGGAAAACAATAGCAAGTTGGTACAAGGTCAAGTTGGCACAATACAAAGCGTAAGATACAAAACTACACCAAAAATCGTATTAATCCTCTTCTTCGTTTGTTCACCGCCTGCCAGAGCATGAAATTTGGACCCAACAACACTGAAGGAAAAAGACATCTACAAACACTTTCATCATACAAGGCTTTCAATACCGCAATAGCTACACCCATGTGAACAATTGGATCTAATAACCGTTCGAAAAGAACATTGGCCAAAGAAACACCCCAAACAGCACATGCTTTTTATTCTTGGCCATCAATCCAGAGCGAGGGTTGCAGAATCCAAGACCTTGCCGCAAAACAAACAGAGAGAAGACGTCGAAGTTGCCGCACCAAAATCTAGCCAACTAGTTCCCTTGATGGACACATGAATTATCTAGATCCAAAGACAGCTAACATATTTGGCAACATGCCCTTCGTACACACAAGTTTGGATGTCGTCGAGTTAGAAAGAGCACGGATGGACCTTATTCCAATGTGTCATGGTTGTTGCCACCTCGCCGGACAACCGAAACTTTAGGGAAAACAGTGACCTACAAGAACTGAAAACTATTAAGGGATGGGTGCTCACTCCTCTAGACACCTGCGAAGCCGGCGGACGGGAGAGGGAAGGATAGCGGGGCGTTAGGTAAGTAAAATCTAGATTTACTCCTTTTTTGCAGGCTAAATCAAGATTTACTCCTATAAATACTATATTCAGGATGCATTTTTAGACAATGCCAAAAGGTGCTACAGGACTATACAGTAAGGCGATATGGTAGTATGGTACATGATGAAGCCATTAAAAGTTCAAAACAACGTTTGGTCTTCTAATTCAAAAAAAAGAAAGGCGGTAGGCAGGCTACTTAACTTACAAAGGGCACTCGCTTGACACTTGGCCTAATTGTTACCACCGGTATCTCACCTCGCATGCAGTTGATGACCATCGTTCTGCTTCGGCGCAACGTACGGTCGTCGTCGGCGATTCCAAGACGGTGCCTTCTCCGGGTCGGATTGAGTCCCGTCATCCTTCTGCCACTCCTTAGGCATTAAGGGGGGATGGTGCATTTGTTGGGGAACGTTGCAGAAAATTAAAATTTTTCCTACGGTTTCACCAAGATCCATCTATGAGTTCATCTAAGCAACGAGTCAAGGGAGTGAGTTTGCATCTACATACCACTTGTAGATCGGGTGCGGAAGCGTTCAAGGGGATGGTGATGATGGAGTCGTACTCGGATCACCGATGACCAAGTGCTGAACGGACAGCACCTCCGCGTTCAACACACGTACGGTACGGACAACGTCTCCTCCGTCTTGATCCAGCAAGGAGGAAGGAGAGGTTTGAAGAAGACAGCTCCAACGGCAGCACGACGGCATGGTGTTGTTGGTGCAGTAGTAATCCGACAGGGCTTCGCCAAGCACGTACGGAAGAGGAGAGGTGTTGGGGAGGGGAGGGGCTGCGCCTTCAAGTGTGTTGCAGCCCTCCCCTCGCCCCTCTATTTATAGGGGAAAGGGAGAAGGGGGCCGGCCCCTCTAGATGGCATCTAGAGGCGGCGACCAAGGGAGGGCTTGCCCCCAAGCAAGGCGCCCCTCTGGGTTCCCCTAACCCTAGGCGCATGGGCCCAGGGGGGCACGCCCAGCCCACCAGGGCTGGCTCCTGCCCCACGCAGCCCAGTGGCCCCGGGGGTGGCCCCTCGGTGGACCCGGAACCCTTCGGTGGCCCCGTACAATACCGTATGCCCCGAAACTTTCCGGTGTCCGTTTGACAACTTCCCATATATAAATCTTTACCTCCGGACCCTTCCGGAACTCCTCGTGACGTCCAGGATCTCATCCGGGACTCCGAACAACATTCGGTAATCACATACAAGTCTTCCTAATAACCCTAGCATCGCCGAATCTTAAGTGTGTAGACCCTACGGGTTCGGGAGACATGCAGACATGACCGAGACGCTCTCAGGTCAATAACCAACAGCGGGATCTGGATACCCATGTTGGCTCCCACATGCTCCTCGATGATGTCATCGGATGAACCACGATGTCAAGGATTCAAGCAACCCCGTATACTATTCCCTTTGTCAGACGGTACGTTACATGCCCGAGACTCGATCGTCGGTATCCCAATACCTCGTTCGGTCTCGTTACCGGCAAGTCACTTTACTCGTACCGTAATGCATGACCCCGTGACCAAGCACTTGGTCACTTTGAGCTCATTATGATGATGCATTACCGAGTGGGCCCAGAGATACCTCTCCGTCATATGGAGTGACAAATCCCAGTCTCGATCCGTGTCAACCCAAGACACTTTCGGAGATACTGTAGTGCACCTTTATAGTCACCCGATTACGTTGTGACGTTTGGTACACCAAAGCACTCCTACGGTATCCGGAGTTACACGATCTCATGGTCTAAGGAAGAGATACTTGACATTGAAAAGCTCTAGCAAAGCGAACTACGATCTTGTGCTATGCTTAGGATTGGGTCTTGTGCATCACGTCATTCTCCTAATGGCGTGATCCGTTATCAATGACATCGATGTCCATAGTCGAAACCATGACTATCTGTTGACCAACGAGCTAGTCAACTAGAGGCTTACTAGGGACGTATTGTGGTCTATGTATTCACACGTGTATTACGATTTCCGGATAATACAATTATAGCATGAATAAAAGACAATTATCATGAATAAGGAAATATAATAATAAAGCTTTTATTATTGCCTCTAGGGCATATTTCCAACAGTCTCCCACTTGCACTAGAGTCAATAATCTAGTTACATTGTGATGAATCGAACACCCATAGAGTTACGGTGTTGATCATGTTTTGCCGTGGAAGAGGTTTAGTCAGCGGATCTGCGACATTCAGATCCGTATGCACTTCAAATTTCTATGTCTCCATCTTGAACATTTTCACGGATGGAGTTGAGCGGCGCTTGATGTGCTGGTCTTCTTGTGAAACTGGGCTCCTTGGCAAGTGCAATAGCTCCGGTGTTGTCACAGAAGAGTTTGATCGGCCCCGACGCATTGGGTATGACTCCTAGGTCGGTGATGAACTCCTTTACCCATATTGCTTCATGCGCTGCCTCCGAGGCTGCCATGTACTCCGCTTCACATGTAGATCCCGCCACGCGCGCTCGCTTGCGGCTGCACCAGCTCTTGCTCCACCATTCAACATATACACGTATCCGGTTTGTGACTTAGAGTCATCAGATCTGTGTCGCGTCGACGTAACCCTTTACGATGAGCTCTTCGTCACCTCCATAAGCGAGAAACATGTCCTTCGTCCTTTTCGGTACTTTAGGATATTCTTGACCGCTGTCCGGTGTTCCTTGCGGGATTACTTTGGTACCTTCCTACCAAACTTACGGCAAGGTTTACATCAGGTGCAGTACACAACATGGCATACATAATAGATCCTATGGCTGAAGCATAGGGATGACACTCATCTCTTCTTTATCTTTTGTCTGTGGTGGGGCATTGAGCGAGCTCAATCTCACACCTTGCAATACTGGCAAGAACCCTTCTTGGACTGATCCATTTTGAACTTCTTCAAAATCTTATCAAGGTATGTGCTTTGTGAAAGACCTATGAGGCGTCTCGATCTATCTCTATAGATCTTGATGCCTAATATATAAGCAACTTCTCCAAGGTCCTTCATTGAAAAACACTTATTCAAGTAGGCCTTAATGCTGTCCAAGAATTCTATATCATTTCCCATCAAAAGTATGTCATATACATATAATATGAGAAATGCTACTGAGCTCCCACTCACTTTCTTGTAAACGCAGGCTTCTCCATAAGTGCATAAACTAAGCGCTTTGATCATCTCATCAAAGCGAATGTTCTAACTCGAGATGCTTGCACCAGCCCATAAATGGATCGCTGGAGCTTGCATACTTTGTCAGCTTTCTTAGGATCGACAAAACCTTCTGGCTGCATCATATACAGCTCTTCCTTAAGATAACCGTTAAGGAAGGCCGTTTTGACGTCCATCTGCCATATCTCATAATCATAGTATGCGGCAATTGCTAACATGATTCGGACGGACTTGAGCTTCGCTACGGGAGAGAAATTCTCATCGTAGTCAATCCCTTGAACTTGCCGATAACCCTTAGCGACAAGTCGAGCTTTATAGATGGTGACATTACCATCCGCGTCTGTCTTCTTCTTGAAGATCCATTTGTTTTCTATCGCTCGCCGATCATCGGGCAAGTCGGTCAAAGTCCATACTTTGTTTTCATACATGGATTCTATCTCGGATTTCATGGCTTCTAGCCATTTGTTGGAATCTGGGCCGCCATCGCTTCTTCATAGTTGAAGGTTCACCGTTGTCTAACAACATGATTTCCGGGACAGGGTTGCCGTACCACTCACAGTGCGGGCGTGTCCTAGTGGACCCACGGTTCAGTAGCAACTTGATCCGAAGTACCTTGATCATCATCATTATTTTCCTCTTACATTGGTGTAGGCATCACGGGAACATTTTCTGAGCTGCACTACCTTCCCGTTCAAGAGGTAGTACTTCATCGAGTTCTACTTTCCTCCCACTTACTTCTTTCGAGAGAAACTCTTTTTCGAAAGGATCCGTTCTTGGCAACAAAGATCTTGCCCTCGGATCTTAAGTAGAAGGTATACCCAATGGTTTCTTTAGGGTATCCTATGAAGACACATTTTCCGACTCGGGTTCGAGCTTTTCAGGTTGAAGTTTCTTGACATAAGCATCGCATCCCCAAACTTTTAGAAGCGACAGCTTAGGTTTCTTCCCAAACCATAATTCATATGGTGTCGTCTCAGCGGATTTAGGCGGTGCCCTATTTAAAGTGAATGTAGCTGTCTCTAGGCGTATCCCCAAAATGATAGCGGTAAATCGGTAAGAGACATCATGGATCGCACCATATCCAATAGAGTGCGATTCTGACGTTCGGACACACCGTTCTGTTGAGGTGTTCGGCGGCGTGAGTTGTGAAACGATTCCACATTTTCCTAAGTGTGTACCAAATTCGTGACTTAAATATTCTCCTCCACGATCCGATCGTAAGAATTTTATCTTTCGGTCACGTTGATTCTCTACTTCATTCTGAAATTCCTTGAACTTTTCAAAGGTCTCAGACTTGTGTTTCATTAAGTAGACATACCCATATCTACTCAAATCATCTGTGAGAGTGAGAACATAACGATATCCTCCGCGAGCCTCAACATTCATTGGACCGCACACATCGGTATGTATGATTTCCAACAAGTTGGTTGCTCGCTCCATTGTTCCGGAGAACGGAGTCTTGATCATTTTGCCCATGAGGCATGGTTCGCATGTGTCAAATGATTCATAATCGAGAGACTCTAAAAGTCCATCAGCATGGAGCTTCTTCATGTGCTTGACACCAATGTGACCAAGGCGGCAGTGCCACAAGTATGTGGGACTATCGTTATCAACTTTACATCTTTTGGTATTCACGCTATGAATATGTGTAACAGTACGCTCGAGATTCATCAAGAATAAACCATTGACCATTGGAGCATGACCATAAAACATATCTCTCATATAAATAGAACAACCATTATTCTCGGATTTAAATGAGTAGCCATCTCGTATCAAGCGAGATCCAGATACAATGTTCATGCTCAAACTTGGCACCAAATAACAATTATTAAGGTTCAAAACTATTCCGTAGGTAAATGTAGAGGTAGCGTGCGGCGGCGATCACATCGACTCGGAACCATTCGGACGCGTATCGTCACCTCATCCTTCGCCGATCTCCGCTTATTCCGCAGCTCCTGCTGTGAGTTACAAATATGAGCAACGGCACGGTATCAAATACCCGGGAGTTACTATGAGTCTTGGTAAGGTACACATCAATTACATGTATATCAAATATACCTTTGGTGTTGCCGGCCTTCTTATCCGCTAAGTATTTGGGGCAGTTCCGCTTCGATGACCCTTCCCTTGCAATAAAAGCACTCGGTCTCGGCTTGGGTCCATTCTTTGACTTCTTCCGGCAAGCTGGCTTACGGGGCGGCAACATATTTGTCGTCCTTCTTGAAGTTCTTCTTACCCTTGCCCTTCTTGAACTTAGTGGTCTTATTGACCATCAACACTTGATGTTCTTTCTTGATTTCAACCTCTGCTGACTTGACATTGAGAATACTTCGGAATGGTCTTCACCATCCCCTGCATATTGTAGTTCATCACAAAGCTCTTGTAGCTTGGTGGGAGCGATGAAGGATTATGTCAATGACCGCCTCGTCCAGGAGGTTTATGTCCAGCTGGGACAGGCGGTTGTGCAACCAGACATTTTGAGTATGTGCTCCTTGTGAGTAACTGTTTTCCTCCATCTTATAACTATAGAACTTGTCGGAGACTTCATATCTCTCGACCGGGCATGAGCTTGGAAAACAAGTTTCAGCTCCTCGAACATCTCATATGCTCCATGTTGCTCAAAACGCTTTTGGAGCCCGGTTCTAAGCTGTAAAGCATGCCGCCTTGAACGAGGGAGTAATCATCAAGACGAGACTGCCAAGCATTCATAATGTCTTGGTTCTGCAGGGACGGAGGGCGTCACCTAGCGGTCCTTCTAGGACATATTGTTTCTGGCAGCTATGAGGATGATCCTCAGGTTCCGGACCCAGTCCGTATAGTTGCTGCCGTCATCTTTCAGCTTGGTTTTCTCTAGGAACGCATTGAAGTTCAAGTTGACATGAGCGTTGGCCATTTGATCTACAAGACATATTATGCAAAAGTTTTAGACTAAGTTCATGATAATTAAGTTCATATAATCAAATTATTAAATGAACTCCCACTCAGATTAGACATCCCTCTAGTCATCTAAGTGTTACACGATCCGAGTCGACTAGGCCGTGTCCGATCATCACGTGAGACGGACTAGTCATCGTCGGTGAACATTCTCATGTTGATCGTATCTTCCATTCGACTCGTGTTCGACCTTTCGGTCTCCGTGTTCCGAGGCCATGTCTGTACATGCTAGGCTCGTCAAGTTAACCCTAAGTGTTTTGCATGTGTAAAACTGTCTTACACCCGTTGTATGTGAACGTATGGATCTATCACACCCGATCATCACGTGGTGCTTCGAAACGACGAACTTTAGCAACGGTGCACAGTTAGGGGAGAACACTTCTTGAAATTGTTGTAAGGGATCATCTTATTTACTACCGTCGTTCTAAGTAAACAAGATGCATAACCATAATAAACATCACATGCAATTATATAATAGTGACATGATATGGCCAATATCATAAAACTCCATTGATCTCCATCTTCGGGGCTCCATGATCATCTTGTCACCGGCATGACACCATGATCTCCATCATCATGATCTCCATCATCGTGTCTTCATGAAGTTGTCACGCCAATGACTACTTCTACTTCTATGGCTAACGTGTTTAGCAATAAAGTAAAGTAATTTACATGGCGTTCTTCAATGACACGCAGGTCATACAAAATAAAGACAACTCCTATGGCTCCTGCTGGTTGTCATACTCATCGACATGCAAGTCATGATTCCTATTACAAGAACATGATCTCATACATCACAATATGTCATTCATGATTCATCACAACTTGGCCATATCACATCACATGACAATTGCTGCAAAAACAAGTTAGACGTCCTCTAATTGTTGTTGCATCTTTTACGTGGCTGCAATTGGGTTCTAGCAAGAACGTTTTCTTACCTACGAATAACCACAACGTGATCTTGTCAACTTCTATTTACCCTTCATAAGGACCCTTTTCATCGAATCAGCTCCAACTAAAATGGGAGAGACAGACGCCCGCCAGCCACCTTATGCAACTAGTGCATGTTAGTCGGTGGAACCGGTCTCACGTAAGCGTCACGTGTAAGGTTGGTCAGGCCGCTTCATCCCACAATACCGCTGAAGCAAGATAAGACTAGTAGCGGCAAGCAAGTTGACAAGATCTCGCCCACAACAAAATTGTGTTCTACTCGTGCAATAGAGAACTACGATAGACCTAGCTCATGATGCCTTTGTTGGGGAGCGTTGCAGAAAATTAAAATTTTTCCTACGGTTTCACCAAGATCCATCTATGAGTTCATCTAAGCAACGAGTCAAGGGAGTGAGTTTGCATCTACATACCACTTGTAGATCGGGTGCAGAAGCGTTCAAGGGGATGGTGATGATGGAGTCGTACTCGGATCACCGATGACCAAGTGCTGAACGGACAGCACCTCCGCGTTCAACACACGTACGGTACGGACGATGTCTCCTCCGTCTTGATCCAGCAAGGAGGAAGGAGAGGTTTGAAGAAGACAGCTCCAACGGCAGCACGACGGCGTGGTGTTGTTGGTGCAGTAGTAATCCGACAGGGCTTCGCCAAGCACGTACGGAAGAGGAGAGGTGTTGGGGAGGGGAGGGGCTGCGCCTTCAAGTGTGTTGCAGCCCTCCCCCCGCCCCTCTATTTATAGGGGAAAGGGAGAAGGGGGCCGGCCCCTCTAGATGGCATCTAGAGGCGGCGACAAGGGGGGGGCTTGCCCCCCAAGCAAGAGGGGCGCCCCCTCTAGGGTTTCCCCCCCCCCCAACCCTAGGCGCATGGGCCCAAGGGGGGGGCGCCCAGCCCACTAGGGGCTGGCTCCTGCCCCACGCAGCCCAAGTGGCCCCCCGGGAGGGGTGGCCTGTGATGCCCCCGATTTAATCGTACACTAATCATGCACGCAAATGTGTACGATCAAGATCAGGGACTCACGGGAAGATATCACAACACAACTCTACAAATAAAAATAAGTCATACAAGCATCATAATACAAGCCAGGGGCCTCGAGGGCTCGAATACAAGTGATCGATCATAGGCGAGTCAGTGGAAGCAACAATATCTGAGTACGACATAAGTTAAGCAAGTTTGCCTTAAGAAGGCTAGCACAAACCGGGATCTGAGATCGAAGAGGCGCAGACCTCCTGCACAGGATCCTCCTAGCTACTCTGGTCGTCGTCGCCGGGCTGCACGTAGTAGTAGGCACCTCCAGTGTAGTAGTAGTCATCGACGGTGGCGTCGCTCCTGGGCTCCATCGTGCTCGTCGCAGCAACCGAGTAGAGATAGGGGAAAAGGGGAACAAGGCAACCGTGAGTACTCATCCAAAGTACTCTTAAGCAAGGAGCTACACTACATATGCATGGATATATGTGTAAAGGGCCATATCGATGGGACTGCATCGCAGAAAGCCGAATAAGAGGGGATAGCTAGTCTTATCGAAGACTACGCTTCGTCACTGTCTTGTAACAGGCGTAAGAGGGCAATCTGAAGTCCTCCAAGTAACATCACATAGCAATAATCCTACCCGGCGATCCCCTCCTCATATCCCTGAGAGAGAGCGACCACCGGTTGTATCTGGCACTTGGAAGGGTGTGTTTTATTAAGTATCCGGTTCTAGTTGTCATAAGCTCAAGGTACAACTCCAAGTCGTCATGTTACCGAAGATCACGGCTATTCGAATATTTTAACTTCCCTGCAGGGGTGCACCATCTTACCCGGCACGCTTGATCCCATTTGGCCGGACACACTTTCCTGGGTCATGCCCGGCCGCGGAAGATCAACACATCGCAGCCCCACCTAGGCACAACAGAGAGGCCAGCACGCCGGTCTAATCCTAAGCGCGCAGGGGTCTGGGCCCATCGCCCTGAGCACACCTGCACGTTGCGAGGGCGGCCGGAAGCAGACCTAGCCTAGCAGGCGTTCCAGTCCAATCCGGGGCGCGCCGCTCCGTCGCTGACGTCTGAAGTGCTTCGGCTAATACCACGACGCCGGGATACCCATAACTACTCCCGCGTAGATGGTTAGTGCGTATAAGCTCGTAGCCAACTCAGATCAAATACCAAGATCTTGTTAAGCATGTTAAGTATCCATGAACGCTGAACAGGCCAGCCCACCTCTCTCCTAGGCGGTCTCAACCTGCCTGCCGCCCGCCACAAAGATCCACTCATGGGTGCTCCACCGGCCGACCGACTTTAGTCTCACGTGTATCATGTATAAGTATATAGTATATACCGTGATCACCTCCCGAGTGATCACGGCCCGATAATATAGCACGGCAGACGGACAAGAATGTAGGGCCATAGATGAAAGTACTAGCCTCCTATGCTAAGCATATAGGATTGCGGTAAGGTAACAATGATAGTAACAAGGACAAAGCTATGCAGCAAGATAGGAGTATCTGAAAGCAATAATATGCTACACTACTCTAATGCAAGCAGTATAGAGAAGAGTAGGCGATATCTGGTGATCAAGGAGGGGGCTTGCTGGTTGCTCACGGCAAGAGAGAGGGTCGTCAACACCGTAGTCGAAGGGCAGGCAGCAAGCGTCGATCTCGTAAGTCTACCGGAGAGAAGAGGGGGAAGAAACAATGAATACCATGTAAACAGATGCATATTGATGCATGACATGCCAAGTAACGATGCTAGGCGTGCCCTAACGTGGTATGAGGTGGTACCGGTTAAGGGGGGAAACATCCGGGAAAGTATTCCCGGTGTTTCGCGTTTTCGTGCAGAGGAGACGGAGGGGGAAAGTTGCGGGTTCGATAGGTTAGGGGTGTGTGGCGGACGAACGGACTGCGTATCCGGATTCGTCTCGTCGTTCTGAGCAACTTTCATGTTGAAAATATTTTAATCTAAGTTATGGATTAAAAGATATGATTTTCTAAAGATTTTATTAATTTCTGGAATTTAATTAATTATTTATTTAATTGAAAAATGAATTTATAGCGTCGACATGATGTCATGTCGACGTCAAGCGATCAACAGGGTTGACTTGGTCAACCTGACAGGTGGGTCCCGTTAGTCAGTGACTGTTAACTAATTACCCTAGTTTAGTTTAATTAACGGTAGTTAATTAGGTTAATTAGACATTAGGTTAATTAATCAGGATTGATTAAATTAATTATTTACTTAATTAATTAATTAATTATTTAATTAATTTTATTCATTTTTATTTTTATTAATTATATTTATTTAATTCCCTTTTTCCTTTTTCTTTTTTCAAAAACGTTCTGGGAGGGGCATGTCATTGGCATGGCCGGTCCAGTCAGCCTAGCTGACCGAGTCAACAGGTCGGCCGGGCCCCTAGGGCCCACTGGTCGATGACCTGTGGGTGCCCCAGGCCGCCACGTCGAGATCTGATGCGGAGTTGGCTCGGCGAGCCAAAACTTCTGGCGGAGGCGCCGACGAGCCTCGGGATTTCGCCACGGTGGCCCAAAACGGGTGTGGCTACTCCCGTTCGAAAGCTAACGACGTCGCGCATCACATGGAGCTACGGGTTGGTCCCGGGGATGACCGGAACCACGCCGGCGAGCAGCGGAGGCGGCGACTCGTTCGGTTGGATGTCGGAGACGGTGGAGCAGCGTGCTACGGAGCAAAAGAAGGGCTAAGCAGGCTCACGTGCGGCAGGCGAGCTAAGCGGCTTTGGGCGGGACCATTTCGTCGCCGAAGCTTCGTCGGCGATGAGCTCCTCATGGTGATGGGCTCGGGCACGTACGAGGCGGCGACTACGAGCCCGTTGGGGCGAGGAGAAGAGAGCGGAGAGGGCCGGGGAGCACGTTCCCGTGCTCGGGCGAGGAAGAGAGAGGGAGGTCCGGGGAGCACGTTCCCGTGCTCGGGCGAGGAAGAGAGAGGAGGGGCCGGGGCAGAGCGGTCCGGCGCGGCGGGGGGGTGGGGGAGAGGCCTCCGACCGAGCGGAGGGGCGCGAGGGGAGGGGGTACGCGGGGCGGCCGGAACCGGCGACGGGAGCAGAGGTGGAGGGGTGGGGCGATGCTCACGGTGGGGGGAGTCGCGTAGGGTCTCGGCAGCGGGCTCGGGGGCGGTCGGGGACGTCCCGCGAGAGAGGGCGGGAGGCACTCGGCGGCGAGGTGGAATCCGGCGAGGTGGGAGACGGGGACGGTCCCGAGGCGACGAGGGCGTCGGCGCTGACGAGGGGGGGCGCCGGCGTCCTTCAAGGCCGGTCGGGAGGAGGGGAGGAGGACGAGCGTTGGTGGGGTGGGGTGCCGGCGTCGGGGGCGACAGGATCGGGCGGATCCCGATCCAGATCGGCGTGGGGAGGAGAAGGGATCGAGGGAAGTGGGGGTCGGCTAGGGTTTCCGCCGACCGGGGGTTATGGGAGTGAGTGGGTGGGCCGGATGGCCATGGGCTGGCCGGCTGGGCCAGGTGGGCTTGGCCCAGTTTGGCCTGTGGGGTTTTCCCCCTCTCATTTTGTTTTATTTTTCTTTTCTTATTTTTTCTTTTCTGTTTTAATTTATTTAAAATATTCAGACACTTTACAAAAATGTGTGCACCCCACCATAATTAACTTTGTAATATTTGACAACCCCCGAACATTTTAGTTTTAATTTTTGAAAACTTTTATTGTTTGCCTTTATTTTAAATTTGAATTTTGAACTGGGCTTGAATCGACGCGGGTTTATCAACAAAGAATCGAGGTGAGGTGGCATCATTAGCGGAGGTTCACTGTAGCTTAATTGTCCGGGCGTCACAATTCTCCTCCACTACAAGAAATCTCGTCCCGAGATTTAAGAGGGGAGTAGGGGGAAGTTCTGGTTACGAAATTCTAACGTGTCTTCTCGGTCTTGGTTGCCCTTCTCGAAGAGGTCGATCCACTACGTTGATGTCCTCATTTCTCAGCTCCAGGTCATCATGATGAAGGCGTCTTCCTTTCTTCGAGAACTCCATCATACTTATGAAGAATAGGGGGGTATACCGAGGGAACGGACCTCTGCACGGTTGACTAACTGGTAGATAACATCAGGGAAGGTGGCGGAAAGTAACTCTGGGGTTGAATCTTAAGAAAATATCGAGAGCAAAGTAAGGAGGTACCATGAGAATTTTCAAGCGGATAGGCAAGCGTTCGATGCCTAATCGAAGGTGAAAGGGTTCAGTATAGCGAGAATAAGTATTGCGTCGATACCAAAATAGATCACTTGGGACGGTGGTCCGTGAATTACATACGAGTCCACGCGCGAGGAATAACTTTGGGAACAGGGGGTGTACAGGAGATTCAGGTTTTGATCCTGTGGAATTTGTGGGTTGTGGGCCCACCATGTGGGTTAAAGACAGAAAGAGTGGTGTCATCTTGCACGGTTACGATAACCATGCAGGTCAAACCATAATCTGTCTGTTATGTCGGCAACAACGCCGGAACCAAGGGCGGGGGACAAAGAGAACCATTTTCCTGCTCGTTGAAACGAGGCGGGCCAATAGGCAAGGTTCCCGTCCATTGGTGGTTACCGGAATGTCATCGCTATAGTAACAAGGTCTTACTGACAGAGTTGTACATCGAGGTGTTTGCACAAGCAGTGGATTATTACTGCTTATATCATATAGATCATAGAAAAGGTTTAAACAAACCAATGGATGGAAAATATGATCATCAGATTAAACAGAACAATGGAAAGGAAAATATGTTTAAACACATATTTCAAGGGTATATCCTTCCCAAGGACAAGCAAGCAAGATATCCATGACATGATATAAAGTAGAAAACCATTTAGGTAAGGGGGGGGGAGGAATCTCATGATATTACCCATACAACGGTGTTAGGATAAATGATAATTAAAATTTAGCATAGTGCTTCAAATGTTCCTGTTGAAAGTCGGAGTACCATTGACATGCTTCGAGATAGCATTGACATGGTCTCGGTGAAGATCGACTTTGGAACACGAAGGATCCATCAGAATAACTTGTAGAATAAGTCTTACAATTTCCTCATGGATGAATGGATAACCTTGCTGAATAGGAATCTATAATGATAGGTCCTCCAGCCGGAAGTGCTAGGCATGCCATCATGTTACCGGTTCATCAAAGGATCAACATCATAACTCTTGGAAAGTTGTCCCAACCATCATATCTGACCGAGATTCATATCCAATTGGTGTCATGATACCTCAGACTCAGGGGGTCCGAGAGGAAAAGGTGCAACACAAGTCGACGAAATGACATTGCAAGATTCTCGGGAAATGAACTATGGGAGCGGGTTCCTGAAGCAATAGTTCATCATTTAATCAAGAAGAGGATGAGGAGGTGACTGATGGACTCAGCGATAACTCATCGAGGTATCCGAAAGATGGATCTCCACAATTATGTGGATAAGGAGATAACATTTGTCATATCAAATGATATAAGGAAGTAAGCTCGATGAAGACATACACAATTAAACATTGGTTGAAAGGTGCGCCCGAAATATGGGTTGGGTTGCACGACCAATGTCGGAATGGTGATTCAATTAGCGAAGGACTTAGAATGAACTATCGCCCATTCACTTCAAAGCAATAGGGTTGCTAAAAGTTTTGAATTCACATGTCATAGCTCCATTGTCGGTATTCCGGTTGAAAACAATACGGGGACCAAGGAATGAACGAAGATGGCAAGAAGTATTATAATATCAAGAATTATTAAGAGGTGGTGAAATTCTCACCACATTCTTGACAAAAGAGATGGTGATACTTCCGAGGTAAGGAAGATCAACTGCTGGGTAGCAGTGATATCAAGGTTTACACAAAACACGAACAAGTTGTGTTGAACGGAAGGCAATAAAGTGGCCGATGAGAACAGGAATCATCGAGGGGCAAGGATGGTATTACCCATCATGAATTCAATTGAATTCCTGGAAGAGCTCATAAGGTTGATGATGATCACGACACAATTGTCGAGAGATTTCATGCAGATGTAATCAATCGACGATGACATCAAGTCAAACGAACGATGAAGCGGAAGGTTATTGGAACCACGGTTACGACATAAACTCGAACTCAAGCTTGTTGTTTAAGGTGAAAGGGATGACGAGGAAAATCGACGAAGCTTAGCTATAAATCGCATAGTGGTGCTCCGAGAATTAAGGACCAGGTAGCACAGTTAGAATCATCACGACAATGATATAGCCAAACAGGCTAGGAATGGCGTGATCGGATACAAACTCGTACTTATAGAAGCTTACTGAAGAGTTGTTGAACCGTAGTGCGGACTTGGTTCAGTTATCGGTGTCCTTGAGTGTTTAATAACTCAGAGCCCGTGAAAATTTGAATCAGTGGGAAGGTAGCACTTGATGAAGAACTCATAAGAAGTTATGCAGTTTCATGATAATCTCGAGATACCAGGGGGGTAATACTCGATGTGAGATCAAAGTAGAAGTTGGACTGGGGTATTGCTCTCACCAAGACAAGTGCTTAAACTTGCACGAGAAATGGTATTTAAAAGAGAACATGGTCGGAACCATGATTGCAAAAGGCCGATCCCGATATAAGATGAACTTATACCAAAGGAATAATTAATTTAAGAGAAGCTTTAATGATAAGATCTACATCGTGTCCATGGGCATGAACACAAAGTTCAAGGTCGACTCCCACTTCTCCAATGCATAACCCTTCATTCTTTGCTCACCTTCGAGGAAGTTGTAGTGTTGAAATTTTATCCGCAAAATACCCGAAGTGTATGACTCATGAAAACGTCGAGTTCACACATATTAAGGAAGGCATAGGTTCAACCCATCGGTATCGTGGCAATATATACCACAAGCTTCAATAGAAATACCACCAGCTCGAAAGCTGAGCAGGGCTGAGAAAGCAGAGGATACAATTTACCAAAGGCAATATGTATCGGAGAAAGAACTCACAAAGTGATTAATTATGAAGGACAACGTCGGGTAACAATCCAACAAAGGACTTGATGGTCCACAAAGGATCCGATATGAGTATCGATACTCAACCGTAAGAGGAATGCATGCAAATGCAACAAGTTATGGAAGCATCTGAATAATTCCAAGCTTAAATGCAAAGGACTTATGATTTCCAAAACAAAGGATCGATGAGTGACGTTACGATCAAGGATGGATCAATTGAATATACCGGAGGCACAATCGATTTACGATAGTTTGGTCGAGAACCAGCTCATGTTCAAAATGACGTCTGAGCCGGAAGGATGAATTCTAGGATCTATTTGAGGATTGCGAGAATTCGCAACCTATTGAATCAACAGACTCAAAATGATAATGACAAGGTATGTCATTAAGATTACTAGACTTATGGGATTAATCATAATGCAAACAAGCAAGAATTTCAAGAGCCAAAGGCTCCAGAGGATTTCTGGAAGATCGATTAGTATTTTGAATACTGTTGTGAAACACATGAACAACTGGGGATGAGCGGATACTCGACAAGTGCGAGGATTTATTTGAAGGGGTATTCATGTGGCAAAGAACTGCTAGGTAATAGGCACAAAGTATTCTTGGAACAATAGAGAAAACTTTGGGGTATCTTGTAATAACAAGATCAATGGGGGATGATCGTATGAATGGCAAGTGTAAGTAGTTATCCATACGGATTTATCGGTGGTCAGGAATAGCAAAAGTGATGGGCACAAAGTCTCGAGAGAACATCGAGAGTATCTTCGAATCTTCCGATTAGCGTATTTATCATCTGAAGTGAGGGCTCTCCGGGAGAAAGTACTTGCGAGAACCTAAACTTAGTTTTGTTTTTAGCAAAATCGTTTAACCCGAATAGAAGAGAGTTCAGAATCCCAGAGTAAAGATCGAGGAGTAAAAGATCCTAATACCACCCGATGGCGGCGTGGGCCCATAAGGCACACAGCCAAGTTAGTAAAAGTTTTGCAATGTCTAGACTCGACTTCGCCAAGGAGTGTGGAAGGGGATTCTCACAGCAATGGCTCGATACCATCTCAGACGCCTTCGATTTAATCGTACACTAATCATGCACGCAAATGTGTACGATCAAGATCGTGGACTCACGGAAGATATCACAACACAACTCTACAAATAAAAATAAGTCATACAAGCATCATAATACAAGCCAGGGGCCTCGAGGGCTCGAATACAAGTGCTCGATCATAGACGAGTCGTGGAAGCAACAATATCTGAGTACGGACATAAGTTAAGCAAGTTTGCCTTAAGAAGGCTAGCACAAACTGGGATCAGATCGAAGAGGCGCAGACCTCCTGCCAGGGTCCTCCTAGCTACTCATGGTCGCCGCCGGGCTGCACGTAGTAGTAGGCACCTCCAGTAGTAGTCGCCATCGACGGTGGCGTCTGCTCTGGCTCCATCGTCTGGTCGCAGCAACCGAGTAGAGATAGGGAAAAGGGGGAACAAGGCAACCGTGAGTACTCATCCAAAGTACTGCAAGAAAGGAGCTACACTACATATGCATGGATATATGTGTAAAGGGCCATATCGATGGACTGCATCGCAGAAAGCCGAATAAGAGGGGATAGCTAGTCTTATCGAAGACTACGCTTCGGTCACTGTCTTGTAACAGCGTAAGAGGGCAATCTGAAGTCCTCCAAGTAACATCACATAGCATAATCCTACCCGCGATCCCTCCTCATATCCCCGAGAGAGCGACCACGGTTGTATCCGCACTTGGAAGGGTGTGTTTTATTAAGTATCCGGTTCTAGTTGTCATAAGCTCAAGGTACAACTCCAAGTCGCCCTGTTATCAAGATCACGGCTATTCAATAGATTAACTTCCTGCAGGGTGCACCATCTTACCCAAAGACGCTTGATCCCATTTGGCGGACACACTTTCTGGGTCATGCCCGCCGCGGAAGATCAACACGCCGCAGCCCCACCTAGGCACAACAGAGAGGCCAGCACGCGGTCTAATCCTAAGCGCAGGGTGCAGGGCCCATCGCCTGAGCACACCAAGACGTTGCGAGGGCGGCCGAAGCAGACCTAGCCTTGCAGGCGTTCAGTCCAATCCGGTAGCGCCGCTCGTCCGACGTCTGAAGTGCTTGGTGATACCATGACGTCGGGATACCCATAACTACTCCGCGTAGATGTTTAGTGCGTATAAGCTCAGAGCCAACTCAGATCAAATACCAAGATCTCGATAAGCGTGTTAAGTATCCGCGAACGCCGAACAGGCCCAGCCCACCTCTCTCCTAGGCGGTCTCAACCTGCCTGCCGCTCCGCCACAAAGATCCACTCATGGTGCTCCACCACCGACCGACTTTAGTCTCACGTGTATCATGTATAAGTATATAGTATATACCGTGATCACCTCCCGAGTGATCACGGCCCGATAGTATAGCACGGCAGACGGACAAGAATGTAGGGCCACAGATGAAAGTACTAGCATCCTATGCTAAGCATATAGGATTGCGGTAAGGTAACAACAAAGAGTAACAAGGACAAAGCTATGCAGCAAAGATAGGAGTATCTGAAAGCAAGAACATGCTACACTACTCTAATGCAAGCAGTATAGAGAAGAGTAAGCGATATCTGGTGATCAAGGGGGGCTTGCCTGGTTGCTCTGGCAAGAGAGAGGGTAAATCAACACCGTAGTCGAACCGGGCAGCAGCAGCTGCGTCGGTCTCGTAGTCTACCGGAGAGAAGAGGGGAAGAAACAATGAATACCATGTAAACAGATGCATATTGATGCATGACATGCCAAGTAACGATGCTAGGCGTGCCCTAACGTGGTATGAGGTGGTACGGTTAAGAAACATCCGGAAAGTATTCCGGTGTTTCGCTTTTATTGACGAGGAGCCGAGGGGAAAGTTGCGGGTTCGATAGGTTAGGGGTGTGTGGCGGACGAACGGACTGCGTATCCGGATTAAATCTCGCTCGTTCGAGCAACTTTCATGTTGAAAATATTTTAATCCGAGTTATGGATTAAAAGATATGATTTTCTAAAGATTTTATTAATTTCTGGAATTTAATTAATTAATTATTTAATTCGAAAAATTGAATTTATGACGTCAGCATGATGTCATGCTAACGTCAGCAGTCAACAGGGTTGACTTGGTCAACCTGACAGGTGGGTCCCGTTAGTTAGTGGCTGTTAACTAATTACCCTAGTTTAGTTTAATTAACAGTAGTTAATTAGGTTAATTAGCCATTAGGTTAATTAATCAGGATTAATTAAATTAATTATTTAATTAATTAATTAATTAATTTTATTCATTTTTATTTTTATTAATTATATTTATTTAATTCCCTTTTTCCTTTTTCTTTTTTCAAAAACATTCTGGGGGGGCATGTCATTGGCATGGCCGGTCCAATCAGCCTAGCTGACCGAGTCAACAGGTCGGCCGGGCCCCTAGGGCCCACGGTCGATGACCTGTGGGTGGCCCAGGCCGCCACGTCGATGATCTGATCGGAGTTGGCTCCGGCGAGCCAAAACACGGCGGAGGGCGCCGACGAGCCTCGGGATTTCGCCACGGTGGCCCAAAACGGGTGTGGCTACTCCCGTTCGAAAGCTAACGACGTCGCGCGTCACATGGAGCTACGGGTTGGTCCCGGGGATGACCGGAACCACGCCGGCGAGCAGCGGAGGCGGCGACTCGTTCGGTTGGATGTCGGAGACGGTGGAGCAGCGTGCTACGGAGCAAAAGAAGGGGCTAGGCAGGCTCTACGTGCGCGGGCGAGCTAAACGGGCACTGGAGCGGGACCATTTGGTCGCCGGAAGCTCGTCGGCGATGAGCTCCCATGGTGATGGGCTCGGGCATGTACGAGGCGGCGACTACGAGCCCGTTGAGGCGAGCAGAAGAGAGCGGAGAGGGCCGGGGAGCACGTTCCCGTGCTCGGGCGAGGAAGAGAGAGGGAGGGCCAGGCGGAGCAGTCCCGTGGGGGAAGAGGCCTCCACCGAGCGGAGGGGCGCGAGGGAGGGGTACGTGGGCGGTCGGAACCGCGACGGGAGCAGAGGGAGGGGCGGGCGATGCTCACGGTGGGGAGTCGATAGGGTCTCGGCGTGGCTCGGGGCGGTCGGGACGTCCGGCGAGGAGGGGGGCGGGGAGGCGCTCGGCGGCGAGGTGGAATCCGGCGAGGTGGGTTGGCCGGCTGGGCCAGGTGGGCTTGGCCCAGTTTGGCCTGTGGGGTTTTTCCCCCCCTCTCATTTTGTTTTATTTTTCTTTTCTTATTTTTTTTCTTTTCTGTTTTAATTTATTTAAAATATTCAGACACTTTAGAAAAATGTGTGCACCCCACCATCATTAACTTTGTAATATTTGACAACCCCCGAACATTTTAGTTTTAATTTTTGAAAACTTTTATTGTTTGCCTTTATTTTAAATTTGAATTTTGAACTGGGCTTCGAACTGACGCGGGTTTATCAACAGTAACCGAGGTGAGGTGGCATCATTAGCGGAGGTTCACTATAGCTTAATTGTCCGGGCGTCACATGGCCCCTCCCGGTGGACCCCCGGAACCCTTCCGGTGGCCCCGGTACAATACCGGTATGCCCCCGAAACTTTCCGGTGTCCGTTTGACAACTTCCCATATATAAATATTTACCTCCGGACCCTTCCGGAACTCCTCATGACGTCCGAGATCTCATCTGGGACTCCGAACAACATTCGGTAATCACATACAAGTCTTCCTAATAACCCTAGCGTCACCGAACCTTAGTGTGTAGACCCTACGGGTTCGGAGACATCTGACATGACCGAGACGCTCTCGGTCAATAACCAACAGCGGGATCTGGATACCCATGTTGGCTCCCACATGCTCCTCGATGATGTCATCGGATGAACCACGATGTCAAGGATTCAAGCAACCCCGTATACTATTCCCTTTGTCAGACGGTACGTTACATGCCCGAGACTCGATCGTCGGTCCCAATACCTCGTTCAGTCTCGTTACCGGCAAGTCACTTTACTCGTACCGTAATGCATGATCCCGTGACCAAGCACTTGGTCACTTTGAGCTCATTATGATGATGCATTACCGAGTGGGCCCAGAGATACCTCTTTGTCATACGGAGTGACAAATCCCAGTCTCGATCCGTGTCAACCCAACAGACACTTTAGGAGATACCTGTAGTGCACCTTTATAGTCACCCAGTTACGTTGTGACGTTTGGTACACCCAAAGCACTCCTACGGTATCCGGGAGTTACACGATCTCATGGTCTAAGGAAGAGATACTTGACATTGAAAAAGCTCTAGCAAAACGAACTACACGATCTTGTGCTATGCTTAGGATTGGGTCTTGTCCATCACGTCATACTCCTAATGACGTGATCCCGTTGTCAATGACATCTGATGTCCATAGTCAGGAAACCATGACTATCTGTTGACCAACGAACTAGTCAACTAGAGGCTTACTAGGGACGTATTGTGGTCTATGTATTCACACGTGTATTACAATTTCCGGATAATACAATTATAGCATGAATAAAAGACAATTATCATGAACAAGGAAATATAATAATAAAGCTTTTATTATTGCCTCTAGGGCATATTTCCAACAGCATTGACGAGAGATTGGCGGGAGCTACTGTTCTTCAGAGGTGACTGACGGCGGTCGAGACGCGGCGAGGCTCTCGGTTTTGGGTAGGCTTTGTTGTGTTGTAGTTGTGTTGTCGTGTGTGGATGTATGTGGGCTAGCCAAATGTGGAGTTGTGTTACGCTCGTTGTTCGCAGCGAGTGATAGTTGTCTTGTATTAATATTCTTTTTTTCTATAAAGTTATGTTACGCAGTTTACGCTGCTCTAAAAAAATTAAACAACATGTCACGGCTGTCACGGCTACCCCACCGGCCACGACGGCCTCACTGGCAAGCGAGGCAACCGATCCACGACCGGAGGAGCTGACAGAGTCAAGACGAGTGGAAGGGGAGACCAGTGGGCCCGCGTAGTCAGGATGCGTTGCGTGTGTGGCCTGCGTGTCGTGGGTACTACTAGGCGTGGGTGAGAGAGAGTGGGCATCGAGAATTATTGTATCAACATTGATTAAGAGAAGCTGATCTTCTCCTCCGGCCTCCTTCGTCCTCCTCCCCCTCCTAACCTCTCCTCAGATCTAGATCCGGACCCTTATAACTTGGTATCAGAGGTCAATCATCCTGGATCCACTCTACCAGAAGCCCCGCTACCACACCAAAGCAGCACAGCAGGCGGCAGCCATGGAAGAGCAGATCGCAGCCCTGGCGAAGGCGGTCCACGACGGGCGCACCGCCAACAACGCCCGCCTCGACGCTATCCAGCAATCGCTCGAGCTCTGGCGGCCGGCGGTGACCAGCCTGCAGCAGCAACTCGACAAATGGTCAACCTTCTGCGGGGGGTTGCCGTAGTTGGGCTGGACGACGTTGCCGTTGTGGTCGTCTCATGTCCCGGTCGTTGTCGTCATCCTCGCCGTGGATGCCGTCCAAGAAAGGATGGAACTGGAGGTAGGGGTGGAGGTCCAGGCCCATGTCCTCCTCGTCCATGGAGGGGAGGGAGGGCACCCGCTGCATCCAAATCGAAGATCAAAGAAGCGGACCATTCAGTTTTACAGACGTTGTCAAATCCGCTCGGTTGATAAACAGCAGCAGTGTAGCGCAGGATGAGGCTAGGAGAAAGAGGCGACCTTGTGTGGGGCGTCGTCATCCTCGTCATGGATCCCGTCCCGTCCACGGAGTGGAAGGAAGCAACTGGAGGTGGCCTGCTGCTGCTGCTCCGGACCTAATTGAATTGAACAAGCAAATAACAATAAGATGAGGGAATCGACCTGAGAGACAATGAATGAGAGCAGAGGGCCCGGATTTTCAGAGCCTACCATGGGAGATGAAGCAAGCTGCTGACGCGGACGGAGAGGTGCGGGTTGGAGACGGTGAGGTCAGATGGATCCGCGCCAGCGACCCGTCTCGCCGTAGCCGCCGCCTCCGAGGAGGGAGGAGGCGCTGATAACCCACAAGTATAGGGGATCGCAACAGTTTTCGAGGGTAGAGTATTCAACCCAAATTTATTGATTCGACACAAGGGGAGCCAAAGAATATTCTCAAGTATTAGCAGCTGAGTTGTCAATTCAACCACACCTGGAAACTTAATATCTGCAACAAAGTGTTTAGTAGCAAAGTAATATGATAGTGGTGGTAACGGTAACAAAGTAAAGACATCAAAAGTAATGTTTTTGGTATTTTTGTAGTGATGATAACAGTAGCAACGGAAAAGTAAATAAGCGTAAACCAGTATATGAAAACTCGTAGGCACCGGATCAGTGATGGATAATTATGCCGGATGTGGTTCGTCATGTAACAGTCATAACATAGGGTGACACAGAACTAGCTCCAGTTCATCAATATAATGTAGGCATGTATTCCGTAAATAGTCATACGTGCTTATGGAAAAGAACTTGCATGACATCTTTGTCCTACCCTCCCGTGGCAGCGGGTCCTATTGGAAACTAAGGGATATTAAGGCCTCCTTTTAATAGAGAACCGAACAAAGCATTAGCACATAGTGAATACATGAACTCCTCAAACTATGGTCATCACCGGAGTGGTCCCGATTATTGTCACTTGGGTTGCGGATCATAACACATAGTAGGTGACTATAGACTTGCAAGATAGGATCAAGAACACACATATATTCACGAAAACATAATAGGTTCAGATCTGAAATCATGACACTCGGGCCCTAGTGACAAGCATTAAGCATAGCAAAGTCATACCAACATCAATCTCAGAACATAATGGATACTAGGGATCAAACCCTAACAAAACTAACTCGATTACATGATAAATCTCATCCAACCCATCACCATCCAGCAAGCCTACAATGGAATTACTCATGCACGGCGGTGAGCATCATGAAATTGGTGATGGAGGATGGTTGATGATGACGACGGCGACGAATCCCCGAGCTCCGAACGGACTCCAGATCAGCCCTCCCGAGAGAGATTAGGGCTTGGCGGCGGCTCCGTATCGTAAAACGCGATAAAACGTTCTCTCTGATTTTTTCTCCCAAAGCCAATATATGGAGTTGGAGTTGGCGCCGGAGGGCCACCTGGGGCCCACGAGGTAGGGGCGCGCCCGGGGGGGGGGCGCCCCACCCTCGTGAGCAGGTGTGGGCCCCTGGTCTTCATCTTTGGCGAGGATTTTTATTATTTTTATAAGACATCCCGTGGAGTTTCAGGTCATTCCGAGAACTTTTGTTTTCTGCACATAAAACAACACCATGGCAATTCTGCTGAAAACAGCGTCAGTCCGGGTTAGTTCCATTCAAATCATACAAGTTAGAGTCCAAAACAAGGGCAAAAGTGTTTGGAAAAGTAGATATGATGGAGACGTATCAACTCCCCCAAGCTTAAACCCTTGCTTGTCCTCAAGCAATTCAGTTGGCAAACTGAAAGAGAAAAAGAAAAACTTTTACAAACTCTGTTTGCTCTTGTTGTTGTAAACATGAAAAGCCAGCATTCAAGTTTCAGCAATTATTATGAACTAACCATACTCACAATAACACGTAGGTCTCACAATTACTCATATCAATAGCATAATCAGCTAGCGAGCCATAATAATAAAACTCGGATGACAACGCTTTCTCAAAATAATCATAACATGATATAACAAAATAGTGTCTCGCTAGCCCTTTCTGAGACCGCAAAACATAAATGCAGAGCACCTTTAAAGATCAAGGATTGACTAAACATTGTAATTCATGGTAAAAGAGATCCAGTCAAGTCATACCCAATATAAACCAATTATAATGAATGCAAACGACAGTGTGCTCTCCAGCGGGTGCTTTTTAATAAGAAGGGTGATAACTCAACATAAAAGTAAATAGATAGGCCCTTCGCAAAGGGAAGCAGGGATTTGTAGAGGTGCCGGAGCTCGATTTTGAAATAGAGATAAATTATATTTTGAGCGGCATACTTTCACTGTCAACGCAACAACTATGAGATAGCTGTATCTTCCATACTACATGCATTATAGGCAGTTGCCAAACAGAATGGTAAAGGTTTATACTCCCCCTCCTCCACAAGCATCAATCCATGGCTTGCTCGAAACAACGAGTACCTCCAACATTCAACGGGTCCCAGGGGGAGTTTTGTTTAATTATTATGATTTGCTTTGATCTTTTTGGATCATGGGACTGGGCATCCCGGTTACCGGCCCTTTCTCATGAATGAGGAGCGGAGTCCACTCCTCTTGAGAATAACCCACCTAGCATGGAAGATATAGGCAACCCTAGTTGCACATGAGCTGCTCGAGCATTCAAAACAGAATTTCATTTGAAGGTTTGGAGTTTGGCACATACAAATTTACTTGAAACGGCAGGTAGATACCGCATATAGGAAGGTATGGTGGACTCATATGGAACAAATTTGGGGTTTAAGGAGTTTAGATGCAGGCAGTATTCCCGCTTAGTACAGGTGAAGGCTAGCAAAAGACCTGGAAGCGATTAAGCGAGAGAGCGACAACAGTCGTAAACATGCATTAAAATTAATTTACACCGAATACAAGCATGAGTAGGATATAATCCACCATGAACATAAATATCATGAAGGCTATGTTGATTTGATTCAACTACATGCGTGAACATGTGCCAAGTCGAGTCACTCAATTCATTCAAAGGAGGATACCATCCCATCATACCACATCATAATCATTCTAAAAGCATGTTGGCATGCAAGGTAAACCATTCTAACTCATAGCTAATCAAGCATGGCACAAGCGACTATAATCTCTAAATGTCATTGCAAATATGTTTACTTCATAATAGCTGAATCAGGAACGATGAATCATCATATTTACAAAAACAAGAGAGGTCGAGTTCATACCAGCTTTTCTCATCCCAATAAGTCCATCATATATCATCATTATTGCCTTTCACTTGCACGACCGAACGGTGTGTATAATAATAAGAGTGCACGTGCATTGGACTAAGATGGAATCTGCAAGCATTCAATAAACAGGAGAAGACAAGGCAATATGGGCTCTTAGTTAAATCAACAATCATGCATATAAGAGCCACTTCAACAATTTAATCATGGTCTTCTCCTACTGATCCCAAAAAAAAGAAAGGAAATAAAAACTATTTACACGGGAAAGCTCCCAACAAGCAAAAGAAGAACGGGAAATATTTTTGGGTTTTCTTTTTAATTATTACTACTACAGCAAGAAAAATAAACTACTACTAATTTTTTTGGTTTTTTATAAGGTTTATTAAACACAAAAGAAGAAAGCAGGAAAAAGGAAAATAAACTAGCATGGATATTACAGTGAAAGAGTATGAGCACCGACATCTAGCAATGAGTGTGTGTGAGCATAAATGTAATGTCGGTTGGAAATACGTACTCCCCCAAGCTTAGGCTTTTGGCCTAAGTTGGTCTATTGCCAGGGATAGCCTGACGGATACCCGTAGGTGTAGCTGGGGTCGTACTGCGATGAAGAATAGTTGGGATCATAATGTGATGAAGAGGACTCTGACTGCCACTAACTGGCAACCGCCTCAGGATCCCAAGAATAAACAGACATTCGTGGAGGCTCATCTTGTGGCTCCGGTTCTGGGGCTGGTGCAGGATTCCGATAGGCTTGAACAGCCGCCCACGGAACAATGTGAGTACCTGCAGATAAGTTAAACAAAGAGGGAGCAGGCAAAGTAATAGTCTCAGGATGATGTTTATCAAAGTATAATTTATATTTGAGCCCCCCTTCGCGACTCTTAACAAGAAAATCATGCGCTAGCATACTCTTATAATCTAAATAAACACGAGGCAATGATGTTTCTTCCTTATCCTCATGCCTAATAGGTATCTCAAAATATTCAGCTGGGCGTGAAGCATAAATGCCTCCAAAGACGGGGCTCTTAGTACGGTTCAGACTTAACCGTCTAGCAACAATTCCACCCATACTAACAGAGTTATTGCGGTATAAACCATGGAACAAAATGATAATATCAGGAATGCTGAGGTTTCCACAGTTCCCGTGACCAATCAAGCAACGACTAGCAAATAAGGCAAAGTAGCGTAAAACAGGAAAATGTATGCTAGTAATTCTTGCATCAGAAACCTTCCTGGTTTCTCCCACAGTGATAGTGTTAATAAAAGCTTCTACTTCATTACGGTGTGGTTCATCTAAAGGACCCTCAAAAGGTATTTTGCAAACCTCGCAAAATTCAGCTATTGGCATTTCCTTAACAACGTCATATAAATGGAACTCTACTGTTGGAGGTGATTTCTTAGGGAAAAGTAGAAGTTCTGCACAAAAGTATTTGTGAGTAAGAGATACTGATGACGTTGGTCGCGGAGGAAGTTGGTGAGGCCGGCGTTCTCAATCAATAGATAAAAATCCTCATAAATCCCGGCTCTCCTCAAGAAGTCATCGGAAGGCCATTCACACGGCCGGACCTATGCGTTGCGAGGCAAATTAAATTTGGGCTTCTGTTCTTCTTCCTTTTGTTTTTCCCTCGAGCTTCGGCTCGACGAGCCCCTCAAAAGTTTCTTCATTATTTCTGAAACAATCTAAATTTTTTAGTAACTTCAAACAAAAGTGAACCAACTTCAATAAAAAAATGATAGCAACTACTCATACAAGTGCCTAGAGCATATATCAAGCATTAGAACTACTTGGAACCATATAAATTTGACATGCAAGCTCAAGAACATGGTCACCTATGCAGCACAAATTTGCAATGAATAAAGCACTAGAACAAAAACTAATTGGACCAATGGAGGAGTCACATACCAAGGAACAATCTCCCCAAGCAGTTTTGCGAGAGGTGCTTTGAGGAAGGAGATCGAAAATCACAGCAAAAGAGGCTGGAACACGAGCTTGAGTTGGTTTTCCGGGTTTGTGTGAGGCAGAGGAAGAAGATGGGTGCAGGGATAAGTGGAGGAGGACCACCGTGGGCCCACGAGGCAGGGGGCGCGCCCAGGGGGTAGAGCGCGCCCTCCACCCTCGTGGACAGGTGGCAGCTCCCCCCGCGGTAATTTTTGCACAGTAAATCCTCAAATATTCCCGAAAAAATCATATTAAATTGGCATGGCATTCTAAGGACTTTTATTTTCGGGGTATTTTTATATTGCACGGATAAATCAGGAAACAGACAGAAAAATACTATTTTACTTTATTTTTTAAAATAACAGAGAATATAAAGAGGGTACAGAAGGTTGTGCTTCTAGTTTCATCCATCTCATGCTCATCAAAAAGAATCCACTAACAAGGTTGATCAAGTCTTATTAACAAACTCATTCCGATAGTCATGGAATCGGAGAAATTTCGAATAACACTATGTTACTTCAACGGGGATATGGACATCCCCAATAATAAGTATATCATATTTCTTCTTGACGGTAGGGAGAGGAAATTCAAAACCTCCAAATATAATTGATGGAATTTTTCCAATAGAGCTGATACTATGAACTTGAGGTTGTTTCCTCGGAAAGTGTACCGAATGTTCATTACCATTAACATGAAAAGTGACATTGCCTTTGTTGCAATCAATAACAGCCCCTGCAGTATTAAGGAAAGGTCTTCCAAGAATAATAGACATACTATCATTCTCGGGAATATCAAGAATAATAAAGTCCGTTAAAATAGTAACGTTTGCAACCACAACAGGCACATCCTCACAAATACCAACATATATAGCAGTTGATTTATCAGCCATTTACAAAGATATTTCAGTAGGTGTCAACTTATTCATGTCAAGTCTACGATATAAAGAGAGAGGCATAACACTAACACCGGCTCCAAGATCACATAAAGCAGTTTTAACATAATTTCTTTTAATGGAGCATGGTATAGTAGGTACTCCTGGATCTCCAAGTTTCTTTGGTATTCCACCCTTAAAAGTGTAATTAGCAAGCATGGTGGAAATTTCAGCTTCCGGTATTTTTCTTTTATTTGTAACAATATCTTTAGCATAAGTATTTGTTTTGAGCACATCAGTTAATCGCATACGCAAAAAGATAGGTCTAATCATTTCAGCAAAGCGCTCAAAATCCTCATCATCCTTTTTCTTGGATGGTTTCGGAGGAAAAGGCATGGGTTTCTGAACCCATGGTTCTCTTTCTTTACCATGTTTCCTAGTAACAAAGTCTCTTTTATCATAACATTGATTCTTTAATTGTGGGTTATCAACATCAACAGCAGGTTCAACTTCTACTTCATGGATCTCAAGCTTCGTGTGCCCTGCACTATCTTTCTCCTCAGACATGCTTTCGTCCTCACCTATTGATGGCTCAACACCGATCAGCCTTGACTTGATCCACCACTTTGTCCATGGATTTCTGTAGCCGACCAGAAAATGCACACAAGTAGAGAACCGTTCCACATAAGCAGAAGCGCCACTCATCACGCAACAGCTAGCACATCGAAACACCAGAAATGATGACCGTCGCAATCACTTACATTGGGCATCTGGTTGCTGAGTGCTGCCTTGCGATAATATGGCCACTGGACCATGGTGCAGGTGCTCCTATACGCTCCGCCCCATTGATCCTCTAACATCAACTTTTGGATACAGAGCTGCTATACGTACGACATTTTCATGTCGGAAACACATACGATGTGCGGTTGCATGTCCTTTCGTCCAATCAACCAGCTCCATCGGGAAAAGAAAACCAATGCAGCATGTTGTCCAGTGAAGACACGTCAGATCGTATGTACAAAGATCGTGTGCAAAGCAATTTCGTTTTGGATATGTACATGGTGTACAACAAGTAAACAAGAAAAGGAAAGGAGAGGCAGAAAACCCATCAAGCTTACAGTAGAGCAAGCTGCATGAAGGCAACAGCGAAGCTAGCTAGAGAAAAAGATTCTATGATGTTTATCTCTAGTATAATAACAGTGGGGTCAACTTATTTTAATGAACAGTGATTGAACGGCGATGAGTATAGATTTATGAACGTGTTGATAAGTCTCGGTAGTGTCAGCTTACACCGGTGGGTTGGAATGGCGTGGACACCAACCAGGTCTTGGTGCCAGCTCGGCAGCTCCGTTCCTTCACGGTGGAGTCGAAGTGACCGTAACCGTGAAGTGGAGGATGGGAGCTAGCTACAAACCTAAAACACAGCTTCGATAATTGTTTTAGTAAGTAGTACTCCCTCGGTTTCTAAAGATTTCAATATGAACTACATATATATGTATATAGACGTAGTTTAAAGTGTAGATTCATTCATTTTGCTCTGTATGTAGTTCATATATATTGAAATCTCCGGGGTGAAAACCTAGGGCTGACCCAAGTTGGTTATACCTGGTAATGGCGACGTTTTTACATCGTTACCTTGTTGAAGGCATTGTTCGGATATGCTCAGACTGATTCTTCAGGGTGAAAGCCTAGATTCTGACCTTGATTGGTTGAATCCGGTGACGGCGGCGAAGGCGTTGCTGTTGAAGAACCACGGAGTCCGTGTGGTGACATGAGATAGTTGGTGCGGATATGATCATTGTTATAGTTTGCCAATTGCTGATCTGATCGCTTTAATCTTTCTTTCTTTTTTTCCCTCGCCTACACATAGCTTTGATCATATATGATTTTGCTATTTGTTGGTGTGTGTTTTGTGTGCGTGTGTTGGTGTTGGCTGTGTGCATCTTAGTTATGCAGAGGCCGGGTGTGTGCTCATTGTGTTTGTATCAACTTGATGCTCCATTTTAAGTTAATAAAATCCACCCTTTATCAAAAATATATATTGAAATCTCTAAAAAACTTATATTTAAAAACGAAGGGAGTACTAATCTTCCAAGGATCTATAGGAGTTTGCAATAATTGCCGTGGAGAATATCTGAAGGCAATATGTATTGTATGGAGTATTTGGTATGAATATTGCTTTCGGATGCACTTTATACACATTTCACATACACATACATTAAGCTTTTTTCCTTATATTAAGAGATCCTGAATTTTGGCTTCGCCCGGGCCCCTAAAATTTCATGACCTGGTGCTACCGATTAGATGAAAGGATCCAAATCGATGTTGCAGACAGTTATATGGCCACTGTGTGCCTCGGTGCACTAGTGCTCCTAGATGAGATGAAAGGATGCGGACCGATAAGGTACACGTCCACGCGACACTGTGCTAGTAGTAGCACGTTCTGCTCTAAAGGTGCACGGTGCACGGTCATTGTTTGATCGTGATTGCCATCAAACTGTGTCGCTGCCGGTGTCAAAGGTATGCAACAAGTTGGTACCATGCACCTTTTACGTGCGCGACGAGCGATCATGGGCACTTGGGCAGGCAGACTTCACGACCAAAAACCTCTTTCATCTTTCCCGCGCTACGCGCTGCTTCCAGCGTTGCATTCATGCCGGTCTAGAATACATAGCGGACGACATTGAGGTCGGGCGACGTAACCAGACGGAAGGACGGCGCTGACCGACGTGGCCTCTTGAGTGATGTTGTTTTAATGCGGATGCCGCGTCATGAGAAACTTACTTCGGCCATTGCGCCGCGTTGAAGCGGACTGCCCATCCATTCGCATAGCCTGGCCGCGGCTATATAAGTTGTGCTCCAATAGTGCACATTCACACCTTCTCTTCGAGTCCCTCCTCCTCTCAGAGTCTCTTCTCCTCCGATGATAATAAAATCTTGGTTCTCCGCATCGGCAGGCGGAGATAGTAAATCTTCGTCAGGCTCATGGCGCCGCCGCCCTAGATCTCTGGGGCCCTCTGCCTCCATGGCATCCGGCTCTTCCGACAAAGAGGAGGACTAGGTGTCACTGCAGCAGCAGCCGCGCCTCCTCGCGGAGGCCGCTTCGACGGATGAGGAATTCATCCATAAGATGGAGTTGATAACGGAGTGATCGCTCCAGGTGTGTGGCCCGACGCCGCCCTCACCGCCGCGTCCCGTCAAGGACGAGACGCCATCCCCGTCGCGATACCGCATGAATGAGGAACCGGCGTCACCTCTCCGGCGTTGGGGGCGGGGCCGTACCGAGCGTTTGCTCACAATCCAATCACCCCTTATCACTGTTCACTGCTCAATTATGAACCACTCATTCCAAATCATCTAACTTTTCGCCCGGTCACCCATCCTCTCACTACTCCAGGCTGAGCACGCTTAACTTTCGAGTTTTATTCCCCCAGTTTTCAAGTCTGCACTTGTTGTTTTTCTAACAATACTAAGCTGGCAATCCTATTAACCCTTAGAAATTGAACTTGAGCATTAAGCACCGTTTGAGTTTGAAACTATTATTCTAAAAAAGAATAATTATTTAGTAACACTAATATTCCTTGAATAAGTAGTTTGACCATAGTTTGACCACAGATTGACCAAAAGTCAAAATAATAATTATTATTATTTAGTAACACTAATATTTGTTGAGTAAGTAGTTTGACCACAGTTTGACCAGATTTGACCATAGTTTGACCAAAAGTCAAAAATAAAAATAATTATTTAATAACACTAATATTTCTAGAATAAGTAGTTTGACCATAGTTTGACCAGATTTGACCACAGTTTGACCAAAAGTCAAAAAAATAAAAAATTATTTATTAACACTAATATTTCTTGAATAAGTAGTTTGACCATAGTTTGACCACAATTTGACGAAAATGCAAAAAATAAAAATAATTATTCACTAACACTAATATTTCTTGATTAAGTAGTTTGACAATAGTTTGACCACATTTAACAAAAAGTCAAAAATACTAAAATTTGAGCATATCTTTTTTCCTTTCAGAATTTGAGGATTCTAAAAAATTGCAAACAGGCATAAGGCCGTCAAAATCGGATGTGGATTTTCGTGCTGATTTTTTGATATATTGTGCGGTTTTTTTTTGACACCGTATGCAAAAGATATGGCCATTTTACTTTTTCATAACACTTTTTTGCAAAATATGTCCAAATTTAAGTTTTTTAATTTTCCAAACTAGTAGATGTAGTAATATAACTACATCTCGAAGGATTTTAATTTTTGAAGTTTTTATCATTTTCTTTTGGTTTTTACAAAAATGAAAAGACGATACAAGGGGGGTAGAGTTTGAACCTTTAGTCCCGGTTTGGGACAC
Organism: Aegilops longissima; assembly: GCA_021605205.1. Lineage (NCBI taxonomy): Eukaryota > Viridiplantae > Streptophyta > Magnoliopsida > Poales > Poaceae > Aegilops > Aegilops longissima. The sequence goes on along the minus strand of CM038677.1, from coordinate 33,434,690 downwards.
GAACCGGGACTAAAGGGCATCGCACCCTTTAGTCCCGGTTCGTGTCTCAGACCGGGACTAAAGGTCTCATTTGAGCAGGGACTAATGTCTTCCCGACGCCTTAGCCGTTCGAACCGGGACTAATGTGAGCTGTGACCAAAGCCCTGTTTTCTACTAGTGTTTCTTGGGAAATTCGTAAAATGATCACCAAAAATCGATAAAAATGTATAAGAATTTGGAAACAAGAATACTTGTGAATTAATAAAATGTTCATCAGTTTGACTTTTTTGCGATTTTGGGAAATTCATAAATGTTCATCAATTTGACTTTTTTTGCAATTTTGGAAAATGTTTGCGAATAGAAAACAACAAGGATTTGAAGAATGTTCATCAATTCAAAAATTATTTGTTATTCCTAAAAACATATACAACTATAGAAAATGTTCATGAATTCAAACAATGAATGTGAATTCAAAAATTGTTTGTGCTATTTAAAAAGCATTCATGATTTTCCAAAAATGCTCGTGAATTCAAAAAACGTTCAGCAATTTGAAAAATGTTCATATTTAAGAAAACATCATGAATTTGAAAATGGTTCTTGAAATTCATAAAATATCCATGATTTTTAAATTGCCACTTAAGAAAGTATTTTCAAATTTAAAAATATTAGCAAAATTTCAAAATGATCATGAATTAAAAATATGTGTGCGAGTTTAAAAATGATTCACGATTATAAATAATATACCCTAATTAAAAAACTTAACGAATTCAAAAAATACATGAGCTGGAAAAGAGTACGTGGATTTGAAAAAGGGGAAAAGAATAAAGAATGTACGAAAAGAAAAAAAGAAGAAGAAACAGGAAGAAAACTGACAGAAAAACAAAATAACAATTTAGGAAAGGTTCTGGAACCTTCTCAAACCGGTGGGGAGGAAATTGAAAAATGGTCGGGGGAGACTTGTGTGAGATCTGCACATCAGAGATCAACCCCCAAAAATTTATATTTAGACATTTTGTAAAAAAGTTGAAATTATTTAACAAAATTCATGTGGGGTATGCCTACAACTCTGAAAAAAATCAGCTCAAAACTCGATTTACATTTGGAGATCAAAAAAGACAAATTCGAATGTAAATAGTGGCAGCTTTGGGTGAATAGTACTTTGACACTATTCACATGTAATTTTGTCCTTTTTGTTTTTATTAATGTACGTTAAATTACGAACTGAAACTTTTTGAGGTTGAACCTCACTATTGATGTGTGTTTACAATATTTTTGAGAATGTTTGAACATGCAGATTTTTCTCAAAGAAATCGATCTCATTGATCTCATCAAATGGAGAGAATTCCTTATCTGACACTCCCTTAAAATTATGTTCCTTATTTGACACCGGAAAATTTTTCTTCCCTATATGACCTATAGTCTTAATTTCTTTCCCTATATGACACTCTAGTTCATTTTATACATGTGAAAAGACCTTTTTACTCCTGTACATAATGTGACCACCAACACACTAGTGTCACTGAATAATATGCTCAATTATGTAGCTGAACAAACATAATTGGAGTCGGATAACTCACTAGTTGTCGTTTGGCGCTGCCATTGGTGGCCCCCACAGTCTTGCGGCGCGGCGCACAGCCGAACAGCATGCGAGGCAGCCAAACAGGCGAGCTAGGCGAGCGAACCAGCCCGCAGACTCGCGATCGATCTGACTACCCTAGCGTGGCCCATGTAAAGAAATTAATGGATGTGCCTTAGGCGTTTTGGTTTGGCGTGAGTAAGCCCAAAAGGCAAAACAACGCCCTAACTAGGTAAATTGACCAAGCTGTTATATTTTTGCGCGTATATCGTATGTATTCAGCGATTGTGACTCCGGCCAGCCGAAAAATCTGCAGCGCTCGAGCCCGGGCACGTGCCCAAGGTGTCCGGACGATGAAATCGCCCCTGTTTCTTGAGGTCAAATGTTTACGTGACCTTGCACGTACGCATCTACGTACGTACGGTGCTCCTCGTGTTGCACAGTTGCATGATGATGCATGTTGGCGTGCTCCCGTATTTAACAAAATGTAGCATGGATCATTTCCACAGATATGCTACTGCAGCTATATAATCTAACCGGAACAGTAGCAAATCGACTGGCATGATAATACCAGCATATCTGATGTCATATATGGATAACTCGACTGATTTGTTTTCGAACAACTATTACCTTGTACATATTTGTGGTCATATTATACATATGGGTAAAATAGTTTTTTCACGTGTACAAAATGCACTAGAGTGTCATATAGAGAAAAAAAATTAAGACTAGAGATCATATACGAAAGAAAATTTTCTCCAGTGTCAAATAAGAAACACAATTTTAAGAGAGTATCAAATAAAGAATTCTCTCCATCTAATGTGGGATCTCACACAAGTATCCCCGTCGTGTGCAAGAGCGACCTGAGGGTGCACGTTTGTTGGCTATCTACCATGGTAGATGGTACGCCGGAAATAGGGAGCACATTTTGTTCGTCCGCACGATGCCAACTCAGGAGCACCGCCGTGTGGAATCGTCTATTCGCCTTGTCGACTGGCCACGTCGCCAACTCGAGTCTTCTCTACCGCTGTAGTAAGAACAAGGTAAATGATTGAGTGAATTCCTTATTTAACATAGTTTGCCTATTTGACACTATAAAAAGTAGCTAAATGGCTTCCGAGCTCATATTCTCTTGCGCATGAACAGTAAAATTAAAATAAATAATAGATTTTTTTTCATAAAAGATGTTTGGCACGTGTCAAATTTCAGCTCATTTGAACATCTGAGCAGCTTAGCAAAAAGAAAAAATTGAAGTATGTGAACAAATTTACGGTTCGCGCACTGTTCAAGATCGTTTTTAATTTTTTACTAAGAGTTTTTCAGATGTGAACAAATATTAGCAAAATTTATAAAATAATCATGAATTAAAAATATGCCTGCGAGTTTACAAATAATTCACGAATATATATATAGTACTCCCCTGTTTCTAAATATAAGACCTTTTAGAGATTCCAATCCTAAATATAAGTCTCCAAAAGGTCTTATATTTAGTAATGGAGGGAGTATTCCCTAATTCAAAATAGTTCACAAATTCAAAAAAATACATGAGCTCGAGAAATGTATGCGGATTTGAAAAAGGGAAAAATAATAAAGACTGTACGAAAAGAAAAAATGATACAAAAAGAAAACCGATAGAAAAACAAAAAGAAAACAATTAAGGGAAGGTTCTAGAACCTTCTCAAACCGGTTTGGAGGAAAACTGAAAAATGGCCTGCCCACTAGCGTGCAGGAGCGACAGGAGGGTGCACGTTTGTTGGCTATCCAGAAAAACGAGACCCGGCGAAACATCTGGCTCCTCAGCGATTTGGGCCTTTTGGTCGTCCGATCGGTTCCCTTGATGCGTTCTCGGCCGTCAGATCGAGCCGCCGGCAGATCTCGTCCGTCCGATCGAAATGTCGTCCCCCTGTAGCATGTTTGATCCCGCCTGGCTCGCGCGTCGGTTAGTCCTTCCGTCTGACCGAATCTCGCTGACCTGTGGGGTCCCGGCAGGTGGGCCGCGTCCATCAGCGAGCGGGTGCGCGGGTGCGGCCGGTGCGTTCAGTCGCGCGCGTGCCGGCAGTTAATATCCCGTGCCACCGCACGTAAATATTGCCCCCTGCCGAGGGTATTTCGTTCTTTTCACGTTCAGGCCTCATGCGTGGTGTGCTGTGGTTGGCCCATGCGGCTATGGGGTGGGGGAGGGCAGCGGCTTGCCTCTTCGCGCTCCCATTCGCCCCCTTCGTGAGAACCCTAGCCGCCTCTTTCCGCCCCGCTCCCGCGCCTCTCTCTGCTGTTCGCCCCGCGGTCGCCATGGTGGACCTGGTGCTCGCGCCGCGCTTCCCCGTCGAGCTCGCGCGTCACGTCGTCCGGGGGAGAGGAAGTTGGCGCTGCTATTCTCGGAGGAGCACGCCGCCGCGCTGTCGATGGGAGGAGGCCAAGCGGATCGACGGGAGGAGGCCAACCGTCGGAGGCACACCGTCGCCACCAGCTGGCGCGTCGACGGGAGGAGGCCAGGTGATGCGCGCCGTTTCCATCGGCTGCGCAGGCGACCCCGGCATGCTCAAGGGTCTCGGACAAGTTGAAGGCCGACGCAGGTGCAGCGGCCGAGGAGCACCGATGAGAGGCACTCGATCGGCGCGCCCGTCACTCCTCGTTGTACGTCCGCTGCAGGTTCTCCCCCGTCGCTCCTCCTTTCTCCTTCATTGTCAGGAGGGGCTCGTGTTCCTCTCTCTCTCTCTCGTTGGTATGGAGAAGAAGGGCATGGGGATGTTAGTGACCAGAGACGAGCCTGCCCAGATTGACTTCTCCACAGAGGTACACCACCACGCCCCACTCATTCCTCTTTCCGAGCGTCCGCACACAAGGTGTTCAATGTTTTGATGTGTTCTTGGGATGAAGTCGGTTACCTTTTCTCAGTTAATTTCTGGTGGTGGGTCGTGCAGGCTTGATGTACATATCCATGACTACTTGCTCTAAATTGTCAACATGTTCCTGGTAGAGGGGAAGATGCTTCCTGAATCCTTCAATTTGTAAGTACCCCCTGCTGCTTCTGTTTGATATGCTTCAAGTTTGGAAGATTGACAAAATGTGGCCAGCTTGCTCCTTGCTCCAGGGCTTTAAGATTGGAAGATGCAAAAAGCTTATCAGTAATTTATTCAGTTGTTTTACTGTTGCATAGTGGTTTATACACAAGGCAGATCATCTTTATCTCAATATTCACACAAAATCTGAACACCAATCTTATCTGTTGTTTTTTGTGGTATGTATAGTGGTTTGCTTCCTTTGTCAGATCTATTTTGTTTTCATCCTGCCTTGCATAATTATTGTTTCCCTTTTGGTTTGTCTTTTCTATTGTGTACTTGCGGTGCCTATGTCCAGTTTGTTTGTATTGCATGTTGTATCTTGTGCTAGATCAGCTTGTTATGACCATGCACTCTCAGAGCTGTTAATGAAAAAAAATTGGTATTGCAAGCATCGTTCTGTGCAAGAAAAGAGTCTGTGTGTTGTGATTCAGTTCCTTATCCTGCCAATCTATCATCTCGGGATACTTATTTTCTTTTGTGTTCCAGGCCCTGTTGCTATTACGCCGGCCCGCCGCCTCGTGTGCTGCCTTTCTTCTTGCCAAGGTTCTACCTTTCTCCTTTGACTTTCTGTTGTTTAGCTCATTTCATATACAACATCTTACTTGCTCTAACTGTGTGTTCTGTACGTTGTTTTCTATTTTCATTATTATTTCTTTTCATGCCTGCCATCCTTCTAACTTATTTTGTGCCTAGATTCTGGAAACGACCAAGGACAAGAAACTCAAGCGAAAGATTTCTTCAATCGATCCTGCCCTGTTATTCTAATGAAACATGATAAAGGTTGGTACTAATGGGCAAATCCAGCCTTTTTGTTTCATTTGTCTACTGTTCTTGCTTACTGTATAGGGTGTATCCCAGAATTAAAAAAAATATGCCTCTCGAACCAAAATGTTACAAATGGTGTAAAAAAATAGTCTCTTATAAAAATTTCCCAACGGTTGAGTGGCAGCAACGTGTATGGTAGCAAGTAGATGATGCTGGTGTAGAATGGTTGCAACATTTGAGCAAGTAGCTGGTTTTGGATATTTTGCAACAATAATTAGGAGTTGATGACTGATGTCAGTAATTTTTTCTTAGCTACCAGTTTGAAGGATGTTATCTTGCTTTGCTGTATATCCTAGCCTTTTGTCACTCTGATGTGTATAGTTAATACTAATAATCTCAGAGCAATCTCAAGCTTCTCATTGATCTAGTCTGGACCATGGTTCATATACCTATGGTTGTACTTGCTAATGAGAAATTGATAACTATAACCAGCGTTGTATATTTTTTCACCCTGCATTTTGTAGAGAAGCAGGAGATCTCATCTCACTATCTTGACTGAGCTTGTTTAATTAACAAGGTATCTCTCTCATGCTGTATTTTTTCCCGGTCATCTTTGGAAGTACAGTGTACCTAACCAATGCCATCCTATTCGTATAGGCGGCAGTAACTTTAGAATTTTATGAATGAGAATATTGTTTATATTGTCAGAAGTTCACATCATGTGCCTTCCCTTCAGTTTTCACATAAAACTAATTTTTCTCCCATGTTTAGAATTTATATATAAGTGTTGACCGACTGTTCATGTTCATTGCTTCGGCATTATTTTTTTAAGGAAGTCTTTTAACGGTGTTTGATCAAGCTTATCAGTTAAACACACTAGATGTTATGCATTCTTCCTTTGTTTGCTGGCTATATTTCTTTGGCTGGGTTGGTGTGCAGGGCAATATGGGTGAATTAACAATCAAAAATGAAAAATGGTGCAGGGCTAGGGGCTAGATAGTGGTGAATTAACACACTGTCAGTGAGGAAGTAAAAAAACAGGTTTCGAGCATTTGGGTTGTAGGTTCTGAGGTGTGACCGTTGAGGTGGGGTAGCAAATATAGTTTAGCAGTATTGTATCCTAACTCGGAGAGCATCCATTTAATTGGAAAAATGATCATACCCACAACTCACTTGGCATTTTTCAGTTTGTCAGAAATAACTGAACTTAACAATGTACAGTTAATAACTTTAGACCACAAATGTTGTAAATTTCTCAACACAATCACTAGGAAGAATAGTAAACATCGATGCTACTACAGATATAATGTATGCAGTATGCCTGTGTGTCATCCTATGTCATTTCCTGAACGAGATAATTTATCACATCCTTTTCCGAATCCAGATAAGGCGTGCTGAATCTGTTGAATACAATATTTATTTCAACGATATGTTTATAATGTTTCTAAGTTTATGCTAAACTTTTATATCTTTTATCACTTAATTTTATTTTGTTAATTTAAAGTCACAACTAATATGTTGTGCTAAATCTATACAAATATTTTAAAATAAAGGTGATAGTGCTTTTTATAACACATTTCACATTAAAAACTTAAACTAGAAACCTCTAAAATGTGAGAAAATAAGAAAAAAGGCTACATCTCTCATCAATTTGTGCCACTTGTATGGATATAGTGTATATGCCTCTGTGTATCCATAATTATTTTTGAAGATAACTATTCCGTGTAGAGTATAAGAATATCTTGATAGAGCTTTCTAGATTACGATTATACATAAACAAAAAGAAAAATCTAAAGTACATACAATGTTCAGGATCTTGTCACCAAATCGTTAATGACCATTTTTTTGTTCACTAATCTATTTTTTAGGGTTGTTCGCTAATCCGTTGATCACTCGTGTCTACTCCATCCGTGCTACCAAAATGGAACAACTAAGATGACATTTAGTACAACATATAGGTCGTTCACTAGAGAGAAAATGGTAGAGTTACTAAAGTAGCTAAGATATTTCTCTTTTGGCAGCATTCTTTGTTAACAGCAGAGAAGAAAAGCAATGTCCGATTTGACAGTCGACGACCTTTCATATTCAATGTTATTACTAAGAATTTGCAAGAGCTCACTATATCTGGTACTTATGATAAACTTGACCTGATGCTAGTGACCACCGGCTAGGCATATAAATTTCCTCTATCTTTTGTATGGGCGTTGGAAAAAATTGAGGCCTTATCAGACCATGTTTGATTGCTAACTGATCTTGGTCGTACCCCTTCAAGTAGAAATAAATTCATGAACATTTTTCAAATCATAAAGTTTTTGTCATGATTCATTAACATTTTGTAAAAATCCACGTTCATTCATAAAATTGTAAAGATTTTTTAAAAAAACTTGTGTGAACATATTTTATAACTCGTGAATTTATTTACATTCATGAACATTTTGAAATTTCATGAAACCTTTTAAACTAGAAAAACGGCCGAAACACCGTGGGCCGCTTTCCGCGCCACTCATGCACGTGCGCATATCGTGGGCCGGTGCAGTGAGCGTTTTGGTTCTATATTCCACGCACAAATTCATCACGTTCGGGTCTCCCGGAGCTATTGCTCAAAAAAAAAGTCTCCCGGAGCTGGAGGGAGCCGCACACCTGAAACCCCAGAACCAAAACGACACGCCAGCGGCGACCGCGACCGGCGAAGTCCTGGGCGAGGAAGCGCTGCGCGCGGGCGACTGGCGAGACGGCTGCGGGCGAGCACGGGCGTTCCCGGCCCCGGTCGGGGTAGCTTCGACCTCGAGCGCGAGCAGACCTCGCCTCACAGTGAATCAGCTACAGAGGAGGGTAAGTAAAATCCTCCCTTTGTGAATTTGTACTGAAAGATCGAAGCATAATTTGTACTCCTGTACCAGCGCTCCCTGTTGATTTAAGAATCTGTGAATTGCCCAGCAGGATAGTGGATCGGTTCTGCTTTATTTGCCGTTGAGATTAGCAAGGAGCTCGCCGCTGACCCGCGCGCCTCCTCCACCACGGAGCGAACTCCGGATTGGCGAGGTGAGTGATCCCCTTCCCCCCCTGCCCACAACTCCCGTTTTCTTTTCTTGCACTATCAGATCAAATCCTATGTTTTCTTCTTGTGCTAGCAGTAGTGGACTGAATTTTGTGAGGGGGAGTTGAAGGGTGCAGATGGATCATGCAGAGATTCCGGGAGGGTACGTCAGATTCAGTCTTCTTTAAATTTCTCCCACTGGTTTCATGCAATCAACCTGCACGTGTGTGCTGCTTCGCATTCATGTCCACCTGGATTGTAAATTGTTGTAACTTGTAGCAGCAGTAGAGTAGTAACTGATTGTGGATGCTGATTAATTTCAGAGTCGATACCAGTCCCAGCAACACATCATGTACGGATGGCAAGATGCAGAGGCATTGCCCACCGCCGCCGCTGGCCGCGGATGCCGTATCCAGGGTGCTCGATGACGACGACCTCCTCATTGAGATCATTGTCCGGCTTGGCCTCCCCACCACCCTCGTCCGCGCCATCCTTGTCTGCAAGCGCTGGTTCGGCATCGTCTCCCAAAAGGCCTTTCTCCGCCGCTTCCGCAGCCTCCACCCGCCATGTCTCCTCGGCTTCTATGTCTCCACCAGGATGTCAATTAGCCTCAAGCAGATCTGCCCACACTTCGTCCCGATGCTGCCTCAGACCCCGGAGGTCGTGGCTGCCGCCTGCCGGGCCGAGAGCTACAGCCTGGACGCGTACAAAGAAGATTTCACATGCATCTCTGAGTGCCAGAACGACACCATCATCGCCAGTGGCTTCCAAGGCATGATAAGCTTGTTTGAACTGCACTGGCCGTTGTGCCCTAACAGAGGCGTCATTCACATCCCAATGAGCCCACATCCACATGAACAACTCGGTGACGCTGGAATCGCCGCCGCTCATTTCCTCTTGAAGGATGAAGGTGAGGGTAAGAGCTTGACCTGCATATGGTTCTCAGTGGATTATCTCATAGAGGGAAAGGGAAAAGAATATTCCTTAAAATACAAGGCACACATATATGTGCTGCAAGATGGTCTTTGGCACTGGCGTTCTTCAGCAATGGCACTGCTTCATTCTCCACGATCGAATGGTGTAAAGCCTCTGTTGTCTGGCAATAAGATCTATATGGAGAACTGCACGAGCATTGCCGCATTGGATTTGACAACCTCAAGCTTCTCCTCAATTCCGCTCCCAGAAGGAATGGATCAATATATTTCTAAAGATATGATCTTGTCACGGGCCAATGATTCAGGGTTTTATCTCATACATCTTGAGAAACTTCAGCTTCGCATCTGGCTCCGCGGGGAGGACAGCGGTGGCAGCATCAGAAACTGGTTGCTTTTGGATACCATTTGCTTGTGTGAGATGTTGGATGCTTTGGGGATGTAATATCAAACGTCTGATGGTGAGCAGCTTACTCTTTTAGACACAAACCAAATGGGGGATAATCTCCAGTTTGTATTCCTCAAGATGGGCCGATGTGCGCTTTACCTGGATATTGAGCGCAGGGAGCTGCGTAAAGTGTATGAGGTGACAGATGATCAAACTTTATAACAGATCCATCCTTTTATGATGACATGGCCTCCCACATTCCCTGTGCTCAAGGATGATCCTGCAAGGTTTGTCTTTAGTCTTTCGGTGATTTGTACTTGAGATGACCAAAATTGACAATGTGGATTCTATTAGTATTTTGTTTCTCCTGTGTATTGTATATAATTATTCATGGTTAGGATTCATAGTTACTATTAATATACATCATCATAAAAAAGTGTTTTCTGTTCATGCTACATTACTTTTGTAAGTAGTTCATCTCATCCACCATTGTACTGTTTCGTAGAACCGTTGAATGTGTCAGCCGGTGGTACTATATGATTGATTACATAGGTTATTCTAGGAACTCTAGTTAAGCAACGTTTTAGTGGATAAACTATGAAGGTGAAATATTTCTGTTCTGTAACTTGTCATTTAATCTTTGTGCTGGAACATATATGTATTATATTGACTTGTGGTTGCCACATAATATTTTATTACCATTGTGCCTTCTCTCCTGTGTTTGATTCTGCTGTCTGATGCGTGATGTCCTGATTCCATAATATCATTTTTCTTTGTAATCATAATAGAACTGTCACCTGAAGAACAAGGGCATCATGAAGTTAGTGGCAAGGGCGCCCAGCATCAAGGAGGAGCAGTGAGCATCAAGTCATCTCCTTGTATCGTAGTATGGCGTTGGGCTGCCAAGACCTATTTTCGACACGTTATTGCTACCTTTTTTCTTAGAAATTGATAATTAAAAGGACTCGCAGTGATTCACCTTGGAAATAGTATCTGCAAATTGAAATGGGATTAGTGTTTTTATGTTTATGTAATAATGAATGATAATCACTTCAATAAATCTTACCTTTTCCTTTCATATCTAGCATTTCTTCATTATAAAGAGCTGGTTGGTTATCTCTAGAAGGTTATCAGGGGATCGTTCTCCAGAGATATGTGAGACCATGTGAAGCTTGTAAGATGATTCAACAATTATCTTTTTTACATGTGTAATGGAAGTTTTATTTTCTCAAATCGTCGCTGTTGAAATTATCAGCTCTATACCACAATCGTATAATATGTATGCGATTACGAGCTTCCTACATATTTTGGCATTTTTATTTTTATCTTAATGATACTTGTGCTTAATATATACTGAGCTCATGGAATGCAATAATTGAGCTACGAGTAGTAGCACATGTTAGTGCTTGGTACCTATCCTATCGAGAGGATCCTAGTGAGAGCCAATAGCATCAACTCACCACTATATGTCCAAACACAGAGTACAACTACACTACAATGTATTATTAATGTCACCTGTTGAAATAATTCAGGGGACAATCATCATGTACTAATACATCAAGAATGAGGATAGACGGAAAATAACACAGCTAGAACTTTATTTGTACATTTTGTACCCAGTTAAACCTTCAAACATTCAGCCAAAGAAACAAAGGAAACTTTTTTGAGGATAGTGCACCAAACATCTGCTACATGCCAGCAGGTTTGTCTAACGAAGAAAGCCCCCAACGGATTTGGCTGTGATCAATCAGTTTACTGCCATTTCCCATCTAAAGAAAAATGACCCGCAGGTTAACTTGTTAAATTGCATATCCGCTCTAAAGAAAGATCCGATTCAACATTTCATTAAACCTCGAATCTTCCAATAGTCCGGAGAACTAAAGGTACATTGACAAACAGATTGATGCTTTTGCCATTGCCTTTGGATGTGTCTATGGAAGGTGGGGTTCAGACAGGGTGGGCCGCTTTTGTCATTGCCTTTGGGTGTGCGTGTGGTTGTTGCTGGTGTAAACGAGCGCTTGGTTTGTGCCACCGCCTGTAGTTTTGGATGCCATGGCCTAGGGCCGCCCTGCTCATGATTCAATCATGACAAAACAAAGCAATCCATGTAGATTTGGGGAACTTACAAGAGAACACGTGTTACCAAAATTTATATGGATTCATCGTTATGGTAGTTTTGCTAGTGTCACTGTAGATTATTGTTCCATGCCTTGCATTATTTACAATTAAGTGAGAATGCTCCATAGCATTGATATATGAAATGAGTGATAGTTGGAAGCATAGGTGAGTAGGCTCTTACTGCAGTACTAACCAAAAGTATTACTATTGCCTCGGACTGACCAAGGTTATATATATATCATCAGCCTCAAAAGAAGTTGCATGATCCCCCAGTGCAACATCCACAATGTTCCCATTAAATAAAGAATCATAGAGTAAAGACATAGAGGAGCAATGGGTTAATAGATGTGTGACAATTTACAGGAGATAGCTTTCTCAATGTCTGTGATCTTCAAGTTCCTCTTATCGGACTATTGGGATTCACCGGAAAATCGTACCTTCATGAAATCGGATATAGCTGTAATTATTCCAGTCATATTCGTACATGTAAACATTAATGAAAATGAAGCACAAGGTTAATCCAACACTAAATAAACATTATGAAAAAGTTTTTTGGCAGAAGTAAAGTACAATTAACTTGCCTATAGATGTGTTTTCTTGCCCAACTAGATTAGACAGCAACTCAAAGTTACGCAACGAGTATGCATATCGAGGAAAATCAAGAGGCCTTGATGCTGCATCTCCATGGTCGACCATTTGGTTATTTTAATCATCAAACTCCCATAAGCATGCCTATACATTTCATTTGATGACTAGACAAGGAAATCTCGCATAAGGCAAAGATTTCCCTCCTTGATTTGCTCCATGAATTTGTTTGCATGCAATACTGCCTCTACTTCACCGTACATTTTATATTTAAGTAAACTATAAAAAAAAATATTTGCGAACAAAAATCAACATGGACAGGGGGCATATGCCCCCCTTCCTCGACACACTTCACCACGTTGTATTTATTCAGTAATTATTTGTAGTTGAGTATGTTCTTATCATTATTTGCATTATATAACCACATATAAATGATGTATTAAGACTTTATTTGCCAAGAGCCCGGGGCCCGGGTAATCCACCCGTCATGTAAAAATAGCATCGGTTTTCTTTTGCTTGCGATGAATATGAACATCATTCTCGCAAAAAGGAATCTGGATAAAGAAAGGAGAGCAAAGAGAAAACACACATGAAAGACGTACGCATTGCCATACACAAAATGCATACTGGCAAAAGAAAAACATACAATACCGGTTTACCTTTATTGTTATAAGAATACGGTACAATACACCAGTACAGTACTCCAGTACAATACGCCAGTAACACACCAGTACAATATACCTTATGTAACTTTCTATAGAGGTGTCTTTCAAAGTCATACGCCGGTACAATACACCAGTACAATACGCCATTACACCATGAGGCAACACCACAGCACGCACCAAGTATAATTATTTCGCCTCAATTATTGCAGAGTACTAGTAGCCGCCGCTGCTGGGGCCGAGTAAACCAGGGAACTCGTTGCGGATAGCGGCGAGGCCAAGGCGAGCCACGTCTTGCTCCCATGCCATTGCCTCGGCGGCATGACAACCGGCAAGGCGCGCACGAATGGCGATTGTAGCATCAAGCCGGCGAATCGGCCAGCCCCACTCCCCAGCCATACGGCGAATCTTGGCCGTCTGCACCTTAGCCAAAGCTTTTGTGATTGCCTTGATATGGTCTGTGGCTGTCTGGAGGCTGGTACGCCCAGCGAAGTATCCGGCAAGTTCAGGCACGTCAATGGATCTGCCTATCCCGACACAGTGGCTCTCGGGAGCAGTCGCCAGATACTCCCTCGCCTCCTCGATCATACCCGATTTCACCATCTCGTCGACACGACGGTCATGCTAATCGTTTAACATCGCCTCATCGGCATCGACCGAGAGGAGGCAGCAAGGGTACCGCATCTCCGGCCGATACCCTGCGGCGGTGAATGGGTTTGCCGGCGCGGCATCCAGGCGGCTGGCGAGCAAGCTTTGGATTAGAGAGTTGGACCTGCCTGCCACCACGGGCATCTTCCCGCGGGCCGCGATTGAGTCGGCGATCTCCGCAGCCCGCGAACGAAAAAGGACACGGGAAAGTCATCCGCGTGTGTGCTGATCGTGGACATGAGGTGGTGCGGAACACCCCCTTGTTCATGCTCTGGCACTTTGTTTGTCAGTATGCAAAGACCGGCGTAGACCTGCATTTTGTCGGTGTTAATTACCTCGCCGTTGACATGGCTTGCAATGTCAATGGATAGTTTTGTCTTCCCGGTCCCCGTGGCGCCTATGATCGCCACCATTGCTGGCAGACCTACTGCTCCTCCTTCGAGGGCTTTTGCTCGGGCTTCCTGGCTGTAGGCCTCAAGGGCCAGATTGTTGGGTCGTGTTGTTCCGCGCCTGCCCTCCTGGCCCATATGAGCAACGTTGCGCCTCACCAGCGACGAGGCTTGTCCAGGCTTTGGAATGCTCTTTGCTCCGCCAGTGACCACCGTCATCTTGGAGGTTGACATCGCTTATTCTGATCAGAGATGAGAAAGCAGGCAGCAAAAGACGGTGTCACGGTCACTGTTCAAGTAACACAGAATTATGGCGAGAAGAGAACAAAATTTTGGGCGCGTGCACCAAATCTGAGCACAGAATGTGTGTTTGAGATATCTACTTATCACTAGTGTACTCTGCACCGTCAGCGTGCTCTGCGCGTCTTTATTGAATAAATACAATGTGGTGAAGTGCGTCCAGGAAGGTGGGGGCATATGTCCCCTGTTCATGTTGGTTTTTGTTCGCAAATCATTTTTTGTAGTTTATTTAAAAATATAGATATATTTATGCCCTAGGGCACTGCATGATTTGCTCCTATAAATTTGCTTCGCTTTCCCTCTTGGTCAGACTAGAGATGGATGAAGAATATGAAAACAATATCAAGATGTGATAAGGTCCAGCTATAAGTAAGAGATCCAACTGAATCATCGGCTCGCAAAAATCATATGTGGCGATGACTGATTGAGCTATACATTGGCGACATTGTTTCTTTTGGGAACTGAATCAATTTTAATCTCAACAGTAGGTTGATACTGACATGGCAAGTGCTAAAACAATCAAATATGCAATCATGAGTTATCTCAGGGGCGATTTTCAGGAAACAACAGTGCGTTCGTCAAGTGATACATCTCGAAGATTAAGAACACAAAAATGAACAAACACGTTTCTTTTTGGGTATTATTTATGGTTGAAATGGTTCAGGCATTTTACCGATCCAGCACAACAACAGCACAAACCTGAAGCAACCTATACGGATGCATCGTTCATAGAACAACTAGAAAACAGAGAACCAAATTGAAACAACTGAATTGGCACAAAATCATAGGTAATAACTGGGCAAGAAATCACACTAGAAGCAGAACACCATGTAGATATATCCAGAAGTTCAGTGATCCAATATTCTTGTTCCATTTCGAAAAAGTCCATTTTCTCTGTCTGTAAAAGTACATGTAATGAGATAACTATCGAGTAGAGAAAAACAAGAACAGGTAAGGCAACGCAGAAACACCATCAAGCTACAGTAGAGCAAGCGGCATGAAGGCAACAACGAAGGTATGGAAAACAAATCTATGATGTTTATCTCAGCTCATTCATATGAATGAACAGTGATTGAACAGCAATTCGTATAGATTTAGTGAAGGTTTTGATAAGTCTGGGTAGTGTCAGCTTACACCAGTAGTGGGTTGCAATGGTGTGATCTCCAACCAGCTCTTGTTCCCAGCTCCATCCTTGCACGGTGGAGTCGAAGTGACCATGAATGTAACGGTAGAGGATGGGATTGGGAGCTAGATACAAGCCTACAAACTGGTGTTTATTTTTGTGGAACTGTGAATGTAACAAGGAGAGGGATATGCGGTTTATATATGTATAAAAATACTGTTTGCTCATATTTATTATATAGTTGATGAAGACTATGGGCATAATTTTTGAGGCATGCCTCTTTAATTTTCAACATATTTTGCATAACAATGGTGTACTAGTAAGGTACACGTGCATTGCACGCATGAGATTTCGTAACCAAATTATGAATAAATACCACACTATAGCATGTAAGCTTTGAGTCATATATGCATGATATAGATGTTCATTTAATTCTTATAGTTCATCTCATCCAAAATCAATTAGTTTTATATAAAAAAAATTAAGATTCATAAAATTGTGCATTGTAAAGCATAAACTAAAAACAAAAAGTGACAATTCATTTTAAAAAAAAGATTGGGCAATTAAAATATGGAAGATTCTAAAACAAAGGGGAAGTACTTGTGTTTTGAGGTTTGTGCATTATGCTTAAGTTCAACCAAGGAATCTTCTAGATTGTACATGTGGCAAAATCTGGTGGAACGTAGATAATATCAAACGGCCAGTAGTGCTCGGATTTGCCATCTCTGTACCGTCGGATTGGCTTCATCTAACGACCAACTTTCAAAGTTATTCGTACACTATATAGGGGTATAGATGTATATGACCTTAAAACGGTCAGCGAAAGCTTGCGCTCAGAAATAGGAAATGCTAGCTAAAATCACAAAGGAAACAGGCAACAACACATTTTAGAATGTTCATGAATTTGAAAAATATTTGTGGATTTTAGAATGTCAGCAAAGAAAAACATCTATCCTGAATTGCCTTCATATTTATCCTGGATAATGTTCATGAATTTAATATCTTTTCTGTGGATTTTAGAATGTCAGCAAACCTGAAAACGTTCATGAACTTAAAATAATATTTATGAATTTCTAAATTATTAAAAAATTCTAGAAATTTTTATGAATTTTAAAATAAGATACCAAAATTTAAAAATATTCACAAATTAAAAATCAGTCGCTTTTAGAAAATCTGGCAAATTTTAAAATTGCTTATGAATTTTTAATGTACTAAACTAAAAATGTTCACGAAATTAAAAACTATTCCAATACTTCAAAAGAATCACAAATCTAAAAATATCTACCATTTTGAAATTGTAAAGGCAAAAGGAAGAATAAAAAAGAATGCGGAAGAAACCAACTAATGAGAAAAATAAAATATAAAAGGTAAAGCAGTCTTTAATATATTTTTGATATATAATCAACATTATTGTTATATATATTGAACAATTGTACGGTGAGATTTTTTTCCAAATACAGGCTGAACTTTTTGTATCCGATGAACATTTTTCAAATACGCCCTTAATATCTTTTTTAATATACGTGAAAATTATTGTCATGTATATTGAAAATTTGCTAATATACGATGAACCTTTTAAAATTATAAGATGAATATTTTTAATTTATACTAATCTTTTAATAGAAAATGAACTTTTTTTGTTATGTATAATGAACTTTTTTGTATAACACATAACGATCAATTTCCTAAACTATATTTTTAATAGGTTTTCAAATATCCAGCTCCAAAAAAATGCAGTCTTTTTTTGTGCTTAAAAACGACAAAAATCTGAAGAAGAAAATATAAAAAGCAGCTCGAAGGGAAAAGTGTGCCGGCCAACTAGGCTTGCCTTTAGCGAAGACACCTCTAGTTGACGCACACAGGCATGAACGGGGAGGTTATATGTCTCACTTAAAGAGAGACGACGGTTCGTCTCACTTATCCCAGAGCGGGCCGGCCAGTTAGGTTCTTCCTTTCGACCACCTTTTTTCAGTTTTTTTTCGCTTCATTTCATATTTATTAGTTTTTAAGTTCCATTTATGCATTCAAATATTATAAATAAATAAATTATAACATAACTTTACCTTGAACATTATAAAAAATATTATCCAAGCATTTCAAAAATGTTAAATGTCTCATGTACATGGAAAATATATTTTTAAAAAGTAATGGAAGCATTTGAAGAAAAATATATTAAACAAGTATTTCAAAATGTTAATCAAGCATTTGAAAAATGTTAAATGTGTATAAAAATACTGACCATGTATTATAAAAATATTAATATGTTAAACAAGTACTTCAAATATGTTAGTCAAGCATTTGAAAAATGTTAAATGTGCATAGAAAAATATTGACCGTGTATTATAAAAACAAATAAGTTACACAAGAATTTCAAAATGTTAATCAAGTCTTTGAAAAATGTTAAATGTGTATAGAAATAATTTTGACCTTGTATTAAAAATATGATGAAAATTTTTGATCATGTCTTTAAAAAGTTACTCAACAGTTTTAAAAATTATTGAATAAGTATTTGAAAATGTAAATCAAGCATTTGGAAAATGTTAAACATGTATAGAAAAATTATTGACAATGTTTGAAAATGTTAATCTGGTCACTGAAAATTTGTTAATCAAGCATTTGCAAAATGGTAAATGTGAAAAAAATTTAAAAATGTTAATCTTATATTTGAAAAATGTAAATGAAGCATTTGAAATGTGTATAAAAATATGTTGACCACATATTAAAGAAATTTTAATCTTGTATTGAAAAATGTTAATCAAGCATCTGAAAAATGTTTAAAATATGTATAAAATGTCGACTATGTACGAAAAAACATTACAAATTGTATTTGAAAAATGTTAGTCAAGCAATTGAAAAATGTTTAAATGTGTATAGAAAAAATTAACCTTGTACTTGAAAATGTTAATTAAACATTTGAAAATGTAAAAAATATGTATAAAAAATGCTTATGATGTACTAAAAATGTTAAACCTTTATTTGATAATTTAAAACATGTATTAGAAAAGTTTTCTTGCTGATACAAAATGTAGAATGAAAAGTAAAAGGAACAAAGAGAAATGAAAAACCAAAGAAAACTGAAAAACGAAGGAAAAGAAAGAAAATAGAAAAGAAAAAACAAAGAAAAAGTGCAAATAAAAGAAAATAGAAAACAGGTAAAAAACATTGAAAAAATGAAGAGACGTAATAAATAAATTTTAAAATAACCAAGGAAACCAATAAAAGAATGAAAATAGTGAAAATTAACCAAGAAAAACTGATGAAAAATGAGAAAGGAACAAACAAAACCAAAGAAAACTAAGAAAAAGTCAACGAAAAAAGAGAAAGAAAGAAACCTGTGAACAAGCAAACGAAGTGCAACAGGGAAACTCGATCACAACACCTAGTGTGGAAAAAAAAGCAAATGATAAGTGCCACATGTCATGTGCATGACAGTCCGGACCTAACGTTTTTCTATGGTAATTCGAGTCACGCATGGATGGCAAATCCAACACACGACAAGTTTCTTTCAAAAATAAACTGAAGCATGAAAGTTGCCATGCTTGGCAACTATAGTTGCCATGCTTGGCAACTATAGTTGCCATCCTCGCATGACTAAACTTGCCGTCGAAAATGTTTGCAGTTGCCATGTGCTCGTACCTGACGTGTCGCACTTATCAGGATCCAAAAAGACATAAATGGGTTGGCCCAATAGCTACGTCGCAAGGGAAAACTATTCAATGAGACAGAAGAAACTCTTGCATAATGCGAGATATAGTTGTCGTGGGCGTCAACTAGGAGCTCTCCTAAAACTCTTGAGGCTCCCTCTGGTGCAAAAGCACTCATGCGTCACTCGCATGGGCCGGCCCAGTAATTTCGCCTGACTACTTGCTCGGCCCTACTCGCCTACTTAATCGGCTGGTGGTCTGGTTTTTCCTATTTAATTTGAAAGATTCTGTAAAAAAATGTTCACGAATTTTAAATAATATTTTTGATCTTAAAAAAGTTGTAAATTAGAAAAATGATCACAATCCTAATAAGATGTTCAAAAAAAGTACAAAAACAATTACGGACTAAAACACATTGCAACTTGGAGTAATGAGCTTACCCTCTATCTTATTTTCTATTTTTATATTCAATATACCAAAACCAAAAAAATTGTAAATTCAAAAATTGTTCATGAATTTTAAAAAATATTTATGAATTTTTAAAAAAGCTCATGCAGTTTATAATAGGGTTGAAGAGCTTAAAAACCCATGAATTTATAAATGTAGATGAATTTTAAAAAGATAATTATTGTTGAAAATAGAAAATTCGGCAATGAAACAAAGAAGCCTCGCCCGTAAAACTGATGAGAACCTTCCCAAAAACAACAAGGTCAGTTCTATGTGGACTGGCCCACTTAGAATGATTACTTAAGATCATTTTCTTTGGCCTTTATTCCTTTTTCTGTCACATGTTTTCTTCCATCAGGCCTTCTCGACTTGGCAACCGTGTCGGGAGTGGGGCTCCTTTTTCTTTCCTCACCACTTGATGCATCATCATCAACAACAACAATAGTAACATTTCCAATGAGCTCTTCCTCTTATTAAGAATTTCAAATAACTCCTGGTTCTTCCACTTCTCCTCATTTTCAAGCTCCTTCCAGCAATAATGCAACATGAATGCTTTTCCCTTCTTCTTATTGTCCCCATTCCTCCCTTTTCATTGGATTAAACCTTGAGCAATCATGAGCTACATGCCATAATTGAGAAAATAAGTTAGGCACATATACAGACTAACGAGGAAGCATGATCTACATACTACAATTGACACACCAATTGATGAGTTTAGCAAACAATCACCTAATCATCATTGTTGCAACCACTTGGGTCCATGGGATCGACATTTGACAAGCAAGCCGACCACTTTTAACAATTGACAATCTGTGGATATTGTGGACCATTAGTGGTGGAGAGAAGCGGTCAATCGGCCATAGCCCCTACTGTTGTGTGCATAAAAGGACTATTTGATCCGCATCCAATATGCGTTCATTGGTTGCTCCCTTCCGAAGGTTGCATCAATAGAAAATCTCCCCACACATACTAGAACGTCTTCATCGTTTTAGTAGTTTGCCACTCTTCCCCTAGGAGTTCCATCAAGAAAACCATCCTCCTCCATGTCAAGAAGCTGATCATCATATTGTGTTTCATATTCTTGAGAGACAAAATCTTCATTTGCAACATTTGTATATTGCAAAAAGGTGTCATCATCAACACTACATGCACACAAAATGAATATAGGCACACAAAATATTTATTTCCAACATTTACAATTGCATTCAACACGAGAAACAATGCAAAAAACGAAGAGAAGAATTATTTTTTTTTTACCTTTACGGCATTTTTTGTTGAACATGTGGTGGATGATTGTGGTGGTCGTGACAGATTATGCCGACTCCTCCTCCACAAGCGGTGACGGGACGAAAGCGGAAGGAGGAGGATGCACCACCGCTGCAGTGGCAGCATCCGATGACGTGGCCTTCGCCTTCTTCGTCCATGAAGCAACCAAGGTGGGGTCACGTGGCGGCCTCTTCACGCCGCCTCCTCTTGGCTTGGGTGCGACGACCTTCTTTTGAGGTGTCGCATCCACTACGCCTGCAACGGTTGCTCGTAGGGCGACCATGGTGGCGACGGGTCAAACGACTGGAGGGGGAGTCGACCTTGATGAGGAGAACGGGAGTGGCGGCGGGGTCGACAGTCGCGTCGGAGGAGCGGATCATGGCGGTCCGGTGACCGGAGGGGGGGGGGGGGGATGGGGAGCCGGTTGCACGTAGGAAAGGTCCGGGCGGCGGTTGGGGCTGCCCGCGCCTCACGTTTGGTTTTGCGGCATCAGCCGAAGTGCCATATATTTATTTGCAGCACTTGATGTTGGTTTTTGCCTTTTTGGTCTGCTCAAAAATAATTGGAGCAAAATTTACATCATGGACAGTTATTGAAGCAACATTTTTTATCTCAAATACCCAAAAAAAAACAGGTATGCCCTCCTATTATAGGGCAGCTATTGGACATGCTCTAGCCTAGCATGACTATTTTTCCACACGAACGATCGATCAGCCATGTCGTTGGAGCACCTAGCATTTGAATTCGACAGCCGTTGGATGTGGAGCCCTATGCCCCTGTCTGGTCTCCCGGCCCCACGTGCGTCCCCCAATTCGAAATCGAGATCGCGGGGAGGACAACCGAAGCCAAACAAAAAAAGCGGCCCCCTCCATGCTCCCCACCCCCTCCATTCAAAATCGCACCACCGCTGCTCTCCCCCCACACTCACTCACCCACTCCACTGCCCTCGAGCTCAGCTCCACCACCGCTCGCACATCACAGCAGCTAGGAGGAGGAGGAGGAGGAGGCCGCGATGGGCGAGGCGGTGCTCATCTCCCGCCCCGGCGACGGCTGCGGGGGCGTGGGGGAGCGGAAGGCGGACCAGCAGGAGCGGCAGGGGCAGGTGCTGGAGCTGCTGCTGGCGGCGCTGCGCAAGTCGGTGGCGCTGCCGTGCCAGATGGCGGACGCCGACGACCCGGCGGGCGGCGCGGCGGGCGCGGGCTGGGGGATGGACATCGGCTGGCCCACCGACGTCCGCCACGTCGCGCACGTCACCTTCGACCGCCTCCAGGGCTTCCTCGGCCTCCCCGTCGAGTTCGAGCTCCAGATCCCCTGCCCAGCGCCCAGCGCCAGGTTACTCACCAACCAACTCTGCTCCTTGTTAGATTGCTGCTCGCCTGCTGAGCCGCGCGTGCCCCAGCGAGGATGGGGATTCGGTTCGGATTTCAAATGCGTGTGCTTCCTTTCCGGCCTGCAGCGCCAGCGTCTTCGGGGTGTCGCCGGAGTCGATGCAGTGCGGCTACGACGACAGGGGGAACTCGGTGCCCAAGATCCTCCTGCTCATGCAGGAGCGGCTCTACTCCCAGGATGGCCTCAAGGTAGCACATTGCTCTGTTCCTCTTTGCTAGCTGAAACTTCATCTAATTTGGAGCCGAGCAAATGTGAAGCTGAGTGTGTTCCTTGTTGAAGTCGATGTTGTTCACTGATCTGTGTGGGTGGAATCGATGATGTGTATGCAGGCAGAGGGGATCTTCCGCATCACTCCGGAGAACAGCCAGGAGGAGCATGTCAGGGAGCAGCTGAACAGGGGTGTCGTGCCTGACGACATCGACGTCCACTGCCTCGCTAGCTTGATTAAGGTACTCATTCTTTACTGGGAGCTTCTGGTGCTCATTGTTTTCAGTCTCTGGGATTCATTTTGTGCAAACGAGTCAAATAAATAGGGTTGTGAGATCACAAGTGCAGTCAAATGTGTAGTAAAATGCGGTAGATTACAGGGTTTTATCTTAGTGAACATTTTCCATGGGTAGAGCCATTGGTATGCATTTTATGCCCAAGGGTGTACTGTTGTTCTCCTAACTAACTACCCTTCTGACAGAAAATAATGCTACTCTGATGCTGATGAGATAAGAGTGTAATAAAATTCTTAGTGAACATCCTCCATGGGCAGAGATATTTGTATCTAGTATCTTTTTGCCCAAGAGTGTACTGGTGTACTCCTAATTAACTAGCTTTCTTCTGACAGAAAAAATGCTACTATGATACTGATAAATAATTAACATCAATTTCCTCACACTTTTAGTCTATGTTTTTTCCTTCAAATGCTTCTATGTTTTTTGCATTGTCACACATTTGGCCCTTCTGCCCGGCGAAAGCATAGGGGTTAATTATGTTGTGCAACTTCGGTTCAGGCCTGGTTCAGGGAACTACCGGAAGGCGTGCTTGATAGCCTCTCACCAGAACAAGTCCTGAACTGCAACACGGAGGAACAATGTGTGGAGCTGGTGAGCCATATTCCTGTAACATATGCTGCACTTCTCAGCTGGGTTGTAGAGCTCATGGCCGATGTCGTCGAAGAAGAGGAGTCAAACAAGATGAATGCCCGAAATATCGCCATGGTTTTCGCACCCAATATGACACAGGTACTGATTTGCTTGCCACATTTCCCTTACTTGAAAAACATTTCCTGTTGACACAGCTGCTAACATTGGCGAATGCTTTTCTTGCAATCAGATGTCAGATCCTCTTACTGCTCTGATGCACGCTGTTCAAGTCATGAACTTGCTCAAGACATTGGTTCTGAAAACACTCAGAGAACGTGAGGAGGATGAAGGATCATATTCGACATTTTCGTCATCGCCCACTTTATCCGATGGACTTGATGAGGTGGATCGTGAGCACGATCAAGGTGATGGCAATGACAGTGGGACTGAGAAATATGGCGATGACCGTAGTGAAAGCTCAAAGAGTGTTGACAAGGCCAGCAACCTGATAAAGGACAGCGAACAGCTAATTGGTTCGTCCAGGAGGCACACCTCATTTGAGTTTCGTCTGCCTTGCACCATCGACAACGATGATGATAAATATCCATCGCTTAGCGACATCGAAGAAGGTTTCTTAAGGAGGCTAGAATGGCAGGAAGTGAGCAAAGGAGGTGATGAAGACGACGAAAGAAGCATCTTCTTTACCTCCACCAAAGAGGCAGAGCAGCTGAGCTCCTCTGAAAGCATAAGTGGGTCTTGCAGGGTAAGTGACCAAACAAGTAGCACTGATGATGCAGTTGGTACTAACAACATTGAGCCGACAATGCAAATGGAGCTCAGGACCGAAACTACAAGCGAGAAGGCCACAAATGCCAAAGAAGTGAGCTGATCATGTGCTCATTGCAAGGATGCAGATTTATCTTTGGTTGTCGATCTGTCATCCGTGTAATGTAACGCCTAGCTGTAACTTCCACGCCTGCGTGTCATTCAGTCAACACAGGGTTGAGGAACTTTGTCGCGGTAATATTCTGTTGCTGGAGCTGTGTAATTGATTACCCGTGTGGTTTGATTATGCCGAAATGCCTAGTTTCTGTTTTTGAGCAAGTTGGAGCTGTAGAGGCACAATAACTTGGTTCTAAACTATCCATAACCTTTTGTGTGTATTTTCCCCCTGAACTCTTGCTTCTGATGCAGCCTACTCAAAACAAGTAGTACAACATATGCAAACTCTTGCACCTAAGAGATACATTTAGTTCTAGAGGGAGAGGAAGATTACCTGTACCGCGCGAAACGCCTGTTGTGCAAGCGGTTGTAGATGAACCATTTGATTTGAAGGGCTCAGAATTGTTATATAGACCCATGCAAGCTTCCTACTCGGTCTACAGAAGGTGCTTGTATATATTTCTGTTCAATTTCAGAAAGTAAAACAGTAAAAAGCAGAGAGTGCCCTCTAAAACACGGGTAATTACGCAAGCATAAAAGGTCTCCCTTACATGACTAACTAACAATATACCCAAACAATAGTGTTGTCAAATAGTATGAAGTCCCGTCTTCTTTTGTGTAAGCAGCTGATCATTCATCGTTCTATTGCAGCGCCTGGATTCATACTCTGGGTTTGTATTTTTACTTTCTTTTGAACTTCCATTTTTACTTGGTATATAACCAGCTCGCATCACAGGTAATAAATTGTTTCCTAAAGCAGCATACCACAAATAGAAGGGCTAAGAAAAGGTACTTAAGGGTATCAGGAGATCAACAGAAAAAATATTGTACTAAACGTCTCTGCATTGTCGTATTCTTCTTGACATAATTTGCAGGACAAAAGTTGGAATCCAAGTATCGAACGGTATGCAACTTAAAATACCTAAGATGATATCTGTCCAAAGCATTGTAACAATCTCAAGCTCTTTCACTACATGGAGGTATTTTCAGTACACAGCGGACATCACCAACTATTTCACTAATGAATTCCGCAGAAGAACAAGCATTCGTTTGTACAATGAGTCGTGCAGGATTTTCCCAGTATGATCTACAATACATAGATACAGTGATGTACAAGTTGGTCGTATACCACGAAAATTTGCACGCACCTTGCCACATGAGCATCTTGGATGCTTAAAAATTTCAGTTTCTTTTATTTTGTTTACTTTCTTTTGAATTTACTGTTCATCGGATGTATATGGGCCTAGGCACCGTTTTGAATTATTGTGAGTGAACTGGTCTTCTCTAACCAAAGGATGGCGAGCATTACAACCTTTTCTTACATATAAGTCCTGTAGTTTTTTTCCTCTTTGCTGCACTTTGACGCCTTTTTGTAATGAATGATGTGGGTTGTGATGTAACTTTGCAGAGGTTGGAATGAATGATTTTCTGTCTTTGAGAAAAAAAAAGCTTTCGACCATCTATGGGTGTCGAACTTTATGGTGCAGTTTTATTTCCCCATTGCAACTCTAGAATTCTAACCTTTACATGAGTGTGTCATATGAGCTCGACATCATAGTTTTCTGAAAATTATGGGTGGGAGGCCTAGTTGTGTGCGCTGAAATGTCACTCTTTCATGGTCATATGATTAATTGGAAAATGCCAATTTCGTACCCGTAGCTCTTTCTCTCAAGTCCGATTGTCACCCCCAACTAAAAAAGGTATAATTTCATCCCAACACAAACTATTTTGTAGATCCCTACTAAGTTTTCATATATGAAATTATCGCGTGGATTCTTTTACAAAACAATAACCAAAATACGGCCACACTGAACGAATGATTTTTTTTCAACAATTATCCATGAAAAATAAAAAGGACTAATACAAGAACAAAAATCCTGATGTGCTTTATTTCTTCTTTTTTTTTGCAGGAAGATGTGCTTTATTTCTACAAATAAGTTTCTAAGGAACAAAAGAGGATGGCTGCTGAGAACATATGGAAGTGTGCGGAACAAAATTTGTTGTCATAAACAAATATACCAAACTAATAAAGTAGGTAACCTTGGCGGGAAAAGAAAATTTGTGGAACTGCTAATGTTCTTGCAAACATAATACATATATATATATATAAGAAAAGAAAACTCCTTGGATAAAACAATAATGACTATCATAAAAAAATTGAAAATGGAAATATAGAATGTTAGAACACATGGAAAAATATTTCTAGCAAAGCAATTAGAAAAGTGTGTAAATAAATGATCAAAAAAAATAGGAATCATGCGAATAATTTCTACTCAACATATTTTTGCAGGGAAAATAATTCGGACAAAGCTAAGTTGTTTTCTCAAATTTTTCGGAAAGTTTTTGGCAATTGGGCCGGCCCACAGTTATTGTGCTCTAAGGTCGCCATTTCTGTTCCACAAAAAAAAAATGTCTCAAAAAAAATATTCCTAAAAAAAAGGTCGCCATTTCTCGTCTAGAAAAAAAGTTAGCCATTTCCGAGAGCTCCCATTCGAGACCCCAACCATGTCCTCCCCACCATCGCCGCCGCCGGCGAGACGGCCGCCACCCGCTCGAACCACCATATGCGCTCTTGGCGACGACCTGCTCCGCGAGATCTTCGCCCGCCTCCCCGACCTCCCGAACCTCGCCCGCGCCGCCTTCACCTGCCACACCTTCCTCGGCGCCGTCCGCTCGTCCCCCGGCTTCCGCCGCCGCTTCCGCTCGCACCGCGCGCCGCCCCTCCTCGCGGTCTTCGTCGAGCGCGAGATGGACGCGGTCCCGGTCTACCCACCCCCTTGGCGCCCCTCCGACCCGGGCCTCGCCGGCGCCTTCCGCGACGCCGATTTCCTCCAGACCCGCGGCATGCGCTGCCCTGCCGCCAACGGCCCTGGATGGGAGTTCGACTACAGCTTGAACGGCGAGATCCACATCGCCCACCGGAAGCAGCGGGCCAGCTACAGCCCACTGACTCGGGCCCTGACCCTCTTCCCCGACACCCAGATCCTGTCGGACGGCAGCTACCTTGAGTTCCACACGCTCTCGCACCAGGAGGAACAAGGGCTGCAGCGCGTGGTCTGCGTCCGTCGCGACCGCTCGTGGACGCGGGCGCGCGTCGCCGTGTTCTCATTGCACACCATGGAGTGGCAGATTTTTCCATGGGTGGAAACAAGGGCCCTGGTGCCCGATGACGCCAGCTCCTTCAAACCTGGCAAGGTGGTTGATGGATTCCTGCACTGGACATTGGGGAAGGGAGCCTCCGGTATGCTCGTGCTCAATGCAGCAACATCTCAGTTCCACCTAATGGATGTGCCGCCGCCCTTGAAAGAAGGTTGGAGGATCTTTACTACATTCAAGCTTGGCCAGACCAAGGAAGGGAAGCTCTGTATCGTGCACTTAAATGTCGAGGGCGACATATATGACGAGGAACGCAATCTTTTTGTTTGGTTGTGGGGAACAGATGGTGATGGTGTGGAGAGATGGATGCTGGACAAGTCGTTTCCGTTGCGCAAGATCGTCGAGGCCATCACGTGTTCAATGGTAGTTCATGCTGAAGCAAGAATTTTGGCTGCCATTGATGGCTTTGTGTACCTGTCGATCAAATGCCATGCGTACGCTGAATGTAGTACTTCTCCAGAGTGGATCTTATCATTATGCCTAGAAACAACAGAGGTGCATCAGCTCTATGAGGGCCAGTGTCAGAGTTATGTTTGTGTCCATCCCTATGTCATGTCGTGGCCTCCTTGTTTGGTACACAACAAGGTAAGCCCATGCCTATGTGAAATGTTGTCGGTAAAGTTTCTTCCTACTGGTTTGATCTCTACATTGCATGATGTTATGTTACTACTTTAGAGCACTGAATTACCGTAGTCGTGTTAAATCTGTTACTCCCTCCGTTCCTAAATATATGTCTTTTAGGCGATTCCACTACAAACTACATACAGATGTATATAGACATATTTTAGAGTGTAGATTCACTCATTTTGCTCTATATGTAGTCCATAGTGGAATCTCTAAAAAGACTTATATTTAGGAACGGAGGGATTATCAAACACTTAGTTTCAGATACATGACATGTCTGATTTGTTATCACCATCAGTGTATTTTCATATATTTTTTACTACAAGATTTTGTGCAGATTAAGCACAGGGTTATAAAGCTCTGCACTGCTGATATTTGTGTTTGGAAAATTTGTGCACTTAAGACTCCATGATAACTGCTAACCCCTGCAAGATGGCTATTGTGGAGCATTTTACTTTTGTTGCTTGTGTTAAAGATAAAAGGTCGATCTGTATCATTACAATCTATAGCGTTGCATAAACACTTGAATTCTTATATGTACACTCTTTTTTTTGTTGACAGGATGGTTCAGAAGCTGAAGTTGCTAACTACTGTGTTGCAGATCATGGTCCTGTGGGTAAAGACGAGCCTACTTCTATCCTTATCACAGCATTGCAATCTTTCAAAGAAGCTTTGATTAATAATGATGAGTCAAATATTGCTGAGACACGAGCCTTTTTCTCTGTTGAGGATGAGCAGAGTTCTCTCGTGAGTAAAATCGCCACTTTGGATGCACGATTGACGAGTGCAAGAGATCATATCTTGAGGATAAGTGCTAACTCTGCTCAATGCAAGAAGCCATGTCTTGACGACAAGTGCCGATTCTGCTTTCTGTTACAAAATCACAGTTAGATGGGTGATGAAGTTACAGCTAGGTTAACTTCACATATCTGGAAGGATACTTATCAGTTGAAAGCTCAAGTTATGTTACAAATCTAATAGGATGGAGCAGTTCAGCCTACAATGGGTGATGAATTTTTGATTTTGGTCCTTATGAACTCCGACAGCAGGGCTTCTGCATTGCTGGTTCCCATTAGCAAGCATACAAGCAGCACCCCTGTTGATCTGCAACGGGTGATTGGATTTGTGTGGTGACTACTGACAGGTAAAAAGGAGCAGCTGCATGGTTGTTTCCAGCTCTTGAGGGTGAGTTCAACTTCTCTGTGTGATGATGGAGTGTTACTGTAACCTTTGTTATGTGAACAACACCGCCAGTTTGATGTCGATTGATGGCTTCGTTGTTGACTTGTTGTACAACTACATTTGAACCAGGAGATTGTGTCGCTATGTCGTAGTATTTGTCAAGTTTCACCTACATTAGCTTTGCACCGTGCATTATGGGTGCTCGTTCGTCCAACCTGTGCGTGCGAGAAACTATTGTGTTGCTTAGATTACCAAGGTGCAGTTTGATTTTGCCACGGTAGCTCTAGAATTCAGGCATCAACACCAAAGAGGTTGTGATTACATTAGCTTGAATTCGTTTTTTTTCTTGTGAAAATTATGGGTGTGAGGAGGTTGCAGTCTTCTTGAGGAGATGGCTTACCTGACATCCCTCTCCCCCACCACGCGGACCATGGTCGCCGATCTTCAGCGCCGGCGACACGAGCAGATGCCGATGCGTCGGAGACGGTGGTTGTGGGGCATGTTCGTGTACCACTCGACTCGTCCCGTGTACCGCAACGGACTTTGGACCCTGGGTACTCGGGCCTACACCCGGGACACGTGCCATGGCGGGACCAGGTGATGGGGCGAGCCCGGTCCAGGTGGGGCCGCCGGCTACAGGGCACGTGGCTAGGGTTATAGAGGGATAAATCTCCTCCCCCCCGCATCCCATTCCAGATCTTGACCTCTGTCTCCTCCACTTCTGGGAGGCGCCTAGGGTTTCGACGCCTAGGGTTTCCCCTTTGTTCGGCTAGTGGGAGGGGAAAGCGGGGGGAGACCACAGATCCTTCGCCCAGGTCCCTGCATCTCCACCAAGAGCGAGCTCGCCCGCAACACCCATGGCGGATCGAGGAGCGGAGAACCGCGTCCACCGACTGGATGGCTTCGTGGCGGGCCGGGCCGGCCGGGGTGCCGGTCGCTTCGGCCGGGGCGTTGGACGCGGTGGTGGTGGGGGCGGCCGCAACATGGTGTGGACACGCGACATCGAGGAGGGTGGCCAGGTCTCCACCAACATGGATCATGGACGCTGGCTGTCAGATCGGGCAAGGTGGGAGGCCGCGGCCATGGAGACGCAAAGCGACGGCCGTCGGGTCGAACGGTGGGGCGACAACAACCAAGGCAAGGCGACCGCGGGCGACTCTAGCTAGCGTCCACAACAAGATCTTCGTCTGATGCACGCCCGCAACAAGATCATCGTCAACCGACTCCAGGAAGAAGGAATGCCACCCCACTAGTGGGTGGCGCTGAGTGATGTCTACTACGCAACCTTCTCCTTGTAGACGTTGTTGGGCCTGCAAGTGCGCAGATTTGTAGGACAGTAGAAAATTTCCCTCAAGTGGATGACCTAAGGTTTATCAATCCGTGGGAGGCGTAGGATGAAGATGGTCTCTCTCAAGCAACGCTGCAACCAAATAACAAAGAGTCTCTTGTGTGCCCAACACACCCAATACAATGGTAAATTGTATAGGTGCACTAGTTCGGCGAAGAGATGGTGATACAAGTGCAATATGGACGGTAGATATAGGTTTTTGTAATCTGAAAATATAAAAACAGCAAGGTAACAAGCGGTAAAAGTGAGTGTAAACGGTATTGCAATGATAGGAAACAAGGCCTAGGGTTCATACTTTCACTAGTGCATGTTCTCTCAACAATAATAACATAGATAGATCATATAACAATCCCTCAACATGCAACAAAGAGTCACTCCAAAGCCACTAATAGCGGAGAACAAACGTAGAGATTATGATAGGGTACGAAACCACCTCAAAGTTATTCTTTCCAATCAATCCATTGGGCTATTCCTATAAGTGTCACAAACAGCCCTAGAATTCGTACTAGAATAACACCTTAAGACACAAATCAACCAAAACCCTAATGTCACCTAGATACTCCAATGTCACCTCAAGTATCCGTGGGCATGATTATACGATATGCATCACACAATCTCGGATTCATCTATTCAACCAACACATAGGACCTCAAAGAGTGCCCCAAAGTTTCTACCGGAGAATCACGACGAAAACGTGTGCCAACCCCTATGCATAGGTTCCCGATGTCACGAAACCCGCAAGTTGATCACCAAAACATACATCAAGTGGATCAATAGAATAACCCATTGTCACCACGGTTATCCCACGCAAGACATACATCAAGTGTTCTCAAATCTTTAAAGACTCAATCCGATAACATAACTTCAAAGGGAAACTCAATCCATTACAAGAGAGTAGAGGGGAGAAGAAACATAAGATCCAACTATAATAGCAAAGCTCGCGATACATCAAGATCGTATCACCTCAAGAACACGAGAGAGAGAGATCAAACACATAGCTACTGGTACATACCCTCAGCCCCGAGGGTGAACTACTCCCTCCTCGTCATGGAGAGCGTCGGGATGATGAAGATGGCCCCCGGTGATGTGATCCCCCTCCGGCCGGGTGCCGGAACAGGGTCCCGATTGGTTTTTGGTGGCTCCAGAGGCTTGCGGCGGCGGAACTCCCGATCTAACTTCTGTTCTGGAAGTTTTAGGGTACGACGGTATATATGGGTGAAAGGAGTACATCGGTGGAGCTACGGGGGCCCCACAAGGCAGGGGGGCGCGCCCCCCACCCTCGTGAGCACCTCCCTCATCTCCTGACGTAGGGTCCAAGTCTATCTGGTAGGTTTCCTTCCAAAAATAACTTCTCCAGTTGATTTCGTTCCGTTTTGACTCGCTCGATATTCCTTTTCCTCGAAACACTTGAAATAGGCATAAAACAACAAACTGGCTGGGCCTCCGGTTAATAGGTTAGTCCCAAAATAATATAAAAGTGGATAATAAAGCCCAATATTGCCTAAAACAGTAGATAAAGTAGCATGGAGCAATCAAAATTATAGATACGTTGGAGACGATCAAGCATCCCCAAGCTTAATTCCTGCTCGTCCTCGAGTAGGTAAATGATAAATAAGAATTTTTGATGCGGAGTGATACTTTGGCAATAATTTCAATGTAATTCTTCTTACTCGTGATATGGATATTCAGATCCGAAAGATTCAAGACAAAAGTTCATATTGACACAAAAATAATAATACTTCAAGCATACTAATCAAAGCAATCATGTCTTCTCAAAATAGCATGGCAAAAGAAAGTTCATCCCTACAAAATCATATAGTTAGGCTATGCTACATTTTCGTCACACAAAGTTGTTCCCAACTTCTATACCCCCGATGACAAGCCAAGCAATTGTTTCATACTCAAATAATCTCAAACTTTTTCAACCTTTACGCAATACATGAGCGCGAGCCATGGATATAGCACTTGGGTGGAATAGAATATGATGATGGGATTGTGTGGAGAAGACAAAAAAGGAGAAAGTCTCACATTGACGAGGCTAATCAACGGGCTATGGAGATGCCCATCAATTGATGTCAACATGAGGAGTAGGGATTGCCATGCAACGGATGCACTAGAGCTATAAGTATATGAAAGCTCTACAAAAGGAACTAAGTGGGTGTGCATCCAACTTGCTTGCTCGCGAAGACCTAAGGCACTTTGAGGAAGCCCATCATTGAAATATACAAGCCAAGTTCTATAATGAAAAATTCCCACTAGTATATGAAAATGACAAAATGAGAGACTCTCTATCATGAAGATCTTAGTGCTACTTTGAAGCACAAGTGTGGTAAAAGGATAGTAACATTGTCCCTTCTCTCTTTTTCTCTCATTTTTCTTTTGGGCTTTTTTTTGGCCTTGCTTTTTTTTTCTTCTTTTTCTTCTTTTTTTCTTTTTTTTCTTTTTTTCGTCCGGAGTCTCATCCCGTCATATGGGGGAATCATACTCTCCATCATCCTTTCCTCACTTGGGACAATGCTCTAATGATGATGATCATCACACTATTATATCTCTTACAACTCAACAATTACAACTCGAAACTTAGAAAAAAAATATGACTCTATATGAATGCTTCCGGCGGTGTACCGGGAAGGTGCAATTAATCAAGAGTGACATGTATGGAAAATAATGCATGGTGGCTTTGCCACAAATACGATGTCAACTACATGATCATGCAATGGCAATATGACAAAAGTAATGTATGTCATAATAATGATGATGGAAGTTGCATGGCAATATATCTCGAATGGCTATGGAAATGCCATGATAGGTAGGTATGGTGGCTGTTTTGAGAAAGATATAAGGAGGTTTATGTGTGAAAGAGCGTATCATATCACGGGTTTGATGCACCGTGAAGTTTGCACCAACTCTCAAGGTGAGAAAGGGCAATGCACGGCATCAAGAGGCTAGCAAATGCGGAAAGGTAAAAGTGTGTATAACCCATGGACTCAACATTAGTCAAAAGAACTCATATACTTATTGCAAAAATTTAGAAGCCATCAAAAATCAAGTACTACGCGTTGTTGGGGAACGTTGCAGAAAATTAAAAAATTTCCTACGGTTTCACCAAGATCTATCTATGAGTTCATCTAAGCAAGGAGTCATGGGGGAGAGATTGCATCTACATATCACTTTGTAGATCGCGAGCGGAAGCGTTCAAAAGAACGGGGATGAAGTAGTCGTTCTCGTCGTGATCCTATCACCGGAGATCCTAGCGCCGAACGGACGGCACCTCCGCGTTCAACACACGTACGGAGCGGATGACGTCTCCTCCTTCTTGATCCAGCAAGGGGGAAGGAGAGGTTGAGGAAGATGGCTCCATCAGCAGCACGACGCCGTGGTGTTGGTGGAGAAGCAGCACTCCGGCAGGGCTTCGCCAAGCACGTGACGGAGGATTAGAGGTGTAGCAGGGGAGAGGGAGGCGCCAGAGCTTCAGGGTGCGGCTGCCCCCTCCCCCCTCCCTTTATATAGGCCCCAGGGGCGCCGCCCTGGGGATCCCATCTCCCAAGGGGGGGCGGCCAAGGGGTGGAGTACCCCAAGGCAGTGGGCGCCCCACCCTAGGGTTTCAACCCTAGGCGCAGGGTGGGCCAGGGCGCACCAGCCCACTATGGGCTGGTTCCTCCCACTTCAGCCCATGGGGCCCTCCGGATGGGTGGCCCCACCGATGGACCCCGGGACCCTTCCGGTGGTCCCAGACAATACCGGTGACCCCAAACTTTCCCGATGGCGAAATACCACTTCCTATATATAATTCTTTACCTCCGGACCATTCCAAACTCCTAGTGATGTCCGGATCTCATCCGGACTCAACAACATTCGTATACTGCATACTCATATTCATACAACCCTAGTGTCACCGAACCTTAGTGTGTAGACCCTACGGGTTCGGGAGACACGAGACATGACCGAGACGGCTCTCGTGCAATAACCGGCAGCGGATCTGGATACCCGTGTTGGCTCCTACATGCTCCTCGATGATCTCATCGGATGAACCACGATGTCGAGGATTCAAACAATCCCGTATACAATTCCCTTTGTCAATCGGTATGTTACTTGCCCGAGATTCGATCGTTGGTATCCCAATACCTCGCTCAATCTCGTTACGGCAAGTCACTTTACTCGCATCAGTAATGCATGATCCCATGACCAAACACTTGGTCACTTTGAGCTCATTATGATGATGCACTACCGAGTGGGCCCAGTGATACATCTCCGTAATGCGGAGTGACAAATCCAGCCTCGATCCGTGTCAACCCAAGCAGACACTTTCGGAGATACCGTAGTGCATCTTTATAGTCACCCGATTACGTTGTGACGCTTGGTACACCCAAAGCACTCCTACGGTATCCGGAGTTACACGATCTCATGGTCTAAGGAAAAGATACTTGACATTGGAAAAGCTCTAGCAAAACGAACTACACGATCTTGTGCTATGCTTAGGATTGGGTCTTGTCCATCACATCATTCTCCTAAATGATGTGATCCCGTTGTCAATGACATCCAATGTCCATAGTCAGGAAACCGTGACTATCTGTGGACCAACGAGCTAGTCAACTAGAGGCTCACTAGGTACATGTTGTGGTCTATGTATTCACACGTGTATTACGATTTCCGGATAATACAATTATAGGATGAATAAAAGACAATTATCATGAACAAGGAAATATAATAATAATCCTTTTATTATTGCCTCTAGGGCATATTTCCAACAGTCTCCCACTTGCACTAGAGTCAATAATCTAGTTACACTGTGATGAATCGAACACCCATAGAGTTCTGGTGTTGATCATGTTTTGCCCGCGGAAGAGGTTTAGTCAACGGATCCGCGACATTCAGATCTATATGCACTTTGCAAATTTCTATGTCTCCATCTTGAACATTTTCACGGATGGAGTTGAAGCGACGCTTGATGTGCCTGGTCTTCTTGTGAAACCTGGGCTCCTTGGCAAGTGCAATAGCTCCGGTGTTGTCCGAGAAGAGTTTGATCGGCCCCGCGCATTGGGTATGACTCCTAGGTCGGTGATGAACTCCTTCACCCAAATTGCTTCATGCGCTGCCTCCGAGGCTGCCATGTACTCCGCTTCACATGTAGATCCCGCCACGACGCTCTACTTGCAGCTGCACCAGCCATCGCTCCACCATTCAACATATACACGTATCCGGTTTGTGACTTAGAGTCATCAGATCGTGTCGAAGCTAAGCGCCGACATAACCCTTACTGACGAGCTCTTCGTCACCTCCATAAACGAGAAACATGTCCTTTGTCCTTTTCGGTACTTCAGGATATTCTTGACCGCTGTCCGGTGTTCCTTGACGGGATTACTTTGGTACCTTCCTACCAAACTTACGGCAAGGTTTACATCAGGTCTGGTACACAGCATGGCATACATAATAGATCCTATGGCCGAGGCATAGGGGATGACGCTCATCTCTTCTTTATCTTTTGTCGTGGTCGGGCATTGAGCCGAGCTCAATCTCACACCTTGTAGTACAGGCAAGAACCCTTTCTTGGACTGATCCATTTTGAACTTCTTCAAAATCTTATCAAGGTATGTGCTTTGTGAAAGACCTATGAGGCGTCTCGATCTATCTCTATAGATCTTGATGCCTAATATATAAGCAGCTTCCCCAAGGTCCTTCATTGAAAAACTTTTATTCAAGTAGGCTTTAATGATGTCCAAGAGTTCTATATCATTTCCCATCAAAAGTATGTCATCTACATATAATATGAGAAATGCTACAGAGCTCCCACTCACTTTCTTGTAAACGCAGGCTTCTCCATAAGTCTGCATAAACCCAAACGCTTTGATCATCTCATCAAAGCGAATGTTCCAACTCCGAGATGCTTGCACCAGCCCATAAATGGATCGCTGGAGCTTGCATACTTTGTTAGCATTCTTAGGATCGACAAAACCCTCCGGCTGCATCATATACAGCTCTTCCTTAAGATAACCGTTAAGGAACGCTGTTTTGACGTCCATCTGCCATATCTCATAATCATAGTATGCGGCAATTGCTAACATGATTCGGACGGACTTAAACTTCGCTACGGGAGAGAAAGTCTCATCGTAGTCAATCCCTTGAACTTGCCGATAACCTTTAGCGACAAGTCGAGCTTTATAGATGGTGACATTACCATCCGCGTCCGTCTTTTTCTTAAAGATCCATTTATTTTCTATCGCTCGCCGATCATCGGGCAAGTCTGTCAAAGTCCATACTTTGTTTTCATACATGGATCCTATCTCGGATTGCATGGCTTCGAGCCATTTATTGGAATCTGGGCCCACCATCGCTTCTTCATAGTTCGAAGGTTCACCGTTGTCTAACAACATGATTTCTAGGACAGGGTTGCCGTACCACTCTGGTGCGGAACGTGTCCTAGTGGACCTACGAAGTTCAGTAGGAACTTGATCTGAAGTACCTTGATCATCATCATTAATTTCCCCTTCAGTTGGTGTAGGCATCACAGGAACATTTTCCTGAGCTGCACTACTATCCTATTCAAGAGTAGTACTTCATCGAGTTCTACTTTCCTCCCACTTACTTCTTTCGAGAGAAACTCTTTTTCCAGAAAGGATCCGTTCTTGGCAACAAAGATCTTGCCCTCGGATCTTAAGTAGAAGGTATACCCAATGGTTTCCTTAGGGTATCCTATGAAGACGCATTTTTCCGACTTGGGTTCGAGCTTTTCAGGTTGAAGTTTCTTGACATAAGCATCGCATCCCCAAACTTTTAGAAACGATAGCTTAGGTTTCTTCCCAAACCATAATTCATACGGTGTCATCTCAACGGATTTAGACGGTGCCCTATTTAAAGTGAATGTAGCTGTCTCTAGAGCGTATCCCCAAAATGATAGTGGTAAATCGGTAAGAGACATCATAGATCGCACCATATCCAATAGAGTGCGACACGACGTTCGGACACCTTTATTACGTTGAGGTGTTCCAGCGGCGTGAGTTGTGAAACGATTCCACATTTCCTTAAGTGTGTACCAAATTCGTGACTTAAATATTCTCCTCCACGATCTGATCGTAAGAACTTTATTTTTCGGTCACGTTGATTCTCTACCTCATTCTGAAATTCCTTGAACTTTTCAAAGGTCTCAGACTTGTGTTTCATCAAGTAGACATACCCATATCTACTCAAGTCATCAGTGAGAGTGAGAACATAACGATATCCTCCGCGAGCCTCAACGCTCATTGGACCGCACACATCGGTATGTATGATTTCCAATAAGTTGGTTGCTCGCTCCATTGTCCCGGAGAATGGAGTTTTGGTCATTTTGCCCATGAGGCATGGTTCGCATGTGTCAAATGATTCATAATCGAGAGACTCTAAAAGTCCATCAGAATGGAGCTTCTTCATGCGCTTGACACCAATGTGACCAAGGCGGCATTGCCACAAGTATGTGGGACTATCGTTATCAACTTTACATCTTTTGGTATTCACACTATGAATATGTGTAATATTACGTTCGAGATTCATTAAGAATAAACCATTGACCATCGGATCATGACCATAAAACATATTCCTCATATAAATAGAACAACCATTATTCTCGGATTTAAATGAGTAGCCATCTCGCATTAAACGAGATCACGATACAATGTTCATGCTCAAACTTGGCACTAAATAACAATTATTGAGGTTTAAAACTAATCCCGTAGGTAAATGTAGAGGTAGCGTGCGGCGGCGATCACATCGACCTTGGAACCATTCCCGACGCGATCGTCACCTCGCCCTTCGCCAGTCTCCGTTTATTCCGCAGCTCCTGCTGTGAGTTACAAATATGAGCAACGGCACCGTATCAAATACCGGGAGTTACTACGAGTAATCGGTAAGTACACATCAATTACATGTATATCAAATATACCTTTAGTGTTGCCGGCCTTCTTGTCCGCTAAGTATTTGGGGCAGTTCCGCTTCGGTGGCCCTTCCTTTGCAATAAAAGCACTGTCTCTGGTTTGGGTCCATTCTTTAACTTCTTCCGGCAACTTGCTTACGGGCGCGCAACCTCCTTGCCGTCCTTCTTGAAGTTCTTCTTGCCCTTGCCCTTCTTGAACTTAGTGGTTTTATTGACCATCAACACTTGATGTTCTTTCTTGATTTCAACCTCTGCTGACTTCAAGATTGAGAATACTTCGGAATGGTCTTCACCATCCCCGCATATTGTAGTTCATCACAAAGCTCTTGTAGCTTGGTGGGAGCGATCAAGGATTCTGTCAATGACCGCCTCGTCAGGAAGGTTTATGTCCAGCTAGGACAAGCGGTTGTGCAACCTGACATTTTGAGTATGTGCTCACCGATGTAACTGTTTTCCTCCATCTTACAACTATAGAACTTGTCGGAGACTTCATATCTCTCGACCGGGCATGAGCTTGGAAAACTAGTTTCAGCTCTTGAACATCTCATATGCTCCATGTTGCTCAAAATGCTTTTGAAGCCCGGTTCTAAGCTGTAAAGCATGCCGCTTGAACGAGGGAGTAATCATTAGCACGAGACTGCCAAGCATTCATAATGTCTTGGTTCTGCGGGACGGTGCATCACCTAGCGGTCCTTCTAGGACATATTGTTTCTGGCAGCTATGAGGATGATCCTCGTGTTAGGACCCAGTCCGTATAGTTGCTGCCATCATTTTTCAGCTTGGTTTCTCTAGGAACGCGTTGAAGTTCATGTTGACATGAGCGTTGGCCATTTGATCTACAAGACATATTTGCAAAGGTTTTAGACTAAGTTCATGATAATAAAGTTCATCTAATCAAATTATTTTAATGAACTCCCACTCAGATTAGACATCCCTCTGGTCATCTAAGTGTTACACGATCCGAGTCGACTAGGCCGTGTCTGATCATCACGTGAGACGGACTAGTCATCGTCGGTGAACATCTTCATGTTGATCGTATCTTCCATACGACTCGTGTTCGACCTTTCGGTCTCCGTGTTCCGAGGCCATGTCTGTGAAGGAAATATGCCCTAGAGGCAATAATAAAGTTATTATTTATTTCCTTATATCATGATAAATGTTTATTATTCATGCTAGAATTGTATTAACCGGACACATAATACATGTGTGAATACATAGACAAACAGAGTGTCACTAGTATGCCTCTACTTGACTAGCTCGTTAATCGAAGATGGTTATGTTTCCTAACCATAGACATGAGTTGTCATTTGATTAACGGGATCACATCATTAGGAGAATGATGTGATTGACATGACCCATTCCGTTAGCCTAGCACCTGATCGTTTAGTATATTGTTATTGCTTTCTTCATGACTTATACATGTTCCTGTAACTATGAGATTATGCAACTCCTGTTTACGGAGGAACACTTTGGTGCTACCAAACGTCACAACGAATCGGGTGATTATAAAGGAGTACTACAGGTGTCTCCAAAGGTACATGTTGGGTTGGCGATTTGAGATTAGGTTTTGTCACTCCGATTGTCGGAGAGGTATCTCTGGCCCTCTCGGTAATGCACATCACTATAAGCCTTGCAAGCAATGTAGCTAATGAGTTAGTTACGGAATGATGCATTACATAACGAGTAAAGAGACTTGCCAGTAACGAGATTGAACTAGGTATTGGATACCGACGATCAAATCTCGGGCA
The DNA here is from genome assembly GCA_021605205.1 of Aegilops longissima. NCBI lineage: Eukaryota > Viridiplantae > Streptophyta > Magnoliopsida > Poales > Poaceae > Aegilops > Aegilops longissima. The sequence goes on along the minus strand of CM038677.1, from coordinate 33,394,404 downwards.
AGTAACATACCGATGACAAAGGGAACAACGTATGTTGTTATGCGGTTTGACCGATAAAGATCTTCGTAGAATATGTAGGAGCCAATATGAGCATCCAGGTTCCGCTATTGGTTATTGACCAAGAATAGTTCTAGGTCATGTCTACATAGTTCTCGAACCCGTAGGGTCCGCACGCTTAAGGTTACGATGACAGTTTTATTATGAGTTTATGAGTTTTGATGTATCGAAGGAGTTCGGAGTCCCGGATGAGATCGGGGACATGACGAGGAGTCTCGAAATGGTCGAGACGTAAAGATCGATATATTGGACGACTATATTCGGAGTTCGGAAAGGTTCCGAGTGATTCGGGTATTTTTCGAGTACCGAGAGTTACGGAATTCGCCGGGAGTATATGGGCCTTATTGGGCCATACGGGAATAGAGGAGAAAGGCCGAAGGAAGGAGGCGCGCAGCCCCCCTCTGGTCCGAATTGGACAAGGGGTGTGGCCCCTTTCCTTCCTCCTCTCCCCTCTTTCCCCTCCAACAAGGAAGGAGGAGTCCTACTCCGATGGGAGTAGGACTCCCCTTGGCGCGCCTCCTCCTAGGCGGCCGCCCCTCCCCTTGCTCCTTTATATACGGGGCAGGGGGCACCCCATGACACACAAGTTGATCTACGGATCGTTCCTTAGCCGTGTGCGGTGCCCCCTCCACCATATTCCACTTCGGTCATATCGTCGCGGAGCTTAGGCGAAGCCTCGCGCGCCGGTGAAGTCATATCGTCATGAGCTTAGCGAAGCCTGCGTCGGTGGAGCATCATCATCGCCACCACGCCGTCGTCGGTTGACGGAACTCATCCCCGACGCTTTGCTGGATCGGAGCCCGGGATCGCCATCGAGCTGAACGTGCTGAACTCGGAGGTGCCGTGCGTTCGGTACTTGGATCGGTCGGATCGTGAAGACGTCGACTACATCAACCGCGTTGTTATAACGCTTCCGCTTACGGTCACGAGGGTACGTGGACATACACTCTCCTCTCGTTGCTATGCCATCACCATGATCTTGCGTGTGCGAGGAAATTTTTGAAATTACTACGTTCCCCAACAGTGGTATCGAGCCAGGTTTTATGCGTTGATGTCATATGCACGAGTAGAACACAAGTGAGTTGTGGGCGATATAAGTCATACCGCTTACCAGCATGTCATACTTTGGTTCAGCGGTATTGTGAGATGAAGCGGCCGGACCGACATTACGCAGACGCTTACGCGAGACTGGTTTCACCGCCGAGCACTCGTTGCTTAAAGGTGACCGCGGGTGTCTGTTTCTCTCACTTTAGTTGAACTGAGTGTGGCTACGCCCGGTCCTTGCGAAGGTTAAAACAGCACCAACTTGACAAACTATCGTTGTGGTTTTGATGCGAGGTAAGAATGGTTCTTGCTCAGCCCGTAGCAGCCACGTAAAACTTGCAACAACAAAGTAGAGGACGTCTAACTTGTTTTTGCAGGGCATGTTGTGATGTGATATGTTCAAGACGTGATGCTATATTTTATTGTATGAGATGATCATGTTTTGTAACCGAGTTATCGGCAACTGGCAGGAGCCATATGGTTGTCGCTTTATTGTATGAAATGCAAACGCCATGTAATTGCTTTACTTTATCACTAAGCAAGAGCGATAGTCGTAGAAGCAATAGTTGGCGAGACGACAACGATGCTACGATGGAGATCAAGGTGTCGCGCCGGTGACGATGGTGATCATGACGGTGCTTCGAGATGGAGATCACAAGCACAAGATGATGATGGCCATATCATATCACTTATATTGATTGCATGTGATGTTTATCCTTTATGCATCTTATCTTGCTTTGATTGACGGTAGCATTTTAAGATGATCTCTCACTAAAATTATCAAGAAGTGTTCTCCCCGAGTATGCACCGCAGAAAGTTCTTCGTCTTTGAGACACCACGTGATGATCGGGTGTGATAGGCTCACGCTCAAATACAACGGTGCAAAACAGTTGCGCACGCCGAATACTCAAAGTTAAACTTGACGAGCCTAGCATATAACAGATATGGCCTCGGAACACGGAGACCGAAAGGTCGAGCGTGAATCATATAGTAGATATGATCAACATATTGATGTTCACTCATTGAAACTACTCCATCTCACGTGATGATCGGACATGGTGTAGTTGATATGGATCACATAATCACTTAGAGGATTAGAGGGATGTCTATCTAAGTGGGAGTTCTTAAGTAATATGATTAATTGAACTTTAATTTATCATGAACTTAGTCCTGGTAGTATTTTGCAAAATTATGTTGTAGATCAATAGCTCGCGTTGTTGCTTTCATATGTTTGTTTTGATATGTTCCTAGAGAAATTATGTTGAAAGATGTTAGTAGCAATGATGCGGATTGGATCCGTGATCTGAGGTTTATCCTCATTGCTGCCTGTAAGAATTAAGTCCTTAATGCACCGCTAGGTGACAGACCTATTGCAGGAGCAAATGCAGACGTTATGAACGTTTGGCTAGCTCAATATGATGACTACTTGATAGTTTAGTGCACCATACTTAACGGCTTAGAATCGGGACTTAAAAGACGTTTTGAACGTCATGGACCATATGAGATGTTCCAGGAGTTGAAGTTAATATTTCAAGCAAATACCCGAGTTGAGAGATATGAAGTCTCCAACAAGTTCTATAGCTAAAAGATGGAGGAGAATCGCTCAACTAGTGAGCATGTGCTCAGATTGTGCAGGTACTTCAATCGCTTGAATCAAGTGGGAGTTAATCTTCCGGATAAGATAGTGATTGACAGAATTCTCTAGTCACCATCACCAAGTTAGTAGAACTTCATGATGAACTATAATATGCAAGGGATGACAAAAGTAATTCCCAAGCTCTTCGTGATGCTGAAATCGACGAAGGTAGAAATCAAGAAAAGAGCATCAAGTGTTGATGATTGACAAGACCACTAGTTTCAAGGATAAGGGCAAAGGGAAGAAGGGGAACTTCAAGAAGAACGGCAAGCAAGTTGTTATTCGAGTGAAGAAGCCCAAGTCTGGACCTAAGCACGAGACTAAGTGCTTTTGCTGCAATGGAACTGGTCCTCGAAGCGGAACTACCCCAAGTATTTGGCGGATAAGAAGGATGGCAAAGTGAACAAGAGTATATTTGATATACAGTGTTATTGATGTGTGCCTTACTAGTGTTTATAGTAGCCCTGAGTATTTGATACTTGTTCGGTTGCTAAGATTAGTAACTCGAAACAGGAGTTACAGAATAAACAGAGACTAGTTGAAGGGGAAGTGACGATGAGTGTTGGAATTAGTTCCAAGATTGATATGATCATCATCGCACACTCCCTATACTTTCGGGATTAGTGTTAAACCTAAATAAATATTATTTGGTGTTTGCGTTGAGCATGAATATGATTTGATCATGTTTATTGCAAAACGGTTATTCATTTAAAGTCAAAGAATAATTGTTGTTCTGTTTACATGAATAAAACCTTCAATGGTCATACACCCAATGAAAATGGTTTGTTGGATCTCGATCGTGTGATACACATATTCATAATATTGAAACCAAAAGATGTAAAGTTAATAATGATAATGCAACTTTTTTGTGGCACTGCAGTTTAGGTCATATTGGTGTAAAGCGCATGAAGAAACTCCATACTGATGGGCTTTTGGAATCATTTGATGCTTGCGAACCGTGCCTTTTGGGCAAGATGACTAAAACTCCGTTCTCCGGAACAATTGAACGAGCTACTGACTTGTTGGAAATAATACATACCGATGTATGCGATCCAATGAGTGTTGATGCTCGTGGCAAGTATCATTATTTTCGACCTTCACAGATGATTTGAGCAGATATCGATATCTTCTTGATGAAACATAAGTCTGAAATAGTTGAAAAGTTCAAAGAATTTCAGAGTGAAGTAGAAAATCATCGTAACAAGAAAATAAATTTTCCGCGATCTGATCGTGGAGATGAATATTTGAGTTACGAGTTTGGTCTTCAATTAAAACAAAGTGGAATAGTTTCACAGCTCACGCCACCGGAACACCACAACGTTATGGTGTGTCCGAACGTCAGAAACAGTATTTTATTTTGATATGGTGCGATCAATGATGTCTCTTACCGATTTACCAATATCGTTTTGGGGTTATGCATTAGAGACGGATGCATTCACGTTTAATAGGGCACCATCTAAACCGCTGAGACGACACCGTATGAACTATGGTTTAACAAGAAACCTAAGTTGTCGTTTCTTAAAAGCTTTGAGTTGTGATGCTTATGTGAAAAGTTTTCACCGATAAGCTCGAACCCAAATCGGAGAAGTGTGTCTTCATAGAATACCCAAAGGTAACTATTGGGTACACCTTCTATCACAGATCCGAAGGCAAGTTTTTCGTTGCTAAGATGGATCCTTTCTAGAGAAGAAGTTTCTCTCGAAAGAAGTGAGTGGGAGGAAAGTAGAACTTGATGAGGTAATTGTACCTTCTCCCTTATTGGAAAGTAGTTCATCACAGAAATCAGTTCCAGTGATTCCTACACCAATTAGTGAGGAAGTTAATGATGATGATCATGAAACTTCAGATCAAGTTGCTACCAAACCTCGTAGGTCTTTCAGATTAAGATCCGCACCAGAGTGGTACGGTAATCCTATTCTAGAAATCATGTTACTAGACCATGATAAACCTACGAACTATGAGGAAGCGATGATGAGCCCAGATTCCGCAAAATGGTTTGAGACCATGAAATCTGAGATGGGATCCATGTATGAGAACAAAGTGTGGACTTTGATTGATTTGCCCGATGATCGGCAAGTCATAGAAAATAAATGGATCTTCAAGAGGAAGACGGACGCTGATAGTAGTGTTACTATCTACAAAGCTCGACTTGTCGCAAAAGGTTTTCGACAAGTTCAAGGTGTTGACTACGATGAGAGTTTCTCAACTGTAGCGATGCTTAAGTCTGTCCGAATCATGTTAGCAATTGCCACATTTTATGAAATCTGGCAAATGGATTCTTTAATGGATTTATTAAAGAAGAGTTGTATATGATGCAACCAGAAGGTTTTGTCAATCCTAAAGGAGCTAACAAAATGTGCAAGCTTCAGCGATCCATCTATGGACTGGTGCAAGCATCTCGGAGTTGGAATAAACGCTTTGATAGTGTGATCAAAGCATATGGTTTTATCTGCACTTTTGGAGAAGCCTGTATTTACAAGAAAGTGAGTGGGAGCACTACAGCATTTCGATAAGTATATGTGAATGACATATTGTTGATCGGAAATAATGTAGAATTATTCGCAAAGCATAAAGGAGTATTTGAAAGGAGTTTTTCAAAGAAAGACCTCAAGAAACTACTTACATATTGAGCATCAAGATCTATTGAGATCAAGGCGCTTGATAAGTTTTTCAATAAGTGCATACCTTGTCAAGATTTTGAAGTAGTTCAAAATGGAACAGTCAAAGAAAAGTTCTTGTCGTGTTGCAAAGGTGTGAAATTGAGTAAAGACTCAAATCCCGACCACGGCAGAAAATAGAAAAGAGAATGAAAGTCATTCCCTATACCTCACCATAGGTTCTATAAAGTATGCTATGCTATGTACCAGACCTATTGTATACCTTGCTCTGAATTTGGAAAGGAGTACAATAGTGATCTAGGAGTAGATCATTGGACATTGGTCAAGAACATCCTTAGTGAGGACTAAGGAAATATTTCTCGATTATGGAGGTGATAAAAGAGCCCGTCGTAAAGAGTTACATCGATGCAAGTTTTTACACTCGATCCAGATGACTCTAAGTCTCAATCTGGATACATATTGAAAGTGGGAGCAATTAGCTAGAGTAGCTCCGTGCAAGAGCATTGTAGACATAAAATATTTGCAAAATACATACGGCTCTGAATGTGATGAGACCGTTGACTAAGCTTCTCTCACGAGCAAAACATGATCATACCTTAAGTACTCTTTGGGTGTTAATCACATAGCGATGTGAACTAGATTATTGACTCTAGTAAACCCTTTGGGTGTTGGTCACATGACGATGTGAACTATGGGTGTTAATCACATACAGATGTGAATATTAGTGTTGAATCACATGATGATGTGAACTAGATTATTGACTCTAGTGCAAGTGGGAGACTGAAGGAAATATGCCCTAGAGGCAATAATAAAGTTATTATTTATTTCCTTATATCATGATAAATGTTTATTATTCATGCTAGAATTGTATTAACCGGAAACATAATACATGTGTGAATACATAGACAAACAGAGTGTCACTAGTATGCCTCTACTTGACTAGCTCGTTAATCAAGATGGTTATGTTTCCTAACCATAGACATGAGTTGTCATTTGATTAACGGATCACATCATTAGGAGAATGATGTGATTGACATGACCCATTCCGTTAGCCTAGCACTTGATCGCTTAGTATATTGCTATTGCTTTCTTCATGACTTATACATGTTCCTGTAACTATGAGATTATGCAACTCCCGTTTACGGAGGAACACTTTGGTGCTACCAAACGTCACAACGAATCGGGTGATTATAAAGGAGTACTACAGGTGTCTCCAAAGGTACATGTTGGGTTGGCGATTTGAGATTAGGTTTTGTCACTCCGATTGTCGGAGAGGTATCTCTAGGCCCTCTCGGTAATGCACATCACTATAAGCCTTGCAAGCAATTAGCTAATGAGTTAGTTACAGAATGATGCATTACGTAACGAGTAAAGAGACTTGCCGATGAACGAGATTGAACTAGGTATTGGATACCGACGATCAAATCTCGGGCAAATAACATACCGATGACAAAGGAACAACGATGTTGTTATGCGGTTTGACCGATAAAGATCTTCAGAGAATATGTAGGAGCCAATATGAGCATCCAGGTTCCGCTATTGGTTATTGACCAAGAATAGTTCTAGGTCATGTCTACATAGTTCTCGAACCCGTAGGGTCCGCACGCTTAAGGTTACGGCGATGTTTTATTATGAGTTTATGAGTTTTGTTGTATCGAAGGAGTTCGAGTCCCGGATGAGATCGGGGACATGACGAGGAGTCTCGAAATGGTGGAGACATAAAGATCGATATATTGGACGACTATATTCGGAGTTCGGAAAGGTTCCGAGTGATTCGGTATTTTTCGGAGTACCGAGAGTTACGGAATTCGCCGGGAGTATATGGGCCTTATTGGGCCATACGGGAATAGAGGAGAAAGGCCGAAGGAAGGAGGGCGCAGCCCCCCCTCTGGTCCGAATTGGACAAGGGTGTGGCCCCTTTCCTTCCTCCTCTCCCCTCTTTCCCCTCCAACAAGGAAGGAGGGAGTCCTACTCCCGATGGGAGTAGGACTCCCCTTGGCGCGCCTCCTCCTAGGCCGGCCGCCCTCCCTTGCTCCTTTATATATACAAGGCGGGGGCACCCCATGACACACAAGTTGATCTACGGATCGTTCCTTAGCCGTGTGCGGTGCCCCCTCCACCATATTCCACTTCGGTCATATCGTCATGAGCTTAGGCGAAGCCTGCGCCGGTGAAGTCATATCGTCGCGGAGCTTAGGCGAAGCCTCGCGTCGGTGGAGCATCATCATCGCCACCATGCCGTCGGTTGACGGAACTCATCCCCGACGCTTTGCTGGATCGGAGCCCGGGATCGCCATCGAGCTGAACGTGTGCTGAACTCGGAGGTGCCGTGCGTTCGGTACTTGGATCGGTCGGATCGTGAAGACGCACGACTACATCAACCGCGTTGTTATAACGCTTCGCCACGGTCTCACGAGGGTACGTGGACATACACTCTCCCCTCTCGTTGCTATGCCATCACCATGATCTTGCGTGTGCGTAGGAAATTTTTTGAAATTACTACGTTCCCCAACAGTCTGTACATGCTAGGCTCGTCAAGTTAACCCTAAGTGTTTTGCATGTGTAAAACTGTCTTACACCCGTTGTATGTGAACGTAAGGATCTATCACACCCGATCATCACGTGGTGCTTCAAACGATTTAACTTTAGCAACGGCGCACAGTTAGGGGAGAACACTTCTTGATATTGTTGTAAGGGATCATCTTATTTACTGCCGTCGTTCTAAGTAAACAAGATGCATAAGCATAATAAACATCACATGCAATTATATAGTAGTGACATGATATGGCCAATATCATATAGCTCCATTGATCTCCATCTTCGGGGCTCCATGATCATCTTGTCACCGGCATGACACCATGATCTCCATCATCATGATCTCCATCATTGTGTCTTCATGAAGTTGTCACGCCAACGACTACTTCTACTTCTATGGCTAACGCGTTTAGCAATAAAGTAAAGTAATTTACATGGCATTCTTCAATGACACGCAGGTCATACAAAAATAAAGACAACTCCTATGGCTCCTGCCGGTTGTCATACTCATCGACATGCAAGTCGTGATTCCTATTACAAGAACATGATCTCATACATCACAATATATCATTCATCATTCATCACAACTTCTGGCCATATCACATCACATGACAATTGCTGCAAAAACAAGTTAGACGTCCCTTAATTGTTGTTGCATCTTTTACGTGGCTGCAATTGGGTTCTAGCAAGAACGTTTTCTTACCTACGAATAACCACAACGTGATTTTGTCAACTTCTATTTACCCTTCATAAGGACCATTTTCATCGAATCCGCTCCAACTAAAGTGGGAGAGACAGACACCCGCTAGCCACCTTATGCAACTAGTGCATGTCAGTCGGTGGAACCGGTCTCACGTAAGCGTACGTGTAAGGTTGGTCCGGGCCGCTTCATCCCACAATACCGCTGAAGCAAGATAAGACTAGTAGCGGCAAGCAAGTTGACAAGATCTACGCCCACAACCAAATTGTGTTCTACTCGTGCAATAGAGAACTACGATAGACCTAGCTCATGATGCCTTTGTTAGAACGCTGCAGAAAATTAAAAATTTTCCTACGGTTTCACCAAGATCTATCTATGAGTTCATCTAAACAACGAGTCATGGGAGAGAGATTGCATCTACGTACCACTTTGTAGATCGCGAGCGGAAGCGTTCAAAAGAACGGGGATGAAGTAGTCGTTCTCGCCGTGATCCTATCACCGGAGATCCTAGCGCCGAACAGACGGCACCTCCGCGTTCAACACACGTACGGAGCGGATGACGTCTCCTCCTTCTTGATCCAGCAAGGGGGAAGGAGAGGTTGAGGAAGATGAAGGAAATATGCCCTAGAGGCAATAATAAAGTTATTATTTATTTCCTTATATCATGATAAATGTTTATTATTCATGCTAGAATTGTATTAACCGGAAACATAATACATGTGTGAATACATAGACAAACAGAGTGTCACTAGTATGCCTCTACTTGACTAGCTCGTTAATCAAAGATGGTTATGTTTCCTAACCATAGACATGAGTTGTCATTTGATTAACGGGATCACATCATTAGGAGAATGATCTGATTGACATGACCCATTCCGTTAGCCTAGCACTTGATCGCTTAGTATGTTGCTATTGCTTTCTTCATGACTTATACATGTTCCTGTAACTATGAGATTATGCAACTCCGTTTACGGAGGAACACTTTGGTGCTACCAAACGTCCACAACGAATCGGGTGATTATAAAGGAGTACTACAGGTGTCTCCAAAGGTACTTGTTGGGTTGGCGATTTGAGATTAGGTTTTGTCACTCCGATTGTGGAGAGGTATCTCTAGGCCTTCTCGGTAATACACATCACTTAAGCCTTGCAAGCATTACAACTAATGAGTTAGTTGTGAGATGATGTATTACGGAACGAGTAAAGAGACTTACCGTAACGAGATTGAACTAGGTATTGGATACCGACGATCAAATCTCGGGTAAGTAACATACCGATGACAAAGGGAACAACGATGTCGTTATGCGGTTTGACCGATAAAGATCTTCGTAGAATATGTAGGAACCAATATGGGCATCCAGGTTCCGCTATTGGTTATTGACCGAGAATGGTTCTAGGTCATGTCTACATAGTTCTCGAACCCGTAGGGTCCGCACGCTTAAGGTTTCGATGATGCTTATATTATGAGTTTATGAGTTTTGATGTACCGAAGGAGTTCGGAGTCCCGGATGAGATCGGGGACATGACGAGGAGTCTCGAAATGGTCGAGACGTAAAGATCGATATATTGGACGACTATATTCGAGTTCGGAAAGGTTCCAATGATTCGGTATTTTTCGAGTACGGAGAGTTACGGGAATTCGCCGGGAGAAGTATTGGGCCTTATTGGGCCCTGCGGGAAAGAGAGAGGGCTGCCTAGGGCAGGCTGCGCGCCTCAAGGCCTAGTCCGAATTGGACTAGGGGAGGGGGCCGCACCCCTTCTTCTCTTCCCCTTCCTTCTCTCCTACTCCTACTAGGAAAGGAGGAGTAGGACTCCCCCCTTGATGCGCCCCCTCCTAGGCCGGCCACCTCCTCCCTTGCTCCTTTATATATACAGGCAGGGGGCACCCCATGACACACAAGTTGATCTACGGATCGTTCCTTAGCCGTGCGGTGCCCCCTCCACCATATTCCACTTCGGTCATATCGTCGAGAGCTTAGGCGAAGCCTGCGCCGGAGAAGTCGATCGTCGCGGAGCTTAGGCGAAGCCCCGCGTCGGTGGAGCATCAACATCGCCACCACGCCGTCAGGTTGACGGAACTCATCCCGACACTTTGCTGGATCGGAGTCCGGGGATCGTCATCGAGCTGAACGTGTGCAGAACTCGGAGGTGCCGTACGTTCGGTGCTTGGATCGGTCGGATCGTGAAGACGTACGACTACATCAACCGCGTTGTTATAACGCTTCCGCTTTCGGTCTACGAGGGTACGTGGACGGACACTCTTCCCTCTCGTTGCTATGCCATCACCATGGTCTTGCGTGTTCGTAGGAAATTTTTTGAAATTACTACGTTCCCCAACAGTGGCATCCGAGCCTGGTTTTATGCGTTGATGTCATGTGCACGAGTAGAACACAAGTGAGTTGTGGGCGATACAAGTCATACCGCCTACCAGCATGTCATACTTTGGTTCAGCGGTATTGTGAGATGAAGCGGCCGGACCGACATTACGCAGACGCTTACGCGAGACTGGTTTCACCGCCCGAGCACTCGTTGCTTAAAGGTGACCGCGGGTGTCTCTCTCTCACTTTAGTTGAACCGAGTATGACTACGCCCGGTCCTTGAGAAGGTTAAAACGGAGTCTATTTGACAAACTATCGCTGTGGTTTTGATGCGAGGTAAGAACGGTTCTTGCTCAGCCCGTAGCAGCCACGTAAAACTTGCAACAACAAAGTAGAGGACGCCTAACTTGTTTTTGCAGGCATGTTGTGATATGATGTGGTCAAGACGTGATGCTATATTTTATTGTATGAGATGATCATGTAACCGAAGTTATCGGCAATGGCAGGAGCCATATGGTTGTCGCTTATTGTATGAAATGCAACGCCATGTAATTGCTTTACTTTATCACTAAGAGGTAGCGATAGTCGAGAAGCAATAGTTGGCGAGACGACAACGATGCTACGATGGAGATCAAGGTGTCGCGCGGTGACGATGGTGATCATGACGGTGCTTCGGCGATGGAGATCACAAGCACAAGATGATGATGACCATATCATATCACTTATATTGATTGCATGTGATGTTTATCCTTTATGCATCTTATCTTGCTTTGATTGACGGTAGCATTATAAGATGATCTCTCACTAAAATTATCAAGAAGTGTTCTCCTCGAGTATGCACCGCTGCCAAAGTTCAGTAGTACCCGGACACCACGTGATGATCGGGTGTGATAAGTTCTACGTCCATCTACAACGGGTGCAAAACAGTTGCACACGTGGAATACTCAGGTTAAACTTGACGAGCCTAGCATATAACAGATATGGCCTCGGAACACGGAGACCGAAAGGTCGAACGTGAATCATATAGTAGATATGATCAACATAGTGATGTTCACCATTGAAACTACTCCATCTCACGTGATGATCGGACATGGTTTAGTTGATTTGGATCACGTAATCACTTAGATAACTGGAGAGATGTCTATCTAAGTGGGAGTTCTTAAGTAATATGATTAATTGAACTTTAATTTATCATGAACTTAGTCCTGGTAGTATTTTGCAAATTATGTTGTAGATCAATAACTCGCGTTGTTGCTTCCCTATGTTTGTTGCTTTCATATGTTTATTTTAATATGTTCCTAGAGAAAATTGTATTGAAAAATGTTAGTAGCAATGATGCGGATTAGATCCGTGATCTGAGGTTTATCCTCATTGCTGCGCAGAAGAATTATGTCCTTAATGCACCGCTAGGTGACAGACCTATTGCTGGAGCAGATGAGACGTTATGAACGTTTGGCTAGCTCAATATGAGCGATCTGAGACGTTATGAACGTTTGGCTAGCTCAATATGATGACTACTTGATAGTTTAGTGCACCATGCTTAACGGCTTAGAATCGGGACTTCAAAGACGTTTTGAACGTCATGGACCATATGAGATGTTCCAGAATTGAAGTTAATATTTCAAGCAAATACCCGAGTTGAGAGATATGAAGTCTCCAACAAGTTCTATAGCTAAAAGATGGAGGAGAATCGCTCAACTAGTGAGCATGTGCTCAGATTGTCCGAGTACTTCAATCACTTGAATCAAGTGGGAGTTAATCTTCCGGATAATATAGTGATTGACAGAATTTTCTAGTCACCATCACTAAGTTAGTAGAACTTCGTGATGAACTATAGTATGCAAGGGATGACGAAAAAGATTCTCGAGCTCTTCGCGATGCTAAAATCGGCGAAGGTAGAAATCAAGAAAACATCAAGTGTTGATGGTTGACAAGACTATTAGTCTCAAGGAAAATGGCAAAGGGAAGAAGGGAACTTCAAAAGGAACGGCAAGCAAGTTGTTGCTCGAGTGAAGAAGCCCAAGTCTAGACCTAAGCACGAGACCGAGTACTTTTGCTGCAATGGAACTGGTCCTTTGGAAGCGGAACTACCCTGAATATTTGGTGGATAAGAAGGATGGCAAAGTGAACAAGGTTATATTTGATATACAGAGTTATTGATGTGTACCTTACTAGTGTTTATAGTAGCCCCGAGTATTTGATACTGTTCGGTTGCTAAGATTAGTAACTCAAACAGGAGTTACAGAATAAACAGAGACTAGTTGAAGGGGAAGTGACGATGAGTGTTGGAAGTAGTTCCAAGATTGATATGATCATCATCGCACACTCCCTATACTTTCGGGATTAGTGTAGGAACCTAAATAAGTGTTATTTGGTGTTGAGCATAAATATGATTTGATCATGTTTATTGCAATACGGTTATTCATTTAAGTAAGAGAATAAATTGTTGTTCTGCTTACATGAATAAAACCTTATATGGTTACACACCCAATGAAAATGGTTCATTGGATCTCGATCATAGTGATACACATATTCATAATATTGAAACCAAAAGATGCAAAGTTAATAATGATAGTGCAACTTATTTGTGGCAATCGCCGTTTAGGTCATATTGGTGTAAAGTGCATAAAGAAACTCCATGCGATGGGATTTTGGAATCACTTGATTATGAATCACTTGATGCTTGCGAACCATGCCTTATGGGCAAGATGACTAAAGACTCGTTCTCCGGAACAATGGAGCGAGCAAATGACTTATTGGAAATAATACATACTTGATGTATGCGGTCCGATGAGTGTTAAAGCTCACGGCAAGTATCGTTATTTTCGACCTTCACAAGATGATTTGAGCAGATATGAGTATATCTACTTAATGAAGCACAAGTCCGAAACATTTGAAAAGTTCAAATAATTTCAGAGTGAAGTGGAGAATCATCGTAATAAGAAAATAAAGTTTCTACGATCTGATCGTGGAGGAGAATATTTGAGTTACGAGTTTGGCCTTCATATAAAACAATGTGGAATAGTTTCACAGCTCACGCCACATGGAACACCATAACGTAATGGTGTGTCCGAACGTCATAACCGTACTTTATTTTGATATGGTGCGATCAATGATGTCTCTTACCGATTTACCAATATCGTTTTGGGGTTATGCATTAGAGACAGCTGCATTCACGCTTAATAGGGCACCATCTAAACCGTTGAGATGACACCGTATGAACTATGGTTTAGCATTAACCTAAGCTGTCGTTTCTTAAAGTTTGAGTTGTGATGCTTATGTGAAAAGTTTTCACCGATAAGCTCGAACCCAAATCGAGAAGTGCGTCTTCATAGAATACCCAAAGGTAACTATTGGGTACACCTTCTATCACAGATCCGAAGGCAAGTTTTTCGTTGTTAAGATGGATCCTTTCTAGAGAAGAAGTTTCTCTCGAAAGAAGTGAGTGGGAGGAAAGTAGAACTTGATGAGGTAATTGTACCTTCTCCCTTATTGGAAAGTAGTTCATCACGTAAATCAGTTCCAGTGATTCCTACACCAATTAGTGAGGAAGTTAATGATGATGATCATGAAACTTCGGATCAAGTTGCTACCAAACCTCGTGAGGTCTTCCAGAATAAGATCCGCACTGAGTGGTACGGTAATCGTGTTCGGAAATCATGTTACTAGACCATGATGAACCTACAAACTATGAGGAAGCGATGATGAGCCCAGATTCCGCGAAATGGCTTGAGGCCATGAAATCTGAGATGGGATCCATGTATGAGAACAAAGTATGGACTTTGATGGAGTTGCTCGATGATCGGCAAGCCATGTTATATAAATGGATCTTCAAGAGGAAGGCAGATCTTGATAGTAGTGTTACTATCTACAAAGCTCGACTTGTCGCAAAAAGGGTTTTCGACAAGTTCAAGGTGTTGACTACAATGAGATTTTCTCAATCTGTAGCGATTCTTAAGTCTGTCCGAATCATGTTAGCAATTGCCACATTTTATGAAATCGGCAAATGGATGTCAAAACTACATTCTTTAATGGATTTATTAAAGAAGAGTTGTATATGATGCAACCGAAGTTTTTGTCAATCCTAAAGGAGCTAACAAAATGTGCAAGCTCCAATGATCCATCAATGGACTGGTGCAAGCATCTCGAGTTGGAATATACGCTTTGATGTGTTGATCAAAGCATATGATTTTATCTGAGACTTTTGGAAAGGCCTGTATTTAAAAGAAAGTGAGTGGGAGCACTACAACATTTCGATAAGTATATGTGAATGACATATTGTTGATCGGAAATGATGTAGAATTATTCTGCAAAGCATAAAGGAGTGTTTGAAAGGAGTTTTTCAAAGAAGGACCTCGGTGAAGCTGCTTATATATTGAGCATCAAGATCTATAGAGATAGATCAAGACGCTAGATAAGTTTTTCAATGAATACATACCTTGACAAGATTTTGAAGTAGTTCAAAATGGAACAGTCAAAGAAAGAGTTCTTGCCTGTGTTACAAGGTGTGAGATTGAGTAAGACTCAAAACCCGCCACGGCAGAAGATAGAAAGAGAATGAAAGTCATTCCCTATGCATCAGCCATAGGTTCTATAAAGTATGTCATGTTGTGTACGGATCTATTGCATACCCTACCACTAAGATTGGCAAGGAGTGCAATAGTGATCTAGGAGTAGATCAATGGACAGCGGTCAAAGTTATCCTTAGTAGAATAAGGATATGTTTCTCGATTATGGAAGTGAAAAAAAAGGGGTTCGTCGTAAAGGGTTACGTCGATGCAAGTTTTAACACTAATCTAGATGACTCTGAGTCTCTATCTGGATACATATTGAAAGTGGGAGCAATTAGCTAGAGTAGCTCCGTGCAGAGCATTGTAGACATAGAAATTTGCAAAATACTTACGGCTCTGAATGTGACAGACCCGTTGACTAAAATTATCTCACAAAGCAAAACATGATCACACCTTAGTACTCTTTGGGTGTTAATCACATAGTGATGTGAACTAGATTACTGACTCTAGTAAACCCTTTGGGTGTTGGTCACATGTCGATGTGAACTATGGGTGTTAACCACATATAGATGTGAACTATTGATGTTAAATCACATGGCGATGTGAACTAGATTATTGACTCTAGTGCAAGTGGGAGACTGAAGGAAATATGCCCTAGAGGCAATAATAAAGTTATTATTTATTTCCTTATATCATGATAAATGTTTATTATTCATGCTAGAATTGTATTAACGGAAACATAATACATGTGTGAATACATAGACAAACAGAGTGTCACTAGTATGCCTCTACTTGACTAGCTCGTTAATCAAAGATGGTTATGTTTCTAACCATAGACATGAGTTGTCATTTGATTAACGGGATCACATCATTAGGAGAATGATCTGATTGACATGACCCATTCCGTTAGCCTAGCACTTGATCGCTTAGTATGTTGCTATTGCTTTCTTCATGACTTATACATGTTCTCGTAACTATGAGATTATGCAACTCCGTTTACGGAGGAACACTTTGGTGCTACCAAACGTCACAACGTAATCGGGTGATTATAAAGGAGTACTACAGGTGTCTCCAAAGGTACTTGTTGGGTTGGCGATTTTGAGATTAGGTTTTGTCACTCCGATTGTCGGAGAGGTATCTCTAGGCCTTCTCGGTAATACACATCACTTAAGCCTTGCAAGCATTACAACTAATGAGTTAGTTGTGAGATGATGTATTACGGAACGAGTAAAGAGACTTACCGGTAACGAGATTGAACTAGGTATTGGATACCGACGATCAAATCTCGGGTAAGTAACATACCGATGACAAAGGGAACAACGTATGTCGTTATGCGGTTTGACCGATAAAGATCTTCGTAGAATATGTAGGAACCAATATGGGCATCCAGGTTCCGCTATTGGTTATTGACCGAGAATGGTTCTAGGTCATGTCTACATAGTTCTCGAACCCGTAGGGTCCGCACGCTTAAGGTTTCGATGACAGTTATATTATGAGTTTATGAGTTTTGATGTACCGAAGGAGTTCGGAGTCCCGGATGAGATCGGGGACATGACGAGGAGTCTCGAAATGGTCGAGACGTAAAGATCGATATATTGGACGACTATATTCGAGTTCGGAAAGGTTCGAATGATTCGGTATTTTTGAGTACCGGGAGAGTTACGGAATTCGCCGGGAGAAGTATTGGGCCTTATTGGGCCCTGCGGGAAAGAGAGAGGGGCTGCCTAGGGCAGGCTGCGCGCCCCCCAAGGCCTAGTCCGAATTGGACTAGGGGAGGGGGCCGCACCCCTTCTTCTCTTCCCCTTCCTTCTCTCCTACTCCTACTAGGAAAGGAGGAGTCCTACTCCCGGTGGGAGTAGGACTCCCCCCTTGGTGCGCCCCCTCCTAGGCCGGCCACCTCCTCCCTTGCTCCTTTATATCACAGGCGGGGGCACCCCATGACACACAAGTTGATCTACGGATCGTTCCTTAGCCGTGTCGGTGCCCCCTCCACCATATTCCACTTCGATCATATCGTCAGAGAGCTTAGGCGAAGCCCCTGCGCCGGAGAAGTCGATCGTCGGAGCTTAGGCGAAGCCCTGCGTCGGTGGAGCATCAACATCGTCCCACCACGTCGTCTTGACGGAACTCATCCCGACACTTTGCTGGATCGAGTCCGGGATCGCCATCGAGCTGAACGTGTGCAGAACTCGGAGGTGCCGACGTTCGGTGCTTAGATCGGTCGGATCGTGAAGACGCACGACTACATCAACAGCGTTGTTATAACGCTTCGCTTTCGGTCTATGAGGGTACGTGGGCGGACACTCTTTCCTCTCGTTGCTATGCCATCACCATGGTCTTGCGTGTTCGTAGGAAATTTTTGAAATTACTACGTTCCCCAATGTAAGATGGCTCAAGCAAGAAGACGACGGCGTGGTGTTGGTGGAGAAGCAAGATCTCGGCAGGCTTCGCCAAGCACGTGACGGAGGAGGAGAGGTGTAGCAGGGAGAGGAGGCGCAGAACTTGGTGCGGCTGCCCCTCCCCTCCCTTTATATAGGCCCCAGGGGCGCCGCCCTGGGGATCCCATCTCCCAAGGGGCGGGGCCAAGGGGGTGGAGTACCCCCAAGGCAGTGGGCGCCCCACCCTAGGGTTTCAACCCTAGGCGCAGGGTGGGCAAGGAGGCGCACCAGCCCACTGTGGGCTGGTTCCTCCCCACTTCAGCCCATGGGGCCCTCCGGATGGGTGGCCCCACCGGTGGACCCCGGGACCCTTCCGGTGGTCCCAGACAATACCGGTGACCCAAACTTTCCCGATGGCGAAATACCACTTCCTATATATAATTCTTTACCTCCGGACCATTCCGAAACTCCTCGTGACGTCCGGGGTGTCATCCGGGACTCCGAACAACATTCGGTATACTGCATACTCATATTCATACAACCCTACACTACAAGAATCCTGTTAATTCATGACAGATTTCCCATGACGTTTTCAAAAACTGTCATGGACATCCTGCTATAGCCCTACAAGCCCGCGCAAGCCCGCTAAAGCCCGTGTAACTGCTCCCCATATAAAAAGCTAACCCTAGAACCCTCCTCCTCCTCACCGCTCTCTGCCCTCCTTCGCTTCCCTCTCGATTCTCCTAGCCGCCACCCACCACGCACAACCTCTTTTCCTACCTCCTCCCACAGATCGCCGCCGGCCCTCCCCCTCCCCTCCTCTCCTCCCTCTCACCTCGCATCTCCGACAACTGCCAGATCTGCCGTGCCCACACCCATCCATCCCATTGGCAACCCGCTCTCTCCCCACTCTCTCTCATGAGACCCCTCACGCGCTGTGGGTGCAGCCTGATTCCGGCGACGTCCTCCACCGCAAGACCACGCCACGGGCTGGCCTCGACCCTCCAACCTCCAGCCCGTCTCGATCCGCCGCTCTGGTCTCGGTGTCGCCCATGAACCCAATCTCGTGGCTAGGTTTCGCTGTGGCTTCGCATCCATCGTCGGCGAATCTCCGTGGCTCCTCTCCGTCGCACACCACGCAACTTCGCACCCTATTCGCCTCGTGGATGGGGCCCCCAAGATCGGTGCGCCGCGCCCATTGGTCCGATCTGGCGACCACCGTGCTAGAGGCAGAGTGGCGTGGTCACCAAGGTCAACGACTAGGCGGCTGCGCTGCATGTGCACGGCGGCAAATAGGCAGGTGGGTTTCAATTCCTTCCACGCCCTACTCTTCATTCTCGATTTCCTATGGCTGATTTTCTATACGGGCACTAGATCTGAAATTAGATCATATTGCTTCGATTTTTGTCACGCATGGTTCTTGCTAGCTCCCCCGTTTCTATGGTAACATGCATTGTTAATTGATGTGCCTAGTATTTCACTCATCTTTTCCTATCTTCTGACTTTAGCAGCCGGAGTAATGAAACATCCCATCATATTTCAAGTAGCTGCCGGCCTGCCGTCAGAAAGAAGGCTGCTCTATGCCTCCTACGATTTTATAGCATGTACCCAGATGTTGCGAATATTGATGGACTGGAGTCCGAAAACGTGATATAATTAGCTGCATGTTTCTTTCTGTGATTTTTTATCATAAACGTCTGAATCTCTAGATTGTAGTATGGAATTGTGATGTAAATTATGAAGCATCTACCTGGGGTCTGTCCAAGGAAAATTATATGCTAAGCCGCATTTCATAAGCCACAAATGCATATTATATAATCTCTGATGTGAATACTAAGTAAGAAACAGAATCATATAATTTTCTAAACTAAAATCTGGTGGAGTTGCTATGGTTGGAACATTATGTTTTGTTTTTATTCTGTGTGATTAAACAAAACATGTACTCTCGGTGGTAGTTTTACTCAACGCTTGTGTGTCCCTGGCAGAACACAATATTGTCGTTATCTTCTTTATTAAACTGACTTATGTCACATCCATCATCGACTTTGCTGTGTTGTTCAAAGAAATATGTATACCTGCTGCTCAACTTGGATGCAATTTTTCTGCAGATCCATTTATTTTAAAAATAAATTTGGTTATTATTTCAGGTTAAGGCAATCAGAGCTCTTCAATTCTTCCCTATCGTTAAGGATCCTAAGTGCAAGGCAAGCTTTGTTTGAGGTACTAGTCTTTTTACTACTGTACAACACAGTTGACATAGACAAATGGTTCATGGATTATAATGTTTCTTGTGATTCTGCAGGTTTTACAGCGTATTTTGATGTTCACTGATGTTATTAAAAAATCAGCAAGAATAATGCCTCACTTGCTGTTCTTGTTGAATCTCTTGCTCTAGTGGGTTTATCTTCTTGCTTATGTCCTGGATTTCACTATTACTTGACTCTCTTTCTCTGAATTATTGATACACAACTTGCTGCCTATAGGTGCAGATGTTGAGACCTTCCTACAGTATGTGTGCCTTTCACATGTTTGCTGAGATGTTTCATCACGTCAAAACAAAAAATCTGGCCTGATGCAATTCCATAAGGTGACTTCTTACTATTATGTATATGCGTGCAGTAGTTCAACTTCCATACACTAATTAAGATCACAAAAGAAATAGAAATGCTTCTGATTTGCGCTGAAGATGTTAAATATGAAATTGTTGGAGGATATGTGCTAGGATTTTATACTTAAGCAATGCTTTTTTTTCATGGTGATACCTTTTTTGTTCCCCTATATTGAGCATATATAAAATGCAATCTGTACAAGATGAACAATTGAAAAAAAAGGAACTTCAGACTTTGGCTTGTAACTTAACAACCTTGCATTGCTTCAATACACTACTAGAGTGGCCATCACCCGTTGTTCATGTGTTCTGATTCGGCTTGTATCTTAATAACCCTGAAGTAATTTTTAAGCCATGTATAGACTAAATTTGTAGTTCTTGTGCAAGCCGATGAGGTTTGCTACACATGCGCAAGCCTTGTTCCTACTGTTGTCACCATGTATAAATATATACTAGTTCATTTCATTTCATTATTGTTTCCTGTTATAAATAATAGTACTATGCGAGTATTGTTTACTATTTGTCAGCCCTTTAAGATGTACTTGTAGCATAAACATTAACTTTCATGTCGTTGCTCGTCGACCTAGCTGTCGTAAACTTCAAATGTTCATGTGTCAACAAGTTTACACATCACGGAGGGATATTGTTTGTTAGTGATGCCATTTTGTTGGCCTTTATATGGCCTCAACTACTGCTGCCATTGTACTTGGAGTTCTATGATGTTTGTTTTGTTACTTTGTCATTTGACTTTCATTCACACACTTTTCCTTTGGATTAATTTTAAGTAACCTCATGTCTACTCTTCTTTTATAGTAGATACAATGTTATTCTCATTTGTTGACACTATAAGATTTAGAATTTTGGACAACATGTAATTTATTTTTATATTTTGGACAGCGGGATACTTGGTGCTGGCCAGCACAATCAGCCACGACATGATAGTTGCCATCAAGAGCGCCGACCGCAAGAGCCTGAGTAACAGCCTCAATATTTTATATGTTCTGATGATGTAAAATTGATTGTACTTGTTCCTAAACCTGATGTGTGATATATTTTGTCAATCTATGTTGTAAGTCATCATTTCATAGAGGATTTTGTAAACTATTATGTTGTAGATACATACGGATGGTTGCATGCCAGATAAACTATGTAATGTTTGGAACTTCGCAAATACTTTTTGTTGGACCAACAGGATTTGGGTATCGCATTATGCTAAAAATGTACTGTGTCAAAGTATGGCCAATAGAAATGGGCTCAACCAAATTTAAATTGCACTTTAAATTGTGCCTAAATCCATGACGCCTTTTGTGACGGAAAATAGTATCCATGTAGCCAGCCACGTCACTTGAATTGGTCAATTGAAAATCCGATGTGGCATTAGTCTATGACGGATTTGTTCCGTCACCAAGGTTTGGGCCTGGGCGGGCCTGGGGCAGATCCATGACGGTCAAGAACCGTCAAGGAAAGCAAAATATCAAATTATGACGCGATATACATGACGGATTTCAAATCCGTCAAGGATGGGCACCCATGACAGTTTTTCCTTAATCTATGACGGACAAGATCCGTCATGTATTAACATATTTCTTGTAGTGCTAGCGTCACCGAACCTTAAGTGTGTAGACCCTACGGGTTCGGGAGACACGTAGACATGACCGAGACGGCTCTCGGGCAATAACCAACAGCGGGATCTGGATACCCATGTTGGCTCCCACATGCTCCTCGATGATCTCATCGGATGAACCACGATGTCGAGGATTCAAACAATCCCGTATACAATTCCCTTTGTCAATCGGTATGTTACTTGCCCGAGATTCCATCGTTGGTATCCCAATATCTCGTTCAATCTCGTTACCGGCAAGTCACTTTACTCATACCGTAATGCATGATCCCGTGACCAGACACTTGGTCACTTTGAGCTCATTATGATGATGCACTACCGAGTGGGCCCAGTGATACCTCTCCGTAACACGGAGTGACAAATCCCAGTCTCGATCCGTGTCAACCCAACAGACACTTTCGGAGATACCGTAGTGTACCTTTATAGTCACCCGATTCGTTGTGGACGTTTGGTACACCCAAAGCACTCTTACGGTATCCGGGAGTTACACGATCTCATGGTCTAAGGAAGAGATACTTGACATTGGAAAAAGCTCTAGCAAAACGAACTACACGATCTTGTGCTATGCTTAGGATTGGGTCTTGTCCATCACATCATTCTCCTAAATGATGTGATCCCGTTGTCAATGACATCCAATGTCCATAGTCAGGAAACCGTGACTATCTGTTGACCAACGAGCTAGTCAACTAGAGGCTCACTAGGGACATGTTGTGGTCTATGTATTCACACGTGTATTACGATTTCCGAATAATACAATTATAGCATGAATAAAAGACAATTATCATGAACAAGGAAATATAATAATAATGCTTTTATTATTGCCTCTAGGGCATATTTCCAACACGCGCATGCTCCTAGGGGGATAGATTGGTAGGAAAAGACCATCGCTCGTCCCCGACAGCCACTCATAAGGATGCACAAGCCAGGTACACTTCATGTTTCAAATTTGTTACACAAATTTAACCATATGTGCATGCTACGAGACTTGCAAACTTCAACACAAGTATTTCTCAAATTCACAATTATCAACTAGCACGACTTTGATATTATCACCTCCATATCTCAAAACAATTATCAAGCATCAAACTTATCTTAGTATTTAATTCATTCAAAAAGAAAGTTTCACATATCTTGAACACTAAGTATATTAACATTAAACAAATTACCATGCTATTAACGACTCTCAAAATAATCTAAGTGAAGCACTAGAGCAAATGACAAACTACTCCGAAAGATATAAGTGAAGATCAATGAGTAGTCGGATAATTACGCAACTATGTGAAGACTCTCCCATTTAATAAGTTCAGATCTTGGTATTGTATTCAAACAGCAATCAAAGCTAAATAAAACTACATTGCAAGGATAGCACAACTCATGTGAAGAAGCAAAAACTTAGGCTCAACCAATACTAACCGATAGTTATTGAAGAAGAAAGGTGGGATGCCTACCGGGGCATCCCCAAGCTTAGATGCTTGAGACTTCTTGAAATATTTTCTTGGGGTGCCTTGGGCATCCCCAAGCTTGAACTTTTGTGTCTCCTTAATTCCTCTCATATCATGGTTTCTCTCTTTATCAAAAGCTTCATTCACAACAAACTCAACAAGAACTCGTGAGATAGGTTAGTATAAACCAATGCAAAACCTTATCATTTTCTACTGTAACAAATCACTAACATTATTATTCAACATTGAATACTAAATGCCTCTGCATATTTAATACTCCTATCCTCAAATAGAATCATTAAACAAGCAAACATATGTAAACAATGCAAACATAACAGCAATCTGCCAAAACAGTACAGTTTGTAAAGAATGCAAGAGTATCAATACTTCCCTAACTCCAAAAATTATGAACTAAAATTCCCACTATAATAAATTTATCAGAGTTCAATATGCAAAAAGATTCATCATTATACCACTCTCTGACTTTTCTAAGGAATTTTTGCAACAGCGGTAAACTTTCTGTTTTCAAACAGCAACATGCATACTTGCAAAATAAGCATGGCAAAGGCTATCCTTGACATTTTTATTGAAACTAGAGATGAAAAACACTAATATAAATAACAGAAATCAAATACTAACAAAATAAAATGATGCTCCAAGCAAAACACATATCATGTGGTGAATAAAAATATAGCTCCAAGTTACCGATGAACGAAGATGAAAGAGGGGATGCCATCCGGGGCATCCCCAAGCTTAGGCTCTTGGTTGTCCTTGAATATTACCTTGGGGTGCCTTGGGCATCCCCAAGCTTAGGCTCTTGCCACTCCTTATTCCATAGTCCATCGAATCTTTACCCAAAACTTGAAAACTTCACAACACAAAACTTAACAGAAAACTCGTAAGCTCCGTTAGCGAAAGAAAACAAAACACCACTTCAAGGTACTGTAATGAACTCATTCTTTATTTATATTGGTGATAAACCTACTGTATTCCAACTTTTCTATGGATTATAAACTATTTTACTAGCCATAGATTCATCAAAATAAGCAAACAACACACGAAAAACAGAATCTGTCAAAAACAGAACAGTCTGTAGTAATCTATAACTAACGCAAACTTATGGAACTCCAAAAATTCTAAAATAAATTGGTGGACCTGAGGAATTTGTCTAGTAATCATCTGCAAAAAGAATCAACTAAATAGCACTCTCCAGTAAAACGTTATAGCTAATCTCGTGAGCGCTAAAGTTTCTATTTTTTACAGCATGATCATAAAGACTTCACCCAAGTCTTCCCGAAGGTTCTACTTGGCACAAACACTAATTAAAACATGAAAACACATCTAACCAGAGGCTAGATGGATTATTTATTACTAAACAGAACCAAAAAGCAAGAAACTAAAATAAAATTGGGTTGCCTCCCAACAAGCGCTATCGTTTAACGCCCCTAGCTAGGCATGATGATTTTAATGATGCTCGCATAAAAGATAGGAATTGAAACATAAAGAGAGCATCATGAAGAATATGGCTAGAAAATTTAAGCCTAACCCACTTCCTATGCATAGGGATTTTGTGAGCAAACAACTTATGGAAACAATAATCAACTTGCATATGAAGGTAAAACAAGCATAACATCAAGATTTTAAGCACATAGAGAGGAAACTTGATATTATTGCAATTCCTACAAGCATATGTTCCTCCCTCATAATAATTTTCAGTAGCATCATGAATGAATTCAACAATATAACCAGCACCTAAAACATTCTTTTCATGATCTACTAGCATAGAAATTTTATTACTCTCCACATAAGCAAAATTCTTCTCATTCGGAATAGTAGTGGGAGCAAACTCAACAAAATAACTATCATATGATTGAGAATTAAGATCAAGATGACAAGTTTCATGGTTATCATTATTCTTTAAAGCATACGTGTCATCGCAATAATCATCATAGATAGGAGGCATGCTTTCATCATAGTAAATTTGCTCATCAAAGCTTGGGGAACAAAAAATATCATCTTCATCAAACATAGCTTCCACAAGCTTGTGGCTTTGCATATCATTAGCATCATGGATATTCAAGGAATTCATACTAACAACATTGCAATCATGCTCATCATTCAAAGATTTTGTGCCAAACATTTTATAGATTTCTTCTCCTAGCACTTGAGCACAATTTTCCTTTCCATCATACTCACGAAAGATATTAAAAAGGTGAAGCGTATGAGACAAACTCAATTCCCTTTTTTTGGTAGTTTTCTTTTATAAACTAAACTAGTGCTAAAACAAGAAACAAAAAGATTCGATTGCAAGATCTAAAGATATACCTTCACTTACCTAGCCTCCCCGGCAACGGCGCCAGAAAAGAGCTTGATGTCTACTACGCAACCTTCTCCTTGTAGACGTTGTTGGGCCTGCAAGTGCACAGGTTTGTAGGACAGTAGAAAATTTCCCTCAAGTGGATGACCTAAGGTTTATCAATCCATGGGAGGCGTAGGATGAAGATGGTCTCTCTCAAGCAACCCTGCAACCAAATAACAAAGAGTCTCTTCTGTCCCCAACACACCCAATACAATGGTAAATTGTATAGGTGCACTAGTTCGGCGAAGAGATGGTGATACAAGTGCAATATGGACGGTAGATATAGGTTTTTGTAATCTGAAAATATAAAAACAGCAAGGTAACAAGCGGTAAAAGTGAGCGTAAACGGTATTGCAATGATAGGAAACAAGGCCTAGGGTTCATACTTTCACTAGTGCAAGTTCTCTCAACAATAATAACATAGATAGATCATATAACAATCCCTCAACATGCAACAAAGAGTCACTCCAAAGCCACTAATAGCGGAGAACAAACGTAGAGATTATGGTAGGGTACGAAACCACCTCAAAGTTATTCTTTCCAATCAATCCATTGGGCTATTCCTATAAGTGTCACAAACAGCCCTAGAGTTCGTACTAGAATAACACCTTAAGACACAAATCAACCAAAACCCTAATGTCACCTAGATACTCCAATGTCACCTCAAGTATCCGTGGGCATGATTATACGATATGCATCACACAATCTCAGATTCATCTATTCAACCAACACATAGGACCTCAAAGAGTGCCCCAAAGTTTCTACCGGAGAATCACGACGAAAACGTGTGCCAACCCCTATGCATAGGTTCCCAATGTCACGAAACCCGCAAGTTGATCACCAAAACATACATCAAGTGGATCAATAGAATAACCCATTGTCACCACGGTTATCCCACGCAAGACATACATCAAGTGTTCTCAAATCTTTAAAGACTCAATCCGATAACATAACTTCAAAGGGGAAACTCAATCCATTACAAGAGAGTAGAGGGGGAGAAGAAACATAAGATCCAACTATAATAGCAAAGCTCGCGATACATCAAGATCGTATCACCTCAAGAACACGAGAGAGAGAGAGAGAGAGAGAGAGAGAGAGAGAGAGAGAGAGAGATCAAACACATAGCTACTTGTACATACCCTCAGCCCCGAGGGTGAACTACTCCCTCCTCGTCATGGAGAGCGTCGGGATGATGAAGATGGCCACCGGTGATGGGATCCCCCTCCGGCAGGGTGCCGGAATAGGGTCCCAATTGGTTTTTGGTGGCTACAGAGGCTTGCGACGGCGGAACTCCCGATCTAACTTCTGTTCTGGAAGTTTTAGGGTACGACGGTATATATGGGTGAAAGGAGTACATCTGTGGAGCTACGGGGGCCCCACGAGGCAGGGGGGGCGCCCCCCACCCTTGTGAGCACCTCCCTCATATCCTGACGTAGGGTCCAAGTCTATCTGGTAGGTTTCCTTCCAAAAATAACTTCTCTAGTTGATTTCGTTACTTTTTGACCCCGTCTGATATTCCTTTTCCTCGAAACACTGAAATAGGCATAAAACAGCAAATCTGAGCTGGGCCTCCGGTTAATAGGTTAGTCCCAAAAATAATATAAAAGTGGATAATAAAGCCCAATATTGCCTAAAACAGTAGATAAAGTAGCATGGAGCAATCAAAAATTATAGATACGTTGGAGACGTATCACTGAGGTTTGCGCTACTTGCAAAGAACCAGGACATATCCCCATGTGATGTCCTCGTGTTGTTTGATGGTACTGTTAGCGCAAACCTCAGCACCACCCACTAGTGGGGTGGCATTCCTTCTTCCTGGAGTCGGTTGACGATGATGTGTGGATTTGCGCTACTTGCAAAGAACCAGGGCATATCCCCATGTGCTGTCCTCGTGGCGTTCCAATCTGCAATACTTTTCTTCCTTGGGAATGTGTGGCTCCTATATGTGGATTTCAAGCTAAGGGAAAAGGATTTTTCTATATCCATGTTTCTAGTACACCTAAACAGAGCACTGATAGGAACAGATACATTGTGATCACTGTGATTGAGGGGCAGGCTAGTGGCAGACAGTTAGAGAGTTTTTTTAATTCCTACATTAACACAAACTTGAAATGCTCGGCTAGATTGATTGGGCTTAATACTTTTGTCATGAGATTTCCTTCACCCAGGGATGTTGACAAGGCTTGTTTTGCTGAAACTATGAACATTAAAAGTTGCGGGGCTGTGGCGAGTCTTAAAAAATGGTCTGAATCTGTGGGTGCCAAGGGTATACTTAGCATTGCTTGGGTCAATGTTAGCAACATCCCTTTGGATATAAGACATGAAAAAATTGCATATGTCGGATCTTAGGTGGGTGTCACATTAGACATTGATAAATCTATTATCAACATACCCGAGTCGGTCAGAATCAAACTGGGTTGTAGAGATGCTGAGGATATCCCAACTAAGGCTGAGGGGGTGCTGGGAGATCACTTTTATGGTTTCTTCTTTTTAGTGGACAAAATCCTTGTAAAAAATCCCCCAAAAGAAAAAGTGATTGTATCACAGGAGGCTGACAAGGGGGTGTCACCCAAGAGAGCCAAAATCACGGGAAACACACAAAATGATGGGCAGGGGGTTCCTCTTCCATTTTGGGGAATTTCTCTGCTCCACCCAACTCAGCTGGGAGGGGAGTGAATATGTCTGCAGTATCAGAAACCTTGGAAGAGGAGAGTGAGACTGATAAATTACAAAGGGGCAATGAGGAGAGCCTCTCTGAGGAGGAAAGTGAGGAGATTGATAATGAGCTGCTTATTGATACTATAGTTGCTGAAAATAGAAAAGATCAGTTGGAAGGAGTGGGGTCCCCTAAACTCTGGCATATGAAAAGATTGTGGTGAATTTTGTGCAGATCACACCCAGTGTTCCATTTATCAGAAAGACTACATCCTATCTGGATGCTGTGTTGGGACAGCCTTTGGTCACTGAACTATTTCATGATGATGTAACATGCCAACAAGTACCTTCAGTACTTTGTACAATCTCCTAATACTTCTGGGAAGGAGAATGTGGAGGTTATTCCTACTCCACCTATGGTGGAAGAAGTGCAGATCAGGCTGAGCCAAAGGACAGCTGTGGTAACATTGAACATTTGGGAATTCGGGCTGAAAAAATGACTAAGAAGAGAAATCTTCAAGGTAATGAAAAACCCCTAATTTCAACTCTTTTGAGATTCTTTCCAACTTAGAAATTGTAGCTATTGCTTCGATGATGGGGGTTGATATTCCTCACAACAATTTTACTGTTATTGATGTGATTAGGGAACTAGAAAAATCTAGAGCTAATATAGCTGAGAAAAGCGAGAAGGTAGAGAAACAACAGGATAAAATGTTGTTTATTACTAATGCTGATGGGGATAAATCCCCCTTAAATACATATTGGATGAGGGATGGTGAAATTGATGATGATGAGTTTATTATTGTTAGATCTAGAAGGAAGGAAAAAAAAAAGAAGGTAAATGTAGTAATTTCCAAACCTGTGACTAGAAGTCCGAAAAAACGTGTCGCTCCCAAGTGTTTTTTGTTTTTTGAGAATGCTCCCGAGTGTTATTGAAACATATGCGGGCACAAGCCCATTTTGCACTTCAGGCCCAGATCAACTTCGGATCCCGTGGCTGGACAATAGCGGCCCACTCAACGCCCCCACCTATATAATCAGCTCCACACATTTCCGCCGCACCCTCTTCGCCCAAAACCCTACCCCTCGAGCAACCGCGCCGCCGCCGCCGCCGCCGCCGCTCCCCCAGTGTTCGGGTTGCTCGCCGCCGGCGAGCTCGTGCCGCGACTCCACCATGAAGGTACGCGCCCCTCCTCTCCTCCCGATGCGCGCATATCTGACCTGAGACCGCGCTCTCCTCACCTCCCGACGCGCGCTGATGTGATCTGTGCCTGTGCGATGCCTGATTCTTGTGGTTTTTTTGGTCGTTTCAGTTGAACATCGCGAACCCCACCACGGGGTGCCAGAAGAAGGTCGAGATCGATGACGACCAGAAGCTGTGAGTGTGTTTTCTCGTCTCCACGTTCGCCCTTTAGATCTGCGTCGTGGAATCACCATGCTTGATTGCTATTGGGACTTCGGTGGGCTCGTGAATGCTGTAGTCTTGTGCATCTAGTCCTGTTACTTTGCTGAATTGGGTGGCGTGGAACCATTATTTATGATTGTGTGTTAATAGGACGCTCTTATAAGTGTTATGGTGCGATTAGAATCATGTTGAAGCTTTTGATGTTGGAGTGGACTGGAATTAAAGTTCTTTGAGGGCTATTGACAGTCTTCTTATAACAGTAATACTGCATCAAGGATGTTTGCTATATTTTCATGTTCAAATGTGGTTTCAAATTGCATTGAGCACACTATGTTTATTTTCTTACTTTGAGCTGCAGATAAATGTATATTAAGATTGTTTACTCTTAAATTGTATATATGCATTAGACTTAGCAAGCGCACAGCAATATTAGATGGCTAAGCATATCCAACCCCTCCCACATTCTTAACAAGCTGATTAACAGTGAGTGGCTTAAAATATCTTGTGATGCTCAGTCCTTTAGTTTTTGAAGAAACATGGGAAACAATGAACCCTGTGGTGACATGAACAAGGTTGAACTGTTTTTCAACTGCTTAAAAAATATGACAGATGATGCCATGGCATAATGAAATTAGCTGTTTTAAATATTCTGTGCACAATGTGATAAAACAAAGTAGTTTACTTATGAAATCACCATAAGCAGTCTTTTAGTGGGTGGCTAATGATCAGTATATTAATGTATGTTGATTGACATAATATTCCCGTTGGAGTTTCCATTTTTTTCGTTTGGTTATATCTAACATTTTGGTATGAACTACAGGCGCAACCTTTATGACAAGAGAATCTCCCAGGAGGTAGTTGGTGATCTTCTGGGTGAGGTAATCTACTAGTAACTTCTTTCATGATAAATAACCCTTCCGGATGTTTTGATAGTTTGATCAAAGATATCTGTCATTTCCTGTATTTTCAGGAATTCAAGGGTTACATCTTCAAGATCATGGGTGGCTGCGATAAGCAGGGTTTCCCGATGAAGCAAGGAGTGCTAACTTCTGGGCGTGTCCGCCTTCTGCTTCACAGGGGTATAACTTTATTTCCATTGTACTTCTTATTACTTACATTTTCCCTCTTGGATTGGAATCTTACCCACATCTCTTTTGCGTCAATTCTGCAGGCACACCTTGCTTCCGTGGTTTTGGCAGGCGTAATGGTGAGCGCAGGCGGAAATCCGTCCGTGGTTGCATTGTCAGCCAAGACCTATCTGTTATCAACTTGGTGATTGTCAAGAAGGGTGAGAATGATCTGCCAGGCCTTACCGACACTGAGAAGCCCAGGATGAGGGGACCCAAGAGGGCCTCCAAGATCAAGAAGCTCTTCAACCTTGGCAAGGATGATGATGTCCGCAGCTATGTCAACACATACCGCAGGACCTTCCTTAACAAGAAGGGTGAGCTTTCAACTGTTTTAGCTTACTGCATTAGCAATGTTCTTGTTCCATCGTCGATCCTGATGGTGTTATATTCCCCTCTTCCACTTTTCTTAAGGAAAATTATCATACTGCGTATCTAAGCAGATTTGTGTGTCTTGTTTACTTCTTTCTTACCTAGACCATATTGTTTGTTATTTCCAGGCAAGAAGGTGAGCAAGGCTCCCAAGATCCAGCGTCTTGTGACTCCCTTGACCCTCCAGAGGAAGCGCGCCAGAATCGCTGACAAGAAGAAGAGGATCGCCAAGAAGAAGTCAGAGGCTGCAGAGTACCAGAAGCTGCTTGCACAGAGGCTGAAGGAGCAGAGAGACCGCCGGAGCGAGAGCATGGCCAAGAGGAGGTCGAAGCTGTCTGCTGCCACCAAGGCTCCTGCTGCCTCTGCTTAAGATGGTTACAGTCCTTCGTACTTTGTTGGAAAAATCTGGCTGCTACTTTCAGGTTTCTTGGGTTGGTAAAATTGATGCAGTTTTGCATGAACATGGGTACTTTATCGTCGGAAGTTTTGTTACTTGAGTAGCTTTATTGGGTTTGTACTGGATGCAATTTACCATGAACATGATGAGTACTCTGCTGTGACAAGTTTGTTCGGGTTCTATTTTGGTTTGTACTCTAGTAGAGGATTGAGCAACCAGTCTTATTGGCCATTTATTCTGCTCTGTATTATTTCCTAATTTAAGTCCATGAATATGATGTTTGACTTGTTCGGCATATGCGTGATTGAATAGCTTGTTATAAGCAGGAGAATTGAGCTGTTGTTCGTTTGGATTTAATTTTTGTTTTGTCAAAATTCGGAGAAATTGGCTAGGCTAGCTTAGCTTGCTAACAGCGGCAGGCTGCGGATGAGCTAACAGCGGCAAGCTGCACGATGAAGACCCCCCAGAACACTGCACACACACACGCACAGTCCTTGGGAATCATTATGTGCCCATCAGATCTAGGCATCTTCGTTCGACATGGTTGAAGGAACATGTTGCCTGCCTCATCTGCAAGTCCTACTTGAAACCACCATAAAATTTATGCATAGGCGGATCACAGCTGCCACCAAGGGACTCGGCATCGGTACCTATGATCGTCGGATCTGTAGACTGCCGAGACACCTCGGCCATAGCACCGGTTGGAGCACAGCCAAGACGGGGGGAGGGTAGCAACACTTTATTTCGACTCCACCGGATCAACGCCCCAAGGAGAAAACCGACCGAAGCCTAAGCACGGGGGCCCGCAGATGAAGGTGGTGAGTGGCTTTGTCGACGGAGGAAGGGGGCATCGGTTTCTCCTCCCAAATTGCCTCTCGTGCGGTTGGGGGAAAGAGAAGAGTGATTTGAGCCGATAACCAGGCCTGATTGTGGTATCTAGTTGTGGTAGTTTTTGTAAACATACTTGGTGTCCTGAAGAACATCAATCAACTAGTCTAAAGTGTTAAATCACATCTCGTTTTTCAATTTCTTCATGTTTTTTTAGGGTTTCTTTTTTGCGGGGGAATTTCTTCATGGATGATTTTTTTTTTGAACCGGGCTTTACCCCTTTCCATTGCAAATGAACGGAAATACAACAGTTCCGGAAACATCCAGGGAGAAAGGTAAGAGGGAAAGCGAGTTCATGCATTTTCAGGAAACCCACCACATTCGCCCGGCATTGTGACGAATGCTATGGGGCGAAAACCGGTGTAGCACTACAAGTTCAGTTGAGACTAAGCAAGACTATTACACCACTGACTAGGAGGAAGCACCAATCACCAAAAGACTGAAACCAACGGCTAGCACAGCACAAATGCAAAATGTAACTAGGTGCAGCGCATCTCTACATCTCCCCGCACCCATCATTCGCCAATGATCGTCCATCTGACAGCGTCGCACATCTTCATCAGTTGCATCGTGTTCGCCCTGACAGCATCAGCTCCCGCGCGCAGCTCCTTAGCATCTTCCCCCTGTTGCAACCCTGTCCAGTAAAGCAAGAACGAACACATGGAGAAAACTATCTCAAAAGATGTATTGATCAGCTTCTTCTCAAAAGTTGCACGGTTACGTGCCCAACAAGCAGCCGCAAGGCCCACCGTATAGAACTTCTCACCACCAGGGAGAAAAGTATAACACCAAGCAAAAAACTGCCAGTAATTGTTGGGGCAACTATCAGTCCCCAACATCACCCCAATGGAGCGCCAAACACACTTAGCAACAGGACAAGTAAAGAACATGTGCTGAGAGCTCTCAACATCCTTGCAAAAAGAGCAACAGGGATTGCATGGCCATTTTTTTCCTACGCATCACTTGTCTAGTAAGTATTGCATCCTGTGACATTTGCCATGAAAGATTTTAATCTTGAGAGGCAGGTTAGCTCTCGGATCCATCTATAGTGGCACCCACTAAGGGGGCTCTCCAGCCATTTATACACTGATTTGGTAGAGAATTTGCCATTATGATTTAACCCCCAAGTAACCCTGTCATTATTACTGGTAAGAGGTAGTGCGTTGACAGTGTCACGCATCATCCTCCATTGCTAAGATAAGTTAGGCGTCAGCCTACGCCGAAAGAAAGTGTTCTCTACTGCATGGCAAAACTTCTCCACCGTACACCCAGGATTGTTACAAATCGAGAACAGTTGCGGGTATCGCTCTTGGAAAGGAGGCATTCCATTAATAGGGTCCACCCAACCTGAGCCAAGTTACCAGATTCTATATTAATCTTCCTACCCACCATGTACACCTCTTTAACGTTCAGCAAAGCTTTCCAACATGGCAAATTCGAAAACCTGGGACCAACCTCAGTAACAGTCTTGTTTCTAAGATAACGAGCACGAACTATATCTTGCTAGACCCCATTCTGGGTCTCGAGCTTCCACCACCATTTCACCATCAAGCTGATATTTTGTTTTCGGAAGTCCTTGACCCCTAGGCCACCTTTCTCTTTGGATCTACAGATCTTGTTCCACCTGACTAGGTGGTATCTCATTTTTTTATTACACCCCTGCAAAAAAAAAAATCTCCGTCTATGTTTATCCAGCTTTTCAGTGAATGTTTTATTCACGAGCCACATAGACATATGGAAGATAGAAAGTTGGGTGAGGACTGAATCAAGCAAAGTGAGCCTGCCCCCCATTGAAGCAGCATTGCCTATCCAAGCCTCAAACCTTTTAAGATATTTAACAATGATGAACTCCCAGTCAGAGTTTCTAAGGTTGGTGTAGCTGACTGGCATCCCCCAAATATTTAATCGGGAAACTGCCAATTTCACAGTTAAAGAGCTCTGCATATTCTCTAATAATATTTTCATCTCCACCAACAGTTAGAATCTCACTCTTCTAGAAATTCACTTTGAGGCCAGATATCATTTCAAACTTGTAGAGCAGCAACTTCAGGTTAACTGCCTTTTCCACATCATGGTCCATACAGATAATGGTATCATCCGCATACTATAGCACCGCGACCCCATCAGGGATCAAATCCGGGGCTAAACCAACAATCAACTTGTTTTTCTGAGCATTCTTGATCATTTTGGTCAAGCACTCAGCAGCAAGATTAAAAAGGAAAGGGGAGTGGGGATCCCCCTGTCGCACCCCTTTAGCACTCTGGAAATATGGCCCTATATAGTTGTTGAGTTTTATACTAACCGTGCCATTGTGTAAAATTTGTTTAACCCAATCACACCAGGTTTCACTAAAGCCTCGTAGTCTATGACATTCCAAAAGGAAGTCCCAATTGACTTTGTCGTAGGCCTTTTCAAAGTCGAGCTTCAACACAATGCCCACCATTTTTTTAACATGGGTGTAGTTAAGGATTTCATGAAGAGATAACATCCCATCCGTGTCATCATATTTTGCAACCCTATGATCCATGGCTTTGGTGATTAGTTTATATGGGCATCTTAGGAGGCAGATAGGTCTAAACTACTGAATTTTATCAGCCCCAGAAATCTTGGGCAGAAGTGCGATCACCCCATAATTGAGACGTTAAACATCCAGCGTCCCATTATGGGAATGCTTAAATAAGGACATGATATCCCCCTTCACTATCTCCCAACAGGCTTGATAAAACTCCACTGGAATATTATTCGGTCCTGGAGCTCTGTTGGGGGCCATGGCAAAAAGAGTTTCCCTCACTTCTTCCTCCGTGAACTCACGGCATAGGTCCTTATTATCCTCCTCATTCAACTTTTCATCTTCTGACCAAGTATCAGGATCCAAATGGAACTGATTACCTGGTGCTGGACCAAACAGATTTTTATAATAATCCGTGGCATGGGCAATCAAGTTGTCCGTACCCACTATCTCCACATCCCCAGCTTTCAAAGAGTGAATGGTATTTTTGCGTTTGCGACCATTAGCAATCTTGGGAAAGTAGTCAATATTTAAGTCCCCTTTTAAAAGCCAACGCTCATGAGACTGCTGGAGCCAGTAAATCTCTTCGTTTACCAAAAGCTCATGGAGCTCAAAGCAAACATCGATCTTCCTACTATACAGCTCTGGCAACAGGGGTCCTAGCTCCTCCAGCTCCTCCAGCTCGGCTAGCTCCAACCCGAGTTCTTCTTTGATCTTTTTGTTATGCCCAAATTTGTCCGAACCCCAGCCCTTAAAATAGGTTTTAAATCTCTTAAGTTTTATATTCAGGATATCAATGGGGTCTGAGGAGAACACCTTCTTTCCCCAAATCTTACTAACCAGCGGCATAAAGCGATCACCCTTAATCCAGGAGAGATCGAAACAGAACTCACGAGGTTTGGGGGCCTCTCGTGCTTCTGATACGTCTCCAACGTATCTATAATTTTTGATTGTTCCATGCTATTATATTATCTGTTCTGGATGTTTAATAGGCATTTATATGCTATTTTATATTATTTTTGGGACTAACCTATTAACCGAGGGCCCAGTGCCAGCTTCCGGGTTTTTTCCTATTTTAGAGTTTCACAGAAGGAATACCAAATGGAGTCCAAACGGAATGAAACCTTCGCGATGATCTTTCTTGGACCGAAAGGAAACCAGAAGACTTGGAGATGAAGTCAGAGAAGCAACGAGGCGGCCAAGAGGCAGGAGGGCGCGCCCCCTACCTCGTGGGCCCCTCGTAGCTCCCCTGACCTAGTTCCTTCGCCTATATATAGTCTTATACCCTGAAAACATCCAGGAGAGCCACGAAACCATTTTTCCACCGCCACAACCTTCTATACCTGTGAGATCCCATCTAGGGACCTTTTCCGGCTTCCTGCCGGAGGGGGATTCGATCACGGAGGGCTTCTACATCAACACCATTACCTCTCTGATGAAGCGTGAGTAGTTTACCACATACCTTCGGGTCCATAGTTATTAGCTAGATGGCTTCTTCTCACTCTTTGATTCTCAATATCATGTTCTCCTCGATGTTCTTGGAGATCTATTCGATGTAATATTCTTTTGCGGTGTGTTTGCCGAGATCCGATGAATTATGGATTTACGATCAGATTATCTATGAATATTATTTGGTTCTTTTCTGAATTCTTATATGCATGATTTGATATATTTGCAAGTCTCTTCGAATTATCGGTTTAGTTTGGCCTACTAGATTGATCTTTCTAGCAATGGGAGAAGTGCTTAGCTTTGGGTTCAATCTTGCGGTGTCCTTTCCTAGTGACAGTAGGGGCAGCAAGGCACGTATTGTATTGTTGCCATCGAGGATAAAAAGATGGGGTTTTCATCATATTGCTTGAGTTAATTCCTCTACATCATGTCATCTTATTTAATGCGTTACTCCGTTCTTTATGAACTTAATACTCTAGATGCATGCTGGATAGCAGTCGATGTGTGGAGTAATAGTAGTAGATGCAGACAGGAGTCGATCTACTTGACACGGACGTGATGCCTATGTTCATGATCATTTCCTTAGATATCATCATAACTATGCGCTTTTCTATCAATTGCTTGGCAGTAATTTGTTCACCCATCGTAATATTTGCTATCTTGAGAGAAGCCATTAGTGAAACCTATGGCCCCCGGGTCTCTTTTCCATATTATTAAATCTCGTTTACATCTTACTAGTTTCCGATCTACTATTTTGCAATCTTTTACTTTCCGATCTATAAACCAAAAATACCAAAAATATTTACTTTATCGTTTATCTATCTCTATCAGATCTCACTTTTGCAAGTGACCGTGAAGGGATTAACAACCCCTTTATCGTGTTGGGTGCAAGTTGTTGATTGTTTGTGCAGGTATTCGGTGACTTGTGCGTTGTCTCCTACTGGATTGATACCTTGGTTCTCAAAATTGAGGGAAATACTTACGCTACTTTGCTGCATCACCCTTTCCTCTTCAAGGGAAAACCAACGCAAGCTCAAGAGGTAGCGTCTTCCTCCCCCGATGAAAGCAGCAGGGGGTTATGGTCTGAGATCTCACACACCAATTTTCTTACAGAAACTAGGGGAAATAAGTCCTCCCAGCCCTCCGGCATCAGAATGCAGTCAAGCTTTTCCAAGGTTGGGTGAGCCTGATTATTTGTCCAAGTGTACTTGCCCCCCTGAGTGTCTAAGAATATTGAAGTTGAAGGAAATATGCCCTAGAGGCAATAATAAAGTTATTATTTATTTCCTTATTTCATGATAAATGTTTATTATTCATGCTAGAATTGTATTAACCGGAAACTTAGTACATGTGTTAATACAAAGACAAAACATATAGTCCCTAGTATGCCTCTACTTGACTAGCTCGTTAATCAAAGATGATTAAGTTACCGAACCATAGACATGTGTTGTCATTTGATGAACGGGATCACATCATTAGGAGAATGATGTGATGGACATGACCCATCCGTTAGCTTAGCACTTGATCATTTTGTATGTTGCTATTGCTTTCTTCATGACTTATACATGTTCCTATGACTATGAGATTATGAAAATCCCGAATACCGGAAGAACACTTTGTGTGCTACCAAACATCACAATGTAACTGGGTGATTATAAAGGTGCTCTACAGGTGTCTCCGAAGGTACTTGTTGAGTTGACGTATTTCAAGATCAGGATTTGTCACTCCGATTGTCGGAGAGGTATCTCTGGGCCCTCTCGGTAATGCACATCACTATAAGCCTTGCAAGCAATGTGAATAATGAGTTAGTTGCGGGATGATGCATTACATAATGAGTAAAGAGACTTGCCGGTAACGAGATTGAACTAGGTATTGAGATACCGACGATCGAATCTCCGGCAAGTAACATATCGATGACAAAGGGAACAACGTATGTTGTTATGCGGTTTGACCGATAAAGATCTTCGTAAAATATGTAGGAGCCAATATGAGCATCCAGGTTCCGCTATTGGTTATTGGCCGGAGACATGTCTCGGTCATGTCTACATAGTTCTCGAACCCGTAGGGTCCGCACGCTTAAAGTTCGGTGGCGATCAGTATTATGAGTTTATGTGTTTTGATGTACCGAAGTTTGTTTGGAGTTCCGGATGAGATCAGGGACATGACGAGGGGTCTCAAAATGTTTGAGACGTAAAGATCGATATATTGGAAGGCTATATTCGGACATCGGAAAGGTTCTGAGTGGTTCTGGTATTTATCGGAGTATCGGAGAGTTACGGGAATTCGCCGGGGAGTATATGGGCCTTATTGGGCTTTAAGGGAGAGAGAGAGAGAGGGGCTGCCTAGGGCAGGCCGTGTGCCCCCCCCCAAGGCCTAGTCCAAATTGGACTAGGGGGAGGGGCGGTGCTCCCTCCTTCCTTCTCTTCTCTCTTTCCTTTCCTTTTCTCCTTGTAACATCCCAAATTTCCCATTTGGAATGATTTACAATTATAGCTAAGCATCTATGCATTACTGTTTGAATTGAGTGACATTTGAATTATTTCAGAGGCTTTTGAGTTTGTTGGAATTTGAATTCAAATTGGCAGTTGAAATCTATTTCAAAACAATGCCTGACAAATACTTGAGAAAAAGTATGAGAGGAGTAAACATGACACTCCAAAAATGTCAGATGAAAAACTTTGCCAAAAAGTTTGAATTCAAATTTGATTTTATTTGGGATTTCTAGAAAATGTTTTTTTAGTTTGAGTTTTGCCTCGAAAAATGTTCAAATTGTAGGATAAATTCCCGAGAATTTTGATATATATATGTCCTATATAAATTATATATATTTAATATATTCTCTCTCTCTAATTCAAAAAAAGGAAAAAGAAAAAACCCCAGCGCCCGCCAGCTAGCTAACCAGCCCAGCCAGCCGAGGCAGCCCACCAATGGGCCAGTTAACTGCCCAGCCCATACCGAGCCAACCGACCCCAGCGCCGCGCCCGATTTCCTTCCCTCGGTCGCCCGGCAAAAACCTCCTCCTCTCTCACGACGCTACTGCCCCACCCTTCTTCCTCTCCACGCTAAATCACGCGCGTCAGCCGAATCCGGAGATCGGGATTCCTCCCGATTCGCCCCTCCTCCAAGTCGGCCGCCCCTATAAATACCCCCGCCTCGACCCGTTCCCACCTTTCCTCGCCTAACCCTCCACTCACCGCTATTCCTCACGGAACCCAACGCCGCCGCCGCCATTGCTCCTGCCCGCTCGTCTCCGACTTCGAGCTCCACCGACTCCACCTTGACCTCCCTCGCTCCAAGCACTTGTCGGACGTCTCCGCCGTCGCCCGGACCACCGGAGCAGCTGCGCCGTTGTCGCCGAGCCGCCGTCGTCCGTCGTCCGTGCTGCCGCCATCATGGTGAGTCGCCGAGCCGCCCACCACCGTCCGATCTAGAATCTAGGGCCTAGATTAGATCCACGAAGGGGTAGGTTTTATTTTAAAAAAAACGGTCCGGTTTAGTTACGGTTTATTTTGGTTTAGTTAGACAGGCCCGATCGGTTTGTTTTCTGTTAACCGTGGGCGTGCGTTAGTTATAAATCGCCTGAGCGTTAGATAGGCCCGTTAGCGCTAGTTTTTCTTTTTAGTTTTTTTTTTCGTTTCTGTTTTTAACAGAATAGTTTCAGTTTTGTAAAATCCATATTTTTTAGGTTACTTAATATTTTTAGTTGATTCTTTTTTTCTTAGTTTGCAAATTTATTGTAGTTTCTGTAGAAAATATGTTTGGCCATGTTTAAATTATTAGAAATTGTTTTATTTTAGTTTTAGACAGATTAGTATTTCTGCCATAAAATGAGTTAGGATTATTTTATTTTAGTGATTCTTTTTGACACTGCTTTGTTTTGACTTTGCCTAGCAGTAGGAATTTATTTGGATATTTTAGATTTAATAAAAAATAGTTTTAGTCAAAATCATGTGTTTCTTGTTTATTTAACTAGCTACTGTTTTCCTATTGTTTTATTTAGTAAATAATTTTATTTTACCTATGTTATAGTTTATTTTAGATTAGTTTCTGTAGTTTTAGAACATGAACTTTTATTTACAGAAAATAAAAAGTTTATTTTATTTTCTTGTTAGTTGTTGACTTGGATTTCTTCGAGTTTTCTTTGGTTTTTGGTTCGATGGTTTTGTATGTTTTATGTTAGCATGCTATTATGTTAAGTGATTGAATGTTTGTATGCTTATATGATTGTTGTTTGCTTCGGTAGAATTTCCGGAGTGCGAAGCCTGCTATCACGAGTCCCTAACTTTCGAAGACCGTCAGCAAGGCAAGTCATTTGACCATGTTTTCTTTTACAATGCCTATGATTTTATTGCATTAGAATTATACCTCCCCACCATGCATGCAGTAGGAGAATTTTAAGTTATGTTCTTGAGTAGTATCATGAGGTAGGATGAAACCAATTCCCTTGTTACCATGGCCCGGACGAAGTAGTTTATTTTGCTATGCTCAGAGAGCGGGTTGGTTGAGTGATTCACAAGGGAGATGTGAGAGTCAAGATGATGACAACCCCATGACTTCAAGCTCAAGATGGACTTCAAAAATCACTACTGGGTGGAGGACGGTTGACGGGCACCCTGGAGAAACCAGCGGCTGGCCGGGATGCATGGAGAAGAGCCATGACATCTTGCGGAAAGCTTCACCCAGCCATGAAGGGACGGATGGATACCCATTGACCGGAAGCTTACCTGTGCAGCTGGAAGCCATTATGGAGTCTGGCTTGGTCGACCCTAGGTGTGACTCTGGCCAGACGGTGCTACGAGATGTAGAAGAACGGTAGGATTGGATGGGTACCGACAGTGGCCAAGAGGAACTCTTTGGAAGACCCTGTTTCGTTCGTCCCATCTTCAAACACCAGGAAGTGCGAAGACTTAAAGGAGGGAACGATTCTTGCGGGTAAAGTGCGCAAACCTCTGCAGAGTGAAGATCTAATCGGTTAGCCATGTCCCCGGTTACGGACAATTTGAGCCTCTGGAACTTGGAGTATTTCGGATATCTCAACAGCGAACTTAATAAATTAATTGAGGGGGTTATTTAATAATTGGGAATGAGACATTGGTTGGTGGAACCATCTCAATAACTACCAACATTTTGTAGTATTTGCAAACAAGTCCTTGTTGTAGGGAAAAACTGGCTTTTTCGCAAAACAATGAAACTTAGAGACCCACAGCCAAATTGCATATAGAGTTAGTAATTTTTATTGTTGTTCTCTCTTCATGACTTGCCGGCATATTCAAAATGCTGACCTACATGGCTGCAACGCCTTATGTTGCGAGAGGAGTTTTCCGATCAGAGTGAGGCTACGATCCACGCTTGGCGATTGCCCTATGGAGTCGGATGGACTCGCTATTTGTCTACGCTTCGCAGCTTTATTTAGTTTATTTCTCATGAGTTGGCCTTCGCCAATTTATTCTATTGTAATAAAGACTCGATATGAGAATCGTAATAAATTTAGGTGTGATTGAACTTTGAATCTTTTCATCAATGTCTTGTGTGTGCCAAAGATGATCTTGGGATGGTACAACTACACGTAGACTTGACCGTTTTGGTCGGGTCGCTCAGAGATGGTATCGAGCACACGCCGACCGTAGGACGAACCCCTAGGATCGGACAGCCATAGGAAGAGACTATTTATTTTATGTCCTTATCTTTCCGTAATTCTCCCTGCTCATTTCGACTTCTCTCCGATTTTCAACATTCTAGATGGCGCCGAGTTCACCCCAGTTCGCTACGAGTTTTGCCAGCCAGATGAGACGATGCCTCTCGGCAAGAAGCTGGTTCAGATCGTGAAGAAGCTGAAGATTGCTCTGCCCTCAATCACCGGGAAGCCTACCAATGCACTTCCGACGGATACCCGCTACAGGATTATGGTGCACATTCCAGGGAGGACCTTCGGAGGACATTCAGAGCCCATTGACTTTGAGTTTACCGATTTCAGTTGGATTCTCGGAAGAGACATGGCGATTTATCGTGCACTTGGACATCTCCGAGAGGAGTACAGGGCCGAGCTCGACCCATCAGACCTCGCCATGATTTCTCGCAGAGCTAGAAATGGAGATATCATCCGTACCGTAGAGGACGACTCCATTCTCTCATATGTTCAAGACTTGGAGAGTCTCCTCAGGAAACGGGAAATCCAGACTCGCCGTAACTCGAAGGTACACAGGAGGCTGTTGTTCCGTGAACTGGAACTGGAGGAGAAAGCACACGCAGACTTCCTTGACCATGAAGAAGAAATCAAGGATTTCATGGAGAGAGTCGACAAGCTGAAGATGGATGTTGCCGCATTAGAGGAGAAGATGGACTTGGGAGAAGACCTTTTTCCGAGTGGAGATGACGGACCCTCGTGAGCAATGACCAGGATTATGAAGAGAGCTCCACCGAAGAAAGCCGCAAGAGGAGGCGCCGCACCAGAGGACGCCACACCGGAGGACGCCGCACCAGAGGACGCAAGGATAATTGATGAAGACATTTAGTCGACCGCCATGTTATTTTATTTTTCCGTCGATCAATTAGGCCGTTATTTTCGATTAGTC
Organism: Aegilops longissima; assembly: GCA_021605205.1. NCBI lineage: Eukaryota > Viridiplantae > Streptophyta > Magnoliopsida > Poales > Poaceae > Aegilops > Aegilops longissima. The sequence continues at coordinate 33,351,206 of CM038677.1, read as the reverse complement.
GTGAGAAGTTGTAATCCGAGATTGAACCATGTTTGAGATGATTGAATAAATAATTGGTGTGATTATGATTGTGCATTCATATGGGTAGTGATAATTTCTCATTAGACCCTTGTTTTATTCTAATTTTCTCATCCACACCAAAACACCAGATGCCGCCGAGACGTGACCCCGGTCTCAACTTTCCGCCGGAGCTCACCCAGCTGATCCAGCAGCAGAATGCCCTTATGCGGATGCTCATCCGTAACTGAACAACAACAACAATCCACCGCCACCACCCCTTGTTGACAACTTGACCCGCTTCCTAAGGCTGAATCCGCCAGTGTTCTCTAGCAGCACTGAGCCGATTGTGGCCGATGATTGGCTCCGCAAGGTCGGAAGGAGTTAGCCACGCTGGATGCACAGATGCAGAGAAGGTGCGCTTTGCACATCAACTTGATGGACCTGCAGCCTCTTGGTGGGAGAACTACACCGCCACTTATCCCATCGCCACCATCACGTGGGATCAGTTCCAAGAAGCTTTCCGCACCGCTCATGTATCACTGGAGCCATGAGTGCAAGAAGCGTCGGCCGCAGCTTACGCCAGGGAACCGTCTTGTGGGCAAGACGTGGATGAGTTTAGCAAGTTAGCTCGCTATGCCCGGATGATGTGGCCACAGATGCCGCAGCAGGAAAAGTTTCTCGAGGGACTCAATGACGAGCTGGGAATGCAGCTAATGGTGGCTACCTTCAACAATTACCGGAGCTGGTAGACAAGGCCACCATACTCAAGGCAAGCAGCAGCAGATTGATAGCAAGCGGAAGTATGGCCAGGGAAGTACAACTCGAGCTCAGCAGAAGCCCGTTATGCCCCATACTGGAGGGCATATCCATCACACCCATGGAGGACATAACCATGGAGGAATGGGAACAACCGCAACCACGACAACAAGTCGTAATGGAAACGGCAATGGCAACCAAAGATCGCCCCGCCCTGCTCGAAGGATCTGAGTCACATCACTGCTTCAAGTGCCGTAAAACAGGGCACTATGCCACCGACTGCCCGGAGGCCAAGCAGAGGAATGGAAACGGCAATGGAAGCTCAGAAAGAAGCCCAACCCTTTTCTTCGTGCTCGGGTGAACCACATTGACGTGGAGGACGTCTATGATCAGCCGTATAATCGTGGTTGGTAAGTTTTATTAAATTCACGCCCAGATTGGTACTCTTTGATTCGGTGCAACGATTCATTTATATCAAGGGTAGTTGTGGAAAAGTACGGGTTGCCCACTAGAACCCTTAGAAGCCCTCTTCACGCCGGTTCCGCAGAGGAGAAATGATGGCAGCTTAGGCTGTCATGCAACCTCAACATCGAAACCATAAATTTCCGCAGACCTCATAGTATTGGAAACCTGGACCTTTGATGTAATCCTAGGCATGGATTGGTTGACGAAGTTTGAAGGAAACATAGATCGTGCTCAGAAGACGATTCTCGCTCACCACTCCGGAGCGTAAGAGGATCAAGTATGTATCCGCACGTATCCCGATGAAGAATCAGTGAATTCCCTCACGGAGTTGTTCAGAGGAAGTGCCGAGTACAAGATTTTCCGATGTGTTCCCGGAGGAATTACCAGGAATGCCACCGGACAGAGACATTGAATTTCTGATTGAGTTATTGCCCGACACAGCCCCAATATCCAAGAGACCCTATCGGATGCCCCCGAACGATTTGGAAGAGATCAAGAATCAAATTAATGAACTCTTGGAGAAGGGATATATTCGGCCAAGCTCGTCACCTTGGGGAGCCCCAGTTCTTTTGGTAGAGAAGAAGGATGGAACCCTGAGAATGGTTGTGGATTATCGTTCGTTGCATGATGTGACCATCAAGAACAAGTACCCCCTGCCGATGATTAATGACCTATTTGATCAGCTAGTTGGAGCCAAGGTATTCTCCAAGATCGATCTTCGATCAGGGTATCATCAGTTGAAGATCCGTGAAAAGGATATACCTAAAACAGCATTTACCACCAGGTATGGTTTATATGAGTATACCCTCATGTCATTCGGATTGACTAATGCCTCTGCATACTTCATGAATTTGATGAACAAGGTATTTATGGAATATCTGGACAAGTTTGTCGTGGTGTTCATCGATGATATACTGATTTTCTCCAAGAGCGAGGAAGAGCATAAGGAACATTTGCATCTAGTTCTGGAGAAACTCCGAGAACATCAGTTGTATGCCAAGTTCAGCAAATATGAATTTTGGCTGAAGGAAGTCGGATTCCTCGGACATGTTATTTCAGGAGAAGGAATAGCAGTTGACCCCACCAAGGTTGTATCACCACCGATTGGGGCCACCCACCTCACCAAGGAGATCCGCATTTTCTCGGACTCGCAGGATATTATCGGAGGTTTATTGAGAATTTCTCGAAGATTGCCAAGCCCATGATCGAGCTGTTGAAGAAGGACGCCAAGTACATTTGGACCGAGGATTGTGAAGCCGTTTCGTGAATTGAAGAAACGTTTGGTTACAGCCCAAGACTGATTTTGCGGACATACACAAGGATTACCAGTATATTGTGACGCTTCTCGCCAGGACTCGGATGAGTACTCATGCAGGAAGGAAAAGTTGTAGCTTATACCTCCGCATAGCTACGACCTCACGAGATGAATTACGCCACACATGATTTGGAGTTAGCAGCCGTAGTGCATGCACTCAAGACCTGGAGGCATTTTCTTATCGGAAACAGATGTGATGTTTACACAGATCATAAAAGCTTGAAGTATATTTTCACGCAGAAAGAGTTGAACCTCAGGCAGAGGAGATGGCTAGAATTAATCAAGGACTATGACATGAGATTGCATTACCACCCAGGAAAGGCTAATGTTGTAGCAGATGCTTTGAGCCGTAAGAGTTATGTGAATACTCTCATAGCGGGAGGATTACCCCAGGAGTTAGTCGATGACCTCAGAGATATCCGACCGGAGATAGTTCCGAGAGGATATGTTGCAGCTCTGGAAGTTCAGTCCACTTTGGCCGAAAGAATTCGTGAAGCCCAGAAGTCGGACAAGGAAATTGATGAGATAAAGAAAAGGATGAATGAAGGAAAAGCTAAAGGGTTTCGTAAGGATGAATACGGAGCTATATGGTTCGAGGATCGATTTATGTACCCAATGATCCCGAACTCGTGAAGCTAATTCTTCAGAGGCTCATGATTCACCGTACTCGATTCACCCGGTAACACCAAGATGTATCTCGATTTGAAGGTAAGTTTCGTGGATGGTATGAAGAAGGATATTGCTGAGTACATAGCGATATGCGATGTTTGCCAATGAGTAAAGGCGGAACATCGAAGCCAGCGGGGTTACTTCAACCTTTGCCGATTCCCGAGTGGAAATGGGAAAAACTTGGAATGGATTTTATCACAGGATTACCCAGACCCGCTCAGGTTATGATTCCATCCGGTAGTGGTTGATCGATTGACCAAGGTAGCTCATTTCATTCCCGTGAAGACTACCTATACCAGCGCTAAGTTAGCCAAGATATACATGACCAGGATCGTATGTCTCGCATGGAGTTCCTAGGAGTATCGTGTCGATAGAGGAACACAATTTACCTCAAAGTTTTGGAATCGCCATATGAAACTTTGGGTACGAGGCTAGAGTTCAGTACAGCTTTTCATCCGCAGACAGATGGACAGACCGAGAGAGTCAACCAGATCCTGGAGGACATGTTGAGAGCTTGTGCGCTAGACTATGGGTCTAGCTGGGATGATAATTTGCCAGACGCGGAGTTCTCGTACAATAACAGTTATCGCATCATCGAAGATCGCCTTTCAAGCTCTATACGGACGGAGGTGCGAACACCATTGTTGTGGGATGGTGTTGAGATCGAAAACTTTTCGGTCCCGATCTTATCGAGATTCAAGAGAAAGTCAAGCTGATTCGAGATAGACTCAAGGTAGCTCATCGAGGCGTAAGAGTTATGCCGACAAGAACGCAAGGAAGTAACATACGAAGCGGAGACCGGGCATATTCGTGTGTCTCACTTCGTGGAATCAAGAGGTTCGGAGTTAAAGGAAAGTTAGCACCCGGTTCATTGGCCCTACAAAATCCTCGAACGTCGTGGAGAAGTTGCTTACAAGTTGGAATTGCGGAAGGATTGTCCAGAGTTCATGATGTCTTCCATGTTTCTCGGTGAAGAAATGCCATGCCGAGATGGCCGATATTCCATTGAGAGACACAAGGTGCCCCTAGAGGCCATACAGCTCGACAAAGGATCTGACTTATGAGGAGAAACCCGTCTGAATTCTCGAGATCTGAACAGAGTCACCCGCAGCAAGATCATCAAGTTTTGCAAGGTGTTGTGGAGTCATCATTCCGAGGAGGAAGCCACCGGGAGCGAGAAGAAGACCTCCGCCGAGACCACCCGCACCTATTTGTTAGTTAACCCAATCTCGAGGGCTAGATTCATCTTAAGGTGGGTAGGTTTGTAACATCCCAAATTTCCCATTTGGAATGATTTACAATTATAGCTAAGCATCTATGCATTACTGTTTGAATTGAGTGACATTTGAATTATTTCAGAGGCTTTTGAGTTTGTTGGAATTTGAATTCAAATTGGCAGTTGAAATCTATTTCAAAACAATGCCTCACAAATACTTGAGAAAAAGTATGAGAGGAGTAAACATGACACTCCAAAAATGTCAGATGAAAAACTTTGCCAAAAAGTTTGAATTCAAATTTGATTTTATTTGGGATTTCTAGAAAATATTTTTTTTTAAGTTTGAGTTTTGCCCCTGGAAAAATGTTCAAATTGTAGGATAAATTCCCCTGAGAATTTTGATATATATATATATGTCCTATATAAATTATATATATTTAATATATTCTCTCTCTAATTCAAAAAAGGAAAAAAAAAAAAACTAATGTCACCAGCTAACTGCCCGGCCAATGAGGCAGCCCACCAATGGCCAGCTAACCTGCCCAAATACCGAGCCGACCGACCCCAGCGCGCGCCGCCCGATTTCCCTTCCTCGGTCGCCCGATCAAAACCCTCCTCCCTCTCTCGACGCTACGCCCCACCCTTCTTCTTCCTCTCCACGCTAAACCGCGCGCCGCCGAATCCCGGAGATCGCGGATTCCTCCCGATTCGCCTCCTCCAAGTCGGCCGCCCTATAAATACCCCCCTCGACCTGTTCCCCACCTTTCCCCTCGCCTAACCCTCCACCTCGCCGCTATTCTCGCCGGAACCCGACGCCGCCATTGCCATTGCTCCTCGCCTTCGACCTCGCTCCTCCAAGACTCACGGACGTCTCCGCCGTCGCCCGGACCACCGGAGCCGCTGCGCTGTCGTCGTCCTCGAGCCGCCGTCGTTCGTCGCCGTCGTCGCCACTGCGGTGAGTCGCCGGAGCCGCCCACCACCGTCCGATCTAGAATCTAGGGCCTAGATTAGATCCACGAAGGGGTAGGTTTTATTTAAAAAAAACGGTCCGGTTTAGTTACGATTTATTTTGGTTTAGTTAGACCGGCCCAATCGGTTTGTTTTCTGTTAACCGCGGGCGTGCGTTAGTTATAAATCGCCTGAGCGTTAGATAGGCCCGTTAGCGCTAGTTTTTCTTTTTAGTTTTTTTTTTCGTTTCTGTTTTAACAGAATAGTTTCAGTTTTGTAAAATCCATATCTTTTAGGTTACTTAATATTTTTAGTTGATTCTTTTTTTCTTAGTTTGCAAATTTATTGTAGTTTCTGTAGAAAATATGTTTGGCCGTGTTTAAATTATTAGAAATTGTTTTATTTTAGTTTTAGACAGATTAGTATTTCTGCCATAAAATGAGTTAGGATTATTTTATTTTAGTGATTCTTTTTGTCACTGCTTTGTTTTGACTTTGCCTAGCAGTAGGAATTTATTTGGATATTTTAGATTTAATAAAAAATAGTTTTAGTCAAAATCATGTGTTTCTTGTTTATTTAACTAGCTACTGTTTTCCTATTGTTTTATTTAGTAAATAATTTTATTTTACCTATGTTATAGTTTATTTTAGATTAGTTTCTGTAGTTTTAGAACATGAACTTTTATTTACAGAAAATAAAAAGTTTATTTTATTTTCTTGTTAGTTGTTGACTTGGATTTCTTGAGTTTTCTTTGGTTTTTGGTTCGATGGTTTTGTATGTTTTATGTTAGCATGCTATTATGTTAAGTGATTGAATGTTTGTATGCTTATATGATTGTTGTTTGCTTCGTAGAATTTCCGAGTGCTGAAGCCTGCTATCACGAGTCCCTAACTTTCAAGACCGTCAAGAAGGCAAGTCATTTGACCATGTTTTCTTTTACAATGCCTATGATTTTATTGCATTAGAATTATACCTCCCCACCATGCATGCAGTAGGAGAATTTTAAGTTATGTTCTTGAGTAGTATCATGAGGTAGGATGAAACCAATTTCTTATTACCTTGGCCGGGACGAAGTAGTTTATTTTGCTATGCTCAGAGACGGGTTGGTTGAGTGATTCACAAGGGAGATGTGAGAGTCAAGATGATGACAACCCCATGACTTCAAGCTCAAGATGGACTTCAAAATTCACTATCGGGTGGAGGACGGTTGACGGGCACCTGGAGAAACCAGCGGTGGCCGGGATGCATGGAGAAGAGCCATGACATCTTGCGGAAAGCTTCACCCAGCCACGAAGAGACGGATGGATACCCATTGACCGAAGCTTACTGTGCAGCCGCAAGCCATTATGGGATCTGGCTTGGTCGACCCTAGGTGTGACTCGCCGACGGTGCTACGAGATGTAGAAGAACGGTAGGATTGGATGGGTACGGCGGTGGCCTAGAGGAACTCTTCGAAGACCCTGTTTCGTTCGTCCGCCTTCAAACACCGTGAAGTGCGAAGACTTAAAGGAGGGAACGATTCTTGCGGGTAAAGTCGCAAACCTCTGCAGAGTGAAGATCTAATCGGTTAGTCGTGTCCCGATTACGGACAATTTGAGCCTCTGGAACTTGGAGTATTTCGGATATCTCAACAGCGAACTTAATAAATTAATTGAGGGGTTATTTAATAATTGGGAATGAGACATTGGTTGGTGGAACCATCTCAATAACTACCAACATTTTGTAGTATTTGCAAACAAGTCCTTGTTGTAGGAAAACTGGCTTTTTCAAGAAAACAATGAAACTTAGAGACCCACAGCCAAATTGCATATAGAGTTAGTAATTTTTATTGTTGTTCTCTCTTCATGACTTGCCAAAGATATTCAAAATGCTGACCTACACGGCTGCAACGCCTTATGTTGCAGAGGAGTTTTCGATCGGGGAGTGAGGCTACGATCCACGCTTGGCGATTGCCCTATGGAGTCGGATGGACTCGCTTATTTGTCTACGCTTCCGCAGCTTTATTTAGTTTATTTCTCATGAGTTGGCCTTCGGCCGAATTTATTCTATTGTACTAAAGACTCGATATGAGAATCGTGTAATAAATTCAGGTGTGATTGAACTTTGAATCTTTTCATCAATGTACTGTGTGTGCCAGCATGATCTTGGGATGGTACAGCTACACAGAGACTTGACCGTTTTCGGGTCGGGTCGCTACACTCCTACTCCTACTACTTGGAAGGGGGGAATCCTACTCCCGGTGGGAGTAGGACTCCCCAGGGCGCGCCATAGTAGATGGTCAGCCCTTCCCCTCCTCCACTCCTTTATATACGGGGGAGGGGGCACCCCATAGACACACAAGTTGATCATTGATCTCTTAGCCGTGTGCGGTACCCCCCCCCCTCCACCATAATCCACCCCCGTCATATCGTTGCAGCGCTTAGGCGAAGCCATGTGGCGGTAGCTTCATCATCAACGTCATCACGCTGTCGTGCTGACGAAACTCTCCTTCGACACTCTGCTAGATCGGAGTTCGTGGGACGTCATCAAGCTGAACGTGTGCAGATCGCGGAGGTGCCGTACGTTCGGTACTAGGATCGGTCGATCGTGAAGACGTACGACTACATGGACAACACTTTCCCCTCTCGTTGCTATGCATCACCATGTTCTTGCGGGTGCGTAGGAAATTTTTGAAATTACCACGTTCCCCAATAGTGGCATCAGAGCCAGGTTTATGCATAGATGTTATATGCACGAGTAGAACACAAGTGAGTTGTGGGCGATAATAGTCATACTGCTTACCAGCATGTCATACTTTGATTCGGCGGTATTGTTGGATGACGCGGCCCGGACCGACATTATGCGTACGCTTACGTGAGACTGGTTCTACCGACGTGCTTCACACACAGGTGGCTGGCGGGTGTCAGTTTCTCCAACTTTAATTAAATCGAGTGTGGCTACGCCTGGTCCTTGTTGAAGGTTAAAACATCACATACTTGACGAAAAATCATTGTGGTTTTGATGCGTATGTAAGAACGGTTCTTGCTCAGCCCGTAGCAGCCACGTAAAACATGCAACAGCAAAGTAGAGGACGTCTAACTTGTTTTTGCAGGGCATGTTGTGATGTGATATTTTCAAGACATGATGCTAAATTTTATTGTATGAGATGATCATGTTTTGTAATAGAGTTATCGGCAACTGGCAGGAGCCATATAGTTGTCGCTTTATTGTATGCAATGCAATCGCCCTGTAATTGTTTTTACTTTATCACTAAGCGCTAGCGATAGTCGTAGAAACAATAGTTGGCGAGACGACAACGATGCTACGATGGAGATCAAGGTGTCGCGCCGGTGACGATGGTAATCATGATGGTGCTTTGGAGATGGAGATCAAAGGCACAAGATGATGATGGCCATATCATATCACTTATATTGATTGCATGTGATGTTTATCTTTTATGCATCTTATTTTGCTTAGTTCGACGGTAGCATTACAAGATGATCTCTCACTAAATTTCAAGGTATAAGTGCTCTCCCTAAGTATGCACCGTTGCGACAGTTCTTCGTGCTGAGACACCATGTGGTGATTGGGTGTGATAGGCTCTACGTTCGCATAAAATGGGTGCAAGCCAGTTTTGCACACGCAGAATACTTGGGTTAAACTTGACGAGCCTAGCATATGCAGATATGGCCTCAGAACACCGGAGACCGAAAGGTCGAGCGTGAATCATATAGTAGATATGATCAACATAGTGATGTTCACCATTGAAAACTACTCCATCTCACGTGATGATCGGACATGGTTTAGTTGATTTGGATCACGTGATCATTTAGATGACTAGAGGGATGTCTATCTAAGTGGGAGTTCTTAAGTAATATGATTAATTGAACTTTAATTTATCATGAACTTAGTCCTGATAGTATTTTGCAAATTATGTTGTAGATCAATAGCTCGTGTTATAGCTTCCCTATATTTTTTATATATTCCTAGAGAAAACTTAGTTGAAAGATGTTAGTAGCAAAGATGCGGACTAGGTCCGTGATCTGAGGTGTATCCTCATTGCTACACAGTAGAATTATGTCCTTGATGCACCGCTAGGTGACAGACCTATTGCAGGAGCAGATGCAGACGTTATGAACATTTGGCTAGTTCAATATGATGACTACTTGATAGTTTTGTGCACCATGCTTTACGGCTTAGAACCGGGACTTCAAAAATGTTTTTGAAACGTCACGAAACATATGAGATGTTCCAAGAGATGAAATTGGTACTTCAGACTCATGCCTGTGTCAAGAGGTATGAGACCTCTGACAAATACTTTGCCTAAAAGATGGAGGAGAATTGTTAATCTATTTGATACTTGTTCGGTTGCTAAGATTAGTAACTCGAAACAGGAGTTACAAAATAAACAGAGACTAGTTGAGGGTGAAGTGACGATGAGTGTTGGAAGTGGTTCCAAGATTGATATGATCATCATCGCACACTCCCTATACTTTCGAGATTAGTGTTGAACCTAAATAAATGTTATTTGGTGTTTGCGTTGAGCATAAATATGATTAGATCATGTTTATTGCGATACAATTATTCATCCAAGACAGAGAATAAATTTGTTATTCTGTTTACATGAATAAAACCTTCTATGGTCATACACCCAATGTTGATGGTTTACTGAATCTTGATCGTAGTAATACACATATTCATAATATTGATGCCAAAAAGATGCAAAGTTGATAATGATAGTGCAACATATTTGTGGCACTGCCATTTGGGTCATCTCGGTGTAAAGCGCATGAAGAAACTCCATAAAGATGGACTTTTGGAATCACTTCATTATGAATCATTTGATGCTTGCGAACCATGCCTTATGGGCAAGATGACTAAAACTCTGTTCTCCGGAACAACGGAACGACCTAGTAACTTATTGGAAATAATACATACCGATACATGTGATCCAAAGTGTTGATGCTCGTGGCGAGTATCGTTGTTTTCTGACCTTCACAGATGATTTGAGCAGATATGGGTATATCTACTTAATGAAACACAAGTCTGAAACATTTGAAAAGTTCAAAGAATTTCAGACTGAAGTGGAGAATCATCGTAACAAGAAAATAAAGTATCTACGATCTGATCGTGGAGAAGAATATTTGAGTTACGAGTTTGACCTTTATTTAAAACAATGTGGAATAGTTTCACAGCTCATGCCACCTGGAACACCATAGCGTAATGGTGTGTCCGAACATCGTAACCACGCTTTATTGGATATGATGTGATCTATGATGTCTCTTACCGGGTTACCACTATCATTTTAGGGTGATTATAAAGGTGCTCTACAGGTGTCTCCGATGGTGTTTGTTGAGTTGGCATAGATCGAAATTAGGATTTATCACTCCGATTGTCGGAGAGGTATCTCTGGGACCTCTCGGTAATGCACATCACTATAAGCCTTGCAAGCAATGTGACTAATGGGTTAGTTACGGGATGATGCATTACGAAACAAGTAAAGAGACTTGCCTCTAACGAGATTGAACTAGGTATTGAGATACCAATGATCGAATCTCGGGCAAGTAACATACCGATGACAAAGGGAACAACGTATGTTGTTATGCGGTTTGACCGATAAAGATCTTCGTACAATATGTGGGAGCCAATATGAGCATCCAGGTTCTGCTATTGGTTATTGGCCGGAGACATGTCTCGGTCATGTCTACATAGTTCTCGAACCCGTCGGGTTCGCACGCTTAAAGTTCGGTGGCGATCGGTATTATGAGTTTATGTGTTTTGATGTACCGAAGGTTGTTCAGAGCCCCAGATGAGATCAGGGACATGACGAGGAGTCTCTAAATGTTTGAGACGTAAAGATCGATATATTGGAAGGCTATATTCGGACATCGGAAAGGTTCTGAGTGGTTCGGGTATTTATCGGAGTACCGGAGAGTTACGTGATAGAGGCGAGGGTGTCCCGATCTTTCGATGAGATGATAACTATCGATTTGGTGGAGACGACTTTGACGATCCGACTACAAACGTGCACGACGTTGCGCCTTAGCAATCGCTAAACCAACTCCGAGAGGTTATTGACCACGCTGGAGCACGATCAACCTGACCACGAAGGTCTATTCCTGCAAGCAATCGAAGAACAAGCAAGAATATGATAAAGCAATCTGAATATTGCGAATATATATGAAGTATTGATAATGGTGGGGATCCGTAGCGGTCTTGGTCTGGTCGTTGGACACAAACGAAGTACGAACGGTTGCAATGGCTAACTTTAACTAAACAAATCCCAACCAAAAAGCTACTAGATGGATCTACTTATATAGGAGCAAGGGTGGCGGCCAAGGAGGTGGGAGGACGTCCCAAGGCAGCCTAAAACTAACCCTAGGTCGTACAAGGCCAATGGGCCCAAGCGGAGGTGACGTAACACCTTTGGACTTGTAGTTTGACTCGGATTCTGCTGCAGCATCAGATTGTTTCGTCTATAACTCAACGCTCCGGACGGATTTTAAGGTGATTCAATTGGGTTGGAAAATGCACGAAATCTATTTTCCAACAAAAAAAGAATCAACCAATTTGGAGTCCGTATGAAAAAGTTATAGACGTTTTGAGTCAGGTATGTCTGTGCAGTCCGAATCTGAGTCCAGAACGTGAGAGACTTGGACTCTATCTTCTCTTGGGCCAAAAGTGACGTGAGAGAACTTTTGAACAGCAGGTAAACATCTCTTTCTCCCTTATCTTCATATGTGGATTGTACAAATGTCCCATACACCTGCAATTAGACATGGCACAAAAGTTTGTGAAGTATTTTGTCCTGGATAACATAAATATATTATTGAATAGTTTGCACTAGAAATCACCTGAGAAATATGCATGTATGCAATATTTTGGTCTCATCCAAGGTAGTCATGTCCTCATCATCCTCCCTTTTTGAAAACAAAGCCGTCCTCGGCGTTGCTTAATCTGAAATGTGGCTAACAAAAGAGACAAGGTGTACATGTTGTATATGTATACGCCATCCATTTTACTTCCCTTGATTTTTGCATATATGACACATGAATAGATGAGTAACTTGCATAGTTCATAAAATCTAAAGCCAACAAATTAGCACAAGAACTAGAAGGCTTGAAAATACTGCAACTCAGTTTGCACATATAAGTGAAGCTCTTATTTATTTCAAGAGATTGACAATGTTCATCATTAAACCATCCCAACATTGGTGAATAAACCTTATTTGAATCAAATTTACATGCTACAACATGCTTAGATAAGCAAACATGCAATGAGTCATTCGACACAGAATCATCACCAAGATTAGAGGTCGATCAAAATGATTAAACATTGATTCTTTTGCATCAATAGTTAATTCAATGGGTGCTCTCAAAATTGTTGGTATTTCAGTTGTTTGATCACATGGCAAAGTCAAATTATCAATATAATCCTCTAAAATAGGTGGTGTGATCAAAGTAGTGGGTAGCTCAACACATGATGTATTCAAGTTAACTAGGCATGCATCATTCTCATGTAAAAGTGGAAAATCTGTACCTTTGTCATTACCTCTTATAGTCAACTCAGATGATGCAGGCACTCTCGATGGTGATGTGTCACATGGTGGAGATGATGTAGTCCTCGCAACAACGGATGTGGTTGTCATAGTACGCCTAGTAGTTGAATAAACATCTGTATCAACAGTTGGAATGTGCACCGTGCGCTTGTTCTCCTTGTGGGCAACACGTCGTTTTATTTCCTGTTCAGCTTTGCAAGCAAGACGAAACAAATGGTCCATAGGATAACACTCTTCATGAATTAGTATCTCCTGAATATTATGGTTTAATCCTCCCCAAAATCTATCCATAAAATCTTCTTCACTTTCTTCTAAAAATGAGTGCAACAAGGTAGTTTGTAAATCATCATAATATTTTGTTACGGTGTCACTACCTTGTTTTAAATGTTCCAGTTTTTTAATCATGCCACGAGTATAATAAACATCGATTTAATCTATCTCTCATGACATGTTTTAAATCATCCCAAGTATTAGGTACATAATCAGGGTGTAACCGACAATATTCACTCCACCAAACTAGAGCATAACCAGTGAAAGAACCAACCGCAACCATAACTTTTTACGCTCATCAAAATTATGGGAAGCAAATATATTATTTATGTCTAACTCCCATTCAATATATAAAGGAGGTCTAAAACGCCATTAAATGGTGGTATAGAAACATGAACCTGATCATGTGCATTTGGATGTTTGTGCACCTCTCGTGACGGTTGTGGTATTTGCATAGGTGGTGGCATGTCTCCCGCGATCGACAAAGCCCATGAATTGACTCTGGATCCTGTCATGATTAGTAGAACAAGAAACAAAATCCAAAAATAATGTTCCTATAACTACTAGGATGTGGTGGTAAAACGCTCACAGTAAAGCAAATATCAATGTCTTACAAGTTCTTACCATGCAGCAGGCGGTGATCGTGCTCCAGCGTGGTCAATAACCTCTCGGAGTTGGTTTAGCGATTGCTAAGGCGCAACGTCGTGCACGTTTGTAGTCGGATCGTCAAAGTCGTCTCCACCAAATCGATAGTTATCATCTCATCGAAAGATCGGGAAACCCTCGCCTCTATCAAGTGGTATCAGACCCTAGGTCGTACAAGGCCAATAGGCCCAAGCGGAGGTGACGTAACACCTTTGGACTTGTAGTTTGACTCGGATTCTGCTGCAGCATCAGATTGTTTCGTCTATAACTCAACGCTCCGGACGGATTTTAAGGTGATTCCAATTGGGTTGGAAAATGCACGAAATCTATTTTCCAACAAAAAAAGAATCAACCAATTTGGAGTCCGTATGAAAAAGTTATAGACGTTTTGAGTCAGGTATGTCTGTGCAGTCCGAATCTGAGTCCAGAACGTGAGAGACTTGGACTCTATCTTCTCTTGGGCCAAAAGTGACGTGAGAGAACTTTTTGAACAGCAGGTAAACATCTCTTTCTCCCTTATCTTCATATGTGGATTGTACAAATGTCCCATACACCTGCAATTAGACATGGCACAAAAGTTTGTGAAGTATTTTTGTCCTGGATAACATAAATATATTATTGAATAGTTTGCACTAGAAATCACCTGAGAAATATGCATGTATGCAATATTTTTGGTCTCATCCAAGGTAGTCATGTCCTCATCATTACGGGAATTCGCCGGGGAGTATATGGGCCTTATTGGGCTTTAAGGGAGAGAGAGAGGGGCTGCCTAGGGCAGCCCCCTCCCCCAAGGCCTAGTCCGAATTGGACTAGGGGGAGGGGCGGCGCCCCCTCCTTCCTTCTCTTCTCTCTTCCCTTTCCTTTTCTCCTACTCCTACTACTTGGAAGGGGGGAATCCTACTCCCGATGTGAGTAGGACTCCCCAGGGCGCGCCATAGTAGAGGGCCGGCCCTTCCCCTCCTTCACTCCTTTATATACGGGGGAGAGGGGCACCCCATAGACACATAAGTTGATCATTGATCTCTTAGCCGTGTGCGGTGCCCCCCTCCACCATAATCCACCTCGGTCATATCGTTGCACCGCTTAGGCGAAGCCCTATGGCGGTAGCTTCATCATCACCGTCATCATGCCATCATGCTGACGAAACTCTCCTTCGACACTTTGCTGGATCGGAGTTCGTGGGACGTCACCGAGCTGAACGTGTGCAGATCGCGTAGGTGTCGTTTGTTCGGTACTAGGATCAGCCGATCGTGAAGACGTACGACTACATCAACCGCGTTGTTATAACGCTTCCGCTTTCGGTCTACGAGGGTACGTGGACAACACTCTCCCCTCTCGTTGCTATGCATCACCATGTTCTTGCGTGTGTGTAGGAAAATTTTGAAATTACCACGTTCCCCAACAGAAGTCCCCCCCCCCCCCACTATATATGGAATTTGCATACCACTACACATGGCAGCCAACTCAAGCAAAAATTCCTCCTTGAACTCATAGTGGGCCGATCCATAAACCACCATTAGACCCCACTTACTATTCTTTTTCTTGTCACTAAGGATAACTTGGAGAATATATTTGCCTTTGTTGCAAGACACAATCTCCAGAGTATCTTGACGAACACCACATAGAATGCCTCCTGACTTTCCTTCAGATGGAATCCAGTTCCATTTGAATTGGTCAAAGGGAAGGGGTCTATTCTCCTCAAAATTTAGGAGTAAAATATTTTTTCATGGTCTCTTGAAGACCCGGGAAGTCTAAGGAAAGGTCACTAATCATATCAGAGAGGCAGGTGGCCATCCCTTTCTTGCCCAACCCTCTGCAGTTCCAGATGAGACCTCTCATCTGGAACTTTTTTATGAAATTGGGACCTAGTAGCCCTACCAGGAGGCATTGTAGGGCTACCCACCATGACCTCAGAAGTTAGATCCTTCTTTTGGCTTCTAGTCACAGGTCTAGAAAGCTTGACAACAGATTTTCGTTTGGATTTTCTCCTAGGTTTCCCAGAGGCCTCTCTTTCATGATTAATATCATCTTGGTCCAGCCAACTTAGATTAATAGGGGCCATCTTACCCATCTCATTTGTGACAAAAATGCCATCCTCATAGTTTTGTTTATTATTCACAAGATCGTTTTTCTCCTCTAAGTTTCTTCTAACGCATTCAAGCTCTCTAAGCACATCAATACAAGTAAAATCATTATCAGGAATGCAAACCCCCATATCCTTCGCCCTACTAATCAAATCAGCATCGGATAAAGTAGCAAAGGAATTTTTGTAAGCATTTTGTTTGTTACCTTCCAAGTTTTTCTTGCTTGCGAGCTTCACAACTTTGCTTCCACATGTTCCTGCATACCTTGCAAGTTACGTTTGTTGAATCTATGCAACTCCTCAGGAGAAAGTGGGGGAGTGAGGATCATCTCGTCATTGCAATCAGGAGAGGGAAGTTGTACCACATAGTCATTGGAAATCTTCATTTTAGTATCCATGTCCCCATCCACCTCCATAACCTGAGAAGAATTGGTTACTACATTAGCATATGATAACTTAGTGTGATTAATAGGGGAATTTTTCACCTGTACAACATGTGCAGGTGCCCTCTGCTCAACAGACGCATGAGTTAGAGCAGGCTGCATAGGGACCAGCCAGTCTGAGGTGCCATGGATCTCCCCTTGTCCAGATTCTTCATGGTCTCTAGCCATAGACCCAATGAGTAAAGTGCTATCAACCTCACTATCAGAAGAGAAATACACCTCATTCTCCAGTGGTAGCAAACGGCAGGTTTTGCCACCATGGGATGAGGGTCTAATTTTTCCATGGTCAGGAGCCCCAGAATTCTCATCATTTTTTTCATGCTCAGCACACTTGCGTTTCGATGCTTGGTTAGGCTTGTTAGTATCGCCTTTAGACACAGCAGTAGCAATGCCCTCATCAACAGGATTTCTCACCAGTACCTCCTCCACTTCATAGGTGAATCTATAGAACCGACCTCCCAATATTCCTTCAGCTGAGGCAGGAAGTTGGTCCACGAAATGACATCCAATCTTGGCTCTAACTGAAGAGGGGCGGTTGATAGTAGACATATCTACCTCCAGAGTGACACCCACCAGCCTCCCAACATAAGCAACACTTCTGTCACAACGCTTGTTGGGAGGGATTCTCCCTATTCTAACCCAAGCCACTTCCAGTAAACCATCAGAGTCAATATCGCCCGACCAGGGGGAGAATTTGACACTCACCCCACACTTTTTAAGCTTGATAAACTCAACAAACCGAGCACGGTCTACCTCTCTGGGATTAGGCATTCTCATGACAAATTTTTGAGGGGCGAAGAACCTGGCAGAACAGCACCACCCCTGTCCTACGTACACACTTAGTTCGTGTTCGATATCTTTTGTAGGTGTAGAGCCCTCTATGATAGTAACAACCACATTGTAAATTCGCTCTCTGGCCTGCCTCTCAACACTGAAATCAGGAATAAAGTGGAACCCCTGCCCTTTACTTTGAAAAGCACACATCACATGAAGGCATTCCCACGGGATGAACTCAGTATAGACAACAGATAGACGCCCTTTTTTCTTGCATCGATCGCAAGCAGCATGAGGGCAGTAAGCAATACAATGCCCTGCCAGATTACAAATCTAACAGGGACCAGAGGATGGAACAACATTACCAGCACGCGCAGGGGGGGCGCAGGCCTGCGGTGGTGAAGTGCTCTTGCCAGCAGCGCGGGATGACCTGTCATCTCCCGGGCGAGGTGGAGCGGCTCGAGCACCCCCGACCTTCGTCTCTCCATGGGAAGTATTTGCACCGTCATCCTCCCCTCCCCCATCGTTCCCGATGAGGAGGAATGACCTGCCTGCCCTCCGCCGCCTCATCCCACTTGTCAAATCGGATTCCCGCATCCGTAAGCCCTGCTCAAGAGGAATCCCGTCACCGCCTTATGCTTCCAAACATTGATTCACGATCACATCGCGGTCACCACCACGGTCGAAACTGAAGACATCGACGGCATGGACGACGATGCTGACGCCGAACCAAGCAAAGTCCCACTTGTCACGAGGCGTTGGACGGCCACCTCAACCTATGACGCGTACATGGTGGACACTAATGATAAAAAAATGACGAGGATAACCCGAGACCCGATGAGGACAAACCTGTCGATAAACCACCAAAGCGCCGACGTCAGCGGCGCTGCTCTCGATCGCGTCAGGCGAAGGATAGTAATACCGGCACCGGAGACAATGAGATTTCGGATGACGCCGAAGATCCCAAATACCCCGTCGAGCCCACATCCGAATAGGACGAAGGGGAAGAGGGTCAATATAGTCACCAACATAGGATTTGACGAATCTGGTGGAGGAGAAGGGGGAGGGGAGAGGCAACAACTTGCGCAAACGATCTAGTATCACCACGGACTTTTCCCTCCCACCATGAGGAATCACGACAAACCCTAGAACTGGTGCGCGGCGCGCCCCAAAAGTGGGAGAGGCATTCGTCCAGATCCAAAATGGGGGAAATGGGAGTGGACGCACGTTTTATACCAGCAGTCTCCGTCGGAACCCTAGGCCCGGGTGGATCATGGCGGTCGGATCCCGTCCCCACCACGTGGCGGCCATCAACCTCCTGTTGGACCGGTCCACACCCCAGCAGACCTGCCCCATCCGTCAGAGGCGGCGGAGGCGGTCCACGCCCCAACAGGCCTGCCCCATCCGTCAGAGGCGGCGGCGGCGATGGACGTGGCCATGGATCGCGCCCAGGACCCCCAACCGCACCCGGTGCGCGATCCGCGTGAAGCGTAGAGCTGCAGCGCGGCCCGACCGCCTCGGCGATCGCTGGAATCCTATCACGAACCCTAGCAAAATGACATGGGAATGGAACAATCTCACCGATGCCGATCGTCTCGCCCTCCCGGAGGAACCTCGCGTCCACCGTGACTCCAGCAGCGTCGAGGAGAACGATTCGGAGCGCATCCTTCCTGAGCCAGATCACGCCGTCGACGAGCGAGATCCGTCGCGCGGCCTCAAGGTCGACCGCGAACAGCACCGCCCAACGCTCGTCCGCAGAATCGGTGGAGGACGTCGCGGTCGCCGAACAGGCCGCGGCCGCCGCAGTCACCGTGGTCGCCATGGACGCCGACTTTCTTTCGCCGAAATACATTACTTGCCTGAGAGTCAATGCATAAATTTAACTAACATCGGGGTTTGTCCTGAAGTTGGATTGATAAGAATCGATTAGAATCCGACAAAGAAATGCAGAAGAAGAAAGGAAGGAAATCAGGTATAGCTTATACCAAGACAAATGCATAATGGAATAATGGACCGCCCCTTAGGAAAATTCTGCATGACTGCACAGTTCAACTGTCATGAGAAAGAGGAAGATGACTCGGTTGAGGACGGTGTAGGGTAAAATATATGATCTAGAAGAGGAGGTGGATAGACTTTTAAAAAAGAATATGCTTTTAGTTGACAAGTTTTAGCTTTTGTATTTCGGGTTGTCTTAGAGCAGACTAAACTTGCAACATAACAAATATGAAAAATTCTCTCGGGCTTCGGATTGATTGCACGATCCTACCAAAACTTTGGCTAGTTTTTTTTGGGGGGGGGCAAGGATCAGATCTATTATAGGAATTCACCCGAAATATAAAGCATCTCAAACATAATAAAAATTACATCGAGATTTCGAGACCATCGAACGACCACTACTGCAGTCAGAACGAGCCGCCGACGCGCCATTGTCGCCCTTCTCCTTTCAGAGTCAGTCTTTATGCACGTGCCCCTAAGAACCAGCGCCCTGGAGTTGTAGTTGTCGCCATTGAACTTTTGCATAGATCTCAAGCACATGGCACCAAATCTCACCACATGACAAGAAATTCTAACCTCACCGTCCTAAGAAGATGGCAGGAATCTACGCCGAAGCTTCATCGACTATGTCCAAACGGATGAACTCAAAGGGGTCAAAGCCCGGAAGACAAACTCAAAGAAGAAACATCATCATCTGCGCAAGCGTCGCACCTGCGAGGATTAATAAAACCTAACCTGAACTACCAACCATAGCAGAGGCACGGCACCACCAACCATAGCAGAGGCACGGCACCAGGATTCCCGAGGCGAATCCACGGACTCGCCGATTTAGTCTGAATGGAAAAGTTTGACCTAGCCAGCTAGGTCTAGGGGAGGAAACGAAAGACAAACTCAACTCTGGGTTGATTTCGACGAAAAATGCAATCACCAGGCAGTGAACCTCTAGAATACCCATCCCAATTTCCATTTCAAAAAATAATACGCAGTGCCAATTAAAAAAAACACAAATCTTATGATATTGTGGGAATCTTTGCCTTCTCTTTACGGCTTCGTCTAGAATGCAAATGCAGGATAATTTACCTATAGGAATCATCTAGGACAAAGTTCAGTCGGATGTATGAAAACATCACTAGTAAATTAAGAATTTACATGAACAAATCAAAGTACTGAACCATGTTAAGTTGCTTATGGTTTCTGATACCTCTACCTGAACCACCATAGAACTTGATGAGTAACAAAGTACCTGTTGATAAGTTTCCATGTTCACGCAAAACTGCATCAGTTACCCAAGTTCACGCAAATTTGTTCATTCAGTAACATTACTCAGGACCACAAAGTACCCATGTTCATGCAAAACAGCATCAATTACAACTCAACAACGCTGAAAGTAGCAGCTAGATTCATATCATCCAACAAAGTGCGAGAAATTCTTCCGCTATTACAACTAATAACGGAAGACCGTAAAAATCTTAGGCAGAGGCAGCAGGAGCCTTGGTGGCAGCAGACAGCTTCGACCTCCTCTTGGCCATGCTCTCGCTGCGGCGGTCTCTCTGCTCCTTGAGCCTCTGTGCAAGCAGCTTCTGGTACTCTGCAGCCTCTGACTTCTTCTTTGCGATCCTCTTCTTCTTGTCTGCGATTCTGGCGCGCTTCCTCTGGAGTGTCAAGGGAGTCACAAGACGTTGGATCTTGGGAGCCTTGCTTACCTTCTTGCCTGGAAATAACAAACAATATGATCTAGGTAAGAAACTAGTAAATGAGAGACAAAACTGCTCAAAGAAGCACTGTGATATTTCAAGGAAATAATAATTTTCCTGAATAAGAGTGAAAGCGGGCAAAATAACACATCAGGATCCACGGTGGAACAAGAAAAGGCTTAATGCAGTAAACTAAAATAGTTGAAAACTCACCCTTCTTGTTAAGGAAGGTCCTGCGGTATGTGTTGACATAGCTGCGGACATCATCATCCTTGCCAAGGTTGAAGAGCTTCTTGATCTTGGAAGCCCTCTTGGGTCCCCTCATCCTGGGCTTCTCAGTGTCGGTAAGGCCTGGCAGATCATTCTCACCCTTCTTGACAATCACCAAGTTGATAACAGACAGGTCTTGGCTGACAATGCAACCACGGACGGACTTTCGCCTGCGCTCACCATTACGCCTGCCAAACCCACGGAAGCAAGGTGTGCCTACAGAATTGAGGCAAAAGAAACACATGTAAAAGTTTGGTTCAAGAGGGAAAGATTGTAGTTAACAAGTAACATGGAGATAAAGTTATACCCCTGTGAAGCAGAAGGCGGACACGCCCAGAAGTTAGCACTCCTTGCTTCATGGGGAAGCCCTGCTTATCGCAGCCACCCATTATCTTGAAGATATAACCCTTGAATTCCTGAAAATACAGGAAATGACAGATGTCTTAATGATCAAAACTATCAAGACATCGGTTTGAGCGTTTAAGAATCATGAAACAAGTTGCCAGCAGATTACCTCACCCAGAAGATCACCAACTACCTCCTGGGAGATTCTCTTGTCATAAAGGTTACGCCTGTAGTTCATACCAAAATGTTAGATATCCAAACAAAAAATGGGAAGGGTAAATTTCAACTGGAATGTTTTGTCAGTCAGCATACTTGAATGGACTGATCATTAACCACTAAAGCCTGCGTATGGTGGTTTCACAAGTAAACTACTTTGCTCTATCACAACATTTGTCCACCAGAGCAGCTAATTTCATAATGTCATGGCATCATCTGTCATATTTCTGAAGCAGTTGAAAAACAGTTCAACCTTGTTCATGGCATCAAAGGGTTCATTGTTTCCTAAGTTTTCCAAAAGCTAATCATCACTGAGCATCAAAGTCATTTGAAAGCGCTGTTTGCTAATAAATTTGTTGGGAGTGTGGGAGGGTAGTAGTGTATATGCTTAGCCCTTGCTAACTGGGAATACATATTTACAAATTCCAGTAAGCAGTCTAAATGTAAATTTATCTGTCGCTCAAAGTAGGCAAATGCAACTTGAAACTACATTTGAACATCCACACAAAGTGGCAACTTCTGTGACACGGTACTACTGTTATTAGACCACTGTTTATAACGCTAAAAGAACTCAGTTCTAGTCCGGTCCAACAGCAAACGATTAACATGATTCTAATCGCGCCACAACAATTATAAGAGCATCATAACAATTATAAGAGCATCATAACAATTATAAGAGCATCATATTAACCCACGCAATCACAGATAATGGTTCCGCATCATCCAATTTAACAAAGTAAGTAACAGGACCAGATGCACCGGACTAAACAGAAACGCCATCAAGTATGGTAATTACAAGACGCGGATCTAAAGTGGAGACGAGAAACACACTCACAGCTTCTGGTCGTCATCGATCTCGACCTTCTTCTGGCACCCCGTGGTGGGGTTCGCGATGTTCAGCTGAAACCAGCGCAAGAAACACACGAATCAGGAACCTCACAGGAACAGATCACATCTGCGCGCATCGGGAGGTGAGGAGCAGCGCGTACCTTCATGGCGGAGTTGCGGCGCGAGCTGGCCGGCGGCGAGCGACCAGAACGCTGGGGAGCGGCGGCGAGCGACCCGAACGCTGGGGAGCGGCGGCGGCGGCGCGGTGGCTCGAGGGGTAGGGTTTTGGTCGGAAGATGTGTGGAGTTTGTTTTATAGGTGGGGCGTCGTGGAGAAGTAGAGTGGGCCGTTATGGCCCAGCCGCGGGCGCACGGGCTGATCTGGGCCGTTGTGGGTTCTGAGGAGGTTCGATAAGATAATAGGCCTAACGTGTAAAATGGGGAGCTCCTATTTTTTGAGGGTACTACGGCGGGCAAAGTCAGCTTTGAACACACACACAAACTTTCTCAAAACACACACACACAGAGAGAAAAAGGCCAACCTGAACACATTTTATTAATTCTGAGTTCAACAGAGAATATATACACAGAAGATGGAGAGAGAAGGAAAAAAAGGAATAACATCGAGTAGACAAAAGAAAAATGACTTGAGCCGCACGGCGTAAGACAAATCCTAAGGATTCCACCTCAATTTTGAAGATTTTTGCATTCCTTATTTTCCGGAGATTCCAAAGAATAGCCATAATTATTTTATTGCGAATCTGGATACTCAGCGAACGCGCACCCCCTCCCTCCTTTGTGCATGATTTCGGCCAGCCATATGTGGACGCGTAGCGCTCTTGTTTTTGTTTTCGTTTTCCTTTTCCTTCTATCATTGTTTTTTACTTATAAGAACTGTTAATTAATCTTAACATCACTAAAAAAATGACCGGGATTTCAAAAGATGTTCTTAATTACATAAACTGTTCATGAATTTAAAAAATAGTCATGAATTAAAAAAATGTTCAGGAATTCAAAAAATGTTAACAACCACAAAAAATCTTCATGAATTTTCTAAATACTTATGAATTTAAAAATTGTTCAAAAATTTCAAAAAGTATATCAATTTAAGAAATGTTTGTAGATTCAAAAGTGTTTGATTAAACAAAAGTTCATAAATTTCAAAAAAATCCCAAGTTATAGAAATGTTCATCCATTAAAAATGTTTGTTGATTCAAAAATCATTCATTGAGTTTCAAAAAATGTTCACTAATTCAAAAATGTTTGAGAATTTGTAAAAAAATGCAAATGCAAAATGTTCTTGATTAGAAAAATGTTCATGGATTTTAAAAATTTCAACAATTGAATTCGTAAAATGTTCATGATTTTAAAAAATGATCACGAATTCAAGAAATGATAATGATTTCAAAAAGTTGTTCATGACTTAATAAATGTTCATGAATTTGAAAGATGTTCACAAAATGGAAATCAAAAAAGGGAACACTTCAGCCACAACCTCCCCTCAAAATAGACTTAGGGCTACGGCCTACCGTCCGTGCAACCACCGGTCTTCCTCATCTACGGTGGTCTTAGGTGAAAGGATCGATATAGTTGACTAGATAGGGGGTGAATAGGCAACTAACAATTTTTAAGCTTTTCTTTACCAATTTAAACTTTGCAATAATAAAGGTTGTCTAGATGTGCAACTAGGTGGACAACCTATATGATGCAAACAACACAAGCACAAGAGCAAGCAAGGATAGGAACACAAATAAGCTTGCACAAGTAAAGGGATAAGATAACCAAGAATGGAGCCGGTGGAGACGAGGATGTGTTACCAAGTTCCTTCCTTTTGAGGGGAAGCACGTCTCATAGAGCGTGTGGAGGCACAATGCTCCCAAGAAGCCACTAGGGCCATCGTAATCTCCTCACGCCTCGACAATGCAAGAGCCGTGATTCCACTATTGGTGCCCTTGAAGGCGGCGATCAACCTTTACAAACAAGGTTGGGGCAATCTCCACAACTTAATTGGAGGCTCCCAACAACACCACGAAGCTTCACCACAATGGAATATGGCTCCATGGTGACCTCAACCGTCTAGGATGCTCAAACACCCAAGAGTAACAAGATCCGCAAGGGATAAGTGGGGGGAATCAAATCTTGTGGTGGAAGTGTAGATCGGGCCCATTGTCACCCAATCCCGAGCAAATCAACAAGTTTGATTGGCTAGGGAGAGAGATCGGGCCAAAATGGAGCTTGGAGCAACAATGGAGCTTAGAGAGAGAAGAGGTAAGTCAACTAGAGGTAGAAGACGCCCCTTATATAGTCGTGGGAAAAATCTAACCGTTATCCACATATTCAGCCCGCGACGCGCGGTACTACCGCTCCAGGGACGCGGTACTACCGCGATGCTGCGGTACTACCGTGGCGGACCACGGTACTACCATGGCAGCAAGAAGATGCATCGAACTAGCTCGACTAAGGCGATACTACCGCTATGCAGTATTATCCTTCCCCTTGCGGTACTACCGCAAGGCGAGAGAGTCACGGCACAGGAAGGGCGCGGATGAAATAAATTACATCCGTGCCAACTTCCACTGGCTCATGGTGGTACAAAATCCGACGCGGTACTACCGCTCCCGAGGAGCGGTACTACCGCTATGGGCGCCTACTACCGTGACACTATGGTACTAGGTAGGAGGGCCACGGATTACGGCTCCTAGGGAGCAAGATTACTACCGTGGCCCTCGCGTACTACCGCTACTGGACGAGCGGTATTACAGTGGGGGCGCGGATGTAAAAATTACATCCGCCCTACTATCAAGACCGAGCGGCACTAGGCTCGGGAGTCAGCGGTACTACCGCTCAGAGGAGCGGTACTACTGCGTGACACCTAGCAAGATACTACAGCGTGTACTTGCGGTACTACCGCAAGTACAGCAAGAGTCGCCAGATTTCCGTACAACCAAGATAACGAAGGAAGCTCCAAAAGCAGGAAAGGAGGGACAAGTGTACGTGTTGATTCCACCCAAACCTTTCCGACGCGGACCCCCTCTTAATAGTATGGCTTTCCTACGACTCAAATCCACCAAAAAGAAACGTAGGACGACGCCGTCTTCAATAGTCTCCGAGGGGCACCGAATTGTCACGTTCCTAGAGATGAACCATCTGAGGAACTCAAAGCACACGATTAGTCCGCAAAAGTATCGTCATCAATCACCAAAACACTTACGGGATAAATATGCCCTTACAATCTCCCCCTTTTTGGTGGATTGATGACAATACGGGATTTGCACAAAGATACAATAATATAGAGCAAGGGCAAACCCCTCCTCTCCAAAATATAGACGGGCTCCCCCTAGACGTGTGCACTCTGGATGAATGCTTTGGACTGCATAGCACACGTACTAGGATCACCACTCCCCTATATTTTAGAGACAAAGGCCCGAAGAATAACATCTAAGCAACATATAGCACAATATAACACAAGCTTGCTAAGATAGATAGAGTGCATATGTCTTACACCATATGAAGGAAAAGCAACTAAAACGAGGTTCAAACGAGGTTCAACCGAGAACGCAATAAACGCATCAAACGCGAACACGACACAAGACTTGCAAATCTCACGCTCTCCCCTTCGCATCGAGACGCCAAAAGGCAGAGAGGACACCTACACACAAGCGGTGGCTCAAGCAGGGGGAACTCGTCCCAACCCTCTCCGCCGACTCCTCGGCAGAGGATATACTCCTCGACGCCCTCCTCGTAATCAGTCCACTTGTAGCCTTGCTTCTCCATCCACTCGGCCTGGAGTGATGTGCTCCTCAGACTGCTGGACACATCCTCACCATAGAGCTTCAAGATCTTCTGTCCCGCGACGACTCTCCTTGGATGCCACGTGAGTCTGATTGCCCCTTGGCTTGCATGCGTAAAAGAGTCTTCATCTTGTCCTTCACCGTGGCCCATGAAGGCATAGAGGAGCTCTAGGAAGGCCTAGCAAGATGGCCCTCAAGAACATTCTCGGTGCAAGATCCTCCTCTCCAACAAAGAGCCCTAGCAGCAGACGCCTCGGCACGAGTAGTAGTGTTGGCCCAGTTGGGTTTGACACGCAGCATGATGGGGTCATGGCGAATCCGGTCAGGGCAAGGAACTCCTCACCAGGAACATCTTCTCCCAGTCCTCGAGATCAGCAGAAAGCAGATAGGGCCCGTAGATAGGCACTTTGCGGTTGAACACCGCAAACCAAGCTCACACCACATGATGTGTGAGATATCAAGTGGTGAGTCTCGAGACAAACGAGCCTCCTCGCAGATGAGCATCATATCCACCATATAGGCATGGACCTTGTCCTTGTCACCAATCGAGGGAACAAGGAGTTGCGGAAGATGCGGTACATGATATCCGAGAAAGAGTTGAGCACCAACCCTATCTTGCCACTTGGAAGCGTCTTCTCAACATAGTACGGTGCAAGCCTGTCCTTTTGGCGAGTCGGGGTTGGCATGGGGACTAACACCCACGGGAGAGTCGAGCCCGTCATCGAGGAACTTGGAGCAAATCCATGAACTCCTTCCGTGTAGCAATCGACTTACGGCCATTGGTCATCCATGTCATCCTCCTCTCCTCATTGGGGTGAAAGAAAACTGAAGCAAAGAACCCACCAATGAGCTCGGGATCATAGTCAAGGTGAAAGGATATCACATGCTCAATGCCAAACTGCTCCACCAAGTCAAGAGCCTCTCCAAAGTAGGCACGGAACTTATCCTTCCTCAAGTGATGCATGTCAATCCACTTCACATCCACATAGGTATTTCGCTTGTTCTTGATGACATCCAGATAGACGTTGGTTTGATGCTTGTTCCGAACAGCTCTGACCCCCGACAGAGGAACGAGGGGTCACGACGGATCAATTTGCTCGAGACGGACGTAGTCGATTGGGGCATCTCATCCATGCCCTTGGCGGGCTCCTTGAACTTCTTGGCAGTTGTCTTGACATGGCGCTTGGGGCGAGGAGGAGCCCTCCGGTGCTTCACCGGGTTGCGCAGACGCTTGGAGCCAGTGTCACTACTGGGATTGAACCGCGAGAGCCACCACCGAGACACACACGCAAAAACACCAAAGACGCAAAGAAGATCAATGAAAAGGCCACGATAAAGCACAAGAAACACATAGGAGACATATGAGAAAGTTGGCATGCGATAGGTGTGAGGCACGGTAGGATCGCCACTTGCTGCGGTACTAAAGCATTAGTATTGCTCCAAACGCTGTAGTACTCAGGCGAGGTCACAGTAGTACCGTGGTTGGAGCGAAGTAGAGCTTTAGTGCCGACTGAGCAGCGCAGTAGTACCGCACCGAAGGGCGATAGTACTGCAAGCGGTAGTACCGCCCATACGGGCGGTAGTATCAGCGTCGCAGCAGATCCAACTAGCAATTTGAATCGAAAAGAACCGCGAAACAACGGCGGTGCTACGGTGATCAGATCTAGCGCATGACAACAATGCACATATAAATCCTATGCAATACCACACTCCTTCATCCTATTCTTGCAGAGATGAAGCCTATCAATCTCAAGAACACACAAGCCTCCCCCAAAACCTAGAAACACCAAACACCATCAACACGGAGAGGGAGTTGGGGAAAACCTGGGTCCATAGCAAGAGCACGTGGTGGGAACGATCCCACCGGTCGGAATCACGGAGGGCAGCGGTGGAGGAGATCCGCGAAGGACGCCGGTTCCGTTCTTGAGCAAGGGAGAGAAGGAGGCGACGTGGGGAGAAGACAGCGAATGGGTATGGGGAGTTAGAACTCCCCGCCCGCCCTTATCCCCACGCCGAACCGTCATGTAGTATCACAGCGTATCATCATGGTAGTACCGCTCGGCGGAAGTTCGCACCGAGGCGGTAGTACCGCTCAAGCTCGGGCGGCGAGAAAGAATTACTGCCGTGAGGTTCTTGATAGTACCGTGCTCCAAGCGGTAGTACCGTGGCAGGCTGCGGTAGTACCGCACTGGTCATGTAGTACCGTGAACTCAAGTCACCGCAAGTTTCAAAAAAAACGAGAAGAGGGCCTTTGCAAGAAATTTTTCACACACAAGAAACCACAAACTCTAGCACAAACCTGAGGCAAAAGACAACAAGAAACCACCAAACGACAAAGCCTCTCAAAGAGAGAGGGCGGTGGCCGAAGCCACCTATGTTTGAGTGGGATGGTATGGCACCGCGAAGAATTATCCTTGGGCCCATGACCAAAACTCGTCTTTGGAACACAAGTACCATAAAAATGGCTAATATGAAAGAGGTGATCGATTTATGCATAATGGGGGAGGAGAGTTCATTGAGAGAACAACACTCCCCTATGTCCATGCCTACACCTAAACTAGACAACAAGTTGAAGGTGGTGGGAGTGCACGGCTCAAGTCACATTGCTCAAATCAATGATATTTAGCTCATGCCTTAACTCGCGAAATCTTGCTTCATCTAAGGGCTTCGTGAATATATCTGCAAGGTTATCCTGAGTGTTGACATACTTGAGCTCGATCTCCCCTCGCCTAATGTGATCCCGGATGAAATGATACCGAATCTTGATGTGCTTCGTCTTGAAGTGTTGCACCGGGTTGAGAGAAATCTTGATGGCACTTTCATTATCACACCAAAGAGGCACTTTGTCACAAATGACACCGTACTCCTTTAAAGTTTGCCTCATCCATAGGAGTTGAGCACAACAACTACCGGCCGCCACATATTCCGCTTCGGTGGACGAGAGAGACACACAACTTTGCTTCTTGGAAGATGTCCCAACCCTCTCCGTCAGATTCCTCAGCAGCAGGGATAGACTCCTCGACGTCCTCCTCAGAATCAGTCCACTTGTAGCCTTGCTTCTCCATCCACTCGGCCTCTGGAGTGATGTGCTCCTCAGACCTGCCAGACACATCCTCACCATAGAGCTTCAAGATCTTCCTGTCCCGGCGACGACTCTCCTTGGATGCCACGTGAGTCTGTGTGCCCCTTGGCTTGCATGCGAAAAGAGTCTTCATCTTGTCCTTCACCGTGGCCCATGAAGGCATAGAGGAGCTCTGGGAAGGCCTAGCAAGATGGCCCCTCAAAGAACATTCTCGGTGCAAGATCCTCCTCTCCAACAGCAGCCCTAGCAGCAGACGCCTCGGCACGAGTAGTAGTGTTGGCCCAGTTGGGTTTGACACGCAGACAGATGGGGTCATGGCGAATCGATCGAGGGCAAGGAACTCCTCACGTGGAACATCTTCTCCGTGTCCTCGAGATCGTGAAACAGATAGGGCCCCGAGATAGGCACTTTGCGGTTGAACACCGCAAACCGAAGCTCACACCACATGATGTGTGAGATATCAAGTGGCTGAGTCTGAGACAAACGAGCATCCTCGCAGATGAGCATCATATCCACCATATAGGCATGGACCTTGTCCTTGTCACCAATCGAGGGAACAAGGAGTTGCGGAAGATGCGGTACATGATATCCAGAAAAGAGTTGAGCACCAACCCTATCTTGCCACTTGGAAGCGTCTTCTCAACATAGTACGGTGCAAGCCTGTCCTTTTTGGCAGAGTCAGGGTTGGCATGGGGACGAACACCCACGGGAGAGTCGAGCCCGTCATCAGGAACTTGGAGCAAATCCATGAACTCCTTCCAGGTAGCAGTCAACTTACGGCCATTGGTCATCCAGGTCATCCTCCTCTCCTCATTGGGGTGAAAGAAAACTGAAGCAAAGAACTGACCAATGAGCTCAGGATCATAGTCAAGGTGAAAGGATATCACATGCTCAATGCCAAACTGCTCCACCAAGTCAAGAGCCTCTCCAAAGTAGGCACGGAACTTATCCTTCCTCAAGTGATGCATGTCAATCCACTTCACATCCACATAGGTATTCTGCTTGTTCTTGATGACATCCAGATAGACGTTGGTTTGATGCTTGTTCCAGAACAGCTCACAGCCCCTGACAGAGGAACGAGGGGTCACGTACGGATCAATTTGTCTGAGACGGACGTAGTCAGATTGGGGCATCTCATCCATGCCCTTGGCGGGCTCCTTGAACTTGCCGGGCGCTTGTCTTGACATGGCGCTTGGGCGGAGGAGGAGCCTCTCGGTGCTTCACGGGGTTCGCAGACGCTTGGAGCCAGTGTCACGGCTGGGATTGAACCGGCGAGAGCCATCACCTGAGACACACACGCAAAACACCAAAGACGCAAAGAAGATCAATGAAAAGGCCACGATAAAGCACAAGAAACACATAGGAGACATATGAGAAAGTTGGCATGCGATAGGTGTGAGGCACGGTGGGATCTGCCATCTTGCTGCGGTACTAAAGCATTAGTATTGCTCCAAACGCGTAGTACTGCGGCGAGGTCACGGTAGTACCGTGGTTGGAGCGGAAGTAGAGCTTTAGTGCCGCACAGAGCGCGGTAGTACCGCACCCGAAGGGCAGTAGTATTGTGCAAGCGGTAGTACCGCTCCATACGGGCGGTAGTACCGCGTCGCAGCAGATCCAACTAGCAATTTGAATCTGAAAAGAACCGCGAAACAACGGCGGTGCTACAGTGATCAGATCTAGCGCATGACAACAATGCACATATAAATCCTATGCAATACCACACTCCTTCATCCTATTCTTGCAGAGATGAAGCCTATCAATCTCAAGAACACACAAGCCTCCCCCAAAACCTAGAAACACCAAACACCATCAACACGGAGAGGGAGTTGGGGAAAAACCTGGGTCCATAGCAAGAGCACGTGGTGGGGAACGATCCCACCGGTCGGAATCACGGAGGGCAGCGGTGGAGGAGATCCGCGAAGGACGCCGGTTCCGTTCTTGAGCAAGGAGAGAAGGAGGCGACGTGGGGAGAAGACAGCGAATGGGTATGGGGAGTTAGAACTCCCCGCCCGTCCTTATCCCCACGCCGAACCGTCATGTAGTACCGCGTATCATCGCGGTAGTACTGCTCGGGCGGAAGTTCCGCACCGAGGCGGTAGTACCGCTCAACTGGGCGGCAGTAAAGAATTACTGCCGTGAGGTTGCGGTAGTACCGTGCTCCCGCAAGCGGTAGTACCGTGGCAGGCTGCGGTAGTACCGCAGCTGGCCGCGGTAGTACCGTGAACTCAAGTCACCGCAAGTTTAAAAAAAAACGAGAAGAGGGCCTTTGCAAGAAATTTTTCACACACAAGAAACCACAAACTCTAGCACAAACCTGAGGCAAAAGACAACAAGAAACCACCAAACGACAAAGCCTCTCAAAGAGAGAGGGCGGTGGCCGAAGCCACCTATGTTTGAGTGGGATGGTATGGCACCGCGAAGAATTATCCTTGGGCCCATGACCAAAACTCGTCTTTGGAACACAAGTACCATAAAAATGGCTAATATGAAAGAGGTGATCGATTTATGCATAATGGGGGGAGGGAGAGTTCATTGAGAGAACAACACTCCCCCTATGTCCATGCCTACACCTAAACTAGACAACAAGTTGAGTGTGGTGGGGAGTGCACGGGCTCAAGTCACATTGCTCAAATCAATGATATTTAGCTCATGCCTTAACTCACGAAATCTTGCTTCATCTAAGGGCTTCGTGAATATATACGCAAGGTTATCACGAGTGTTGACATACTTGAGCTCGATCTCCCTCGCCTAATGTGATCCCGGATGAAATGATACCGAATCTTGATGTGCTTCGTCTTGAAGTGTTGCACCGGGTTGAGAGAAATCTTGATGGCACTTTCATTATCACACCAAAGAGGCACTTTGTCACAAATGACACCGTACTCCTTTAAAGTTTGCCTCATCCATAGGAGTTGAGCACAACAACTACCGCCGCCACATATTCCGCTTGTGGACGAGAGAGACACACAACTTTGCTTCTTGGAAGACCAACTTACCAAGGAGCAACCAAGAAATTGGCACCTCCTAAGTGGACTTCCTATCCACTTTGTCTCCGCCCAATCGAATCCGTAAATCCTTCAAGCTTGAAGTTTGCTCCTCTTGGGTACCATAAGCCAAAGTTTGGGGTATGAGCCAAATATCGAAGATTCGCTGACCGCCACATAGTGACTTTCCTTCAAGCGGCTTGAAACCGTGCACACATTCCCACACTCAACATGATATCCGGTCTAGATGCACAAAGTTAAAGCAAGGATCCAATCATGGAGCGATATACCTTTTGATCCACCGCTTTACCATTGGGATCAATGTCAAGTTGGCACTTGGTGGGCATTGGTGTAGTAGCCGGCTTGACATCACTTAGCTTGAACCTTTTGAGCATGTCTTGAGTGTATTTGGCTTGGTTGATGAAGGTTCCTTCTCTTCTTTGTTTGATATCGAAACCAAGGAAGAACTTCAACTCTCCCATCGAAGACATCTTGAACTTGGAGGTCATGAGAGCGGCAAATTCCTCATTGAAAGCTTTGTTAGGAGAACCAAAGATAATATCATCAACATATAGTTGGCATACAAACAACTCCCCATTGACCTTCTTAGTAAAAAGAGTGGGATCGATTTGCCCCACTTCAAATCCACGATCTTGTAACAACTCGGTAAGGTGGTCATACCACGCACGTGGGGCTTGTTTAAGGCCATAGAGTGCCTTATCGAGTTGATACACATGATCCGGGAAGTAGGGGTCCTCGAACCCGGGGGGTTGCTTGACATAGACCAACTCATTAATGGGACCATTAAGAAAAGCACTTTTCACATCCATTTGTTGCAACTTAAAGTTGTGATGGGAAGCATAAGCAATCAACAAACGAATGGATTCAAGGCGAACAACGGAGCAAAGGTTTCACCGTAGTTGATACCCTCGACTTGGGAGTAGCCTTGTGCTACCAATCTTGCCTTGTTGCGAATGATGTTCCCATGAGCATCTTGCTTGTTCTTGAAAATCCACTTGGTTCCAATGACGTTGTGGTTCTCCGATGGCCTTGGCACCAATCTCCACACCTTGTTGTACTCGAAGTTGTTGAG
This sequence comes from Aegilops longissima, assembly GCA_021605205.1. NCBI lineage: Eukaryota > Viridiplantae > Streptophyta > Magnoliopsida > Poales > Poaceae > Aegilops > Aegilops longissima. The sequence goes on along the minus strand of CM038677.1, from coordinate 33,317,788 downwards.
TTCTTCATGCATGGCATTGAGCCAATCCAGTCTTGAGCGCCTCATAGACCTTTTGAGGTTCAACACAAGAGACAAACGCGTGATGTTCACAATAGTTTGCCAATTGTCTACGAGTGCTTACCCCTTTTCTTAGGCTTCCAACCACATTCTCCATGAGATGGCCTTTGGTGGTGAGTCTGGAAGCAATCTTGGCGGCACGACGCTCTAATTCCTACTCGGAGGTGAGATGAGGAGGGGTCACTTGATCATCTTGAGCGCCGTCTTGAGCATGATCTTCATCTTGAGCATGCTCGGGGGAGAGAACTTGACCTTGGGCATCATTTGAGGTGACATCATCGTCTTGAGCACGATCTTGCCCTTGGTCTTGTTCATGAGGTTGAGGGCCTTCACTTTGTTCTTCGGAAGCGTGTGGGCCTTGGGTTGGTGATGGCTCCACTTGAGTGGAGCATTGTCCTTCTCCTTCGGCCACAAGGGGTTCCTCAATGGGTAGGATAAAACCAACTCCCATTCTTCTTATGGCTTGGGGAGGAATTTCATCACCTACATCACAAGTGCCACTTTGCTCCACTTGGGAGCCGTTATTCTCATCAAACTCCACGTTACACGTCTCCTCAATAAGTCCCGTGGATTTATTGAGGACACGGTAAGCATGAGAGTTTGTAGCATAACCAACAAATATGCCCTCATGAGCTCTAGCTTCAAATTTAGACAAACGAACACCTTTCTTGAGAATGAAACACTTACACGAACACCGGAAGTACTTGAGGTTGGGCTTGTTGCCGGTGAGTATCTCATAAGGAGTCTTGTTCAAGCCTTTGCGGAGATAGAGCCGATTGGATGCATGACATGCGGTGTTGATGGCTTCGGCCCAAAAGTTGTATGGAGACTTGAACTCCGCCATCATGGTCCTTGCCGCATCCATCAACGTCCGGTTATTTCTCTCCGCAACACCATTTTGTTGAGGGGTATATGGTGCAGAATATTGATGCTTGATTCCCTCATCACTAAGAAACTCATCTAAGGTGTAGTTCTTGAACTTCGGTCTGTTGTCACTTCTTATAGTCAAGATCTTTGCATTATGTTGACGTTGAGCTTCATTTGCAAAGTCGATGACGGTTTGTTGAGTCTCACTCTTCCTCTTGAAGAAATACACCCAAGTGTATCTTGAATAGTCATCCACAATCACCAAGCAATACTTTCTACCTCCAAGACTATCAAATGATGGTGGCCCAAAGAGATCCATGTGAAGGAGCTCCAAGGGTCTCTTTGAGTATATGATGGTCGTGGGAGGTGAACCTTCTCATGAAGCTTTCCTTCAATACAAGCTTTGGAAGCACGGTCTTTGGCAAAACTAACATTTGTTAGTCCACGGACATGGTCCCCCTTGAGAAGACTTTGCAAAGATCTCATATTGACATGGGCTAAACGGCGATGCCAAAGCCATCCCACGTCAACTTTAGCCATTAGGCATGTCGCGGTCTTAGTGAGTCGCTCCGAAAAGTTAATCACATAGAGACCGTTTTCGACATGCCCAGCAAAGGCTACTTTAAGAGTCTTGCTCCACAAGAGGGCCACGGTATCAATGTCAAAGAAGGTAGCAAAACCCATGACTGCAAGTTGACGAACGAAAAGCAAATTGTATGCAAGGGACTCAACAAGCATGACTTTCTCGATCGTAAGATCATGAGAAATGACAACCTTGCCGAGACCCAATACCTTAGAATGTGATGCATCACCCCACTCGACATTGGTGGGCATAGATGGAATCTCTTGCACGTCCACCACCATGTCCTTGCTCCCGGTCATATGATTCGTTGCTCCACTATCGAGCAACCATGATCCCCCACCGGAAGCAAACTCCTACAAGAGATCAATGATTGGTTTTAGGTACCCATTTGGTAATGGGTCCTTTGATGTTAGTAACGAGGGTCTCAGGAACCCAAATAGACCATTCAATGTACTCATAAGAAGAACCAACAAATTTAGCATAAACATGCCCATCACTAGCACGGCACAACACATATGAGGGGTTAAAGTCGCCGGCTATGTTCATGGGAATGACGTTGTCCTTCTTGGCATTGCCACCCTTTGCACGGTTCTTCTTCTTCTTGGAAGCACCCTCTCCCTCCCTCACAAAAGTTTGCTTGAGAGGAGGAGGTTGCTTGGTCTTGTCATTCTTCTTCTTGCTCTTGGGCTTGGCGCGAACCCAATCCCTCCTTGGTTACAACTTCCTTTTGATTACTCAAAAGGTCGTTAAGGTTCTTCTCACCTTGAATGCATGTGACAAGGCCCTTTTCAAGTTGCTCCTTCAACTTAGCATTCTCCTCAACAAGATGCACATGCTCACAACAAGGGTTAGTAGCGTTTGCATTATCAATCAATATCATATGAGGAAAGGTGGCTTTCTCCTTGGTTAGATTCACTTGGAGTTGATCATGAGACTCTTTGAGACTAGCATGAGCACCCTTCAAGACTTTGTGAGCCTTGTCGAGAATGTCAAAGTCCTCATTGAGTCTAGCAAGATCAACTCCAAGCTTTGCCTTCTCGGAGCTAAGCACACGAGACACAACAAGAGCATGATCAAGGTCTTTCTTTAATTTAGCATGATCATCGTTGTATGACTCCTCAAGAGCCAAACGAAGACCACGCTCTTCCTCAAGAGCATTGGAAAGATCTGAAATCTCATCGGCATAGTCACGACTATGCCCTTCCATCTTAGAGATGGTTTCTTCATGAGTCTCGATCATGACATTGGCTTCACCAAGTTGTTCCAAGAGAGCAACGAAGTGCTTCTTGGATTTGCTCTTGAGTTTACTCATGAAGATCTCAAATTCATTTTCCTCCACATTAGTCCCTTCATGTTCATCAATGCAATCCGTCAAAGAAGAATGATTGATGATGGTAGTTTTGATGTTGGGGGTTACCTTGTTGGTGGCTTTAGCCATGAGGCACTTGGCAGTGATGCTTTCATTGGGTGAACCGAAGAGAGACACCCGAGGAGTCATTGCAATGGCCACGGAGGCCATGGAAACCGATTCACCATCCTCCTCATCATCATCATCCTCATTGTACTCTTCTTGAACCACCAAGGCTTTGTGAGGAGTCTTCTTTGGGAAGTTGCTCTTGTTGGGGAAAGACTTGGCCTTGTCCTTACGGATGAGCTTGCCACCATTGTCTTCCCTCTTCTCATATGGACACTCCGCAACAAAGTGACTCACATTGCCACAATTGAAACAAGTCCTCACTCGTTGCTTGCCCTTAGTGCCACTTGAGTTGCTCTTGTTGAAGTTGGGCCTTGAGTTCTTCTTGCTCCAAAATTGTCTTGAGTAACTACATTAAGTTCCCTGGTTCCTGCTTAAAAATGTTTACAAGATGACATTTCTAAACATGATCTAGAAGCCCTCAAACCAGATCAAGCTCGGTACATTGGAATCAAAAGAATGACAGGGTTCTAACTGTGTTCACATGATTTTGAACAGGCCCATGGAGATAAGCGCTAATGTGCACCCAAGGTTCAGGGAGGTGATCCAGGTTTCCAAGAAGCTTAGAAGGTTAGTTGCTTGTGCAATTCAGTTCAAATGTAGCTTGTTGCTGGAAGGAGTAGAGTTTGATTAGATCGGATCAGCATTATTTGGTATTTTGGTAGTGGTTAAGTATGGGATATGCACCTGCCATTTTTCTATGCATATTTTTCTGTCCATGTATGCTGCATCCTTTGACTTATGTATGATGTGATGTCATTGGTCACTCATGTGAAGTTGCTTTGTTTGATTCAAGTGCAATTAGGCCGTGGCAGCCATGGAAAATATATGCATGAAGCCGTGAGCAGTGAGCAGCTTACCTATTTATTATTGTTGGCCTTTTCAGTTGGATTTAGTATAGCTGCCTCTCAATTGATGAACAAAAACTAACATTATCTCTTTATTATTGCATCTTATACCCCCAGCTTGAGAAAAACAAACCTTATCATTTCCATTTGTAGAATTAATATCATATTTGAGGGATCAGTTGGCACTGATGCCTAAAATGTGTTCTTTTTCCGCATGCTTAATTGTATACAGCTAGATAGAGATGCATAAGTATTTAGGTTGATGCACAAGCCAATTTACAGTAGGATTATGAGGACAATCAACTGAGCTCCAACAACTTAATCTGCTATTTTCTTTCTTAACCATCAGACCGAATAGTTATGTTTGTTGAGTTTATGTAAACAATCATACTTGAGACCTTTTAAAGCAAAGCAATCTGTAGAACTTGTAAAGCAAGGCTTATCATTCAGGTTACTTGTTGTGACCTGTGACATAAAAGCAATTTGTAGAAGTTCTGTTTGCCTGATCCCTATGCCTTTTCTATATATAGTGTTCCATCTAGGTTAACTCTTGTGATGGAACCTTTCAACGCTGGTTTAGTCTGGTCGATCTTATCAATGTATGAGCGAAAGTCTGCATTCCAGATCAATGTAGATGTCAAGATGGAATAAAAACATTCAAGAGCTTCGCAGTACGGACATTATTCTACTGATTTCATTACTTCCCCATGGTTTTAGCCTGTCACAAATGGAGAATCATCATCCAGCTACATCTCCCTTAGAATCAGGGAAACGTTCCCCATTTAAAGACCAAACATGCATAATCTATTTAGAGTTTCAGTTTGTTTTTTGTCTGACATCTCTGTTGCCTCTGTTATATTACTACATTGCTATTAAAACAAGGAAGAATGGCCTGATGTTGCCTTTGAATCTGATTGTCGGGTACTGGTGGAGATGTGGAACTCAAGAAAACATAATAGATGGAGATATTTGTTTTGTATTGTAGTAGTCGTTCAAGTGTGGGTTATGTTTATCTGTATCACGTAATTGACTACCGGAAATTTCATATTACCTTATCAAGGCCATTTGCAGGTTTATATAAGCATTTTGTTAGCAACCTCATATTATAGTATCTGTTGATTTAACTATTTCTTTATCTTTTTCCCTAGGTTTTAGTTATCCATTGCTTACACAATGATATTTAGACCAGTTGTAGAGTTGCATCCCCACGTACTGAACACAATTCAAGGTTGCTTTTCAATCAGAACTAGATTTCTTTTGCTTTTACAGCCTATCAGACCACATGATGTCTCATTTCTGGAAAAACCACTTGAGTGACATAACAACATTGTGTATTAATCAAATTTATATATGTATGGTCAACATTTAACGTGCGTTGCACGTGCAAGCTTACTAGTCATCCGTAAAAACCAAATCCACCATTATATCACACCGTTTTGCCACTAAAAAAAAGAAAAAGAAAAGCATTTCAGCCTAGGGCATCTTAATCTTCTCTCCCCGAGCGAACCGTACAAAAAAAACAGAGCAATTTCTCTCTCCGTCTCCCTCTTCCACCGGCCTCCCTCTCGCCCCCGCCGCCACCGTCCGCGTGATCGACCTCTGCGGCGAGGAGCTGCCGCGAGAACACTCTCCTCGACCTCTCCAAGGTTGCTTCTCCTCCCTTCCCCTCCCGCCGCGGGCGCTTCTATCTATCCCTTTCCGTGGAGGACAATTTCGCGTTTTTACCTCTCTAAGCGTTGGATCTGTGGTGGGAAATCGGGGGATCTGTATGTATGTACGTATGTCGTGGTTGGTGAAGTTGCAACCTTGGCGATGTAACTGTTGACGGTTGCTATTGCTCGTGTTCATTTCTGTAAAAATTATAGGTCGTGTTGCTTATGTTGAATTCCTCAGACTAATTCTGCAGAAACTGAATCTTGAGTGGCCACAACTCTCTTCCGTGCCGTGTACAAATCACGTTTACTAATTAGGAGCCTAACTTAATTTCTGCAGTCCCAAGGAAGAAGATGAAAAGATAACAGATGCGGCACTTATGTACTGAAGAATGTGCTATAGCATCTTGACGAACATTCTCTTGGCTCTGTTTTACCGTTGAGATTAACAGAACAGGGGAGTTTGCTGCTGACCTGCGCGTCTCCACAACGGCCGAGCGCTTGCTGTTACATCCCTACCACCGACCGGGAGGTGAGCCCCTTTCTCTCCCTGCCCACCACTCCCATTTTCTTTTCTTGCACTATCAGATTAAATCCTCCATTTCCATGCTGTGCTAGTGTCCTGAATGTTGTAGTTGTAAGCGGGAGTTGAAAGGTGTAGATGGATCCTGCTGACACTCTGGGAGGGTACGTGAGATTCAGTTCATTCAGTATTTTATAAAGTTTGTCCTACTGATTTCACACAATCAACATGTCCAGTTCGATTGTACTGATTATAGATGCTTCTAATTTCAGGGTCGATCCCTTTCCCAAGACAACATCTATGGATGGCAAGATGCAGAGGCATTCCAAATCCGCACAGCCGTTGCAGGCAGCGGACTCCGTATCCAGGGTGCTGGACGACGACGACCTCCTCATCGAGATCATTGTCCGACTGGGCCTGCCCACCAGCCTCATCCACGCCATCCTTGTCTGCAAGCGCTGGTTCTTCATTGTATCCGACAAGGCCTTTCTCCGCCGCTTCCGCAGCCTCCACCCGCCCCGTCTCCTCGGCTTCTATGTCTCCACCAGGTCAACTGACGAGCTCTTACCGGTCCTGCTCCGCCCGCACTTTGTCCCGATGCTGCCTCAGCCCCCAGAGCTCGCCACTGCTGTCCGCCTGGCCGAGAACTACAGTCTGGAGGCGTACGACAAAGAACTTGCGTGCATTCTTGTTTGCCAGAACGACACCATCCTTCTCCATGGCTTCCAAGGCAAGAAAATCTTGTGGGGAGTGCACTCGCCGCTCTGCCCAGAGAGAGGCGTTGTTGAACCGCCGATGGCCCCATATGACCAATTCGATGGCGCTTCACCTGCAGGCACTTGCGCCCAGTTCCTCTTGAAGGAAGAAGGTGACGGTAAGGGCCTGACCTTCATATGGTTGTCAATGGCTTATCTCTTAGAGGGAAAAAAATATTCTATAAAATACAAGGCGAACATATATATGCTGCAAGATGGTCTTTGGCACTGGCGTTCCTCAGCAGCGGCAGTGCTCCCTTCTCCGCGATCGGATCTAAATCCTTTGCTGTCTGGCAATAAGATCTATATGGAGCACTCCACGAGCATTGCTGCACTGAATTTGACAACCTCAAGCTTCTCCTCTATTCCGCTCCCGGAAGGAATCGAGCGGTACGTTTGTGAAGATATGATGATGTCACGGTCCAATGATTCAGGGATTTATCTCATACATCTTGAGAAACTGCAGCTTCGCATCTGGCTCCATAGGGGGGACAACAGTGGCAGCATGAGAAATTGGTTGCTTTTGGATAACATTTGCTTGCGTGAGATGTTGGATGCTCTGGGGATGGCAGGTGGTGAGCAGCCTACACTTTTAAACACAAGCGAAACGGGGGATAATCTCCAGTTTGTGTTCTTGAAGATGGGCCAGTCCGCACTTCACTTGGATATTAAACGCCGGGAGCTGCGTAAGGTGTATGAGGTGACAGAAGATGACCGAACTTTAGAACGGATTTATCCTTTTATGATGACATGGCCACCCACATTCCCTGTGCTCAAGAATGATCCTGCAAGGTTTGTCTTTAGCCTCTGGGTGATCTATATATATGTGTTGAGAACTTGAGATAACCAAAATTTGCAATGTGCATTCTATTAGTATTTTGTTTCTCATATGCATTATACTTATTAATGGTTGGGATTTGTAGTTATGATCAATACGTAATCATAAAAGAAATGTTTCTAGATAATAATAATAGGCTGCACTGATCATGCTACATTACTTTTATAAGTGGCTCATCTCATCTTCCATTGCACCGTTTCATAGAGCTGTTGAACGTGCAGGTACTATATGATTGATTTTGTAGGCTATTTTGGGAACTCTAGTGTTGGGTACCATATGATTGATTCCATAGGCTATACAGGAACTCTAGTTAAGCAACGTTTTAATTGATAAATTATGAAGGCAGACATTTCTGTTCTGTAACTTGTCATTTAATCTCTATGCTGGAATTCCATATAATATTTGAGTACTGTTGTACCTTCTTGTGGTTTCCACATAATATATGCTGGAACATATGTATCATATCTACTTTATCTCTTATTTTTGACTCTACCTTCTCATGCCTGATAATCTTCTTTCTCCTGATTCTTTAATTTCCTTTTTCTTTCTAGTCCTAAGAGAAATGTCATACGAAGAACAAGGACGTTATGAAGAGTTGTATGGCCAGAATGATGCTGAAAATAAGGGCGTTATGAAGAATAAGGGCACCCGGCATCAAGGAAGAGCAGAACAATGTTGTAGTACCGCCATGACCTGTTATTGCTACCTTCCTTTTCTTAGAAAATGGTAAATCAGAAGTTATCTAGAGATTCATTTGTTTTTGCAATGTTCATGTAGTAGTAATAATAATAATAATAATAATAATAATATTCACTTCAAAATTTGAAATGTTTGAAGTGTTCATGTAGAACATATATACTAAATGCCTTGATATCCCTCTACAGACTGATTATGAGGTGTAAACTCACCCAGGTGATGTGATTACGAGGTAATATTACCTGAAAGTACGTAGGTTATGCCTTAGTGTGCCATTTCGTCGAACACCTTTAGGATCATGTCTCCCACGCGCTCCTGCTTCTGCGGCTCGCTGCCGGTGTCACCTTGATGCCCATCGTTCGTTGCGGCCTTAACACGCCACTAAGGTCACGTTGAAGCTGAGCTTGGCGCAGCTCTCGACTCTCGTGCTGCAATTAGCTGTTGCCGCCGACGAGCAGCTCCACCCGTGGCCGTGGCTGGTGCAACCTCGCGCGCGGCCAGGCGGAACAACAGCAACACGTCCGGCACCGCGACAAGGTTGTCTCCGACGTGGCGCCCAGGGCCGGCGTCTACTGCAACTGCTATCCTCGCCATGGTGCTCCTGATCTTTTCGTCCCATGCCGGCGCCGGGGAAGAGGCTCCTGCATGCTGATGTACGGCAAGCCGCTGATGTTGGTCGCCGAAATACTTCAGGCCGAGCAACACACACTAGCATGAAACTGACTAGACGATGAAGTGTGGAGGATGGCTGGCCTCCAAAATCCCTAGTTCAGCAAGCAAACTGTACTCTGTACTCTGTACCCGGTCTTTCTGAACCCGGCCAGTTCTCTATTTTCTTTTTTGTTAAGGTCTTTGGCGACGGAATGTACCAACAGCTGAGGAATACATAACACAAACGGCTGCCTCTTTCGCAAACATCCTCACATCACTGCATTTTGTCCACCAAAACTCCAGTACATTATCAGAGACCCAGAACACAGTGAGTTGCTTCTTAGACTAATGAGCACCCGTGCCGTCTACTGAATGGTACTCCCTCCGTCCGGAAATACTTGTCATCAAAATGAATAAAAAGGAATGTATCTAGATGTATGTTAGTTCTAGATACATTTTTTTTTGTCTATTTTGATGACAAGTATTTCCGGACAGAGGGAGAACTAGAGGCTTTGAGGTTTTTCATTTAAACCGAGGGCTGGAGTTTGATGTTCTGGGGCTGTTTTTAACTTTTAACCCACTCACGCGCAAATTTGCTGGGCAGAGGGCAGACCATCTTACTGTACAAAAATTTGCGCGTACAGGGGTTTAAAGTTAAAAGCAGCCGCCAGATGGTTGAATAGCACAAGTTATTCTAGCATTCAACATTTCAACTCCGTAGTGCTTAGCCCTCAAAAAAAAAAAAAAAAAAACTCCGTAGTGCTTAACACTGCCAAGAAAGAACAGAAGACTCAATCCATGAAACAGGCTAAGAACAATAACCGTCCAACTCCCTAGTGCTTAACACGGCCAAGAAAGAACAGAAGGCTCAATCCATGCGGACTGGGTAGATTAGGGGTGAACACCGTTCGTATCTGGAGAGCCGGCGCCGGAGCAGATCATCAGAGGCACCACAATGCCGTAGCCGGAGACCTAGAACTTGCCTAAGTTTCCTTATACCGAAAAAGGCTTTCGCCCCGCTTTATAGATAAAGCAAACCGCCAGAGAGCACACATACAGAATCAAGTCCACACACACGCACACACCCAAGTTTCACGATCAAGTATAAAGGTTCTGCTGAGGGCACAGCTCAACAAGCTCAAAAAATAAAAAAGACAGACCACGCCGGACTAAGTTTCCTTATACAGTGTGGCCACTAGGTGCAGCGGGTTCTTCCTCCTTGAGCTTGAGGCGGCCACCATTTCCATGTCCAGCTCACCCGGCTTCACTCCGGCGGGGAGGCTCCAGTCAAAGTAGTAGAGAAGCCGCGCCACAATGAGCACCAACACGGCCACCCCAAAGGCGTCGCCCGGGCAGACTCTCCTCCCGCCCCCGAACGGCAGGTAGTCGAACCGCGACCCTTTGTAGTTGTAGGTCGCCGCCGTGCCATCCTTGAACCGCTCCGGCCTGAACTCCTCGGGCTCATGCCAGTGCTCAGGGCTCCTGCCCAGCGCCCAGGTGTTCACCATCACCCTCGTGCCCTCCGTGACCTCGAACCCGCCCACGTCGCAGGTCTCGCGGCACATGCGGGGAACCAGCAGCGGCACCACTGGGTTCAGCCTCATGCTCTCCTTGATCACCATCTTGGTGTAGCGTAGCTTCACTATGTGTCCCTCGTGGTCTCGGGGGCTCTTGTTGTCGAACACCCGTCGCACCTCCGCCTCTGCGCCTTGCACATCACCTCCGGCTTCCTCATGAGCTCCGACATGACCCACTCGGCGGCTGACGATGTCGTGTCCGTCCCAGCCGTGAACATATCCTAAACAAAGTAACAAAGTAGACGACATGAACAAACGACATGATGAACTGATAAACTAGAAAATCCAGAGCATGCGTGTCATGTCATCACTTATATTCACTTAATTACCATTATGATTGCCTTGACGTTGTCGATCCCGATCTCCCCCTCGCCCTTGATCCTAAGGAAAGTGCTCAGAACATGATCACCTCCATTCGTCTCGGACTGAGAGATGATCTTGTCCAGGACCTTGTCCTGCTGCCGACGGGCTCGCCATAGCCGGCCTCTCAGCCCGGTGACCACGTCCACGAACCACAGCGACGGGAAGAGGTCCCCGACGCAGAGACCCGTGCCAAGCTTCAGCACCTCATCCATCACTGACAGAAACTGCTCCTGGAGGTCGGAGCTGCACGTCTCCCCAAACGCCGTCTTCCCGATTATGGAATTTGAGCAGGACACGAGCAGCCTGCGAAGGTTGAACGGCTCGCCACCCCTGCTCGCCTCGCAAACGTTGCCGACGAGGTACATGGTCTCGGTGTCCCTCACCGGCGAGAACTCCTCTGACCTTCCGCTCGCTCAAGAGTTTCGCCATGCAGATCTTGCGCAGCGTCCGCCAGTAGGCGCCGTATGGCGCGAAGGCGACGTCGAGGCTGCCGTAGAGGCTGATCTCCGACATCACGATGCTCGGCCGCGACGCGAAGGAAATGTCCTTGTCCCGGAGCACCTCCTGGGCCGCCGCCGGTGAGGAGATCACCACGGTGTCGATCTGGCCCAGCCGAAGGTACATGACCGGCCCGTGCTTCCTGGCAAGGTCCCGCAGGACGACCGGGAGCTTGGACGTGAGGATCTGGTGGAGGTTTCCGATCAGCGGCAGACGCCATGGACCAGGAGGCTGCCGCTTCTTGCGGCTAAGAAAGGATGCTAGGATCATCAGTGTGATGACAGAAACGAAGAAGAGTGTGGCTCCGCTTAGCTCCATGATGAGGATGGCTTGCAGTTGCCGAGAACCTGATGGGAACAATCTACACAAAACAGCACAGCACACATCAGATGCTGGTATGAAGAAAACCAGAGAAAGGGAAGGAGGGTTCATATATACCTTGAGCTCAGCTGCTGTGCACACACGCTGGCAAGGTCTCCTGCACACATGCTGGATGGATTAATTGGTATGTGTATGTGTAACGATGGGATCACATCATGTCAGAAACAGAGCAAAAAAACTGGCACGTTTCCTTATGGATGCAATGCTAGAATTAATGGATGGAAATTATATAAGCGTTTCGATCAATTCAGAGCGTAAACAAACTAACTAATGTGGTCTACCATGATTTAGTTTGTTGAGAAATGAAACAATTCTTCCGTTGATAAGTCCCATCATGACATGATGAGCAAATTGAGTAGGAAAAGCAAAGCAAAGGACATTAATTAATTAGATGCAATGCGAACTGAGCGATAAAATCAAAACAAAATGCTTAGCCGCCATGAATCGGGTTCAGCGGAAGTAGAGCATGGAAATTGCAAGCCTCCCGTCCTGAAATCTGTCCAGGGTAATGGAATCGCTTTGATTTATTCGTACTGTAAACTAACTAACTAACTAACTAACTAACTGCAATATATGTTTTTATTTTGTTGAGAAATGAAACAATCCTTTGCAGTGATTAATTCCATTCAATCACGATGAGCATTTGAGCAGGACAAGCAAAGCAAGACAGAGCACAGCACGCAATGTGGATTGACGGATGGACTTGTTACCTTTCTTCCTTGAAGCAGTTGACGAGGGAGGAATCCAATTGATTTGGGGAGATTCAGCTGTTAGTCTGTACGTGTCCTGGATGCACTAGTTGAGCTCTTTGCGGACCAGCGGGGTGAGGTGGCCGTGCTGCGGCTAGGGTTTGATGCTGCACCTGCACCTGCCTGCGTGAAGAAAGTGCATCAGGTACCAAATTCATGAAAGAGGAGAAGATGGTAGAGAGAGGACCTTGACGAGCGTTGCAGACCAGCGGGTCGGAAGCGGGCAGCGGGTCTTCTTGTCACACCTCCGAGGTCCGAGCAGAAGCAAGCAAGCAACTTTCCTCTACGGGCGCGCGGGCGAGTACCTCCATCAAGGCCCAGGGCGTGGTCGATCTGGGATGAAAGAAGGTGAGGTGAGGAAGAGAGGACCTTGAGGACGGCCAAATCAAAAAAAGGAATAGAGGGGGGAGAGGACCTTGACGCCCTCCATGGCTGCGGTGGTGGGATCGGAGGTCCATGGCGGCGCCCCGAGAGAGAGGGAGGACCTCTTGCGTGGTTTTGGAGCCGACCTCCGCCGTGGCCTAGCTCGACAATGGCGGATCTGGCTCGCTGTGGCTCGGCTGGGAGAGAAGATGAGGGGGCGGCGACGGCGGGGTTGGGGTTTGTTCACTGGCTCTCCAGTCTCCATTGCCGGATGGTGATGATCCAAGTGGAATCGGGTATACTAGCTACTGTAGGTGAAAGCAACACATGGCAATAATTGATGTTGATTGGGTGGGTGTTTGATTAATGGTATTGGAATGCACATTCCATCCACGTAAAAGAATTGTACTTTTCTGTACCACTATTAAAAGAGCAAACATAATCTTGTCTAAAGCCACATAATCCCCTCCCTCGTCTGGCCGCCGCCAGAGGCTCTGGCCAGCGAAGCTCGGCTGGATCCGGTGACGGCGGCGGCAGGGCACTACTTCGACTAGCGCGTGGAGGCAGGGCGAGCTGGCTCTCCAGCGCTCGGGTGGCGGCGGTTGCCGATGCGGATCTAGCTGCGGTGGCTCGGCAGTCAGTGTCTGTGCTTCGACGGCGGTTGCGGTCGGCGTCGGTGCTTGCTGGCCCATTCTCTAGCAACCTCGATCTGGTTCGCGAGGTCGAGCCCTCTCGGATCTCGCGTCCATCAAAGGCAGCAGCTCGACTCGGACGGCTCCCGCCAGTAGCCACGGCTGGGTGGATGGGGGCATGATTGAGGCGATGGTTGTGTGGCTCGTGGAGGAGGTTTGTGTGGTGGTCGGCGGTGATGGTTCATGTGTAGCTCAGATTTGGATTGGCTCAGGGGTTGCTCTGCTTTGGTTGTGGATGGGGAGGGTCCTGGTGGCTGTTTCTGGTGGTGGGCTGTGGCCGACGGCGAGGGCTTGGGTGCGAGCTGCAGCCGACACCAGGCTGACTTCGGCTCTGCGGGTGCTCGAGGTGAGTGTCTGCATCACCGGAGCCTCGTGCTAGTCCTAGCAAGGACGCTCGCTGTGGACCGGTAGGAGGGTGGGGAGGTCTCGAGCTGCTGGACTTAGTGCAACTTCGGCGGAGTTGATTGGGATGGTTTGCTTAAGGCCAAAGCCTTGTGTCGATCTCATCGGCAACGATGACGGCGACGCCTTCAGGCGCCGCTTCCCTTTGTGAAGGCGTCATCGGGAAGCTACCTTGCCCGCTCACTCGTGTGCCCCGGGCGAAAGCCTCAGATCCATCTCTGGATCAGACAATGATGGCGTCTTGATGTCGTTTATCCCCCTTGGGGGCGTTGTTTTTGGAGCCACAGTTTCGTTGTTGGTAGCTTGATGCCTGGGTTGGAGTGCTTGTTGGGTTGTTGGAGTGTAGGGTGGTGGTGGTGGTGGAAGTGATCTATGGCAGCGACAACTCCTTGGTCATTCTAGTGTTGTTGGTTAACCTATCTCCTGGGGGCTCGTGGCAGCAGTAAGGTCTCGGAGTTCGGTGCCCTTCGACGACGCCTGAGTTTGGTTGCCTTGCATAGTTTTCTGGTTTCCTCTATTTGTGATGATGGCCATGGTGTTGCCCAAAGGAGGTGCAATGCTGTCTCGGTGGAACATGGCCCTTCGGCACAATCTGGGACTCTCTCCGTCTCGTCGTGGCTGGGTAGTGGGAAGCCCTTCAACGGTGGCTGCGACTCTCCTAGTTCTTCAAGGTGCAGAGTGATTGCAGGGCAGCAGGCGATTTCTTCTCTACGTCTTCTCGGTGACGTATCTCCTTTCAACGGTGGCTGCGACTCTTCTTGTATTGCTATATTTAAGTTTGCTATGGTTATTTGAATAATTATTTGTAATGCGGATGATTATTGTATTATGTTTGATTGGAATAATTCAGTTTGTTTTCGATTGTTGAATTATGTTTTATTTGATATTTGCGGGTTGATGATATGCGGGATGCAGCAACAAGAAAGAGCGATCCCGCAAAAGCCGACCGTAAAAAGTTTATTCCGTTTGGGGTGTTCAGATCTCTGTGTACCCAAGTGACCCGTAAAAGCTGTTTTGCGTGAGCTGTGAACATGTTTTGCAGGCTGGCGGGATGCGGGGTCTGCTAGAGTTGCTCTAAAGGCCGTTCCTCTGCTAGTGAATTGTAACAACACCTTGGTCCTAGAGCAGTTCCTTGCCCTAATTTACCATCAGCCATACCTGATGACACAACTAGAACTTGCCAGCTATTATTCTTTAGACACGCCAGGCTCAACACATCATTTGACGTGTTGTACAGTCAGGTGGCAATTTCAATCAATGGGAATATCTATCATTAGAAGGAAGCTACGTGAAAAAATGCAGACAATATCAAGTATACTTTTCCAGACTTCTTTCGTGTGCGACGGTACAATCTTGATTTTCCCCTGATCCAGTTCCTTGAGGACAAGGCTTCTGAAGGCAGACGACACCTTGGCCGCTGCGTCGGCTGACGCAAGTGTCAATTACATTCAGTTAACCAACGGCGACGATGCACTCGTATCAACGGCCGAGATCAGTTACCCCTTTTCTAGCCGTTAATTACCGTTTAGTTAAGAGTCAATTACACTGGTGGTGCTACAACTTGGCGCAAATGGTCACTTTGGTGCTAGAAGTTGTGGTGTACATTGAAGTGGTGCAAAAACTTGACATTAATGTGCAAATATGGTGCTTATCCCGTTTATGTACGGAGTATGTGCTGACTAGGCGCATGGGGCCCGCGGTCAGCCACTCGACCAGAGAGAAGGGCCATGTGGCCTGATTTTTTCAAAAACGCCCTCGAAATATATTTTTTTAAATCCCTGTTGACGTGGGAAGATTTTGTCACCTCAGTGAGATGTGGGTCCCGCATGTCACCCAATACAGAAAACAAAATGCTAGATGTGGCTGGTGGGGATCGAACCCAAAACAACGCCCACGCAAACGAGGTGGCAAACCACTGCACCCATTCAGTTTTCTTCATCCGGAACGGGTAAAATCTTTATCCATTGTAATGGCAGGTGGAGGTTAAATGGGCTGCAGATCTTGCGGTTTCTTCTGCACCTGTTAGTCTTTTTTATTTTTCTGTAGAAAGAATCAAAATTATAAGTGTTTTTTAAAAAATCTAAATTATAATCTCAGTATAAAAATAATGAATGAATATTTGTGTTTATAAAAATTTCACATATTATTTAAAAAATATTTATGAATTATAACAGTGTTTTCATAATTTACAATTTACAAAGTTAAATTACAATTCATAAAATTATTTTAGGTATACAACATTTCAATAATTATATGCACGTTTGTATAGTTCAATGTTTTTATAACAAAAATAATGATAATTTATAATTTAAACTGCTCATATGAATATTCATTTTCTATAATTTAAATCTAAGCCGTGACTATATAATATTTACGTATTCATTAAATATTTTAATTTTATTAAATGTCCATATTAACTAAATATTTTTATATCATGCAAGGATGTATATTTAAATGTTATCATTTACTAATAATCATTTTCATGTATAATATTTGTATCACACAAATATGTGAACATATTTTTCATTAGTTATGTTTTACAAATAAATTTTAAAGCTATATGTACTATGTGCAGCCCGTAAAAGCTCCCCATGCTGCCAGGTTAGTACATATAGCTTTTTTATCCAAATAAAACATAAGATCTTGTTGGCGTACTGGTTAGCCGTGTTGGGGGTTTGTGGTCGGACATGGCTTCGACTCCAGGTGGCCTCCCTTTTGATGTAATTTTTACTCTGGTTTGACAGATGGGACCCACTCCTCATAGAGGTGAAAAAAATGCCACTCACACGTCAACAGGGGCTTTTTGTGAAAATAAATATTTCGAGAGTGTTTTCCAAAAAATCAGGCCACACACCCCTTCTCTCTGGTTCAATGGCTGACAGTGGGCCCCACGCGCCTAGTCAGCACCTATTCCGTACATAAATGAGATAAGCACCGTATTTGCGCGTTAACGCCAAGAGTTTTTCAACGTGACGCCACAACTTCTAGCACCAAAGTGACCGTTTACGCCAAGTTGTAGCACTACCAGTGTAATTGACTCTTTAGTTAATCACGAGTGATTCCACTCTGTGGACAGCTATAAGAAGAGCTCTGCTTCGCCGCTGCGTCCCAAGTTCCCAATTCAAAACCCTAGATAAGTGATACTCTGCTACATTCCGATTAATGCAAGCAGCTGTGAGCGGATCGGCAGAGAAATAGGGCAGATCTGGTTTCCTCCGCGGGTACTGGCCAGGGCAAGCACCCCGACCTGCCTTCCCCGGCCGGCACCGGCCACGGCGGAGCTCGCTCGAGGTGGGGCTGGGAACGCTGTCCCCGGCCGGCACCATCAGCTGTGGATCTCGCCGTTGGTCCGCCTTTTCCAAGCACGGCCGTCGTCGCTTTATGACTGGTCCGGGCTGTCACCAGCCATCGCCTCCTCCCCTTCCCAACCGGACGACGCCGGCTACTCCGGGGACGAACTGAACTGCTGCTCCTTCTTCATCTCTGCTTCCTCTGCCTTCATCTCTGCTTCCTCTGCTCCAGCTCCAGACCGACAGTAAACAATTCCCTCACGAACTGCTCTTGAATTTGGTTAAAGCATTCTAGCTGTTGTTCCCTTCAATCACTAGTACTGCTGCTGCTTTTTCCCTCCAATATGCAATTTCGGTAACATGTTTTTGTTTTCTTACCTTGTCTGATCTGTTCTTGTGGTTATTTTCTCTAATCAGTAGCATCTTTATTTGTTATTTGGCACTTTGTGTTATGCTGCAGGTTGTGGTAATGTTCATATTCTAGTTACAGCTTACCTGCAGGTTCTAGATTTGGGTTCTCTCGGATCTGACTCCATTAATTTTTGTTGGATTTTCAGGATTGCTCATCACTGCACTTATCAAGCTGCTTGCCATGGGGGTCTGGTTAACCTTGTGCTTCATATCCTTAGCCACGTCATTGGCCCTTTGGTTTCTGAGACTCTTCAGTAAGCCGCCCAAGAAGCGTCTGCCGCCTGGTCCATGGACTCTGCCGATCATTGGCAGCCTCCACCACGTCATCAGTAGACTCCCACACCGAACGATGATGGAGCTGTCTCGCCGCCACGGGCCTTTGATGCTACTCAGGCTAGGTGAAGTCGACACCCTGGTGGTCTCCAGTGTCGAGGTTGCAGAACTGGTGATGAAGACCAACGACATTGTGTTCGCAGACCGGCCGCACAGCGCGACACATGACATTGTCGGATGTGGCGGCAAGAACATTTTCTTCAGCCGCAGTGGCAAGTACTTGCATCAGATGCGTAAGATTTGCACCATGGAGCTCCTCAGCTCTAGGCAGGTGAAGCGCATAGAGGGAATCAGGGCTGAGGAGGTGGCTAACCTTCTTCGCTACATCACCAACACCGCCTCGACTGGTTCCACCATCAATGTCAGTAAAATGTTGATGGCCCTGACCAACAACATCGTCACAAGGGCGGTTTTCGGCGGCAAGTTCACACAACAGGGTGAGTACCTCCACGAGTTGAACAAGGTTCTCACTCTGCTGGGCGGGGACCTTTTCCCGTCATCACGATTGGTATGGTGCCTGAGCAATGGCAATCGCCAAATTAAGAAAGCTTATGGCCGCATCCAGCACATCATTCGCGAAGTCATCGAGGGGCGCATGGACGCACGAGCGGCCGGCGATGATGTCACCCACACAGATGAAGAGGACCTGTTGGATGTGCTCCTGAGGCTGCAGCAGGATGATTCATTGGAATTCCCTCTAACCACCGAGAATATAGGCGCTGTTTTGTTTGTGAGTATCTTTCTTACCTTTTACTCCCTCCGTTCCAAAATAGATGACCCAACTTTATACTAACTTCCGTCCCGGTGTATAAGTCATTCGCGTAGTTCTAGGTCGATAATTTAACTATCTAAATATGTATTATATGTGACAAAAAATATATATTTAGAAAATACATCCGTGTGGAAATTTAGTGGTATACTTTTCATGGCATATAACATATATTTAATTCCTCAAATCGATGACCTAGAACTACGCGAATGACTTATACACCCGGACGGAGGGAGTACTAAAGTTAGTATAAAGTTAAGTCATCTATTTTGGAACGGAGGGAGTAGTACTGAATTAATTGTTGATACTAGTTGTACTAGCAATGGTTCTTGGTTAGTCACTAGCTGCTTGTGGAACCATAACTTCTTTGATTCTTAATTTTCCTACCAATGGCCTTCTGGTTGAGAAAAAGTATGTACCGATGTATATGCCATACCGTCCTGGCCTGGGTTAGAATGGTGGATGCTAGGCGTGCAGGGTGGCATCCCGCATAAGTGAGAATTAGTTCAAAGTGAAGTAAATTGCTAATAAATTCTACAACTAAGCTGGTGCGTTTTGACTACGGAGCGGGGCGGATTGGCACCGCTCTGCACCCCTAGTGGACGCCCTATAGTTTGCCGTAGTGGTAGGTCCGTCCTGCTTCTATTCTTGGATGTGTTGCTTAGGAAGACCGATCCAGTGGTTTAGATGTTCTCAAATGTGGGAGATTAAGCTAAAGATCGTTATCGCAGCATGATGCTTGGTATGGATGACATTTGCTCTTATGTTTTCCCTTTTCTCCATTTTTTTTTACTTTTTTGTTCATGTAGATCCAAGATATCATATGTCATATGTTCTTTGTATTATCATGATGTATTAATATAGCTAGTGTCCATTCCAGAAGAGAAAAGGTACCATACAATTAGTATGACCTAGTTGTCATATTCCTATCAGACACGTTAGGACGTTACTCTTCTCTACGAGTCATTCATATGTTTATTATAGATGCAGCTTTTGGATAAATCATATATTTGGATGTAGATTTCGACTTTGAGCAATTTCTCCTTTTCCTAATATTCTCTATAAAAACAGACATGTTTAATTATAGTTTCTACAATTGCCTTTTACAGGACATATTTGCAGGTGGCACAGAGACCACGGGTGGTGTTTTAGCATGGGCTATGTCGGAGCTTGTGCACGCTCCAGAAAGTATGATCAAAGCACAACAAGAAGTCCGGGAGGTGCTAGGTGAAGACCGAGCTGTCATCACCAACAGTGACCTTGCTGAGCTTCACTACATGCGGATGGTTATCAAGGAAACCCTCCGGTTGCATCCACCTGGTCCTCTGGTCCCACGAGCGACCAGAGAGGATTGCACAATTCTGGGTTATGACATCCCTAAAGGAACCAACGTCTACATTAATGTGTTCGCGATTTCTCAAGATCCTAGGTACTGGAACAACTCTGAAGATTTTAAGCCCGAAAGGTTTCAGAACAGCACCGTGAATTACATTGGAACAAACTTTGAGTACATTCCCTTTGGTGCTGGACAACGTCAATGCCCCGGGATTCACTTCAGCTTCCCAGTTATGGAGATGGTGTTAACAAATTTTCTGTACTACTTTGACTGGAAGCTTCCTCATGGGGCTAGCCTCGCTTCATTTGACATGTCTGAGAAATTTGGGTTGGCAGTAACAAGAGGATATGACCTGCAACTCAGAGCTGTTCCACATGTGCAGTTCAAAGCTATGTTTTCAAAGTGATACAGTAAGCTATGTTGACAGATCTGCACCTTCATTGTATGTCTTTATTACTATTGTCCCTTTGTGCACATTAGAATAAGCGAAGCTGATTGTCAAAGATCCTGAGATCATAAAGCTGTACGTGTTATTGCGTGCATAACTGCAGATTATATTTGTCGAGAAACGCAAATGATATGGAGGTGCTCTCCTAATTATTTATTTTGACCAATTGTACTATTTCGATTCTCATTCTCAGTTTGAAAGATAGCAAAAGTAAGAAACAAATCAGCTATCTTCATTTACTGTTCATTTGATTTGAATACAAGTTTTGTGACACGATCACACACTCGCTTCAGTCTGTACTGTATGCCATACAGAAGATTTGCCACCCAATTATGTTTTCGGGGAATAAGGGATTGTATTACTTTGCACTTTGATATTTTGCCCTTTTGACCTAAAAACAACACTTTCAAGTGTTTGACATAGTATGCGCAAAAAACAGTGGACAAGTATACCCTTTGTGCTTGCTAGACTGAAGAACCTAGCTCAGCCGATTCCCCCAATTGAAATCAGGATGAACCCTCACTCAGCCGGCTAGAAGCTAGTGAATGGACACTACCAAAATAAGCTACTATGCCGACGGCCCAAGGCCCAAAACCGTCGGGATAGGCCTATGCCGACGGCCCCCGTCGGCTACTCGTACGCCGGCATATCACAGAGCGGTCGTCGGCATACAAAAACCGTTGGCATAGGTAGCTAAGCCGACGGTGTACGTACCATCGTCGGCATACATGTACCGTCGGCAACATTCTCCACCTGACAGCCGTCGACGGTGAGCCGTTAAAACTGTGCCAATCACAAACTGACACGTGGCAGGAGCTACGCCGACGGTTAGGACATGGCATTTTTCGGGCGCGCCTGCAATATTTGAGAAAATTATTGCATCTTTAGAGTTTCAATGTGGGAAATTGCCGATGTTCATGGCGGCCACCTTAAATGATGTCTAGAAGTGGTTTGTCAAATCACGTATGATGTCTTTGCGGTATGTGTGGGCCTAGTGCAACCAAAGGAGGGGCAGGCTCCACCACCGAGGGGCGAATGTACATCGGCGGCATGTCGGATCTAGCCGTTAAAATACATTAAAATCATACGATATCAGAAATCCTTGGGACCTTGCACGGTGTTGTCATATGGCCCTTGTAGGGTGTTGTAAAAGTTTGAGAGCGTTTTGCAGAAGCCTGACCGGAGGACGCTTCTAAACTACACCATGTCCGAGGTAGTATCAGGCTATCGAGAGAGAACGTGTCCTGCTTGTGAAGGAAGTGCGCTTCACGTTGTTTCATTTGTACTCGAAACTTCTCATGCTCTCAAAGGGGCCATTGTATGACACATGCCAGGACATGGCATTTTTCGGGCGCGCCTGCAATATTTGAGAAATTTATTGCATCTTTAGGGTTTCCATGCGGGAAATTGCCGACGTTCATGGCAGCCACCTTAAATGATGTCCAGAAGTGGTTTGTAGAATCACGTATGATGTCTTTGCGGTATGTGTAGGCCTAGGGAAACCAAGGGAGGGGTATGCCCCACTACCGGGGGGCAAATGTACCTCGGCGGCCATGCCGGATATAGCCGTTAAAATCCATAGAAAATCATACGATGCCGGAAATCCTCGGGACCTGGCTCGGTGTCGTCATATGGCCCTTTTAGGGTGTGGTAAAATTTTGAGCACATTTCGTAGAAGCCTGACCGGAGATCGCTTGTAAACTGCACGATCTCCGAGGTAGTATCTGGCTATAGAGAGAGAACGTGTTCGATTTGTGAAGGAAGTGCGTCTACGCATGCTAGAACACTTTCACACATGCATCAGGACTCGTGCAATGTTTCGGTGGCATAGCTACACCCCGAAGGCCACCCGACCGGACTAACCCTAGCCCCGTTGAAAAGAAGATCTAGGCCTTTGACGACGGGCTTTGACCAGTTGACTCTTCCACCTGGTTGCGATAGGTTAGCCCATAGGAACACCCCCAAACACGTCTGGACCCAACCAACCACTAGATTCTCTCTGTTTCTACCAGACGTGCATGATTCCCCCCTCCAAGTGATGGTGGCACCGCCGTCCGTGGAGGGGGCCCACACCCCAGAGCCCCAAGATGCGCGTCTACGCATGCCACATCACTTTCAACATGCCAGAGGACCCGGTGGGGCATTTCGGTGGCATTGCTACCCCCGAAAGCCCCACCGACCAAACTAACCCTAGCCCCATTGACTAGGAGATTTAGGCCTTTGAATTTTGTCAGACGGGCTTTGATCAATTGACTCTTCCACCTGGTTGCGATTGGTCAGCCCATAGAAACAACCCTGAACACAATCTGGACCCAACCAACCACTAGATTCCCTCCGTTTCTACCCGACACGCATGATTCCCCCCTCCAAGTGACGGTGGCACTACCGACCGTGGAGGGGGGCACACCCCGGAGCCGAAGAAGGGTGTCTACGCATGTGACAACACTTTCACAAATGCATCATGACTCGTGTGATGTTTCGGTGGCATAGCTACACCCTGAATCCCTGTTGACCATGAGATCTAGCCCTTTGACTATCGTCGGATGGGCTTTGACCAGTGGAATCTTCCACCTATTTGCGATAGGTCAGCCCATAGAAACATGCGCGAACACGGTCTGGACCCAACCCACCAGTAGATTCCCTCCGGCTCGACCCGGCGTGCACGATTCGCCCCTCCAAGTGACGGTGGCAATGCCGTCCGTGGAGGGGCACACCCCGGAGCCCCAAGAGGGGCGTTGCTACGTATTGAGCTTGTGTTGGTTTTCCTTGAAGAGGAAAGGGTGATGCAGCAATAGTAGTGTAAGTATTTCCCTCAGTTTTTGAGAACCAAGGTATCAATCAAGTAGGAGGCTCCTCAACAAGTCCCACGAGCCTACACAAACAAACAAAGAACTCGCAACCAACGCAATAAAGGGGTTGTCAATCCCTTCACGGCCACTTGCGAAAGTGAGATCTGATAGAGATAATATGATAAGATAAATATATTTGTGGTATTTTATAATATAGATGCAGAAAATAAAGATGCAAATAAAAGTAGATTGGAAGCAAATATGATAAGAGATAGACCCGGGGGCCATAGGTTTCACTAGAGGCTTCTCTCAAGAACATAAGTATTACGGTAGGTGAACAAATTACTGTGGAGCAATTGATAGAAAAGCGAATAATTATGACGTTATCTAGGCATGATCATGTATATAGGCATCACCGTCCGCAACAAGTAGACCGACTCCTGCCTGCGTCTACTACTATTACTCCACACATCGACCGCTATCCAGCATGCATCTAGAGTATTAAGTTCGTAAGAACAGAGTAACGATTAAGCAAGATGACATGATGTAGAGGATAAACTCAAGCAATATGATATAAACCCCATCTTTTATCCTCGATGGCAACAATACAATACGTGTCTTGCAACCCTTTACATCCTTGGGTAAGAATGAAGGAAATATGCCCTAGAGGCAATAATAAAGTTATTATTTATTTCCTTATATCATGATAAATGTTTATTATTCATGCTAGAATTGTATTAACGGAAACATAATACATGTGTGAATACATAGACAAGCAGATAGTCACTAGTATGCCTCTACTAGACTAGCTCATTAATCGAAGATGGTTATGTTTCCTAACCATAGACATGTGTTGTCATTTGATTAATGGGATCACATCATTAGGAGAATGATGTGATTGACATGACCCATTTCATTAGCTTAGCACTTGATCGCTTAGTATGTTGCTTATGCTATCTTCATGACTTATACAAAGTTCCTGCAACTATGAGATTGTGCAACTCCGTTTACGGAGGAACACTTTGTGTGCTACCAAACGTCACAACGAATCGGGTGATTATAAAGGTACTCTACAAGTGTCTCCGAAAGTATATGTTGAGTTGGCATGAATCAAGATTAGGATTTGTCACTCCGATTGTCGGAGAGGTATCTCTAGGCCTTCTCGGTAATACACATCACATAAGCCTTGCAAGCATTGCAACTAATGAGTTAGTTGTGAGATGATGTATTACGGAACGAGTAAAGAGACTTTCGAGAACGAGATTAAACTAGGTATTGGATACCGACGATCGAATCTCGGGTAAGTAACATACCGATGACAAAGGGAACAACGATGTTGTTATGCGGTTTGACCGATAAAGATCTTCGTAGAATATGTAGGAACCAATATGGGCATCCAGGTTCCGCTATTGGTTATTGACCGAGAATGGTTCTAGGTCATGTCTACATAGTTCTCGAACCGTAGGGTCCGCACGCTTAAGGTTTCAATGACGGTTATATTATGAGTTTATGTATTTTGATGTACCGAAGGAGTTCGAGTCCGGATGTGATCACGGACATGACGAGGAGTCTCGAAATGGTCGAGACATAAAGATTGATATATTGGATGGTTATATTCGGACACGGAAAGGTTCCGGAAGTTTCGGAGAAAACCGAGTGCTTGGGAGGGTTACGGAACCCCGGGAAGTTATGGGCCTTATTGGGCCAAGAGGGAGAGAGAGGGCTGCACCGGAGGTGGCGCGCGCCCCCATGAGGAGTCCGACTGGACTAGGAGGGGGGGCGGCCCCCTTCCCTCTCCCTCTCCTGTCTTTCCTTCCCTCCCTCTTCCTAGTAGGACTAGGAAAGGGAGTCCTACTCCTACTAGGAGGAGGACTCCCCCTCCTTGGCGCGCCCTAGGGCTGGCCGGCCCTCCCCTGCTCCTTTATATACAGGGGGGGGCACCCTAGAACACACAAGTTGATCTTCGTGATCGTTCCTTAGCCGTGTCGGTGCCCCCTCCACCATATTCCACCTCGGTCATATTGTAGCGGTGCTTAGGCGAAGCCCGCGACGGTAGAACATCAAGATCGTCACCACGCCGTCGTCTTGACGGAACTCCTCCCCGACGCTTTGCTGGATCGGAGCCCGGGATCGCCATCGAGCTGAACGTGTGCTAAGAACTCGGAGGTGCCGAGTAACGGTGCTTGGATCGGTCGGATCGTGAAGACGCACGACTACATCAACAGCGTTGATATAACGCTTCGCTTTCGGTCTCACGAGGGTGCGTGGACGGATACTCTCCTCTCGTTGCTATGCCATCACCATGGTCTTGCGTGTTCGTAGGAAATTTTTGAAATTACTACGTTACCCAATGATGGTATCGAGCCAGGTTTTATGCTTTGATGTCATATGCACGAGTAGAACACAAGTGAGTTGTGGGCGATACAAGTCATACTACCTACCAGCATGTCATACTTTGGTTCAGCGGTATTGTGAGATGAAGCGGCCGGACCGACATTACGCGTACACTTACGCGAGACTGGTTTCACCGCTGTGAGCACTCGTTGCTTAAAGGTGGTGGCGGGTGTCTGTCTCTCTCACTTTAGTTGAACTGAGTGTGGCTACGCCGGTCCTTGAGAAGGTTAAAACGGAGTCTATTTGACGAAGTATCGTTGTGGTTTTGATGCGTAGGTAAGAACGGTTCTTGCTCAGCCCGTAGCAGCCACGTAAAACTTGCAACAACAAAGTAGAGGACGTCTAACTTGTTTTTGCAGGGCATGTTGTGATGTGATATGGTCAAGACGTGATGCTATATTTTATTGGATGAGATGATCATGTTTTGTAACCGAGTTATCGGCAATCGGCAGGAGCCATATGGTTGTTGCTTTATTGTATGAAATGCAACGCCATGTAATTGCTTTACTTTATCACTAAGCGGTAGCGATAGTCGAGAAGCAATAGTTGGCGAGACGACAACGATGCTACGATGGAGATCAAGGTGTCGCGCCGGTGACGATGGTGATCATGGCGGTGCTTGGAGATGGAGATCACAAGCACAAGATGATGATGGCCATATCATATCACTTATATTGATTGCATGTGATGTTTATCCTTTATGCATCTTATCTTGCTTTGATTGACGGTAGCATTATAAGATGATCTCTCACTAAAATTATCAAGTAGTGTTCTCCTGAGTATGCACCGTTGCCAAAGTTCGTCGTGCCGAGACACCACGTGATGATCGGGTGTGATAAGCTCTACGTCCATCTACAACGGGTGTAAGCCAGTTTTGCTCACGCATAATACTCAGGTTATACTTGACGAGCCTAGCATATGCAGATATGGCCTCGGAACACGGAGACCGAAAGGTCGAGCATGAATCATATAGTAGATATGATCAACATAAGATGTTCACCATTGAAAACTACTCCATCTCACGTGATGATCGGTTATGGTTTAGTTGATTTGGATCACGTGATCACTTAGATGACTAGAGAGATGTCTGTCTAAGTGGGAGTTCTTAAGTAATATGATTAATTGAACTTAAATTTATCATGAACTTAGTACCGATAGTATTTTGCTTGTCTATGTTTCTTTGTAGATAGATGGCTCGTCTTTGTTGTTCCGTTGAATTTTAATGCGTTCCTTGAGAAAGCAAAGTTGAAAGATGATGGTAGCAATTACACGGACTGGGTCCGTAACTCGAGGATTATCCTCATTGCTGCACGTAAGAGTTACGTCTGGATGCACCGCTAGGTGCAGAACTCTTCCGATGTAACCGACGACGTTAAGAACGTCTGGCGAGCAAAGCGATGACTACTCTATAGTTCGATGTGCCATGCTTTACGGCTTAGAACCGGTCTTCAACGATGTTTTGAACGTCATGGAGCATATGAGATGTTTCAGAGTTGAAGTTGATATTTCAACAGAATGCCCGGATTGAGAGATATGAAGTCTCCAATAAGTTCTATAGCTGCAAGATGGAGGAGAATAGTTACGTCGGTGAGCACATACTCAAAATGTCCGGGTATTACAATCACTTGAATCAAGCGGGAGTTAATCTTCCGGATGATTGTGTCATTGATGAAATTCTTCAATCACCGCCACCAAGCTACAAAGGCTTCGTGATGAACTATAATATGCAAGGGTTAGTAAAGACTATGCTCGAGCTCTTCGCAATGCTAAAGGCTGCGGAGGTAGAAATCAAGAAGGAGCATCAAGTGTTGATGGTCAATAAGACCACTAGTTTCAAGAAGAAAGGCAAAGGGAAGAAGAAAGGAACTTCAAGAAGAACAGCAAACAAGTTGCTTGATCGGAGAAGAAACCCAAGTGCGGACCTAAACCTGAAGCCGAGTGCTTCTCTCGCAAGCGACTCGTCCTTCGAAGCGGAACTGCCCCAAGTATTTGGCGGATAAGAAGGATGGCAAGGTGAACAAAGGTATATGTGATATACATGTTATTGATGTGTACCTTACTAGAGCTCGCAGAGTACACAGGTATTTGATACTGGTTCATTGCTAATATTTGCAACTCAAACAGGGACTACGGATTGCGAACACCGGAAAGGACGAGGTGACGATGCGCGTGGGAAATGGTTCCAAAGTCGATGTGATCGCGATCGGCACGCTACCTCTACATCTACCTTGGGATTAGTTTTAGACCTGAATAATTGTTATTTGGTGCCGCGTTGAGCATGAACATTATATCTGGATCTTGTTTGATGCGAGACGGTTATTCATTTAAATCAGAGAATAATGGTTGTTCTATTTATATGAATAATATCTTTTATGGTCATGCACCCTTGAAGAGTGGTCTATTTTAATGAATCTCGATAGTAGTGATACACATATTCATAATGTTGAAACCAAAAGATGCAGAGTTGATAATGATAGTGCAACTTATTTGTGGCATCGCCGTTTAGGTCATATCGGTATAAAGCGCATGAAGAAACTCCATCTTGATGGACTTTTGGAGTCACTTGATTATGAATCACTTGGCACTTGCGAACCGTGCCTCATGGGCAAGATGACTAAAACCCGTTCTCCGGTACTATGGAGAGAGCAACAGATTTGTTGGAAATCATACATACAGATGTATGTGGTCCGATGAATGTTGAAGCTCGTGGCGGATATCGTTATTTTCTCACCTTCACAGATGATTTAAGCAGATATGGGTATATCTACTTAATGAAACATAAGTCTGAAACATTTGAAAAGTTCAAAGAATTTCAGAGTGAAGTTGAAAATCATTGTAATAAGAAAATAAAGTTTCTACGATCTGATCGTGGAGGCGAATATTTGAGTTACGAGTTTGGTCTACATTTGAAACAAAGCGGAATAGTTTAGCAACTCACGCCACCCGGAACACCACAGCGCAATGGTGTGTCCGAGCGTCGAATCGCACTTTCTTTGGATATGGTGCGACCTATGATGTCTCTTACAGATTTACCGCTATCATTTTGGGGTTATGCTCTTGAGACGGCCGCATTCACGTTAAATAGGACACCGTCAAAATCCGTTGAGACGACGCCTTATGAACTATGGTTTAGCAAGAAACCAAAGTTGTCGCTTCGAAAGTTTGGGGTTGCGATGCTTATGTGAAGAAACTTCAACCTGATAAGCTTGAACCCAAATCGGAAAAATGTGTCTTCATAGGATACCCAAAGGAGACAATTGGGTACACCTTCTATCACAGATCCGAAGGCAAGACATTCGTTGTTAAAATGGATCCTTTCTAGAGAAGGAGTTTCTCTCGAAAGAAGTGAGTGGGAGGAAAGTGGAACTTGATGAGGTAATAGTACCAGCTCCCTTATTGGAAAGTAGTTAAATCACGTAAATCAGTTTCGTAACACCTACACCAGTTAGTGAGGAAGATAATGATGAAGATCATGAAACTTCAGATCAAGTTGTCACCGAACTTCAGAGATCAACCAGAATAAAATCCGCACTGAGTGGTACGGTAATCCTATTTCGAAGTCATGCTACTAGATCATGATGAACCCACGAACTATGAAGAAGCGATGGTGAGCCCAGATTCGCAAAATGGCTTGAAGCCATGAAATCTGAGATGGGATCCATGTATGAGAACAAAGTATGGACTTTGGTAGATTTGCCCGATGATCGGCAAGCTATTGAGAATAAATGGATCTTTAAGAAGAAGACTGACGATGGTAATGTAAGCGTCTACAAAGCTCGACTTGTTGCAAAAGGTTTTCGACAAGTTCAAGGGGTTGACTACGATGAGACTTTCTCACCGTGGCGATGCTTAAGTCCGTCCGAATCATGTTAGCAATTGCCGCATTTTATGATTATGAAATTTGGCAAATGGATGTAAAACTGCATTCTTGAATGGATTTCTAGAAGAAGAGTTGTATATGATGCAACAGAAGGTTTTGTTGATCCAAAGGGTGCTAACAAAGTGTGCAAGCTCCAACGATCAATTTATGGTGCAGTGCAAGCCTCTCGAGTTGGAATAAACGCTTTGATAGTGTGATCAAAGCATATGGTTTTATCTGACTTTTGGAGAAGCCTGTATTTACAAGAAAGTGAGTGGGAGCTCAGTAGCATTTCGATATTATATGTGGACGACATATTGTTGATTGGAAATGATATAGAATTTCTGGATAGCATAAAAGGATACTTGAATAAAAGTTTTTCAATGAAAGACCTCGGTGAAGCTGCTTACATATTGGGCATCAAGATCTATAGAGATAGATCAAGACGCTTAATAGGACTTTCACAAAGCACATACCTTGATAAAGTTTTGAAGAAGTTCAAAATGGATCAAGCAAAGAAAGGTTTTTTACCTGTAGTACAAGGTGTAAGATTGAGTCAGACTCAATGCCCGACCACAGCAGAAGATAGAGAGAAAATGAAAAATGTTCCCTATGCTTCAGCCATAGGCTCTATCATGTATGCAATGCTGTGTACCAGACTGACGTATCTGTAAGCTTGGCGGGAAGGTACCAAAGTAATCCAGAGTGGATCATGGACAGCGGTCAAGAACATCTGAAATACCGAAAAGGACTAAGGATATGTTTCTCGTATATGGAGGTGACAAAGAGCTAGTCGTAAATGGTTACGTCGATGCAAGCTTTGACACCGATCCGGACGATTCTAAATCGCAAACCGGATCGTATTTTTATTACGGTGGAGCTGTCGGTTGGTGCAGTTCTAAACAAAGCGTCGTGGCGGGATCTACATGTGAAGCGGAGTACATAGCTGCTTCGAAGCAGCAAATGAAGGAGTCGGATGAAAGAGTTCATTTCCGATCTAGGTGTCATACCTAGTGCATCGGGACCAATGAAGATCTTCTGTGACAATCTTGGTGCAATTGCCTTGGCAAAGGAATCCAGATTTCACAAGAGGACCAAGCATATCAAAAGACGCTTCAATTCCATTCGGGACCAAGTCCAAGTGGGAGACATAGAGATTTGCAAAATACATACGGATCTGAATGTTGCAGACCCGTTGACTAAGCCTCTTCCACGAGCAAAACATGATCAACACCAAGACTCCATGGGTGTTAGAATCATTACTGTGTAATCTAGATTATTGACTCTAGTGCAAGTGGGAGATCAAGGAAATATGCCCTAGAGGCAATAATAAAGTTATTATTTATTTCCTTATATCATGATAAATGTTTATTATTCATGCTAGAATTGTATTAACCGGAAACATAATACATGTGTGAATACATAGACAAACAGATAGTCACTAGTATGCCTCTACTAGACTAGCTCATTAATCGAAGATGGTTATGTTTCCTAACCATAGACATGTGTTGTCATTTGAATCTCGGGTAAGTAACATACCGATGACAAAGGGAACAACGTATGTTGTTATGCGGTTTGACCGATAAAGATCTTCGTAGAATATGTAGGAACCAATATGGGCATCCAGGTTCCACTATTGGTTATTGACCGAGAATGGTTCTAGGTCATGTCTACATAGTTCTCGAACCGTAGGGTCCGCACGCTTAAGGTTTCAATGACGGTTATATTATGAGTTTATGTATTTTGATGTACCGAAGGAGTTCGGAGTCCCGGATGTGATCACGGACATGACAAGGAGTCTCGAAATGGTCGAGACATAAAGATTGATATATTGGATGGTTATATTCGGACACCGGAAAGGTTCCGGAAGTTTCCGGAGAAAACCGGAGTGCCGGAGGGGTTACCGGAACCCCCCGGGGAAGTTATGGGCCTTATTGGGCCAAGAGGGGAGAGAGGGCTGCACCGGGAGGTGGCGCGCCCCCATGAGGAGTCGAATTGGACTAGGAGGCGCGCCCCTTCCATCTCCTCTCCTCTCTTTCCTTCCCCTCCCTCTTCCTAGTAGGACTAGGAAAGGGGAGTCCTACTCCTACTAGGAGGAGGACTCCCCCCCTTGCGCGCCCCTAGGGCTGGCCGGCCCTCCCCCTTGCTCCTTTATATACGGGGGCAGGGGGGCACCCTAGAACACCCAAGTTGATCTTCGTGATCGTTCCTTAGCCGTGTGCGGTGCCCCCCTCCACCATATTCCACCTCGGTCATATTGTAGCGGTGCTTAGGCGAAGCCCTGCGACGGTAGAACATCAAGATCGTCACCACGCCCGTCGTCTTGTGGAACTCCTCCCGACGCTTTGCTGGATCGGAGCCCGGGATCGTCATCGAGCTGAACGTGTGCTAAGAACTCGGAGGTGCCGGAGTAACGGTGCTTGGATCGGTCGGATCGTGAAGACGTACGACTACATCAACCGCGTTGATATAACACTTCCGCTTTCGGTCTACGAGGGTACGTGGACGGATACTCTCCCCTCTCGTCGCTATGCCATCACCATGGTCTTGCGTGTTCGTAGGAAATTTTTTGAAATTACTACGTTACCCAACAAGAACACCGCAAGATTGAACCCAAAGCTAAGCACTTCTCCCATGGCAAGAAAGATCAATCTAGTAGGCCAAACCAAACCAATAATTCGAAGAGACTTGCAAAGATAACTCAATCATATAAAAGAATTCAGAGAAGATTCAATTATTATCCATAGATAAACTTGATCATAAACCCACAATTCATCGGATCTCGACAAACATACCGCAAAAAGAGATTACATCGAATAGATCCCCACAAGAGAGGGGGAGAACATTGTATTGAGATCCAAAAAGAGAGAAGAAGCCATCTAGCTAACAACTATGGACCCGAAGGTCTGTGGTAAACTACTCACAACTCATCGGAAGGGCTATGGTGTTGATGTAGAAGCCCTCCGTGGTGGAATCCCCCTCCGGCAGAACACCAGCGACGGCTCCAAGATGGGATATCGCGGATACAGAAGGTTATGGTGGCGGAAATTGTGTTTCAGTTGCTCCCTGGATGTTTTCGGGGTATGTAGGCTTATATAGGAGGAAGAAGTACGTCGGTGGCCACCCGAGGGGCCCACGAGACAGGGGGCGCACCCTATAGGGGGGGGGGGGCACCCTACCCTCTCGTGGCTGCCTCGGCTGCTTCTTGACTTGCACTCCAAGTCCTCTGGATCACGTTCGTTCCAAATATCACGCTTCCGAAGGTTTCATTCCGTTTGGACTCCGTTTGATATTCCTTTCCTTCGAAATACTGAAATAGACAAAAAAAACAGCAATACGGGCTGGGCCTCCGGTTAGTAGGTTAGTCCCAAAAATGATAATAATGTGTAAAATAAAGCCCATAAACATCCAAAACAGGTAATATAATAGCATGGAACAATCAAAAATTATAGATACGTTGGAGACGTATCAAGCATCCCCAAGCTTAATTCCTGCTCGTCCTCGAGTAGGTAAATGATAAAAACAGAATTTTTTATGTGGAATGCTACCTAGCATAATTTCTCAATGTAATTTCTCTTTATTGTGGCATGAATGTTCAGATCCAAGTGATTCAAAATAAAAGTTCATATTGACAAAAGAAATAGCAATACTTCAAGCATACTAATAAAAGCAATCATGTCTTCTCAAAATAACATGGCTAAAGAAAGTTCATCCCTACAAAATCATATAGTTAGGCTATGCTTCATTTCGTCACACAAAGATGTTCCCAACTTCTATACCCCCGATGACAAGCCAAGCAATTGTTTCGTATTTAAATAATCTCAAACTTTTTCAACCTTCACGCAATACATGAGCGTGAGCCATGGATATAGCACTATGGGTGGAATAGAATAATGATTGGGGATTGTGTGGAGAAGACAAAAAATGGAGAAAGTCTCACATTGACGAGGATAATCAACGGGCTATGGGAATGCCCATCAATTGATGTCAACATGAGGAGTAGGGATTGCCATGCAACGGATGCACTAGAGCTATAAATGAATGAAAGCTCAACAAAAGAAAACTAGTGGGTGTGCATCCGACTTGCTTGCTCACGAAGACCTAGGGCATTTGAGTAAGCCCATCGTAGGAATATACAAGCCAAGTTCTATAATGAAAAATTCCCACTAGTATATGAAAGTGACAACACATGAGACTCTCTACATGAAAACATGGTGCTACTTTGAAGCACGATATATATGAGACTTATTACATGAAGAACAAGGTGCTACTTTGAAGCACAAGTGTGGAAAAAGAGATAGTAGCATTGCCCCTTTATTTTTTCCTTTTTTTTCTTATTTTTCTTTTTCTTTTTTTTCTTTTTTTTCTTTTTTTTCTTTTTTCCTTTTTTGGCCTTTCCTTTTTTTCTTTTTGGGCAATGCTCTAAGAATGATGATCATCACACTTTTATTGATTACAACACATGAATTACAACTCGAAACTAGAACAAGATATGACTCTATATGAATGCCTCCGGCGGTGTACCGGGATGGTGGAATGAATCAAGAGTGACATGTATGAAAAATTATGCATGGTGTCTTTGCCACAAATACGATGTCAACTACATGATCATGCAATGACAATATGACAAAAGTAATGTATGTCATGATGATGAACGGAACGGTGGAAAGTTGCATGGCAATATATCTCGGAATGGCTATGGAAATGCCATAAATAGGTAGGTATGGTGGCTGTTTTGAGGAAGATATAAGGAGGTTTATGTGTGATAGAGTGTATCATATCATGAGGTTTGGATGCACCGGCGAAGTTTGCACCAACTCTCAAGGTGAGAAAGGGCAATGCACGGTACCGAAGAGGCTAGCAATGATGGAAAGGTAAAAGTGCGTATAATCCATGGACTCAACATTAGTCAAAAGAACTCATATACTTATTGCAAAAATTTAGAAGTCATCAAAAACCAAGCACTATGCGCATGCTCCTAGGGGGATAGATTGGTAGGAAAAGACCATCGCTCGTCCCCGACCGCCACTCACAAAGATGCACAAGCCAGGTACACTTCATGCTTCAAATTTGTTACACAACTTTAACCATACGTGCATGCTACGGGACATGCTAACTTCAACACAAGCATTCTTTAAATTCATAATCACCCAACTAGCATGACTTTAATATCACTACCTCCCTATCTCAAAACAATTATCAAGTATCAAGTTGATCATAGCATCCAATTCACTTCCTATGATAGTTTTTATTATACCCAAACTTGGATGCTCAGCATTCTAGGACCAATTTATAACGATAGAAAATACCATGATGTTCTAAAAGACTCTCAAAATAATATAATTGAAGCATGAGAGACTAGCAATTTCTTCAAAATTAAACCACTGCCGTGCTCTTAAAGATATAAGTGAAGCACTAGAGCAAAAACTATCAAGCTCAAAAGATATAAGTTTAGCACATAGAGTATTCTATCAAATCCTAAGCAAATAGGCTTCTCCCAAAAGGTGTGTTACAGCAAGGATGATTGTGGTAAACTAAAAAGTAAAGACTAATATAATACACGACGCTCCAAGCAAAACACATATCATGTGGTGAATAAAAATATAGCTCCAAGTAAAGTTACCAATAAACGAAGACGAAAGAGGGGATGCCTTCCCGGGGCATCCCCATGCTTAGGATTGTGGTCATCCTTGAATATCTTGGGGTGCCATGGGCATCCCCAAGCTTAGGCTTATGCCACCCTTTATTCCATAGTCCATAAAATCTTTACCCAAAACTTGAAAACTTCACAACACAAAACTCAACAGGAAATCTTATAAGCTCCGTTAGTGAAAGGAAACAAAACTACCACATAAGGTACTGTAATGAACTCATTCTTTATTTATTTTGGTGTTGAACCTACTGTATTCCAAGTTCTCTATGGTTCATACCCTTACATACTAGCCATAGATGCATCAAAATAAGCAAACAACACACGAAAGGCAGAATCTGTCAAAAACAGAACATTCTGTAGCAATCTGTAACTAACGCAAACTTATGGAACCTCATAAATCCTACCAAAATAGGAAGTCCTAAACAATTTGTTTATTGATCAGCAGCAAAAAGAATCAACGCAAAAACACGTTCCTGTGATTTACTGAATTTTTTTTCGTGAGCGCAAAGTTTCTGTTTTTCAGCAGAATCAAATCAACTCATATCATAGGTTATCCTATAGGTTCTACATGGCAAAAACACTAATTAAAAGAAGAAAACACATATAAACAGAAAGTAGAAACAAAATTTATTACTAAACAGGAACAAAAACAAAGAACACAAAGAAAATTGGGTTGCCTCCCAACTAGCGCTATCGTTTAACGCCCCTAGCTAGGCATAAAAGCGAAGATAGATCTAAGTAGTGCCATCTTTGGCACTTGGTTCATAGGTAGCTCGGATGATAGATTCATAAGGTAATTTGACTTTCTTTCTTGGAAAGTGCTCCATGCCTTTCTTTAATGCAAATTGGAATCTAATATTTCATTCCTTCATATCAATAATCGCACCAATCGTTGTAAGGAAAGGTCTACCAAGAATAATATGGCAAGAAAGATTGCAATCTATATAAAAAACGATAAAATCAACGGGCACCAAATTTCTATTTGCAACAATAAGGACATCATTGATCCTTCCTATTGGCTTTTTAATGGTGGAATCCGCAAGATGCAAATTTAAAGAGCAATCATCAAGATCATGGAAACCTAGAATATCACATAAAGTTTTCGGAATCGTCGAAACACTAGCACCCAAATCACACAAAGCAAAACACTCATAATCTTTAATTTTAATCTTTATAGTAGGTTCCCACTCATCATTAAATTTTCTAGGTATAGAAACTTCCAAATTAAGTTTTTCATCAAAAGATTGCATCAAGGCATCAACGATATGTTTGGTAAAAGCTTTATTTTGACTATAAGCATGTGGAGATTTAACAACAGATTGCAACAAGGAAATACAACTTTCTAAAGAACAATTATCATAATCAAATTCCTTGAAATCCGAGATAGTGGGTTCAATGCTATTTAAAGTCATGACCTCTCCAATCCCACTTTTACCAAATTTAGCATCAAGATCTAAAAACTCCGAATTCTTGGGACGCCTTCTAATAAAGTTGACTCATCTCCAGTCCCATTATTTTCAATATTCATATTGCAAAACAAAGATCTAATAGGGGACACATCAATAACTTTAAGATCTTCATCATTATTTTCATCTAACTTTTCTGGTTTGGCAGCCATCTTATTAACTAAGGTGGCTTGCTTATCAGAAATTTCGGCAATAGCATTTTCAAGCCGGGTGATTTGAGCATTCACACCATAAAATTCTTTGTCCATATCATCAAGCTCCTTGTTCATAAAACTCAAAAAACCTTTTTGTTCTTTAAGCTCTTTTTTGAAGAAATTATTATGCTCAAATTGAAAATTCATAAAGCTTCTAATATTTGATTCAATCTCATCCATCCTTCTATGAAGGAGGTCGGTACTCTTAGGCAAAGCCATAAGGACAAACAGGCACACAAGCAAACAGAAGAAGACAAGCGAAAGAGAGGGGAAGAAAACGGCAAGCGGAAAATGTTGGGGAATGTAGTAATTTCAAAATTTTCCTACGCACACGCAAGATCATGGTGATGCATAGCAACGAGAGGGGAGAGTGTTGTCCATGTACCCTCGTAGACCGAAAGCGGAAGCGTTAGAACAACGCGGTTGATGTAGTCGTACGTCTTCACGGCCCGACCGATCAAGCACCGAAACTACGACACCTCCGAGTTCTAGCACACGTTCGGCTCGATGACGTCCCTCGAACTCCGATCCAGCCGAGTGTCGAGGGAGAGTTCCATCAGCACGACGGCGT
This sequence comes from Aegilops longissima, assembly GCA_021605205.1. NCBI lineage: Eukaryota > Viridiplantae > Streptophyta > Magnoliopsida > Poales > Poaceae > Aegilops > Aegilops longissima. The sequence continues at coordinate 33,280,306 of CM038677.1, read as the reverse complement.
GGTGACGATCTTGATGTTCTACCGACGCAGGGCTTCGCTTAAGCACCGCTACGATATTATCGAGGTGGATTATGGTGGAGGGGGGCACCGCACACGGCTAAGAGATCCAAGGGATCAATAGTTGTTGTGCCTCGAGGTGCCCCCCTGCCCCCATATATAAAGGAGCAAGGGGGAAGGGGCGGCCGGCCTAGGAGGGGGCGCGCCAAGGGGAGTCCTACTCCCACCGGGAGTAGGACTCCCTCCTTCCTTGTTGGAGTAGGAGAAGGGGGGAAAGAGGGGGAGAGGAGGAAGGAAAAAGGGGGCTGCACCCCTTGTCCAATTCGGACCAGAGGGGGGCTGCGCGCCTCCTTCCTTTCGTCCTCTCTCCTCTATTCCCGTATGGCCCAATAAGGCCATATACTCCCCGGCGAATTCCCGTAACTCTCCGGTACTCCGAAAAATACTCGAATCACTCGGAACCTTTCCAAAGTCCGAATATAGTCGTGCAACATATCGATCTTTACATCTCGACCATTTCGAGACTCCTCGTCATGTCCCCGATCTCATCCGGAACTCCGAACGCCATCGGTAAATCAAAACTCATAAACTCATAATATAACTGTCATCGAAACCTTAAGCGTGCGGACCCTACGGGTTCGAGAACTATGTAGACATGACTGAGACACATTTCCGGTCAATAACCAATAGCGGAACCTGGATGCTCATATTGGCTCCTACATATTCTACGAAGATCTTTATCGGTCAAATCGCATAACAACATACGTTGTTCCCTTTGTCATCGGTATGTTACTTGCCCGAGATTCGATCGTCGGTATCTCAATACCTAGTTCAATCTCGTTACCGGCAGGTCTCTTTACTCGTTATGTAATACATCATCTCGCAACTAACTCATTAGTCACATTGCTTGCAAGGCTTATAGTGATGTGCATTACCGAGAGGGCCCAGAGATACCTCTCTGACAATCAGAGTGACAAATCCTAATCTTGAAATACGCCAACCCAACAAGTACCTTCGGAGACACCTGTAGAGCACCTTTCTAATCACTCAGTTACGTTGTGACGTTTGGTAGCACACAAAGTGTTCCTCCGGTAAACGGGAGTTGCATAATCTCATTGTCACAGGAACATGTATAAGTCATGACTAAAGCAGTAGCAACATACTAAACGATCAAGTGCTAAGCTAACGGAATGGGTCAAGTCAATCACATCATTCTCTTAATGATGTGATCTCGTTAATCAAATGACAACTCTTTTGTCCATTGCTACGAAATATAACCATCTTTGCTAAACGAGCTAGTCAAGTAGAGGCATACTAGTGACACTCAGTTTGTCTATGTATTCACACATGTATCATGTGTCCGGTTAATACAATTCTAGCATGAATAATAAACATTTATCATGAAATAGGGAAATAAATAATAACTTTATTATTGCCTCTAGGACATATTTCCTTCAGTTTCCCACTTGCACTGGAGTCAATAATCTAGTTCACATCACCATGTGATTTGACACCAATATTCACATCTGTATGTGATTAATACCCATAGTTCACATCGTCATGTGATCAACACCCAAAGGGTTTACTAGAGTATGATCATGTTTTGCTCGTGAGAGAAGTTTAGTCAACGGGTCTGTCATATTCAGAGTCATATGTATTTTGCAAATATTCTATGTCTTCAATGCTCTGCACGGAGCTACTCTAGCTAATTGCTCCCACTTTCAATATGTATCCAGCTTGAGACTTAGAGTCATCTGGATCATTGTAAAAGTTTGCACCGATGTAACTTTTACGACGAGCTCTTTTATCACTTCCATAATCGAGAAACATCTCCTTAGTACTCACTAAGGATATTCTTGACCGCTGTCCAGTGATCTACTATTAAATCAAAATTGTATTCATTTGCCAAACTCAGTGCAAGGCATACAATAGGTCTGGTACACAGCATAGCATACTTTAAAGAACCTATGACTGAGGCATAGGGAATGACTTTTCATTCTCTTTCTATTTTCTGCCATGGTCGGGTTTTGAGTCTTACTCAACTTCACACCTTGCAATACATGCAAGAACTCCTTCTTTGACTGTTCCATTTTGAACTACTTCAAAATCTTATCAAGGTATGTACTCATTGAAAATTCTCATCAAGCGTCTTGATCTTTCTATATAGATCTTGATGCTCAATGTGTAAGCAGCTTCACCGAGGTCTTGCTTTGAAAAACTCTTATTCAAGTATCCTTTTATGCTATCCAGAATTTCTATATCATTTCCAATCAACAATATGTAATCTACATATAATATTAGAAATGCTACAGAGCTCCCACTCACTTTGTTGTAAATACACGCCTTTCCAAAAGCATGTATAAAACCATATGCTTTGATCAACTCATCAAAGCATATATTCCAACTCCGAGAGGCTTGCACCAGTCCATAAATGGATCGCTGGAGCTTGCACACTTTGTTAGCTCCCTTTGGATCGACAAAACCTTCCGGTTGCATCATATACAACTCTTCTTCCAGAAATCCATTCAGGAATGCAGTTTTGACATCCATTTGCCAAATTTCATAATCATAAAATGCGGCAATTGCTAACATGATTCGGACAGACTTAAGCATCGCTGCGGGTGAGAAAATCTCATCGTATTCAACACCTTGAACTTGTCAAAAAAAAATCCGACAAGTCGAGCTTTGTAGATAGTAACACTACTATCAGCGTATGTCTTCCTCTTGAAGATCCATTTATTTAACTTGGCTTGCTGATCATCGAGCAAGTCAACCAAAGTCCATACTTTGTTCTCATACATGGATCCTATCTCAGATTTTATGGCCTCAAGCCATTTCGCGGAATCTGGGCTCATCATTGCTTCCTCATAGTTCGTAGGTTTATCATGGTCTAGTAACATGACTTCAGAATAGGATTACCGTACCACTCTGGTGCGGATCTTAATCTGGAAGATCTACAAATTTTGGTAGTAACTTGATCTGAAGTTTCATGATCCTCATCATTAGCTTCCTCACTAATTGGTGTAGGAATCACTAGAACTAATTTCTGTGATGAACTACTTTCCAATTTGGGAGAAGGTACAATTACCTTATCAAGCTCTACTTTCCTCCAACTCACTTCTTTTGAGAGAAACTCCTTCTCTAGAAAGGATCCATCTTAGCAACGAATAACTTGCCTTCGGATCTGTGATAGAAGGTGTACCCAATAGTTACCTTTGGGTATTCTATGAAGACGCACTTCTCCGATTTGGGTTCGAGCTTATCAGGTTGAAACTTTTTCACCTAAGCATCGCAACCCCAAACTTTAAGAAATGACAACTTTGGTTTCTTGCCAAACCACAGTTCATAAGGCGTCGTCTCAACTGATTTTGATGGTGCCCTATTTAAAGTAAATGCAGTTGGCTCTAATGCATAACCCCAAAACAATAGTGGTAAATCAGTAAGAGACATCATAGATTGCACTATATCCAATAAAGTACAGTTATGACGTTCAGACACACCATTACGCTGTGGTGTTCCAGGTGGCGTGAGCTGTGAAACTATTCCACATTGTTTTATATGAAGGCCAAACTCGTAACTCAAATATTTTTCTCCGCGATCAAATCACAGAAACTTTATTTTCTTATTACGATGATTCTTCACTTCACTCTAAAATTCTTTGAACTTTTCAAAATGTTTCAGACGTGTGCTTCATTAAGTAGATATACTCATATCTGCTCAAATCATCTTGTGAAGGTCAGAAAATAACGATATTCGCCACGAGCATCAACACTGATTGGGCCGCATACATCGGTATGTATTATTTCCAATAAGTCACTATCTCGTTCCATTGTTCCGAAGAACGGAGTTTTAGTCATCTTGCCCATAAGGCACGGTTCACAAAGCATCAAAATGATTCATAATCAAGTGATTCCAAATGTCCATCTTTATGGAGTTTCTTCATGCGCTTTACACCGATTTGACCCAAACGGCAGTGCCACAAATAAGTTGCACTATCATTATCAACTTTGCATCTTTTGGCATCAATATTATGATTATGTGTATCACTATGATCGAGATCCAACAAACTATTTTCATTGGGTGTATGACCATCGAAGGCTTTATTCATGTAAACAGAATAACAATTATTCTTTGACTTTAAATGAATAACTGTATTGCAATAAACATGATCAAATCATATTCATGCTCAACGCAAACGCCAAATAACATTTATTTAGGTTCTACAGTAATCTCGAAAGTGTAGGGAGAGTGTGATGATGATCATATCAATTTTGGAACTACTTCCAACACACATCGTCACTTCACCCTCAACTAGTTTCTGTTTATTATGTATCTCCTATTTCGAGTTACTAATTTTTAGCAACCGAACAAGTATCAAATACCCAGGGGCTACTATAAACTCTAGTAAGGTACACATCAATAACCTGTATATCAAATATACCCTTGTTCACTTTGCCATCCTTCTTATCCACCAAATATTCAGGGCATTTCCGCTTCAAGTAACCATTTCCTTTGCAGTGTAAGCACTTAGTTTCAGGCTTTGGTCCAGCTTTGGGCTTCTTCACGGGAGTGACAACTTGCTTGCCATTCTACTTGAAGTTCCCTTTCTTTTCCTTTGCCCTTTTCTTGAAACTAGTGGTCTTGTCAATCATCAACACTTGATGCTCTTTTCTTGATTTCTACCTTCGTCGATTTCAGCATCACGAAGAGCTCAGGAATCGTTTTCGTCATCCCTTCCATTATAGTTCATCACGAAGTTCCAGTAACTTGGTGATGGTGACTAGAGAACTCTGTCAATCACTATCTTATCTGGAAGATTAACTCCCACTTGATTCAAGCGATTGTAGTACTCAGACAATCTAAGTACTTGCTCACTAGTTGAGCAATTCTCCTCCATCTTTTAGGCGAAGTATTTGTCAGAGGTCTCATACCTCTTGACACGGGCATGAATCTGAAATATCAATGTAACATCTCATATGTTCCGTGACGTTTCAAAAATGTTTTTGTAGTCCCGGTTCTAAGCCATAAAGCATGGTGCACAAAACTATCAAGTAGTCATCCTATTGAGCTAGCCTAACGTTCATAACGTCTGCATCTGCTCCTGCAATAGGTCTGTCTCCTAGCGGTGCATCAAGGACATGATTCTTCTGTGCAGCAATGAGGATAAACCTCAGATCACGGACCAAGTCTGCATCATTGCTACTAACATTTTTCAACTTAGTTTTCTCTAGGAACACATATAAAAACATAGGGAAGCAACAACGCGAGCTATTGATCTACAACATAATTTGCAAAATACTACCAGGACTAAGTTCATGATAAATTAAAGTTCAATTAATCATATTACTTAAGAACTCCCACTTAGACAGACATCTCTCTAGTCATCTAAGTGATCACGCGATCCAAATCAACTAAACCATGTTCGATCATCACGTGAGATGGAGTAGTTTCAATGGTGAACATCACTATGTTGATCATATCTACTATATGATTCACGTTTGACCTTTCGGTCTCCGTGTTCCGAGGCCATATCTGTATATGCTAGGCTCGTCAAGTTTAACCTGAGTATTCGCGTGTGCAACTGTTTTGCACCGTTGTATTTGAGCGTAGAGCCTATCACACCCGATCATCACGTGGTGTCTCAAAGACGAAGAACTTTCGCAATGGTGCATACTCAGGGAGAACACTTCTTGATAATTAGTGAGAGATCATCTTAAAATGCTACCGTCAATCAAAGCAAGATAAGATGTATAAAGGACAAACATCACATGCAATCAACATAAGTGATATGATATGGCCATCATCGTCTTGTGCTTGTGATCTCCATCTCCGAAGCACCGTCGTGATCACCACCGTCACCGGCGCGACACCTTGATCTCCATCGTAGCATCATTGTCGTTACGCCATCTATTGCTTCTACGACTATTGCTACCGCTTAGTGATAAAGTAAATCAATTACAGGGCGATTGCATTTCATACAATAAAGCGACAACCATATGGCTCCTGCCAGTTGCCGATAACTTCGGTTACAAAACATGATCATCTCATACAATAAAATATAGCATCACGTCTTGACCATATCACATCACAACATGTCCTGCAAAAACAAGTTAGACGTCCTCTACTTTGTTGTTGCAAATTTTACGTGGCTGCTACGGGCTTAGCAAGAACCGTTCTTACCTACGCATCAAAACCACAACGATAGTTTGTCAAGTTGGTGTTGTTTTAACCTTCGCAAGGACCGGGCGTAGCCACACTCGATTCAACTAAAGTGAGAGAGACAGACACCCGCCAGTCACCTTTAAGAAACTAGTGCTCGTGGCGGTGAAACCAGTCTCGCGTAAGCGTACTGGCGTAATGTCGGTCGGGCCGCTTCATCTCACAATACCGCTGAACCAAAGTATGACATGCTGGTAAGCAGTATGACTTATATCGCCCACAACTCACTTGTGTTCTACTCGTGCATATGACATCTAGGCATAAAACCAGGCTCTGATACCACTGTTGGGGAACGTAGTAATTTCAAAAATTTCCTACGCACACGTAAGATCATGGTGATGCATAGCAACGAGAGGGGAGAGTGTTGTCCACGTACCCTCGTAGACCGAAAGCGAAAGCGTTAGAACAACATGGTTGATGTAGTCGTACGTCTTCACGGCCCGACCGATCAAGCACCAAAACAACGGCACCTCCGATTTCTAGCACACGTTCAGCTCGATGACGTCCCTCGAACTCCGATCTAGCCGAGTGTCGAGGGAGAGTTCCGTCAGCACGATGGCGTGGTGACGAACTTGATGTTCTACCGATACAGGGCTTCGCCTAAGCACCGGTACGATATTATCGAGGTGGATTATGGTGGAGGGGGGCACCGCACACGGCTAAGAGATCCAAGGGATCAATTGTTGTTGTGCCTCAAGGTGCCCCCCTGCCCCCGTATATAAAGGAGCAAGGGGGGAGGGGCGGCCGGCCTAGGAGGGGGCGCGCCAAGGGGAGTCCTACTCCCATCGGGAGTAGGACTCCCTCCTTCCTTGTTGGAGTAGGAGAAGGGGGGAAGAGGGGGAGAGGAGGAAGGAAAAAGGGGGCTGCACCCCTTGTCCAATTTGGACCGCGCCTCCTTCCTTTCGGCCTCTCTCCTCTATTCCCGTATGGCCCAATTAGGCCCATATACTCCCCGGCGAATTCCCGTAACTCTCCGGTACTCGAAAAATACCGAATCACTCGGAACCTTTCGAAGTCGAATATAGTCATCCAATATATCGATCTTTACGACTCGACCATTTCGAGACTCCTCGTCATGTCCCCGATCTCATCCGGGACTCGAACTCCTTGGTACATCAAAACTCATAAACTCATAATATAAGCATCATCGAAACCTTAAGCGTGCGGACCCAACGGGTTCGAGAACTATGTAGACATGACCGAGACACGTTTCCGGTCAATAACCAATAGCGGAACCTGGATGCTCATATTGGCTCCTACATATTCTACGAAGATCTTTATCGGTCAAACCGCATAACAACATACGTTGCTCCCTTTGTCATCGGTATGTTTCTTGCCCGAGATTCGATCGTCGGTATCTCAATACCTAGTTCAATCTCGTTACCGGCAAATCTCTTTACTCGTTATGTAATACATCATCTCGCAACTAACCCATTAGTCACATTGCTTGCAAGGCTTATAGTGATGTGCATTACCGAGAGGGCCCAGAGATACCTCTCTGACAATCAGAGTGACAAATCCTAATCTCGAAATATGCCAACCCAACAAGTACCTTCGGAGACACCTGTAGAGCACCTTTATAATCACCCGATTCGTTTTGATGTTTGGTAGCACACAAAGTGTTCCTCCGTAAGCGGAGTTGTATAATTTCATAGTCACAGGAACATGTATAAGTCATGAAGAAAGCAGTAGCAACATACTAAACGATCAAGTGCTAAGCTAACGGAATGGGTCAAGTCAATCACATCATTCTCTTAATGATGTGATCTCGTTAATCAAATGACAACTCTTTTGTCCATGGCTAGGAAACATAACCATCTTTGATAAACGAGCTAGTCAAGTAGAGGCATACTAGTGACACTCAGTTTGTCTATGTATTCACACATGTATCATGTTTTCGATTAATAAAATTCTAGCATGAATAATAAACATTTATCATGAAATAAGGAAATAAATAATAACTTTATTATTGCCTCTAGGGCATATTTCCTTCAGAAAAGAGACGAGATTGGGAAAGAGAGGGCGAACAAAATGGCAAGGGTGAAGTGGGGGAGAGTAAAACGAGAGGCAAATGGCAAATAATGTAAATGCGAGGTAGATGAGTTTGTGATGGGTACTTGGTATGTCTTGACTTGAGCAAAGACCTCCCCGACAACGGCGCCAGAAATCCTTCTTGCTACGTCTTGAGCTTGCGTTGGTTTTCCTTGAAGAGGAAAGGGTGATGCAAGAATAGTAGCGTAAGCATTTCCCTCAGTTTTTGAGAACCAAGGTATCAATCCAGTAGGAGGCTCCTCAACAAGTCCCACGAACCTACACAAACAAACAAAGAACTCGCAACCAACGCAATAAAGGGGTTGTCAATCCCTTCGCGGCCACTTGCGAAAGTGAGATCTGATAGAGATAATATGATAGACAAATATATTTCTTTGTATTTTATAATATAGATGCAGAAAATAAAGATGCAAATAAAAGTAGACTGGAAGCAAATATGATAAGAGATAGACCCGGGGCCATAGGTTTCACTAGAGGCTTCTCTCAAGAGCATAAATATTACGGTAGGTGAACAAATTACTGTCGAGCAATTGATAGAAAAGCGAATAATTATGACGTTATCTAGGCATGATCATGTATATAGGCATCACGTCCGCAACAAGTAGACCGACTCCTGCCTGCATCTACTACTATTACTCCACACATCGACCGCTATCCAGCATGCATCTAGAGTATTAAGTTCATAAGAACAGAGTAACGCATTAAGCAAGATGATATGATGTAGAGGGATAAACCCAAGCAATATGATATAAACCCCATTTTTTTATCCTCTAAGGCAACAATACAATACGTGTCTTGCAACCCCTTTTGTTACTGGGTAAGAACACCGCAAGATTGAACCCAAAGCTAAGCACTTCTCCCATGGCAAGAAAGATCAATCTAGTAGGCCAAACCAAACCGATAATTCGAAGAGACTTGCAAAGATAACTCAATCATATAAAAGAATTCAGAGAAGATTCAGTTATTATCCATAGATAAACTTGATCATAAACCCACAATTCATCGGATATCGACAAACATACCGCAAAAAGAGATTACATCGAATAGATCTCCACAAGAGAGGGGGAGAACATTGTATTGAGATCCAAAAAGAGAGAAGAATCCATCTAGCTAATAACTATGGACCCGAAGGTCTGTGGTAAACTACTCACAACTCATCGGAAGGGCTATGGTGTTGATGTAGAATCCCTCCGTGGTGGAATCCCCCTCCGGCAGAACGCTGGCGATGGCTCCAAGATGGGATCTCGCGGATACAGAAGGTTACGGTGGCGGAAATTGTGTTCCGGTTGCTCCCTGGATGCTTTCGGGGTATGTGGGCTTATATAGGAGGAAGAAGTACGTCGGTGGCCACCCGAGGGGCCCACGAGACAGGGGGCGCCCTATAGGGGGGCGCGCCCTACCCTCTCGTGGCTGCCTCGGCTGCTTCTTGACTTGCACTCCAAGTCCTCTGGATCACGTTCATTCCAAAATTCACGCTTACGAAGGTTTCATTCCGTTTGGACTCCGTTTGATATTCCTTTCCTTCGAAATACTGAAATAGACAAAAAACAGCGATACGGGCTGGGCCTCCGGTTAGTAGGTTAGTCCCAAAAATGATAATAATTTGTAAAATAAAGCCCATAAACATCCAAAACAGGTAATATAATAGCACGGAACAATCAAAAATTATAGATACGTTGGTGACATATCAGGCGTGTACGCATTCCACATCACTTTCAGACATGCATTCGGACCCGGTGCGGTGTTTCGATGGCATAGCTACACCCGAAAGGCCACCACGAAACCCCGTTGACCAGGAGAACTAGCCCTTTGACTTTTATCGGATGGGCTTTGACCAGTGGACTCTTCCACCTTGTTGCGATAGGTCAGCCCGTAGGAACATCCCCAAACAGGCGAACACGGTCTGGACCCAACCAACCACTAAATTCCCTCTGGTTCTACCCGATGCGCACGATTCCCTACTCCAAGTGACGGCGGCACTGCCGTGTGGAGGGGGGCACACCCCGGAGCCCAAGAAGGGCGTCTACGCATGTCACAACACTTCCACACATGCATCAGGACCCGGTGCGATGTTTCGGTGGCATAACTACACCCCAAAGGCCACCCTGAATCCCCGTTGACCAAGAGATCTAGCCCTTTGACTATCGCCGGATGGGCTTTGACCAGTTGACTCTTCCACCTGGTTGGGATATGTCAGCCCATGGGAACATCCCTGAACATGGTCTGGACCCTATCCACCACTAGATTCCCTCTATCTCGACCCGACGCGCATGATCCCCCCTCCAAGTAACGGCGGCAGTGCCCTCCGTGGAGAGGTGCACACCTGAAAATGCAACTAATCCCTGAGTGGTTTTGGTAATTCTTAACAACATAGAGCTCATTGAACTAATGCTCTCTCAAGATGATCATTTCAGAAAGTTCAATGATTGGCATGGCATGGACTAGAGATGTGGACCCCTCAAAATGCGAAGGACATATATTGGCAACAAGCTCAAGACTCTACACTTTCCAAGATCACATTGAGTCCATAGGAAAGCCAATACTATTAAAAGGGGATGAGGTGTTGCTTAATGGCTTACTTGCTCAAAATGCTTAGTGATATGCTCCAAAACCCTCAACCACTTTCTCATTTCCACATTTGTCCTAAACCTAAAAGTCAAATTTAGCCCCACCGATTTGATCTATCCGGCGCCGCCGAGTTTCATTCGACATAGCCACTTCACAAACCCTAGTTACTTCGGTCTCACCAATAGAGATCTTGGTCTCACCGAGACGGGGTTGCAAATTCCCTGTTTCCTTTTTGTAACATTTCAGTCTTACCGAAATCAACAAATCGGTCCCACCGAGTCTGCATTGCAAACTCCCTGTTTCCTTTTCATAACACTTTGTTTCACCGAAGTGAGCGGATTGGTCCCACCGAGTTTGCCTGGCCAACACTCTGTGTACCTATTGCTGAAATCGGTTCCACCAAGTTTATGCGATCAGTCACACCGAGATTACGTTATGCCCTAACCCTAGAATATCGGTCTCACCGGGATGACTATATCGGTCCCACCGAAATCTCTAACATTCATATCTTTACCTGGATAGATCTGACCGAGTTTGCTGATTCGGTCCCACCGAGTTTGGGAATCTGTGTGTAACACTTAGATTTTGTGTGGAGGCTATATATACCCCTCCACCCTTTCTTCATTCGTGAGGAGAGCCGTCAGAACATACTTACACTTCCACTACTCATTTTCTAAGAGAGAACCACCTACTCATGTGTTGAGACCAAGATATTCCAATCCTACCACAAGAATCTTTATCTCTAGCCTTCCCCAAGTTGCTTTCCACTCAAATCATCTTTCCACCATAGCTAAATCTTTGAGAGAGAGTTGAGTGTTGGGGAGACTATCATTTGAACCACAAGAGCAAGGAGTTCATCATCAACACACCATCTATTACCTTTTGGAGAGTGGTGTCTCCTAGATTGGTTAGGTGTCACTTGGGAGCCTCCGTCAAGATTGTGGAATTGAACCAAGGAGTTTGTAAGGGCAAGGAGATCGCCTACTTCGTGAAGATCTACCATAGTGAGGCAAGTCCTTCGTGGGTGATGGCTATGATGGGATAGACATGGTTGCTTCTTCGTGGACCCTTCGTGGGTGGAGCCCTCCGTGGACTCGCGCAGTTGTTACCCTTCGTGGGTTGAAGTCTTCATCAATTTGGATGTACGATAGCACCACCTATCGGAACCACGCCAAAAATCTCAGTGTCTACAATTGCGTTTGCTCCCTCCAAACTCCTCCATTTACCTTCATATGCAATGATTTACATTCCGCTGCTATACTCATTGAAATGCATGTGTTAGGATGATTGCTTGACTTGTGCTAAGTTGCTAAAAACTGCCAAAACTAAACTTGGGAAAATGATAATTTTTTATTTGTTCAAGTAGTCTAATCACCCCCCTAGACATACTTTTGATCCTACAAGTGGTATCAGAGCTTTGGTCTCCATTTGCCTTGATTTCCATAGCTTTGGTGATCATAGCCTTGGTTTCACAACCTAGGAGAGTATGACGTCTAGCGAGGGAAATTACCACCGTAGAGGTCCTTACACTACAAAAAAAGACACATCCATGACATTTTGGGCCGAACGAAAAAAAAATGTCATACTTATGACACTTCTATGACGATAATTGTGACAAAACCCGGTATCATCATAGATGTGGTGGCCTCCTACTTCTATGACAAAAAATCATGACAGGAAATGGGCTTTTCGTCATGGGCGAGCGGGAGACGCAGCTGCATGACATTCTTTGGGCCGTGCATGACGGAAAAAACCATGGTAGAAGCAAGGGCGAGGAAAATATCAGGAAGCTCTCGGTTACGGTGGGTGGTCGGGGGCCGAGCGATGCGCGTTTCTCTCGTACACATACGCGCGTGGGTGCAAGGCGTTGGGCTCTAACTGAACCCGAGCGATTGCACTACAGGCTACGCGTTACTGATCCCGAGCGATCGATCGATGGTTGTTAACTGAACTCGATCGAGCGATTCCTTCGCTAATGCTGCTAACTAAAGCCAATTGATGCTGCCTCTGGATGAACAGTGAGCGTTGTTGGGGGGTTTGGATGAATAGTTCCTGGTGGGGGGTTGGATGAACAGGACCCCGTGGTGTTGCCGCTGGATGAACATGACCCTGATCGATCGAGACGGTTGGGGGTGGATGACAGGACGCTGTGGAGGGCTGGATGAACAGGACCCCGTGGAGGGCTCGTTGAACATTAGCCGGTGGAGGGCTGGATGAACAGTTGCCCGTGGAGGGGTGGTTGAACAGGACCCCGTGGAGAGGGCTGGTTGAATAGTAGTAGGTGGAGGAGCGCGCATGTAGGCTGGATGAACAGGAGCCCGTGGATGAACAGTCGCAGGTGGAGGCTGGAGGAGGTCGACGGTGGAGATGAACAATACCCCGTGGAGTCCCGTTTTGCGGTATGCCACGCCCCTTTCAATGAACAGGACCCCTGTTTCGACCGTAGCGCTCCAACACAAGTCCGTTTCCTCTGTTTTGCGGTACACCACACCCCTCCTGATCAACAGGACCCCGTTTTGACTGTAGGAGGTCCAACAGAAGTTTGTTTCCTCCATTTTGCGGTACGCCAAACCCCTCCTGATAAATAGGATCCCGTTTTGACCGTGGCCGGTCGAACACCAGGGTTTTTCCTCCGTTCTGTGGTACGCCAGGCCTCGTTTCCATCGGTTGTTCCGTCCAAGCCGGTTGGCTCCTGATGAACACGACGTATTCCGACCCGGTCGGTTGCCTCCCGATGAACAGAACGTTGTTTCTCCGTTTCGACCCAGCCGGTGCGCTGCCCGATGAACAGGACGCCGTTGCTGCTGTCCGTTGCCTCTCCATGTACACAAGCACTGGCCGTCCGTATATATATATATATATGCGCGAGTACTCGCTCGAGACCCCGCTCGTATGTACGTACATGGCCGTATTTTCTTTCTTGCACCCTGGCCGCTGTATATACATGTACATGCTACGTGCGCGCCTCTACTAAGACACGTGTGCACCTCTGCTACGACATGTTCCCTTCCTTACACGGCCACAGTTCATCGCTGCAGCCTGCAGATAGACTGATCGTATGTACGTACACGTTTGCGACCTGAATGGCAACGCTACGTACGCTTTGACTAGGTGGGTCCCGACTGTCAGTCACTTCCTTGTGTGCGAAGATGTAGCTGGTGGGTCCCAGCAGTCAGGGGGCGAATCATTTTTTTCCCGTAATATTGACGCACTTCCTTGCGTGCGAAGATGTAGCTGGTAGGTCCCAGCAGTTAGGGGGGAAACATTTTTTCGTGAAATAGGTGGCCCGTCCGGTGGGTCCCTGCTGTCAGGTGGAGGAATCATTATTTTTCGCGTAATAAGGAGGCACTTCCGTGCTGCGGCCATGGACCCAGCTGTCAGCCTCTCCACATACAGTAGTCTTCCGATGAAAGTCGGTCGTTGACCACATTGACCACGCTGCACCGAGAGCACCAAGGCGGTGGACGACGGCGAGGCCTAGAAAGGGGACGACGCGGAGCCGGGGAAGACGGAGCAGTGGATGCCCACGCGGAGAGGAGTATGAGGGTTCACTGGTTCGGCTGCGGTGTGAGGCTGCCGTCACCGCAGGGCCTGGCCAGCGATGGGAATAATAGGGGGCGGTGAGGCCTCCGCGGCAGCACAGCCGGCCACGGGAGGCAGGAGCATGCGGCACGACCGGCGCTGCTTTGGACGACTGGAGCAAGAGGACCAGAGGTTGAAGAAGCACTACGACAATTGGATGGACATCATACGGTCACTAGAGCTAGAATCGTTCATATTGACTAAGTTTACAAAGCCCTCCATCCGCGTCAACTTAGTAGGCCCACAAGTCAGCCTCCCACTATGGTGGGTCCCAGCTAGCCGGGGGAGTATTCATTTTTTTGTGCGTGATAAGGAGGCACTTCCTTGCGTGCGAAGATATAGCTGGTGGGTCCGAGCTGAAAGCGGGGGAACGTTTTTTCGCAAAATACATCATAGGCCCTTCCAATGGGTCCTAGCTGTCAGGTGGAGGAATCATTATTTTATGCATAATAAGGAGGCATTTCCTTGTGTGGGCCCAACTATCAGCCTCTTCTGACGGCTGTTGTTTGTTGACCATGTTGACCTTGCCGCGCCGAGAGCACAAACACGGTGGACGAGGGCGATGCCTAGGAAGGGACCGACCCGGAACCGGCGAAGCCACCGCAGTGGATGCCCACGCTAAGGGGAGTACGAGGGATGGCCTGGCGGCAGCACAGCCAGCCACGGGAGGAGGGAGCGGGCAGTCCCGTCGGCGCTGGTTTGGGCGGCTGGAGCAGGAAGATCAGAGATTGAAGAAGCACGGCGGCCATTGGATGGGCATCCAACAGTCACTGCTCTGTGTTGACTAAGTTGACAAAGCCTTGCGTACGCGTCAAAAAAAATTTAGGACAGCGTCATCGTCAACATAGTAGGCCCAGAAGTCAGCCTCCAAATCTTTGGAAAACAGCATACAACCCATTAGCCATTATTTTCAATAATTTACAGCCCATTTGCTAATTCTTAAGGATATTTGAAGCCCATATTCTTTTTATTAGCATTACAGACCATATATTCTAGGCACTGCTAAAAAATTCAACGAATTTTTGCATATTTTGGTGGGGTCCAAACTCTTTTAATCACGAAATTTTGAGTCACGTTAAATTTTTTTTAAAAAAAATATAACAAAATAAAATTCAAAAAACAATTCTCCGCAAAAAAGAATGAAATTTAAAAATCTTAACTAGCAAGATGCTCGTTCGTTGCACGGAACATGAAGATGCATTTGTATGAGTAGTTTATCTTGTGGGAGAAAATATGATATTTTAATGTAATTGCCAGTTGGCTTTGGTTTTTATAAGAGTAGAGAGTAGAGAAATCCAGAAGAAAAATGATATTTTAATGTAATTGTCGGTTTGCTTTGGTTTAAAAATTTATAGCCCATATTTTACAACTTATAGCCCATTTTCTGTGGAAGCCCATTTCCTACTACTTACATCCCTCCTCGTCTTGAAAGATTTGCAGCCCAACGGGGCTGAGAAAAGGAAGTACGCCTCAGTTTTGGTATTCTAAAAAAAAGAACTGGGCTAGCCATTTTCAGAAAGAAAAACTATATCAACTGGGCTCGTCATGTGCTTAAATAAAAGTGTAAGTGTGGGCTAGATGGGCCATAGCCCCCTCACAGTGCGCAGTTGAGCTCCATCTCTGAAACTAAAAAACAACTGGGCGAGCTGCTGGGTCCCTGGTGTTATTCGCTCGTTGTGTAATTTTCTCATTTATTGACTACATTGACAATGGCGTGGGACCTAGTTGTCAAACAATTAGGAGGTAGTATTTTTTTGGCTTGTAATAACGAGGCACCTGCGTAATGCAATGACCCTGGTGGGTTCCTACTATCAGCCTCTCCACGTACAGTCATCTCCTGATTCCTCTTGGTTGTTGACCATGTTGACAACACCAGACGGTGGCGGGCACAGCGAGTGAACCAAGGCGGAGAACGAAGGCGAGGCCTCGGACGGGAACGAACATCAGCCGTGGAAGATGTGGCAGTGTAGTGGCAGGTGGAGGGGAGTACGAGGGCAACAACATGCAACTTAAGCTTACAAATGGTACTAAAATCCCAAGGACTAATGGTTCATCAAATTTTTAGACGAAACACAGATGAACATGGCAGTAACATCTAACCCAACCACTCTTTTTCGCAGTCACAAACAAATGGATCGGTCTGATCCATAAAATCAACATCCTGTGCAAAAACATTTATTTCAAGATGACTACAACTTGTTGTAAATAGAAGCCGAGCACGTTTAGAAGCCCATTTGTCCACCTGAAACTTTTTTTTTGCTGTTCAATGTGTCTGTCCGTGAGAAATCTCTTGCGGTAAAACTTGAGCCTCATGGACAATAGTAACCTCGCATTCAACAGTAAGAATGTGACAAAGCTTATGTTTTCCTCGTTGGATGCATATCTTTCCATCATTATTGTCCTCAAACGAATTTCATGAGAACTGAGAAAATCCTGGTGCTTATTACTTCACCGATTGGTTATATGTTTTTCTCCATGTGTTAGTGCCTAAGTAGACATGAAGATTGAAAACAGTTAAGGTCTGAAAAAAACCATGTCAAAAGAGAGATAGCTGAACGGTTAATTCTAGTACAATATATACGGGCTTTCAATGTGCATGAAATCATCACCTTTATATATAAGTTCTCCAGACATCGAAAGCATCACAGCAAGCCAATAATTATGTTCAGATCATAAGTAAACATTTTGATATATAAGATCTTGACAAAATCCAGCAGCATTGATAGGCTATCAATGGACGTACTCTTCATTGAGCATATAACATAATATTAGTACCCAAAGTGTACTACAAGATGATATAAAACTTATGCACACAAATGAAAAATGCAGCTTATGATTACAAATTTGTAGACGATAGTATATGGTACCTGAAAAAGTGAGGAGCCAAACACCAACTTCTTGTGATCATTAAACAATGGGTCATGAATTACACCCAAGGTCTCCAGTTTGTGCGCAGAGATGACAGTTATTTGTGAAGGTTTATAACAATCATCAAAGAGAAACCTTTGAAGTGAAGGGGCGTCTTCGATGATGAGTTGTTGTCCTTCAAAACAAATTCAAATGCTTTTAAGGTGAGGCGACTTTATTTGGAGACAACTGATAGGGATTTCTTTTCCCGAAACAATCAGCAAGTGCTCCAGGGCAGGGCAACTAGAGTGGATGATGTTGTGCAGTGAGGCCTCCGACAGATAAACCACCACAAACTAAAGTTTTTTTAGTAGTGGGAGTCGAAGCATTTGTACTAGATCGTCTGGTAGATGGCACCGGGCGAAGGTGGCGGTGTGGAGAGAGGAGGAAAACCGCGAGATGGACAACTGTGGTGTGGGCACGAATTCTTGGTGTGTTCGTGGTATGAAACTTTCATGGTAATGGTAGAACTCAAACTGCTGGAGTTTTCCGAATTCAAGGGATGTCAGCCAAGCATCCACCATGCCGGGTATGGACAGCAGGTAGCGTGTCGAGATGCAGAGGCATTGAACAGGGCCCTGCTGGTGAGAGGAGATGATGGTTCTGAGGAGATTAAATTCAGGAATGACAGATATCTGACGACAGTCGAGATTGAGGGGCGCGGTGCGCCATAGAGGGCGCTACCAAGTTGAGAGGTGTAGGGGAAGCTGATCGTGACCCACGAACACCTATGGGACCTGGCGGACCGAGTCCCTTGTGGTTCGGTGAGGGGCGGAGATTGCACGAAGAGCAGATCGAGGCGATGCACACGAGCAGTTTACCCAGCTTCGGAGCTCTCCGGAGAGATAATACTCCTACTGCTGCTTGTCTGATTGTATTGTGTTCTTGCTAGGGAGCAATGAGAGCTACAAAACCTAGCTTGAGTGAGTGTAGTCTCGAATGAGTCGAACCAGCCGAACCCTTTCTATGTTGCACATGGGCCTCCTTTTATAGGCTCAAGGGGTCACCACAGGTGGCAACGTAAACAAGGGTAGAATGGGAAAAATGAGTTGCGGTTGGTACAGCTACTTGTACAGTGTCTTATACCTAACTCTGACGGCAAGGGACAAAGGCAATAAATGCCCGTCCATGTCGCCTAAACAGTGCAACAGGGACCGTCAGGAGCACCACCGTTCGCCACGATGGCCTTCTTGTCAGCGCCGCTTATCGCTGCTCTCCGCTGGCTGCACAGCCCCTTGACACGCGTGCCTGGAATAGCCCCACGGCGACACGTTGGCGGATGAGCTGGAGCGGAGATGAAGAGAGGTTGCCTGCCGCGGCAAGCGCCTTGCCGCGGTTGAACCCTTGTCGCACTCGGAAGCTTGTCGCTCACCGAGCCTTCCTGGCAAGCTCCTCTTGCCGGGGTCTTGTCTTCTGCGTGCCTTGAGTGGCCTTCCCAGCAAGCTCCTCTTGCCAGGGCCTTGAATACTTTGTTCTTGAATGGCTCCAAAGGAGCCGCGGAGGACCTTGGTGGTCACTAGGCAAGCCCTGCCGCGGGGTGCTGCAACTGCCCGTGCACGAGTACGGGATACTAGGGTACCCCTACACTAGTACACCGACAGGAGCCCCCGGGCCTGGGCCACACATGGCGCCGAGCTCTGTTGGGCCAGGCCCAAAACAGTGCGCGGGCACGCGCGGCCTAGATCACGCCGTTACTCGCTCCGGACCCACCACTTCTCCCACGAACATCACGCGTCGACTGCGGCGTCGAAAAATAAGTGAAGAAGGGGAAAAAGAGAAAGGAGTAGCAGTAGCGCGTATCCCAGAACGTGTTGTAGCTAACCTGGCAGTAGCGCGCTTTCTGGAATGCGCTACTGCTACTTCTGACTTAACCACGGGATTCGTCCTTCCCCACGGCCACTTCCCCCAAATCCAACTCCTCTGCTCTCGCTGCCGCCGTCGCCCGTCGACCGCCGCGCGCTCTCCGCACACCCTCTACACCGCCCTCGACCCCGGATTCAACGCCGCCCCCGCCCCCGACCTCGACGCCGCCCACCGCCGCGCGCCCGAGCCTCGACCCCGACCTCGACGCCGCCTGCCCCTCCCTCGTCGCAGGTACCCGAGGTGAGCACGCCTGCTCCTCCCTCTCCCCTACCTCTGCCTAGGGTTTCTTCATATTTTATTTGCATCAAATTAGTTAGGGTTCATGTAAGGGTGGAAACGAATCAGAAGCGGATGCGGCTCAAATTAGTTAGAGTTCATGTAAGGGTGGAAATGAATCAAATTTCTAAGATGAATCACAAAAAGAGTAAAATTTGACCACTTATTTCACTTTTAAGTTGGATAATTGTAATATCCGCTACCACTTTCCACCCCTAGGTTCATCAAATTAGATGGTAATTACGGCAGTAGTTCCTAGGTACTAATTAGTTAGTACGAACTAGGTAATAATTAGGTACTAGTTTATTTTTAGTAAGAACTAGTTGAATTAATAGAACTAGTTAGTAAGAACTTGTTGTTATTTTTTTTAGTTAAAGCAATTTTTCCAGCATCGACGTCGATGATGCCTATCCCGCATCCTCGTTGTCGAGTCAGCGAAGGACACCTGCGTCACCAGATGGGCCATGTCTAGGACTGGGCTCCGCCGGGGTGGTACTGGGAGGCGCTACCTACCGGGGGCGCAGGTTGGTGAGGAGCCAGCCTGTCGTTGACCCAAACCTTCTTTGGTGGCGGTCGCGTGGGCCAGTGACGGTCCAGAGGCTCGAGGACCCCGCGGAGGTGGTACGTCACCGTGTCAGTGAGGAGGACGCGCACGCCCGTTGCTACTTGTTTGCGTTGGAGCACAGATTCTCCAATACCTGGCAGGTACTCCAAGGATCTCACCGGAGCTATGATCCTGTGATGGTTCCTTCTCTGTGGGTGTCCACCGCCCGCGCCGATACCCGTCATGCGCTAGGGTTTTAGTTGTATTAGTGATGTTATATGTATGATACTATTTGGGATGTATTAGTGATAATATTCGACGATGTACGGACGCATGAGATGATTTACTTTTGCTTATTGAATGCATGCTAATTTGAGTCCTATAAGATATTTTGAAATGTATATCTTGTGTTGCTCAAATAGGATATATGCTTGCCCAAGTGGCCGGTCATGTTTGCAGGTTACACCTCCGAGTGGCCTATGTTTTGCCGGAGTGTTGATTCATTTCCTTTTCGGCAAATTTCAGGAGCTCGATATGTCCTATTTTAGCAAAGGTGATGCCAGATTTTTCCGTGAATTTTGGCATGACTTGTGCCAGAATATGTAGGAAATATCGAGTGCCCCGGATTTGTGTGTTGAGTATCCTGGTAGTTGTCTTTGATTCATTTTCAATTAATGTTTCAACTATGAACATAGGAAATGTCTGACGACAAAATGGATTTCGGTATTTGCAAAGACTGCAAAGACAAGAGCGACTGTCTTGATGAATCTTCCTAGATGATGATAGGCGCTTCAGCATCAAGCTGGATGAGAACTTCGAAGTGGATACAGTAAGTCATGACGACAAGTATTTTTTCATAATTAAGCATTACATCTGCTTCATTTGCTTCAACTTATAATTTATTTATTTATACTATTCTACTAGCGTATCCCTTGCCATGGAAGAGTTTTTGTCTTGGATAAGATAGGTTTCAGTTCTATGACAACTACTATGGAGGTAAAGAGAGTTTATTTGAAGACCAAGCATGGTTGTATTTTCCACGCAAAATTACACAACACAGATACCTATACCTATTTTGGATGCAAAACTTGGCAAGCACTATGCAAGACTTATGCATTTGAGCCTGATATGGTTATCACCTTTGATATTAAATGCGGAAGATGATATTGAAGGTATCTTGACATCTGGTCGATGTGCGACGCCTCGGTTCTACCTTTATGTGAGTTTCTCAACCATATTTATGTCTTTGATATTGTTTATTCAAAATAGTTGACAACTAATTTCTATTGACAGCTTATTTCCAATCAAGCAAACATGTCCAGCGCTTGGTAGACGGGACCTACTACTGTCCGGGGCTGAACTAAAAGCTGAGGAGATAAGTCATTATGTTTCATGGCTTGAGGATCTTCATACTGTCAAGACAAATTATTTTTTTGGACTTGCAAATCTTAGTACTCAAAACGTGCGACCAATAGTATTCGTATAGAACTACGGTCACATCTATTTAGGAAAGATGGTAAGATTTTTACTATTTGTACTTAGTGCATCTTTTGCATACATTATTTTTTAAGCTAAACTTCATTGATAAGTATGTTACAATACAATGTTCTTCAACAGGGACTCCCGCCTAATGTTGTGCCTCATTGGATCGAGACTAAAGGTCAGATGAGAATTGTTAGCTTACGGCCAAGATATCCTGAAATTCAATTTAGTGCATTCAGGATTTCTAATAGCGAGGAATGCTTAATAGTGAAAGATTGGAGCAAAATTCTGAACGATCGCAGAGAAGTACTAGGGGACAGCAATCAGAAGCGCATCCCACGATTAGGAGACAGGTTCATCTGCATGCTCCAACTTGATGAAGAACGAGTGCTACACATGTTTTATGTTATTTTACCTGAGAGAGAGCAGCAGGAGTGATTAGCTAGCTAGAAATGAGTTTGAAAATGATGATGTGCTACACTATGACTATGATGATTAAATAGCTAGTGTTGGTGGTAATGACTCTGATGATTTTTATTAGCTAGTGTTGGTGGTGATTAGATAGCTACCGCAGCTAGTGTTGGTGGTGATTAGCTAGCTAGAATGAGTTTGAAGATGATGATGTGCTACACTATGACTATGATGATTAAATAACTACTGTTGATGTTATGACTATGATGACGATTAAATAGCTTGTGCTGGCGGATCAGATTCAAGTGGAGGAAACAGGTGGTGCACATCGAAAGTACTACTAGTCCAAACTAGATTAAGTTTGGATTAGTAGTATACTTTTGACATGGACCACATATTGCCTCCACTTGAACCTAATCCACCTTCATTTGACACATTGTTATGGACATAATGATATAAACCTCATAACTGATATTGTACCAATATTTGTATGGCGGCATATAAATACACTAAAAATAAAAAAATAAAAAAAGAATACTAGTAGCGATGGAGAGTAAACACACTGCCACTAGCTATATTAGCAGTAGCGTGGGAGTGAACACACGCTGCAGCTATTTGTCCTAGCAGTAGTGCTTGCAAGCACGTGTTACTGCTAAGCAATAGCTGTAGCGCCTTATTAGTAGCGCGGCCTCCCGCGCTACTAGTGGGCACAAAACCCGCGCTACTGCTAGGGTTTTCCCTAGTAGTGTAAGCTTCAGAAGATACGGTATGCATACTAACATTCAAAAGAACAAAAGTTCAGCATGTTTTTGCATCTCAATGATTCACCATACTATAACCAATACAAAGCTGTGAGAAGGTGTGGAAATAAAGAAAATTGGTCGATGCTTCTCAAAGCAAAGGGCCTCCTTGTGCACGCATTAATTTCCTGTGCATGCTTGTTTCTTCTCAATGTTGCGAGAACTTTGAGCATGTTGGCAACTCCACAACTAGCTAGCTGCCTCATCTTGCAATTGATGCTGACACATTTGCATCAAATGCATGAGGCAATAGACATGAGTCAATATGAGTCCATATTGTGCAGTTCCCCTAAAATCATCTTCATTGTCCTGAATCTGAAAAGATAGGAAAACAATAGGTATACTTAAATGGTGTTGCAAAACAGTAGCACATATCAATAGCTCGGCATGACATAACACGATCATCTGGACGAAGGGTATACTGACCTGCCTGAGGAAGATTAAAGAATTTCATAAGTCCTTGGTTGATTTCCACCTTTGGCTGCATTGCTTGTTTGCTCCTCCACACATGAGAGGATCGTTCCGCACTGCAATCAACAAGTCAACGTACGAATAAGCTTATTTTATCTTGCGGTGGTCATTGTACCTAGTTACGAATGTAGGAATACCTGGAGCACCATGAGGTTAGCTGACAGCAGGTAGATGCAGCCATATAAATTTTGTGCGGTGCTACCAAAATTAAGGTTTGTATCCTTTCCGTTATGAGAATTCTTCTTGAAGTTGGTAGAATGTGGCGGCTTGTTCTTTGCATCAAACTTGCCTTTCCCCTGAGATTTGTTCTTGTTGTTTTGGGGCTGGTTGGCCTGGAAGTTCTTCTCGTGTACCATGTGGGCACTAGAAGCTCCCTCAGCGACCCGAGCACTTGTGTCTTTTGCTCTCGCCTTCTCTTCAAAATCAAGAGTGCTAATGAGATCCGTAACGGAAAACTCATGTCTCTTGTTTTTTAGAGAAGTAGCATAGATCACATTATAAGGTGGTGCAACTCACACTCGCCTAGCAGTATGGGACTAAACTTTAGTCCCACTCACACCACACTTAGAGCATGGTTAATAGTATAGCCAACATCTGGCTATATGAAGTTGACACATCATCTAGAACCAACCTAATAGCCTGCTAGTACAATAATTAGTCCCTTTAGTACAATACTATATCATTAATAATGACCCCACCTTTTGTCTCACAAAGAATGTTGGAGCTCCTGCTACAACCGGCTACAAGTTTACAACCCGCTTCTCTTCTCTCTCCTTCAACTAAGCAAAAATACTATATTTAAATCCTTATAGCCTGCTTATGTCATCTAATTGTAGTACTTGCTCTAAACTTACTCTCCACTGTGTAGTCAAAAAGGCCGGGCGTGCAGCGTGCGGTGCCCTCGGTCGACGCGCCGCTTCAACGGCGGAAGCAGTGAGAGGTCACGTCGCCCTGACTTGCCATCAATGTGGAGCGGCGGGCTCAGCTGGCGCCGGGCGGGAAGCGCGCGCGGGAGGGTGGAGAGGTTTTTTGTTGGGCCAAGAAGGTGAGAAGCCAACTTTCATCTCTTTCTTCATTTATTGCCCGCCACATCATCTACTTTATCTAGACATGTGTGGTGTTACTACCTATGTTACTCCCACTGTGGGTAGTCTCATAATTTTCCTCGCCATCATCTGAGTCCTAGAAGATCTCACCCACATCATCATTACGCATGCAGCCACCTTGATAGACAACGTGCGCAGAAGGAGTAGAGGAGACTGGGGACGCACCACGTCGTGGGCACTCTGTACATGCTCATGTGCGTGCAACGTGCGTGCTTTTCCATCGGTGCTAGCTCTAAGGCCGACGTTGCAGTTGTCTTCGTCTCCGACTAGTTCGTTGAGGAACGACGGCTAAGAGGTGCTGCTAGAGATGCGTAGGCGCCGTTGTGTGCGAGCTTCGCCGTGGCACGACGAACCGGACATCAGCGCAGATGGTGCACGCCTCCATGCAGCCGGGTGTGTGCGCATGCATATGTTATTCACGTGCATTCTACGGCCGAGCGTGTGTGCATGCATGTGTTGTGTACATGTGTTGCGTGCTCCATGTTGTGTGCGTATGTGCATGAGTTGGATCGGCATGAGTTAGTGCGTTGGCGTGTGTACATGCATGGCTGCATGCGTCCTGTACATGAGTGGCTTTTTGCATGGTTATCAATATAAACTATAAAACATCTTCAACTTAGCATCCTGATGTATCGTCTCTAGTGGTTAGCGAAGAGTTCATGTTCTTTTATTTGTGTATAGGTGGGCAGGCGGCAAAAAATAGGGGAAAATGTGCAAGGTTCCTTGTAGACGCTACACCGCGAGGTTCCTTGCTCCTTTTCGGTCGTCGGGAATCTATGTTCTTCAACTCTTTTTTTTACATGAGCTTTGTTCCCTTTTGCCAACACGCGATACATCTAGCATCAAGGTGCACGTGTCATGCAAGAAAATGGAGATAATCAGATAAGCAGTGCGTAAGTGAGTCGTGCACTTCGATGGCACCTACTACGCAATATTTTTTCTCCTCGATGGCACGTGAATAGTGCACGTACTCAATGACGGAGCACGGGATGGTAGCCATGACATGGTCAGCCCTTTTTTGGAGAGAGGTACTAAATAACTTTGATGTGTCCCGTCCACTCGCAGAACAACGAGAAGCTTGCTTACTATGCCTTCTCCCTCGCCAATGCGTGCGCGATGGCTCGCAGCACGAGGAGAAACTTTTGCTTACAAGCGGTGGACATGCATCAGTTCATTTGGTGTCAGATTGCAAGAAGTACTACTATAGTACCATCATTATTGTTCGACTTCCAAAAGAGGCGGCCAACCGCAAGGTCACCTACTAACCTTAGGCTAGGCATAGTGGGAGTAACATAATTAGGGGTACCTCCTTCTTTTTATTCTAGAAACAACCGCACGCGAGTATTGGACGGTAGCAGCACAGCAACTGAATCAAAAATCGAAACCAACCAATGAACTACTACTACTGGTGAGCGTTTGCTAGTACATAGTACTATGGATCATTCTATTCCTTTCCTTTAGGTAGTCCTAAAAAGCAAAACGTAATGGTAGAGGATGAAGGAAACATACTATCATGTAGTACTCTGTATGTCCATGAATATAGGGCTTAATGCGTTTTCCGAGACTAACTTTGGCCCTGTTTGGATCCATGGGTTAGAGTTAGTTTGAGCTAGTTGGGGCTCAAATAGCCCTAAAGTATCCAAGCATGAGGGTTAAATTGGAGCAAGTTGCACCGAACCCACCAAAGAAAAACTATCCCATCCAAGAGGTGCTAATTGGAGATAGTTCTCATTGGGCCCACTGAAAAATCACTTTTCTCTCTCCATCAAGTGCATTTATTGTCAATCTAACCCTGTCACCCAAACACCTGTTTGGCTACAGTTAGTTCAGGGTAGTCATGAGTTAGTCTAACCTCTAGCTAAGTTAGAGTAACCAAGCAGGAGCAGCATAGGACATGCAAGTTGCTCAAGCATACAGTCAAATTCGTGCGTGAAAGGAACTTTTTTTAAACGGAACGTGAAAGGATCTTCGAATGATATAATTTTCAAATTATATAAAATCTTATAAATAGCAAAGGCATCTTCGAAGAATACATTAGGCCCTATATAAAATCTTATCAATAGTCAAAGCCGAGTGTTCTAAACGAGTTCAAAATGAGAAACTGGACCCACTCACGGCACGGCACGCCTGTCTCATTTGGTCCGTCGGTCAAGGCGCTTCCTCTTCTTCGCATAACAATAGAGTACAATATTTTTTTAGAATGCTCTTGGCATGTCGCTAACATGTGATGAGTTAACCAACCTCAATAGACGGCAAAAACGCCAGCCCGCCGCAATTTGAGAGAGACGAGGATCGAGAAGCGATATGGGCTGCTGGATTACTAGAGCTAGGTGTCGCACGGAAGCCAAGAAATATGGTGATGGCATGGGTTAGCCCTGTAGTATGATGTAACTACACTGGGCTGCCGTGTTTCGTACTCTTCCAGTCAACAATGGAGATGATTGGTTGATTTTATATCGCAAAATAATATAACATATTATGAGTGCAGACGCTCCACCACGAGGTTCCTTGCTCCTTCTCAGTCATCGAGAATCTATGTTCTTCCACTCTTTCTTTTTTGACGTGAGCTTTGTTCATCCTTTTGCCAACACGCGAGACATCTAGCATTAAGGTGCACGTGTCATGCAAGAAAATGGAGATAATCAGATAAGCAGTGTGTAAGTGAGTCGTGCACTTCGATGGCACCTGCTACGCAATATTTTTTTCTCCTTGATGGCACGTGAATAGTGCACGTACTCAACGACGGAGCACGGGATGGTAGCCATGACATGGTCAGCCCTTTTTGGAGAGAGTACATACTAAATAACTTTGATGTGTCCCATCAACTCGCAGAACGACAAGAAGCTTCCTTACTACATCTTCTCCCTCGCCAACGCATGTGTGGTGGCTCACAGCACGAGGAGAAACTTTTGCTTACAAGCGGTGGACGTGCATGCATGCTCCAATTTAACCCTCATGTTTGGATACTTTAGGGCTATTTGAGCCCCAACTAGCTCAAACTAACTCTAATCCATCGATCCAAACAGGGCCAAAGTTAGTCTCGAAAAACGCATTAAGCCCTATATACATGGACAGACGGAGTACATGATACGTACTAGCAAACGCTCACCATTAGTAATAGTTCATTGGTTGGTTTCGATTTTTGATTCAGTTGTTGTGCTGCTACCGCCAATATTCGTGTGTGGTTGTTTCTAGAGTAAAAAAGGAGGTACTAGTACTTACTGTGGGAAAGGTGAAGTGATGGTTGCTTCGCCCGAGCAACTTATTACTCTGGGAATATGGGAGTACCAGCGGATTCAAGGAACAGAGAAATGATGGTTGCTTCGTCCGAGCAACTTACTATGGTGAAGGTAGGGGTCTGTGATTTGACTGCTCACTAGTCATTACTACTGCGGCGCAACGACCGGGGTGAATCTTTCCCTGTAGTTGTGCACTCAATATTGCTGCATGGCAGGTGGAGCCGGAAGAAGGATGTCCCACATGTCGGCGAACGAATTTGAATTGTTTCTAGCATTGCTATCAATCCTTCAGGGTTTGTTTATATGTACGCATAATTTTAATGAAATTGTATTGTGATGCTATGAAGGTTTCAACTTTGGTTCCCGCAGGAAAAAAAGGTTTCAACTTAGGATTCATGTCTCTTGCCTCAAGATTATCTTGTTACAACATTCCAGCAAATACAAATGAAACTACCATGGCTGCTAATGCATCTCAATGGTTCGCAGATCAGCGCCAATATTCACATCACAACTGAAGACAAAGTTGTGAGAAGGTGTACAAATAAAGAAAAATATATAATTGATCGATGTTGTTCGTAGGCATGTCTCCATTTCCTGGGCACAGTGTTCATTGCTTGGCAGCTAGTTTCACCCAGCTCTGTAGCCAAAAAAGAGGTGTATGTAGGACACCACAATCCGATCATTTTGTGCAGCTCCACTAAAATCGGGTGGACCATCCCTATTTGCAAAGATATCCAGTCAGTGTGATTACAATAATAGTGGAACTAGATGATGAAACATAACACACACAAATAGAAGCCGATCACCTCTACGATCTCTCTTTAGGACTAACTACTTTTTGGAGAAGATTAGGCATGGAGTTGGACGAGGAGGATAGAAAAACCAATCTCCCTTTCTGCAGTCCCACAGAAACGTAAAAATGTTGCCCGTGTCTATGTGACATTTTGGCGGAATTGCACAAAACACTCTTAAGAAAAAAGTGATTTGTGCAGTTCACCAAAAGGTAGCAATAGCAACGAGGTGAAAATGGATAGCCCTGTTTGCAAAAGGAGGTGGAAAGGAAACAATTACTGCCCAATAACACGAGTTGAAGACACATACGCCGACAAAAAAGAAGCATATTCCATGTAATAAGGGAAAGATAGCACATTCTGGTTTATCAGAAATGGTTTGAGGATGAGATTGCAAGATGGAAAGTATGCCGGCCGAGATACGTTTTAAGCAAACAACTAAAGAAGATCCACATGCAGCAACATGGGAAGATGGGCAGTAGAGCAAGGCCGGAGGAATCTATACTAGAGGGTCGTCGGGATCTTACTAGGAGGGTGCCAGCGGCCGAGATCTGCCCATACTGCGGCAGCGAGCAATTGGCGAAGGCCCTACCACACTGGAGCTTGGTCAAAGAGAACGACGGGTACCGCAGATCAAGACGTGCTGCCTCAACACCGACGAACGGAGAAACGATGCACATTCTCCCTTTCTGTCGGCAGATGGGATGCGGCCGAATCATTGACCAACGGTGAGAGAGAGAGAGGCCACCGCCGCCTTGTGTGAGATGGTGTGACGAGAGACAAACCCCGGCAGGCAGGCTCCATTCTATATAGTGGAGCGGATTTTTCCATTTTCCCCACGGCAATTGTTTTATATTCTATACATGCCATTGAGGGATATATAACTTTATTTAATACTAACGTGTAAATTCAAACTTTGTTCCGTCTAGGCGTGGTACCCGACCCTCCTTCGAGTAAACAACCGCTACACGCGTCAAATTATCACGTGGGCTGCCTTTTCGTACAGAAACGTACTCCACCGTGTACCAGCGCGGGTGTGGCCGGGAATGAAACGTGAGTATGTGCGTCCTGCGTGCACCTCTTCTTTAGGTGCAGGTACGTACATGGGTGGGTGTGAGAGAGATGGTTTGTACGAAACAGAGGCAATGTGTCGATGATATCTCAAACAAAAAAACTTAACGTATGCAATGTGTGTGAAACGGAGTCATGGACGTGAGATATCGATAAAATTGAAAACAGGGATGAAGTGTGTGGCCACGCGATCAATAAAGAGTGCCATCGAATTTGTGTTTGCCCACGTCAAAGATACAGGGCGGCTGGCCTACTGGAATTTGAGAGGGCAGAGGTGCAGTTTTTCTCTATGGCATGGATACCTACCTACAACATTCGACTATCGGTGTGTGGGGGGAGGGGGTAGAGACCGATCGACTAGTATATGTGTGGGGAAGGAGAGAGACCTAGCTATGTATTGAGGGAGATCGATCGGCATCCATGTATATGTGTAGCAGAGGAATAAGGTTGGGAGAAAGACAAAGGTAGAGTGTCGGAGGGTTGGTGGTGGAGTGGCGTCTCACAAGTGGTGGGAGAGGCCTGCTAGACAAATGGAGGTTACGAGTGCAATATCAATAAGAGAGGGCGGGGGATGTCTGTCTGTCTATGCACGTGCGTGTGAGAGACGGGTCGGGAGGTATGCAAGGATGATGAGGGGAGATGATATGGTTGTGGTAAGCATACGTAACTACATAGGAAGATCAACCGCCGTGTGTCCGAGAAAGGGAGAGACATAACTAGTGAGGTAAGTGTATCAATGCGTGGGGAAAATGAATTGTAGTCGACATGGCTATATGTAGGGAGATCGGTACGTATACATGCATGCATGTGTTAGAAGCAAATAAGGTCCGGAGAGACAGACATTGGGGAGAGGGGTGCGGCTAGGAGGTGGTGCGAGAGGCCTACCATGTCGAGGGGGATGAGTGTGCGAGTATGAGATCAATGAAAAGAGGGGCGGGAGTGTGCACCTGCGTGGAATCGTACTAGACATATAGGGGCATGGACGGTGTGAAGAGAAGAGGGGAAGTATATATGTGTTTGTGGTAGGCACACTTGGCTAGAGAGGTATATCGACCGGTGTGTGCTGGAAAGAATAAGCTGGGGGCCTACACACACCACGGGTGAATGACCTAAAGAGAAATAACAAACGTGCGCGATGGAGGGGACGCTGAGGGAGGGTGAGAGGGGGGGTGGGCGTGTGCATGCATGATAGAAAGTTAGCGCTAGCTAACTACAAATAGAAGAGGGTCGTGAAGGTGTAAAAGACGAACAAAGATCATAATTCATTGTAAAAAAAGTGGATATGGATACTTGAAGAAGATATTATAATGTAGAACATTGATTATAATTTGGGCTAATGTGTGGCTTCTGCAGCTTAGGGATAAATACTTGTCATAATGTAGGGGGCGGGGCACTATACTTTGTGTGATAAACACGGTGTATGTATGGAACATGGTTTAGATTATGAATATATAGTTAGTACATCAGATGTACTATTATTTGGAATCAACATTAAGTGTATTCAAAAAATAGAACTCGAGTTCATATAGTACACATAGTTCATATCTATCTCTATAGTAATCATGTAGTGTGTTTATTAAGGTAATACATGAATGATGGTTGAAGTTGGCAACAATCATGATTGTAGATTCTTATTGAAATAGAGAAACGAATTCAAATTCAATTCAAATTGCTGCGGTAGAATAGACATTTGGAATGCACTAAAATGTTGGTATGAGTAGGTTACATGCGTTATACAGCGAGCAAAAAAATTTAATTGGACATAACATGGATTCATACTCCCTCCTTACATCTATATAGGGCCTAATGCATTTTTTAAGACCGCCTTTGACTATTGACAAGATTAATAGTACATGACATGCACAATGTGAAAATTATATCATTGAAAGCTCCTTTCACACACGAATTTAACAGTGTGCTTTGTGTAAGTTGCATGTCATATATTATTACTCTAATATTTGGTCAAAGTTAGCCTCGAAAAACGCATTAGGCCCTATATAGATGGAAGGAGGGAGTATCTTTGAGTAGCATTTGTATAGTAAAACGGGAGAAGACTCTCAATAGTTTTATTTTTTTCGTTTTTTTTCGTTGAGGGAAATGTGAATTGATTTGGTACGTACAAGTGCAATATTACACGTTAGTCTTGTCCCTAAAATTCAACCCACGCCTTGTTATATCCCGAAAATTCAGATATCATGCTCCCAAAACTAGCGTCTTCACAACCCGCGCCTTGCTATCCCGAAATTACAACACGCGTGAAAACTCATTCCAGCTGCCAAATACCGACACGTGAAATCCCCCTTCTAACCCTGAGCCGAAAGGGCCGCTAGTTCAAATCGGTGGGGGTACTTTTGTAACACACCCTACATTTTGGACAAGCGCGTCCCTAAGTCATGGTTCCGCCCTCCCATCGCCTCCTTTTTGCCATTCGAAATCCCAGGCCGCCATAACCTCTCCGCTCCAGCCGCGAAACGCCACCCTCCTCCATCCGCCACCTCACTGCCGCCCAGCCGGGGCCTCTTCCCTGACGAAGTCGTCCACCACAACAGCTCGACGTCCCTCGTCCACCTCCCCGTATGAGGATCCGCCGTCCATCTCGTCGTCCTGCCGGTTCAGCCGCCCCGTCCTCCATCTCCAAGGAGGTGCCCCAACGATCGCCTCGTCTATCGCGGTTAATCCATCCCCACAGCGCCGCCTTAACCTGCTCCACTGCAACCGCAACATACTCACCGACTCCTCGGACGAAGCCGAGGCCTACTCGGCTTCACCAAAGAGGTTGTACACTCATCGCATCGGACCTTCTCCTTAACTCGACCTCCCGGTGCCGACGGTGCTCCATCCCGCACCCCCATGGAGCGGCTACCTCGAAGCCGACACCGCGGGCGACATCTCCACGGTGGCTCTCCCCTAGTGCGAGGCCCTTTCGGTGGCGGTGGCCAGACCAGTCGAATCTGCTGCTGCTGCTCCGGCTCTCGCCCTGCTGCTGTTGCTCCGGCTCCCGCTCACTCGATCGTGCTG
This sequence comes from Aegilops longissima, assembly GCA_021605205.1. NCBI lineage: Eukaryota > Viridiplantae > Streptophyta > Magnoliopsida > Poales > Poaceae > Aegilops > Aegilops longissima. Next base: position 33,247,909 of record CM038677.1, on the reverse strand, counting down.
ATGTTGCTGCTCCGGCTCTTGCTCTCTCGCTCGCGCTGCTACTTGTGCTCTCTCCCTCGCTCGTGTTGCTGCCACTACTAGGAAAAGGCCTACTAATGGCGCACCTAGTTTGGCCATTAATGGCGCATTAGTGGTGCGCCATTAGTGCCACGCCATTAGTATATTTTACTAATGGCGCACCACCGTGCGCCATTAGTATCTGTGTACTAATGGCGCACCTTGGATCGCCATTAGTATATACTACTGAGGCGCCATTAGTATGCTTCCCGAGGCCATGTATACCAGTGCTTTGGCATACTAATGGCGCAACGGCAAGATCGCCATTAGTAACTTTGTCATACTAATGGCGCCTTTTAATGATCGCCATTAGTATCCTTTGGCATACTAATGGCGCCTTGATGTGATCGCCATTAGTATGAATATTAGGTTTTTTATTTTTTTATTTTCTGTTTTTTGCATAGGTTACAAAATGTATAATTGGACAAAATATAGACAGCACACAACAACAACAGATTCGCCGAATACAATAGAAGATTAGTCTCTGAATACAATTCATCATATTAGTCTCTGAATACAATTCATCATATTAGTCTCGAATTGAAAAGACCGAACAAAGATAGAACATTATATTACAAGTCTAGAGACCGCGAGTAGCGAGTTTGTCTTCACATTACAAGTCGATATCGATCATCTAAACTACCATAACATAGAAGAGAGCTGCGGTCAACACGATGAGCATCATCACGATGAAACTTCGTCTTCATCCGGTTCCTCAACGCTCCTCCCTCTCCCGCTAGATAGCGGGCGTATCTAGATTCGGCCTCGGCCCTAGTGGTGTACCCTTTGTAACTGTTACGCTGAATCGGTGAACCTGTCTCCGACACTCCTCCCGATCGTCAGAGACTCCGGAACCTTACCCTTGTACCACGACATACGACGGCATCGCTATGCACTAGCCAAATGAAACGTTAATACCAATTCACGAGACAATACATAAGCAATATATAAGTATGCAGCAGAGCGATCGGAAGAGAAAAGCAAGACATTAATAGCATCGATTACATCTAATTTGAGCGACTCTCGAAACCAAAGAGACATACTACAAGTTCATTAAAGTTTAATTACAACATGAGCGATCGATGTTTGAGAACTAGACACAGCATCACTTTGCTTTCGACTCGACTCAAGGGACCGGGCGTGGATGAAGCCGCCGTCTATCGTGGGAGTCATGAAAGAGCGAGGCGTTGTCACCTGCATTTGTAGCATTGTGTCGATGTCCTTTGTTGGACGGTTGATTTCGAGGTAGAACTGCCCGAGGTACGAAGGACATCTTGATGGATGATTTCCGCAAACTCATTTGGATGCGAAAGAATTCTTGTCGATGTCTGCGCCCTGGATTGCCGACACGCTCGCGCCCAATCTTTGAGTTTACTCGGTAGCGAAGTTGATGATGGTCTGTCGATCGCCGCATGTGATGGATGGCGTAGTAGGCACCCTTCCGACCGCCAGCGGCTGCTTGACGCAGCGAACATCGTATTGTGGGAGAACACGTGCTTGCCGATTTACGAATAGGCTGGTGAAGGTGCCTCCAGATTGGGCGTGGCAGGGAGAACATCATCAAGAACCTTCTTGACATTTGTGTAGTCTACGTTCGGTGACGGTCGGGTCGAAATCGTGGCCATGGAATATTTGGGGCTTAGGAGGATGGCGTGCAATGTGTCACTGCAGAAAACACGGAATGTTAAAAGAAAAGCGATCGAAATCTAAGAATTCATATGTTACGGGCGGTTGAGGGGAGGACTTCATCGGGAAAGTAAGGCACGAGGAAGTTATCCTTATCTTGGTTTGCGAATGGCGCCTTGAGGTAAGAACTTCGCGACTTGCGGTCCCAGCGCTGCCCAAGATCTTGCACGCATGTAGAAGGGGTCGACTATCACGATGTCCGGTCTTGTCGCGAATGATCCGCATCTCCATACTCGGCGAAAATAGCGAGCGAAGGTGTAGTGCAGCGGATGAAGGTTCAACATAAGCGTGGATGTCATCAAACCGCAGGACGATCGTGACGCCCGATGGAGTTATCCACAAAGCCCTTGCCCTCTTGCACCTTAGCCACGAAAACCGGGTATGCCACATCCTTCTCTCTACGAGCGCCGCTTCTCCAAAGAAAGAACACATCATGCAGACTCCGCATAGCACGGTTGCAGCATTGAGCATATTTGTCGGTAGCATCGCCCTACCGCCACATGCACCCTCCTCGAGATATCCTCGGTGAAGGTGGCCCGCCCCGAGCACGGATCGTGCTCGGTGCCGGCTGGCCCGCACCCTTGTTAGTCTTTCTTTTGCGTGCCTTCTTCTTCTCTGTAATGGGACCGAGTTCTGCTCACAGACCGCCTTCTTGAGTGTGTTGGGGCTGATAATATTTCGCACCTCGCCTATCGGCGCTTCGGTGAAGTCGGCGGTGGGCGTCTCACGAGAGCTGAGCGGCAGATGGCGCTGTTGCAACTTGGCTTCTCCGTGGTACCAGCTAGATCGCGCCGTCTTTTGTTGGGTTGGGTTCTTGAGAAGGAGGCCCCATGAAGTCGCCACCGTACCCATGATCGGCAAAGTCTTGATCGGCGTTGGCAAATGTATCATCATCGTCGTCGTTCGATCACGTGCCATATGCATGTTTGGATCGATGGCATAGGGATGTCCGGCACCGTTGCGGCGGTCTTGCCATGGGGCCGACTTGGCGGCAACACGGTGGCGGTGTTGTTTGGGGTGGTGTCCCCGCCCAAAACGAATCTGGCTCTTGACCAAGCGAGGGCCAGCTCAGCGGCGCCGAGGGTCATCACGTCATCATCGTCGGCCCCGACGGGTTGAATCGGAGGTAACAACTCGTCGCAGCCTGGCAGCACCCGAACCAGTTCAACCCTAAACAAGTTGGGTGGCATATGGGTACCGTGGAACAAGGGGTTGCCCGGTTGAACGATTTTGCCCTTGGCGACATCGACCAACTCATTGTTCACGAAGTGCAGGAGAGTGCACGGAACGTCGGCGGTGCCTGCGAAAACATGTAGGGCGTCGAGGATGCCCGGTCAAAGGCAAGGAGATGAAGTCCTCGACGAGAGAGGCTTAATTAGTTCTTGTGATGATGGCGTCGAGCTCGGCTAATGTCGAGGCACCGCCAACGGCGGCGCGATTGACGGAGGGGCGCTTGCTGCAGATGTGCGGCGGCGTACACCGGGTGCATTAAGCTCCGTGCGGCGTCGGAGACACCAATGCCGCCTCCGCTGGAGACACCAATGGGCCCGCCATCGTGATTCTCGCGAGTTGCTAGCCGTGAAGCTAGGAATCGGGCGGCCTGATGGCCGCCGCAATCCACGCCTCAACCCTGGATCAAGGTAGGCACAATGGCGGTGATTGTCGCTCCGAGTTGTTGTTGCACTTGCTCTTGGACAATCTCCGGAATCCGCGCCACCTGTGCCTTGAGTTCTTGAACCTCGCGCGCCTGGCTTTCCGAGTTGGTCTTTTTCTCCTTCCGCACACCAGCGGTATAGTATGACCCCCATTTTGTGGACAAACCTTTGCCGGCCACACGACCAGCTGACGTCGGCTTACTGAGCTTATCCTTGTTCTTTATTACATTCAACGCCCTATTATGAGTGGTGTCCCAAGGGTTGCTCTTAGTCGACCCCGCGCTACTGCTTTCAGTCGCATGCGGAAGGAATGTGAACCATTTAGAAATTTGGCTTCATTAATTAGAATGCAACCATATGGAGCTAATTACCCCGGGGGTGGTATTCCTTACCAGAACAACCTCAAGCGCCTTGGTCTTCGGATCCGTGGTAAGCTCCTTTGTTTTCGGGTCCTTCTTGTACCGGGCCCTGACAAAGTTCCTAGTCTGCTTGTCACCGTATTTATTGAAGAGGGGCGGTAGGCCTTGCTCAGCACGCTCCGCGTCCTCCTTGTCCCATATAAACCGCCACTCTGTAACCGCCGGACCGAGTGTGTGTTCCCTAAGTTCAGCTCCGCATTTCTTTCCCCATCGACTTGATTGGGAGTTTGCGGTGCTCGAGCAATTGATCTTGAAGTCGTTGTAGTCATCTTCGGTGATCGAAGGATTTTCTCCTTGATCTTCTCATAACTCTCACCTTTCTCGATCATTCTCTTCACATTGCTTTTCCAAGTAGACAGGACCTTGCTCATCTTCGTGAGGGCAGCATTGTTCACTTTATTCCCTTTGAGGCTTGTGTTTTCAAAAGCAGCGGGAACTTGTATCGTTCGTGCAACCGTGAAGAGGAGGTTGCGCAAATTCCCTCGGTCGGGATGCCTCGGGTTCTCGGTGTTGATCGAGGCGGTGCTCGGAGAATGCACCCGAGCTGAAGCGAGTACCCTTGACTATTCGTTCGGCGCGTTGGATTCCGTCGAGTCCACTTGATAACTTCCTCCTTGAGGTGCGAGCACGGTCGGGCGCCGGTCCTTCCGTTGCCTCTTCTGTTGGCTGCCATCGTGCGTGCGCCGCCATCATCGATGGTGGCATCCTCGGCGGCACCATCGGTGGTGGCATCGGTGGGGTCATCCTCGGCGGTACCATCGGTGGTCTCGGGATCGGTGGGGAAGGCGGCGTCCTCATACAAGTGAGGTTGTTCCTCCATCTCTGGGACAGCTCCAGAATGCCTTGCCACCGAACCCCGGCCTCATCGTTGTGGGCCATGTTTCTCTCTAAATAGAAACAAAGTTTGGTCAAAAGTTGGTTATTGTCAAGGAACAAGATCATGGTCTCATCATTTAGGGTTTGTCGACACGAGGCATCCTAAAATCTAAGCTTTTATCATTGAGGGTTTTTCGGCCGAGGCACCCTAAAAGCCTAAGCTTTCATCATTAGTCACAAGTACCCCATATGTCCTATTTTTAGCAAAGTCATGCTAAAATTCACGGAAAATTTCAGCATGACCTTTGCTGAAAATAGGACATATGGAGTACCAAATTTGCTGGAGCGGAAGTTAATCGACATTCCGGCAAACTCAAGAACCTCTCGGGTGGACAAGGCAAAAAGGCCTCCATCACAACATGGAAAATACATTGGCATGTGGACTGGAATGTGGCTTCATTTAACAATAACAGTTTCACACAGAAAACAGAGCTGAATTCATTGAGATATTTGCATTGCTAGCTACATTTCAGTGCCAAATTTCACCAATTTAAGCAAAACTACCGTTTAGCTAGCTACAGTTCAGTGCCATATTTCACTGGATTAAAATAAGCACATACACATAACTGACAGCACACATACACATCACTGATTTAACGAAATTTGCACACAACTCAGTAGCACTTCATCATCATATAAAGTATAGTAGCAGCAGTACAAATAAAGAGACATGATCAAAGTACTTCATAATAAACCCAAAGCAACTTCATAATAAATCACTAGTCCTACTTATTGATGGTTTCTAAATCATTTATTTGAGCTATAACAAATAGCCTTGTCCTGCACAAAATCTTTGTCCTCAGCTGTAAACTGAACTATTGTCAGGTCATGTTGTCAGGTCATGTTGAAAGTAAAATAGGACCTTGCTGTGTTTGGGACCAAATTGTTATTTGGCTATTCTAGCTGGCTTTTTTTAGCGAATTGTAACTTGTGTGAAGCTGAAACAAAGTTAACTTACATGCTCCTATATGCTCAGCTGAATTATTAGGGAGGTTCTGGATTCGCTCCCTATGAGAAGCGTATCACTTGAGCTTCTTAAGGTTGGAAAGGACAAGCGTGCACTCAAGGTCGCCAAGAGAAAGCTTGGTACTCACAAGAGAGCAAAGAAGAAGAGAGAGGAGATGTCAAGTGTCCTTAGGAAGATGAGGTGTGTAACCACTCGACTCACCATTTATATTATGAACATTATTTTTCCGACCATGTTCATTAGGTTTTGCTTGATTGAATTACAGATGGTTGTATGATTATAAGAGTCACACCTGTAAAAGGGATGGTCTCAAGTCAGGTTAACAATATCTGCCAAAACCTAATACAAATGAATCATATGAATAAAAATGATTGATGCAGAATCCAAAATGGCAACTGGCATACATTGCTAGCAAAGTACTATTTCAATTGATCAGAGTTTTGACTTGGCTCTGAGGCAAAACAATGTTAAGCACTGTTAAACCATGGTTTATCTTTGCTCCAGAATCAAGAATCAAGTAGACAACAGTTGATTTGAAGCTACGGTTCCTTACAAAAATAAACTTGTCTCCACTATGCTATCCGGCCACATGCATCACCAAATATGTACTCCCTTTTCTGCCTATTAGGCACAAAGCTTTGTCCTATAGCGACATATATATAAGCAAGAAAGAAACATGAAGAAGAAAGAAACATAAAGAAGGAAGAAACATGATTGTCTTGGCTCACGTGGGTAATAACATGAGTCTAATTTGAACATTTATAAGCACGCTTTCAGCACTAATTTAAGCTGTTGCCAACTTCTGCAGAACTTAAACTTGGCTTGCTGACTAAATAATTTAAGCACTAATTTAAGCACTAATTTAAGCTGTTGCCTTCTGCTATTTGATCTCACAACTTTTTCTTCCAAGTACTGAATTTGACTTGTATCATTTGTAAGAATTGTGGACTCTTCATTCCAGCCCCAAATATCTACTGTGTATCATATTTTTTGCTTATGTCACACATTATCTTTATTGGTTAAGCTAAGGAACTCTCCCTTGTGTGCAGAAAAATAGTTGCAATTATGTTTTGCTGTAACAATTGGTATATAAATGACTAAAATGTTCTCACGTGATATGCAGGTCTGCTGGTGGTGGTGGTGCTGGTGACAAGAAGAAATAGAGATGGGGCTCACGGGGATGCGAGGGGAGAGGGGAGAGGAGGAGGGAGCTCACGGGGCGGCGAGGTGGGGCGACGAGGTGTGGGCCAGGGGCGACGAGGTGGGGCGACGAGGTGTGGGCGGGCGGCGTCAAGGCCACCGCGCACGAGGGCGGCGGGCGATGGCGAGTCGGCCTGGCCACCGAGTCGGCGAGGCGAGGTCAACGGCGGCGCCCTCTTCCTCCTCCTTCTCCATGGGAAAGCGGCGGGCGGCGGCCGGGAGAGGAGAGGGCGGCGTCGCGGCGTCTCATGGCGTCGAGGAAGCGTCAGTGCGGAGACGAGGACGACAGGCGGCAGCAAGGCCGGGCGTCGCGCGTCGGCGCGGGGAATGCGGCGTCGGGAGAGGAGAAGAGAGGGAAGGGATCGAGGCGAGGCGAGAAGGGGATCGAGGCAGGGAGGAAAAATATGGATGGGGCACAATACTAATGGCGCACCACCACCGGTGCGCCATAAGTATATCCACACTAATGGCGCACCTCACCACAGTGCGCCATTAGTATTTTTTTTTGATTTCTGCTCGAGCCAACAGGTTATCTCCCACTGACCTGATCCACACCAAGTCCCTCTACTAGCTCGACCGTCAAGACAGCAGTTCTCACACCAGAGGTCTGGGTTCGATTCCCAGGCTCCACAATTTTTTTATGCATTTAAAATGCTGTTTGATACTTATTTATGTTTAAATATGTTCTAACTTGTTTAAATCATAACAGTAATATTTTTTATAAGACAGTAATATTTTTTAAAGAATATCATCAAACAGTAATGCCGGTGGGGCGGGGAGGTCTTGGGTGCGGGGGTCGGCGGCGGTTGAGTAGGGAGGGTGCGGGGGTCGGTGGCGGTTGTGGAGGGTGCGGGGGTCGATGGCGGCGGTTGAGTAGGGAATCAAGGGTGCGGGGTTGGCGGCGGTGGTGGACATGAGGTGCTCGGCGAGGGGACGGATCTGGCGAGGTGGGATAGCGATCGAGATGGAGGGATCGAGATCGAGTGTCCATGAAATTAAAAATATTCATGATAGTTCAAAAGTGCCCATGAAATACAATCGAGAAATGAAGTCTACGATTTAAATACAATCGATCTTAGCTAGCTATCTCTTCACAATCTTCTTGCCCTTCTTTTTCGCAAATGGAGTTCTTCTATGGAGCGGACGTCCTTTAGGTAGGGTGGTCTGCTTCTTCTTGTGGTGTATGCTGCTACTTCATCATCGTCGTCATGTTCGATCCTCGGTCGCCGTACTTGTCGAAGTCTTGCTCATTGGCTACTCCATCCAATCCGATGATCTTCCTTCGCCTCTCCTCCGACAACACGGTGGGCTTTGGCGGTCGGTAATGAAAAGCATTGGTCCACTTGGGAAGCCGGTACCCATGGCTCATTTTTAGCGGTGGCGCTTTTGCGCCCTTGATCTTGATTTGGCCGGGTATAACCATGGTGGTGAAATACGGTCTTCTTTTATAGCGTTCTTGGCCCATCGACACGGAACATCGGGACCTTCTCTCCAGCGTAGCTCGGCTCCCAGATCTCCTCGATCCTTCCGTAGTATCTGTCCTTGTCGTTACGGTGTAGGATTCCATCGTTACCCGGAGTTACGATAACCATCGCTCTTCATGTCCTTGGCCTCGGTGTAGAATGTGTAGCCGTTGATATCGTGACGCCTCATAGGTCATCAGGTTGTGCTCGGCATACAGTGACAAGGCGAATATGAGTTGTTCTTCCGCGGAAGAATCCTCATGTAAAGGTGCGACGAAGCTTCTGCTTGAACCAACACGTGAAACATGAGTTGTGCTCTTTTGAGTATATCTCCGTCCGTCCTCTGTTGGCCTCGGTCATTGTACGTCTTCTTAATAAAGGTTTTGTGCTCTACCACCCAAGGATCGACCACGTCTATGTGTTGTAGCGCGACTAGGTTTGCTCTTTCAAAGTCGACGAGTCGACCCTCGAAGTCGACATGCATTTTGCGGCGACCCTCACGGTAACCCCATCCAGCGAGCCTGCCGAGGTGCCTGTTGACGGGCAGACCAACGGGGTTCTCGATGCCTAGATAATTCGTGCAGTAGGAGATGCACTCTTCGGTCAGAAAGCCCCTGGCTAGGGCTGGGCGTTCGGTTCCCCCGAACCGATCGGTGCGGTTCCTCGGTCTTTGTAAAATTTCGGTTCTGACAAATCAGTGACCGATCGGTCAACAAAAAATCATCGAACCGAGGTTCCGGTGCACCGAGTAATCGGTTCGGTCATCGGTTCTGACCGAACACTACCGAAAATTTATACTAGTACTAGTAGGAATCTATGCTGTGCGTTCAGTATACTGACTAATGTCAGTACTCAGTACCTAGTCTAGTCTGTAGGGATCAAGCACTGTACTGTAGGCTGTAGGGATCAAGCACTGTAGGCTATAGCACTGCGTGCTAGTCTAGTCTCCTCGGCCAACTCATATACTAGTACTGTAGGATCCCATCTCAGAATTTGAGATAGAGAAAATAAATCATGAATACAAGGATTGAGACAGGGGACTTGCACTTGCAGCAGCGTCATGCGGGCGTGCTGTTCAACAGGATGGTGGCGCGACGACCAACCCCCGTCAGTGAGACTGCCTCGCTAGGTGTGCATCCATGCGTGGGTCAGGTTCACGATGCGGTCGCGGGATTAGTACTAAGCGCAATTAGTGGTTGGGAGCTTGGGACGGAGAGGAAATCGAGAAACAGTTGTTGATCGGGCATATGGGCGGGACTCTTTTTCTCGGTGTTGGTTGCCCGAGGGTTAAGCGAATTCACCGAACCAATTTCGGTTTTCCAAATATGCAGACCGATCTTACGACCGAAGTTTTCGGTTTCGGTGTGTTCGGCTTCAGTGTCGGTTATTTCGGTTCGGGAAATCGGTTTTCGGGTTATATGCCCACCCCTACCCCTGGCTATGCTTCCTTCTGGACGTGACATGTTGCGAACGTATCCTTTGATGACACCATTCATCCTTTCGAACGGCATCATGCTGTGCAGGAACATCGGCCCGAGTTGGATGATATCCTCCACTATATGGACCAGCAGATGCACCATAACGTCGAAGAATGCGGGCGGGAAGTACATCTCAAGCTCGCATAGTATCACCATGATCTCTTCCTGTAGCCTTCTGAGTTGCCTCACGCCAATCGACTTCCGAGAGATGACATCGAAGAAGTTGCATAGGCCAAATAGCGTTTCATGGACGTGCGTGTCCATGATCCCACGGATTGCAACTTGAAGTATCTGCATCATCAGCACGTGACAGTCGTGAGACTTCATCCCGCTGAACTTCTGCTTCGCTGGGTCTAGGTATCTGCTTATCTTCCCCGCGTAACCGTAAGGAAGTTTTACTCCTAGGAGGCAGGTGAAAAACTGCTCGATCTCCTCGACTTAGAGTGAAGCACGCGGGAGGGTAGTCATTTCCGGTCTTCTTGGCCTTTTGCCTTTGCGACGACTTTACGTGTCTGCTTCGCCTCATCATCATCATCATCATCATCATTAGCGTGAAGCTCCTGCACGATGCCCATTGATTTCAAGTCTGCCCTTGCTTTGGCCCATCTTTGGTCCTCTCGGCATGTTGAGCAGGGTACCAAGCAGACTCGCACACGTTCTTCATGATATGCATGACATCAAGGCTGTGAGGCACACGGTGGATCTTCGATCGACAAGTCCCGGAAAAGAGACCTCATTTTCCATACCTTCAGCAGCGGCTCTGGCGCCTTCGCTTCTTTCGGCTCTGGCGCCTTTTGCTTCTTTCCGGCGGTGGGCAGTCTTTCCAATTTTCAACAGCTTGTCTATTTCCTCGCCGCTCCTCGTACACGGGCGTTTTTGGGGTTCGGTTTCACCATCGAACAGATCCTTGCGTTTCCTCCACGGGTCATCGTCGCGAAGCCACCTTCGATGTCCCATGAACACGGTTTTCGAAGATCCGGGGTCTCTATCTAGCTGGCGTCGTTGTGTCATCCATGCACCTTACGCATCCGGAAAATCCGTGGACTACCTGCCGAGATATCCGTAACCGAGATAGTCGTGCACCATCGTGAGCGGTGCGGCTCTCATAGGAAATATTCTTTCTGCGGCGTCCCCGTATTGGCTGGCGTTTTCCACGGTGTGTCAAGCTCCTCTTTCAGCAGCCCGGATCTGATTGATGTCGTTCCTGGTTGTTTCGGCCCTTCAATTAGCATACTCATGTGAATGTACTTCCTCTTCATGCACAACCAGGGGAAGGTTGTACATCCACACAAACACAGGCCAGGTGCTATGTGTGCTTCTCTGGCTGCCAAGCGGATTGACTCCATCGGTGCTCGCGCCCAGCATGATGTTCCTTGGATCGTTCCCAAATTCTGAGTCTTGAAGTTCAACGCTTGCCATCGCTCGCATCCTTAGGGTGACTCAGCATCTTGTCTTTTTATCTATCTCCGGATCATTTGCGTCATCTTCTCGCTTCTTCTCCTCCCTATCCGGCGTGCCAACACAGGAGCTTTGCTACCTTAGGGTCCATGAAATACCGCTCTGACGAGGAGTGATCGGAAAGTACCACACCACTTTTCGAGGAGCTTTCTTCCTCTTCTTGTATCGAGTGATGCACACCGGACATATGGTAGACTCCGCGTGCTCGTCCCGATAAATGATGCAATTGTTCATGCACACATGGTATTTCACGTGCGGTAAATCGAGAGGACACACGATTTTCTTCGCCTCCTCACTTGTTCCCCTTGGGAAGACGTTCGTGCCAGAATGACATGTTCTCGTCGAAGCATGCGTCGGTCATTTTGTGTTTTACCTTCATCTCGAGCCATGGCGTTACTTTCGGCGGGTATCCTCGGGCCTGCATCCTTCATACAATGGAGTAACGCGTCTAACTCAAGTTGATCCATCTTGGCTTTCTCTCGGGCGGCAGCTCTGGCGTTATCCGTGCTTGAGAAGCAGCTCTTGAATATGAGGGTCCTGCACCCAGCCCATCGATGGTCAGCGTAAATCGCTCCGCCCGGCACCATCATCTTCATGATCATGCCCGTCGTCTGCTCCGGCATCTTCCTCATCATCATGTCCTGCATCTTCTACATGATGATCTGTGTACAGACATCACCGTCGTGATCATCTCACCGGGATTCTTCGTCTTCTCGCCCGCCCGAGCCGCGTGGTTGTCTTGCTGCCCTTCCTCATTTCTTGCCCGGCCCCATGGGCGACTTCGTAGTCATCTTCATCACCTTGCCACCGATAGCCATCCATGAAACCACGCAAGAGCAGGTGGTCCCGCACCTGCCCGAATCCGGGTCCGCAATAAGGCTCTTCACTTGCATCTTTGACACGGACATCTTATCTCCGTCTCGTTCTTTTGAAGCATCTCGGCCAGCGGACCTCAAAAACCTATTCACGATGCCTTCGGTCATCGTGCGGACCATGGTCGCTGCGGGTAGAGCAAAGCGATATTTTAGAACCAAACAAAATTTGGCATGACTTTCCTAAAATAGGACCAAAAGAATGCTTAATGCCAAAATTTCTACTAAACGGAAATGAATCAACATTCCGCAAAATATTGGCAACTATCGCATTTCAAATACCGGTACACCTCCAAACACAAACACATATGCAACACCACAAACATATGCAACACCACGAACATACATAGATCTAGCTAGGCCATAAAAGTGCATGTGCACATTGTTGTAGGGAGAACAACATAAATATAGCTTCCCCCCTTACTTACCTATTAAAACAAGGTAATTTAACCACTTAATTTGAATGAATCTTTGGTGGAAATGAGGTGAAAAAGAGGAGGCACCCGAGACAAGGAGGAGGTGGAGAGAATGAAGTGGGAAGAAAGTGAGGGTGGGTAGGAGAGGCTGTCCAAAATATCTTGTTGCTGCCCACTTACTAATGGCGCACCAGCGCTAAATGCGCCATTAGTAATCCAGGTTACTAATGGCACACCTTCTGGCGGTGCGCCATTAGTAGTTTTGCAAAAAAAACAATACTAATGGCGATCGATCGTGAGGCGCCATTACTAGTTTAAACTAGTAATGGCGCACGGTTGATCGATCGCCATTAGTAGTATTGCAAAAAAGGAATAAAAATATAATAAAAAAAAACATTAGTGGCGCACTTTGGACGGGTGCGCCATTAGTAGTTACAACTACTAATGGCGCACTTTATCTGAATCGCCATTAGTATCATTTGGACAGGCGCACTAGTTCAAAAAAATTTGATACTAATGGCGCACCCTTTGCTGGTGCGCCATTAGTAGTTTCAACTCTAATGGCGTGTCGATGGTGGTGCACCATTAGTATATACTAATGGCGCACCAACTGTGCAGTGCGCCATTAGTGTCAATCCATCTATAGCCCTTTTTCTAGTAGTGTGCTCTGCTCTGATTTAGCTACACTTCAGTCGACTGAATTGACTTTTGGGTCAATCAATTTTTAGGGGGACTGCTTGAGTTAAGGAAGAACCACCTGCAGCGGGAGGGGGCTCACGGAGGTACCCACTATCTATCTTAGGGTTCGAGGAGAGGCGGGGGGCTAGAGGGCTGACCGGGGCGGCTGGGCAGCGGCGGACCAGCGGTGGGGAGTTGTTTCGGGGCAGCGAGGCCGGTGGTGGCTGGCAGCTCAGGGGGGTGTAGGTTGAAGATGAACTGGAGGCCCTCCCTAAACTACATGTCAAGTGCCTCTCTGCTACCATTGCGTTCAGTTTTGACAGTAACTTTCAGATTCCACAGTAAATTTCAGTTTCGACAGTTAAATTTAGAGTCAATGGTTTTTACCTCATCTATTGTAGTCAGGTGGTTTTTGGTGATGTAAATTTTACATCTATTTTACATCATCTATTGGAGATGCTATTAGAATCCCACTTGAGATTAACAATGTCTGTCTTGTGCTGCTTCAGCCTTGACGTCTTACGGCTCACTGGAGCTGCTCCAACGACAGAACGATCCATCACAGTAGAGCAGTGCCTTGGACGTCGTCTACATATTCCTCAAATCTTCCTCCACACCTCTGATAGCCACCTCTGCCTCAACTTCTTTAGCGACCAACCCAATGATGTCGAGGTCGACACGGCTACGGCAAAGAGGTTGTACACTTGTTGCATCACTTATTACTCTACATTCATGTCAATCCATTAGGGCTATTTTGGTTCAACGGAAAAACATAGCAATAGGAAATTTTCCTATGGCACTCTACTATTCAATTATTCATGCATTTTGTTGAAAGGAATGGAGCAAAACATCCATCTGGACCTACTTTTCAAAATCCTATGCATGAAAACAAGACCAAGTGCATCAGTGGCAGAATAGCATTCTAACTGTACACGCTTTCATATGATTTCACTTCATTTTGGCCATGTTTATTTGCATTCCTCTGCTCTTCCAATTCCTGTGAACCAAACACCCAACATGACAGAAATCTTGTGTTTACAAATGCTCTATTTACCATGTGCATTCCTATCCTATTCCGGTGTTTTTCCTATACCTACATTTTTATAATCGTGCAAGCCAAATGAGCCCTTACAAAATTACTTCAGTTACATGTAGCTGTCGAAGAAAACTTTGTGTGGTTTGTCCTGCTCCTGCCGCAACTCGTCCACCTCACCTAAGCTGCTCCATCGACGGAAGCATCCACCAAACCAGACATCACGACTCTTGACTGTCTTTCACCGCCTCAGATCTCCTTCCCTACCACCGGCACCCACCACAACGGCATCTCCAGCATTGACTCAACAGATGAACCTCAGGAGTACACGGGTCCACAAGAGAGGTCGCACTCTTTTGTTTCTGCTTATGTTATGCATTTCTTAATGTTACCTGCTACTTTATTTTCCTGCTCACCTCTTAGACTCCAAGTCAGGTCCAAATTGATGTTCAAACTTGAGTTCTAAATTAGTTGTGGGGGCACATATCGAGGCAACAATGAATAGTATCTCTGTCTAATATCTGGTTCATCTTGGGTGGGAAATAAGTAGTAAAGCAATCATCATCTGTTTTCTATTAAATTAAAGCAATCATCAGCCTGCTATCATTATTTTTGGATCCATCCACTGGTTGTTACCATTACTCTAGATTTCTGCATGCTCTCCTTACATAATCTCACTATATTTTTTTGTATTCATGTCAGATATTGTACATAGTCATGCTGAACATGTAGAGAAAAACAAAAGAGTTTTGCGCGGCAATACAATGTCATGCAGACATCGCTGCATGGCGGGTTCAATGGAAAACCCTCCCTCCCCCTCTCCAGATTGTAATCCAGAGGAAGATATTTGTTCTGAGGTGGATTCAGACGCAGCTGGCCACTCCTATTTACCCCCCCCCCCCAAGGTGTTTGCTCTAACTTGGCATGATGATGTTAGTCATATCATGCATATGTTGCCTTGTAGTGCCTACTTTCGACATCATATATGTCATTTGCTTAGTTTAGACATGTTCTGTAATGCCACCGTGTTTAGTTGCAATATCACATATGGGAATTATGCAGTCTCATGTCTTTTAGCCAGCCATAATATATGTGAAATGTGCAATGACATAGTGTTTAACCAGGCATCATATATTTGAATGATATCTATCCCATCCTTTTCTACATTGAATTTCCATTTGTCAACAATGTTTTTACATTAAACAACTCTTCCTGTGAATCGGCCATTTGAGTGGGTGATGGAAAATATGGATTGAAAACAAGGCCTTCAGAGCAGACAGTGCTACCTGTCGAAGCAGATCTCTTTCTGGATCCCGATAGCTCCTCAGAGATGGATTTAGAGACAGATGACCAGTCCTATTCCCCCACCGAGGTGTATGCTCTAACTGGGCACGGTTCTACTGCTCATATCATGCATATGCTGTCTTACATTGCATAGTTTAGACATCATATACACAATATTCAACACCATGTTCTTAGTTCAGACATCATATATGCGAATGCCCTTTGCTTAGCATATAAATCACATATGTGAATTAAATCATGCGATACTGGTTACTTAGATAACATGTATGTGAATTATGTCATGCGATCCTGTTTAGTTAGTCATCATATCTTTGAATTATGTTATGCTAGGCTATCCAGTTTAGATAGACATCATATATGTGAAATTATGTCATGCTATTCGTTTTAGTTAAACAATATACATGTCAACTATTTAATGCCCTCTTTTTTCCACACTATCTATTGCATCTGTCTCTCATGCAATGTCTGTACATTCAACTATGTTTCATGTTTATCAGCCATTTGAATTGGAGCGGGTGATGGCAATATCTAGCAGAGTAAAAACATGGTCTTCAAATAAAACAGTGCTACCTCTTGGTGGAGATAGCACCTCGGTTGTACATGCACGAGAACCAGCCCTACCACACATAACCCAGACTCTCGCAGATTTTACCCTCTACTGCGATGGACAAAGAAACAGCTTCACACAATCTAACCCAAACCCCAGCAGATAGTAACCCAGTTCCTGTTGACACAGCACCATCTCCACCACAGAGCTCCCAAACAAGAACAGTTAGTAAGGCAGCTCCAGTGCCCAAAGCACCAGTACTACCACAGTGAACCCCAACTCCACCAGTTAGTACACTTATTCCTGTGGAGGAAGCAAAACTAGCCCTCCATAGTTTAGCATCTATCGCATTTGATTTTGTCAAATCCTATGTGTGTATCTTCCCGTCATGGTAATATTATACTGAAGATGAAGGAAAATGCCAGTTGCAAGTGTTTGTCTAGGAGTTATGTATAAGTAATGTTATTCATGGCAATTACTTTGCTTTGTCCCATACATTCTACCTCCATGATGGTTATAATACATCAAATTTTCCCATTTTTCTCTATAGAGAAGGACCGATTTGGAAACTCAGGATGAGGTAACCTGTGCTAATACCTCTGCTATCTTCAAGAATGATTGGTGGCAGTGTCGGAATTACCTGAAGAAAACGTACTTCACTGGCAAAGAAACTCATCAAATTCCCTTAAGTTCTCCTGAGACACACTTACTGGACGATGACTGGGAATGCGTTGTTCTTTACTGGTCCCAAACCAAGAATGTGGTAAGGTCTATGAGCTCATTTTATTTTAAGTACTATATGCTTACATCTTATTGTACTCTGTTCATGTAGAACAAGTGCTTAAACCTCAAGAACAACTGTTCTCATTTAAGATTCCATTGCTATCATGCATACTGCTTTGCTCTTGTATAACTGTATTTACTCATACAAACTTATTTTTAAATTGAATGGTCCAATGGAAACTCCAATGGCACAACAGATATGTTTACACATGTTTCTTTAACAGGTTTCCTCTTATAAATAGCTCTGTTGATTTCAATTTCAATTGTGTATACAGTTGACTTCTCATATCGTGCACATTACTAGCATCATAACAGGGCCAATAGTGTTGTTGTACATCACTAGTAGAAAAGGGGGCAATGGTCCAGGCCCGGCCAGCCCATTAGTCCTGGTTCAATCCAGAACCGGGACCAATGGGGGCATTGGACCTTGTTCGTGAGCCCGAGGGCTGGCGGGCCACGTGGGCCATTGGTCCCGGTTAAATGCGGACCTTTTGGTCCCGGTTGGTGGGACGAACCGGGACCAATGGGCCTCGCTCTGACCCACCACCATTGGTCCCGGTTGGTGGGACGAACGGGACAAAGGCTGCCCTTTGGTCCCGGTTCAAGTCACCAACCGGGACCAATTAGTTGCCTATATATACCCCTCGCCCGCGAGCAGAGCACTCCCAGTGCTCTGTTTTTCGTGGCCGGCGAGGGGAGAGCTTTGTGGTGCTCTAGCTCACCTCCTATGCACACGAGGTGTTCGATGGAATGCCCGAGCCACACTACTTAAGCGTTCTCCTCTCCAAGCTCGACCTCCAAGCTCCATTTTCCTTAATATTTGTCTAGGTTTAGCAGTCCGTCACGTCCCGTCCTCGTCTTCACCGCCGTCGATCGCTCGCGCCGATCTCGTCGCCGGCACCACCATTGTGAGCCTCTTGTTCTTATCTTCTTTCTGAAAGGAAAAAAATTTCTTACTTGTATGTTTACATAGATACTTGTATAATTTTCTTACTTTTATTATAGCATCTTATATAGTGCGATGGTTTTGGTATCCACCCCCGTCGGCCCTCGCCCTGTCTATCATTCGGATGTGGTATATATTATCTTTTCATAACTATTGGTTCATTTATTCTTTATGACAATTATGCCGACCAACGTGACATAGATTTTATTTATCTAGGAGGTTGTTGAACCGGAAATTCCAACTGACCCTATTGTCGAGAGGTTAAATTTAGTTGAATAAGAAAACAATTTTTTGAAGGAAAAAATTAGAAAAATTGAGGAGGAGAAGATGATATTGGAGTTGCATGTTGCGGATGTCGTCGATGATCACAAGATCAAGATGGATGCAATGCGCTTGAAGATTAGAAAGATTAGAAAATATGTGTCACATCCCTAGCTCCGGTGTGACCTAGGCTAGCTAGTCATTTGAGCATCATGTTTAAATTTTATTTAAATTTGAAATGGGGATTTGGGAAACCCTCAGAATCATTTTTGGAAATGACCCAAATAAAAATTGCTTCAATTTGGCCCAAGAAAATGTTCCTGTTTTCTCTAAAAATATTGGTCAGAGGTAAAATTCCAACCAATATTTTTGGGAGCTCAGAAGTATTTATTTTTGGCCATCTGGAATTAATGCATAATTATTTGCATTGGATATATATATGTTTTATATTTTATATATGTCCAATAATTATGCCAGTTGCTGAGGAGCTCTGGAATAATATAAATAGCTCCTACAAAAATTGGCATAAGAAAATAAAATGATTTAGTATTTTAATTAAATCAAACAAATGTCAGAAAAATAGAAAAAGAAATAAAAGGAAAACCTTACCTGGCGCCTAGCATCTGTGCTGGCCCAGCTCCTGTGCGGCCTGGCCGGCCCAGATGGCCAGCCCAGCCCATCTGGGCCCCTCCTCTGTCGTCTTCCTCCCCGACAGAGGGCGCAGTAGCGTGCCCGATCTTGCGCCCACCGCCGCCACCTCCTCCCTCCCTGCCTGCCTATCCTCCCCCCCCCCCCGTCGCTCTGGATGATCCCGCGCGACGCCCGCGCCGCCCGGTCCTCCCCTCTCTCTTGCTCTCCCCTCCTGGTCTCTCTCCCACGCACGACGGTCGGCGCCACCGTCGCCCGCCGACGCCGTTGCCGTAGCCACCGCCTCCCCCTCGCCTCTCCGACACGCGCAGGAGCTCCGCCTCCTCGCTCCAAGCTCTCCGCCGAGCCACACAAGCCGGGCGCCCGTGGAGCTATCGCCGTCGTCTTCATCACCTCCGGCCGCGCAGATCGCCATCGCCGCCCGTCGACCACAGCGCGCCCCGAACTTCGCCGTCAGCGCCGCCAGGTCCGCCGTGAGCCGCTGCACCCATTCCCCTTCTCCCTGCCTCCCGCGCCACAGCCGCCGCCCACTCGAGCCCGAGCTCCGGCCGCCGCCCGAAGCTCGCTCCGGCGAGCCCAGGCTCCCGGCTCCTCCCCCCCCCCTTGGATGCGCGCGAGCACCGGCTCCTCGGAGATGGTCTCCGCCGTCGAATGGTCGCCCGTCGCGACAATCCGGCGCTCGCCCGTTGCGGACCTCGCCGGCGGCTTAACGCGGTGGGGTTTGACCCGTTGACCTCGCCGGCCCGTCGGGTGGGCCCGTGGGTCGGTGATTAGCAAGGCTAATCACCGTTAACTAACCCCCGACATCGACATGTGGGCCCCGGTGCCCTAATCTTTAATTAAACTAAACTAACCCCCTGTTTAACCCGTGTCAGCGGCGTGTGGTCCCACACGTCGAGTTTGACCGATCAGCCACGATTGACTCGTGACGTCATGCCTCTGTAATCTCGACGCAGTTATTCATTTCGTATTTAAATAAATCAGGAAATTCCAGAAAATGATTTAAACTTCAAAAATTCATATAAATTCAACCGTAGCTCAGATTGAAATAATTTATATATGAAAAATTATCAGAAAAATGCAATCTATCCATCTGTACCAGTTTTATGCATGATAAAACAACTTATACTTGCTGTATAGGTGAAAACATATGAATGGCATTTATAAGAGCTTATTTTGGAGTTGCATCTGAACCTTTGGTTCAAATGGACTTCATTCAAATTGACTACTAGTTGCATTAGCTCAAACAGCATCACATCTACATGCCATGTTCATGCATCATATTGTTGCATATGATTGTGTATTGATTGCCGGCACCGTTCCTTCCCGATAGGTCTGCCCGAGACGCGTTCAGTACACATGCGTGAAGCAATTGCCTCCTTGTTGATTTACCGTGCAAGCAAACCCCTTGTTCATTCCGATACAATCCTACTCTCTCGCTCCTGCTCTCGGTTATTGCATTAGGACAACAACGATTCATACGCTACTTTGTGCTGCGGTAGTTGAACCCATTCCTCTGCATGACTGTCATTGCCACGATAAATAGTTGAAACCCACTAGCATGTGTAGGAGTTGATTGAGCCATGTTGTGTTCCTACCATGATATGCCTGCTATTGCTTAGAGTCGTGTCAGGTCTGATTCATTGGGAATGAATTGGAGTGTTATGATATGTTCTGATGCTGAGAGTGAAGTGTGTGAACACGATTTGGTAAAGGTAGCGGTGAGAGGCCATGTAGGAGTACATGGTGGGTTGTCTCACTGGAACCGTCCTTAAGCACTGAGTTCTATGTATGTTGTCCAATGACTCGATACTACCACACATTGGGTTCCGGTAACTCGACCCCTCTCGACTTATTAACCAACTTGATCTCTGTCCAGGAGTCGCAACTAGTTTCTGGTGTTTGTAGGTAGTGCTATTTTTCTACCGAGTGGCACCCGGCGAAGGTGGGCTTAGGACAGACTAGGCACAGTGTACGGTGTACCAAGTGGCACCGGATGGTGGGCTTGGGAACCCTGCTCACATCGTTTGGGGCCGTGGCGACACCGGCCGGATCACCTTGCGGATGGAACCCGAATAGGCGATAAACCCGGACTAGAGTCTTGTGTGGTTCGTCGGTCGTGGCCGACACCTCGCCAAAGCTTCCGCTTGAAGGTTGCGAGGTACATGACATGTACATGGTGTTAAGTGGTGAGGCGTGTGTGAAGAAGTACACCCTGCGGGGTTATCATGATCTATTGAATAGCCGTGTCCTCGGTTATGGACTTCTTGGATGCTTACGTGGTACATAGACAACTTGAAGTGGATACTCTAAAATGCTCAAGACAAGTGTGAGTGCTATGGATGGCCTTCTCGTATGGAGACGGGAATGAATCCATAGTAGTGTATTGTGTGGTGACTAGTGGACTCGTGTGCGCCATATCACCTCAAAGAAGTTCTGGTAGTCGTAGAATAGGATAACCACAGAGTCAAAGCTGGCTTGCTGCAACTAAACTCCACATTACCTTCTTGATACTAATGCATGTATAATAGGATCTGATGTAAGTCTTGCTGAGTACCTTTGTACTCATGTTGCTTTATTTATGTTTTTGCAGCGGAGACTTCGGTCTTTCTAGTAGTTCCGCTTGGACTTCGACGAGTAGCTTCTTACCTCAGCTACGATCTTGTACCCTTGGGAGGGTCTTGTAGATAGTCAGGCTTCTCAGCCTTTTTCTTTTGTAGTTGTCTGTACTCAGACATGTAATGCTTCCGCTTGTTGCTTGTATGCTCTGTATGATGGGTCATGTGACCCCTGTTTGTATTTATTGCTATGCGGCTCTTCTGAGCCTTTATCTATATGAGTTTGCGTTATGTTGTGATGCCATGTTGTACAGCACATACTTGCATGTTATGCGTACGTGTAACTTGTATTGCTATGTGTGGGATCCGACAACCTAGTTGTTTATCCTTGGTAGCCTCTCTTATGGGGAAATGTAGTCTCGTGCTTACGGCGATAGTAGTCCGCTACAGACCGGTTCACGAGTCCTGCTAGCCCAGCACTACTGCTTGGACACTTGACTGGCGGCATGTGTATCGCTTCGTTCGATGTCCGTCCCTTCGGAAATGTCGCGGTGATATTCGAGTCCTTCTTAGCTGCTACAGCCGGGATACGGAGTCCGTTAGCCAGTGCTACAGCCCAATTCATACGTTGATGACCGACATGCTCGATGTGATTCATGTATGCCTGTCCCCATAGGTTGGTGCCACTTTGGGTTCACGACTAGTCATGTCGGCCCGGTTCTCTGTCATATGGATGCTAGCGACACTATCATATCGTGAGCCAAAAGGCGAAACGGTCCCGGGCCATGGTAAGCGACACCCGTGGGAATACCGTGCGTGAGGCCGCAAAGTGATATGATGTGTTACATGCTAGATCGGTGTGACTTAGGATCGGGGTCCCGACAATATGCCATTCATACCGAGGCTTGGTATCATTATGCCGTTGGATCAGTTGTTACATTGGTTGCGATTATGATCGCATTTGTTTTCGCATTGAAATGTTTTACATAGTTCCAGTGTATGGTTTAATTAATTTAGATGCTCTGCAGAGCTTTATGTTGTTAGATGAGAACTATGTATGTACTTTGGTTTTAATGTGATGATGAACTTCTACTAATTTGGTCACTTAATTATCTATTCATGATGTTCTGTAATGATTTTGACACATAATTATATATAATGCACGTAGATGAACCGACAATGGATGTGCGGTTCAAGACACACCTCCGAGTACATTAAGGCGTGCATGATTTTCTCGAAGTGGCTGAGGCAAACAAGCAGAATGGTTTTATGTGTTGTCCATGCCCTATATGTGGAATCTGTAAGTCTTACTCGACCGGAAAATCCTCCACACCCACCGCTTTACAAGGGTTTCATGCCACACTATAATGTTTGGGACGAGGCCACGGAGAAATAGGGGTTATGATGGAAGGCGGCGAAGAAGAAGAGTACGATGACAACTATGTGCCCCCTGAATACGGTGATGCTACTTGAACATCAAGAGGAACGAGACGATGTGCACGATGATCTTTGCAACGGGGAAGCTGCTGAAGATCAAGAGGAACGAGACGATGTGCCCGATGATGATGATCTCCGCCGGGTCATTGTCGATGCAAGGACATAATGCGAAAGTCAAAGGAGAAGCTGAAGTTCGATCGCATGTTAGAGGACCACAAAAAGGGTTGTACCCCAATTGCGAAGATGGCAACACAAAGCTCGGTACCGTCTTTGGAATTGCTGCGAGTGGAAGGCAGAGAATCTTGTGCGACAAAGGATTTGAGAAGCTACTGAAAATATTGAAGAAGAAGCTTCCAAGGATAACGAATTGCCCGACAAGTACATACGCAGCAAAGAAGGTCGATGCCCTCTAGGATTGGAGGTGCAGAAAATACATGCATGCCCTAATGACTGCATCCTCTACCGCGGTGCGTACAAGGATCTGAACGCATGCCCGGTATGCGGTGCATTACGGTGTAAGATCAGACGAGATGACCCTGGTGATGTTGATGGCGAGCCCTCCAGGAAGAGGGTTCCTGCGAAGGTGATGTGGTATGCTCCTATAATACCACGGTTGAAACGTCTATTCAGAAATGGAGAGCATGCCAAGTTGATGCGATGGCACAGTGAGGACCGTAAGAAAGACGGGAAGTTGAGAGCACCCACTGACGGGTCGCAGTGGAGAAAAATCGAGAGAAAGTACTGGGATGAGTTTAAAAGTGAGCCAAGGAATGTATGGTTTGCTTTAAGCGCAGATGGCATTAATCCTTTCGGTGAGCAGAGCAGCAATCACAGCACCTGGCCCGTGACTCTATGTATGTATAACCTTCCTCCTTGGATGTGCATGAAGCGGAAGTTCATTATGATGCCAGTTCTCATCCAAGGCCCTAAGCAACCCGGCAATGACATTGATGTGTACCTAAGGCCATTAGTTGAAGAACTTTTACAGCTGTGGAATGGAAATGATGTACGTACGTGGGATGGGCACAACCAGGAGGAATTTAACCTAAAGGCGTTGCTGTTCGTGACCATCAACGATTGGCCCGCTCTCAGTAACCTTTCAGGACAGACAAATAAGGGATACCACGCATGCACGCACTGTTTACTTGACATCGATAGTATATACCGGCAAGCTGCGGGAAGAATGTGTACCTGGGCCATCGCCGATTTCTTCCGACCAACCATCCTTTGTCGAAAGAAAGGCAAGCATTTCAAAGGTGAGGCAGATCACGGAAGAAGCCCGCCATGCGCATCGGTGATCACATACTTGCTATGGTCAATGCTTTACACGTAATCTTTGGAAAGGGTCCCGGCGGACTAGCTGTTCGAATGACGCCGAGAATCACGCACCCATGTGGAAGAAGAAATCTATATTTTGGGACCTACCCTCTGGAAAGACCTAGAGGTCCGCTCTTCGATCGACGTGATGCACGTGACGAAGAACCTTTGCGTGAACCTGCTAGGCTTCTTGGGCGTGTATGGGAATACAAAAGATACACCTGAGGCATGGGAGGACCTGCAACGCTTGCACGAAAAAGAGGGCATGCATCCGAAGCAAAGATGAAGGTCCCGCCACCACGCTCTTCTTAAAGAAGAGAAAGAAATCTTTTTGAATGCCTGCTCAAGATGAAGGTCCCGGCGGCTTTCGTCGAATATAAGCGGAATAATAAATATGCCAGAGAAAAAGTTCCAGAACTTAAAGTCTCATGACTGCCACGTGATTATGACGCAACTGCTTCCGGTTGCATTGAGGGGGCTTCTACCGAAAAACGTCCGATTAGCCATTGTGAAGCTATGTGCATTCCTCAATGCAATCTCTCAGAAGGTGATCGATCCAGAAATCATACGAAGGCTAAAGAGTGATGTGGTGCAATGTCTTGTCAGTTTCGAGCTGGTGTTCCCACCATCCTTCTTCAGTATCATGACACACGTCCTAGTTCATCTAGTTGACGAGATTGTCATTCTGGGCCCCGTATTTCTACACAATATGTACCCCTTTGAGAGGTTCATGGGAGTCCTAAAGAAATATGTCTCAGAACGCGCTAGGCCGAAGGAAGCATCTCCATGGGCCATCAAGCGAGAGGATGTCATCGGGTTTTGTGTTGACTTCATTCCTGGCCTTAAGAAGATAGGTCTCCCTAAATCGCGGTATGAGGGGAGACTGTCTGGAAAAGGCACGCTTGGAAAGGACTCAATAATATGCAGGGACGGATATTCTTGGTCTCAAGCACACTACACAGTTCTACAGAACTCTACCTTGGTGACCCCGTATGTCGATGAACACAACTATTATGATGATACCATGCCAACTTTGTAACTGATGAGTATGATACCATGCCAACTTTCAAATTTTTCAGAGTTCATTTGAAATGCTTTAATGTCTTATGGTTCGGCCCTCGTAATAATTAAGAATAGCAACAATAAGTTTTTTGCTGTAAGTAGAAACAAAATAAAATAAATAAAGCAAGAAAGAAAACAAAAAAAACAAAAAAAGTGTTTTCAAATTTGAAAACTAATGGCACTAACAGAAAGTTTATAATTTTCCTAAAACTAAAAGCAAAAAGAATTGAAAAATAAAGCAAAAACAAAAGAAAATAAATAATGCAGAAATCAAAACAAAAAACAACAATAAGTATTTTGTTGTAAGTAGAAACAAAATAAAATAAATAAAGCAAGAAAGAAAACAAAAAAACAAAAAAGTGTTTTCAAATTTGAAAAGTAATGGCACTAACAAAAGTTTATAATTTTCCTAAAACTAAAAGCAAAAAGTAAAGAAAACAAAAAACAAAAAATGCCTCCCACCGGGCCCCCACGGCTGAATACGACATGAAACCCTACTATGGGCCGTGATTCAGGCCCGCAGAGGGCCAGAAGGCCCATGAGGCAAAGCAATAGCAAGTAGGCCCAAAGCTTTGTGGTGGAGAGGAGCTCGAGAGGGTGCGGCGGTGGGGCTTATGAACCACTGCGCGCCCTCTCAACTAGCGAGGTGGGACTAAACTTTGGCCCCGGCAGCGTGCAAAGCCTGGGGCCTTTGGTCCCGGTTGGTGGCACCAACGGGACTAAAAGAGACATTGGTACTGGTTCGTGGCACCAACCGGTACCAAAGGCCGCCGCTTCCCGCCCTTTGGGCTGCCGAAAAAGGCCTTTGGTCGGTTGGTGGCACCAACAGGGACTAGCATGTATTAGTCCCGGTTGGTTTCACGAACCGGGACCAATGGCTTTGCTATATAAGCAAACACTTTGCAAAAATTCAAAATCTCATCGCCAGATTGCCCCGACGACGCCGACCTCCTTGACGCTGTCAACTACTCCACCTCGTCGTCGCCCGCCCGCCGCCAAGGCGTCAAGCGCCTCAACCCGCTGTCCTCGTCGCTGCCTCCCCGAGCCCAACCCCGTCCGCCCAGGCCGCCAGAGCCCCGCCCGTCGTCTCCCCCAGGCCGGGCGCCTCGCCCCCATTGCCGCCATCGTCATCTAGCAGCCATTGTGAGCCGCCACACGCACCGGCTCTGTTTTTTTTTCATTTTTATTAGGAAAGTAAGAAGAGGAAGAAAGGAGAAGAAGAGGAGAGGAAGAAGAGGAGAAATAAATAAGAAGAGGAAATAAGAAGAAAAAGAAGAGGAGAAGAAGAAAGGAATAGAGGAGAAGAAGAATTCTTCTTCTCCTCTATTCCTTTCTTCTTCTCCTCTTTTTTTTCTTCTTTTTTTTCTTCTTCCTTCTTCCTCTTTTCGTCCTTTTCCTTATTTTCCTTTCTCGAGGGAGAAGAAGAAAGAGAAGAGTACAAGAAGAAGAAAGGAATAGAGGAGAAAGAAGAAACTTCAACACGAGGGGGGGTACCGATACCCCCTCCCCGATAACATTATTTTCCCATGTATATGTATGTCGCGTCGTTGTCGATATAACCCCCTCGAGATAACTTCGACATGAGGGGCGGTCGATATATATACCCCCTCTTGACCGTGATAACTTATACAACGGCAGCACACCCCACGGCCCTCTTGCTCGACCAAAACTCTCGAGGACACCCAAACCCTAGAGAGATGTTGGTCTCCTACCCGCTCCCGCCGCGCCCCTACCTGACAAATTAACTCTCTCAAGGCCACCCAAATTAACCCTTCAAGTGTTGTGTCGAGGCGACCCCAAACCCTAGAGAAGCAGCGTCGAGGCCACTAACATGATTCCTTATTGTGATTAGCTAGCTAGTTCTACATTTGCCACTAATATATATATATATATATATATATATATATATATATATATATATATATATATATATATATATATATATATCCATCTGTACCATGTTTGAATAATAATTGACATGTTGTAAATATTTGCGTAAACTATGGAGCACTCCGAGACGAAGAAAAGCGATGTTGGGGCACATAATCGCACAAGGAAGTGATGAAGTTGCGTCATTTCTCAACGACATCGATGGTCCCGAAGGACTGGGTGAAGAAGAGGGCTATGTTCATGATGGCTTCGACCCATTAATGCCGGTACAACAAGAAGAGGACTATGTTCATGATGGCTCCGGTGACACAATGGAGGTACAAGAAGGAGACCGTGCTCACTACTCCGGTGACCGAACCGAGTCCGGCCAGGTATATATATATTAGTTAAGCCCGTGCTGACAAGTTAATTGATGCATCCATTGTTTTGGTATATGTACACATATTAATTACTTTGTCTTTCTTCCTTATATTTTCTAGCCCTCCGGATCGAGCACAACTTCGGTAAGGAGACGAGGCCCGAAGAAAAAGTTGAGCTCGGATAGTTTGAGATCATAGAAATCGCGCCCGACGGCGAACCGATTGAACCCATCCGGACAAGGAAGGCATTTTATGCTCAGTGCGGGGTTCTTGTTAGGGACAAGATCCCGATCAGCATCCATCAATGTTATAAGCCTAAGGAGGAAGACCCTGAGGTGTCTTATGTCAATGATATGCAGAAAGAAGATCTTTGGACTCAGCTGAAGGCAAATTTCGCCCTACCGCCAGAGGAGGATCCGGAGAAGCCAGTTAAAGAGCAATTAATCAAGTCTTGTGCTCTCAAGAAGATGGCAACCCTAATGAGGAGGTGGAGGAAAGAGCTGAACCAGTTTGTCGAGAAAGAAAAGACATCAGAATTCATCGGCAAATATGAGAAGATCAAAGATCACTGGCCCGCATTTGTGGCCCACAAGACATCAGAAAAGAGTAAGTAGATGTCGGCGACAAACAAGCAAAATGTTGCGAAGAAGAAGCTTCACCATCGCACGGGTCGGTGGCTACCTCAAAGCCCGCCTAAGTGGTCCAAGGCTGAGCATGATCTGCTTGAAAAAGGGATCGAACCGAGACAATGTATCGCAGCACCGTTGCGGACTTGGTTCTTCGGGCTGGCGGAACCTTGGACCCTGTAATAGGAAGTGCCGGTGGGACGGATGAGCAACCGCAAATACCAATCAAGAACCTTCGACACTATATCGATGCAGCGCAGCGAGGGAAGTTCTTCCAAACAGGGAGAAGGACGAGCTCACAATGGCCCTTGGGAATCCACGAGCACCACGGACGGACACGAGGCACGCCAGCTCCCTTTCGTGGAAGGTTGGTTTTCCGGACGCAGGGGGTTACAAAACCCACGAGAGGAGGAAGAAACTGGAGCAGGACCAACTGCAGGCGCTGCACGAAAGGGTAATGGGGCTAGAGGAACAAGAAGCAGCAGATCGTAGCAAACGACCTGCCGAAGCTACCCCGCCATCTCAGCAGAGAAGCAGCGTGGCTTCCACCGAGCTGCTTCAGCCGGAGCATGTTTTGACGGCTCCTGCCAGCTATCCCGTGGATGGTATCACGGAGTCTCAAAATTGCCACATTATGGCGCGATGCATGAATTTGAAGGTCAAGGCGGCTGTTGGCCAAGTTTATCCTAGTGGACCCGGCACAACTTATCACTGCCAGCCGATTCCAGAAGGATATGCTAAGGTGATGGTGGATGAAATAACGAGAGGATTTGAGGACCTCCTGCTTGACCACCCTACGGTGAAGGGGAGACTAGGTTGGGTTACGCTCAAGACTCCATGCCTATGGCGGAAGGAGCTCATCGACCTTCCGAATGGACGCCTCCGCCTCCTCCTCCTCCGCGAGTCGGGCACTCCGCCTCCTCCACCGCCTCCTCCTCCGACGAGTGACGATCAGGGCACGCGTGGCGGCACTCCGCCTCCTTCTCCGGTGGCGTGGCGGCACTCCGCCTCCTTCTCCGCCTGCTGGCCGGGCGCCGAGCAGCCAGCCTCCTCCTTCTCCGCCTCGTCGGCAAAGGCGGAAGAGACCCGCCGCCGCCACGGCTGCTCCGGCGATCGTGGTCCTTCTCCTCCGCCTCGTAAGCAAGCAAAGAAGACATCCGCTCCGTCTGCTCTGCCGGCGTCTAGCAGTACAACCAAAGGCGGGAGGAAATACAGATTCGGTCCTTGTCTGAAGACTCCAGAGAAATTACCGTATGAGAGGACCGAGGAGGAAAAAGCGAAGATTGCGCAGACCGAAGTGGATGACTGGTTTGCAGGGTTGAAAGCAAAGAGACATCCACCTCCGGAGGAGAAGGTAGATCTGGTGAAAGCGAAGCACACTCTGGCTGCCTTGAGGAAACCGGCAAAGTCTCCGCCGAGAACAAACTATGAGCGCATTACTGAACAGACATATCTCCAAGCGGAGTGGTCGGGAAGTACTGTCAGACATCAAAGAGCAAAAGAACGAGGAGCTGCGAAAAAAATTGACTAGCTCGGCGAACAAGCAAACCAATCGTGCCCCCCGCTCAATGTGTCTAGCGGCAACATCGTCGCTAATGTTCCGGGATGGTGGCGGTTATGGCAATCTACAAGATTACTGCTCGACGATGCACTTCCTGAATACATGAAGGTGGAAGAACACAGATACTGATGGGAAGCCTCTCGTCAAAGATGAAAAATCTCTAACAACGATGATGCGAAGATTCCATACTTGGTACATGAAAACCTGCGGAGAGTCAGGGGGACGAATTGTTTGTATCTGAACATTAAAGAGGAGCACGACCTCGTTGGAACTGATCTGTTGTGTGTTCCATTTGAGGAGTTCTTCGCGTTCTTCAATCAAAAGGCCCTCGATAAATTAACGGTCTTTTGCTACTGCTGTAAGTACTATTTCTGTCATTAAGTCTCTATATATAGCTCGGCTCTTTCATTGCATGTATTTATAATTAATTATCCTCAATATATTATTCAGATTGAAGATCGTCGAGTGCAAAAAAATGAAATCTATGATATTGGGTTCATTAACACAAATATCATAGATGTATTTCTGGTTGAAAAGCACGTCAAAGAGGCCGAGGACAACTTTCTACAATAGTTGATCAAAAATCAAAACAAAGATACCATACTCTTTCCTTACAACGGCAAGTGAGTGTTACTGATCGGTTGCATATTCGGTTTCCCTTATTACTCGAGCGAGGTTATAGTAATGTAATTGATGAGTTATGCATGCGTGCGCAGGTTCCACTATATTCTTCTGGAGACTAAGCTTGAGCGTGGACTAGTAACCGTCATAGACTCAAGACGGAAAGATCCCAGCACCTATGCGGACATGACTGAAATGCTCAGCAAGTAAGTTCAATTAATCGATCATTATCGCACCATAGCGGCAACTTTTTGTTCATTTCCTGATATCTCAAGTAATAATAATTATTTTCTTTGTCTTGCAGGGTTTGGAAACAGTTCACCGCAAAAGCTCCGGACTGCCAAGGAGCTGCGATATACATACCAAAGTAAGTACTCTTGGCTAGCTAGTTATGCGCATCTCCCGTTGATTCTATACCTATACTTTCATCAATGTCATTTATAATGCTTCATTATCAGTTTGATTGACCTCTGTTTCTCGTAAAGTACTTGTGGCAGGAACAAGGGAATGATTTCTGTGGATACTACGTGTGCGAGTTCATCTACAACGTGACTTTGAAAAATAAGCGGGGCTACTCTCAAAGACAATATGAAGTGCGTAAGCAATTAATAATATTCACAATTTCATTTTATTACACCATCATTTATGTTGAGTTTCATTCATATATATGTATTAATTAACCCCCTTCTTCAAATTAGACGTGGCAGATGCGGAATGAACTCCTAGAACCAGATCGCATTAAAGCAATTCAAGAGGAATTGGCGGGATTCTTTCTTGACCACGTCATCAATAAAGCGGAGAATACCATGTGGAAGTTGATTTCAAATGCTAGGGGACTATAATTGAGAGATCTTATACATTGTACATGTATGTAGCCGATAGCGTCGGACGTACATGATCTGAAAACTTGTTGTTCGACCAATCTCCGGAGAAGGAGAGGTCGATCGATCATTTCTCTCGGTATGCATGACTTAACTTCTGTACTCGATGGTTCCCTTCATTTTCTTACTAGCTAGCGTGTCGAGGGCTATATGTATATAGTACGTAGCGTCGACCAAGCACGGACATAGGAGAGGACACTTCTCTCTATTAATTAGCTAGCTAACACAATATATGAAACACCTAAATTAACCCCCAAAACCACCAACCCCCTTTGAAAAAAAATAAAACCCCAGCCTTTGGAATGTTGGCGTGGATGCCTTTTGGTCCCGGTTGGTGCCACCAACCGGGACCAAAGGCCCCCCTGTCTGGGCTCGGCGCACCGGACACGTGGAGGACCATCTGTCCCGGTTGATGTTAGAACCGGGACTAAAGGGGGGAGGTATTAGTAACGACCCATTAGTCCCGGTTCATGAAGCGGGACTAAAGGCCCTTACGAACCGGGACTAATAGGTGTTTTTCTACTAGTGCATGTAGACCCGTGGTACCCATCTGAAATCTTGTTGTGCCGTGTAGTTTCCCACGCTTTGTATTCTTTCAATGCTGCTTTCTCTTGAACTGATATGATTTGAACCGTGTCTCTATTTTGATTTGGCAAGACAATGCAGTGACCGTAGGACATAGATATATGTTTGTTTGATGATTTTATAATGTACTACTTGGCAATAGAAGACTTGGTAGTTTAATCCTGTCCACCTTACTAATGAACTGGTTCACCGAAATGAGTTTCATATACTAGTACATGCTAAACATGTTATGTGTCTGCTTGTTTCGTCTTTTAGAATGCTGACAGAATATTGGGGAAGAGTGCCTTATTAAGCAATGATAAAGGAAGTAATGCAGATAAGGTTTAGGATTGTGAGACATCCTTGTTGGTCTCCAACAAAGCTGATAAAACAGCCAAGGAAAACTATCTTGAAGACAGTGAGGCAACCCCAAAGTCCGGTCGTGGTTTACTGTTCGAGTTACTGGCCACTACCGCTTGCACAAGCTATTCAAACTCATTGTCTGAATCAGTTCGGTTTCTTGAGTCTCAACTACAAGCTGAAAGACATCGATCAGCTGTGCTGCGACAAGAAGCGGAAGGACTGCGGAAGTCCCTGGAGCATTCAGATGCATACTTTCTAGTGCAACAGCAAGCGTTGGAGGATTTTAACGCCAAACTGTACAAAGCTAATAAGCTTGCTAAGCTTATTGCCAGCATGGTGGATACCCAGGATAACATTTATTGAGCTCTTCTGAAGTAGTTTCAGTTATGGACTTGTTTTGCTACCTCGTTTATTTGAACTGGTGGCCAATTTTGACGGCCAATGTATGTAATATGCTGCTTTGTTCCCTATATCTGCACTGGTGGCGAACTTTGATGCCCAGTGGATGTAATATGTGTAATAGTTGTAATAGGCTAGCGTTAGTTGCTTGCTTATTTATTTCCTTATTGTCTTGTTTAGTTGTTTGCGTGTAGTCACTGCAGTTCCTTTTCCGCGTTTTTCTAGTGGCCACAATAACCTATTTTTGGTAACTAGGCCACAATAATCATGGCAACACATGGACTGTTGTAACCATGGGCCTCCTGCAGGCCATAGGATCCGTGGGCCTTCTATGGGCGGTAGGATCCATGGGCCTTCTACGGGCCGTAGGATCCATGGACATTCTACGTGCCGTAGGATACATGGGCCTTCTACGGGGCGTATAATCATTTCGCAAAACATGGGTCGTACTATTCATGGACCATAACGGGCCGTTAATAGGCCGTATTAGATAACGCTATGAAAACAGCCAAACGGGTTAACGGGCCACAAACGGGTCGAATGTAACCACGGGTTGAATTTGGCCCATAAATGGAACAGGCCAGTAACGGACTGTAACTAACCGAATTCTAGAAATGAGCCCAAGAATAAATGGGCACTTAGAAGGCCGAAAGTTAACACGGGCTGGAAACGGCCAACGGAACAATGGGCCGTTAATGGGTATAAAGTGATACACTGTTCATTATGGGCCAGTTTCATCTCGGGCCTTTAATGGGCCAAGAGTTACAGAGCTCCTCATATGGGCCGAAAGACATCATGGGCCATACATGGGCCGGAAGTTACAATGGGCTGGAATCATATTGGATGGCCCAAATGAAGCTACTGGGCTTAATTCCGATAGGCCGCAACGGGCCGAGAGTTAGCAGGCCGTAAATGGGCTATATACGAACATGTCGTTAATAGGCTTTCCGTGGGCCGGCCCGTTATCTTTTAACCAAGTCAAACGGGCCGGCTTTTCAATAGAATGGGCCTCTGTTGGGCCGTACCACATGTCGATGTATAATAGGCGCCTCCTGTCCAATGAGTGGATGACATCTGTCCCAACGGTGAGCCAACACGTGCTTCCTCTAGCCAATGAGAATTTTACACGTGGAAAATCCCCATTGGTCTGGGCTGTTAACGGGTTATTGGATCCAAAACCGGACCCGATAGCTTAACGACGACCTGCTACGGTGGATGCCACGTGTCGGTCACCCTTGACGAAAGCACTTCTATGACGCGCGATTTATCGTCATGGAAGTGGACACTTCCGTGATAATAATTTTGGTAATGTCATGGAACACTTCTATGACAACACATGTATGACTATCTTGATTCTGTCATAAAATCATCATGGATGTACATGCATGACAGAAAACGCGACCTACCGTGACAAACACATATCATCACGGAAGTGTATTTTTTTGTAGTGTTACTTTGATGGTACTAATTTTGCTAGTTGGAAACATAAGATGAAAATGCATATTCTTGGACATAACCCCACCGTTTGGGCTATTGTGTTTATTGGTTTGCAAGGTGAATTCTTTGATGGGAGAGAACCAAACAGTGAAGCTACCGCGGAAGAATTGAAGATGTTGCAATACAATGCTCAAGCTTGCGATATCCTCTTCAACAGATTGTGCCCCGAAGAATTCAACAAAATCAGCCGTCTTGAGAATGTAAAGGAAATTTGGGATACTTTGATTGATATGCACAAAGGTAACGACTCCTTCAAGGAATCCAAGTTGGATGTGTTTCAAAGTCAACTTGACAAGTTCAAAATGAAGGAGGGTGAAGGTGCCACTGAAATGTACTCTATGCTTGCTCTCATCACAAATGAGATTGCCGGCTTAGGAAGTGAAGAGATGATCGAAAAATTCATCATCAAGAAGATCTTGAGAGCCTTGGATGGAAAATATGATACCGTGTGCACATTGATCCAAATGATGCCAAATTACAAAGATCTCAAGCCAACCGAAGTCATTGGAAGAATTTTTGCTCATGAGATGTCACTCAAGGACAAAGAAGAGCTTCACAACAAGTCTAGTGGTGCTTACAAAGCCTCGTGTGATGCTCCTACATCATCAAATGAGAAACAAGTCTTCAATGAAGAATTAAGCTTAATGGTGAAGAACTTCAACAAATTCTACAAGAGTAGGAGTAAGGAAAGAAGTTCCAAGTCAAGGTCCTACAATGAAAAAAGATCTTCTAGTCGTGAGAGAAATTGCTACAATTGTGGAAGACCCGGACACTACTCCAATGAGTGTACGGCTCCCTACAAAAAAAGGGAAGAATCACCTCCAATAGAGAGAAGGAGTAGAGATGATCGCTATGAACGAAGAACCTCTCAAAGAAGCAAGGATTCGGAAAGGAAGGACAAGTCATCAAGGAGCTACACAAAACAAAGACATCAAGCTCATGTTGGTGAATGGTATCCAGCTCTGACTCCAACCACCACTCTGAGAGAAGTTATCACTCCGACTTCGAATATACTCAAGATGAAGGTGTTGTCGGTCTAGAACTTGTGTCAACCAACTCCTATGACATATTTGACTCACCAAATGAAGGAATTGGACGATGTTTCATGGCTAAAGGCCCCAAGGTATCACATCCCGAGTATGTTGATTTCAATAGTGATGAAGATTATTTGCTAGGTGATGATGATTTACTTGTTGACAACTCTAGTGATGAATACTATGATGAAACATCAATTAATCATGATAAACAAGATAAAACGAATGACAATGACAAGAAGGAGAATGAGTGTCTAACTAAAGAACTAAACACTCTTAAGTTAGCTCATGAAACTACTTTATAAGATCATCGAGAACTTTTAAAAACTCATGAGAAGTTACGCTTCGAAAAGCTCAATCTTGAGCAAGAACATGGGTTCTTAAAGGCCATCAATGATGATCTTAGGAAGAAAAGTTCTTCTTACATTGCCAAGCGTTTACTCTTGTCTACTTACATGCCACAAGTAAAATCTAGTAACAAGAACAAGAAAGATTCTTCTTCTAGTAGTAACAATAATCATGCCAAATCCAATATTGTTGCTTCTAGTAGTTCTCTCAATTCCACTAATGATTCTCTTAGCCAAGTTAAACTTGAGTAAGAAAATAGCTTATTGAAGGGAATTATGGAGAAAGGTGTTTACAAAAGCCTTGCCGAAAGTAAGCAATTTGAGGAAATTGTACTCAAGCAAGGAAGGCACTGGAAGAATCAAGGTGTTGGCTTTGAACGAAAGTTGAATGTCAATGGAGTTGAGTGGGAAGAAGATCAATACCCCAAGATGAAGTTTGTTCCTCAACAAGAGAAGTATGACCCTACTTCCTTCAAGGGGACACAAGATCAAGATGATCTTCCACCACAAGACCACAAGCTAAAAGGCAAGGACAAGCTTCAAGAGGAGATTGATGCATTTGAAGATGCTCCGAAGGCCATGGTCAAGTGGGTTCCCAAGACTTCATCAAGTTCTACTTCATCAAGTACATCTACAACTCCAAGGATTCCCATCAAGATGATGTGGATCCCAAAGAAGAAGAACTAAAGAGTTCTTGAGGGTGACTCCGCCAACATACTTCACTCATATGCATTTTGGCAAGGATAAGTGCAAACAACTTCCACATCTTGCACTAGTTCAAGGAGTCACAAACCCTCTTGTTGGTAAGACAAGGGACAAGGTAACCTAATGCTATCATGGACATCATCATGTGTGTGCTTCACTCTATGTCTATGGATATCCTTGTTTGTTCCTTGTGGGACTAACCCATGTAGGTATTGAAAGTGAAACTCACTCCAACAGATTGCTTCAAATGATCTACATCAACAATGAGCATCCACATCTTTGATATCTACATGAAGTCATCATCGACAAAACCCAAGGTTAGTTCATTCCTCTTAGGGGGGATATTACATCTAGGGGAGCTTTACTCTAAGAATTGAGCTAAAGCAACTCTAATGGTTTGAACACTTCAATGCTTTATGTAAAAGCGGTAACCCCACTTGTGTTTAAACGATGAGTATGACCTATGATCAAATTTTATCATTTGACTCCTAAGTGAATATACTCATATATAGATGACCTAGTCATCGCCAATTGCTTGATAGATGCTAGAGTGATTGTGCATGGTTTGCCACATAATTCATTTGCCATTTTATTGTGTGAGCATGTTGATTGCATATTTTCTCATTCAAGGACATCCATTTGTTGCTATGTTTGATTGGCTCTTTTTCTTTTTGCCAAATGGATGGACGAGAATGCCTAAGAACTCCCTCTAGCTATCTATGCTTTTCTCTTCTCAAACTCTATTCATGCTACATCATAAAGTTTGATCTAAGTCAAATTCAAACCCTCTGTGTGAGGAGCACTCGGAGTCCCGTTTTGTCATAGACTTAAAACTTCCAAAACCTCTCTGTGTATTTTGGTCTGACCGACCCCTCCATTTCGGTCACACCGAGTTCACTTGGTTGCTCAAGTTTTCAATCTCGGTGCAACCGATTAGAACGTTTCGGTCTCACTGAGTTGCAGTAACCGCCTGCGATTCTGCGTCTCGGTGCCACTGAGTTGTTCCACTTGGTCACACCGACAGTGCCAGGATATATATACCGTCGGGTCAGAATTTGCAAATTTCTCCAAAACCTCTTCTTCTGCGCGTGTCCTGCTCTGCCGCCTGGATCTCTAGATCGTCTTCACGTCGCCAGCGACCTCCCGCCGTTGGTCTTCGCCGCCTTAAATGGAAATCCTCCCCTCTGTTGCTGCCGTAGAGAGCTCATTGCCAAGCTAGGGTATGAGCTCATCTCCTTGTGCTTTATTTTTTAACTCCGATTCCTAGCACAAGGGCAATGCCAGAGTTCTTTCCAAGTTTGAGATTAATCTATCCACATAAATCATCCTCTAGATTTGATTTGATTTGAAAGTTTAGGGTTAAGTTTCCGCCGGACTCATCTCGGACCGATCGAATTGTAGGAATCGGTCCCACCGATTTGGCTTAGGCAAGTGCACAAGTGATTTTCGGTCTGACCGAAAGTTGCAAATCGGTATGTCCGATACCAGGACTTTGTGAAACCCTAGCAAACTTGGAGTCATCGAACTGTGTCTCGGTCTGACCGATTCTACATGTTTAGACTCCAAAGTTGCTTCGGTGTCACCGAGTTTTACAACTCGGTAGCTCCGAAATGCTTCCTGTAGAAAACTAAGACTAAGTTTTTAACTCATTCATTTTGCAAAAACTCTGCACTTTGTGATGCTCATCTATTCTATCTCATCTACAACTATTCATAGGGTCAGTTCTCAGTTTGCTGTGCAGAATGTCTGATCAAAGTGATAGTGGGAACAAGTCACAGGAGCATATGGACTTGAGTGAGGGCACTAGTCCCTCTAGAAGCTATGAGGAAGGAAGCAGGAGCACTCCAAGCAACCTGCCTAAGGCTCAGACTAGGCAGAGAAAGAAGAAAACTTCAGAATCTGAAGATGAAGACTTTGAGCTTGAGGAAGTCAGATCAAAGAAGAAAGTGCTGAAGAAAGAATATGGTGATGCTGCTTCCACCAAGCCAGAAAAGAATGTAAAGCCCCTGCCAGGAGAGTTCCAATGTCTAAGGCCAGGGGAGCTACTCAAAATACCATGACATTTTCACTTGAGCAAAGATCAGGTGAAGAAGGGAAGAAGAGAGTCAGGAAAACCACTGCTAGAGTGCTTGGATATCCATCTATGAGGAGAGACTCAGCCAGTGAGGAGGGAGAGGATCATTGAGACAAAATTCTATGATATGGACTTGAAAGTGACTGAGATACAGATAGTAGTTGAAGAGCTCCAGGAGGAAGCACAAGAGAGGAAGGGCAAAGCAACTACATAGGTCTTTCATAGAGTGCCTAGGGCACAGAGGTCTGCAGCAGTGCCAGTGCCAGACACAAGAGCAACAGCTTCAGCACCTGCAACCACAGCTCCAGTTGCCCCTCCAGTGGAAACCCCTCCAACTCCAACATCTTCAACTAATGCTTTCGTCCTTGGAGTCACATCAACACCTCCTTCTGAAGATCAAGCCTACAGAGACGCATAGCACTATGCATTTTCGAGCTTTTTGGTAACTTGTTGCCAAAGGGGGAGAAAGTGTATAGATCATAGGCTTCATAGAGAGAGAGAGAGAGAGATAGAGAGAGAGTTTTGCCTCTTTTTGCTACTTATTTGATTTGCTTGCTTGGTTGAGATACTTTATGCCTATGTGTGAGATACTTTGTATGATCATGTGCTTGATCATATCATACTTTATGCTTATGCTTGAATGATGACATTATCTATCTCTTGTATGATCATTCACTTTGCCTTGGTGATGAGTGCTTGTTCTTATTTATTATCATTTTTAGCGCTCCACCAAGATGTATGTGACATGGAAGAGTAACCCATGATCCTAACAGATTGTGCATTTGCAGTCCAAAGCAAATTTTAAACAATGCACAAATTTAGGGGGAGCTCTTACTTATTACATACTTCTCAAAGAGACAATGTACTGCATTCTTATTATAATTTTTCGAATCTTTGATCTATATGTTGTCATCAATTACCAAAAAGGGGGGATTGAAAGTGCAACTAACCCCTGGGTGGTTTTGGTAATTCTTAACAACTTATAGTTCATTGAACTAATGCTCTCTCAAGATGATCATTTCAGAAAGTTCAATGCTTGGCATCGCATGGACTAGAGATGTGGACCCCTCAAAATGCAAAGGAGATATATTAGCAAAAGGTTCAAGACTCTACACCTTCCATTTCAGTGATCCAAGATCACATTGAGTCCATAGGAAAGCCAATACTATTAAAAGGGGATGAGGTGTTGCTTAATGGCTTACTTGCTCAAAATGCTTAGTGATATGCTCCAAAACCCTCAACCACTTTATCATTTCCACATTTGTCCTAAAACTAAAAGTCAAATTTGGTCCCACCGATTTGATCTATTCGGCGCCACCGAGTTTCATTTAACATAGCCACTGCCACAAACCCTAGTTACTTTGGTCTTACCGATAGGGATCTCGGTCTCACCGAGACGGGATTGCAAACTCCATGTTTCCTTTTTCTAACATTTCGGTCTTACCGAAATGAGCAAATCGGTTCCACCGAGTCTGCATTGCAAACTCCCTGTTTCCTTTTCGTAACACTTCGGTTTCGCCGAAGTGAGCGGATCGGTCCCACCGAGTTTGTCTGACCAACCCTCTGTGTACCTATTGCTAAAATCGGTTCCACCGACTTTATGTGATCGATCACACCAAGATTGCGTTATGCCCTAACCCTAGCATATCGGTCTCACCGGGATGACTATATCGGTCCCACCAAAATCTCTAACGTTCATATTTTTACCTGGATCGGTATGCCCGAGTTTGCTGATTCGGTCCCACCGAGTTTGGGAATCTGTGTGTAACGGTTAGATTTTGTGTGGAGGCTATATATACCCCCTCCACCCTTTCTGCATTCGTGAGAAGAGCCATCAGAACATACTTACACTTCCACTACTCATTTTCTGAGAGAGAACCACCTACTCATGTGTTGAGACCAAGACATTCCAATCCTACCACAAGAATCTTGATCTCTAGCCTTCCCCAAGTTGCTTTCCACTCAAATCATCTGTCCATCGTAGCCAAATCTGTGAGAGAGAGTTGAGTGTTGGGGAGACTATCATTTGAAGCACAAGAGCAAGGAGTTCATCATCAACGCACCATCTATTACCTTTCGGAGAGTGGTGTCCCTAGATTGGTTAGGTGTCACTTGGGAGCCTCCGTCAAGATTGTGGAGTTGAACCAAGGAGTTTGTAAGGGCAAGCAGATCGCCTACTTCGTGAAGATCTACCCTAGTGAGGCAAGTCCTTCATGGGAGATGGCCATGATGGGATAGACAAGCTTGCTTCTTCGTGGACCCTTCGTGGGTGGAGCCCTCTGTGGACTCGCGCAGCCGTTACCCTTCGTGGGTTGAAGTCTCCATCAACGTGGATGTACGATAGCACCACCTATCAGAACCACGCCAAAAATCTCCATGACTACAATTGTGTTTGCTCCCTCCAAACTCCTCCCTTTACCTTCATATGCAATGATTTACATTCCGCTGCTATACTCTTTGAATTGCATGTGTTAGGATGATTGCTTGACTTGTGCTAAGTTGCTAAAAACTGCCAAGAACTAAAATTGAGAAAAGGATAAGTTTTTATTTGGTCAAGTAGTCTAATCACCCCCCTCTAGACATACTTTCGATCCTACAACACCTCGGAGCCCCAAGAGGGGCGTCTACGCATGCCACATCACTTTCAGACATGCATTTGGACCCGGTGCGGTGTTTCGATGGCATAGCTACACCTGAAAGGCCACCACGAAGCCCCGTTGACCGGGAGATCTAGCACTTTGACTTTCATTGGATGGGCTTTGACCAGTGGACTCTTCCTCCTAGTTGCGATAGGTCAGCCCATAGAAACATCCCCGAATATGGTCTGGACCCAACCAACCACTAAATTCCCTCCGGTTCTACCCGACGTGCATGATTCCCCCTCCAAGTGACGGCAGCACTGCCGTCCGTGGAGGGGGGCACACCCTGGATCCCAAGGAGGGCGTCTACGCATGTCACAACACTTTCACACACGATAAGAAAATCATTTAAAAGTTTTCCAAATCAAGTGAATATCATTACTTGTGATTTATACTAAGTACAAGAACCTATATGCAAAGGTACATGAGCTTACATTTTAACATACTCAAAAGTAAAAAAAAAGACACGGATATTCATAATCTCTGGAAAATTCTGCCCCAAATCCATATATTATTTGTGTATTTTTAAGTTTATATAAATTAGATTTAAATTAATCAAATCTAAAGATTAAAAATTGTGAAATGAGATACGCCGACGGTTAAGCCGTCGGCATAGTTTTGCGCCTATGCCGACGGCTTAACTGTCGGCGTATCGCCAAGCCAGGCCTTCCCAAATGCAGCCACGTGTCAGCTGCCGGATAAAAAATAGTGTGCTGGCTATGCCGACGACCTCCATCAGGCCCGTCGACGTAGTTGTGACGGCGTTAACCCTTCGTCTGGTCCTGGTCTGCGGGCCCACCAATGTGCTGACGGCTGCTATATGCCGATGGCCCCGGTCGGCATAGGGGAAGATATGTCGATGGCTCATCTACGTCGACGGCCCCCGTCGGCATAGATGGAGGTTTGCCGACAACTTTACTACGCCTATGGCCTTTTCCCGGCTGTCGGCGTAGATAAAGCCGTCGGCAGCGACAGTTATTCTGGTAGTGGGAGCAACCAGTATCTTCTTGTACACGGTTCGAAAGTGAACCTAACAGGAACCAAATGTGTGTGGCC
The DNA here is from genome assembly GCA_021605205.1 of Aegilops longissima. Lineage (NCBI taxonomy): Eukaryota > Viridiplantae > Streptophyta > Magnoliopsida > Poales > Poaceae > Aegilops > Aegilops longissima. The sequence continues at coordinate 33,206,171 of CM038677.1, read as the reverse complement.
GCATGTGCTGTAAGGCTTTTTTTAACATCAGTACAGACGCAAGTGCTCATGCATACGCGCACACACTCACCCCTATGAACGCACACACGCATACCCTACCCCTATGAGCACCTCTGAGAGACTGAGCCGGCATGTCATCTTGAAATTTACGAAGTCACCGTAGGCGCCTCGTCGTCGACGGGAACGTCTCCTCCCACTGAAAGTGCATTGGTGTGAATCCTGAAATAAATTCAGGAATAATGCAAGCACCAAGACTTGAACCCTGGTGGGTTGAGGATACCACTGTCCCTCTAACCATCCAACCACAGGTTGGTTCGCCGAAAGGCTAATGCTAAGAGTCCACTAGTGACAGGAAAGTATACATACATGTAGTCATGTAATATCGTAGGTCTACTTGGCCGTCTGTACCTCTACACATGCTATGTTGATCCAAGGGTGGTCACAGTGCACAATTTTTTCTCCTTTGCCCCAAAACCCCCACTCCTCACACCCCGGCTCCCTCGCCGAATCAATTCCCATGGCGAAAGCCAACCAATGCCTAAAAAGCATGGTCGTTACACCGACCACTCACCCTTGTCTCCCTCATCGAATCAATCGCCGCGACAGAGGTGATCTTGTGGTTGACCTAGCTAACCAAACCCTAAGAAGCATGCGGTCATGGCGCTGACCGTGTAGGAAGAGGTGTCGGGATCTACGGAGCCCCAACCAAAAACCATGTCATCATCGCAACGAGGTGAGAAGCAGAAGAGAACTGACAAGATCCACAAGGAAGATGAAAAGAAAGACACTACGGGCAAGGGTGATCACGTGGCTTCAGCTTCACCAGTTGTAATGCATGCCTCCTCCTCTTCAGCTTCAGCTTCACCAGTCGGAATGCATGCCTTCTCCTCTTCAACTTCACATTTTTCGTATACAAGTTGAATTTTTGCCGACGGTCGGGAGAGGATCCTAGTATGGTGCTAGGGAAATGACCACCTGGTTGGGTGGAATTGGAGGTTCCTCCAATGTGAGGTCAACATAATAGAAGCCAACATCTTACCCATGGCCCAAGAATTCCGAGGTCAAAGGACACCTCAGTGGAGCCAGGCACTCCGAGGTCCGAGCGGAAGTGACCCGCCATGTAGTAGTTGAACCTTAGCTGCTCCTCGCGCGACCTAGGCTAGGTTCCCGCCCTAGAAGGAGGAGCGCCCGGACCCGCCTGATCCGGCCCCCCACCTCACGGGAACTAGCCGCCGGTGAGGCTGCCACAAGAGAAGTAGAAGACACCGGACCCCCGCCCGGCCCCCGTCGAACATGCCGAGTTGCCGGGAACCGTAGGGCAAGGTAGCGTCCCACCGTGAAGGATCAGAGCCAACGGCTCAAATTAGCCACAACGGGACACGACACTCACCTCGGCTAAGTATAGGCCCTAGCGCCGGCAACAAGCCCAGCCCACCATGGCCCACCCTCCCATTTGCGTCCATCTTGGATTCGCCAGGCCGGGATGGGCCGATCAACCACACAGGCCACCAGAGGCCCATGTGATCGAGTGGCCACCTCAGTCCCCAACCCTCCTGATCCTCAAACAAAAAAAAGTCCCCAACCCTCGCGAGAGCGGCGGCGGCGCACCCGGCCGCGGCGGACCAGCCATGACCTCCGGGACACCACCGGAGACCCCACAGCTCCACCTCCTGGGCGGCAGACGGTTTCCGGCCTCCCGCATCCCTCGGTAGGGCCGGCGGCGCATCCACCCACAGAAGCAAACGACGCTGCGCCGCCCTCAGGAGCGAGCAAGGCCCGGCGGCAGCACGCGGTGCTGGACCAGGCCGCCGACGAGGCACCACCCGACCGGGATCTCGGCCGTCTGCCGCTTTCTCCTCGTCTCCGACATCAGCCCAGCAGAACGGAGCCCTGCGGGGGCACCATGTTGGCAGCACGAGCACCACAGCCGGAGGGACGGGCGCCAGGCCAGCCGGTGTGGCCATGACCGCCGGCTAGCTACCACGAGCGACGGGCAGTCAAACTTTGAATCGCCAGAGCGCCAATGGCCGCGTGCCCTCTCACACTAGAACCCGGGTCTGGAGACTGTCCTCTGGTATGAAGAATAGTTCTGATAGAGATCTTTTCATTCTTTTGAATTCGCTGGATTATGCCCACCTTCCAGTAGCTTCCCTTCGTGCCATCACATATGGATTACAAATGCATACATCCGTTACAAACTTGGTATCTGTGGGAAATATCACAGATTCTTTTGTGAAACCTTTTTAATTGGTCTTGTTCATGGTTTTGAATAATTATTCTACCCTTCATTTTTCGTTTGAAATAGCACAAAGGGCAACATTCAGCAGTAGCATATTCATCTCTGTGTAGAAGAAGTCATTGAGGCATACATCCATCTGTATATAATCTGATCCCAGATCTGCCGTAGTCTTCTTTGCCTCACTGTATCACTTGGGAACTGTATTATTGTTAACATAGAAAATAGAGCATCCATTGCATCTGCACTGAGGTCAGAAAGACACTTGACGTTAAACATTTGTTTAATTGACTCTGAATGGTCGTTCTTGTTATGTAACATGCTTGGTCTGACACACGATAGGTATACTAGTTATCTCCAAGACTTAAACCCAGTAATTGTGGATGGTCAGCTCTTGCCAGTTGGGAAAAAGGAACCAATGAAGCATCTACCATTAAATAATAGCAAATGATTAATTATGTTCTTTAGTTGTGGCCTGCAGCCCCACAAAACCATGGTAGAAGCTGAGTTCCCAAGTCTTAACCAGCCATAGTTCCAGAGACGCGCAAGAAGGATGGGAGTGGTGGTTCAGTAATTTGGTCTCATCGCGCGCGAATTATTGGAGGTATCGTTACCCAGCAACCTGTTCATATTTCTTTCTTTGCTTTTTGCAAATGAGCTTCCTGCTTAGTCTTGTTTGCATTGCTTTTCGTGGGGTTTTCGTTCAGGTTAGTGACGGCTTGAGTTCTGCTCAGTTCCTGCTTGGACGCCAGATTATCCGCCAAACTGGTAGACAGCAGCAGGTACATATATCTGTCAAACGAGTCTTAACCACAAGAGTTCGAATCTTGCTTCTTTCTGCTCTTCTAGAGATTTAGTAGTACGTAGTGCTACGATTTAGTGCAGATCTAGTGCTCTACGGGGCGATTCAGTATGCGTACTGAGCTTCTGCAAGTTCTGTATGCATATTCAGTCAGAGTTAGTTATAGGAAAAAGGGATCACCTAGCAAGATCCAAAGCAGTTCTCTCCTAGATGGCCAGATGTTAACTCCCGTGGCCGATGTTTTCGTCCTCGCTCGGTGAGCTAGCCCACATCTCTCCCCAAGAGAAGAGAAGAAATAATAAAAGCCTGTCCCAACCAGATCCAATCGGCCCCATTGAGAACAAAGAGAACCAGATCCCCAATCAATACTGGTTCCGGTCGCCTCTGGAGAACAAAGAAAACCCAATGACCAAATCTAGGACCAACCCGGCGGCCGAAGAAGGTGGACAATTGGGGAAGCAGCATGCCATGGACACACGCGCGCCCCAGAACTTCGATACGGCGTTGACCGGAGCTGCAAGATCGACCAAGCTGGTGCGGTGCAGGCCGCAGAGCTCCGTGCATCCTCATCTAGAGTTGTCCGATGGGCGTGTCAGGACCCTGTTGCTCTGAACATGTACTTCTCTGAAGAAATGAACACTGGAAACTGAAGAAGAAGCAGAGGAGTATGGCGCGTGGATGGACGTTCAGGATTACTTGTACCAAGTGAACATAAAAGGCCGGCAACGCTCAAGAGCTCTTCTGTTCATTTCACATTGATGCCATCATCTTCCTGGTAGCTACAGTGAACTGAGTTAGCTGGCGTGATTCCTTTTCCTCCCTCCCTATTAAACCTTCCCCGCGGTCCGTCGATCGCTAGCCTACCCTTTCCCCAAATTGTAATAGCTAGCTCTAGCATATGAACCGTAGAACTACTTGCTAGATCCTCGACTGTATCCGAACTTAAGCGAGTATCCATGAGTAAATCGAGCTAGCACGAGTGAATTATGTGTTGATTATGTTGTTATCCTGTCAGGGCAGCATTTTGGCGATTTGAAGGAAAGCTTATCTCCCTGTGGAAACAGTTGTGCTGCGTGAGCCACGGAAATATCCTACTGAAAGGTTAGCCTCTTGTAGTTACGATGCATTGGAGTTTGTATACCATACATTATTATTTTTTTCATTGTTTCTTATATAACTAACTTTTAGATGGTGTGGCGACGTTAGATGCAATATTTTAGATACTGGCATTGGGTTCAGATGGACGCTCAGCATATTCATCTCTGTATACGATGCAGCCATTGAGGCATGCATCTATCTGTATATAATCCGATTCCAGATCTGCCATAGTCTTCTTTGCCTCACTGTATCACTTGGGAACTCTATTATTGTTAACATAGAAAATAGAGCATCCATTGCATCTGCACTGAGGTCAGAAAGACACTTGACGTCAAACATTTGTTTAAGTGACTCTGAATGGTCGTTGTTGTTACGTACCATGGTCTGACACATGATAGATATACTAGTTATCTTAGAGACTTAAACCCAATAATTATGGATGGTCAGCTCTTGCCAGTTGTTGTCATGATCGTTGCTGTTATGTAACATGCTTGGTCTGACACACGATTGAAATACTAGTTGTCTTAAAGACTTAAACCCAATGACTTGCCAATTGGAAGAAGGAACCAACGAAGCATCCACCACTAAATAATAACTAATGATTGATTATGTTCTTTAGTGACGTGCAGACCCACAAAACCATGTGAGAAGGCGAGTTCCCAAGTCTTAACCAGCCATTGTTCTAGAGACACGCGAGAAGGATGGGAACAGTTCCATAATTTGGTCTCATCGGGTGATTTATTGGAGGTATTGTTACCCACCAAGCTGTCATAATTCTTTCTTTGCTTTGTATGAATGGGCTCCGTGCTTAGTCTTGTTTGCATTGTGCTTCGTGGGGTTTTCTTTCAGCTTGGAGGTCTTCACGATGACTTAAGTTCTGAGTTCCTGATTGGACGCCAGATTATCCGTCAAACATGTAGACAGCAGCAGGTACATATATCCAGCTTAGCATAATTATTGTACAATTCAATCATTCAATCAAGTCTTAATCATCTGGAATGATGTTAGTCCGCAATTGTTATTTGTGCAAATTGTGTGTACTATTTAGTTATAGGAAAATGGGAAATTCATACAAAGCTACTGCAGATCTAGTGCTTCTAGAGATGTACTACGTAGTATTTAGTGCGGATCTAGTGCTCTACAGGGCGATTCGTTATTCGATCATGCAGAGCTTCTGCATGTTCTGTGTGCAAATTCAGCCGAGTTTGTCATAGGAAAATGGCAAAGCAGTTCTCTCCCAGACGGCTAGATGTTACTTCTGTGATCAGCAATAGATGACACATCTGAGAAACGTGCGCACACGGTAGAGGGAGAAGACGTTTTGCTCCCCGCTAAGTGAGGTAGCCCACATCTCTACCGCCATCTCCTTGCCGCCCCCAATCCGACATCGCGACATGCTCCAAGAGAAATAAATAACAAAAGCATGTTCCAACCAAATCGAGGCGGCCCCATCAAGAACGAAAATCAGATCCCAAATCAATACTGGTTCTGGTCTCCCCTTGGAGAACAAAGAAAGCCCAAGGCCCAAATCCAGGACCAACCCGGTGGCCGAAAGAGGTGGACAATCGGGGAAGCAACAATCCATGCACGGGTGCGCACCCTGGAACTTCAATAAGGCGTTGACCAGAGCTGGAACATGGCAAAGATCAACCAAGCTGGCATGTTGCAGGCTGTAGAGCTTCGATGCAGCCTTGGCTACTGCTGTCTGGTGTGCGGCATTCGGCATATTAGCAATGCAGCCAGGAAAGATCATATTGAAAGGTTAGATCCACTTGTAGTAGATCGTCATTTGCTGCATGCAACTATGAATAGTCGCACCCCCTCCCTCCCGAGCCGCCCCCCGCGTGGGCGACCGGGAGGCCCCAGATCCCATCGCCGCCGAACCTCCCCCACTCCTCCCCCTCCTCCCTCGCCGCCGCCCAAGGGCGCGGCCAGCGGTTTAGCCGCTGGTGCGGTGGGGACTCGGCCCTCTCGCTCGGGTGGGTCTGGCGGATGGCGCCGCCGGCCGAGCATGGCGGCGGGCGATGCCGCACGGCGGCGGTGCGGCGGCGCCTAAGAACGCCGATTCCTCGCGGCAGAGGCCTTGCGATTTAGTGCGTCGCGGCCGCCGGGACGGCGGCGGCGTGTGGATCGGTTCGGGCGGGCGGCCGGATTGATCGTTGGTCGGCCGTCAAGACGGTGGTGGGTGCGACTTCGTCGGCAGTCTGGGCGATCCGCGGATTCTACCTTGTTTGGCCCTCGACAAGCGGCAACTACTGTGGGAAACCCTAGATCTCCTTGGGATCGAGCGATGGCGGCGCTTTTGCGTCGTAGTCCCTTTTAGGGCATTGTTTTGGAGTTTGCTCCGGTTGAAGGGACCAGCGACGTCGGCGGCGACGTCGGTGGAGCAATCGCCGATGAAAATCGCGCCGACTACGGCCACGGCGGACGATGGCGGTGTCTTAGATGTCGTTCCTTGTCGAGGCATCGCGTTGCGATCCGCGTCATCGCTCGGGATGCTCCGGGAAACCCTAGATCCGGGTCTTCCGGATCGAACGATGATGGCATTTTATCGCTTTCCCTCACGGGGCATCGCTTTGGAGTAAGTGCCGGGTGGGGATGATGGGCGGTGCTTCATCTCACACATCGATGACGGCGGATATCGGCGGCATGGCGTATGGAGGCTCGGCGTCCGATGCATGGAGATGGACTCGCGCAGGAGGAGGTTCTTTGTCTGGCGTCATGGTGACGCGATGGCGAGTGGCTGACAAGGTAGAAGCCTCAATATGATCTGAAGACGGACCTGTGGAAGATGGCGGCGACGACACACGAGTGCGTCTGACCGATTGTGCCCTAGACCCGGTATGTGGCTCGGCTGGGGCTTTCGAATATGTTTCGGCTTCCGCCTTTTGATGTTCGGCTTAGGTGAGTGGTTTGGGTAGTGGTCTAGCTAGCTTCATCATTTTGGATAGAAGTAGCGGCATGTGTTGCCAAGATGGTAGATTCAGGCACATTGTTGTAATACTTTGTAAGGTCCTCGAGAATAATCAATAAAGTGGCCGTATGCATCTCCCAGATGCAGAGGCCAGGGGTCATTCTCCTTTTCTAAAAAAAAGATCCACTTGTAGTTCCCATCCATCGAGGAGTTAGTATATCTTAACAAAGTCTCATCTAAATTCTAAGTTGTCATATATTCACGCATCAAGGTTCGTGTTTCCAAGCAGGCTCACATCAGTTGTCTTCGTGTTCCATCCGTTGCTCAGGAAATGGACAACCCTACACCTACATAAAATATATTTTGCGTACCCTACGAAGTAAGGATCTTAGCCGCAACGATTTTACTGGTTAAGAAAAGTGAGGCGGGCCCACTCCTTAAAAATCAGGGGGTTGTATTAATTAGGAATGGAAGGTTTAGTAAAAATTACGTCTCACATTATGAAACGGAGGGAGTAGCTTTTAGTAGAAATTACATGGGTGTAGCATTCTTGCTCAGGAAATAGCCAGTCCCAACAGGGTTTTTTAAGTGGGCCATTTTGTTTATTGGGCCTTTTCCATGTACTAGCCTGTAGCTTTAGGTTGAGGGTCACATGTCCTTTTCCTTTCCTTCTTTGTTTGTTTGGGTCTTATCATGTAGTTAGAGGAGAGTGGTCTAGAGTTAAGTATATTATTTTTGGATTAGCTAATTTTCATCTAGATCAGAACTAACAAAACTCTCATCTGTTCTAAGCCATCAGATATTCACGCATCAAGATTCATGTTTCCGAGCAGGCTCACATCAAGTGTCTTCGTGTTCCGTCCATTGCTCAGGAAATAGCCGGTCCCAACAGGTTTTTGTTACGTGGGCTATTTGTCAACTCAACACAACTCATTAAAGACCCGACCCAACAAAAAGATAATGTCACCTTAGATGTGACATAATTATTTCACATCTAGATGCACCCTAAACAAACCCTATTGTTTCTTATATAGCTAACCACTCATATTGAGCGGCGTATATCATACACTATCTAGATGCATGGCAATGTTAGGTACATCATTTTAGATATCGGCATTGGGTTCAATTAGACGCATGTTTACAACAAAAGCAAATTTAGAGACATCATTATTTAACCATGCTTAGATATACACTATCTTGAGTCAGTGGATCAAAACCATATTTTTTAGGAGATTATCACCGGTTCATTCAGGTTTGCATGCAAAACCACCCAAGAAATTTCCGTAAACGTCTAGGGCTCTGTTGTCTAATAGTCGCAGTAAAATGGTTGGGAGGTTAGTGGCAACGGAAACCCAAATCACGGATTGATGTCTAGCGATAGTGATTCACAATGTACCTAACAACAATACTATTAACATACGTGGATATACGTGACAGTGAGTCATCATCTCAGATACCAGGTGGACATGCGACACAAGTTATAACCTAGTTTGGGCCTTCACATGGTGAGTAAGAACCTACTTCTTATATGGATTATATCCAAGACACATTACAGTGGGGTGCACAATGGTGCATCCGGCGAGTCGCAAGTCGAGTTGCCGGAGTTGAAGTTGGATGATCTACACAGGATGTCCAGATTGGATCTTGACAGTGAGATCCCAACAAAAAGATAATGTCAGCTTAGATGTGACATAATTATTTCACATCTAAATGCACCCTAGACAAACCCTATTGTTTCTTATATAGCTAACCACTCATATCGAGCGGCGTATATCATACACTATCTAGATGCTTGGCAATGTTAGGTACATCATTTTAGATATCGGCATTGGGTTCAATTAGATGCATGTTTACAACAAAAGCAAATTTAGAGACATCATTATTTAACCATGCTTAGATATACACTATCATGAGTCAGTGGATCAAAACCATATTTTTTAGGAGATTACCACCGGTTCATTCAGGTTTGCATGCAAAACCACCCAAGAAATTTCCGTAAACGTCTAGGGCTCTGTTGTTTAATAGTCGCAGTAAAATGGTTGGGAGGTTTGTGGCAACGGAAACCCAAATCACAGATTGATGTCTAGCGATAGTGATTCACAATGTACCTAACAACAATACTATTAACATACGTGGATATACGTGACAGTGAGTCATCATCTCAGATACCAGGTGGACATGCGACACAAGTTATAACCTAGTTTGGGCCTTCACATGGTGAGTAAGAACCTACTTCTTATATGGATTATATCCAAGACACATTACAGTGGGGTGCACAATGGTGCATCCGGCGAGTCGCAAGTCGAGTTGCCGGAGTTGGAGTTGGATGATCTACACAGGATGTCCAGATTGGATCTTGACAGTGAGATCCCAACAAAAAGATAATGTCAGCTTAGATGTGACATAATTATTTCACATCTAGATGCACCCTAGACAAACCCTATTGTTTCTTATATAGCTAACCACTCATATCGAGCGGTGTATATCATACACTATCTAGATGCGTGGCAATGTTAGGTACATCATTTTAGATATCGGCATTGGGTTCAATTAGATGCATGTTTACAACAAAAGCAAATTTAGAGACATCATTATTTAACCATGCTTAGATATACACTATCTTGAGTCAGTGGATCAAAACCATATTTTTTAGGAGATTACCACCGGTTCATTCAGGTTTGCATGCAAAACCACCCAAGAAATTTCCGTAAACGTCTAGGGCTCTGTTGTCTAATAGTCGCAGTAAAATGGTTGGGAGGTTAGTGGCAACGGAAACCCAAATCACGGATTGATGTCTAGCGATAGTGATTCACAATGTACCTAACAACAATACTATTAACATACGTGGATATATGTGACCGTGAGTCATCATCTCAGATACCAGGTGGACATGCGACACAAGTTATACCCTAGTTTGGGCCTTCACATGGTGAGTAAGAACCTACTTCTTATATGGTATTATATCCAAGACACATTACTGTGGGGTGCACAATGGTGCATCCGACGAGTCACAAGTCGAGTTGCCGGAGTTGGAGTTGGATGATCTACACAGGATGTCCAGATTGGATCTTGACAAGGATCCCCGATGTAGGCCCATGACAAGGATTAAGCCTAGACGACCCGAGTCTTCAGTAGAAGAATCTCTCGGGCGGGCCGATATTAGCAAGCCCTTCTGATTGAACATCTTGGAGCCCATCAAGCTAAATACCCTCATGTCCATCCGACTAGACCATACATAGTCAATCAAGGTAGATGTTACCAGCTACGCTATTACGACAACATTATGGCGTTGGGGTTAATTGCATTTGTAACCGTCGCCATCATGGCTATTATTACATCGTGGTTCATAACAACCCTGGTAACTCCACATCCTCATCGCAGTATATAAGGTGAGTATGGCAGGAGATCTTAGACAAGATTTGACAGAGACCAAAATCGTTGTAATCACTCGGTTCATACAAGAGAGGGAACATCCAAGCAGAAATAGGGTGTTACACCTACAATAGGGGGCAGAACCTAGGTAAAGCATCAACCGTGTGAAATCCCGTACCTAGATCTTCCACGTGCGCCTTGCCCGTACAAATCCCCCAAATCAAGAGTATTGATGCATAATCCCCAAGACAGGTGGCAGCCACCATGGGAGCATGCGCACGTTAGATTTGCGATCCAAGCGGGATCCTCTACAACAATCATTGGTGGGTTCAGTCCCGGGTAGCTCGTGTGTTTTTTCATCTTGCCCTTTATCACCAATTATGCGTCATGGCATCCTGCCTGTGCCGCATTTTGTCAGAGCATGTTGATCGCTACCGGGAGTGTGGACTTCGTCGCTAGTCGAGTCATCATCATGTGACTCTAGCCATAGGCCCCTCCTAGACTGAGGGTGCCAGGGCTCAAGCGATCCCTAAGATCTTCACCAATGACGCGCACTGGTAATGTGGCTTCCCGGCTTGTTGGTACGGTCACTTTTGACTCCATCTTGCTGGCATTGAGTTTTTTAGTCCGGCGGGTACGAGAGTTCGTCCACTTCTTCCCCCATGACAAAGGTGTACATGGCCAACAATGGCGCAATTCTGGCCGATACGACAGCCCAACAAATTGTTGATGCACTCCTGGACATGCCACGGATGGACAACATGCCTACTGAGAGAGCCCTTAAGACTACTCATGTGGATGTTCTCACTGAGCAGGAGCGCCTCGCGGAGGAGAGAACGGTACTTGAGGTGCGAGAGCATGAGTTCTAGTCCCCGCGGGAGAACGAGGTGCGTTGTCACCCCCAGCAGTCCACTTTAACTATGCAAAGAGGACGCGGTGTGTGTGATTCCCAGACAACACGAACATCGGAGGGCACGCTTCCACTGCACTCCCGCCAGGAACCTCTTGCTTTCCATGGCTCTCGCTGAAGTTCTCCTTTCGCCTACTAATGTGCCCAAGGTGAGACATCATCACCGACTCACCACACTGTTCAAAACAGTGGTAGAACAAAAGAATGTGGCCATCTTGTCTCCAAGTCTTGCAGTGCCAACCTTTGGCAGATCACTGTCAGCGCATCACCATGGACTCGTCAGGCTGTTCCCCAAATCGGTGGGTGTGCGTGAAGACATCGAGAGAATCCACATAGAGCAACGTCGATCTTTCTCTCAGGAGAGAAGGACGCCACAACACGCGAAGCGATATTGAGGCCGTTCGAGCAGCTAGGCGGCACGCCGAGCATCGTGACGAGGTCGGTCGGCCATTTGGCTCACGGTCACAGGGTCCTTTGTGCTTCAGCCGACACATACGGATTGTGCCCTTTCCATAGCGGCTTTGAACCACCAATGGAATTAAAAGTATGAAGGTATTGTCAAGCCCGAAACTTGACTGGCCGACTACCTGATTGCTTGCATTATTGGCGGGGGCAACGAGCATGTTGCTCTGCGTTATCTCCCATTGATGTTGGGGAGTTCCACAAGGGCGTGGCTTAACAGCATGCCCGAGGACAACATATGCATTTGGGATGTCCTACGAGATGCGTTCATAAAGAACTTTGAGGGCACCTACGCGAGGCCTGCCGTCGCACATGGCCTCTGGAATTGCATCCCAAAGGATGACAAGTCGATCTGTGAATACATCAATTGTTAGAATTGGCTCCTAAACTCCATCGAGAACATCTCCAATCCTAGGTCATCCAGGCCTTCCAGCAAGGGGTCTTCGACGAGTTCATGAGGCCGAACTTACCCCAAATCGAGGCGCTAACGATGTGTAGTGCCTCTATTAGCAATCCAAGTTCTTATTGCGACTTTCTTGTTCATCTGAAATGGCAACATGTAATGCAGGGGAGCTTGGTGCCATTGAGCACAATGGCATGTGAGATCTTGTTGCTCTTCCTCTATGTGTCCATATCCAATTGTATCTACAAGGTAAACACCAACTCCAATATTTCCCTTGAGGGTCACAAGGCTCGTCTTGTGGCATGTGGCTTTCAGAAGGATCATGACGATGAAACTCCCCCCCCCCCCCCATGGCTCACATGACCATTGTTCACACCCTTCTTTCCTGGCTTCTATTCACTATTACTATGTCTACTAGCTTGATTTCAAGAACGCCTTTCTTAATGGTTGGTAGCATGAGGAGGTCTACATGCACCCACCTTTCTGGGTATATATGCAGGGCATGGCCTATCATCTTCAAAGCTCTCTTTATGGCCTTAAGCAAGCCCCACATGCCTGGTTTGAGTGTTTCACCTTTGCTAGCTTTCTGATGAGAAAACCATGATAATGCCCCCTCCTTGTCCTCCTCCCATCCCGAGGTCGAACTCTTCTTCTATGTTGTGTACTATGGTTAGGGAGAAGCTCTTGCCCTGGAGGCACGGAAGAACTATTCTTTTAATCCGCCCTTGCTTTATTCCTCATGCCGTAGAGTGGCCATGTATCAAACATCTATGTCTTGATGCCATGGTCATCACTAAGGATGACTCTAAATACAAAGGCTCATCTTAATGAGCGATTTCTTATGTCTGATCTTGGTACTCTATGCTACAACCTTGGGATTGAGGTCTCCTCTACCTTAGATGACCTTTTCTCTCACAAGTACATCCATGTTGAGACCCCGAGGGAGCTCAGTGTCCAGTCTTGAGATTTTAATGGCGGGCCTCTTTCTAAGTAGTCGTCACTCGTCCGGATACCTCTATCTATTTCACATTTCAAGTGAGGTCATACCTACTCTCATTCTGGTTAGACACGGTCACCCCCTTGGGTTTTGTGACATCTTCGTGGGACTATTTGTCCCCATCTTTTCTATCGTCGCTCCTTGAGATTTTCGATTGCTTTCTGCTTATTGTGTTTTTCTTGACAGTCCTCTTATTGCCTGCAAGATGAAGAAATAGATCACAAATTTGCATTCGAGTGTAGTAAATGAGTTGCGAGCAAGCTACAACTCTTCTCACTGGCTATGGTGGTTGCTTTATGATTTTTTTTGTTTCTATCTCTACATGAACTCATCTTTTATTAGACATATTGTGCTACCATTATTGCACATGACCTTGTGAAGCATGAGCTAACGAAGCACATTGGTGTCGATGTTGCATCGGTCCCGAGTATCAGATCATGTGATTGATGTACAATCTACAATATTTGCCTTCCAAGTTACAGTTAGTAATTTTCTAGACAAAGGCCCATACTAGAGTGCAACACAGCTTCTTCCTCTCCAAATTAAATGTTGTTGAATTTTCATCAGTTTGAGGGGATTGAGTTATATATAGTTTTCACGTATTAGTTGTATATTATTGTAGGACGGATTATGTCTAGATGGGGGTTCCTTGGCAATTTTAAGCTTTCCTAGAGTAGTTCTATGTATCACTCTACACATGAAAGTCTACTAGAGAGTATAGACAATAGAAAGTAAAGATGTGCAAGTCTACTAGAGTATAGACAACAGAAAGTGAGGACATGCAAGTTCATGTAAGATGTATAATTAGAGATACACAAACATGGGTTGGCTCGGTGAAGATTTTTTCTGTGTTTCGGATAGCTGGCACTATCTTACATCCACATTGATGGAGGCTTTGATCCATGGAGGATCTAAGATCACAATAATCCCGGTTGCAAGATTCCACGAAGGAACAAGGTCCACTAAGGATGCTTACCCATGAAGGGTCTACGAAGAAGCAACCAACCTATCCCATCATGGTGTACTGCCACGAAGGACTAGCCTCACTATGGTAGATCTTCACGAAGTAGGCGATCTCCAAGCCCTTACAAACTTCTTGGGCTCTTCACAATAGTTGAAGACTTCTAAGCACAGTTAGCCAATCTAGGAGACGCGCACCCTCCAAAAGTAATAAGATGAGGTAGCTCAGATGAATCTCTTACTCTTGTGCTTCAAAACATAATCTCCTCTTGCACTCAAAATTTGACAAGATTTGGCTTTGCATTTGAGAAGTAGGAGTGGAAGCAAAGAGGGGACTAGATCCAAAGGATTGGACGTGGAAGTAGAAAACCCTTTAAAATTAGGACAAAGAGGTGGTGTTCTATCTCAAAACATATGATAGGAGGGGAGTTTGCTTCAAGTGGACTGATGGGATAGGTGGGTATAAATAGGCTGGACCAGAAATTTGATTGTTACCAACAATATTGCACAAGTCATAAGTTGTAGAGTGTTTAGCTCCGAGGCTCTGACGTAAATAAAAGAGGCCACTATGAAAATCACTCGGTCAGTCTGGAATGAAGTCAATTGGAGGCTCCAAAACACACACTTGGGTAGTGGCACACTCCCTGTAACCACTTCAGAAATTCAACTGGATTGCTCCCGAATTTCGAGGGGATAACAAAAGGTTTAACAAATGCTTCTATGGTTCCAAATGGAATGGATGGCAGCTCCGAATGGCTAGGGTTTTGCAATGGCTATACTTGGTACATTGTTCAGCGAATCCGACCGGCAGAGCTCAGAAGCTCCGATGTATATGGAAGATAGGTAATCCTACGGTCATCCCCATGGACCTACCTATGTCTCCCCAAGTGCCAAGTGGACCGATGACACGAGCACGTGCAAGAGCTCTCGAGACCGAGGTGAGATATCTCCTTAGGGATATTTCGTATGACACACGTGAGACATGGCTACTACTAAAGCCGGAATGCTATGTGTGATTAGGTATGGAGAAGACCCTCTCCGAGATGCTCGTGATGACGGACAAGTCCCCAAGCACGTGGACGAAGGAGCACGACAAGAGGAACCGGAGAAAGGTTACAGGACCCGGACATTTGGCCCCTGAAGATATAAACCACAACGGCAGCCCAGACGCCAAGCACCCACAGGCACCGGACATCCGGCCCAGCCCCGGACATCCGGCCCCTGCCTGGAAATCCAGCTGAAGACAACAGTACCGAAAACCCACAGCTACCCCGGACATCCGGCCCTTGTCTGCGCATAGTATAACGGGCCTCTGGCCCATGTATCCCTCCAACTCACCTCAACTTGTACTAGCACTATATATAGACCTCTCCCTCCTCCATCTAGGGTTAGCAAAGGATTAGCTAAGTGGAGATAGAGCTTTGCTCATCCACTTACCCCTACTCCTTGGAGTTTAAGACCTCCTAGGAGAAGATCCCCCAAATGGATTCAAGACACCTTCTAGGGAAAATCCTCTACGCATTCAAGACCCCAAATCCTCACGGATTGGGATGAACTAGCTACCGGGTATCCTCCCTTGTTGACTTTGGAACGTGAATCTCTTCGTGTGTATGTGGATTTAGCACATGTGTGATTGTGTCTTGTCTATTTGAGTGTTTCCTCTCATTTTCCCCTCTCATGTTCTTCGTGTTCTTCATGGGATCCTCTCCAATCGTGAAAGATCAACACCATTAGGGTTCCACCCTACATCACATAGTGGAGGAAAAATGAAAGACTTTTGTGGACTTATGGAGTTTGATCTTCAATCACTCGAGAAAAACTCATTATAGCATCCTCATCTCCTTTTGATAGTATCGACATGCCTAAGAACTCGATGTGATCTTGGATCACTCAAAATGACAATGGCGAATCCTTGGGCTTGACTAACACTTGTCATCATGTTGATTTGTGGGGGTCACCTTCCATTTCCTTTGTTGCAAACTTTCCCGAAATAATCTTGTAGCACGCATTAGTTTCTTGAGATATGTTCAAATCAGTCACCAAAATTTACCTTGGGGAATGGATGAACATTCGGTCGCCCAAAGAGTTAAATGCGCCTTCAATTATTCCTGTTGTATAAGGGGGTTTCTGCATATTTAACACACTTGTATGTATTTATGCTATGACTATGAGAAAAGACATTCTCCCATGCATGGTATATATTGTGCATGTATCAGCCACTGGTTATCATTGAGATTTGGATTCATGAATGCATCTGTTCGTTGTGTTGCTTAGTTAACCTCAGTTTATGACCCCTTGTTCTATTAATTTATGTCATATCAATCAGTCACTATTTCTTCTGACAACTTGTCCCCGTAGTTATTACCTGCAATATCTCTCCTCTCACTCACAAAAGTAGAGAGAGTAGTACTACACTCACTCAGATTTTTTCATATGATTCTAAAAGTTAAACTTATTTTATCTTTTGAACTGTAAGTTTGATTTATGATACATTTGCATATTGATGTTCCTTGTGAAGAGAACATTGAAATAAGATCACGCTTGAATATATTCTCACAAATTATAAAATTCAAATATGAAACGTGGAGAGACCTTACGAAACTGTAAAAAACTACTGTATGTACCAAGTTGCGTCGACTTTTCTATAGATCAATTTTCTATAGGTCTTGTTTAAAATATCTCGTCGGTATAAACACATTTTCCCAAATAGAATATAACACAAACTTTTAGTTGAGAAGATATCAAGCATCTAAATCATTAAATAGAAAGAGAAAATATATTTCTGGGATAGAGTTGCAACGAGGGGAGGCATTCAAATGGAAGGACACTATTTAAAAAAGGCTGACACACACAAACCGACAATGTGACAGAAAGGTGGAGAAAAGTGAGACGTACAAAAGGTTAGTACTTGTGGTTTCTTTAGGACCCTGGAATAATTAAGTGGCAGATCAATGCACGGTATATACCGTGCATGGTAGAAAATGCACTCTCCTATGACTATGGCCTATTGAAAATACAAGTTGCATATTTCCTCACTGTTAACAACTTTAAAACACAGTGATAATAGAACTAATATAATTCGTAGTGCATTAGCAGCTTTGGTATGAACCAGATCCATACCAGAGCGTGCTCTCGGGTTGTAGGGGTGGAAGGAGGGATGGCGTGGAGGAAGGCGTGGTCGTCGGCGCTGGGGGCCCGACGTTGAGGCGGCGGCTAGGGTTAGGTCTCCCGGCTCCCTAAGGAAGCCGAGCAAATATGATTGCTTTTTGCTTGATTAGATTGATACATCTCCTCTCCTTATATAGAGAGGTTTCCTTGACTCCCAAGCAAGCGACCCTTATGACTAATTAACCCTAAGACTAACGGGCTATACCGTCAGCCCAGGCCCATTAGGCCATTACGTACTCTAACACTACACTCCACCTGGACATGTAGCTTGTCCTTGAGCTGCAACCTAACCAACTGATAACCATGACTCGATGCAACACAAACCTAACACCTAAAAACAAGCCTTTTACATCTCGTCTTGTTTTAGTACTCTCAACCTGAAATGGACTGGGACGCTTTGTTTTGGACCCCTGTACATTAGGTGGACACCATCCGCACGTCGGACGTGCACGTGTACAGCCACGTGGATCCCATGGACACCATCTGGACAAAAGGAGTGCATGTGTATGGTCACTTAGAAGTGGTCGCAAGAGCGACCAGCAGAGGTGCCCTCGCGGCGGCCAGCGGCGGAATGCAGTGGTGCTACGCTGTGCGCTCCTGTCGGTGACACCATGCCTTCTCCCCGCCGGACGGCTGTTGGTCTGCAACGCACAGAGAAGAGTGGAGGGCTTCTGATGGAGAATGACGAGGAGGGGTGCGCCTCCCCAACCGCCGATGTCGCAGACATTGAGGTCGCTGCCCGCAGGGAAAAATCATGCCCGCCGCCTGTGGGGGAAACTGCATGCCCGCCTCCCGTGGGGGAAACCGCATGCCCAAGATCCCCGACGCAGCGGACGAGATCGAGGTCCTTTGCGCAGCAAAGCGCAACTTGGAGGAGCTGTTGCAACTGCAGACCACGCATCTCCCGCACACACCGACGCGCTAGGAGGCCGCGCGCAGCAGCCTGCAGCCTCACCGCCGCCGACACGTGACGGGTAGCTATCCAAGTCATAAGCGGTGACGGTGACGGCGGGAACTTGATCTGCTGGATGGGGACGCCCTGGGACGGCAGTGACGCTGATGGGAACGAGGTCGTCCCAGTCCCGTCGTAGGGCATCCCATACTGGTACGAGAAGACCGGCGCCGTGGTCGCGGCCGAGGGCGGCGGCAGCGGGGGTAGCTGTTGTTGGTGTGGCGGTGGAGGAGGTGGCTGCTGGGGATGCGGCTGGGGCGCATAGGACCCGACAGGGAAGGCCCTGATGCCCGCCATGGCCTGCAGTAATTCCAGGATTGCGTCTGTCATGTGCTCCGGGGTGAGAACGAGGGCGGACGGCGCCGGGGCAGAGGGTGCAATCGCCCCTGAGGACGCCAGCACACCCACTACCGGCGCGCCTGCTGTGTGGGGCAGCAGCGCCGACGAAGACGCTGGTGGCGGCGGGTGGGAAGAACTCGGTGGAGGGCTGGACATGATCGAACCCGGGAAAGTTGATACCAAATTGGTATGAACTAGATCCATACCAGAGCGTCCTCTCAGGTTGTAGGGGTGGAAGGAGGGATGACGAGAGCAGTGGCGGCTAGGGTTAGGTCTCTCGGCTTCCTAAGGAAACCGAGCAAATATGATTGCTTCTTGCTTGATTAGATTGACACATCTCATAATGCAAGTGTGTGACTCTTAACTCTAAATCATAGTCTTGATTTCAGTTTCTCTTTCCATCCAGTTTTTGCAGTTCCATGGCTGATCCTGTCCTTGTTAGTTTTAGAACGCTAGCTCGATTCACCCAGATGCAGCACGTGTACGTGCAAAGCTAGCTCCAAACAAGCACACGAGCAGCTTGATTGATTGATTTCCTGCCTAGCCACAGTACGTGCGTGTCTTGCCGTATGTATACTTGAACTAGAGGCTAGCTTCAACTTGGCAGAGTCTCGTGGCGACTCGCATAACTTGCGAACGGGAAAACAGATCAGAGATTTTTGGTTAGTCACGTACTCACATGGGCGCGTCGCTCTGACCTTTATTTATTGCTTCGATGATCTAGTTTACAACATGGGGTTACATAGTATAAATTGCAGCTAAACTAGTCAATATCTATCCTACTCGGTGATTGCCTCCAAGCCCACCGGACAAGGACTAGATGTCGTGGTTAATTCCCACAGTCCTCATATCCAATCCATGAATCTTTTACCCGCAACTTGCTCATGCCTATTCTCCTACATATAAAGTCCAAAATGTCATCTGGCTTATACATCTCCCAATGGATCAACTATGGTCTCTTAAGATTCTCCAGCGACCGCGTCATAATATTTACTGTATTTTTCTCTCTTTTTAATTGCGAATCACGCAATAGCCCCAAGACACCATAATCTTTTGACGCTCCTAAGCTGCTGGTCTAATTTCTCATCTTTTTTATGGGATGGCTTGGTAGCACCACATGGGAGTGTATGATTTCTGCTGATAGTATGGCATTTTTATTTCTCTTTGAAGCACACTAATTCTTGCGCAAAATAAAAGGCACTAACACAAACCGTCTCTGTCTGCAGATTCCAAGCTATATTCTGATGTGCCCTTTTTGAGCAGTGGAATTCTGTGGCTTAACTGCCACACAGAGAAAAATGGCAGAGGGGGTGATTCTTTTAGCGGTGACGAAGATTGGCACTGCTCTGGGGAATGAAGTGATAAACCAAGCTAGTTCGCTGTTCAGAAACTTCATAGCACAGCTAGCAGAACTCCAAGGTAGAATGAGCCGTATAAGTTGTGAGCTCAGGCTGATGCATGAGTTTCTTTGCAGAATGGATGTACGCAGTCGGAAGGACCAAGCATATGAAATTTGGATGGAGGAAGTGAGGAAAGTAGCACACCGGATTGAGGACATAGTAGATGAGTATCTATACCTGGTAGGGCAGAGACATGACATTGGATGGAGGTTTTATCTAATGAAAGGTTTCAAGCAACCAGAAGCTTTGCTTTCTCTAAACCGGATAGTCTCCCTGATAAAGGAAGCAGAGGCCAGCCTTGCACACCTATTCCAAGTAAAAGACCGATGGGTTCCAGTGGCAAACAATGGCTCTGTTGATAACTCTAGCTTTATTGTTGAGAGGTCCCAACATCTTGCAAGCACTTCTCGTTCTATTAGTGAAGATCTTGTGGGGGTTCAGGACAACAGAGATGTACTAGTGAATTGGCTAAGAAATGGTGTGATGGAAAGCTCTACAGTAGTACTGTATGGCATGGGAGGCCTTGGCAAAACTGCTCTAGCTGCAAATGTGTATAATGGGGAGAGACAATATTATGACTGCCATGCATGGATCTCTGTCTCACAAACATATTCTCAAAAAGATCTCTTGAGGAAACTATTTATAGAACTTCTTAATGGCGATGCAACTGCTCCGATCGACATCGATACAATGCACATACCCAGAATTCAGGATCAACTCAGGAAGTTTCTAGAGCAAAAGAAGTACCTGATTGTGCTGGACGATGTCTGGAAACGAGAAGCATTCAGTGATTTGTTAGGTGCACTTGCCCCAGATAAAAAAGGAAGCAGAGTAATGATTACGACGCGCGATGCGGATGTAGCTGGATTGGCGCCCGAAGAACGTGTACTAGAAATTAAATGTTTGCCAAAGGAAAAGTCATGGGATCTCTTCTGTAAGACAGCTTTTCGGAAGGAGGAGGGTTATAAATGCCCTATGGAGCTGGAGGCCGACTCAAAGGATATAGTGGATAAGTGTAAAGGCTTGCCTCTTGCTATTGTGTCGGTTGGAAGTCTCTTGTTTGTGCGCCAAAAGAAGAAAATAGAATGGAAACGAATCAAGGACCAGCTAGGTTGGGAGCTGTTGCATAACCCAGCGCTTGGTGATGTGAGGAATATTTTATATTTGAGCTTCGTATACCTTCCTACATACCTGAAGAGTTGTTTTCTGTACTGTACCTTGTTTCCAGAGGACTACATTTTTCACAGGAAGGTCCTCATTAGACTATGGATTGCAGAGGGGTTCATTGAGGAAAGGGGTGATAGTACACCGGAAGAAGTGGCAGAAGGCTATTTGACCGAGCTTGTCCACAGAAATATGCTGCAGCTTGTCGAATGCAACTCATTTGGTAGAATAAGATCTTGCAAAATGCATGACATTGTTCGTCAGTTGGCAATTGATTTATCCTGGAAAGAAAGTTTTGGTCTTGCATACGAGTATGGGAATCATGGTATTCTGGACACAAACACTCGTCGCTTGGCTGTATCTAAATGCCGCAGTGATATCTGGTTACATGTACAACTACCTCGTCTTAGATCTTGCATCATATTTGATGAGGCCATGCCATCATCCACAATACTTTATTCTGTAGCAGATAAGTCTAAGTTCATCGTAGTCCTAGAACTACGTGGCTTGCCTGTTGAGAAAGTGCCAAGTGCTATTGGGTGTCTTTTTAATCTGCGCTATTTAGGATTGCGTGATTCAATGGTGAAGATCCTCCCAAAGTCTATTGAAAAGCTCTCCAACTTATTGACATTGGATATATTCAACACTATGATACAAGAATTGCCTCATGGGATTGTCAAGCTAAAGAACTTAAGGCACTTACTCGTTGAGAGAATTGAAGACCCGTCACATCGAGATTTTATATGTCGCCATGGTATGTGCATCCAGAAGAGTCTATCAGCTTTGACAAATTTGCAGACGCTCAATACAATTGAAGCACAAGATGATTCTATTAAAGAGCTGGGGGAGCTGAAGCAACTAAGGAGCTTGAGGATATGTAACCTGAAGGAAAGCCACTGTGAAAATTTTTGCAAGTCCGTCTTGGAGATGCAACTCTTGAATCAACTACATATTTCCATGAGTGAAAAAAATGAAATTCTTCAGTTGAATGAGCTGAAAACCCCACCCCCCAACCTTCAGAAACTCATTCTAAGAGGGAGATTGGCAAAAGGGACATTTGAGTCTCCTCTTTTCCGGAAAGGTGATTGGCAGAAGCTATGTGGACTATATCTTGTTTGGTCGCGTCTGCCAGAAGATCCCCTCCCATCCATCTCGGGATTGGATCAATTGACAGAGCTGCATCTTACAAGAGCATTCGACGGAAAAAAATTAACGTTCAAGAAGGGGTGGTTCCCCAAGTTGAAGTCTCTTAAACTGCGGGACTTGTCTTACCTAAATGAGCTAGTGATTGAGGAAGATGCCCTTGCAAGCATCCGTACTTTGCAGCTAGTGAAACTCACCAAATTGATGCATGTTCCACTTGGCCTTGAATTTCTTGCATCGTCCCTCCAACGTCTAAGTTTTCTCCATATCACTGAAGAGTTCCTTGCGTTGCTGAATGGATGTACTAGGATTGAGAAGATCAATTGGTGGTATTCTACAGAAAAACAGTCTCTGACAAGGAAATGTAAGTCATTCATCAACTAGTTAGTCGCTACAGTTTTTGACAACACATTTTATTCTTATCTGATAACAGAAAACCTTGTAAATAAATCAAGTATATTAGGTTCTATGATTATCTTGAAGTTAGAGAATATCCACACCCAAAATTGCTTCCTTCCGGGCAAGGAAAATATTGCCAAACATCATTAATTGAAAGTTCACTAGAATCATTGCTCGGCATGTCCCTGGTTCTCCATTCAATAAAACTATATTAGTGACACTGAAACTTCTCTGCAACAGATATGTGTGATAAACTCAAGAGAAATTTTCCAATGTATGGAGTATATGTAAATCCTTCCCGTGAAATATGCATAGGAAATTCGATGGTCCTCCATTTATTTTTGTATATGATGAGTCTATATGAGAGTATTAACAATTCTTCTTCTCAGGATTAACCTGGTCTCCTCAAGCAGAACACCATTCTTCCGTAAGTCTGGGCTGCAGCATCCTGCATACAGCAGCCACTTGTCAAATGCTTCGATGATCCTTCCCAATATTGGTGCATGAACAATATGAAATAATTGCGGGGTTCCTATTATCTTAAGCTCTTGGTGTATTTTGCATGCAGAATAAAAATGTTCTTGTGTTGGTTTGAATTAAATTAATAAGTTGGTGGGTATGGCACCCCATTGGCATATACTGTTCCGGCGAATGTTGAATCATTCATGGAGCGAACTGCCCTTCAATGTTACAGCCAAGTATTGTATCATTCAGTGAACAAGGTGTACTGAATGTTTTATTACTGCTTGTGTGTGTTTTCATCTTGGTGGAAATATTAGAAATTCAGGCCTATCAGCCCGCACTTGTTGCCGGAGTACTTTGCAATATGTTTCGGTGATATTTGATTGTATGGAACATGAATATTTGATGTAATAATATGAGAGCTAAAACTTAAAATACATATAGTTTATAGTGTTTGATTATTTTATAGTTTTGAAATATTTATTAAACATAAATAGCATGTAGAATGCAAATTCTCGTGCATGTTTGCATGTTGAAGCGGGTTTATTTCCTATGCATGGCGCATGTTGAGGTGGGCCTATTCCAATGCATGTTCATGTTCAGATGGCATACTTGCATGTTGAGAGAAACATGTTGAGGTGGGCCTATTTCTCTTGCAAAAGCACAACCATGCCTCTTGCGGGAACAAAACCGTGCCTCTCGCAAAAAGAAAAAAAAACAGAAAACGCGTTTTTTCATTTTCGAGAGACAGGGTCGTGCCTCTCGCGAAAGCAAAACCGCGCCCCTTGCGGAAACAAAACCGTGCCTCTAGCAGAAGAAACAAAAACAAAAAACATGTTTTTTTTCGTTTTCGAGAGTCATGGTCGTGCCTCTCGCGAAAGCAAAAACATACCTCTCATGAAAGCAAAACTGTGCCTCTGGTGGATGAAAAAAACGTGTTTTTTCACGCAAAAAGAATTTCCCGGAAAAATAATTGGGTCCAAAAGTTAAGGAAGACCGGTGGAAAACGGAAACGCCAAAAAACCCAGAAAAAACCATTTAAAAAGCCGAAAACGCATGTGGAAAAATAAAAAATAAAATCCGGAGGAAGCATCCAGAGCGCGACACATGGCGGGTGGCTGACAGAGCGCCAAGTGACGCTAATCGTTGTGAGGCTCCCGAAGGAGCGCTCGTTAACTAGTTGCTCCCTCGTTCTGTTCGCTAGTTTCTCTATATCACGACCCATTTAGTCCTCCCCCTAACTAGTTTAGGGTCGTTTGTGGGCCGGGTTTTGTTCCTTTTTTCTTTTTAATTTTACTTTCTATTCCCTTCTTTTGCAAAATTTCTTCAAATTCATGAACATTTTTCTCAAATTCATCAATACTTTTAATTTTCTGATATATTTTTTAAAATTCATGATTTCTTTTCAAATCCATAGATTTTTTAATCCACAAACATTTTTTGAAGTATGATTTTTTTAATCCATAAAAACCGAGGTGTTAGTTTCCTCCCTAGACAAGTAGCGAGCAGGCAAGTGAACGAGTGGTCGAGGGTGCTAATGGGCAGCCTAACCGAGCATGCGCGTGAGCACTGATCAGCCAATGTGCACCTTAAGCGATGTAGAGGCAATCCCCAAGCCTAGTCGGCTCACTATTACTTTGAAAACTTTGATTTTTTTTTTTAAATCCTAATTTGGATCATATTTATAAAAAAAACTTTGAGCAATTCAATATAGGTCCTTCTGAGTATTCTGGGAAATATCGAATAATGTTTCCCAACCATTTGAAAGTTTTGATAATTTTGGCAACTTTACCCTAAAACATACACTTTTAAAACATTACACCCAGGTCACAAATGAAAAGAATCAACAACTCAGGAATAACAACAAATGAGCACTCAGGCACGCTGGAAATAAGTGTTGGACATCAGGGTCAGGCATCCCTCTTCATCATTCACATCCCGGGGAAGGATCAGTCCACGCGGTCCTCAACAACTTTCCACACCGGTGGTCCAGCACAACCACACATTTTAGGAGGAACACTGATTGAGCATTGTCACAGAGCACCTTCCATGGGATTTATAGGCAATAATCCTTCTCCAGTCTTTACTAGAACCTTCGAAGTATCTTTTACCCATGAATTTTTTTTGAAATATCCAAACAGAAATAGCGAGTTGTTGGGCTCGGCTTGAGTTAAGCCCAAAAAGTGGCTCAACTCATTCCAGCCACTCCCATAATCAACGAGACAATAGGACGTCTTGCTGAAGGCACCGCCTAATTGCGTCGGCCCAGCGCGAACAAAGGCCTTTAGTGCTTTTTTTCCTTCCGTTTATATTCACATTTTTGCATTCCTTTTTTTGATTATTTCTTTTCATTTGCATGTATTTCAAAATATTCTGAATATATCTATTATAAAATTCACTTTATTATATAAAAAAGTTGAAAAATGTTAATCATGCATTTATAAAATATATACAAAATATGTACCATGTGTCTAGAAAAGAGTAGACATCAAAGATATGTTTCTAAAAAAGTTAATCATGTATTTGGACACTGTTAAACATGTATATTAAAAATTGTTCTGGATGTACACAAAAAATGTAGAATATGTATGAAAAAATTGACATGAAAAAAAAAGTGTTTTAGAAAATGCTAGTCATGTTTTACAAAATGTGAAACATGTATATAAAAGATATTCATGGTGTATAAAAAAAATTCAATGTGTATAAAAAATAGACATAAAAATATATGTTGTGAAAAATGTTAATAAAGAATATAGAAAATGTTAAGCATATATATTAAAAATATTCCTAGTGTATATGAAAAATGTAGAAATGTGTGTCGGAAAAGTAGACATCAAAAGCATGGTGCATGTTGAGGTGGGCCTCTTTCAATGCATGTTCATGTTGAGGTGGCATGCTTGCATGTGAGAGAAATATGTTAGCATTGGCTAGCTATTTATCGGACACCAGTTTGTACATTGCAGTTTGAAGATTTTATCAAATGATGTTAGCGTTGGCTAGCTATTTAGATATAGGGGTTTTATGACCAAAGTCCACGGGCATAATCTGCTGTCGCAAGCCTCTCCATCGTGGGATAAGCTATTCCTTGATGGATATTTCAATCCTATTTACATGGATCATCTTCAAGTATATGACCAGGCTTCTACAGATAGATGTATCTAACTATCTACTATCTACTACCACTATAAAAGAAAGAGAGGACGAAGAACCAGATCATCCTATCCATCAAAACCTGTAATCTGATGGTCTACATCCCTCCTGCATACTAAACGCGTTTTACGCTTTAATTACCCATCATGCCATTACTTTAATTAATTACCCATCATTGCCATTGGGTTAATATCGTTCCTCCGAACACGTCGCTCCCCTCTGCCCTCTCGCAACCACGCCGTCGGGGCAGTTTTGGCACCGCCCCATACCTCGCCCGCCCTCTTGCTGCAGCCGCGCCAGCCACCGCCTCGACCGCCGCCGGAGAACCTCCACCCGTGCCTCCCGCGCCTTCCACGCGCCACGCACCGCCGCGCCGTCCGCACCCACGCCGCCGCGCCGTCCGCACCCGCGCCGCCGCGCCGTCCGCCCTCCAGGCGCAATTCTGAACGCTCCTTCAGTTAAGATGATAATCAGAACATGGTTTCTATCTGCAGTGTTGCATTGATTGATTAATTATTACAGTGTTCATTAGCTGCAAATTGCTGCAGGGGAGCGTCACGGTTCAGCAATGGCAGCTCCGAATACCTACGCTGTCCATCTCTCCTCGGAGACCCACAAGATCGAGGCCTGGTGCGAATCCGACGAGGCTTTGGCTAAACAACTGCAAGAGGAGGAGGATTCGCTCGCGACAAGGGAATTTGCCGGTAATAATATAGTGCCACTGCTCCCAATCTCGGAACATCTTTTGCGTTGTTTGAGGTGGATTCATTAGCTGTAACCAACTGATGCTCACGCGTGCTACATGTCCATGGTGCATTGTTTTTAGGCAGCGTGTCCTTGGAACCATCATCACCAGCTGTTGAGTATAGGCCTGCCAATAACGCAGCTCAGGTTTGTTGTTTCTCTACTCTTTTGTTTCCTTTGGTTGCCTCATTGGGATCATCAGCACATTCCTTGGAAAGGGATTCCAAATGTGTGCACTGAATGTTTTTGAAGGGAGCCACAGAATGATGAGTTGATGACAATCTGTAATCAATGCGAAGAAACGAGAGATACAGGTACTGGACTTGCTTGGAGTTGGAATGAGCCGAAGTGACCTCACTAAGATGGTAAATGTCTACTTCTTGTGTTTTCCTTCATACATTACATTCTCTTTTGCCTAATATGTAGTGACATTTTTCCATTTAATATAAGGACTTGACCAGCATCTAAAAATCGCATGTGATATGCCGGAGTTTAAGAGAGGTGATAGGTGGCAGGACCTCGATATTATGAATTGGAAAGTCGTGGAACAGCTCCAAGAGCCAATCCAAACAGATGGGTATGATGAACACATCTCATAATCTGAACTGAATTGTAGATAATTTTATGGTAGAACAGAAAGTCTTGTGAAAACAATATTGATACAAAAATATGGTCTTATTTGTTAGCCAAAACATTGAGGTAATAGATACGTTGGACGATGCATGGAGACTTGTACAATGAACATTATTACTGTTTAAATACTTTATTCATATTGACATGAAAGCCTAAAGGAATATTTCGATATTGTAGCGCGTCATGTGGATTGTTTATGTTAAACTGTATGGAGTATTGGACAGGAGATATTTTGTCTGATCAGTTCACTCAGGTATCTCTTTTTTTCTTAATAGCATATTTCATCTCAAATGGTGCTTTTTAACCAATTATTTTTAATTACTATATGCAGGACATGAAAGAATTTCGACGAAAATTAGCTGTCATACTGTTGGAAACAGAACATAATACGTTAAAAGGAAGTCCAATATATTATCAGCCTGACAATGAAGAAAATGTATCTGATTCTGATGTTGAGTTTCTGGAGGATCGAAAGCGTAAGCGGCATGATTCACCGGATGGAGCCAAAGACAAAAGCCCCCTTCCGAACCCTATCATCGCCGCGGACCCGCATGATTTAGTTGACGAACTATGCAACCACATCATGTCAATTAATGATGCTGATTCCCTGGAGTAAGCAACATGTCTAAGAAGTATAAAGTTTCAATGTACACTATTACAATGTTACAATTATTAACAGTTTGTTACCTACAGGAAGGAGTGGGTGCGAAGCTCTAAACCCCATCCGATAGGATTAAGTCTCGGAAGGATTCAAGGTATACTCCACAGGGATCAGCCGTTGGACATTGATTGTTTCAACATGGCTATACGTATACTTGCATGTGACAAGGCCTTACTGTCAGTAGATCCTCCAGCGCGCTTTATGGATCTACAGTTTTGTGTAAGTTACCCCAGATCACAAACTATATTAATATTGTCACCATCATGTTTCTTAACCATTTTTTACCCAGACGTCCGTGATCGAGGCCGCCCTCGCTTCCGCACGAGATTTAGATTCACGGGTACAGCCAGATATTCAGGCGCTAGCATCGTTGCTCCGTAGCTTGACTGAGATAGACAACATATCATCATGCAATTGGGTAAGTTTGGTCTATTTTATATGGTTGTCATGATTAATGTTTGTTCTGAATGAGTGTTACTTGTAGATATTGCTCCCTCATGCATTCCTTAGCCACTACATCTTGTTCGCAATCGACAAACATTCACGTCAAGTAACTATTTTGAACCCACTATTTCCGCCCTTATCCCCAGAGAGATATGCGTTAAAATTTCAGAGGGTTGCATTCTACCTGAATGATGCACTCGAATTAGCACAACCGGGTTGGAAGTCTGATACATTTGCTTGGCCACGTAAATCACCAATTGATGTTCCGATGAGCCTAGACCGGTTAGTTACTCTGAAAATCACTATGCATGTTTTAGATTTATTGTCATAACCTCCGAAGATAATGATAGTGTATTCATCTACAGGAATGAATCTGGTTATTTTGTTTTCAATTATATGCTCTGGCATGGTAACAAATTTGTTCATCCAATTTGCACGGTGAGTATTCTATATCACACGTTAATAAAAAGTTTGAAGCAAAATTGCATCCTAACATCATGCATTGCTCATGTAGGATGGTTATGAGTTGAGAAAGAATATTTTGATACACTTGCGCGAGTATGATGCGAATGAAGCTGAAGACAATATCCCATATGATGTACGAGAAATTCTCAAGTGCCTCAAGTAGGAACTTAATAAGAGATGATAAACTGGACTTTATATCTACGCATTGGTAGTCACACTGTAGTTTTTTTTTTATCAAAATTTATTTTTCGTCTCCATGGATTTGTTTACTGTATTTGCGTATGTTGTGGCTATTTATTTATAGACATAAATTTTGCGATGCAATATGTTTTGGAGACTGAAAAAATTAAGCTCCGGCACAGCACAGATGCAATCATTATCTTCTTTTCAATTTTATTATGCTCTTTGGGTTGGTAACAAATATGTGCAAAGGCATGTAAAATATATAGTCTTCCATCTGTCATAAAACTCTCGGTCGGTGAGGGAGTCCTGGATTAGGGGGTGTCCGGATAGCCAAACTATCACCGTTGGCCGGACTCCTGGACTATGAAGATACAAGATTGAAGACTTCGTCCCGTGTCCGGATGGGACTTTCCTTGGCGTGGAAGGCAAGTTTGGCGATACGGATATGTAGATCTCCTACCATTGTAACCGACTCTGTGTAACCCTAACCCTATCCGGTGTCTATATAAACCGGAGGGTTTTAGTCCGTGGGGATCGAACAACAATCATGCCATAGGCTAGCTTCTAGGGTTTAGCCTCTCGATCTCGTGGTAGATCCACTCTTGTACTACCCATATCATCAATATTAATCAAGCAGGAGTAGGGTTTTACCTCCATCGAGAGGGCCCGAACCTGGGTAAAAACATCGTGTCCCTTGTCTCCTGTTACCATCCGCCTAGACGCACAGTTCGGGACCCCCTACCCGAGATCCGCCGGTTTTGACACAGACATTGGTGCTTTCATTGAGAGTTCCTCTGTGTCGTCATCTTTAGGCCCGATGGCTCCTTCGATCATCAACAACGACGTGGTCCAGGGTGAGACTTTTCTCCCCGGACAAATCTTCGTATTCGGCGGCTTTGCACTGCGGGCCAATTCAGTTGGTCATCTGGAGCAGATCGAAAGCTACGCCCCTCGCCATCAGGTCAGATTTGGGAGTTTGAACTACACGGCCGACATCCGCGGAGACTTGATCTTTGACGGATTCGAGCCACAGCCAAGCGCGCTGCACTGTCTCGATGGGCACGATCTAGCTCTGCCGCCGAACAGTGCCCTGGAGGCCGCACCAGCGTCCGCTCCGACCCTTAGCTCGGAGCCGACTCCGCCGATCGAGGACGGGCGGCTGGACATCGCCTCTGGGGCTACGATCTCTACGGCGAATTGAGCCGAACTCCATCCCTGTCCTTTGCGAAGACCGTGACTCCAAGGTGCCGGACTCCTCTCCGGACTCCGAACCCTCCGCGCCCGCCAATCGAATCCAATTGGGCGCGGTTATGGAGTTCACTCGTCGCGGACATCTTTCAAAGACTCGCCCTTTGGCGACATCCTGAATTCACTAAAGTCTCTCTTTATCGGAGAGCCTGGCGGACTACGGTCGGGGAAGGTTGGGATGCGGACGACGAAGAAATTCAACGCCTACCCACCACCCACTTTGTAGCCACCGTCGAAAGCTTAAGCGGCGTGCTCGATTTCGACTCAAGACATCGACGGTATGGACGACGATGTAGGAGACAACCATGAACCAGCACCTATAGGATACTGGACAGCCACCTCATCCCACGATGTATACATGGTGGATACACCTAAAGGAAGTGATGACGAGGAACAACGGGATGCTACGAAGGAGAAATCCCTCGAAAAGCAGTCAAAACGGCAACGTAAACGCCACACCAAGTCCCGCCTCGACAAAGAAGGCAGCCACACAGACCCAGCATAGAGTAGGGCGAACCGGTGGACGACGAACATGCTATCGAGCAACCGTCCGAACAGGACAACTTGGATAAACAACCCGTCCCCGGCGAAGATAACAGTCCGGACGATCTCACGCCGGACAAGTTGTTGGAGCAGAAGAACCTCCACAAAAGGCTCGTCGCCATTGCGCGTAGCCTGAAAAAGCAAAAGCGGAAGCTCAAAACAATGGAAGATGCACTTAGAATCAGATGGAGCAAAGTACTCAACACCGCAGAGAAATACGGCGACAGTCACCAAACAAAGAGCTACCCGAAGCGCAAACTACTGCCCGAATTCGATGCAGAGGCCGTAGAGCCCCCGCAATCAAAGAACAAAGAGGCCGCCCGGTCGGATAGGCGACCACATGGCAAACATGGAGCGGCAAGCGCGCGCGCACAAGCGATCACGCGATCCGCATAAGGATTCGCATCAAAAGGATGGCCTGGTTAGGTCCATCTATGGGCCGAAAAAGCAAGCTCTTCCAAGCAATGCAACACGCCAAATATCCGAACATCACGGCACACCCAAATATAGGGGTGCCGCACACCCTGTGTTTCACCGATGAGGTGCTGGATCACGAATTCCCAGTGGATTCAAACCCGTAAACATAGAGGCATACGACGGAACAACAGACCACGAGTGCGGATTGAGGATTACATCCTCCACATACACATGGCTAGAGGAGATGATCTCCACGCCATAAAATATTTACCCTCAAGCTCAAAGGGCCAGCCCGGCATTGGCTCAAAAGCCTCCTGAAAATACCATTGGAAGTTGGGAAGAGCTCGAGGATGCTTTTGAGCAAATTTTCAAGGGACTTATGTCCGCCCTCCGGATGCGAGACGATTTAAGTCACATAACTCAACAACCCGAAGAGTCAGCCCGCAAATTCTGGAACAGGTTCCTCACCAAAAAGAAGCAAATAGTCGACTGTCCGGACGCCGAAGCCTTAGCAGCTTTCAAACACAACGTCCGAGACGAATGGCTCGCATGGACACCTCGCCCGGGAGAAGCCGAGAACAATGGCTGCATTAACAAGCCTCATGACCCGCTTTTGCGCGGGAGAGGATAGTTGGCTGGCAAGATGCAATACCAGCGACCCAAGTACATCCAAAGTCAGGGATGGAAATGGAAAACCACGACGCAGCAAGGACCAGCGCCGAACAAAGGGAAACAGCCCGAAGAGCACGGCAGTCAACGCCGAATTCAGAAGCTCCCGGCAGAATCATAAAAAACTGCCCCTCAAGGATAACGGCGACGAGCTATCCAACCTAAACAAAATCTTGGACAAAATATGCCAAATCCACAGTACTCCCGGGAAGCCTGCAAACCATACCCACAGAGATTGTTGGGTCTTCAAGCAGTCCGGCAAACTCAATGCCGAACACAAGGGGCTCGACACACCAAGCGAGGACGATGACGAACCCCACAAGCAGAGCACCGAAAAACAAAAGAATTTCCCACAAGAAGTCAAAACAGTGAACTCACTTCAAGTGACAAAAGGGAAAAACAGAGCGGCGCCCATAGAAACACGCGCCGCACGGTCTATCCCAGCAGAGTCCCAACGTTGGTTGTCAAAACCAATCACCTTCGATCATCAGGACTATTCCGGAAGTATCCGGAACGCAGGATGGACTGCCTTGATATTAGATCCTATAATCGACGGACTCTAATTTACACAAGTCCTAATGGACGGAGGTAGCAATCTAAACCTGCTATATCAGGACACAATCCGCAAAATGGGGATAGACCCAACCAAAATTCGCCATAGCAACACCTCCTTCAAAGGGGTAATGCCAGGCCTATATGCCCATTGTACGGGCTCCCTACTGCTAGAAGTTGTGTTCGGCTCATCCGACAACTTCCGCCGTGAAAAGTTAACCTTCCATATCGCCCCATTCGAAAGTAGCTATCAAGCACTACTGGGACGTGAAGCTTTCGCCCGCTTTAACGCAATACCGCATTATGCATCTCTTACACTTAAAATGCCCGGTCCACGCGGCATCATCTCATTAAAAGGGAGTATCAAGTGTTACTCGAGCACGGAAGAACGTGAGACTGCCTTGACAGCCCCACACTAATCCGGCTCCGCTAATCAAAGCACCTGAATAGGTCATTCGGACCCCGGACATGGCTAGACGAGTCCGGCGTAAACATATAAACGCCTACTAGCGGCATACCCCCGTACAAGGGGCTGCACGCATGTACAACAAGAGACAATAAAGCTCAATTTTATTCACTTTTCGAACCGTACTCTGTTTATTTAATATAAAGTACATTTTTCGCACGATCTTTTTCTTTTCAACTAAGTTCTTCTCTTTTACAGATGAACACCGTGCTACACCCGTCCAGGATACGGCACAACGGAGACACAGGCGCAGACGTGCAGTAGGGACCCGTTGCAAGGATTCTTTTCAGATTAAGACCATGCGTAAACCTTTTTTACTGTCTCTTGTTGATACACATCCCCCGGTTTCTTGCTATAACCGAGGAGGAGGCTGGCGTTTTGGCATCGGCCGCACCAGAATTTTTGCGTGCACCTGGACACCAGGGGCTTAGGGCATTATTCTGCCCGTTTTCATAAAGACCGAATACCTTAGGGAGTGTTCGGCGTCTCGAGTTAGGCCTTATATGCATTAGCTCCGAATCATGTCTTTGGTCAAATGTTGGGTTTGCCCGGCTCCTGTGTTTTGCTGCCTTACGTTCCGTTCTATCGGCTAACGCGGCAGGAGAACTACTGCGATTGTGCCCCCGTTTGGCCAGGTGAGCACCTCAGTAGAGAAAGCCGAAAACTAACTGTCATGATATAGCCTGAGACTGGTCAACCACTTGATGACCCACCGGAACGTTTAGAATTCCCCCGCATTAATGAAGGACCGTTTCCCGGTCAGGCACATACGCGCCCCGAATTCGGGAGAGCGCGGTGCCCCTAGAGGCTATATAGTAGCCCCACCATCGAACTCCTATGGCTAAGTGAAAGTGATAAAGCATTATAGTCCGGTTTCCTAGTTTGCTACGCTATCACCTCCTTTACAAGACCAAGACGTTGGATTAAGTGTGAAAATCGCCTTTTGCAAACACCCCGCACTATGTGCGTGGGGGCTAAGTCAAGACTGCCATCTTTCGGGTTATATACACATATACATCAACGGCCAGACAGAGGTGTTTTAATACTTGAATGCACAAGTATAAAAAGCTCTTATATTATATTGAAACATTGTTTTCACAAATCATACATGTCATTAAAACATAATATCCTTCGAGCAATGCGTCTCTATTAAACGAGCGCCCTGCAGGACTTCCTCAAAATAGTGCTCGGCAGGTACTCGACTTCTGTCCGAATCTTGGGGTGCAACGTCGGTGGCCTTCATCTCCGCCCAGTATGTCTTGACACGGGCAAGAGCCATCAGCGCACCCTCTATGCATGCTGACCGCTTCATTGCATCGATATGCGGCACCACACCAAGGAACTGTTGCACCAAGCCAAAATAACTCTTCGGCTCGGGCCTGTTCGGCCACAAATGAGTCACGACAGCCTTCATGGCAAGTCCGGACAACCTATTCAGCTCAGCCATTCGCCAAACGATCGTTAATGAAAGTGGGCGCCCGGACTATGGGCTGCGACCAAAAAGCTCTTCCATTCCGTGATCCTTTTGACCTCGGAAGTGTTCGGCCGCGTCTGCGGCACTCGCCGCCAAGTCCAGATAAGCATCCTCCACACCCCACAGCCGGTCCAATTGAGCGTACTTAGGATCCGTGAATTTCCTCCTCATCAGAAAGGGCTTTCCAGCCGCAATATCTCTGGCCTGACGTAGCTCCTCCTTCATAGCTCTCATCGCAGAGCGAGTATCCTTAGCCTCGGTGGCGGCCTTTTTCAGGTCCTCTTGTTTCGCTCGATCTTCTTTTTCAAGAAGCTCGCAACGGTCAGTAGCATTCTTCAATTTCACGGCCATCTCGGTCATTTCTTTCTTGCTTCGGCAGTGAGCAGCCTGTTCGGCTTTTAGCTCTGCGGCTGCCTTTAAGGCAGCCGCATCACTTTTTCTGGCTTGCTCCTTGGCTCGGGCGAGCTCCGCCCGAAGGTTCTCCATAGCAGCGGCACCATCTGCATTAAGCATACATGTTGTAAGGCATGGGCGTCAAGCTCCCTTACCAGGTGTCCGCGGAGAAGTTGCATACCTTGTGACTCGTCAAACCGCTTATTAACAAGCGTGATGTCCGCATCCGCCACGTCAAGTTGCCGCTTCAGTTCGGCAAATTCATCAGCCCAGCTAGCCACGGACGCCGCCACCTACATAGGAAGAGCGCATATTATACTGGGTTATGATCCTCGGCGCGCCGTCATTTTGACACCACACCAAGTCTCGGGGCTACTATCTATACAGGCGCATTTTATATGCAAAACTTTTAGAAGGTACATCATTTTGCGTACCTCAAAACCCGTCAGTAAACTTACGACGGCTTCATGCAATCCGCTCTCAGCGGATGAAATCCTTTCAATCACCGTACCCATTAACGTACGGTGATCTTCCGAGATAGACGCTCGCCCGAGCAGATCCTTCAGCTCTTCCGACCGTACACCCGTTGGTGCCGGACTCGTCCGGTGGCCTTTTTCGAAGGCCGGACACGGAGGGCTTTGAGGGGACATACGGCTCCCTTCTGGCCCCGCCGGATTCGGAGAAGCCCTCCGCGACGACACCTCAGGGTCGTCCGCCTCGCATAACGGTACGGCAGGCGGAGGCGCTTCGCTCTCCATCATCTCTGGACCAAGATCCCCTGAAGACGAGCTTTGCTGTGAAGGGCTGAGATCCGAACTACAAGGTAAACTTTCAGTTACCTTCAGAAATAAAACAGGGATGTCTCTCTTTAAAAAAAATGCCCCCCTTTACTTACGGCTCTCTGGAGGGCTGATCTCCTTGGGGAAATAGTGCGGCCGTGGCATCTCCCGTCGCAGGACCCTCTGGTGAAGATTTCTTCCCCCGCTTCGAGGCTTTGGTCTCCGGATCTTCAGAAGCGGTCCTCTTCTCCCCTTGAAGGGAGGGATTCTCGATCCCCCCTTTCTTGATAGCCTCCTTCACGGAGGTAGTAGTTCCCTTGTTCCCCCCTTCGCCTTCTTCAAGAGGCACAACCTCTAGCATCTTGGTTAATACAGATCCGGTGTGGTCTCGGGGGGGGCGGACACTGATCAGTTTTGCTTTTGCTATCCACTGTTTAAAGGATAGCTCTTTAAAAACAAGTTTATGATAAATATGCGGATAGCAAGTCCGGGTACATGACTACTTACTTGAGTATCCGGGCGATTGCAGCTCAGACCTGCGTCCTTGGTTAAGTCCGGACACATTGTTTGTGATCCGAAGAACAGTTGGTACATCTCCACGGGCGTTGCGCCCATATAATGTTGGAGAGCTCGTGGTCCCTCCGGATTAAACTCCCACAGGCGGAGGGGGCGACGTTTGCAGGGCAAGGTGCGACGAATCAGCATGACCTGCGCTACTACGACCAGATTGATCTCTCTCTCTCTAGGAGGTCTCGAATACGGCCCCGCAATGAGGTACGCCTTGGGCGGTCCCGAGTCGAGCCCTTTATTGACCCATGATGCCCGCCGTAGTG
Source organism: Aegilops longissima (assembly GCA_021605205.1). Lineage (NCBI taxonomy): Eukaryota > Viridiplantae > Streptophyta > Magnoliopsida > Poales > Poaceae > Aegilops > Aegilops longissima. The sequence continues at coordinate 33,169,336 of CM038677.1, read as the reverse complement.
GAGGACCCGGCGGAAGGCAGGTGGCGCCGCCCATTTGGTGCCCCAGGGGCGGTGATATAAAACCACTCTGTTGCCATAAATTGAGCTCCTCTTGAAAAGAGCCCTCGGCCATGGGCGTCGGCATTCTTGCTTATAACAGCCCCTCCGCACTCTGCTGATGCCCCTTGATCATCTTGGCTCCACTTTGAAGGTCTTGAGCCACAATCCAAGTGAGGGTAATGCGGAGGAAGGCTTCACATACGACAATGAGCAGCGAGATGTGGAGGATGGACTCCGGATCCATGTCATGGAATTCCAGCCCATAATAAAACATGAACCCCCTCACGAAGGGGTCCGTCGGGAAGCCTAAACCCCGAAGGAAGTGAGACACGAACACCACGCTCTCACCAGGCTCGGGAGTGGGAATAACCTGCCCTTGGGCAGGCAACCTATGCGAAATTTTGCCGGTTAGATACTTGGCGTCTCTCAGCTTTAGCACATCTTCTTCCGTGACGGAGGAAGACATCCATCGGCCGTGCAGGTCGGAGCCAAACATCGTTGAAGGTCTGAAGCGCCTAAATCTGGAGCTTTGGGTGTTGGAACTCAAGGCAAGGGGCGGATTCGATTGAGATTGAAAGAAAGGAGCGGGCCTTGGTCTCGCTATAAAGAGGTTGAATACCAAGAGCCCTCCCCGTGACCGTTCGGGACTCGCCTTTGATGGAGGGGGCGTGCCAACGGGCACGACTGGGTTACCCACGCCCGTATTGATGAGGATCCCGGAATATGGGGGGGCACGATCTCCGCTCTGATAAGACGTGCCGAAGAAACCGCCTCGCTAAACGCACTTAGGTGGGACAGTAAAAACGATTCGTATAAAAGCCTGGCCGTGGTGTGATGTCACGCCGTGGAATACGTCAGCAAATCTGTGCAAAGGTTATTCTCTCTACGGTGGTATGTGGAACTTGTTTTGCGAGCGGACACTATCCTTGTGTTCAAAATCTTCTATGAAGTATTCGAGGAGGAACCCGCCTTGCAATGCGAAGACAATATGCGCTACCGGATTCGCGTCATTGAAGCCTGGTTCGAGGGGCTCTTGAGGAGTCCTGAATTAGGGGTGTCCGGATAGCGAACTATCACCGTTGGCGGACTCTGGACTATGAAGATACAAGATTGAAGACTTTGTCTCGTGTCCGGATGGGACTTTCCTTGGCGTGGAAGGCAAGCTTGGCGATACGGATATGTAGATCTCCTACCATTGTAACCGACTCTGTGTAACCCTAACCCTATCCGGTGTCTATATAAACCGGAGGGTTTTAGTCCGTAGGACGAACAACAATCATACCATAGGCTAGCTTCTAGGGTTTAGCCTCTCTGATCTCGTGGTATATCCACTCTTGTACTACCCATATCATCAATAGTAATCAAGCAGGAGTAGTGTTTTACCTCCATCAAGAGGGCCCGAACCTGGGTAAAAACATCGTGTCCCTTGTCTCCTGTTACCATCCGCCTAGACGCACAGTTCGGGACCCCCTACCCGAGATCCGCCGGTTTTGACACTGACAGTCGGTATCCATCGACCCATTGTTGTCAAACCCTACCTATATGGATTTGCATGCTACTTAATAATGCATGTGCAATTCACGTTGTACGGGTCTGGACAAGGGAATGGCCACAAAAATTGGCGTGTTTGTCTTCTATCTCTAAATAAAATAGGCTATATATGCAAAGGCAGGCTTGTTTGTCTTTTCTTGATTTGTAATATTTTTTGGTGCAACTAAACTATCTTTATATGCATGTTATTCTCATATATACTTCGATATTAGTTGAGACGTGCATTTGCACGTGCACGCTTACTAGTTTATAAGTAAATTCCACTTCAAATAAAAATAGTGTTAATTTTATTTAGCATATTGGCATCTCCAACCAGCTCCTCCCCTTCATGTCATCAAGCTAGCATTTGTGTTCTATTGTTGTTCAATAATGTGTCATAAGATGTTTAAATCATGATGTGAAAAAAAAATATCTAGTTTGAACTTTAAAGGGAAGTTTAGTGTGTATCATAATAACCAGAGAGATTTCTTTTTTCTCCTTTTCGCGGAAAAGCACCCAGATCTATTAACCAAACCAACAGTACAAACACACCCAAAAAATTACACCAAAGTGCGTGGGGGTCAAACCTTCTTCTTCGTCTCGAACGGGAGCATGACCTGCTGTCGGCTGCCTCAAGCCTCTCCATTGTAGGATAAGCCATTCCTATTCATGGTGGATATTTCAATCCTACCTACAGATATTGTCTTCAAGTATATGAAGCAAGTTTCTACAAATAGATGTATTTATGGAAATGACTTGACATGATTATACTCCCTCCGTCCCAAAATGTATCTCAACTTTATACTAATTCTAGTACAAAGTTTGTTAATGCAATCATATTGAGTTAGGCAGGATACTAGTTAGTTAGTATATATAGCTAGTCTGTTAGTATCTCCTGTAGCTTATCTAGCACGAGATAGAGTTGTTCCTATCCGGCCAATGTTTGTTGTAACAAACGGTGTACCTTGTATATCTCCTGACTATAAATACAAGACCAGGCTGAGGTAATTACTCACGGAAAACCATTACTTCCAACTTGGTATTCAGAGCAATAAGATCCAATCCTACCCACCATGGCTGGCTCCAACGAAGCTCCCCTCTCCAACACTTCTGGCGCCCTTTCCACCACCAACGCCGGCACCCTTGCTGCCGGCTCCTCCTCCTCCGCTCTGATCTCCGTCACCATTCTTGGCAACCTCATCACGCTGCGCCTCACGCACGATAACTTCCTTCTATGGAAGACTAAGGTCGTCCCTGCCCTCGCCTGGTACGTCTCCAACGTATCTATAATTTATGAAGTATTCATGCTGTTATTTTATCATTCTTGGGTGTTTTACAATCATTTTATAGCAACTTTATATCATTTTTTGGGACTAACCTATTGACCTAATGCCCAGTGCCAGTTGTTGTTTTTGCTTGTTTTTTACATCGCAGGAAATCAATATCAAACGGAGTCCAAACACCGCGTACCTTTTTGGAGATTTTTTCTGGACCAGAAGGAACCCAATGGGCCTGAGCTGCACTTGAGGGGGTGCCCGAGGGGGCACAACCCACCTGCGCCGCCATGCCCTGGCGCGCCCAGATAGGTTGTGCCCACCTCGGTGGCCTCCCGTACCCCCTCTTTGCACTATAAATTCCCAAATATTCTAAAACCCTTCGGGGTAGCCCTAGATCGGAAGTTCCGCCGCCACAAGCCTCTGTATCCATCGAAAACAATCGGGAGCCCGTTCCGGCACCCTGCCGGAGGGGGAATCGTCACCGGTGGCCATCTTCATCATCCCGGCGGCCACCAAGATGAGGAGGGAGTAGTCCACCCTCAGGGCCGAGGGTTTGTACCAGTAGCTATGTGTTTGATCTCTCTCTCTCGTGATCTATATCATGGGCTTTGTTAATATAGTCGGATCATATGATGTTTCTCCCCTCTATACTCTTGTTATGATGAATTGAATCTTTACCCGTCAAAGTTTTGTCGGGTCGGATTGAATATTCAGAGATGAGAACACATGATATATGTCTTGCAATATGAATACTTGAGGTGACAATGAGGTATCTTATTGATTCACTCGATATATGTTATAGCATTCAACTCGCGGATTCCCGCGGTAATATTGGGGTAATCTATGCATAGGGGTTGATGCACGTTTTTCTCCGACTAAAACTTTGGGGTATCTTTATAGTTCTTTGTGTGGATTGAGTATTATGAATATGAAATTGCTTTGGTGTTATTCTAGTACGAACTCTTGGATAGATCGAACGGAAAAAATAGCTTTGTGTTATTTTAGTACGAACTCTTGAATAGATCAAACGGAAAGAATAGCTTTGAGGTGGTTTCGTGACCTACAAACAATTCCTATCTTTTGTTCTCCACTAATAGGAACTCGAGAGTGATTCTTTATTGCACTTTGAGGGATAATCATATGATCCAACTATGTTAGCATTGTTGAGAGGTTGCACTAGCAAAAGTACGGACCCTAGGCCTCATTTTTAAGCATTGCAACACCATTTTTGTGCCCGTTTACTATTTTCTACCTTGCTGTTTTTATTTATTCAGATTATAAAAATATATTTCTACCATCCATATGACACTTTTATCACCATCTCTTCGCCGAACTAGTGAACTTATACAAGTTGCCACTGTATTGGGTGTGTTGGGGACACAAGAGATTTCTTGTATTTGGTTGCAGGGTCGTTTAAGAGAGACCATCTTCATCCTACACCTCTCACGGATTGATAAACCCTAGGTCATCCACTTGAGGTAAAACTGCTACTGTCCTACAAAACTCTACGCTTGGAGGCCCAACTCGTGTCTACAAGAATAAAGTTGCGTAGTAGACATCAAACTCTTTTCTGGTGCCGTTGCCTGGGAGGTGAGTGCTTGAAGGTATATCTTTAGATCTTGCAATTGAATCTTTTAGTTTCTTGTTTATTCACTAGTTTGGTTTATAAAAGAAAACTACAAAAAAAATTGAGTTGAGGTTGCATCCTATTATTGATCATCTTTATGATATCTTTCTTGAAAATGATGGTTCGGAAAATTGTGCTTAGTTGATAGAAGAAGAATTTAATAAAATGATTGGCATGAATGCTGAGCATGATTGCAATGTTGTTAGTATGAATTCTTTGAATATACATAGTAATGATGATTGCACTAGTCATGATGAAAATGTCTGATGACCCACAAGTGTAGGGGGTCTATCGTAGTCCTTTCGATAAGTAAGAGTGTCGAACCCAATGAGGAGCAGAAGGAAATGATAAGCGGTTTTCAGTAAGGTTTTCTCTGCAAGCACTGAAATTGTAGGTAATAGATAGTTTTGTGATAAGATAAATCGTAACGAGTAATAAGTAAATAAAGTGCAGCAAGGTGGCCCAATCCTTTTTGTAGCAAAGGATTAGCCTGGACAATTTCTTATAATGAGAAAAGAGCTCCCGAGGACACATGGGAATTATCGTCAAGTTAGTTTTCATCACGCTCATATGATTCGCGTTTGGTACTTTGATAATTTGATATGTGGGTGGACCGGTGCTTGGGTACTGCCCTTAATTGGACAAGCATCCCACTTATGATTAACCCCTATTGCAAGCATCCGCAACTACAAATAAGTATTAAGGTAAACCTAACCACAACGTTAAACATATGGATCCAAATCAGCCCCTAACGAAGCAACGCATAAACTAGGGTTTAAGCTTCTGTCATTCTAGCAACCCATCATCTACTTATTACTTCCCAATGCCTTCCTCTAGGCCCAAATAATGGTGAAGTGTCATGTAGTCGACGTTCACATAACACCACTAGAGGAAAAGACAACATACATCTCATCAAAATATCGAACGAATACCAAATTCACATGACTACTAATAGCAAGACTTCACCCATGTCCTTAGGAACAAACGTAACTACTCACAAAGCATATTCATGTTCATAATCAGAGGAGTAATAATATGCATTAAGGATCTGAACATATGATCTTCCACCAAGTAAACCAATTAGCATCAACTACAAGGAGTAATCAACACTACTAGCAACCCACAGGTACCAATTTGTGGTTTTGATACAAGATTGGATACAAGAGATGAACTAGGGTTTTGAGAGGAGATGGTGCTGGTGAAGATGTTGATGGAGATTGACCCCCTCCCGATGAGAGGATCGTTGGTGTGATGATGGTGATGATTTCCCCCTCCCGGAGGGAAGTTTCCCCGGCAGAACAGCTCCGCCAGGGCTCTAGATTGGTTCCGCCTCGTGGCGGCGGAGTTTCGTCCCGTAAGCTTGCCCACGATTTTTTCCAGGGTAAAAGCCTTCATATAGCAGAAGTTGGACACCGGAGGGCCACCAGGGGGCCCAGGAGATAGGGGGGCGCGCCCACCTACCGGGCGCGCCCCACTCTCCTGGCCAGGGTGTGGGCCCCTGAGGTATTTCTTCCGCTCAATAATTCTTATTAGTTCCAAAAATAAGTTTCGTGGAGTTTCAGGATTTTTGGAGCAGTGCAGAATAGGTCTCCAATGTTTGCTCCTTTTCCAGCCAGAATTCCAGCTGCCGGCATTCCCCCTCTTCATGCTAAACCTTGTAAAATAAGAGAGAATAGCCATAAGTATTGAGATATAATGTGTAATAACAACCCATAAAGTAATAAATATTGATATAAAAGCATGATGCAAAATGGATGTATCAACTCCCCCAAGCTTAGACCTCGCTTGTCCTCAAGCGGAAGCCGAAATCGAAAAATATGTCCACGTGTTTAGAGATAGAGGTGTCGATAAAAATAAAATACGGACATGAGGGCATCATGATCATTCTTATAACAGCAACATAAATGGATTTTGTCATATGATTTCTTTTGCTCAAGTAACAATCAATTCACAATGTCAAGTATGGTTCAAAAACTTCATTGGGAACTAACAAACTATAATCTCAGTCATTGTAGCAATTGCAATTTATCATAACATCAGAAAGAGTCAAGAATAGAGCTTTTCAGCAAGTCCACACACTCAACTATCATGTAGTTTTCTACAATTGTTAACACTCACGCAATACTTGTGGTTATATATGGAGTTTCAGCCGGACACTGAGAAATATAGGGGCTTATTGTGTTGCCTCCCAACGTATTCACCTTTAGGTGATGTCAACAATAATAATTCATGCTAACTTACATCCAATTGGATATATATATATATATCATGATCTTTAAAACACGAGGAGCTTGCCAAAGGATAAAATAAAAAGGGAAAGGTGAAGATCACCTTGACTCAAGCAATAAAGTAAAAACATAAAGTAAAAGATAGGCCCTTCGCAGAGGGAAGCAGAGGTTGTCATGTGCATTTAGGGTTGGATGCATGAAATCTTAATGCAAAAGAATGTCACTTTATATTGCCCCTTGTATGTGGACCTTTATTATGCAGTCCGTTGCTTTTATTGCTTCCACAACAAGATCGTATAAAGCTTATTTTCTCTGCACTAATAAGTCATACATATTTAGATAGCAATTTTTATTGCCTGCAACATGACTACTTACTTGAAGGATCTTACTCAATCCATAGGTAGGTATGGTGGACTCTCATGGCAAAACTGGGTTTAAGGATATTTGGAAGCACAAGTAGTATCTCTACTTGGTGCAAGGAATTTGGCTATCATGAGGGGGAAAGGCAAGCTCAACATGTTTGGAAGGTCAATGACAATATACTTTAGCTAAGATGTGCGAAAACATAAACCATTACGTTGTCTTCCTTGTCCAACATCAACTCTTTTAGCATGTCATACTTAGTGAGTGCTTCACAATCATAAAAGATGTCCAAGATAATATATTTGTATGTGAACCTCTCTTTCCTTATTACTTCCTATTAATTACAACGATGACCAAAACTACGTTTATCAACTCTGAACAACTTTTATGCCTCATACTTTCTATGTGTGAAGTCATCACTAACTATAAGTTCAATATGAACTCTTTTATTCTCTACTTTCTACTTCCTCAAGATCATAGCAACATAGCAAAGCCCTTGACTCAACACTAATCTTTATTATAGATAGCTCACGGACTCGATTACATAAAAAGATCAGAAAGCAAAACTCAAAACTACTTGATATCAAAACTTCAATCTACTAGATCAAGATACTACTAAAAGGATCGAACTAAATAAGACGGTAAAGATAGGAGTGTGATGGTGATACGATACCAGGGCACCTCCCCTAAGCTTGGCAGTTGCCAAGGGGAGTGCCCATACCCATGTGATTATGCCTCCCTCTGAGGTGATGGAGGTGGTGATGATTATGGTGGATAATCGCACATCGAGCGTAAAAGCTCCTCCAGCTTGCGGATAATGCTCTTGAGTCCGGCAATATGATCCTTCAACAAAATATTCTCCTGTGTGAGATACTTGTTCTGAATGCGAGCCAATTCAATCATCTTGAAAGCTTCAATCTCTGTCGAAGTAAAGAGGTTAGGTAAGGGTTGAGGGATGTCTTCTTCTTCCACCGCCGGAGCTTGAACCTCCATGACCTTCTTGATCCCTTCCTCCTTGTTGATCTCTTTCGGTTCTTCTCTTTTCAGCTCTATCTTCAATAGCCAAGCATCCTTGTCTTCATTGTTGAAGGAGGGCGACGTCATGGTGCTCTAGATCTGCAACAGAAACAGCTCAAAACGAAAACAGAGGATATTTGCGTGATACGGTGGTCAAAACCTTCGGGAAACAAAACCGTGCCTCTCGCGGAAGCAAAATTATGCCTCTCGCGAAAGAAAAAAAACGTGTTTTTTTTGTTTTCGAGAGGCACGACCGTGCCTCTCGCGGAAGCAAAAACATGCCTCTCGGGGAAGCAAAACCGTGTCTCTCATGGAAGAAGAAAAAACACATTTTTTTTTCATTTCTCGCGGAACCAAAACCATGCCTCTCGCGGAAGCAAAACCGTGACTCTCGCGGAAGAAAAAAAAAAGAAAAAACGCATTTTTTCTGTTTCTGAGAGGCATGGTCGTGTCTCTCGTGGAAGCAAAACCATGCCTCTCGTGAAAGCAAAACCGTGCCTCTTGCGAAAAGAATTAACATATTTTTCTCGATTTCTGACAAGCACGGCCGTGCCTCTCGCGAAAAGAAAACAACATGTTTTTCGCGTTAAAAACAAATTTTTTTGTCCAAAAGTTAAGGAAGACCGATGAAAAATTGAAAAGCCGAAAAAAACCAAGAAAAAAACCATCTAAAAAGCAGAAAACGCGTGCGGAAAAATTAAGAAAAAACAAAATTCAGGGGAAGCGCCCAAAGTGCAACATGTGGCGGCGGCTGAGAGCGCGCCAAGTGGCGCGCTCTTAGCCTATCCCCAAGTGTCCCTTGGGGAAGCAGGGAAGGAGCACTTTTTGGTTAGTTGCTCTTCCATTGGGATTGGAACCCAGCACTCCAACATTGGAGGCTTAACGTAATAACCACTCGACCATCCTAACTCTTCTGTATACTTCAAGAAAACAGCCCTAGTTAAATTTTCCTTTAGTAAAAAATTAACATATAACCAATATGAATTTTAAAAGATCATCGATTTTTTTTGAAAAGTTCATAAAATTTTAAAAATTCATCCAATTTTACAAATATTTCATTGATTTTGGTAAAAGTCGTTGAGTGTGAAAAATTCTATCGATTTTGAAAAAGAGTTCATTGATATTGAAACAAGTTCCTCGATTTAGAAAAAAAGTTCATCGATTTTGAAAAGAGTTCTTCATCGATTATGAAAAAAGTTCATCGATTTTTAAAAAATCATCGATTGTGACAAGGGTTCATCGATTTTTTTTAAAAGTTCATTCAAATTAGAAAAATAAAAAAAATAAAAACCCAAACAAACTGTTCTGAATAAAAAAGAAAAAATAATAAAAGACAGAACAAAACTGTTCCAAATAAAAGAAGGCGAAAAAAGAAAAGGCGGAAGTAGAAAAGGACAAAGAAGCTGTAGCTGAGCAACTAACGCTGTCACTCTAATGACCTAATATGTGTGTGCGCGCGCGCGCGTGTGTGTGTGTGTGTGTGTGTGTGCGTGTGTGTGTGTGTGCGCGCGCGCGTGCGTGTGTGTTTACAACAGAAAAAAAGGATAAGATGGGCCTTGTTTTTTCGTTAATTAACTGGGTAATTCTTTTCTGCTTAATTAATGGATGAGGCAAATCTTTTGCCTCCGTTTCAATGAGAGATGCTTCAACTCCGTGGCCAGTTGCCTGCGCTCTCCATGGATTGGATTAAACATAGCTTTTTTAATGAAGTAAAACAGCACTAAGTTGCAAGAAGAAGCACGGCTCGGTTCAGAAAGAAGAAGCTTGATCGGTTGTCACCAGGAAGAGTCCCCAGCTCTCAAGTGCCGCTGGAGCTTGCCGGCCTCGTCGGCGGTGCGCAGTGTTAGGTAATGGATCTCGATCTAGATTGAATTACTCTCAGATAGCGTTACAGAGTACAGGCCGGGTGGGGAAGAAGAGCAAAGCGAAAAAGGTGTAGCCGTGCCATGCTGTGCCGGTGCCTGATCCCACTGGATGCCCCCTCTCTGGCTCCACTTGGCCTTAAGAAGGATTCACCCACTCCGGGCCCACAAACCTGCGGTTCGGGTGCTTGATCCGAGGTGGACCTCGGATGACGCAGTCTTGGCCCTGATTGGTCTGCTCTCCCCTTCCCGAAGCCATGCTAGCTGCCTTGTCGATGCTCGAGTCGTTGCCGCTTCTCTCTGAATCAGGGACGCTGACATCCCCTGCTCCTTGAGAGCACGCTTGTCCCCAAGCTGCTACCACAGGAAAGCGGTTCCTGAGAGCCAATGCGTCTTCCCACGATGCATCCAACAGCTCGGAATCCGACCAGCGAACCAAGTATTGTTCTCGTCGCCCCGGCGGTGTTTGACGCCAGCGCTTGTTCAGGAGTTCCACTGGAAACAGTTCAGGTGACTTCAGGCTTGGCAAGGTAGTCGACGCTGTTGTACCTGGTGACAACGCTCGACGCAGCTGGGACACATGGAAAACCGAGTGCACTCGCGATCCCTCCGGTAAGTCCAGTTCGTAAGCCACATGATTGATGCGCTTGATGATTTTGAATGGTCCAAAGTACCTGAATGCCAGCTTGTGGTTGGAGTGACGATGCACTGATGATTGCACATATGGCTGCAACTTGACAAATACAGCGTCCCCCACAACAAACTCTCGCTCGATCGCTTTTTGTCGGCTGAACTTTCATGAGATGCCACGCGCGGTGCAGGTGTTGCTTGAGGACCTGTTGCTTGGTCTTCCTTTCCTCTAACCACTCCTTCAGCTCTGGGATCTTGCACACCGACGCGGCCTCTATTCCCCAGTGTCGCGGCTCATTCCCATACAACACTTGAAATGGAGACATGTTCAAGGCTGAGTGGTGACTGGAATTGTACCAAAATTCTGCAAGAGCTAGAAACTGGTTCCAGTGGTTGGGGCGTACGTGAATGAAACACCGTAGGTAAATTTCTAGACACTGGTTGACTCGCTCAGATTGACCATCCGTTTGCGGATGGTATGGAGTACTCATATTGAGCTCTGTTCCAATGCAGGCAAACAACTCACGCCAGAACTTGCTTGTGAAGACTGGATCTCGATCCGATATGATAGCCTTTGGTAGGCCATGCAGCTTGTAAACATTGTCCAGGTATGCCCGAGCTACCCTGGACGCGGTGAATGGGTGCTGAAGTGGGAGGAAGTGAGCATAGCGGGTGAACTTATCCACCACGACTAAGATGAAGTTTGCTCTGCCAGATTGTGGGAGACCGTCGATGAAATCCATTGTAACTACTTGCCAAGCTCCTTCAGGCAGAGGAATTGGTTCAAGCAAACCTGGATACTTGACTCTTTCCGGCTTCGCTTGTTGACAGACCGCACATTCTTGCACATACTGCCGGATTTGATGCTTCATTTTAGGCCAGGCGAACAATTTGCGGAGACGCCGATAAGTCACAGGGAAGCCAGAATGCCCCCCTACCGTGCTGTCGTGGAAAGCTCGCAGCACTGACTGCTGAATTGCAGGCGAGCCTCCCAGCCACAAGCGCTGACGGAAATACAGCAAACCATTGGCAACAGAAAAGCGTCCTTTCGGGTCCTCTTGGTGCAAGAACTGTTCGAGTAGTTTGCGCGCCTGCTCATTACTGGAATAGTTGGCCCGGATATCATCGATCCAAGAAGGTTGACACACCGAAATGGCCATGGCCTGCCCCTGTTCATGGCGACGCCAAGACAGAGCATCTGCAGCACTGTTAGTTGTCCCTTGCCGGTAACAGATCTTGTAACGCAATCCCAGTAACTTGGTGAATGCCTTTTGCTACCAAACTGTCGATAGCCTCTGATCATCCAAATGGACGAGACTACGCTGATCTGTACGTATCAGAAACTCATCATGGTGTAAGTATGGACGCCATTGTTCTACAGCCATAAGTATTACTAAGCATTCCTTCTCGTATGTAGATAAACCTCTGTGCTTGGGAGCCAAAGGTTTACTCATGTACGCAATCGGGTGCCCCCCTTGCTGTAATACTGCTCCAACTCCATAATCACAAGCATCCGTATCGATAACAAACTGCTTAGTGAAATCCGGCAAGTGCAAAACTGGCGCAGAAACCAGGCCCTGCTGCAGTAGCTCGAAAGCTTTGTTAGTTTTAGCAGTCCACACGAACGGGTGCCCCTTTTTGAGTAAATTGAAGAGAGGTCTGGCAATGATGCCGAAATGCTTGACAAACTTCCGGTAGTAACCTGCCAATCCCAGGAAACTACGCACTTCTTTGCTATTACGAGGCACGGGCCAGTTTCTGATAGTTGCAATCTTCTCCGGATCCATTGAAACTCCTCGCTCATCAATCACATGCCCCAGATAAGCAATCTGTCACTGCCCGAATGAACATTTGGATTGTTTTACTTGCCAGTGATCCCTTCGGAGTAATTGCAGCACTTGACTCAGATATTCCACATGCTGTTCCAGTGTTTTACTGAAAACTAAGATGTCTTCGAAGAAGAGGATGACACAGACACGCAACAGAGGTCGCAAGGTACAAGTTACTGCACTTATGAATGTTGGTGGAGCACATGCCAATCCAAATGACATGACCAGAAACTCCCGGTGCCCCGAGTGCGTAGTAAATGTTGTCTTATACTCCTCTCCTTCTGCTAGTCGTATCTGGTGATACCCTGCCCGTAAATCCATCTTGGAAAACCAACGCGCTCCAACCAATTCATCTAGCAATTCATCGATGATTGGTACCGGGTATTTACTAACCAGTGTCATTGCATTCAAACACCTGTAATCCACACATAATCGCCAAGTCCCGTCCTTTTTCTTCACAAGTAACGCTGGCGAAGAGAATGGGCTGGTACTCTCTCTGATGATACCTGCATCCAGCAGCTCCTTAACCTGACGCTCTATCTCATTTTTGAGCTCCGGTTTATGCCTGTAAGGATGCTGATTGACTGGTTGCGCGCCCTCCATTTGTGGGATTCGGTGATCGCAAGTGCGTCTCGGTGGGAGTCCTTTTGGCTTTTCAAACACGTCCGTGTAATGCTCCAATACCCTGAGAATTTCCACTGGTATGTTCTCCTCTTGCGCTTGTTGGGGAACGTAGTAATTTCAAAAAATTTCCTACGCACACGCAAGATCATGGTGATGCATAGCAACGAGAGGGGAGAGTGTGTCCACGTACCCTCGTAGACCGAAAGCGGAAGCGTTATGAAAACGCGGTTGATGTAGTCGTACGTCTTCACGATCCGACCGATCCAAGCACCGAGCGACGGCACCTCCGTGTTCGCACACGTTCAGCTCGATGGCGATCCCGGACTCGATCCAGCGGGGTGTCGGGATGAGTTCCGTCAACATGATGGCGTGGTGGCGATGATGATGTTCTACCACGCGAGGCTTCGCCTAAACTCCGGGACGATATGACCGAGGTGGAATACGGTGGAGGGGCACCGACACGGCTAAGAGCGATCACGAAGATCAACTTGTGTGTTCTAGGGTGCCCCTGCCCCGTATCTAAAGGAGCAGGGGGAGGCCGGCCGGCCCTAGGGGCGTGCCAAGGGGGGAGTCCTCCTCCTAGTGGGAGTAGGACTCCCTTTCCTAGTCCAACTAGGAAGAGAGAGGGGAAGGAAGAGAGAGGAGAGGAGAGGGAAGAGGCGCGCGCCCCCCCTAGTCCATTCGGACTCCTCATGGGGCGCCACCTCTGGGCTGCAGCCCTCTCTCCCCTCAGGCCCACTAAGGCCCAATACTTCCCCGGGGGGTTCCGGTGACCCCTTCGGCACTCCGGTTTTCTCCGAAATCACTCGGAACGCTTCCAGTGTCCGAATATAGTCGTCCAATATATCGATCTTTATGTCTCGACCATTTCGAGACTCCTCGTCATGTCCGTGATCACATCCGGGACTCCGAACAACCTTCCGTACATCAAAACTTATAAACTCATAATAAAACTGTCATCGTAACGTTAAGCGTGCGGACCCTACGGGTTCGAGAACTATGTAAACATGACCTAGAACTGTTTCTAGTCAATAACCAATAGTGGAACCTGGATGTTCATATTGGCTCCTACATATTCTACGAAGATCTTTATCGATCAAACCGCATAACAACATACGTTGTTCCCTTTGTCATCGGTATGTTACTTGCCCGAGATTTGATCGTCGGTATCTCAATACCTAGTTCAATCTCGTTACCGGCAAGTCTCTTTACTCGTTCCGTAATACATCATCCCGCAACTAACTCATTAGTTGCAATGCTTGCAAGGCTTATAGTGATGTGCATTACCGAGTGGGCCCAGAGATACCTCTCCGACAATCGGAGTGACAAATCCTAATCTCAAATCGCCAACCCAACAAGTACCTTCGGAGACACCTGTAGAGCACCTTTATAATCACCAAGTTACGTTGTGACGTTTGGTAGCACACAAAGTGTTCCTCCGGTAAACGGGAGTTGCATAATCTCATAGTCATAGGAACATGTATAAGTCATGAAGAAAGCAATAGCGACATACTAAACGATCAAGTGCTAGGCTAACGGAATGGGTCATGTCAGTCACATCATTCTCCTAATGATGTGATCCCTTTAATCAAATGACAACACATGTCTATGGTTAGGAAACACAACCATCTTTGATTAATGAGCTAGTCAAGTAGAGGCATACTAGTGACGTTATGTTTGTCTATGTATTCACACATGTATCATGTTTCCAGTTAATACAATTCTAGCATGAATAATAAACATTTATCATGATATGAGGAAATAAATAATAACTTTATTATTGCCTCTAGGGCATATTTCCTTCAGTCTCCCACTTGCACTACAGTCAATAATCTAGATTACACAGTAATGATTCTAACACCCATGGAGTCTTGGTGCTGATCATGTTTTGCTCGTGGAAGAGGCTTAGTCAACGGGTCTGCAACATTCAGATCCGTATGTATCTTACAAATATCTATGTCTCCCACCTGGACTTGGTCCCGGATGGAATTGAAGCGTCTCTTGATGTGCTTGGTCTTCTTGTGATATCTGGATTCCTTTGCCAAGGCAATTGCACCGAAGATTGTCACGAGAAGATCTTCATTGGTCCCGATGCACTAGGTATGACACCTAGATCGGAAATGAACTCTTTCATCCAGACTCCTTCATTTGCTGCTTCCGAAGCAACTATGTACTCTGCTTCACATGTAGATCCCGCCACGACGCTTTGTTTAGAACTGCAACAACTTACAGCTCCACCGTTTAATAAAAACACGTATCCGGTTTGCGATTTAGAATCGTCCGGATCAGTGTCAAAGCTTGCATCGACGTAACCATTTACGACTAGCTCTTTGTCACCTCCATTATCGAGAAACATATCCTTAGTCCTTTTCGTATTTCAGGATGTTCTTGACCGCTGTCCGATGATCCACTCTTGGATTACTTTGGTACCTTCCTGCCGGGCTTATTGCTAAGCATACTTCAGGTCAGTACACAACATTGCATACATGATAGAGCCTATGGCTGAAGCATAGGGAATTCCTTTCATTTTCTCTCTATCTTCTACAGAGGCCGGGCATTGAGTCTGCCTCAACTTCACACCTTGTAATACAGGCAAGAACCCTTTCTTTGCCTGATCCATATTGAACTTTTTCAACACTTTATCAAGGTATGTGCATTGTGAAAGTCCAATCAAGCGTCTTGATCTATCTCTATAGATCTTGATACCTAATATGTAAGCAGCTTCACCGAGGTCTTTCATTGAAAAACTTTTATTCAAGTATCCTTTTATGCTATCCAGAAATTCTATATCATTTCCAATCAACAATACGTCGTCCACATATAATATCAGAAATGCTACAGAGCTCCCGCTCACTTTCTTGTAAATACAGGCTTCTCCAAAAGTCTGTATAAAACCATATGCTGTGATCACACTATCAAAGCGTTTATTCCAACTCCGAGAGGCTTGCACCAGACCATAAATTGATCGCTGGAGCTTGCACACTTTGTTAGCACCTTTTGGATCGACAAAACCTTCTGGTTGCATCATATATAACTCTTCTTCCAGAAATCCATTCAAGAATGCAGTTTTGACATCCATTTGCCAAATTTCATAATCATAAAATGCAGCAATTGCTAACATGATTCGGACAGACTTAAGCATCGCTACGGGTGAGAAAGTCTCATCGTAGTCAACCCCTTGAACTTGTCGAAAACCTTTCGCAACGAGTCGAGCTTTATAGACAGTTACATTACCATTAGCGTTAGTCTTCTTCTTAAAGATCCATTTATTCTCAATGGCTCGCCGATCATCGGGCAAGTCAACAAAAGTCCATACTTTGTTTTCATACATGGATCCCATCTCAGATTTCATGGCTTCTAGCCATTTTGCGGAATCTGGGCTCATCGTCGCTTCCTCATAGTTCTAGGTTCGCCATGGTCAAGTAACATGACTTCCAGAATAGGATTACCGTACCACTCAGTGCGGATCTTACTCGTAGACCTCACGAAGTTCAAGAGAAACTTGATTTGAAGTTTCATGATCAATATCATTAGCTTCCTCACTAATTGGTGTAGTTGTCACAGGAACCGATTCTTGTGATGGACTATTTTCCAATAAGGGAGCAGGTACAATTACCTCATCAAGTTCTACTTTCCTCCCACTCACTTCTTTCGAGAGAAACTCCTTCTCTAGAAAGGATCTGAATTTAGCAACAAAAATCTTGCCCTCGGATCTGTGATAGAAGGTGTACCCAACAATCTCTTTTGGGTATCCTATGAAGACACATTTCTCCGATTTGGGTTCGAGCTTATCAGGTTGAAGCTTTTTCACATAAGCATCGCAGCCCCAAACTTTAAGAAACGACAACTTTGGTTTCTTGCCAAACCACAGTTCATAAGGCGGCGTCTCAACAGATTCCGATGGTGCCCTATTTAACGTGAATGCCGCCGTCTCTAAAACATAACCCCAAAACGATAGCGCTAAATCAGTAAGAGACATCATAGATCGCACCACATCTAGTAAAGTATGATTATGATGTTCGGACACACCATTACGCTGTGGTGTTCCGGGTGGCGTGAGTTGCGAAACTATTTCACATTGTTTTAACTGAAGGCCAAACTCGTAACTCAAATATTTTACTTTTGCGATCATATTGTAGAAACTTTTATTTTCTTGTTACGATGATTCTCTACTTCACTCTGAAATTCTTTGAACTTTTCAAACGTTTCAGACTTATGTTTCATCAAGTAGATATACCCATATCTGCTTAAATCATCTGTGAAGGTCAGAAAATAATGATACTTGTCGCGAGCCTCAACACTCATCGGATCGCATACATCAGTATGTATTATTTTCCAATAAGACAGTTGCTTGCTCCATTGTTCCGGAGAACGGAGTTTTAGTCATCTTGCCCATAAGGCATGGTTCTCAAGCATCAAGTGATTCATAATCAAGTAATTTCAAAATCCCATTAGCATGGAGTTTGATGCGCTTTACACCACTACTAGGGAAAAGGCTAGCAGCAGTGCGGGTTTTAGGTGTATCAGTAGCGCGGGGTGGGGCGCTACTAATAAGGTGCTACGGCTAACATATAGCAGTAGCGCGGGGTCACCGGCGCTACTGCTACACAAGTGTAGCAGCAGTCTTGATTCTGAGGAGCACGCTATCGCTAGTAGCTGTAGCGCCCTTTGCAAACAACGCTTTGCTGCTATAGCGCGCTGCTGCTAACTTCTATACACTCGCTACTGCTAATTTAACAGGTTTTTTGTTTTTTTGGGCATATTTGTTTTGTATTTGAACAGGCTTTATAGAAATAGCACATAGAAATGTCATCATGATACACATACAAATGCCTGCGAGACCACGAATATAATCATAGCATATACATACAAATAGTCTCATCATAATCATCATCCAACACAAAGTGGTCTCTCGTCATCATCTCGAAAATAGTGATACAAGTCCTTGATTACTTGCAAATACATCGTCATCCATCTAAACAATGGTATACGCGAGAAGAGCTATCACTTTGAGTACATGAGTTCGTATCCCTCTCTCGCATAAGCGTGAACCTAAACTAACTACTGCCTGTCGCTCGGAAACCGGAAACCGGCAACACCTGGGCCTGACGCTCCAGCCACTCATCGTATATATACTCCTGGCGTAGCACTTCTTTGCCATCGATGATCTATGCACCTGCATCGTCACATGAGTCGATGATATGCAACATATATAGTTGAGCAACAGAAAGAGACAGACTTGACAAAAATAGAAACAACATATCATAAGCATAAATAACAAAGTTCATCGTACCCAAAATGCCCTAACTAGAGTGATCTTCGCTAGTCGAGGAGGAGGACGGTTTAATTACATCACAAATAAAGTTTCACTGCGCATAACTCAAAGTTTTGTCATACGGAAAGTATGGACTAAACAGACACATTGTCATATATCGACAATCACTCCAACATGCCGTGCCATCCATCGAGGTCAGGGAGATAGTCCCCGACCTTAGTGAAAGGCTTCACGTCGAGACGCTGAGAGGCTATCCATGTTCGGACGTCTTCCCGCGACATTTGTTCTTCTCCGTAGAACATCCCTGTTTTTCCGACGACCTCTTTCATGATGATTTGGGCAAGTTTGCACTGGATGTTATAGAACTCAGCTCGAAGTCGATGATCCTCGATATCTCTTATGTCCTTTGCCCATTGCAGAATATGGGCATCGCCAGATGTAGGTGACATTTGAAGGTTCTGGTGATCCCGTCTGTACTCCAGCATGTGGTGTAGGACGTAGAATCCATCATTAAGAGAATCGTTCGGTTCTTTGGATGCAGCGAGAAGTCGGTCTTATGGCGGCGCCCTGCCGCCCCTTCTCTTCTTGTCCCTAACCTCTCCACCCCTTGTTTGGTAGTAAAACATAGCACTGTCGAGAACATCTTTGATGTGGGTGTAATCCTTTTTGTGAATGTTCTTCGACGAGTCCAAGTAAAGAGCGTGGGAGAATCGGGGGTAGAGGATGATGAGGACGGCGCGCCCGCCGCTGCGCAAAATAAGTACACCTCAAATTAATGAGCCTCCACCGTGCAAATGAATTATTGAAATTGAAGGAAGGATAGCAGCGCGGATGACTTACAATGGATGATAAGGCACGAGAATTGCCTCCTTGTCCTTATTGGCGAGCATGAAACTGACGATGTAATCCCTCGCGTATTCACGCTGCTCTGCACAGACTCCCAAGAAGCTCTCGTGCATGTAGTACGGGCCAGCGACACAGATATGACGTATCTGCTCAACCCCAATGATGTAGTTCATGTGCAAGGCATAAAGGCGGACAAACGTAAAATCCAGCTTCTTCACGTGAAACATGTCGAATATGTAATCGAATCGGAGGAAGAACTTATCCGCAGGGAAGCTGTCGACGTACGACATTTTCCGTGGAACGTTAACCACATACATTGGGTATCCTGGATCTTTCGAGGCGATGAAGCATTTCTCTACCCGCAGCACATCGTCATGAAGTCTCCTTAGATCGCCGAATCTGGCCCGTAGCGCTGTTGCAGGTAGGATTGGTTGACCGGGGATATGCCATTTATCCGCATCGGGATATCTATCTGATCCTGGCCGAGGCTGCTTTGGCGGCTGGATCATAGAATCAGCTTTTTGCCTTTCCTCGCTCTCTTCCTAGACTTCTTTACTACGGAAGGTCGTCAATAATATGTTGAGGCGGTAATTCAGGCACCGACTCATGACGCTCAAACCACGAGGCGCCAGTATAGACATCGTTCAGCGCCATCGTCATCCTCATCCTCATCCATGGCGGCGTCATCAGCGACTAATGGAGCCTCCTCCTTACCCGTCCGCTATCACCCAACCCGACACCGACGCTAATTGGGTAGGTGGGGTGTTGATGTTCATACCTTGCTGAGGCTGCGTGCTCGTGGGTGTGCTCCCGGCCGCCTCCAGACGAAGCAGATTCTTTGGCCACAACAGGACCCACCCATTGCAACAATCACCAAGCCGCCACGGTGTCTCCTCGTCATCCACCAGTAGTATTGGAGGAGGAAAATTTCGTGGCCGGTTCGACATCGCCATGGAAACCTTGAAGGCGTTCGGGGATCGCCGGCTGTGGAACAATGGTTCCTTCGGCTTCATTATCGTCGCCTTCCCCACGGCCACCTTACCGTCGCCGATGGTGTACAATATGTGTGCACGGGTTTCGTCGGCCTGCAAAGAAAAGTCTGTGACGTGAGACATCCGAAAAGGCAACAAAACGGAGATTATACATTTATATTGAAGGGGGCCGGTGTGACAGATACCGTGAGGGCGTCGAGCTCAGCCAAAGACAAAGCACCGCCGAGCACGTTCGGTGCGGGAGCCGGTGCGGGAGCAGGTGCGGTAGCCGGTGCGGGAGCAGGTGCTCCCAAGAAATCAGCAAGGGGAAAGTCCTCTGCATTTTTTCTGGATTTTTCCTTGTCCAAGTGATAACGCCCGTCACCAAGGAATTAGACAAATCTGCAACCACCTGTTTTGCGGCTGCTACCGCTGTTGCGACTGTCTGAGATGATTTCTTCTCAACCGCAATCTCAACCTTCTTGTCGATGTTTTCTTCAGTTAACCTCCGTCTTTCCTTTCTCTCCTCCGTGGTCTCACGGTAGTACTTCTTCCACGTGGCGCCGTCTCCGACACCATGCACGCGTCCATACGACGGTCGAGTATCCACCGGTTGTCGTTTCAATATGTTCAACGCCCGGTTGAATGGAGTGTCCCACTTGGGCCTCGCCAATGCCTCAGACGGCGAGTCGCTTTCGGCCGCAATCCGGTGCTGCTCTCTCTGCAAAAGGCACAAGGATCGTTTACAAATATGACTAACGTGCAAATGAATTGATCGAAACTAAAATTACCAGCAGTCTCATGAACTCCGTAATGACCGGTGTTGTCTCAGTAAACCTTCTTGATGGGTCCCAACAGTGCGGGCCCTCGGGGCGTCACGCTCCTGCGGGGCGGTGAAATCCGCCAAGGGGTGCAGGATGCCTGGACTCGCGGCTTCGCGTCCTCCTTGGCCCATTTGGACCTCTTTCCGCCGTAACCACGACTTCTGAGGTGGTGGCTCCCAATGTTCCTCTTTTGAAGCCCCTTCATGTACTTAGACTTTTTTTTGGCAGCTTCGGCCTCGCAAGGCTCCTTGAATATTTGAAACTGCTCTTCCGTGATTGTCGGATTATCCTTTACAATCTCGGAGTAGGGTTCCCCGTTGTTGATCTTTGCTTTCACTCGATTTTTCCAGGCGGCCAACACGTCGCTAAACTTGGTCATGGCGTGTTTGTTTATCTTCTTCATTGTCGAGTCCTCGTCTGGATCTTCATAATCCTCATTCCGGCCCGGGAATAAGAATATCTGGTGAAACTTCTTTAGGAGGGAGCTCCTCATATTTTCTGTCTTCTGTAGTTTCTCATCATTGATGGTGGCGGTTGTCCGTACGATGCAGCCAATTTGATTGCCGTAGCACGCGCGCGCTTCCTCGGGCGCCTTTGGCTCAAAATTGCCGTCGTCCACCTCCGTGACCACCAGTCTAGTAGTCCTGAGTTTGTTAGGAAGCCGTTGCCTCTTTGCTTTCGGTTCAACACCGGCTCCTGTAGCGACCCAACCTCAGACGGTCAAGCCTCTGTGTATCTGTGCCATCCCTGGATCAGTATGCTGGCACACACAGTACATCAATGTATATATCAAAGTGCAATCACATGTATAATTAACGTAAAACTGATATATACCTCATAATACTCAGCGGAAACAATCAAACGGGTGTGGAGTCCCATCAACGCCATCGGCAGGTTGAGTGTAGACAGTAACCCTGTATCGTAACTCTTACTCGTCGAAGAAAATCCTGCAACATGATACGTTGCAGCCTTGTAGGTCAGTACATTGAATATACCGGCAAGATCACAACATGAATAAACAGATGGTAAAACTATACTATATGCAATTTGGCTTTGTGGCTCTGTATCTGAGTTTTGTTTGCGTAAAAGCTGATTTTATTTTCCCTACATCAAAGGAATAAATGAAGTCTGTACTATGGAGTTTTCTATCATAACATGGTTCCGCCAACCGATGTCTCATAGCCCAAAATCATCATATGTTGCCCACAATTAAGTTATCAATCCGTGTTGAGAGTTCCGAGATAGATCCAAGTCCGGATGCTCAAATTGTCCGTGAATCGGGACACGGCTAATCGATTAGGTTTTAACCCTCTGCAGAGGTTTGTACACTTTACCCGCAAGATTCGATCCTCTCTTTACGTTCTCGCACTTCAGGGTGTTTGAGAACAAGATGACCAAACATGGTCTTCGAAGAGTTCCTCGACCTTTGTCCGGTGCTCATCCCATCCTACCGTAGTTCTACATCTGCTAGCACCGCCCCAGCCAGAGTCACCACTAAGGTCAACCAAGCGAGCCCATAATGACTTGCGGTTGCACAAGTAAGCTTCGGGCATGAAGTATTCTTCCGTCTCTTTGAGTCTGGGTGAAGCTTTCCGCAAGATGTCATGGCGCTTCTCCATGCATCCCGGCCAACCACTGGTTTCTCCAGGGTGCCCGTCAACCGTCCTTCACCCAGTAGTGTGTATTGAATTCTTGTCTCGAGTCTTGAAGTCTTGAGGCCTTGAAGATGCAGTCCTTGCAGATGCCATCATGGAGTTATCATCATCGACGTAGAGTCCTCCTTCTTCACACCACTCTCGTGCACTCATACCAAACCCCGTCTACTATAGCGTAGCATTAAAATAAATAACGTCCCGGGCTTGGTAACAGGGTGATGGGTTCCTGCCTCATGCATACTACTCAACTACAAGGATTCAATAACACTACTGAGGGTTGTTGCAAAGATGCCACTAAATGCAATAAAACATAGGTATGAAAGCATGGTCAAAGTGAACTTGCCTGGTATTACTTGATGAAGATAATAACGCTCTCAGAATAAAGACTTGGTAGAACTATTCGCCACTCCGTTGAAAATCTATATAGTCAAACATAGCATTCACATAAGAAAACATCCTAGCAAACAATTTTAGCACTCGAAATAACAATCAAAACAGCAAGGAAAATCGATAATAAAACTCAAACAAAATCAAAAGAAACTTCAAATAAAACTACAAAGAAAAACTACTAACGAAGATCTATGACTTTGCTACAAACATCTAATATAGTTTTGCCGTAAGTAAAAACTTAACAACAATTAAAATACTAAACTAATAAATTAACAGAAAATAAAATGTAAAATAACTAATTTAACAGAAGGTATTTTTTCCATAAAATTTTATTTGCAAAAGAAACAAATAAAAAGCTTTTATAAAACTCTAACTATGACCTATAGAAGGTTTCATACAAAACTAAGGAAAATAATTTTTTTAAATAAAATAAATTTTCTCCTGTTGTCTAACAGAAACACAACTAATTTTGTCAAAAGTGACAAAAAGAAATACTTTAAAACTAATAAAAACAATAAAGAAAAAGCTAAAACAGAACTAATACTAAAACAGTACTGTTTTGCTAAAAACCTAATTTAAATTAACCTGAAAATAAAATACTAAATACTACTGGATAAACAAAGGTCCTAGAGACCAGGAGCAAAAAGAATCGGTCAAAAATAATATTCCTAACTCAAAATATATCAAATCTAGTGATTTGAGAAAATTCATACAAACACAAATTTAAACTGCTCAAATATGAAATACAATTGAACTAACAGAAACTTCAGCAAATTTGTGACACATAGCAATTGGAATCACTCAAAAATACTAAAAACTCTAAAAGATATGAATTTTCTAAGATTGCTATTTTCTGAAAAAAATGAATTACGGGATTTCTTTGATCTCACCGGAGTAGTCGTCGGAGTTGGGGAAGAAGATCGGATCCGATGTTGCGGTTGCTCCTAGAGGAAAGGAGATCACGGGACGGTGGAGAGGAGATCATATAAACCTCAGGAGAGGTCGAGGGTGCGGCGGCGGCACTTGGCGGCAGCGGTGGTGTTGCACTGCTGCTGCTGCGGAGAGGAGCGGAGAGGAGAGGTGTTGGTTTGATGTGTTGGAGGGGGTGCTTGGGTATATTTATAGTGGGGAGGGAGGGTTTGCTTGGGGTAGGGACAAGAAATAGATTAGGATTAGGAAACAAAAGGAAAAGATCTAGAAACAAATGGAATAAGCGGAATAACGAACGGGATCAAATCCTACTAGGATTTGTAAAGAATAGGAAACCTGGGCTCCGTAGCCCCTAGGTTGTCGTGCGATGGCCTTGGCGGCCCGGTGGCAAGTGGCGGCTTGGGCCTTTGGCCCAAGCGCTGCAGATTTTTTTTAAACAAAATTTTCAGAGAACTAAAATAAAAAAAACAAAATGACTAAAACTTTTATATAGGCATATGATATACCAAAATTTGCAGAAAAAGATTTTCTACAACATGGACATTATTATAGCATTAAATAAAATACACATAAATTTAAATAAAGCAAAGAGTGCTTCAGCTCTAATAAAATCAATAAAAATCATTTTAAAATACCAAAATGAATTCAAATTTATTCCTCTCCAATTTTAGGTTGTAGGAATCATGTTACCCTATTTTCCATGTATTTTATCTTTGGAGAAAATAATTTGAATAAAACTCAAATAACTCCAAATTGAAAAATAATTTCAAAAGAACATTGAATTTAATTCTTTGAACTCCCAACTAATATTTCATATGTTTTGAAGAAGTCATTTTATCTTCGCTCGTGAAAATCATTGAGTTGCATAAAGTTTCAGAATTGGAAATATTTTCCAAATGAAATTCAAATATTTTCAACACCCTTGTCATTAAATAAATGGAAGAAGTCATGTCATCTTCTCTCCAGGGTTTTGTGATGAAGAGTACTTGAATTCACGAAAAGCATAAAAGCAAAATGAAAGTTTGGGAAAGTCCTTTTATTCCTCTCATTTAACTTTCAAAAGTTTCAATTCATTCACTCACTTTCGGTCAATCAATCAAACAATCAGTCAAAACTATCTATTTATTTATAACATTCCAAAATTTAGAATTTTGGGATGTTACAAACTACACCTTAAAATGAATCTCGTCCTCGAGATTCGGAGAGGCTAACAAGAAATAGGTTAGGGTTTGGGGTCTTCTCAAAATCCATCGATCGTCTCCGGGTCTCGGATGCTACCACCCTTAGAAGCATGGTTACGGTTCCATCAAAACTCATATACTCCATCCTTATTCTTGGCAAGTGTCGGTCTTCTCAGATATTAAGGATAATTCCTTCTCTGGGCTCTTCGGTAGTGGCATAACCTTTTCCTCAATTCTTTTGTCTTTTACTCTTGGTAAGGTTATTCCGAGACTGGGTCTTCATAGCTGACGGTCCTGGCGCCAATTCTAAACAAATATCGATATCTCATGGTGGTCAACAATTTATGGTTTCCCCTGCAGAAAACGGGTCTGGGTTGAACCTCACCGTATAACCTACGGTTGGCAACAACTGCCGTGTACAAGGGAATAAATACCTATACCTTTCTAAGGTTTAAACAAGGCTTTGACATCGTCGTCTCTCTACTATGGGTAAGTCTCTCAGATTTACCATTCCAAATAGCAAGAGCGAATGATACGAGTAAGTCGTTATGGTGATCAATCCATCCCGCACCCAAATCATTACCTTGTACATGGTTTAGCGAATCTCGCATTCTAACACTCGGTCATCCTCACAAGCATTGCAGAATTTCTCTTGTCGACGAACCAAGTTCGGAAAATCCATTGATGCTGTAGGCCAAACAAACATCTATCGTTCCTTAACAACTCTCAGGTTTTGCGTAAACTCCTATAGAATCGTCGGTTGATCAAATCGTAGTCTATTCCCAAAATTTCTTTCTCCAGTGGGTACTTGATCCTTATTAATTCTTGGGCCTGTGGGTTATGGCCCACTTCAACACTAGTGCAGCTTTAACTCATCCTTGGGGTAACTCTCTTGTTCCATATTACACATCCTTTAAATCCAGAGTACTGTTTCTTCATACCATCATATCAAAAGCAAAACTCCAACTTTTTTTCCTTGAACTACAGTCCATGGAATATATATTTTCTTATCCATTAGTCTAGTCTTCTTCACAGGGTACTACCACCCTAAAAATGAAATTCACAAATCCATCCATAGACCATATTTCTCATATCCTCGAAAATGGTTAAAATCTTTGTTCACAGAGTAACAACTCATACAATTAAACATATGAAAACATGTCACCTTAACTTTATTGATTTCATGAATCCATTACAAACTCTGAGCACCCATTACATAACTCAACTTATTGTACTCATGAAAAAAAAAATTGGTTTCTACCACTCTTATTATCCATATCAAAATTCCAACTACTCAACTCCAGCTTCCTTCTTGTAGGAACATTTAGTAGCATAATGTCCTGCTTCCTTGCAATGAAAACAAAAGACTTCCGACGGGGCTTCTTTGTGATTATGTAGGCTCCTTGGATTCTTGGCTTCTTTTCTGGACATTTACTAGCGTAATGACCTAAATCCTTGCACCTGTAACAAGTGATATGACTCAGGTCCTTCTCTGCGAAAATTGTGTTGTTCTGGGGTTGCCTTCTTTTTCTCTTCCTGGATTTCTCTGTAATGATCAGAGCTTCTATTTCCGTGGGTCAAACTTCACTTTGCTGTCGGAAATATCCAGATACTCTTTTCTTTCCTTGGTGCAATACTGCGAAAAATGTCCTTCTTCTCCACATGAATAGCAGGCATTGGAGTAAAATCTGTTGAGGCCTTCTCCATCAGGGTCTTCAACACATTCCTTCATCACAGGTTCTTTCATAACTTCTCGGAGGGCTTCTTTCAGTCCTTCTTCCTGCTCCTGAATAGTTTGTTGCACCATGGGGTAAATGTAACACTGAGTCGGGTAGTGGGTGGTTCCTTCACACAAGAAACAAGTCACCTTACTAGTTAGGCATTCCTCAGCTGGGTGTTTCTCCTCACAATGAGGGCATCCATCCTTGTGTTCCTCCTGGGTGTGTCCTATTTCTCCGCAAATCTTGCAAGCACAAGGTTTCTTCTTCGGGTTATCGTAGTGCTTCCGGATAAGACGAGACCTCAAGAGAGTCTTCTTGAATTCTTCCCAAGTCTTTGCTCCATTAAATCCTTGTATGGCTTGATGCATTTTCCACCAGGTTGCAGCACTTCCTTCAAAATCTTCAAGAGCGTCACGATACTTCATTCTTCCTTGAAACCAAATTGCTCCAAGTGATTCTCCATGTTCGAATCCATAGCTCGCCTCCGGCTGAGTCTTGATCCAGAGAATATCCGCCAACTTTGTTCATCATCTATGGGGTCCAAAAGCTTTGGGATGAGATATGAGAGAGGTGGGGAGGGATATACACACAATACAAACAATAGTTTTTGAAGAAACAAGTTTTACTTTGTGGCTGTCGGAAAACATCAAACAAATGACAGCTCACTAATCGTCGCATCTAACGTAAGTATGTAACAGGGGTTTGGTCTTCTAAAGGTCAAATAATTCTTCAGATCCTTAAAGTCATCGGAGTCTTCAACTATTGTAGCTTCAATTCTTCTAATACATGGTGAAATCCTCTTTACTCTGAAGTGGTCATCAGTTCTCCGATATCTAATCCTTCTTGGAGCGTCTTCAGTTGATCCTTCATGTGGTCAAAAGGGAAAAGGGGTATATTCTAACTATTTGAGGTGAGAGTGTCTATTTGATAAAATCAGAAAATATGAGAAGTAAGAGTCTTTTTGAAAATAAAGTTTTTGAGATATCCTGTCCTAGGGGCTTTCCGATTTCTAGGGTCACGTCCTACAGTCAACATGTGCTCTGATACCATATCTGTAGCGACCCAACCTCAGACGGTCAAGCCTCTGTGTATCTGTGCCATCCCTGGATCAGTATGCTGGCACACACAGTACATCAATGTATATATCAAAGTGCAATCACATGTATAATTAACGTAAAACTGATATATACCTCATAATACTCAGCGGAAACAATCAAACGGGTGTGGAGTCCCATCAACGCCATCGGCAGGTTGAGTGTAGACCGTAACCCTGTATCGTAACTCTTACTCGTCGAAGAAAATCCTGCAACATGATACGTTGCAGCCTTGTAGGTCAGTACATTGAATATACGGCAAGATCACAACATGAATAAACAGATGGTAAAACTATACTATATGCAATTTGGCTTTGTGGCTCAGATATCTGAGTTTTGTTTTGCGTAAAAGCTGATTTTATTTTCCCTACATCAAAGGAATAAATGAAGTCTGTACTATGGAGTTTTCTATCATAACATGGTTCCGCCAACCGATGTCTCATAGCCCAAAATCATCATATGTTGCCCACAATTAAGTTATCAATCCGGTGTTGAGAGTTCGAGATAGATCCAAGTCCGGATGCTCAAATTGTCCGTGAATCGGGGACACGGCTAATCGATTAGGTTTTAACCCTCTGCAGAGGTTTGTACACTTTACCCGCAAGATTCGATCCCTCTCTTTACGTTCTCGCACTTCAGGGTGTTTGAGAACCAGATGACCGAAACATGGTCTTCCGAAGAGTTCCTCTGACCACTGTCCGGTGCTCATCCCATCCTACCGTAGTTCTACATCTGCTAGCACCGTCCCAGCCAGAGTCACCACTAAGGTCAACCAAGCCAGAGCCCATAATGACTTGCGGTTGCACAAGTAAGCTTCCGGGCATGAAGTATTCTTCCGTCTCTTTGAGTGCAGGTGAAGCTTTCCGCAAGATGTCATGGCGCTTCTCCATGCATCCGGCCAACCACTGGTTTCTCCAGGTGCCCGTCAACCAATCCTTCACCCGAAGAGTGTGTATTGAATTCTTGTCTCGAGTCTTGAATTCTTGAGGCCTTGAAGATGCAGTCCTTGCAGATGCCATCATGGAGTTATCATCATCGACGAGAGTCCTCCTTCTTCACACCACTCTCGTGCACTCATACCAAACCCGTCTACTATAGCGTAGCATTAAAATAAATAACGTCCGGGCTTGGTAACAGGGTGATGGGTTCTGCCTCATGCATACTACTCAACTACAAGGATTCAATAACACTCTGAGGGTTGTTGCAAAGATGCCACTAAATGCAATAAAACATAGGTATGAAAGCATGGTCAAAGTGAACTTGCTCGGTATTACTTGATGAAGATAATAACGCTCTCGTAATAAAGACTTGGTAGAACTATTCGTCACTCCGTTGAAAATCTATATAGTCAAACATAGCATTCACATAAGAAAACATCCTAGCAAACAATTTTAGCACTCAAATAACAATCAAAACAGCAAGGAAAATCGATAATAAAACTCAAACAAAATCAAAAGAAACTTCAAATAAAACTACAAAGAAAAATTACTAACGAAGATCTATGACTTTGCTACAAACATCTAATATAGTTTTGCCGTAAGTAAAAACTTAACAACAATTAAAATACTAAACTAATAAATTAACAGAAAATAAAATGTAAAATAACTAATTTAACAGAAGGTATTTTTTCCATAAAATTTTATTTGCAAAAGAAACAAATAAAAAGCTTTTATAAAACTCTAACTATGACCTATAGAAGGTTTCATACAAAACTAAGAAAATAAATTTTTTAAATAAAATAAATTTTCTCCTGTTGTCTAACAGAAACACAACTAATTTTGTCAAAAGTGACAAAAGAAATACTTTAAAACTAATAAAACAGTAAAGAAAAGCTAAAACAGAACTAATACTAAAACAGTACTGTTTTGCTAAAAACCTAATTTAAATTAACCTGAAAATAAAATACTAAATACTACTGGATAAACAAAGGTCCTAGAGACCAGGAGCAAAAAGAATCGGTCAAAATAATATTCCTAACTCAAAATATATCAAATCTAGTGATTTGAGAAAATTCATACAAACACAAATTTAAACTGCTCAAATATGAAATGCAATGGAACTAACAGAAACTTCAGCAAATTTGTGACACATAGCAATTGGAATCAATCAAAATACTAAAACTCTAAAAGATATGAATTTTCTAAGATTGCTATTTTCTGAAAAAATGAATTACAGGATTTCTTTGATCTCACCGGAGTAGTCGTCGGAGTTGGGGAAGAAGATCGGATCCGATGTTGCAGTTGCTCCTAGAGGAAAGGAGATCACGGGACGGTGGAGAGGAGATCATATAAACCTCGGGAGAGGTCGAGAGGCGTGGCGGCACTTGGCGGCGGTGGTGTTGCTGCTGCTGCTGCATGGAGAGGAGCGGAGAGGAGAGGTGTTGGTTTGATGTGTTGGAGGGGGGGGGGGTGCTTGGGTATTTATAGTGGGGAGGGGAGGGGTTTGCTTGGGGTAGGGGACAAGAAATAGATTAGGGTTAGGAAACAAAAGGGAAAAGATCTAGAAACAAATCGGAATAAACGGAATAACGAAACGGGATCAAATCCTACTAGGATTTGTAAAAGAATAGGAAACTTGGGCTCCGTAGCCCCCTAGGTTGTGCGTGCGATGGCCTTGGCCGGCCGGTGGCAAGTGGCGGCTTGGGCCTTTGGCCCAAGGCGCTGCGGATTTTTTTTTAAACAAAATTTTCAGAGAACTAAAATAAATAAAAACAAAATGACTAAAACTTTTATATAGGCATATAATATACCAAAATTTGCAGAAAAAGATTTTCTACAACATGGACATTATTATAGCATTAAATAAAATACACACAAATTTAAATAAAGCAAAGAGTGCTTCAGCTCTAATAAAATCCAATAAAAATCATTTTAAAAATACCAAAATGAATTCAAATTTATTCCTCTCCAATTTTAGGTTGTAGGAATCATGTTACCCTATTTTCCATGTATTTTATCTTTGGAGAAAATAATTTGAATAAAACTCAAATAACTCCAAATTGAAAATAATTTCAAAAGAACTTTGAATTTAATTCTTTGAACTCCCAACTCATATTTCATATGTTTTGAAGAAGTCATTTTATCTTCGCTCGTGAAAATCATTGAGTTGCATAAAGTTTCAGAATTGGAAATATTTTCCAAATGAAATTCAAATATTTTCAACACCCCTTGTCATTAAATAAATGGAAGAAGTCATGCCATCTTCTCTCCAGGGTTTTGTGATGAAGAGTACTTGAATTCACGAAAAGCATAAAAGCAAAAATGAAAGTTTGGGAAAGTCCTTTTATTCCCTCTCATTTAACTTTCAAAAAGTTTCGAATTCATTCACTCACTTTCGGTCAATCAATCAAACAATCAATCAAAACTATCTATTTATTTATAACATTCCAAAATTTAGAATTTTGGGATGTTACAGCTCCGCTCCTCGAGGCAGCACCGGTCTCGATGCCGGTCTGAATCTCAGCGCTGGTCTCAGTCTCAGCACCGGTCTGCGTGTCGGTCTCAGTCCCCGATGCCACCGGTGGGCCCAGCAACAACATCGGTCGATCGTCGACACGGCTAAAATATTAAATCGCCGCCGGTAGGCGTCGTCATAATCACCGAACCGTGTCCTTCATCGTTGCTAGCCATGTTTCCTATGATTAAATCTAGTCAATTAATTCTAGACCTAATAAAATGAATAATGACATAAAAAAGGACTATTGTTTTGCAGGAATGTTGACTCCTTCCTGGTGCGGCAAATCCCGGGCACTCGATATGTCCTAGTTTGTAGCAAGAGTCATGCCGAAATTCACGGAAAATTTCGGCACGACCTTTGCTAAAAAGTGGACAAATCGAGAACCTGAAATTTGCCGGAACAGAAATGAATCAACATTCCGGCAAAACATAGACCACTCATCATCATTCCCTGGAAACAACAAAGCCACTTGGGCACAATCGAACAACTTCAATGAAAAGATATAACATGACCACTTCAATGAAAAATAAAATTTGCCTAAATTCTTTTCCTGGAAAAATAGTGGTCTTTTCAAAAATCAAAAACCTTTCAAAATGACCTCACTAAACACTTCTCTACCTAGGACAGAACCCAAATTATGTTGATCTAGCTATTCCTCTCTCTCACACAAACACACATTATTATCTCTAACCCTTCTCGCCTAGGATGAACCCAATTAAATTGCAAAGGAACTCCATTTCTCTAACCCTTCTGACCTAATGCTCTAAAATAAAATTTTCCTCTAACCCAGCCAACCTACTTAACCTAGCTTGTTAATCCAATGAACCTAATTAACCTACCTATTTAACCTAGTTAGTTAATCTAGTTTACCTAGATAATTAACCCTAATTAAACAAGTTAATGCAGCTAGTTCTCTGTCAAAGCCCAAAATAAATTTTTGCACTAATTAACATAGATAATTAACCTAATTAAACTAGTTAACCTGACTAGTTCTCTGTCAAAGCCCTAACTAAATTTTTGCACTAACCTAGATAATTAACCTAATTAAACTAGTTAACCTAACTACTTCTCTGTCAAAGCCCTAACTAAATTTTTGCCCTAACCTAGATAATTAACCTAATTAAACTAGCTAACCTATGCATGAGAGAGAGAGGAGGGGTGGGGGCTTACAGAGGATGGCTCGTGGTGGTGGCAGGAGGCGGTGGTGGCGAGGGAGGAGGCGTCTCCGGTGGCGAGGAGGCAGGCGTCTCCGGTGGCGAGCGAGGCGGTTGTGGCGAGGAAGGATCCGGTGGCGTCGACGGCGGCTCGGTGGCGTTGACGAGCAGCAGCGGCTCCGTGGCGTTAGGGGCGGC
Source organism: Aegilops longissima (assembly GCA_021605205.1). Lineage (NCBI taxonomy): Eukaryota > Viridiplantae > Streptophyta > Magnoliopsida > Poales > Poaceae > Aegilops > Aegilops longissima. Next base: position 33,136,615 of record CM038677.1, on the reverse strand, counting down.
TCCGGTGCGTCGACGGTGCTGCGGCTCTGGAGTGGCGTCGGCGTCGGCGCCAGAGACAATGGCGAAGTGGGGCGACGGCGAATCGGGAGGCGGCGGCGGGGTGGGTTGAGGATTTGGGGAGAAGTGGTGGCGGGGAAGCGGTTTTTGGTTAAGTCAAACTTAGCGGTAGCGTGTTTGGTAAAACGCGCTATAGCTAAGATAGCTATAGCGGTTTTTACAAAACGCGCTGCTGCTATAGCTATGTAATTTTCTTCTATTTTTTAATTTCCTTTTCTGTTTCTATAGCGGGGGTCTAGGACACACGCTGCAGCTACGTTAGCTATAGCGCCTCTTACAAACACACGCTGCTGCTATGCCTTCCTCCGTTTTTTCGCTTTTTCATTTATTTTGCTTTACATTTTATTTTTTCCTTTCTCCCTTTTCTATTTCTTTCATTTTCATTTACTTTTCTATTTGTTTTTCATCTTATTTTATTTCCGTTAGTAGTAGCGCTCTTCCTAGGAAACGCGCTGCTACTTATTCCCTAGCAGTAGCGCGTTTACTACAAGCCCGCTACTGCTATGCGTAGCCTGTCATTCTAGCAATGGAAATATTAGTAGTAGCGCTTTTGCCACTACACGCGCTACTGCTAAAGTTGTATCTGTAGCGCGGTTTTTTTACGGTCGCTACTGCTATGTAGCACTAGCGCCCTTTTTTGCCCCGCGCTGTTGCTAAATTTCTGTGTATAAGGTTTTCCCTAGTAGTGCACCAATATGACCTAAACGGCAGTGCCACAAATAAGTTGCACTATCGTTATCAACTCTGCATCTTTTGGTTTCAACACTATGAATATGTGTATTACTACTATCGAGATTCAATAAAAATAGACTATTCTTCAAGGGTGCATGACCATAAAAGATATTACTCATATAAATAGAACAACCATTATTCTCTGATTTAAATGAATAACCGTCTCTCATCAAACAAGATCCAGATATAATGTTCATGCTTAACGCTGGCACCAAATAACAATTATTTAGGTCTAAAACTAATCCTGATGGTAGATGTAGAGGTAGCGTGCCGACCGCGATCACATTGACTTTGGAACCATTTCCCACGCGCATCGTCACCTCATCCTTAGCCAATCTTCGCTTAATCCATAGTTCATGTTTCGAGTTGCAAATATTAGCAACAGAACTAGTATCAAATACCCAGGTACTAATGCGAGTATTAGTAAAGTACACATCAATAACATGTATATCACATATACCTTTGTTCACTTTGCCATCCTTCTTATCCGCCAAATACTTGGGGCAGTTCCGCCAAAGGTGTCCATCTGCTTGCGAGAGAAGCACTCGAAGATCAGGCTTAGGTTCAGACTTGGGTTTCTTCTCTTGAGCAGCAACTTGTTTGCTGTTCTTCTTGAAGTTCCCCTTCTTCTTCCCTTTGCCCTTTTTATTGAAACTGGTGGTCTTGTTGACCATCAACACTTGATGCTCCTTCTTGATTTATACCTCCGCGGCTTTTAGCATTGCGAAGAGCTCGGGAATAGTCTTGTCCATCCCTTGCATATTATAGTTCATCACGAAGCTCTTGTAGCTTGGTGGCAGTGATTGAAGAATTCTGTCAATGACACTATCATCAGGAAGATTAACTCCTGGTTGAATCAAGTGGTTATTATACCCAGACATTTTGAGTATGTGTTCACTGACAGAACTATTCTCCTCCATCTTGCAGCTATAGAACTTATTGGAGACTTTATATCTCTCAATCTGGGCATTTGCTTGAAATATTAACTTCAACTCCTGAAACATCTCATATGCTCCATGACGTTCAAAACGTCGTTGAAGACCCGGTTCTAAGCCGTAAAGCATGGCACACTGAACTATCGAGTAGTCATCAGCTTTGCTCTGCTAGACGTTCTTAACGTCGTCAGTTGCATCAGCAGCAGGCCTGGCACCCAGCGGTGCTTCCAGGACGTAATTCTTCTGTGCAGCAATGAGGATAATCCTCAGGTTACAGACCCTGTCCGTGTAATTGCTACCATCATCTTTCAACTTTGCTTTCTCAAGGAACGCATTAAAATTCAACGGAACAACATCACGAGCCATCTATCTACAACAAACATAGACATATAAAATACTATCAAGTACTAAGTTCATGATAAATTTAAGTTCAATTAATCATATTACTTAAGAACTCCCACTTAGACAGACATCCCTCTAATCTTCTAAGTGATTAAGTGATCCATATTAACTACACCATGTCCGATCGTCACGTGAGATGGAGTAGTTTCAACGGTGAACATCAATATGTTGATCATATCTACTATATGATTCATGCTCGACCTTTCGGTCTCCGTGTTCCGAGGCCATATCTGTTATATGCTAGGATCGTCAAGTTTAACTCGAGTATTCTCGCTGGCGCAACTGTTTTGCACCCGTTGTATTTGAACGTAGAGCCTATCACACCCGATCATCACGTGGTGTCTCAGCACGAAGAGCTTTCGCAACGGTGCATACTCAGGGAGAAAACTTCTTGATAATTTTAGTGAGAGATCATCTTAAAATGCTACCGTCAATCAAGGCAAGATAAGATGCATAAAGGATAAACATCACATGCAATCAATATAAGTGATATGATATGGCCATCATCATCTTGTGCTTGTGATCTCCATCTCCGAAGCACCGTCGTGATCACCATCGTCACCGGCGCGACACCTTGATCTCCATCGTGGCATCGTTGTCGTCTCGCCAATCTTTTGCTTCTACGACTATCGCTACCGCTTAGTGATAAAGTAAAGCATTACATGACGTTTGCATTTCATACAATAAAGCGACAACCATATGGCTCCTGCCAGTTGCCGATAACTTTGGCTACAAAACATGATCATCTCATACAATAAAATATAGCATCACGTCTTGATCATATCACATCACAACATGCCCTGCAAAAACAAGTTAGACGTCCTCTACTTTGTTGTTGCAAATTTTACGTGGCTGCTACGGGCTGAGCAAGAACCGTTCTTACCTACGCATCAAAACCACAACGATAGTTTGTCAAGTTGGTGTTGTTTTAACCTTCACAAGGACCGGGCGTAGCCACACTCGGTTCAACTAAAGTGAGAGAGACAGACACCCGCCAGTCACCTTTAAGCACGAGTGCTCGCAACGGTGAAACCAGTCTCGCGTAAGCGTACGCGTAATGTCGGTCCGGGCCGCTTCATCTCACAATACCGCTGAACTAAAGTATGACATGCTGGTAAGCAGTATGACTTGTATCGCCCACAACTCACTTGTGTTCTACTCGTGCATATGACATCTACGCATAAAACCAGGCTCGGATGCCACTGTTAGGGAACCTAGTAATTTCAAAATTTTCCTACGCACACGTAAGATCATGGTGATGGCATAGCAACGAGAGGGGAGAGTATTGTCCACGCCCTCGTGAGACCGAAGCGGAAGCGTTATGACAACGCGGTTGATGTAGTCGACGTCTTCACGATCCGACCGATCCAAGTACCGAACGACGGCACCTCCGAGTTCAGCACACGTTCAGCTCGATGGCGATCCCGGACTCGATCCAGCAAAGTGTCGGGATGAGTTCCACAAGACGACGGTGTGGTGACGATGATGATGCTTTACCGGCGCAGGGCTTCGCCTAAACTCCGCGACGATATGACCGAGGTGGAATATGGTGGAGGGGGGCACCGCACACGGCTAAGGAACGATCCGTGGATCAACTTGTGTGTCAATGGGGTGCCCCCCTTCCCCCGTATATAAAGGAGCAAGGGGGGGTGCGGCCGGCCCTAGGAGGAGGCGCGCGGAGGAGTCCTACTCCCACGGGAGTAGGACTCCCCTTCCTAGTTGGACTAGGACTTGGGGGAAGGAGGAGGGGAAAAGGAAAGGGGACGCCACCCCTCCTTGTCCTATTCGGACTTGGGGGGGCGGCTGCCCTGGCCCCTTCTCCTCTTTCTCCACTAGGCCCACTAAGGCCCATTAGGTCACCGGGGTTCCGGTAACCTCCGTACTCGATAAAATGCCGATTTCACCCGGAACACTTCCATGTCCAAACATAGGCTTCCAATATATCAATCTTTATGTCTCGACCATTTCGAGACTCCTCGTCATGTCCGTGATCACATCGGGACTCGAACAAACTTCGGTACATCAAAACTTATAAACTCATAATAAAACTGTCATCGTAGCGTTAAGCGTGCGGACCCTACGGGTTCGAGAACTATGTAGACATGACCTAGAACTATTCTCGGTCAATGACCAATAGCGGAACCTGGATGCTCATATTGGTTCCTACATATTCTCGAAGATCTTTATCGGTCAAACCGCATAACAACATCGTTGTTCCCTTTGTCATCGGTATGTTACTTGCCGAGATTTGATCGTCGGTATCCAATACCTAGTTCAATCTCACATTCTTGGCAAGTCTCTTTACTCGTTACGTAATGCATCATTCTGTAACTAACTCATTAGCTACATTGCTTGCAAGGCTTATAGTGATGTGCATTACCGAGAGGGCCAGAGATACCTCTCCGACAATCGGATTGACAAAACCTAATCTCGAAATACGCCAACCCAACATGTACCTTTGGAGACACCTGTAGTACTCCTTTATAATCACCCGATTACGTTGTGACGTTTGGTAGCACCAAAGTGTTCCTCCGTAAACGGGAGTTGCATAATCTCATAGTTACAGGAACATGTATAAGTCATGAAGAAAGCAATAGCAATATACTAAACGATCAAGTGCTAGGATAACGGAATGTGTCATGTCAATCACATCATTCTCCTGATGATGTGATCCCATTAATCAAATAACAACACATGTCTATGGTTAGGAAACATAACCATCTTTGATTAATGAGCTAGTCAAGTAGAGGCATACTAGTGACTATATGTTTGTCTATGTATTCACACATGTATCATGTTTCCGGTTAATACAATTCCAGCATGAATAATAAACATTTATCATGATATGAGGAAATAAATAATAACTTTATTATTGCCTCTAGGGCATATTTCCTTCATGAGGGTCCTCTTCACGACCAAGGCAGAGAGCTCCTCGTTGGCCATGTCGACGACCTGCACAGGCATGGACATGGGAGGTGAGTAAAATCGGAGGGACATGGAGAGGGAAGAAGAGAAACAAGGAAGAAAGGAATGAGATGGAGGGTGCACCGGGGCTCGTCGCCGGTGGTGGGGTAGTCCGACGTGGTGGCATGGAGATGCCGGGAAGACCGGCGAGCTCCGGGACGTCGGTGGCGCGAGGCGGCCTCCCTCTTTTGGCGCCATGGAGGAGGAGGCACGCGACCCGAGGAGGTGAACTCGTTGGGCGCCATGAATGAGGTGTGCAGCACCATGGGAGAGCCTATGGAGAGAGGGGGAAAAGTGAGGGAGAAAGGAGGGATTCAGCCAAGGATATGGGGATTTCAACTACCTTGTACTTACTAGTAGCGAGGTGTATAAACCGGCGCTACTACTAAGTTGATAGTAGTAGCGCGATTTATACCCCTCTCTAGTACTATGGCATGTCCCCGGGGGGCATGGAAGAGACCACTTAGCAGTAGCGAGGGTTATAAACCCGCGCTACTACTATCAACTTAGTAGTAGCGGGGGGTAAACACCCGCGCTACTAGTAAGTAGCAGTAGCGAGGGTTATAAACCCGCCCTACTAGTAAGCGTCTGCCTATAAGCTTTTCCCTAGTAGTGGGCAATCGTTGGTGGGCTCATTCTTGGGCAGCTCATGCATTTTTCCATCTTGTACTTCATCATGAACTATGTGTCATGGCATCAAGCCCGCGCCGCATTCTCTCAGAGCATGTTGATCGCTGCCGGGAGTGCGAACTTCGTCGCTAATGCCGTCGGCATCATGTGACTCCAGCCATAGGTCCCTCCCTGACTGATGGTGCCAGGTGTCAAGCGATCCCTGGGATCTTCTCTAGTGACTCGTACCGGTAATGCAGCTTCCCAACTTGTTGTTACGGTTACTTCCAAATCCACCTTGCCTGCATTGGATTTCTGAGTCTGGCGGGTATGAGAGTTCGTCCAATTTTGCCTCCGTGGCAAAGGGGTACATGGGCAACAATGGCGCAATTGTGGCCAATGTGATGGTTTGGGCATATTCAGCGCGGGCCTTTAGAAGCTCCAATGCATAGTGGACGGCTAAAGCGTGCTAATAATGTCAAGAGAGGTCGGGGAGACCGAACTTGACATGGGACGAGTTCGTAAAGAGAGATATGAAGGATTGGAGTACCACCAAAGAACTAGCCATTAACAGGAGTGCGTGGAGGCTTGCTATCCATGTGCCATGAGTTGGTCGCGAGATCTCTTATGGGTTTCACCTCTAGCCTACCTCAACTTGTTTGAGATCAAAGGCTTTTTTTGTTGTTATTGTTGTTGTTGTTGCGACGGCCCAACAAGCGGCTGATGCACTCTTGCACATGTCAGTGATGGACGACATGCCTGTCGGGAGAGCCCTTGACCTTGAGGCTACTCATGTGGATGTCCTCACTGAGTAGGAGCGCCTCAAGGAGGAGAGAAAGATTCTTGAGGTGAGAGAGCGGTAGCTCTAGTCGCCGCAGGTGAACGACGCTCGTTGTCACCCTCGTGAGTCCACTTCAATTGTGCAAAGAGGATGTGTTGCGTGTGATTCCTAGACAACACGGGCATCGGAGGGCATTTGCATCCACCACACTCCCGCCAGGAACCTCTTGGTTTTCTTGGCTCTTGCTGAAGCCCTCATTCTGCCTACGAATGGGCTCGAGGTGATACATCATAGCCGACTCACCATGTTGTTCAAAACAGTCGTAGAACAATAAAATGTGGCCATCTTGTCTCCAAGTCCTAGTCCTACAATGCCAACCTTTGGCGGCTCACAGTAGCTCCGTCACCATGGACCCATCAAGCTGTTCCACAAATCGGTGCCCCGATGTGCATAAAGACATCGAGCGAATCCACATGGAGTGACGTCGATCCGACTCTTCTTCCAATAGGAGAGAAGCATCCCGTGACACGTGGAGCGACATTGAGGCCATTCGAGCAGCTAGGCGGCGCGCCGAGTGATGTGACGAGGTCGATCGGCCATTTGGCACACCTCAGTTAACGCATATGGATTGAACCCTTTCCATAACGGTTTCAAATCGCGAGTGGAATTAAAAAGCATGAAGATATTGTCAATCCCAAAACTTGGCTGCCCGACTACTTGATTGCTTGCAACATTGGCGGGGGCAATGAGCGTGTTGTTGTGCGTTATCTCCTATTGATGTTAGAGAGTTCCACACGGGCTTGGCTTAACAGCTTGCCCGAGGACAACATATGCGACTGGGATGTCCGGTGCTTCACCTTCATTGAGAACTTTTTGAGGGCACCTGCGCAAGGCCTGCCACCACACATGACTTTTGGAATTGCTTCCTAAAGAACAATGAGTCGATCTGCGAATACATCAATTGTTAGACTCATCTTCCGAACTCCATCGAGAACATCGCCAAGGCCAACACTACCAGAATCGACCCCTATGCCTTGGCCATCGGCATAGCCCTGATTCCCGTCGGGACAGGCCTATGCCGACGGCCCCCGTCGGCATAGGGCCGTCGGCAACATATGCGTCGGCGTACCCACGGAGGCCGTCGGCATAGAAAGTCCGTCGGCATAGATGCTATCCCGACGGTGTCCGTACATCTATACCGACGGCTCGGGCCGTCGGCATAGTCCCTAGCCTAACGGTGGCTGCCGGCGGCGACGTCAAGTGCTGCCCAACCAAGAGGCGCCGCGTGGCCGTCGGCATAGCCTTGCCACGTGGCGCCTCTTGGTTGGGCCTGGAGCAGGGCTATGCCGACGGCATATCTCTGCCACACCACGGGCCCTCACTCCCTCGGATCGGTGACGTGGCGACGGCGCGGATCGGTGATGTCAACAAATCTGTGCCGACGGCATAGCCGTCAGCAAAGATATGCCGACGGCCGCCTTTAGCCCCCGTCGGCGTAGTTTTGACGCCGTCAAACCGTCACCGCTGACCGGGTAGGTGGGCCCGTGATATGCCGACAGCCCCCGTAGGCATACTGCCAGCTGTCCCGACGGCCATCTTATGCCGACGGCCTCCGTCGGCATAGATAAACATACGCCGACGGCTATTCTACCCCTACGGCCTGCACTTGGCCGTCGGCATATGTCCATCTATGCCGACGAACACCGTCGGCATAGATGAGGCCGTCGGCAACTACGTAAATTCGGGTAGTGCAAGGCCTTCCAATAAGGGGTCTCCAACCCTAAACCTTAGCTCCCGAGGCTAAAGTTGGCCCAAACCGAGGTGCTAACGATGGGACGGCTCATGGAGTTTGCCAAAACGTACGCCACCAGTAAATAAAGCATGTGCCAGAAGGCACAGACTGCCCAGGACAAAAACAACGCGAAAGCCTAGTCCTCGTGCTAGAAGGGCCACCAAAATCGGAACAAAAACGCATCAGAAGCGAAAGGGGGTAGCGGTGACAATGTCAGCCGGGCAAAGCTGGTTACTGTTGCGGAGCGTATCGGTCACCGTAGCAACGGTAATCAGCAGAACCACCAAAGGCAGCAGCGCAAATACCATAAGATGTCATTTGAGGAGATCGTTGATTGCCCTGCAAATTTCATGGCACCAAGGAGAGGTCATCCATGCACTCCATCTGCAAGTGCAGTATCATGGAGCGTCTTCAGTCTGAAAATCCTGCTGTAGATAACGACCACGACCAGCCTACCCTCAGCAGAAAGGCATCCTTATCATCTTCCAGAGGCTTGACACCATGCGCAACCAGAAGCTCCGTTCCCGCGAGATCAACGCGACTGTTCCAACCGTTCCTCAGTGGCTAGATTGGTTGGAGACTCTAGTCGGGTAACCACACTCGGGAAAGTAGTGGGTGCGCCCAAGTTTTTTTTAACAGGGGCAAAAGATTTGCCTCATCTATTAATTAAGAGGGGAATAGAGTTTTACAAACAACCCATACAAGACCATATGACAATTACTCACGCAATAAAATTTCCCCTAGTTTCTTTGCACCTGCGGTGATCCAAAGCCTAGCCTCCTCCAGGATGATGTTCAGGACAATCGAAGGCAGCACACTCTTGTGCCGGAAAATCCGAGCATTCCTCTCATTCCAAATTGCCCACAGCACAAGCATGGTGAGCGAAGCCATAGCTTTTCGCGAAGGAACGTTCATGCCGGTTCTACGATCCCACGAATCATTGACGGAGCCATCCAAGTGCCACGAAGATGTATCCACATGTACAAGCCCAAGTTTTGCAGCCACCATGTTCCAAAGCCTAAGGGTGTACCGGCATTTGGAGAAGAGATGAGTCCCGGTTTCTTGCTCCCTTTTGCAAAGGGGGCAAAGGCCACAATTTTCCCACCCTTGCTTGGCCAGTCTGTCTGCGGTCCAAATTCTATCTTGTATAGCCAACCAAGCAAACAAAATTGACCTTTAGTGGCGCACAGTTCTTCCATATCATGCGGTCCAAGGGGGAGAGGACCAATCCCAAGAATTGGGCTCTATAAGCGGAGGCCGCCGAGTAGACCCCATCATTAGCGTGCTTCTAGACAATATCATCCTCTTCATGTTCCTCCAGGTGGACCTCTTGCAGAAGCATCTAGAGGGTGAAGAATTCCTGAATGTGGTAGCCAGACACAACTTCGGAGGGCTTTATCGTGAGGATCCAAGCATTGCTCATGAGAGCCTCACGCACTTTCTATGTTTTTCTCTTTGAGGCCTCGAAAATAAGAGGAGCGATGTCCAAGGTGAGTCCCAAAAAGGCGTTCTCACCCCATTCCCAACCATGATGTGGTAGACGCATAGAAGAAGTCAAGATCCACTTGGATGGCTCCATATCTGATCTTGTCCTTGTTGGTGTTAGAACGCTAGCTCGGCTCACCCAGACGTAGCACACATACGTGCAAAGCTAGCTCCAAACAAGCACACAAGCAGCTTGATTCATTTCCTGCCTAGCCAGTATGTGCGTGCCTTGCCGTACGTATATGTGAGCTAGAGGCTAGCTTCAACTCGGTGGAACGTCTCGTGGCGACTCGCGTAACTTGCGAACGGAAAAAACAGATCAGAGATTTGTGATTAGTCACATGGCCTGTCGGTCCTGGCCTTTATTTATTGCTTTATCTAATCCATGATCTTTTACCTGCAACTTGCTCATGCCTATTCTCCTACGTATAAAGTCTAAAATTTCATTTAATTTATATATCTTGCAACAGATCAACTATGGTCGCTTAAGATTCTCCAGCGACTGCATCATAATATTTACTGTATTTTTTCTCTCTTTTTAATTGTGAATCACGCAATAGCCCCAAGACACCCTAATCTTTTGACGATCTCCTAAGCTGATGGTCTAATTTCTCGTCTTTTTATGGGATGGCTTGGTAGCAACGCATGGGAATTGTGCTAGTCATTTTAACGTTTCAGTGTATGATTTCTACTGATAGCCAGTATGGCATTTCTATTTCTCTTTGAAGCACACAAATTCTTGCGCAAAATAAAAGGCACTAACACAAACCGTCTCTGTCTGCAGATTCCAAGCTATATTCTGATGTGCCCTTTTTGAGCAGTGAAATTCTGTGGATTAACTGCCACAGAGAATAATGGCAGAGGGTGTGATTCTTTTAGCTGTGGCCAAGATTGGCACTGCTCTGGGAAGTGAAGTGATAAACAGAGCTGGTTCGTTGTTCAGAAACTTCACAGCACAAACAGCAGAACTCCAAGGTGGAATGGGCCGTATAAGTTGTGATCTCAGGCTGATGCATGAGTTCCTTTGTAAAATGGATGTACGCATTCGGAAGGACCAAACATATGGAATTTGGATGGAGGAAATGCGGAAAGTAGCACACCGGATTGAGGACATAGTAGATGAATATCTACACCTGGTAGGGCCGAGACATGACATTGGATGGAGGTTTTATCTAATGAAAGGATTCAAGCAACCGGAAGCTTTGCTTTCTCTAACCCAGGTAGTCTCCCAGATAAAGGAAGCAGAGACCAGTCTTGTGCACCTATTCAAAGCAAGAGAACGATGGGTTCCAATGGCAAACAACGGCCCTGCTGATAACTCTGGCTATATTGTTGAGAGGTCCCAACATCTTGCAAGCACTTCTCGTTCTATCAGTGAAGATCTTGTGGGGGTCGAGGAAAACAGAAAGAAACTACAAAAGTGGCTAGGGGATCATGTGAAGGAACGCTCTATAGTAGTACTGTATGGCATGGGAGGCCTTGGCAAAACTGCTCTAGCTGCAAATGTGTATAATGAGAAGAGAGAAAAGTATGACTGCCATGCATGGGTGTCTGTCTCACAAACATATTCTCCAATAGAGCTCTTGAGGAAACTATTTAAGGAACTTCATCGTGATGGGGAAACTGCTCCTTCCGAGATCACTACAATGGACTTGATCAATATAAAAGGTAAACTCAGCAAGTTTCTAGAGCAGAAGAGATAACTGATTGTGCTGGACGATGTCTGGAAACAAGAAGCATTCAGTGATTTGTTAGGAGAACTTGCCCCAAATACTAAAGGAAGCAGAATAGTCATTACGACGCGAAGTGACGATATAGCTCGGCTGGCGTCCAAAGGACGTGCACTAAAAAGTGAATGCTTGCCATATGACAAGTCATGGTTACTCTTCTGTAAGAAAGCTTTTCGGAGGGATGATTGCCCTACAGAGCTAAAGGACCACTCAGAGCAGATAGTGGCCAAGTGTAAAGGCTTGCCTCTTGCTATTGTGTCGGTTGGAAGTCTCTTGTTTGTGCGCGAGAAGACTCCAACAGAATGGAAACGAATCCATGACCAGCTAGGTTGGGAGCTGTCGCATAACCCAGGGCTTGATGATGTGAGGAATACTTTGTATTTGAGCTTCATATACCTTCCTTCACACCTGAAGAGTTGTTTTCTATATTGTTCCTTGTTCCCGGAGGACTACATTGTTCACAGGAAGGTACTCATCAGACTATGGATTGCAGAGGGGTTCGTGGAGGAAAGGGGTCATAGTACATTGGAAGAAGTGGCAGAAGACTATTTGAATGAGCTTGTCCACAGAAATATGCTGCAGCCTGTGCAACGCAACTCATCTGGCAGAATAAGGTCTTGCAAAATGCATGACATTGTTCGTGAGTTGGCAATTGATTTATCCAAGAAAGAAAGTTTTGGTCTTGCATATGAGTATGGGAATCATGGAATTCTGGACACAAACACTCGTCGCTTGGTTGTATCTAAATGCAGCAATGATATTTTGCCAGATTTACAACTACCTCGTCTTAGATCTTGCATCATATTTGATAAGGACATGCCATCATCCAGAATACTTGATTCTGGAGCAGCTAAGTCTAAGTACATTGTAGTCCTAGAACTACGTGGCTTGTCCATTGAGAAAGTGCCGAGTGCTGTTGGAGATCTTTTTAATCTGCGCTATTTAGGACTGCGTGATTCAAAGGTGAAGTTCCTCCCGAAGTCTATCGAGAAGCTCTCCAACTTATTGACATTGGATATTTTCAACGATATGATACAAGAATTGCCACAGGGCATTGTCAAGCTGAAGAACTTAAGGCACTTACTTGCTGAGAAAATTGTAGATCCGTCGCATCGAGATTTTATATGTCGCAATGGTATGCGCATCCAGAAGGATTTATCAAAATTGACAAATTTGCAGACGCTGAATACAATTGAAGCACGAGAAGATTCTATTAAAGAGCTGGGGGGGCTGAAGCAACTAAGGAGCTTGAGGATAAGTAACCTGAAGGAAACCCACTGTGCGCTTTTTTGCAAGTCCCTCTTGAAGTTGCAACTCTTGAATCAATTACATATTACCATGAGTAACAGGTATGAAATTCTTCAGTTGAATGAGCTGAAAACCCCACCCCTCAACCTTCAGAAACTCATTCTAAGAGGAAGATTGGCAGAAGGGACATTTCAGTCTCCTCTTTTCCAGGAAGGAGGGAAGAAGCTATATGGACTATATCTTGTTTGGTCGTGTCTGCCAGAAGATCCCCTTCCATCCATCTCGGGATTGGATAATCTGACAGAGCTACATCTTACAAGAGCATTCGTCGGGAAAAAATTAATATTCAAGAAGGGATGGTTCCCCAAATTGAAGAATCTTAAACTGCGGGACTTGCCTTCTCTAAATAAGCTAAAGATAAAGGAAGGTGCCATGGAAAACCTCCAAATGTTGCAGCTAGTGAACCTGAAAAAATTGAAGGATGTTCCAGCTGGCCTTGAGTTTCTTGCATCCCTCCAACATGTAAGTTTTCTGCATATAACTGAAGAGTTCCTTGTGTTGCTGCAAGAATGTTCTAGGATTCAGCACATCCGTTGGTGGTATTCTACAAAAGATCAGGTTCTACAAGGAAATGTAAGTCACTCATCAACTAGTTAGTCTCTACGGTTTTCGGCAGCACATTTTATTATTATCTGATAACAGCAAATCTTGTAAATATATCAAGTAGCTTAGGATCTATGATTATCTCAAAGCTAGAAAATATCCACACACAAAATTGCTTCCTTCCAGGCGAGAAAAATACTAGCAAACATCATTAATTGAAACTTCATTGGAACCTCCCGCTCAGTATGTCCATGTCCCTCCATTCAATAAAAATATATTAGCGATACTGAAACTGCTCTGCAACATACGTGTGATAAACTTAAGAGAAATTTTGCAATGTATATGTAAATCCTTCCAGTGAAATATGTAGAGGAAAATTTCAATGGCCATCCATTTATTTTTACAATGAGTCTATGAGAGTATTAACAGTTCTCCTTTTCAGGATTTATATGATCTCAAGCAGAACAGCATTTCTCAGGAGTTCCATTCATGGAGCCAATTTCCCTTCAATGCTATAGCCAAGTATTGTACCATTCAGTGAACAAGCAGAACAATATTCTTCAGTAAGTCTGGGCTGCAGCATCCTGCATGCAGCCATTTGTCAAATTCCTTGATAAGCCTTTCCAGTATTGGTGCATGAACAATATGAAACAATTGCTGAGTTCTTATTATCTTAAGTTTTTGGTGTATCTTGCACGCAGAATAAACATCTTCATGTTTTTGTTTGAACTAAACTAATACTCCCTCTGTAAAGAAATATAAGAGCATTTAGATCACTATTTTAGTGTTCTAAACACTCTTATATTTCTTTACGGTGGGAGTACGTTGGTGGTATGGCACCCCATTTTCATATATTGTTCTGACTAATGTTGTACTACCTCCTTTCCAGCTTAGAGGGTTTATCTTTTTTTTTTCGTTTTTCCGGTCTAAAGGGCTGATCTATGTCTCTTGTTTAGATCCCGAGGCACATTAAATATTTGCATGCAAGGATTAAAAAGAAACTCATCAATGCATGTAATGTTCCTACTCATCTAGTGGCCAAGCATGCATGCACAACAATTAATGCATCAGTTTAATTTAGTTAATTTTGTAAAGTATGAGATACATTCCTCCACTGACCATCTGCCTTGGTTGATGTGATTCAGATTTGAGCCCTCTAAACCGGAAGAGAGGTAGTACCACTCATGGAGCGAATTTCCCTAAAATGTTACAGCCAAGTATTGTACCATTCAATGAACAGCTTGTGCTGAATTTATTATTATTTATTGTGTGTTTTTAGTTTGGTGAAAATATTATAAATTCAGGCCTACCGCGCACTCGTTGCGGGCTTTGCATTATATTTCAGTGATATTCGATTGTATGGAACATGAATATTTGGTGTAATAATATGAGAGCTAAAACTCAAATACATATCATTTATTGTGTTTGATTGTTTATAGTTGTAAACTATTTATTAAACATAAATATCATATTGAATGGAAATTTTCATGGCCACGAGCTCAAATGCTCTTCTATGAAAAGTAAAAACAGAAAATAGGAAAATTTCAAAAAAACCTATTCTTTTTACAACAGACATTGCTTAGTTTTCTTACTGCATGAATTTTCTTGATGAAATCACATTCGTGAAGGTCTAGACGAAAATAACAAAATCGGCACTCCAAAATGTTTTTTTGTTTGCCGGGAGCACTAAGAACGTTTTTCTAAATTGAAATTTGCATCTATGTACAAAAATAATAGTGTAATTTTGTACTATTTGTTTTGATTCTATTGTTCACAAGGCTGCATTTGAGCTTGGGAGTAGAAACTCCATGTCAACCTTGAAGTGGATCCCCCCCCCATACCCATGCATGTTGCATGCAGAGAGAAATGATGGGGGGGTCGTGTAGTATCTACTCCCGAGCTCAAATGTTTTCTAATGAACAGTAAAATAAAAAATAATGCTTTCAAATAAAAAACCGATTTTTTGGTAAACTTTTACAATTTTTTTGTCTACTTGCAAAATTTATCATGAAAGCACATTCGTGGAAATCATGACAAAAAAAACAAAATCCCTGCTTCAAAAATTATATTTTTAAAAGCATTTCGGAGTACCGATTTTAATTTTTTTAGCATGACTTCCTTGAATATCATTTGGTGATGAAAATTTTCAAGTATACACAATATTTGTCAAAGTTTGTCACAAAAAAGTTGAATTACATAAAATGGTTTCAAACATAAAAATGTTCACAAATTAAAAATGTCCTTGGATTAATTATTTGGTTCCTATATTTTAAAGAATACTTTAGAGAAATCTTCACGGATTCTAAAAATGTTTAAGTATTTAAAAGGTGTTATCATAATAAAAAATGTTAGTAATTTCAGAAAATGTTCACGAATATTAATGGTAGTCTAGCAATTTAGAAAAAATAAAGTTTAGAAAAATCCAATTAAAATATTTGTAACTTAACAAATGTTCGTAAATTAGTTATGATGTTAGAAAATTTGGAAATATGTTCTCCTAATTAAAGTATTGGTTTTCAATTTTAAATAATGTTCATAAATTTTAACATTCCCATTTTTAAAAAGTGTTCACTATTTTAAAACATGTCCACCAATCTTAATGATGATCATGAATTTAAATTATGTTTGTGAATTTATAAAATGTTTATAAATGTTTAGAGGGGGTATTAAAAATAGAATAAAAGGAAAATATAAAGAAAGAAAAAGGAAAAGAAACGATGAAAACGAAAATCAGTAATAAACAGAAGGAAATCAGTAGAGAAAAAAAGACAAAGTCACAAAAAAAGCCGAAGAAAAATGCTTTATGACCGGATGGTCTGGTCCAAAGATCTCTTATTTTGATGCACTGAACGTTAAACAGGTTTTGCGGAGGAAATGAACAGCGACTATGTCTCACTTGTCTCTACTGCAGGCCCGGTCCTGAGGGGGGGCAGCAGGGGCGGCCGCCCCGGGCCCCCAAAGGCCAGGGGCCCCCAGCTCGGGTAGTGTCTACGTATTGGACCAAGTATGAACCAGTAAATTCTGTAGTGTACAACTGGCCTGTGGGAAAGTCTTAAAAAAATGGCCTGCGGGAGATTAGGGCCCTGTTTGATTCATAAGTCCTAGGACTTTTTCTAGTGCCAACTAAAAAGTCCCTAGTCCCTATAAAGTCCCTCCCTGTTTGTTTTCAGAGACTAAAAAGTCCCTAGTCCTTTCCTAGAGGTTATTAAATGACCATGTTGCCCCTAGTATATAGAAAAATAACAATCAAACAACACCATGGGGTGGCGGGCCAATGGATACATGGAGGGGCATTGTTGAAAAAGTTCCAAAAAAGACTCTCCTTGAGAGTCTTCTTCATTTAGTCCCAAATGCATAGTTTAGTCCCTAAAAAGTCCCTCCCGTTTGGTAAAAAAGTCTCTAAGAGGGACCCTTTTTAGTCCCTACATAAAAAAGTCGAAACAAACACCCCCTAGATGACTACTCCGCTAAGTCGCAAGATGAGATCGCGCGTGTGTACCTAGAGATTGATTCTTTGTCTAAAAAGCAACTAGAGATCGATCTATTTCTCAACAGAAAACCTAGAGATCGATCTCGATCTCCTTCCTTTGGAATCAATCTACATCTCCTTCCTTTGGAAACAATCTCCATCTTCCTATTTTCACAAACAATCTGCATCTTCCATAATCCTCCATCTTCCTATTTACACAAACAATCTGCATCTTCCATAATCCTGATCGTTGTCCCTAGCTCGTTCTTAACCTGATCGCTAGCGCCTGGGGCTAGTATGCATCTCCTGCTCCTGTTTGTTGGACAATAGAGATAGATGGGAAATACCCAATCGTCTGCCCCATGCAGCCATGCCCAAAAGCGAGAGGCCGAGTCTCTGAAAGAAGATCGCATCAAGCCCACAGATCAATGTGAGCGTGCGGTTCCAATTCATAGAAGAAGGTGCATCTCTATAAGTAAGAAATCTGTGCGCTATGCAATTTGGCAATGATGATTGATAACGAGTGCGGCCTTCTCTTCTTCTCCCTCGGTGATATCCCACTGGGAAAGATGGCCGCGCCATCCAGGCCTGCGCCCCGTCCACCTGCAAGAGGTCCAGGATGTCGTAGCCAAGGACGTCGAGCTGTCGGCGCTACAAGTCGCCTGATCTCAGCTGGCACGGCCGCCTAATGACGGTTCCGGTGTGTACACAGCATCTGCCTGCCACTGGTCGTGTCCCCTGCGTGCTCACAGACATCAGCGGCGTCCATAGCTGACCTGGGGAATCCCGTGCTTATTCTGACCAGCACTGCTCTCAACTTTGCATACTACCATGACCAGGCCGCCCCTTTCAGTTCTCGGCCTCCATACGCTGCCGGTGGCCGCGCAATCACACCGACACTGCATCGGGCCGTCGCTGCGTGTTCTACCTCCATGCTTCGCCGCTGTGATTCCATCCGTCGGGAGGTGCGTACACATATATTTCATCCCCAATATTGCATATTTGATTTGCTTATTTAATAAACTTCGGGTCTGCAATAGTTTAATCAGTTCTTTTTAGATTTAGGTAGAAAAATATTTGTGGTGGCTCGTAAGCCTCAAAAACTCTGCTCCCTTTTTGTGCCACTGTTTTGATTTAATTAAAAAAAATCCAGAATGATAGCAAACCGTATCTCCTCTAGCATCTGCTCTAAATATTGTTGCTCTTGCAGTTTCAGAATACCATGTTTACCTCACTCGTTGTATGATAATTTTGTTTAAATGGAGCGGTTTGGAGATCCCTTGTTCCACAGACATGTAGCCTGTACTGAACGAGCTTTTATTTCAAATTTGCTTCTATAGCATGTGAGATTTTTTTAGCTGATTTATGGAGGTAGCTAAAACTGAACAAAGTTTTTTTAAATGTTATGTGATCAATCCTTATCCAGTAGATCCTAGGGGTGTATCTCTGTTTTTGGCCATTCTTATTCCAAGTTTGCTGATGACATCTCATAACACAATATAGGTGATGAAAAGAATGTGAAGATTAGATGTCTTGCAGCTACACCTAACATTTGTTTGTGTTAATGCATAATGAAAACAACATTATGTAGGGTAAGTCTGAACATTTAGTTTTGCTTCCCATTTTCCAATCTTGCCTGAACTGTGTGTCCACTTTTCTCAAGCCTTTTAACTTCTGTTGTTTGGAATTTTTTGAAGATGTAAATCTGAAAAAATAGGAGTATAAGTGAAACGCATGTTGAGTTTGACTTTTATCTGAATCAGGGCACGTGCATTCAGTTGCACGCACATGTTCTCTGAATAAACACTTATTTGATCCAAGTTATCTAAACATGATGCAGTTCAGGTAATAATTTTAGAGAGTCTTGGATTCAGTGGCACTGGTGCTGCTACTGGACGGCACATAAGACACACTATAGTAACACCATGGGCAGAAAGGTTGAGCCTACAATTTCTTCTTCGGTAATAAGACACCTATTCTCACAAGGAAATGCAGAAGTGATTTCGGAAGAGAAGTGGAGCTGATGGGCAGGATCTGGCACGGCAACCTTGTTTGCCTCCTTCTTACTCCAATGAAGGCGACGAGCAGATACCTGTATATGACTACATGTCGAACAGCAGCAGGGATCTCTATATATTTGGTACGAATACTTGTATTGTTTTTCTTGCCTATGATCAGAAACTGGATCACAATAGATCATTAGGTGCTCTTCTACGATTGTTGGTCATTGTTGTTTTGTGCTCCAATACAAAGTGCAGCTCATTGTTGCATGGGCTAGAATCAGGGAAACACAATAAGTTGCATGTACATAAAGTTCCATCTAACAGAACTGCAAATTTGGACAATACCTATAGAGGACGATTATATGCTCAACATGCTTGACCATGTCAAAGCTCATGCATGAGTACTTATGTCCTCAGGTTATTTGTATTATCTGCAAGGTGAGCTTCAAAATCTTGTAAACTACCATTTCCAAGAGTTCAGAGCGGCTACTTTACTGTCATTATTTAGGTGGATGGTCTATATTTTAAATTCCTAATACAAGTAATTGACTTCGCCAAGTTTTATATATTTGTGCCCTTGCTGCCAACAGCTCGTATAATTTCATCGTGAGCACCCAAGTACTGCAGTTCTATTGCTGTTCATGCTTGTTTGCCTATGCCCACAGAGAGAATAATTTTTTTTACCTGCCGGATAGTAGTTGTGTTGTATGTGTAGGTGACGATTGACACCCATTGTCATGCAGCACCCAACATTTGAAGTCTCTATCTATGCGGAACAATTATGTCTACAATCTGATCACTTTGCAGTGTGGTATGTTCATGGGATAGAGTATATGAGATGCAACACTCCAATATTTTCACTTCTTCATTTCTTGATTATAGCAAGAAAGCTCAAACTAAGTATCTCTTGTTTAGGTAGTCAGAGGAATGTTATTACCATTGAAAATAAAGAGCTCCAGCTTTCTTAACTTAGCGAAAGATAGGGTTATTTCACACTAGCTTACGGTATTAGTAAGTGATATGTTCTAGACATGGCCTTTGTGACATTTGCAATGGCTTTGTACTTCTCTTATAATTCATTAGATCTTTATAAGTTTGCTTGAATCTCTTAAGTAAGTGATATGTTCTAGACCTGGCCTTTGTGACATGTGCAATGGCTTTGTACTTCTCTTACAATTCATTAGATCTTCACCGAAAACTTTGTGCACGCACATAGAATGTTCGGATATACACACGGGATTTTTGTTCGGAATTTTTCAACTTTTCAAAATATGTATTTAGACAATGGGTCCATATGCACCTAGGAGCCATTGCCAATTTCTGTTAAAATCATTTCTATTACGAACTAACTTATGATCATGACAGTTTGATGATACAACGCATACATTTTAAACAAGCTTACAACTATACAGAGAATATACAAGTGGTTGCAAATTTTGATATATGAACTTGAGGGTCGGGTCAGATTCTACTTGTTGGTGTAAGCCAAGGCATGGGCGGAGTCGGTAGGGTGCCCGCCTTACCTTGATAAGCTACAAGATTTATTTTTTTGCAAAGGTTAAAATGGACAAAAAAAAAGTTTGGCTTGGATGAGGGGGTTCATCGCTCGGAAAACATATTTTTTACTCGATGTGTACGGTATAACATCACTTTGATCAATGTCTTGATACATCTTTTGTTGTTTAGTATGCTCCTAACACTTAGACAAACAATGTCCACCTGATCTTTTGTGATTCCGTAGCGTAGCACGGGCATCTTACTAGTTATGAGATAGATGGTTGTGGGAAGGAGGCGCGAGATAGGCCGACCCAGGCGCACGGGAAGCCGATGTCTTGTTGTTTTTGTTTTACCTTTTTTTTTGTTGCTTTTTTTACATTTGTTCATACCTCCAATTATTCTAGATAAATATATTTAAAAAATTACAAAAATATATTTGAAATATGTCAAATGCATATAGAGAAAGTGTTTCTCGTGTATATAGAATGTTCATGAAAATGTTGATCATGTATTTAAAAAATCTTAACGAAGCATATGATAAAAATGTTAATGTATTATTTGGAAAAGTTTAATGTGTATTGAAGAAATGTTGACGATGTACTAAAAATGTGTTGACCATGTAATCGAAAAATATTGACCATGTATTTAAAATATTTAATCTAGTATTTGAAAAATGATAATTAAGCATTCGAAAATGAGAAATGCGTATAGGGAAAATGTTGATCTGCATTCATTTTTTGGTTTTATTTTCACGTGCATTCATTTTTTGTTTTGGTTTTTGAAAATGATAAATGTGTATAGAAAAAATGCCGACGGCGCCGACCCAGCACTAACAAAGGCCTTCAATGCTTTTTTTCATCCGTTTATTTTCATCTGGATATTTTTTACTTTTGCTTGTATTTAATATTCTGAATATCTCTATTATATAAATCACTTTATATAAAAACTTGAAAAATGTTAATCATGCATTTTTTGAATATGTATAGAAAAAAATGTTTGTGATGTATACGAAAAATTTACACAAAAATAGTACCATTACTATGGAAACAGTAGAAATAAAAATGTACTCCCTCCGTTCCAAAATACTTGACTTACATTTGTCTAAAATGGATGTACCTATATACTAAAACATGTCTAGATACATCTATATTTTGACAAATGGAAGGCATGTATTGTGGAACGGAGGAGTAAATATAAAAAGTGTATCATGTGTTTGGACACTGTTAAACGTGTATATAAAAATGTTCCTGATGTATAAAAAATTGTAGAATGTGTACGAAAAAGAATGTTTTAAAAAATTAATTTTATTTTCCAAAATGTTACACGTGTATATAAAAATGGTCCTGGGGTATACAAAAGTGTGCAATATGTATAGGAAAAGTATACATCAAAAATAAAAGTTGTAAAAATGTTACTCAAGTGTTTAGACAATTTTAAACATGTATATAAGAAATGTTTGTAGTGTATAGGAAAATATAGAAATGTGTATGAAAAGTAGACGTCAAAAACATAAGTATGTTGGAAAAATATTAATCATGTATTTATTAAAATTGGCAGAATAAAAAATTATTACATAACAAATGTCCAGCAAGTATTCAAAATAGTGTTCATAACATGTTTTTTAAGAAACATGTACATCGTGTACATTGTGCTCTGAAAAAAATAGATATGTGTTTGAAGGAATAGAAAAATGATGAAAAGCGACAAAGAAACATGAAGAAAGCAAAGGAAAACTAGAAAGAATCCAAAGAAAATCAAAGTATTATGAAAAAAACCCGAGGGAAGAAAGAAAATAAGACAAAAAAAAGAGAAAACAAGAAACTGGAGAAAGCCCAGTGCAGAAATGAAAAGGAAACAAAGAAAATGGAAGGAAACCAAGGGAAAAAACAACTAAACTGAAGGAAAATAGAAAAGAAAGGAAAAAAACAGGAAAGAAACAAAGAAAAGAAAAAAAGACCCAGTAAAAACTGATAGAGAAATGAAGAAAATGGTTAAAATAATAAAACCGGAGGAAAAACAAAAGAAAAAGAAAACTATTGTAGAAATAGAGAAAACCAAAAGAAAAAAGATAGAAACAAAGTGAACTAGCAAAGCGAATGCATCGAACGTAGTGAGAGCAGTAGCTGCGAGCGAACGAACGGGCCGGGCCAGTACTGTAGCATGCAGGGAAAAGCTTCAGTGAGACGGTAGATACTCTCATTATAAACGAAACGTACTAGTTCTTGCGCATAATATTGACATGTGGACTGTCCGTCATATTCCGTTTCAATAGATTAATTTACTATTGTACTTGTCCTTGAGTTTTTTTGTTACTAATATTTACCAATAAAATTCACGCGCTATCTGTTAAAATACCCCATACTTTTTGTCTTGATGTGATTTCTAACATTTCAAAAATAGAGGTTCGTCTCCTGGTTTCATTTCAGAAAAGGTTCACAACTGCACATACAAAGGACTGTGTTAGCGAAGCCACCGCAGATCTGTAAGTGAGTCAGTCATTTAGAGCATTTGTAGTTGGGCGAACAGACTGGTCACTGATCGGTCATGAAATCCCGATCCAGACGGGCTCTTCATACCATCCAATATGCCCGGACTGATCAGTATCCCTTATATCCAGTCCACGTCCCAAATATATTCATCTCCATCTGCATCTTAGAGCAAACCTAGCCACTCCACTCCACTCGACTTCCTCTGAAAGCTCCCTTTCGACGATCTCCGACATTTTTCGGCATGGTGGATAGCGGATTCAACTCCGACAACTCTAGATCCATCGACTGGGGCCATGGCCGTCCGCATGGCCCTCCGTCACTCCTAGGAGGAGTGCGCGCGACCGAGGTTAGATCCGATCCGGTAGAAATCCATTATGTTGCCGCAAGTGGCGTTCGAATCCGCCGGAGCTGGAGGCTCGAGTTTGGTCTGCCGCCCATCTTCGGTGCAGAGGCGTATGAGTGCTACAGGGATCGGTGCACCCACCGTGCGAAACAGAAAACGCGGGAGGACGAGACACGCCGCACTGCCAACATGGCGGAGGCGGAGGCGGCGTCGCGCGCTGCCTCGAACGAGGAAGTTGTCTGTGTCCGCATCCTGAAACGGCAGAGGAGAAATATGCGCGCCATCCGCCGAGATTAAAAGATCGAACAAGTTGTACAATGTGCAGATTCGGCTTTGATCCATTTTGCGCTTCGAACGCTACTTCCATGACAAAGCCGCCAAGAATCGTCAGCAAAGGCAAGGTGAGGTAGACGTAGATGATCTTTATCCATAGCTTAATATGTATGTACAAATGCCAAGTGTTGGTAGATGTATTGATGTAGTTGCCGGACACTCGGTGTGGGATCGTAGAGCTAAGTTTACGACGCATATGGTTGTATGAATTTGGAGTTTGCTAACTGAGATATCCGGCTGTGAAAATAAAAATACGAGGGGTGGGCGACCACTGCCCGCGGGCGTAAAGGTGGGATTAACTATATGCGGCTGTAGATGCTCTTATTCCGGTTAAATTCGGGCACTAGCCGCCGGCCATCTTTTGTAGCATCGATGGGTAAGTCCAAACACATGGATCGGACGGCCTTGGAGGCGAGCCGGTCGAGGAATCATTCGCATTTTCTGACTCGTTTCATGTAGTAACAAACATCACAGCACAGCTCAGATGTCATCAGAAGGAAAAACATCACAGCTCAATTAACAATCTACTATACGTATTACTCCTATATAATAGACTGATCGATGGCTGGATCCCTGCAACTTTAGTAGCGAGAAACACTTAGGAAACAATTAGCTAGGTAGCTACGATGGAGGTGGAGGCAGCGAGTGGCGGCGCCGGCGAGATCAGGTGGTCGAAGCTGGGAACGTCGCTTCCCGTCGCGAACGTCCAGGCTCTGGTGGCGTCCGCCGGCGAGCTGACGGCCGACCAGATCGAACGGTACGTCCAGCCGGACATCGACGCGCACGCTGTTCTCCCCGAGAACTCCGGCGAGGTTCCGGTGATCGACCTCGGCAACCTCTTGAGCCCCGAGTCCGTCGACGCAGAGGTCGCGAAGCTCAGGTTTGCCTGCGCGGAATGGGGCTTCTTTCAGGTACATCACTACTGTAAATTGCTGACCACTTGCATGCAGTACACGCCACGCACTCAACTTGAGGCCATATTAGCCAACCAGTTCTTTATGTCCTCAATTTCTAGGCAAAAATATCGTCTAATTGCATGTTAAAGCACCACACGAGCACAACGAATACTATGAAAAACTTTTGTTCCGAAAGACCCGTGTGTTTCTTTCGTTTCAACTTGCCCAAAAGATGAGCATGGTTAGAGAGGCCATTGCCTTCCGGTCTCGTTAGATAAGCCAACCCACCACTCCTTGGTGGATTGCAACAAGTGCCGGTTCAAAGTTTTGATATATGCTAATTATGGCCATCCTTTCATCATGCCCCAAATCCTGAGCGTGAAGTGGCCACACTTGAAGAAGAGGTGGTCCGCCAATTCTTGAGTTTGCTTATATGGAGGGCAAAGACCACAAATTGGCCAGTCGCGCTTGGCCAGCCTATCCGCGGTCCAAATCCAATTTTGGATGACCAACCAAGCAAAAAACTTGATTTTAGGCGGCGCCCAAACTTCCAAGACAACATGCTCCATGGAGGAACGGTCGGTGCCAAAGAATTAAGCATTGTACACGGATTCCACCGAGTAGACTCTGTTGTAGTGTGCATCCAAGTACTATCATCCTCGATGTCCTCAAGAAGAACAAAGTCACAAAGTGGCTCCAAGCACAACAAATTTCTGAAAGTGGTCAAGAGAGAAGCTTGATGAAATTTGGATCTTGGCAACCCATGCCTCATCCTTCAAGGCCTCCTGAACTTTCCACATTTTCCTTGCAGACGCCTTATAAATGAGAGGCGCTATGTCCTTAGGTTTTCTATCATTCATTCAAGGGGAGTCCCAAAAGGGCGCCCACTTTGGGTGGCAGCCGGGGTAAAGAAGTCGGATGGAATTATGACACGAGAGTAACAACTTTTGTACTCATAGGTGTGTTGTAACACAAACATGTAAACTTTATTCTCCTCTTAATCAATAGACGAGGCAAATTTTATTTCATGGGTCCATAATATACTAAAAAAACAGACAAATTTTGTTTTGCTAATCTGTTGGTTAATTCCAGACTTGGTCTGTTAGCCTCTATTACTTGAGATTATGGACCTTATGTTCCTTAAATACAAGAATCTTTGTTCCTAACCACAATATAGGGCCGTATGACTAATAATATTAAGATTTTAGTCACATAGTTGAACGAACATGAAAGAATCAGAATTTTTTACCAAAAGTATAAGTAAATAAAAAAGATTCTCCAAGACAAAGAAAAACATTTATCTTGAACACTAATTTCAAATTAGTACAGAAAAATAAAGTTATGTCAAAAATAGAAAACCATGTAAATATTTACAAAACAATAATTCATAAGTTTTAGAAACAAAAGTCATAAGTATTCCCCAAGTAATAGAATTCCAAGAAAACTCACAAATGATGTTGTAACAATAATGAAAACTCAAAAGAATGTAGATACTTCAGTATTCTTCATAAAATAGTCATCAGATTTCTCAAAATGTTTTGGTATTTTTACAAATTACTTATTTTTATCTTTCTATATATTATTATTTTTGACTTCATATTTCTAATATTCTTAGTAACTTTTCTAGAATATTTCCACTTAAAAGTATTTTTAACTTACTTTAGTTCACAAACTTTTAGTTTATTCATATTTTATAATTATATGACTTTTTTCCATTGAATTTTTCGTAATATTTTTATTATTGATTGTTCAATTTCCCCCCACTTATTTGCAACTCGGCTCCACATGGGGAAAATCATCACGACTTCATTTGTCATATTGCTTTGATCATGGTTAGGGACTAGATTAGCCAAGTTTCAAAAGTTTAAGGCCTGGGATATCTCATACTGGAATTCAAGGACAAAATTCTGAATTGGCCTAGAGATTAGAAAAAAACTCTATTAATTACTAGATTCGATCATTCCATCGCTCAAAAGTATGTTTGATTAAGCATGACCATTTGTGCAACATTTGAAATTTGTAGGTTGTAAATCATGGAATACCAGATGACGTCATCACGGGTATCAAGCATGATATTCAGAAGTTCTTTCAACTCCCGTTAGAAGTTAAGAATGCCTATGCTCAGCGGCCAGGGGATCTTCAAGGTTATGGCCAAGCGTTTGTTGTCTCTGATGATCAAAAGCTAGACTGGTCTGACCTGCTTGCCCTCTTCGCCCAACCAACCCAAGGCCGTGATATGAGTTATTGGCCAAGTCAGCCCCATACTTTCAGGTCAGACTGTGTATGCTTGAAATTTGTAGATGGATAAGAAATGGCCAGAAAATGTTCCTTCTATTCAAAGCACCATATTAAGAAAAAATTAAATTGGCCAGAAACTCAAGTTGAATCCAGATTAGATTAAGAAAACTTACAGGATTTTATTGGTTACACATAATCGTTTGTGACAATGAACAGAATTTTGAACTAAGGTCATTCATTTTCACTGCTACAGTGTGCCATGTTTTGGTGTGTGACATTCAAAGCATGATTTTGTTATGGATTTCCTTATTCATATGAACTACTTTGTGTGTTTGTTTCATGCAAAATATTTATTAGCTAATAATATAAACTCTTAGGTAAAAGAGGATGGGTACCAAACATTTATGTTGGCCTTATTGAATTATTCCTTTTCAAAGTTATGCAACCCTTTGATTATTCAACACCAATACAAACTAGACCTAGTGGAGATTAAGATTTTATTTATTTGATTCAAGGCACCCGTTTATATTCATACGCAAACTGTTTTACTCCTAACTAGGCTAGGAACTCAAAGTAAACTACTATGATTCTTTTATGTTTACACATGTGTATAGAATGACACCAACCTCACCCAACACCCTAATAATTTGTTACCTTTATTGCTGAGTTATACCATGCCCTGGTCAATTTGGTGAATTCAACAAAATGTTCTTTACAAAGCTTATATATTGAAAATTTACTGAAATCCAGAAAATAAACAAAGGGAACTAATGGACATTGAGTTTTCTGACAAAATAAACTGATTTTACATTTAACAGGGTAGTATTTTCATCATAAATATCTAGCAGCTAAGTTTTTATATGGTTCAAGGTACTGCCCAACAAAGGGCCAGACCGGGGATCATACAAGCAACAAAACAATTGGGCTTGTTATTTGTATTTGATACTAACACAAGCTAGGTCCGGTCATACAAAGCTCCTAGTATTTCAGTATGTACCAATACCTAGCATTAACATACAAACACTCTTATGGTTATGATCCCAGGAATTCTGTTGAAGATTACTCAATGGAGCTGATGAAACTCGCTCAAACCCTTAATGTCTTCATTGCCAAAACACTAGATGTTGCTCCTGAACTACTGGCAGACAAACATGTGGCACAATTTCTTAGGATGAGCTACTACCCTCCATGCACGTCAATGCCAGAAAAGGTGCTAGGCTTCTCACCGCATTCTGATGGATCTTTTCTGACTGTTCTGCTAGAAATTAATTCAGTTCAAGGCTTACAAA
Source organism: Aegilops longissima (assembly GCA_021605205.1). Lineage (NCBI taxonomy): Eukaryota > Viridiplantae > Streptophyta > Magnoliopsida > Poales > Poaceae > Aegilops > Aegilops longissima. The sequence goes on along the minus strand of CM038677.1, from coordinate 33,108,720 downwards.
TTAGAAGATCTGGTGCATGGATTCCTGTGAAACCACGTCATGATGCACTACTGGTGAATGTGGGTGACCTTCTTGAGGTATGCTTCATAAGACATGTTAAGTTAGTCAACTAATAATCAATTCAAGGCTTACAAATAGAAGATCTGGTGCATGGATTTCTCTCAAATTAATTATCATATAAGACAAGAAAACAATTTTTTTACGATCCATACTTGTGCTTGGGTGAAGATAAATCCTCAATTCCATAACTTTGCTCTTCCCACTTAATTACAAACTCCAAGGCGCACGAACGTGCGCGCGCATGCGCAGTTGCGCACACGCGCACATAACACCAAATGAAAGTGCTTATGTCCGATGTGTCATCATGTGTTACAATTTTCTGCTACCTGAAATAGTGAAACTACTTCTCAACTTATTGAAGATCATGTCACTATTTTTACCACATTGTATGTTGGTTCAAAAAATAACCATAACTTTGGGTTAGCGTTAGTGTTATTTCTAAATATTTTTGAGACTTTGAAGGGACAAAAAACTAGAAGGTCCACCTAATCAAACAAGTGAGGCATCGAGCTGCCTTTGTAGCCCTCGCCCTACATCTAGCCAACTCTGCTAAGAAACTTCATTCATGGTTGAAGAAAACACTAATTGCAATTTCTCATTGGACAAGCCACTTGGTTACTGTTGTTCCTATTCTCTGTTTGCCAGCGGGATCAAGTTACGATAAACAAAAAATTTGGAAATGTTCAACAGTTTACCAATTATGTTCTTTCAGTTCCTTCCAAGAAATCTTGATCGAGTAAAGCGAAAAAATTAAGGCCCTACAAGCGAAGGCACCTTTTTCTAGAGATCAGGGTTGGATTATTGACAAAGCAATAGTTGAATGGTCTGTACGGAAGTTTTTCCTGTACAATGCTGTGTGTACTTTTCAAACTACTTCCTACTTTTTTATGAATAATGGACTGTTTTTTCAAGGATATAGATGAGAAGCTCGATATTTGTTTAAATTAATTTTTATATTATTATAGATTTTGTCGAATGGGAAGTACAAGAGCATTGAGCATCGGGTCACCATAAATGCCCACAAGGAGCGACTATCTATTTCAGCATTTCACGTCCCAAACTATGGTGGAATAATTTCACCAATTTTGGGAACTATAGAAGAGAAGATGTTATACAAAGCAGTGGGAGTAGAAGAGTATGCAAGACTTTACTTCGCAAATAAACTAGAAGGAAAGAAAGCCCTGGATTATGCGAAGTTATCCGGAATATAAGGATACCCTACTGGACTTTGTCGTTCTACATAAAACTCTTAAACTACTATTTGATGTGTCATTGTAATAGATCTTTATTTCTCATCAGGACCAATCAATGAGATGTTTGTCACTTCATTTGAATATATGCATTTACTTTCGGATATATGTGCTGAAATTCTTCTACTGCTATAGTTGTGTGGTATCTGAAAGACAGAAATAGGTTTATTGCAAACCATTGTTCCAAGCCATTCAAGCAAATAGGGTGGCACCAAGGGGAAGAAGAGAATAATAGACTGAGAATAGAACCATCCTGTTAGCCACCCAACCAATTTTTGGTACTTATTTTGTTTAACTGAGACTACGGCCATCTCATTATGTTCACACTAGGATCATGTATATTTGATAGGCTTTGACCTGTCCGGCGTACTTCTATTGTCTGCATGTAGTATAAAACATTCTAAACATTGCCGCAATGATCAAGTTGAAGAAACACCAATGCATCTTTTTCGGGACTGCAAATTTTCTCAAGATTGTTAGATGACACTGATGCCGAGAAAAAGAAGAGGAATTCCAGCCTTTGATGAGATAAGTTTTTCATATGGAGAACTCCCCAAGAAGATTTCATGGAAATAAATGTTTAGGATGTTGGAATATTTGGACTGTTCGAAATGGCAAAATTGTTACAAATGAAATTCCAAGTATCGTAACCTGGAGATACTTACTTAAACAAGACTTGATACTTTTGAGCCATAGATTAAAGGTTAAGAATTCGAGATGGCAAGATTGGCTGAACACCCATCTGTGATGTTGGTGTTTGTTTAAGAGTTACATGCTTTGTCTTTACACTAGGAAACATGTCTGTGCATTGCAACGGGAGTATATACAGAAACCACGTGGTTCTGAAACTATTCTTTTCAATCAGCCAACCGCGGCGGGCCATAGAAGGGAATAGTTACTAGACTGTTACAATTATTTTTCTTCCCTCTCTTTTAGCAAACTAGCAACATGTTTTTCCTCTATATTACAATTATCACTACCTTGATTCCAATTCTGCTTCGATATACGATTTTATGTGTTGTTTTTCCTAAAAAAGATACAAGTTAGAATAATTGTATGTATGAAACTTATAGCTAGCAGCCTATTTAAATGTATTTACATGTATGTGTTTCGGCAGAACATGGGGCATTAATTAGCTAGTGTCTTAGCCTCCAATTATGTATACTTCATGTCTTCATTCGCTTCACAATTTCCATGTCTTAATTGTTCTTTTATTTTTTAAATGCAAATAAGATGAACAAGTTTCTTCTCAAAAGAAAGACTTCATCACAAGATGCTCTGGAAGTAGGGATGCAAGCGGGCGTTCCGCATATCCCGCATAAGTAGGAAAGTAGTGCAAACTAAGCTAAATCTGCGTGAGGAAATTATAGTTAAGTTGATCTGTATATACTACGAAGCGGGGCAGATGATATCGGGCGCCTCTCTGCACCCCTATCTGGAAGACATGATTAGAGAGGATGAGATGGGAAATACCCAATGGTTCCTGGGGACATCTGTCCCTGGAATCTCACCAGTCATCTCCCACCAGCCTATTAGTATAGTTTGACTTTCGTTTGTATTCTTTCTTTCTCTGCACCATTTCTGGTCGTATTAGATGCCTTTGGACCTACCGCAGCTATGGCCCACTCGCGCATTGAACCACCAAAAGCTGCTACTCACCGGCCAACTATCCATGACTTGCTACACGCTACACGGTACGTCTGTACTCATCAGGGCAGTCAACTGTTGCTGCATTAAACATTAACTTGTCATCTTAAATTTACTAATTTTATTTCCAGTAATCTTCACACAACTTCTCTCCACGCGGCCAACATTTTGTTTAATAAAATGCTGCCTGTTCAGTAAAGCGTTACTTAATATTTTCATTGTTCTTCAATCATGGTAACGTGCTCTATGTACGTCCGTTTTTAATGTTGACCAAATCGAGTTGTTATTATTAGCAACGAACTACTTACCTTAGTTTATTTTATTTCAGATTGACAAATCATGTAGAACGTAATACCCTTTGTTTCTCAGGTTTATATATACTTGATATGGGAAAATTGTAATTACGAAAAAGTCAAAAACATATTTTTCTTTTTTTAATTAAACTTTATCTTCTTTTGTACTTGTATAAAAAGTTTTGAGAAGGAAAAAGTGACATCAACTTCAAGGCAAAAAAAAAACCAACATTTCGAAGACAAGAAGCGTGAACAGTAACTTTTATACAGTGTTGATTATTTTTTTACCGAAAATACCATGAAAGTTATTCCTTGGCCAAACTTTTTATACGAGCACAACAGAAGGTCAAGTTTATTTCAAAAGAAGTTTCAACTCTTTTTAATTTTTTGTAATTACTATTTTTTATATAGGCTGTATATTCACTTGATATGAAAAATATAGTAATCACAAAAAAGCCAAAAATTTCTGAAACTTTCTTGGATATAAATAAACATGGCCTTCTTTTGTAGTTGTATAAAAAGTTTGATGAAGAAAAAACTTTTTTGGAAATAAATATGACCTTCTTTTGTAGTTGTATAAAAAGTTTGACCAAGGATGACCTTCTTTTGTAGTTGATCCCGGACTAGTCCACAAGATCAGGGGGACAACATACTGACACACGGCAACCTGTACTAAAAGAAGATGTGCCTCCGAAGTTTCACATTGAATGATCTGTGATGCAAACCGCGTCTGCCAACTGTTCTATCCTGTACTGCAGTCTATGTAGCACTGTTGCATCAGTATATAACCTGCTTTACCATCTCAGAGACCTAACCGTATATCCACATTCGCTACTTTAGCTACGGATCACGAAGCACAAGTGCATGCTGTGGATACCAGGGACATATGTCCCCATAGACCAAACGTCCGTCTCCGGAGGAGATTCAGTATGATACAAGCAAGAGGAAATTGATGGAACGTTGTCATCCTAACTTGAAAGATCTGGTAAGAAGAAAGTACTTAGTTAATGGACCTTGTCAGGCAAGTTCTTTGTTTTACCAATATACCAAAAAAATACTATTGCAGTATGTTTTTATACATCGACTTTTGTTATGTCTGAAATGAGTGTTACAAGTTGTCAAATAGTACACCCTTACTCAATACTACATCTTTGGTTGAAAATTTTATGCCGTGGTGCATCAGGGTAACATTAGCTCTAGCTCCGCTCCTGAGAGTGTACCTTAAATTTCAAAAAACTAATGGTCAGTGACTGCCCCGATTGTTGGGAAAGCGCCGAGCGCTCCTGACCACGCATAGGAGATCATTTCAGACCGCACTCTCACCGTGCGCGTTATTTTTTCAGCCAATCAAGTTTGGGTAGCTTGCTTACCACGCGTGTACCACGTGGTGTGGAGTACTGACAGTCTTACATGATAGTCTGATAGGTAGCTGTACTGATGGAGGTGGAGGCAGCGAGTGGCAGCGCCAGCGAGAGCAGGTGGTCGAAGCTGGGAGTGACGCTTCCCGCCAGGAACGTCCAGGCTCTGGCGGAGTCCGCCGGCGAGCTGACGGGCCGACACCATCTAGCGATACATCCGGCCGGACATCGACACCCTCGCCGTTCTCCCAGAGCACTCCGATGACGTTCCGGTGATCGACCTCGGCAAGCTCTTGAGCTCCGAGTCTGTTGAGGCAGAGGCCGCGAAGCTCAGATTTGCTTGCGAGGAGTGGGGTTTCTTTCAGGTGCGTCACTGAATCGAAGGTCTGAACCTTTTTTTTTTTGAGTTGTCGAAGGACTGAACTTGAGGCCATATTAACCAACCAGTTCAATTTATATTTGCTTTATGTGAAAAAATATCGTCTGATTCTATGTCATTCTATGTCAAACATGTTGTTGAACCAACACAAGCACGAAACAGAAACAATTTCTTTTTGCGGGAAAAAAGAAACAATCATCCTTTACTTAATTGTTTTTTTTGCGGGTAATCCTTTACTCAATTGTTGGTTGAATCTAGATTTGGTTGCTAAACTCCATTACTCGACATTATTGGATCATACGCTTCATAAAATGTATTCCTTCTGTAAAGAAATATAAGAGCGTTCAGATCACTACTAACAGAGGGAGTAACAAACTTCGCTCTTAACTGCATTGTCAAAAATGCCTAGTACACCTACGGGTAATCTACAGGCTCCTCACGTAAGTTTCCTATAATAACTAATGCCTGCACACCCATGAATTCAATGGGGTGGGCCCTCTTTCCGATTTCGTCCAACCAAAAAATCCCACCTAAACCCATCCATAGACGCTGTATGCTGCAGTACGTAGTTGTAGCATTGCTCCTACATTATAGAAGCGTATGACCATGACTATTATGGTGGTTTAAGACGGGGTTCAGTCGGTACAGAAAGAACCAGAAAAGTTTAGCAATGTTACCAATAATTAATAAAATGGTTCAAAAAACAAAGAAACCATATTTCTAACAACTAATTTGAAATTAAGAAAGAATACTAAAATTATATATAATATTATGTCAAAAATAGAAAGCATATATTAAAAAATGAAAATATTCTAATGTTGTAAAAGCGGAAAGCCATATACTCCCCAGATAATGAAAATTCTAGACAACTTACAAATGATGTAGTAAAAATTATAATGACTCGTAGAAATGTCGAGATACTTCATGAATGTCATAAAAATGGTCATTAGATCTCTCGCTTTCTTTGAGTCCCTTTACAAAATAAAATGGTTCTATTTTCCTACATTTTATTATTTTCACCATAATATTTCTAATACTTTACTATCTTTTCAACAATACTTTTAGATTTAAATTTGTTTACATTCTACCCCTCTAATGTTTTGTTTGCTAGCTAAAGCATGATTGTCTGTCCAACCTTTTGACATTACTAGGTTGTAAATCATGGAATATCATATGAAGTCATCATGGGTATGAAGCATGATATTCAGAAGTTCTTTCAACTCCCCCTCGATGTTAAGAATGCATATGCTTAATGCCTAGGGGATCGTCAAGGTTATGGCCAAGCAGTTGTTATCTCTGATGATCAAAAACTAGATTGGGATGATATGTTTGCCCTGTTCACCCAACCACCCCAATCCCGTGATATGAGTTACTGGCCATGTGAGCCTCAAACTTTCAGGTTATACTTTCTATCCTTGGGATATCTAGATGGATAAGGAAGGGAGAGAATTTCCTTCCATCTGTTTAGAGCATCATATTAATAAAATTAGCAAATTTCTCAATTTGGCTGAGCACTGGAATTGAATCGTGATTGGGCTCCTCAAACTTATTACATGTAATCTTATGCTTAAATGGATGAGCATGCCAAAATTTTAAATTTAGAGCATACTTTAATTTCATTGCCATAGTGTACCATTTTTGTTAGTGTAATATTTGAAACGTGATTTCGACATTTATGTACTTTATTATACATATGAACCGTCTATTATGTGTCCATTTGCTTAGTAATATGAACTCTTAGGCAAAAGAAGAGGAGTACCAAACATTTATGTCCGCATTATAGTTTCATTCCATCTTTTTTATTGTTATGCATATTCTCGATTCAACACCGATACAATAACTATAGAGGATTGACTTCTTCAAGATTATGATTTTGCTATTTTGATTCCAGGCACCATTTTACTATTATACACAAGCTTTTGTACTAAAAACTAAGCGGGGACTCAAAGTAAACAATATGGTATATTTTATGTTTACACATTGATATAGAAATGACACAATCTCACAAAACTAAATTAGACCTTATCACCAGAGCACACAAATGAGTAGTTGCTTTAATTGTTGATGTCCGACCTAGCCCTAGTCAATTTGGTTGAATTCAACAAAATATACCTTATCAAACTTTTATATTGAGAAATTTAAAGAAATTCTGAAAGGTTGAGGATGATCACTATTAAAAAATAAGTTACCAGTCAAAATAAATTTTCATTAAGTTTTTTACGTTAATACTTCCATCATAAATATCTAGCAACTGAGTTATTTTATGGTTCATGGTAGTGCTCAACAAGGGCTTGGTCGGGGAGTATACAAGCAAGAATCTTGTTTTCTTGGGGTTTTTTTTTGCACTTGATACTTACACATACCAGCTCTAGTCATATAAAGCCTGAAGTATTATAGTGTTTTACAATACCTAGTATTAATAAAAACATTCTTACCCCAGGAATTCTATTGAAGAGTACTCTTCGGAAGTAATGAAACTTGCTCATTCTCTTGCCATCCTCATTGTCAAAACACTAGATGTTGATCCTGAATTGGTGGAAGACAAAACTATGACACAATTTCTCAGGATGAGCTACTACCCTCCATGCACATCAATGCCAGAAAAGTTTCTAGGCTTCCCACCGCATTCTGATTTATCTTTTCTAACTATTCTGTTGGAAGTTAATTCAGTTCAAGGCTTACAAATTAGAAGGCGTGATGCATGGATCCCTGTGAAACCACATCGTGATGCATTATTGGTTAATCTGGGTGACTTCCTTGAGGTATGCTTCTTAATACATTTAAGTTAGTCATATAGCATCTCAAACTAAATTTTATAAAATAGGAAATGTTTTCTTTCTAAAATCCTTATTCATGCTTGGGAAAAGAGAAATTCTCAAATACATAACTTTACTACAAACACTAATACGCACATGTGCGCCCACACGTACTCACCAAATGAAAGTGGAGGTGTATGATGTGTGATCGTGTGTCAAAGTTGTATGCTACCTGAGTTAGTAGAGGTGCTTATCAATTCATCACTTGCTACACCATTAAGTTTACCACTCCGTATGCCACCTAAAAAAACATGATTTTGGGTTAGGCTGTTTTCTATATATTTTGAGGGTTTGAGACAAAAAAGTAAGAAGTCCAGCTGACCAAACAAGTGAGGCATCAAGCCAACTTTGTATCCAAGCATCTAGCCAACTGTGCGTAGAAAGCTCAATATTGGCCGAATAGATGACCTTGTAATTTATCTTTAGACAAGCTACTCGGATACTATTGTTCCTATTCTTTTATTGTCAATAGGAATAGGTTACCATACTTGATAATAGCTGGCTAATGTTCAAAACTTTCCCTACTATCCTATTTCTATTTCTTCCAACAAATCTTTTGATCAAATAAGACCAAAAAATAATTAAGGCCTTATAAGCGAAGGCACCTTTTTCTGGAGATAGGGGTTTATTCTTGACAAAGCAATAGTTGGATGGTGTATAGGGAAGTTCTTCCTAGACAATGTCATGTGTAGTTCTCAAACTACTTCAACTTTAAATCATGAACTAGTTTTTCAAGGATATATATGAGAAACTTGATATTTCTCTAATTTAATTTACTTATTGTTTATAGATTATGATGAATGGGAAGTACAAGAGCATTGAGCACAGGGTCACATTAAAACGCCCACAAGGAGCGACTATCTGTATCTGCATTTCACGTCCCAAAGTATGATGGAATAATTTCACCTGTATTGAGAAATAGCGAAGAAAAGTTGTTATACAAGACAGTGAAAGTAGAAGAGTACGCAAGACTTTTTTTCACAAACAAACTAGAAGGAAAGAGAGTCATGGATTATGCAAAGTTATACCAAAGATAAAAGGCCGTATGCATCCCTAGTTGGTGCAGAGGCCGGGGAAGTGAAATTCTTCCCCAATTTTAAGGTACGGCTATTGTTTCAAGGTCTTAATGAATGTGAGGAGGCCCCCGCGTTGCCCCCTGCTAGGGCAACTCGGGCGGCGCCGAAAACCTAGCCGTCGCCGCGCACTCCCTCCTCACCTCCCTCCGCCGCCACCGGGGGACGCCGTCGGGCTAAGCCCGGGGGCCGACGGCGGTGGCGGAGGATTTCCTCTCTCCCACGTCTCCAGGGTGGTGCGGGGCCCCTAGACGTGTGGTGGCGCGGCCGATCTGATTTCTGCGGCGTGGCGGATGGCTGCGGCAGGCGGCGGGAAGCCGGCCCGTCCTCGGACGGCGACGGCTTGGCGCGGCGGCCGGCCCAGCCACAGGCGGTGGCCGGGGCTGCGGGCGCAGCGGTTGGCCCTTCGGGTGGCGGCGATGGTGAAGGAAATATGCCCTAGAGGCAATAATAAAGTTATTATTTATTTCCTTATTTCATGATAAATGTTTATTATTCATGCTAGAATTGTATTAACCGGAAACATGATACATGTGTGAATAAATAGACAAACATATAGTCACTAGTATGCCTCTACTTGACTAGCTCATTAATCAAAGATGGTTATGTTTCCTAACCATAGACATGTGTTGTTATTTGATTAATGGGATCACATCATTAGAAGAATGATGTGATTGACATGACCCATTCCGTTAGCCTAGCACTTGATCGTTTAGTATATTGCTATTGCTTTCTTCATGGCTTATATATGTTCCTGTAACTATGAGATTATGCAACTCCCGTTTACCGGAGGAACACTTTGGGTGCTACTAAACGTCACAACGTAACTGGGTGATTATAAAGGAGTACTACAGGTGTCTCCAAAGGTACATGTTGGGTTGGCGTATTTCGAGATTATGTTTTGTCACTCCGATTGTCGGAGAGGTATCTCTGGGCCCTCTCGGTAATGCACATCACTATAAGCCTTGCAAGCAATGTAGCTAATGAGTTAGTTACGGAATGATGCATTACGTAACGAGTAAAGAGACTTGCCGTAACGAGATTGAACTAGGTATTGGATACCGACGATCGAATCTCGGCAAGTAACATACCGATGACAAAGGGAACAAAGTATGTTGTTATGCGGTTTGACCGATAAAGATCTTCGTAGAATATGTAGGAGCCAATATGGGCATCCAGGTCCCGCTATTGGTTATTGACCGAGAATAGTTCTAGGTCATGTCTACATAGTTCTCGAACCCGTAGGGTCCGCACGCAACAAGGTTTCGATGACAGTTATATTATGAGTTTATGAGTTTTGATGTACCGAAGGAGTTCGGAGTCCCGGATGAGATCGGGGACATGACGAGGAGTCTCGAAATGGTCGAGACGTAAAGATCGATATATTGGACGACTATATTCGGAGTTCGGAAAGGTTCGAATGATTCGGTATTTTTCGAGTACCGGAGAGTTACGGAATTCGCGGGAGAAGTATTGGGCCTTATTGGGCCCTGCAGAAAGAGAGAGGGCTGCCTAGGGCAGGCGCGCGCCCAAGGCCTAGTCCGAATTGGACTAGGGAGGCCGCACCCTTCCTCCCTTCCCTTCCTTCTCTCCTACTCCTACTAGGAAAGGAGGAGTCCTACTCCCGGTGGGAGTAGGACTCCCCCTGGCGCGCCTCCTCCTCCTTGGCCGCCCTCCCTTGCTCCTTTATATACGGGGCAGGGGGCACCCCATGACACACAAGTTGATCTACGGATCGTTCCTTAGCCGTGCGGTGCCCCCTCCACTATATTCCACTTCGGTCATATCGTCGCGGAGCTTAGGCGAAGCCCTGCGCCGGTGAAGTCATATCGTCGCGGAGCTTAGGCGAAGCCCTGCGTCGGTGGAGCATCATCATCGTCACCACGCCGTCGTGCTGACGGAACTCATCCCCGACGCTTTGCTGGATCGGAGCCCGGGGATCGTCATCGAGCTGAACGTGTGCTGAACTCGGAGGTGTCGTACGTTCGGTACTTGGATCGGTCGGATCGTGAAGATGTACAACTACATCAACCGCGTTGTTATAACGCTTCCGCTTTCGGTCTACGAGGGTACGTGGACAGACACTCTCCCCTCTCGTTGCTATGCCATCACCATGGTCTTGCGTGTGCGTAGGAATTTTTTTTGAAATTACTACGTTCCCCAACAGTGGCATCCGAGCCTGGTTTTATGCGTTGATGTCATATGCACGAGTAGAACACAAGTGAGTTGTGGGCGATATAAGTCATACTGCTTATCAGCATGTCATACTTTGGTTCGGCGGTATTGTGAGATGAAGCGGCCCGGAACGACATTACGCGTACGCTTATGCGAGACTGGTTTCACCGCTTCGAGCACTAGTTGCTTAAAGGTGACCGGCGGGTGTCTGTTTCTCTCACTTTAGTTGAACTGAAAGTGTGGCTACGCCCGTCCTTGCGAAGGTTAAAACAGCACCAGCTTGACAAACTATCGTTGTGGTTTTGATGCGAGGTAAGAACGGTTCTTGCTCAGCCCATAGCAGCCACGTAAAACTTGCAACAACAAAGTAGAGGACGTCTAACTTGTTTTTGCAGGGCATGTTGTGATGTGATGTGGTCAAGACGTGATGCTATATTTTATTGTATGAGATGATCATGTTTTGTAACCGAGTTATCGGCAATGGCAGGAGCCATATGGTTGTCGCTTATTGTATGAAATGCAACGCCATGTAATTGCTTTACTTTATCACTAAGCAGTAGCGATAGTCGAGAAGCAATAGTTGGCGAGACGACAACGATGCTACGATGGAGATCAAGGTGTCGGCGCGGTGACGATGGTGATCATGACGGTGCTTCAGCGATGGAGATCACAAGCACAAGATGATGATGACCATATCATATCACTTATATTGATTGCATGTGATGTTTATCCTTTATGCATCTTATCTTGCTTTGATTGACGGTAGCATTATAAGATGATCTCTCACTAAAATTATCAAGAAGTGTTCTCCCTGAGTATGCACCGCTGCGAAAGTTCTTCGTGCTGAGACACCACGTGATGATCGGGTGTGATAGGCTCTACGTTCAAATACAACGGGTGCAAAACAGTTGCACACGCGGAATACTCAGGTTAAACTTGACGAGCCTAGCATATAACAGATATGGCCTCGGAACACGGAGACCGAAAGGTCGAACGTGAATCATATAGTAGATATGATCAACATAGTGATGTTCACCATTGAAACTACTCCATCTCACGTGATGATCGGACATGGTTTAGTTAATTTGGATCACGTAATCACTTAGATGACTAGAGAGATGTCTATCTAAGTGGGAGTTCTTAAGTAATATGATTAATTGAACTTAAATTTATCATGAAGTTAGTCCTGGTAGTATTTTGCAAATTATGTTGTAGATCAATAGCTCGCGTTGTTGCTTCCCTATGCTTTTATATGTTTGTTTTGATATGTTCCTAGAGAAAAATTATGTTGAAAAATGTTAGTAGCAATGATGCGGATTGGATCCGTGATCTGAGGTTTATCCTCATTGCTGCACAGAAGAATTATGTCCTTAATGCACCGCTAGGTGACAAACCTATTGCATGAGCAGATGCAGACGTTATGAACATTTGGCTAGCTCAATATAATGACTACTTGATAATTTAGTGCACCATGCTTAAAGGCTTAGAATCGGGACTTCAAAGACGTTTTGAACGTCATGGACCATATGAGATGTTCCAGGAATTGAAGTTAATATTTCAAGCAAATACCGAGTTGAGAGATATGAAGTCTCCAACAAGTTCTATAGCTAAAAGATGGAGGAGAATCGCTCAACTAGTGAGCATGTGCTCAGATTGTCGGGTACTTCAATCGCTTGAATCAAGTGGGAGTTAATCTTCCAGATAAGATAGTGATTGACAGAATTCTCTAGTCACCATCACCAAGTTAGTAGAACTTCGTGATGAACTATAATATGCAAGGGATGACAAAAGTAATTCCCAAGCTCTTCGTGATGCTGAAATCGACGAAGGTAGAAATCAAGAAAAGAGCATCAAGTGTTGATGATTGACAAGACCACTAGTTTCAAGGAAAAGGGCAAAGGGAAGAAGGGGAACTTCAAGAAGAACGGCAAGCAAGTTGCTGTTCGAGTGAAGAAGCCCAAGTCTGGACCTAAGCCTGTGTTGGGGAACGTAGTAATTTCAAAATTTTCCTACGATCACGCAAGACCATGGTGATGGCATAGCAACGAGAGGGGAGAGTGTCTGTCCACGTACCCTCGTAGACCGAAAGCGGAAGCGTTATAACAACGCGGTTGATGTAGTCGTACGTCTTCACGATCCGACCGATCCAAGCACCGAACGTCACGGCACCTCCGAGTTACGCACACGTTCAGCTCGATGACGATCCCGGACTCCGATCCAGCAAAGTGTCGGGATGAGTTCCGTCAAGACGACGGCGTGGGAGCGATGTTGATGCTCCACCGACGCAGGGCTTCGCCTAAGCTCCATGACGATATGACTTCTCCGGTGCAGGGCTTCGCCTAAGCTCACGACGATATGACCGAAGTGGAATATGGTGGAAGGGGGCACCGCACACGGCTAAGGAAAGATCCGTAGATCAACTTGTGTCATGGGGTGCCCCCTGCCCCCGTATATAAAGGAGCCAAGGGGGGGTGCGGCCAGCCTTGGGGAGGCGCGCCTGGAGGAGTCCTACTCCCACCGGGAGTAGGACTCCCCCCCCCCTCCTAGTTGGATTAGGATTGGAGGAGGGGGGAAGAGGGAAGGGGGCGCCGCCCCCCCTCTCCTTGTCCTATTCGGACTAGAGGGGGGAGGGGGGCGTGCAGCCCACCTGGCCGGCCCTTCCTCTTCTCTCCTATGGCCCATTAAGGCCCATAGACCTCCCGGGGGGTTCCGGTAACCTCCCGGTACTCCGGTAAATTCCCGATTTCACTCGGAACACTTCCGATGTCCAAATGTAGGCTTCCAATATATCAATCTTTATGTCTCGACCATTTGAGACTCCTCGTCATGTCCGTGATCACATCCGGGACTCGAACAACCTTGGTGCATCAATACTTATAAACTCATAATGAACTGTCATCGAAGCGTTAAGCGTGCGGACCCTACGGGTTCGAGAACTATGTAGACATGACCTAGAACCATTCTCGGTCAATAACCAATAGCGGAACCTGGATGCCCATATTGGTTCCTACATATTCTACGAAGATCTTTATCGGTCAAACCGCATAACGACATCGTTGTTCCTTTGTCATCGGTATGTTACTTACCCGAGATTCGATCGTCGGTATCCAATACCTAGTTCAATCTCGTTACGGTAAGTCTCTTTACTCGTTCCGTAATACATCATCTCACAACTAACTCATTTAGTTGTAATGCTTGCAAGGCTTAAGTGATGTGTATTACCGAGAAGGCCCAGAGATACCTCTCCGACAATCGGAGTGACAAAACCTAATCTCAAATCGCCAACCCAACATGTACCTTTGGAGACACCTGTAGTACTCCTTTATAATCACCCGATTACGTTGTGGACGTTTGGTAGCACCAAAGTGTTCCTCCGTAAACGGAGTTGCATAATCTCATAGTTACAGGAACATGTATAAGTCATGAAGAAAGCAATAGCAACATACTAAACGATCATGTGCTAGGCTAACGGAATGGGTCATGTCAATCACATCATTCTCCTAATGATGTGATCCCGTTAATCAAATGACAACTCATGTCTATGGCTAGGAAACTTAACCATCTTTGATTCAACGAGCTAGTCAAGTAGAGGCATACTAGTGACACTATGTTTGTCTATGTATTCACACATGTATTATGTTTCCGGTTAATACAATTCTAGCATGAATAATAAACATTTATCATGATATAAGGAAATAAATAATAACTTTATTATTGCCTCTAGGGCATATTTCCTTCAGTCTCCCACTTGCACTAGAGTCAATAATCTAGTTCACATCATCATGTGATTCAACACTAATATTCACATCTGTATGTGATTAACACCCATAGTTCACATCGTCATGTGACCAACACCCAAAGGGTTTACTAGAGTTAATAATCTAGTTCACATCGCTATGTGATTAACACCCAAAGAGTACTAAGGGATGATCATGTTTTGCTCGTGAGAGAAGTTTAGTCAACGGTCTGTCACATTGAGCCGTATGTATTTTGCAAATATTCTATGTCTACAATGCTCTTGCACGGGCTACTCTAGCTAATTGCTCCCACTTACAATATGTATCCAGATTGAGACTTAGAGTCATCGGATCAGTGTAAAAAGCTTGCATTGATGTAACTCTTTACGACGGGCTCTTTTATCACCTCCATAATCGAGAAATATTTCCTTAGTCTTCACTAAGGATGTTCTTGACCAATGTCCATGATCTACTCCTAGATCACTATTGTACTCCTTGCCAAATTCAGAGCAAGGTATACAATAGGTCCGGTACATAGCATAGCATACTTTATAGAACCTATGCGATGCATAGGGAATGACTTTCATTCTCTTTCTATCTTCTGCCGTGGTCGGGTTTTGAGTCTTACTCAATCTCACACCTTGTAACATAGGCAAGAACTCTTTCTTTGACTGTTCCATTTTAACTACTTCAAAATTCTTGACAAGGTATGTACTTATTGAAAAACTTATCAAGCGTTTTTGATCTATCTCAATAGATCTTGATGCTCAATTTGTACGCAGCTTCTCCGAGGTCCTTCTTTGAAAAACTCCTTTCAAATACTCCTTTATGCTTTGCAGAATAATTCTACATTATTTCCGATCAACAATATGTCATTCACATATACTTATCAGAAATGTTGTAGTGCTCCCACTCACTTTCTTGTAAATACAGGCTTCTCCAAAAGTCTGTATAAAACCATATGCTTTGATCATACTATCAAAGCGTTTATTCCAACTCCGAGATGCTTGCACCAGTCCATAGATGGATCGCTGAAGCTTGCACATTTTGTTAGCTCCTTTAGGATTGATAAAACCTTCTGGTTGCATCATATACAACTCTTCTTTAATAAATGCATTAAAGAATGTAATTTTGACATCCATTTGCCAGATTTCATAAAATGTGGTAATTGCTAACATGATTCGGACAGACTTTTAAGCATCGATACGAGTGAGAAAATCTCATTGTATTCAACATCTTGAACTTTGTCAAAAACCTTTTTCGACAAGTCTAGCTTTGTAGATAGTAACACTACTATCAGCATCTGTCTTCCTCTTGAAGATCCATTTATATAATATGGCTTGCCGATCATCGGGCAACTCCATCAAAGTCCATACTTTGTTCTCATACATGGATCCCATCTCAGATTTCATGGCCTCAAGCCATTTCATGGAATCTGGGCTCATCATCGCTTCCTCATAGTTCGTAGGTTCATCATGGTCTAGTAACATGACTTACAGAACATGATTACCGTACCACTCTGGTGCGGATCTTACTCTGGAAGACCTACGAGGTTTGGTAGCAACTTGATCTTGAAGTTTCATGATCATCATCATTAACTTCCTTACTAATTGGTGTAGGAATCACTGGAACTGATTTCTGTGATGAACTACTTTCCAATAAGGAAGAAGGTACAATTACCTCATCAAGTTCTACTTTCCTCCCACTCACTTCTTTCGAGAGAAACTTCTTCTCTAGAAAGAATCCATCTTAGCAACGAAAAACTTGCCTTCGGATTTGTGATAGAAGGTGTACCCAATAGTTACCTTTGGGTATTCTATGAAGACGCACTTCTCCGATTTGGGTTAAAGCTTATCAGGTGAAAACTTTTTCACATAAGCATCACAACTCCAAACTTTAAGAAACGACAGCTTAGGTTTACTGCTAAACCATAGTTCATACGGTGTCATCTCAACGGATTTAGATGGTGCCCTATTAAACGTGAATGCAGCTGTCTCTAATGCATGACCCCAAAACGATAGTGGTAAACTGATAAGAGACATCATAGATCGCACCATATCAAATAAAGTGCGGTTATGACGTTCGGACACACCATTACGTTATGGTGTTCCATGTGGCGTGAGCTGTGAAACTATTCCACATTTTTTTAACTGAAGGCCAAACTCGCAACTCAAATATTTTTCCTCTGCGATCATATCGTAGAAACTTTTATTTTCTTGTTACGATGATTCTTCACTTCACTCTGAAATTCTTTGAACTTTCAAATGTTTCAGACTTGTGTTTCATCAAGTAGATATACCCATATCTGCTCAAATCATCTTTGTGAAGGTCAGAAAATAACGATACTTGCCGTGAGCTTTAACACTCATCGGACCGCATACATCAGTATGTATTATTTCCAATAAATCATTTGCTCGCTCCATTGTTCCGGAGAACAGAGTCTTTAGTCATCTTGCCCATAAGGCATGGTTCGCAAGCATCAAGTGATTCATAATCAAGTGATTCCAAAATCCCATCAGCATGGAGTTTCTTCATGCGCTTTACACCAATATGACCTAAACGGCAGTGCCACAAATAAGTTGCACTATCATTATTAACTTTGCATCTTTTGGCATCAATATTATGAATATGTGTATTACTACGATCGAGATCCAACAAACTATTTTTATTGGGTGTATGACCATTGAAGGTTTTATTCATTTAAACAGAACAACAATTATTCTTTGACTTTAAATGAATAACCGTTTTGCAATAAACATGATCAAATCATATTCATGCTCAACGCAAACACCAAATAACATTTATTTAGGTTTAACACTAATCCCGAAAGTATAGGGAGCGTGCGATGATGATCATATCAATCTTGGAACTACTTCCAACACTCATCGTCACTTCCCCTTCAACTAGTCTCTGTTTATTCTGTAACTCCCATTTCGAGTTACTAATCTTAGCAACCGAACAAGTATCAAATACTCAGGGGCTACTATAAACACTAGTAAAGCACACATCAATAACCTGTATATCAAATATACCCTTGTTCACTTTGCCATCCTTCTTATCCACCAAATATTTGGGGTATTTCCGTTTCCAGTGACCATTTCCTATGCAGTGTAAGTACTTAGTCTCAGGCTTAGGTCTAGACTTGGGCTTCTTCACTCGAGCAGCAACTTGCTTGCCGTTCCTTTTGAAGTTCCCCTTCTTCCCTTTGCCATTTTCCTTGAGACTAGTGGTCTTGTCAACTATCAACACTTGATGTTTTTCTTGATTTCTACCTTCGCCGATTTTAGCATCGCGAAGAGCTCGAGAATCTTTTTCGTCATCCCTTGCATACTATAGTTCATCACGAAGTTCTACTAACTTAGTGATGGTGACTAGAGAATTCTGTCAATCACTATCTTATCTGGAAGATTAACTCCCACTTGATTCAAGCGATTGAAGTACTCAGACAATCTGAGCACATGCTCACTAGTTGAGCGATTCTCCTCCATCTTTTAGCTATAGAACTTGTTGGAGACTTCATATCTCTCAACTCGGGTATTTGCTTTGAAATATTAACTTCAATTCCTGGAACATCTCATATGGTCCATGACGTTTAAAACGTCTTTGAAGTCCCGATTCTAAGCCGTTAAGCATGGTGCACTAAACTATCAAGTAGTCATCATATTGAGCTAGACAAACGTTCATAACGCTCAGATTCGCTCATATTGAGCTAGCCTAACGCTCATAACGCGTGCGCATCTCGCTCCTGCAATAGGTCTGTCACCTAGCGGTGCATTAAGGACATAATTCTTCTGCGCAGCAATGAGGATAAACCTCAGATCACGGATCCAATCCGCATCATTGCTACTAACATCTTACAATATAATTTTCTCTAGGAACACATATAAAAACATAGGGAAGCAACAACGCGAGCTATTGATCTACAACATACTTTGCAAAATACTACCAGGACTAAGGTCATGATAAATTAAAGTTCAATTAATCATATTACTTAAGAACTCCCACTTAGATAGACATCTCTCTAGTCATCTAAGTGATTACGTGATCCAAATCAACTAAACCATGTCCGATCATCACGTGAGATGGAGTAGTTTCAATGGTGAACATCACTATGTTGATCATATCTACTATATGATTCACGTTCGACCTTTCGGTCTCCGTGTTCCGAGGCCATATCTGTTATATGCTAGGCTCGTCAAGTTTAACCTGAGTATTCGCGTGTGCAACTGTTTTGCACCGTTGTAGATGGACGTAGAACTTATCACACCCGATCATCACGTGGTGTCTGGGTACTACGAACTTTGGCAACGGTGCATACTCAGGGAGAACACTTCTTGATAATTTTAGTGAGAGATCATCTTATAATGCTACCATCAATCAAAGCAAGATAAGATGCATAAAGGATAAACATCACATGCAATCAATATAAGTGATATGATATGGTCATCATCATCTTGTGCTTGTGATCTCCATCGCCAAGCAATCGTCATGATCACCATCGCCACCGGCGCGACACCTTGATCTCCATCGTAGCATCGTTGTCGTCTCGCCAACTATTGCTTCTACGACTATCGCTACTGCTTAGTGATAAAGTAAAGCAATTACATGGCGTTGCATTTCATACAATAAAGCGACAACCATATGGCTCTCGCCGATTGCCGATAACTCGGTTACAAAACATGATCATCTCATACAATAAAATATAGCATCACGTCTTGACCACATCACATCACATCATGCCCTGCAAAAACAAGTTAGACGTCCTCTACTTTGTTGTTGCAAGTTTTACGTGGCTGCTACGGGCTGAGCAAGAACCGTTCTTACCTACACATCAAAACCACAACGATACTTCGTCAAATAGACTCCGTTTTAACCTTCTCAAGGACCGGGCGTAGCCACACTCGATTCAACTAAAGTGAGAGAGACAGACACCCGCCGGTCACCTTTAAGCAACGAGTGCTCGAGCGGTGAAACCAGTCTCGCGTAAGCGTCTGGCGTAATGTCGGTCCGGGCCGCTTCATCTCACAATACCGCTGAACCAAAGTATGACATGCTGGTAGGTAGTATGACTTGTATCGCCCACAACTCACTTGTGTTCTACTCGTGCATATGACATCAACGCATAAAACCAGGCTCGATACCTTTGTTGGGGAACGTAGTAATTTCAAAATTTTCCTACGATCACGCAAGACCATGGTGATGGCATAGCAACGAGAGGGGAGTGTGTCCCACGTACCCACGTGAGACCGAAAGCGGAAGCGTTATAACAACGCTGTTGATGTAGTCGACGTCTTCACGATCCGACCGATCCAAGCACCGAACGTCACGGCACCTCCGAGTTCTGCACACGCTCAGCTCGATGACGATCCCGGACTCGATCCAGCAAAGTGTCGGGATGAGTTCCGTCAAGACGACGGCGTGGACGATGTTGATGCTCCACCGACGCAGGGCTTCGCCTAAGCTCCGCGACGATATGACTTCTCCGGCGCAGGGCTTCGCCTAAGCTCCGCGACGATATGACCGAAGTGGAATATGGTGGAAGGGGGCACCGCACACGGCTAAGGAAAGATCCGTAGATCAACTTGTGTCATGGGGTGCCCCCTGCCCCCGTATATAAAGGAGCCAAGGGGGTGCGGCCAGCCTTGGGGAGGCGCGCCTGGAGGAGTCCTACTCCCACCGGGAGTAGGACTCCCCTCTCCTAGTTGGATTAGGATTGGAGGAGGGGAAGAGGAAGGGCGCCCCCTCTCCTTGTCCTATTCGGACTAGAGGGGGGAGGGGGGCGCGCAGCCCACCTGGCCGGCCCTTCCTCTTCTCTCCTATGGCCCATTAAGGCCCATAGACCTCCCGGGGTTCCGTAACCTCCGGTACTCGATAAATTCCGATTTCATTCGAACACTTCCGATGTCCAAATGTAGGCTTCAATATATCAATCTTTATGTCTCGACCATTTCGAGACTCCTCGTCATGTCCGTGATCACATCCGGGACTCAACAACCTTGGTGCATCAATACTTATAAACTCATAATGAAGCTGTCATCGAAACGTTAAGCGTGCGGACCCTATGGGTTCGAGAACTATGTAGACATGACCTAGAACCATTCTCGGTCAATAACCAATAGCGGAACCTGGATGCCCATATTGGTTCCTACATATTCTACGAAGATCTTTATCGGTCAAACCGCATAACGACATACGTTGTTCCCTTTGTCATCGGTATGTTACTTACCCGAGATTCGATCGTCGGTATCCAATACCTAGTTCAATCTCGTTACCGGTAAGTCTCTTTACTCGTTCCGTAATACATCATCTCACAACTAACTCATTTAGTTGTAATGCTTGCAAGGCTTAAGTGATGTGTATTACCGAGAAGGCCCAGAGATACCTCTCCGACAATCGGAGTGACAAAACCTAATCTCGAAATACGCCAACCCAACATGTACCTTTGGAGACACCTGTAGTACTCCTTTATAATCACCCGATTGCGTTGTGACGTTTGGTAGCACCAAAGTGTTCCTCCGTAAACGGAGTTGCATAATCTCATAGTTACAGGAACATGTATAAGTCATGAAGAAAGCAATAGCAACATACTAAACGATCATGTGCTAGGCTAACAGAATGGGTCATGTCAATCACATCATTCTCCTAATGATGTGATCCCGTTAATCAAATGACAACTCATGTCTATGGCTAGGAAACTTAACCATCTTTGATTCAACGAGCTAGTCAAGTAGAGGCATACTAGTGACACTATGTTTGTCTATGTATTCACACATGTATTATGTTTCCGGTTAATACAATTCTAGCATGAATAATAAACATTTATCATGATATAAGGAAATAAATAATAACTTTATTATTGCCTCTAGGGCATATTTCCTTCAGCCTGAGACTAAGTGCTTTTGCTGCAATGGAACTGGTCACTGGAAGCGGAACTACCCCAAGTATTTGGCGGATAAGAAGGATGGCAAATTGAACAAGAGTATATTTGATATACAGGTTATTGATGTGTGCCTTACTAGTGTTTATAGTAGCCCCTGAGTATTTGATACTTGTTCGGTTGCTGAGATTAGTAACTCGAAACAGGAGTTACAGAATAAACAGAGACTAGTTGAAGGGGAAGTAACGATGAGTGTCGGAAGTAGTTCCAAGATTGATATGATCATCATCGCACACTCCCTATACTTTCGGGATTAGTGTTAAACCTAAATAAATGTTATTTGGTGTTTGCGTTGAGCATGAATATGATTTGATCATGTTTATTGCAAAACGGTTATTCATTTAAAGTCAAAGAATAATTGTTGTTCTGTTTAAATGAATAAAACCTTCGATGGTCATACACCCAATGAAAATAGTTTTCAAAACGGTTATTCATTTAAAGTCAAAGAATAATTGTTGTTCTATTTAAATGAATAAAACCTTCAATGGTCATACACCCAATAAAAATAGTTTGTTGGATCTCGATCGTAGTGATACACATATTCATAATATTGATGCCAAAAGATGCAAAGTTAATAATGATAGTGCAACTTATTTATGGCACTGCCGTTTAGGTCATATTGGTGTAAAGCGCATGAAGAAACTCCATGCTGATGGGATTTTGGAATCACTTGATTATGAATCACTTGATACTTGCGAACCATGCCTTATGGGCAAGATGACTAAAGACTCTGTTCTCCGGAACAATGGAGCGAGCAAATGACTTATTGGAAATAATACATACTCATGTATGCGGTCCGATGAGTGTTAAAGCTCACGGCAAGTATCGTTATTTTCTGACCTTCACAAGATGATTTGAGTAGATATGAGTATATCTACTTAATGAAGCACAAGTCTGAAACATTTGAAAAGTTCAAATAATTTCAGAGTGAAGTGGAGAATCATCGTAATAAGAAAATAAAGTTTCTACGATCTGATCGTGGAGGAGAATATTTGAGTTACGAGTTTGGCCTTCATATAAAACAATGTGGAATAGTTTCACAGCTCACGCCACATGGAACACCATAACGTAATGGTGTGTCCGAACGTCATAACCGCACTTTATTTGATATGGTGCGATCAATGATGTCTCTTACCAATTTACCAATATCGTTTTGGGGTTATGCATTAGAGACAGCTGCATTCACATTAAATAGGGCACCATTAAATCCGTTGAGACGACACCGTATGAACTATGGTTTAGCAGTAAACCTAAGCCGTCGTTTCTTAAAAGTTTGGAGTTGTGATGCTTATGTGAAAAAGTTTTCACCTGATAAGCTCGAACCCAAATCGGAAAAGTGCGTCTTCATAGAATACCCAAAGGAAACCGTTGGGTACTCCTTCTATCACAGATCCAAAGGCAAAACATTCGTTGCTAAGAATGGATCCTTTCTAGAGAAAGAGTTTCTCTCGAAAGAAGTGAGTGGGAGGAAAGTAGAACTTGATGAGGTAATTGTACCTTCTCCTTATTGGAAAGTAGTTCATCACGAAATCAGTTCGGTGATTCCTACACCAATTAGTGAGGAAGTTAATGATGATGATCATGAAACTTCAGATCAAGTTGCTACCAAACCTCGTAGGTCTTCCAGAGTAAGATCCGCACCAGAGTGGTACGGTAATCATGTTCTGGAAGTCATGTTACTAGACCATGATGAACCTACGAACTATGAGGAAGCGATGATGAGCCCAGATTCATGAAATGGCTTGAGGCCATGAAATCTGAGATAGGATCCATGTATGAGAACAAAGTATGGACTTTGATTGACTTGCTCGATGATCAGCAAGCCATGTTAAATAAATGGATTTTCAAGAGGAAGACGGACACTGATAGTAGAGTTACTATCTACAAAGCTCGACTTGTCACAAAAAGGTTTTCGACAAGTTCAAGGTGTTGACTACAATGAGATTTTCTCAACTGTAGCGATGCTTAAGTCTGTCCGAATCATGTTAGTAATTGCCACATTTTATGAAATCTGGCAAATGGATGTCAAAACTACATTCTTTAATGGATTTATTAAAGAAGAGTT
Source organism: Aegilops longissima (assembly GCA_021605205.1). Taxonomy (NCBI): domain Eukaryota; kingdom Viridiplantae; phylum Streptophyta; class Magnoliopsida; order Poales; family Poaceae; genus Aegilops; species Aegilops longissima. The sequence goes on along the minus strand of CM038677.1, from coordinate 33,084,930 downwards.
GTATATGATGCAACCAGAAGGTTTTGTCAATCCTAAAGGAGCTAACAAAATGTGCAAGCTTCAGCGATCCATCTATGGACTGGTGCGAGCATCTTGGAGTTGGAATAAACGCTTTGATAAGATTGATCAAAGCATATGGTTTTACATGACTTTTGGAGAAGCCTGTATTTACAAGAAAGTGAGTGGGAGCACTACAGCATTTCTGATAAGTATATGTGAATGACATATTGTTGATCGGAAATAATGTAGAATTATTCTGCAAAGCATAAAAGGAGTATTTGAAAAGAGTTTTTCAAAGAAAGACCTCAGTAAAACTACTTACATATTGAGCATCAAGATCTATTGAGATCAAGACGCTTGATAAGTTTTTTTCAATAAGTACATACCTTGTCAAGATTTTGAAGTAGTTCAAAATGGAACAGTCAAAGAAAAGTTCTTGTCTGTGTTACAAAGGTGTGAAATTGAGTAAGACTCAAAACCCGACCACGGCAAAAAATAGAAAGAGAATGAAAAGTCATTCCCTATGCATGAGTCATAGGTTCTATAAAATATGCTATGCTATGTACCAGACCTATTGTATACCTTGCTCTGAATTTGGCAAGGGAGTACAATAGTGATCTAGGAGTAGATCATTGGACATGGGTCAAGAACATCCTTAGTAAGGACTAAAGGAAATATTTCTCGATTATGGAGGTGATAAAAGAGACCGTCGTAAAGAGTTACATCGATGCAAGCTTTTTACACTGATCCAGTTGACTCTAAGTCTCAATCTGGATACATATTGAAAGTGGGAGCAATTAGCTAGAGTATCTCCGTGCAGAGCATTGCAGACATAGAATATTTGCAAAATACATACGGCTCTGAATGTGACAGACCCGTTGACTAAGCTTCTCTCACAAGCAAAACATGATCATACCTTAGTACTCTTTGGGTGTTAATCACATAGCGATGTGAACTAGATTTTTGACTCTAGTAAACCCTTTGGGTGTTGGTCACATGACGATGTGAACTATGGGTGTTAATCACATACAGATGTGAATATTAGTGTTGAATCACATGATGATGTGAACTATATTATTGACTCTAGTGCAAGTGGGAGACTGAAGGAAATATGCCCTAAAGGCAATAATAAAGTTATTATTTATTTCCTTATTTCATGATAAATGTTTATTATTCATGCTAGAATTGTATTAACCGGAAACATGATACATGTGTGAATAAATAGACAAACATATAGTCACTAGTATGCCTCTACTTGACTAGCTCATTAATCAAAGATGGTTATGTTTCCTAACCATAGACATGTGTTGTTATTTGATTAATGGGATCACATCATTAGAAGAATGATGTGATTGACATGACCCATTCCGTTAGCCTAGCACTTGATCGCTTAGTATATTGCTATTGCTTTCTTCATGACTTATACATGTTCCTGTAACTATGAGATTATGCAACTCCGTTTACGGAGGAACACTTTGGTGCTACCAAACGTCACAACGTGAATCGGGTGATTATAAAGGAGTACTACAGGTGTCTCCAAAGGTACATGTTGGGTTGGCGTATTTCGAGATTATGTTTTGTCACTCCGATTGTCGGAGAGGTATCTCTGGGCCCTCTCGGTAATGCACATCACTATAAGCCTTGCAAGCAATGTAGCTAATGAGTTAGTTACGGAATGATGCATTACGTAACGAGTAAAGAGACTTGCCGGTAACGAGATTGAACTAGGTATTGGATACCGACGATCGAATCTCGGGCAAGTAACATACCGATGACAAAGGGAACAAAGTATGTTGTTATGCGGTTTGACCGATAAAGATCTTCGTAGAATATGTAGGAGCCAATATGGGCATCCAGGTCCCGCTATTGGTTATTGACCGAGAATAGTTCTAGGTCATGTCTACATAGTTCTCGAACCCGTAGGGTCCGCACGCTTAAGGTTTCGATGATGTTATATTATGAGTTTATGAGTTTTGATGTACCGAAGGAGTTCGAGTCCCGGATGAGGTCGGGGACATGACGAGGAGTCTCGAAATGGTCGAGACGTAAAGATCGATATATTGGACGACTATATTCGGAGTTCGGAAAGGTTTGAATGATTCGGTATTTTTCGAGTACCGGAGAGTTACGGAATTCGCCGGGAGAAGTATTGGGCCTTATTGGGCCCTGCAGAAAGAGAGAGGGCTGCCTAGGGCAGGCCGCGCCCCAAGGCCTAGTCCGAATTGGACTAGGGGAGGGCCGCACCCTTCCTCCCTTCCCTTCCTTCTCTCCTACTCCTACTAGGAAAGGAGGAGTCCTACTCGGTGGAGTAGGACTCCCCCCAAGCGCCTCCACCTCCTTGGCCGGCCCTCCCTTGCTCCTTTATATACGGGGCAGGGGGCACCCCATGACACACAAGTTGATCTACGGATCGTTCCTTAGCCGTGTGCGGTGCCCCCTACACTATATTCCACTTGGTCATATCGTCGCGAGCTTAAGCGAAGCCCTGCGCCGTGAAGTCATATCGTCATGAGCTTAGGCGAAGCCCTGCGTTGGTGGAGCATCATCATCGCCACCACGCCGCCGTCGTCTGACGGAACTCATCCCCGACGCTTTGCTGGATCGGAGCCCGGGATCGCCATCGAGCTGAACGTGTGCTGAACTCGGAGGTGCCGACGTTCGGTACTTGGATCGGTCGGATCGTGAAGACGACGACTACATCAACAGCGTTGTTATAACGCTTCCGCTTTCGGTCTACGAGGGTACGTGGACAGACACTCTCCCCTCTCGTTGCTATGCCATCACCATGGTCTTGCGTGTGCGTAGGAATTTTTTTTGAAATTACTACGTTCCCCAACAGATGGCGGCTGCGGTCGGCGTCGGCCGACTTGGCTGCGGTGGCGTGCACGCTGCCTTCAGATCGGCGGCGGCGGCGTGGAGGACCTGGTGGTCTTGATCTGTTCCGACCAGTGCAGCCGGCGGTGGTGGTCATCTCTTCCGTCAGAGGTGGTTGGCCTGAGGCTGGGTGTTCGGATCTCTGGATCCGTCATCTAGTACGGCTGCAAGTCGGGGAGAAGTAGTTGCCGGTGAAAACCGAGCCAACGGCGGGCGATGGCGTCGTTCCGCGTCGTTACCTTGATGAAGGCATCGTCATGTGGCTACTGTCGACCCACTCGTATTGCTCCGGGGGAAACCCTAGGATATGGTTTTCCAGATCGGACGATGGCGGCATTGCGGTGTCGTTTCTCTCTTGGAAGAATCGTTTGTGGAGCAGCGTTGGAAGATAGAGGCAGGAGGTGGAGCGGCTTCATCTAGCACGGAGCTTCAGTGGAAATGTCAAGTCATGCCTGGCCGACAGGTGCTACGATTTGTCATGCCTATTCGGCAGGTGCTACGCACGACAGATCTTCCAAAGACTTCAAGCTGTGTCGGCTGCACTACAGGAAACTGCTAGTTTGCCGTCTGGGCATAACAGACGGCAAAGACGTAAATCCAGACGACAAAGAGTTTGCCGTCAGGAAGTAGATGGCAAAGTCAGACGGCAAAGATTAATCGGCAAAGAATACTTTGCCGTCTGCTTTTTTTTTCCTGGCGGCAAAGACTTTGCCGTCAGTCTATATTTTTGCCGTCAGTCTGGGGAAAGTAGACGGCAAAACATTGCACCAGACGGAACGGACGGTCTGACGGACGGCGTCAAGTGTTTTGCCGTCTACCGGCCGTCCAACCAGACGGCAAAGTCTATTATCTTTGCCGTCAACTATCAGTTTTGGCAGACGGGAAAGAAGCATACTTTGCCGTCTGTCACTGTTGTCCCAGTGGGCAAAATAGCAGGACTTTGCCGTCTGGTGCTCCTTTCCCAGTCGGCAAAGACTCACATTTCGCTGTTAGTTGGTGCTGGCCCAGACGGCGAAACTCTACCTCTTTGCCGTCAACCTGCCTGTTGGCGAGACGGCAAAATGCCAATGAAGCACAAAGCTAGCGACATGTGGCATCTTTGCCGCGTCGTCCCTTGACGGCAAAGCTTTTTTTAAATCAGAAATTAAACAGTTTAATACACAGTATAGAACCATAACAGCACAGAACCATAACAGGACAGCATAGTTCCATAGCAAATATAAGCAACAATGAACAAATATAAGAACGAAGTTCCATAGCATATATATAGTCCCAGGACAAAGTTCCATAGCATATATATAGTCCCAGGACAAAGTTCCATAGCATGTAGTCCCAAAACAAAGTTCCATAGCATATATATAGTCCCAGGACAAAGTTCCATAGCATATAGTCCCAAAACAAAGTTCCATAGCATATATATAGTCCCGGGACAAAGTTCCATAGCATATAGTCCCAAAACAAAGTTCCACAACATATAGTTCCACAAACATATAATACACAATGAACAAAGATGGCATCACTACGTAAGATTTGGCACTACAACAAATGCCTTCATGTCCATGTCGTAGTCCAAAGAGCATCCAGGTGGCAACCTACAAGATTGAATGGTGTGTGTAAAATAACGTGCTTGAAATCATCAATATGCCAAATAGACAAAAGAAAGTACTTCGACACTACAAAATAAATAGTGATCCATATTCCATAGTGAGTTTCCAAAATAAAAAGCTTCTAGTACATACGGAGTTTCTTGAACACTTATCCAATTTTGAACATGCTAAGTTAACACTAGATCTTTACTTATAAGTCTGATCTTTAAATGGTTCAAACGGTCTCTACTTACAAGTTTCTAAATCATGGAGATCTTCAAATGGTCTCTAAATCATGAAAATAAGTAGCTACTTGTCTCTAAATCATGAATATCTTCAAGTGTTCTCTAAATCATGAAAATAAATAGCTTCAAGAATGCATATATTTAATTAAGATCATGGTTGAAATTGTTCAAATGGATTATAGTTTGAAACGGTTCAAATGGTCTCTACTTGTCTCTACTTATAAGTTTGATCTTTAAATGGTTCAAACGGTCTCTACTTACAAGTTTCTAAATCATGGAGATCTTCAAATGGTCTCTAAATCATGAAAATAAGTAGCTACTTGTCTCTAAATCATGAATATCTTCAAGTGTTCTCTAAATCATGAAAATAAATAGCTTCAAGAATGCATATATTTAATTAAGATCATGGTTGAAATTGTTCAAATGGATTATAGTTTGAAACGGTTCAAATGGTCTCTACTTGTCTCTACTTATAAGTTTGATCTTTAAATGGTTCAAACGGTCTCTACTTACAAGTTTCTAAATCATGGAGATCTTCAAATGGTCTCTAAATCATGAAAATAAGTAGCTACTTGTCTCTAAATCATGAATATCTTCAAGTGTTCTCTAAATCATGAAAATAAATAGCTTCAAGAATGCATATAGTTAATTAAGATCATGGTTGAAATTGTTCAAATGGATTATAGTTTGAAACGGTTCAAATGGTCTCTACTTGTCTCTACTTATAAGTTTGATCTTTAAATGGTTCAAACGGTCTCTACTTACAAGTTTCTAAATCATGGAGATCTTCAAATGGTCTCTAAATCATGAAAATAAGTAGCTACTTGTCTCTAAATCATGAATATCTTCAAGTGTTCTCTAAATCATGAAAATAAATAGCTTCAAGAATGCATATAGTTAATTAAGATCATGGTTGAAATTGTTCAAATGGATTATAGTTTGAAACGGTTCAAATGGTATCTACTTGTCTCTACTTATAAGTTTGATCTTCAAGAATCAAGATAGCTACTTGTTTCTACGTTGACAAATTTGAGACCTACATAAATGAGATATGTACGCACTAACCATACTCGATCTCAAACATTCGAAGAACCACCAAGGTTGTTGTCGCTTGGGCCTCGTGCATGTGAAGATCCATCAACATTAGATCCATGGCCTGATTGAGGCATCTGCATAGCGGGCATACCATTCTGGGTACAATAAGCCTGCAAATTATGTTTGAGTGAAGATTAAGTACTGGTAGTAGAAGATTATGATTGAGTGAAGATTATGTATGTGTTTGGCAATTAAGGAACTAACCGCAAACATTGCAAAGCATTGACTAGTTTGTGCCAACACCGCTGCTGCACCGCTTGCTGCGTCCTCTCATCACCGTCGCCTCTCCTCCGCCCCTCCTCCCGCCACTCGCGCCTCCTCCGCCCTCTCCTCTGCCGCCACTCGCCTCTCCTCCATGAATGGGCCTGCAAAATATGGCATGGCAATTGCATCTTCAATCCAACAGTAAGTAAGAAACAAACATATATAGAAGGACTTGTATAGAATACCTCCATCTCAACCATAGCTGGAGTCGAGCGTTTATATGTAGAAGATTTTGAGATACGTAACCGAGCTTTATATTCAGGGAGAGAGCTACGGGAGGAGCTAGGGAACATGCCTCCTGCAATTGCTTCCTTGCCATGTTTCCTGCCTTCTCCAGAGATCATGACCAAAGCGTGGTCAACGGACTCTGTTGTCACATCATACTCGGGCCCTTTCAACTCTTTTGCCATCCCTTTAAATTTCTCCATCCGATCGTAGGCGGTCTTGCTGGAGTACGCGGACACTGTGTCATTCTCATCGTAAGGTGTGGCTGTTCTGTACGGTGCCTTATGGGCCAAAGCATACGAGACGAAAAGGTTGGGCAGTGGAGCATTATGGTGAGACGCCTGCAACCAAAGCAACATGATTAAGATTTCATCACAAGGATTGGCAACATGTATGACAAGAAAAAGCTTATGAAGAACAAATCCAGCATTGCGCCTCGCCGATTTCTATAATCTTTGTTTTTCGCCCTATACTCTTTGGAACACCAATAGTCCACGGTCCGCTCCCAACACTCCCCCTTATCGACGCACCATCTCGGAGTAACCTACTTGATCAATTGCATCTCATATACGTCAATAGGAAATTGAGTGCCAGCCTGTTAAGGAAATAACAAGCATGAATATGCTTTACCTGCATGTACTTGTCCTTCTCAAGACGGAGTCTCCTACCGGCTTTCTTATCAAGACTCTTATAGCCTTGAGTTGCCATATATTTGCGGACGGCTAAAGGGCGCGCTTCATGCATCAAATTACGCACAAGCTTCGGGCAATGTCCGTTGACAACCGCTCGTGCCTCCTCCAACTTTCCATCCTCTGCATCTATAGAAATCCTGCAAATATAGAGAAAATTAGTTTGGTGCAGTAGTATTATAGTCTGCTCGCATTCTGTTAAGGAGAATAAAGTAAAATCTAAATCTAAGTTTTCTAGATAGTTTTCCTACTGCTGTAGTATTGTAGTTTGCTAGCATTCTGTTAAGAAAAATAAAGTAAATATAGTTTTCTAGATAGTGTGAGGGAAACTTAATGATTACCCAAAGTTCGGCAAAGACCCGCTCGGCTTTGTTGCGAAACTCGATGTTGTTGGCTACACCAATATCCTCATAGGCTTTGTAGTGGTCCCAGGTCCGTGCTGGCTCCGGAACTTTGCCATCCCCAGGCAAAGTAACCATGCCAGGGTAATGCTCCTTAATGAGGCTCCCAAGTACGCCGTTCACGAGTCGGTACTTTCCCCTGCTAGCTCCAGCTTTCTTCCACCCGCTACATAATGAGAAGCCAAAGTTATTAGCAATTGTTGCATACATTGAAGGTAGAAAATGGGAAGCCAAAGTTAGTTACGTTTCTCCATATGGAGCAATACATGGCCTCTGCTCCATAGGAAGCCCTCGTTCCGGGAGGCTTGAGGAACCACGTAGGTACAAGGACCGACCCTCCTCAACTTGGATGAAACTAGCATGCTCCTCGTCAGAGGTCGAGGCCTCCTTGTCAGAGGTCGGGACCTCCTCGTCAGAGGCCTCCGACGACAACCGCTCTTCCTCCACCCTCTCAGAGACGGGGGAGTGAGACACCGGCTCGTCCTCCACCCTCTCAGACATGGGGGAGTGAGACACCGGCTCGTCCTCCACCCTCTCATCCTCAGGCGATGCCACGGCAGGTGGTGGCGTGGGAGGCCGAACCGGGTTTCTCTTAGCATTTTCTCCACGTGCACCTCTTTCCCGGCCTTTTCCTCTTCCTCGATGAGCCTGAGGATGAGAGGAAGGCGGGGGATCGGCGATAAAACTGCCAAGCAAAGATCTCGCTAGGGGGAGCGAGGGCTTTTTCCTTTGCGGGCCCACCATGCTTCACTCACCTGCTATGACAAAAAGTAAAGCAATTAGTACAAATACAAGATTATAGTTTAAATAAATAAGCATAAGTTCAAACAATTGTCGCAATGAGAATTAGCAATGCAATTGTAGTACAAATACATCATAGTTCAAATAAATAAGCATAAGTTCAAAAAACATATGCAATGAGAATTACCAGGCAATTATAGTACAAAAACTACATTATACTTCAAATAGATAAGCGTAAGTTCAAAAGTATTACAAACTCAACATTACAACATGTTTGAGATCGTCATCTGGGTCATCTGGATCATCTGGATTACAACATGGTAAAGCAACTAGTACAAAATCAACATTACAATTCAACACTACAACTAAAAATAGTCGGGATCATCTGGATCACAATCCGTCTCTTCTTCAAGGTCAGTTCTAGCCTCATCATCAGTATCATACGTGTCGTCAAGTATGTTGTCCTCATGTTGACCGTCATCGTCACCTTCATCGGCAATGCCTAGACGTAAACGTTCAAGCATTGAGAGGTCTTCCACATTTGTAACCTCTTCTTCTTCCTCTTCGACTTCTTCTTCTTCACTGTCAATGTGTACTTCCATGCGTGGATGGATGTTGACACGGCCTCTAGGCCCATGTTCTTCTTGGGAGAACTCTCCATCATATGTGTTAGGGTCGATGTGAGGTTGATAATCCTCTTCATTAGGGGAAGGATGTTTACCATGTGGCGGCACATCGTACACGACATCCCAACCCTTAAGGTACTTCTTTTGGCATGCGTACTTGAGATAAAAAACTTGTGTCGCCTGTTGAGCCACAATATAGACATCTTCACATTCTAATTTGCTGTCTTGTCGAATTTCGACTTGCCCAATATCATCCCTCCGCCTAACCTTCTCTGGATCAAACCAATGGCATTTGAAGACAACGACTTTCGGAGGATTTGCCCCAAAGTAATGCAGTTCGTATATTTCATCAAGTCTTCCATAATACTCAACTCCATTGCAAATAGCCGACACTCCCGTGTTTCTTGATTTTAGAACATCCCGACGTTCCTCGTTCCCATGTGTGCGGAAGCGATACCCATTGATGTCGTATTTATCAAATGTACCGACCTTATAGTCAAACCCATTAGCAACTTGTTTCAACTCTTTGTCCAATATTGACGTACCCTACAAGTTTAAGAGGGAAGGATATGTGTATTAGTCGCACGTAATACCAAGTTCAAGTGTTCCAATAAGTATATATTACCTTTTCTCTGAACCAAGAAATGAAACCATAATTGCCGTCTCCTTCACCAGCAAGAAGCTCATACTCTTCGAGTGAATCATGTTCGACCCCTCCATTCGAGAATTGGGCAATGAATTCACTGCCCAATGAGAAATGAGCGGAGTTAAGAGAGAAACATGTGAGTAAATGTTACATAATGTACCAACACTTACTCAATGTACGGTCGCACTTCTTGAAGGTTGGTGAGGATATACAACGTAAGCAATTTCCACTCTTTCAGATCCAAATTCTTTGAACCAGAAGCACCCACAAGTCCGAGTTGCCCTTTGAAGAGGCTGAGCTTGGATTCATGTTTAGGGTCGCCAGTATTGTATCGAGACTTTGCATTATGCAAGCTTGGAATATTGGCCCCATAGCGTGATGTCGTGAAGTTTGTAATCTCCTCCGCCAAGAATGCCTCGGCTATGGAGGCTTCAATTCTAGATTTATTTCTACATTTAGCTCGAAGAGTCTTCTGCATTCTCTCAAGTCCATAGCACCAATGATTCTGCACAGGGCCACCCATTCTTGCCTCGGAAGGGAGGTGTAAAATCATATGTTCCATCGGATTAAAGAATCCTAGTGGAAAGATCTTCTCTAGCTTGCAGAGCAACTCGGGGGCCCGTTCTTCCATCTCATCTATCACAGTAGGAGATACTTCTTTAGCACAAAGAACACAGAAGAAATAGCTAAGCTCTGCCAATACTTCCCAATCATCCTCAGGGATATAGCCTCGAATCATCACCGGCATTAACCGCTCAAGCCATATGTGCCAATCATGACTCTTCATCCCGTTGAGCTTCAATTTATCAAGATTCACTGCCCTCATAAGGTTCGCTGCATACCCATCAGGGAACAACAAAGTTTTAAACCACATGAGTATCTCCTTCTTTTGTTCCCTAGTAAGAACAAACCTCGCCTTTGGCGTCCTCCAGTTTTTCTTGCCCTCGGGTTGTCGCAAGTTTTGTTCGAGTCTAGCACATACCTTCATTACATCAAGTCTAGCCTTAGTATTATCCTTCGTCTTCTCAGCAATGTTGAACAATGTGCCAAAAATGGCCTCGGCAATATTATTTTCAGTGTGCATTACATCAATATTATGTGGAAGCTTGAGCTGGTGGAAGTAGGGGAGATCCCATAAGCATGGCTTATGAGTCCACGCGTGTTCTTCGTTATATCCCAAGAAATACCCTGGACGTTTGGGATTATGTGGAAGCTCGAACTGGTGGAAGTAGGGGAGATCCCATAAGCATGGCTTATGAGTCCACGCGTGTTCTTCGTTATATCCCAAGAAATACCCTGGACGTTTGGGATCAGGCTGGAGAGCATTTAGTTGATCACGAATTTGTTCACCCGTCATCTCAGGTGGTGCCGAGTGTTCAACGACTTCACCTTTCATGAAGTTCTTCTTGTCTTGTCTGAATGGATGGTCAGGACGCAAATGTTGTCTATGAAAATCGAAGCAAGAATACTTGCGACCATGCTGCAACCAACGGCACTGCATGCTTGCCTTGCACCTTGGGCATGGGAACCTCCCATGCACAGACCACCCCATGAAAAGTGAATACGCCAATAAGTCATGAAGTGAGTACTGGTACCAAACATGCATTGTGAAGTTCTTTTTGCTAGCAGCGTCGTATGTCTGTATCCCATTCACCCAAGCTTCTTTCAACTCACCTATCAGTGGTTGCATGTACATACTTATATTCTTCCCCGGATACTTGGGCCCTGGAATTATCAACGACAGGAACATGTGCTTGCGTTGCATTAGGGCCCAGGGGGGAGGTTGAGGGGAACAACAAACACGGGCCAACAACTATATGTCTTTGACACCATACCAAACGGATTGAACCCATCGAGTCCGATGGCAACTCGTGCATTCTTTGCCTCTTTTGCTTTCTCATGATGTATTCGATCGAAACTCTTCCATGCTTGGGCACAAGACGGGTGTATCAACATCGGTCTCCCATGATCATCTTTGTCGCGTCTTATCCCATATTTGTGCCATGTCATCTGTTTGGCTGTATCTTCGTTCAAGTAAAGACGTTGAATTCTTGGCAAGATTGGAAAATATCGAAGAACATTTGCGGGGACTTTGCTTTGCTTCTTCGTACCATCACTGAGGTCTCTCTCAACATACCTAGAGGCTTTGCACTTAGCGCAATACTTGTCATCCGCATACTCTTTCATAAATAAGACACATCTGTTTGGACAAGCATGTATCTGCTCATAGGGCATCTTAAGTGCACGAAGGATTTTCTTTGCTTCATACCAGCTTTTAGCCAGTTTGTGACCTTCGGGGAGAGAGCAACCCCAAGATGTCACCATCGAATTAAAGCAATCTCTGCTCATGTTGAACTGGGTCTTTATAGACATTGCTTGTGCAATGGCATCCAGCTGACATTGGTTTGTGTGATCGTGAAGAGGTTGTTGTGAGGAATTCAGCATTTCTAAGAAGGCCCTCGCAGACTCCTCCGGTTCTTCCTCTGATCCCTCTTCACGTGCATCGTTGAAGTCAGCTACGATGTCAACGATCCCGGTACCATTGTTGTCAGTTCGCCGACGCACCACCTCCTCTCTGCTACGTTCAGGTTCGCCATGAAGGGTCCACCGGGTATACCCACGCTTAAACCCATGCTTCTGCAGGTGCCTACACATCGTCTTCTTCGCCTGTTCTCTGCCGTTGTCACACTTCAAGCAGGGGCACCAACTTTTTCTTTGCCCTCTAGCAAATGCTGCCTCTACAAATTCATTGGCCTTCGTCACCCATTCAGTGGTCATGCCAGCCTGACTAGGGTGGCCAGTGTACATCCACTCACGATCATCCATATTGGTACTTGCACTGAGAGTAGGGGCACCAAATTCATATTCATCAAGATATGTATATTGTAATTAAGACTAGATACACAACTAATTACCATTGTCATATTATTTACGCCATGGTTTTAATTTTTTACCATACAAAAGGGAAACAAGCATTCATGGATTGAATCCTATCTCTAATAGGTAAAGATGGGTCCTAATCCCACCCGAGTACGTGTAGATTGGGTTCGTTTCCCGTTCTCTACTCCGGTCCGAGGCAAAATTTTGGCAGCACCTCCCCGCTGTTCTCCAGATACACGTCTCGACAACAAGCCAAGAGAATGTGCACCCGGAGAACAACAAGGTGGCGCTGACGAAATTTTGCCGAGGACCGAAGTAGAGCACGGAAAACGAAACCCAATCTACACGTACTCGGGCTGTCCATGGATAACGTGGACAATTCGAAAGGACGACGGTTATAAATATGCAAAGACATGCATATTTATAGATGCCACCCTTTCGAACGGGAGACGCCTAGGTTACGAGACTTGACATGAAAATAAAATCTAGTGGCATCGGCACGACGACCGGAACGAAGCAAATAGGGGAGGGGGAGGAGATGACAGTCAAGCTCACCCCTAGACCGTAGAATGACGATGGCAATGGCAACAGGACAGACAGTGCTCCTGGAGGTGAAGAGAAAATCCCTGCACATGAAAAGCACCGGCACAACCAACATAAGCACTCGCAGAACAATCTAATAAAAACATCATGAACATCATCTTGCAGTTCAACAAAACCTAACCTAAAGAAAATAAGCAAGAAACTGAGCATTTAATTTCCTAAGGAGCATCAATCAAAAAATTTGCTTCAGTTTATCAGAAGAAGTGTTGTGTTGGTTAAGTCCAGTGCCAAATTTTAAGTCGATCTTCAGGGTGCAGCAAAGCCAGTTATTTTTCGTCAACAGCAGTAGTTTTGCATGATTTGTTCCCTGTTGTTTCATATGACAGAAATTGTACGAGAGAATCTGACTACTGCTGTACTGTTTTGCAATTTTTTCATATCACATACTGAAAGCAACGCAAGTGCTTCCTTCATATAAAAAAGAGAGCATGTCTTCTGTGTCGTTCATGATAGGCAGCTGAATTTCCATCAGCAAATCATCAATCTACACATCCATCCACATGTACTGCAATCCATACATCTATCCATCTAAAACAGTACGAACAGAGATGGGAGCGGTGCTCACCGTGGCGTGGGGCAGAGGGGCTGAGGGCAGAGGGGGAGGTGGTGCCCGGCTTCGGTGGCGACCAGCGGCTGCGGAGGCGTAGGCGGGAGCCGGCGGCGGTGCTGCCAACGGCAGCCATGGCGCTAGGGCAGGGGAGGACTGCCTGGGGCGGTCGCGCCATTGGAGGAGGAATGGTGGGGGCGCAGTGGACAAGGGTGGAGGCGGGGACCAGCTGCGGCGGCGCGGTGGAGGCGGGGACGGGCGGCGGCGGCGCGGTGGAGGCGGGGACGGGCAGTGGCGGGCAGAAACCTAGCGCTAGCTAGCGAGGTCTGATGCGGTCGGGTGGGGGGGAGGGGTTTTCTTTTTTTTACAATTTACTTTCTTTGCCGTCACGGGAAAAGAAAAGGAGACGGCAAAGCCAGGCTCGGTGCCAGTTTTTTTTTCTATTATTTCGCCGTCAGCAGGGTTGAAGGAAGACGGCAAAGCTACTGACTTTGCCGTCAGCAGACTATAAAAACAGACGGCTAACCTAGGGCACCGTTACCGCTTGGACATGCGTCCATCCTTTGCCGTCACCCGGAAAACAACAGACGGCGAAGAGCCGGTTTGCCCTCTTGTTTTTTTTTGCCGTCTTTCTTTTGCTATTTTTGCCGTCAGCCGCCTCGCAGACAGACGGCAAAGCAGAGATTTGCCGTCAGACATACTTTGCCGTCATTAGTTGATGGCAAAACTTTCTTTGCCGTCTACCCGACGAAAAGCTGACGGTAAAGCCACTCACAGACGACAAATTAGCAGTTTCCCGTAGTGCTGGTGGTATTTGGCGGCATGGTGCTGAGGTGTACCGGCGGCGACCACGACATGCTCAGCAGTTTGCGCGCAGGGAGGTGGTGCTGTTGGGCGCCGTGGTGGCGTCGATGGCAGCTAGACCGGGCAAGGTTGATGCGTCAGTACAGCTCTGAAGATGGAGTGGTGGCAGTTGGCGACGGCGGTCTCTGAGAGCGCGCCAGACCAGTGTGTGCCCCATACCCGGCAAGTGCCTTGGTTGGGGCCTCAGATCTTAGATGTTAGATATGGCTGCGAGGTCTGTTTGGTATTAGGCCCAAACTATCAGCATCCCTATATCAACTGGATAGGAGTAACGACAGTTGTTGCCTAGATGGTGGCTTCAGACTTACTGTTGTATGACTTTGTAAGGTCTTGTGTGAATAATTAATAAAGTGGCTGCATGCATCGCCCAGATGCAGAGGCCGGGGGTCCTTCTACTTTTCTAAAAAAAAGGATTGTCTATCTGACTTTATCGTTCTAATAAACGTTCTTAAACTGTTTTCTTTTGCTTCAGTGTAATGGGAGAAATGAGTGACGTTATTGTCACTTCATCTGAATAAATTTCCGGATATAAGTAATCTGAAATTCTTCTTCTGTTTTCACCACCAACAATAAAAATCCTCTTTTGCAGTTTAACATCTGAAAAATGAAAAGAGTTTTATCGATATCCTCTGTTTCAAACCATCCCAACAGAAAGGATGGCACCAAAGGAACCAAGGAAGACGGTGATAACAAATTAAGAATACAACCGCCACCCAACAAATTGTTGTACTTCTTTCCTTTAACTGGGATTACGGCCATCTCATTATTTTTACGCTGTGATCTTGCAGACTTTAGAACTGGGATTAACTGTGCATTTCTGCCTGTAGTATAAAACGCTGTAGAACAGACCGGCCTGCAGATGGGCTCACCCCAGCGGGCGTTGGGACACTAGCCGCCGGGCAACGCTACGTCCAAACGCAGGGATCAGGGGACCTTCCGCCGAGCCGATCAAGGAATCATCATTCGCATCTTTCTTGTAATTAAAATCGAGGTTTAATTATTCTGTTGGATCGTGGATCGAATCCAACATAAAAAGATTAGCAAGTTGCAACCTTGGCTAACTATATAATAGCTAGGCTGATGAATTGCTGAATCCCTGAACAACTAAGCAAGCAGAAGCAGAGCACGTAGTGGAGAGCCAACTAGCTGAATGGAGGTGGAGGCGTTGTTTGGCAGCGACGGCGACAGCAGGTGGTCGAAGCTGGGAGCGACGCTTCCTGTCAGGAACGTCCAGGCCCTGGCGGCGGCCGCTGCCGTCGAGCTGACGGGTGACACGATCGAACGGTACATCCAGCCAGACATTGACGCCGATGCGGTCATCCCCGCGCACTCCGACGAGGTTCCGGTGATCGACCTCGGCAAGCTCACGGACGCCGAGTCCGTGGAAGCGGAGACCGCCAAGCTCAGATTTGCCTGCGAGGAGTGGGGCTTCTTTCAGGTGGTGTCACTGAACTCGCTGTATGAGGTTTACCTGGTGGTTCTGAAACTATTACACATGTTCAACTGCCATGATATCTAGGTAGCTGAAACTACTAACAAATTTTTAGACTCTGGTACAGTAGTTCTTTGTGATTCAGATAGTGGAAGGATGTGTTGTAAGGAGTTTAAATCTGGACATGACAAATATTTGTTTTAAAGTGAAGTTTATTCTATAATATACTCGGAATAAAGTGAATTTCACTGTGCATATTGGAAAATAATAATAATATAAATCATGACAATTTGTCCAACTTGTGATCGCAGCTTGTAAATCATGGAGTACCAGATGAGGTCATACTGGCTATAAGGCGTGACATTGAAAAGTTCTTTCAGCTCCCCCTGGACGTGAAGAATGCTTACGCTCAACGCCAAGGAGATCTTCAAGGTTATGGCCAAGCCTTTATTCTCTCCCATGATCAAAAGCTAGATTGGGCTGACATGTTTGGGCTCTACACACAGCCACCTCAGGCCCGTGATATGAGTTTCTGGCCGAGTCAACCTCCTATGTTCAGGTCAGAGTGTGCATTCTTTCCCTTCAAAACTTGACTTCTTTTCTTGATAGAGCAAAACTGGACCTAAAACAACAATTTGCACTAACATGCTATGAAAAAACAATATATGAGTGCTTCCAAAATTGGTATATTGTCTTTTGAAACAACTATTACTATGTTACTATTATGCATCTTCTCTGTTCTCCGCAAAAAAAAAAAAAAATAATGTATCTTCTATGTTATACACATATAAGAGAACTAATGGATAATGGGCATTGTGATTTTCCTTCCTTAAGAGAATTATGACACGCATTTACTAATTCCTTACCGAACAATGTTGTACTCCTAATTAGAGTTGACACGGTGGTTGTGTGCATCGACTGATGCAGTAGCCCGGGATTTTGTATTGACTGTTTGCATTGACATTCCTAATAAACGATTACCTTTTTCTCATTTATATTTATGATAGGTATATAAAAGATGCAGACCTTGCAAAAATAGATTACACCTCATCATCACAACATACACATGGTTCATTGACTTTTTTATTTTTGATTTAAAGAGCTACTTCTTTTTATTTATTTCAATGACTCTTTTAGTTAAAACTTATATATTGAGAAATTTATTAAAAACAAGCAAAAAAACAGAGAAAATGTTGATGTTTTCATGGTAATATATCTAAAATAAACATGTTAGCAATTTGTCGTTTTAAAGGTTGACAATATACATACAATAGATATTTTAGTAATATGGATTTAACGTTAACAATAACACTATTATTTCTATGACCCCAGGAATTCCATCGAAGAATACTCTTCTAAATTGATGAAACTTGCTCGTTCTGTTGCCACCTTCATTGCAAAAACACTAGACATTGATCCTGAATTGGTGGCGGACAAAAATGTGGTGCAATATGTCAGGATGAACTACTACCCGCCATGCACGTCGATGCCCGAAAAGGTTTTAGGCTTCTCTCCACATTCAGATGGATCTTTCCTAACTATCCTACTAGAAGTTAATTCAGTTCAAGGCCTACAAATTAGGAGACATGGTGCATGGATCCCAGTGAAACCACTGGCCAATGCATTGTTGGTGAATGTGGGTGACCTTCTCGAGGTATGGTCATTTTAAAGTCCATTTAAATTTTGACATACAACGTCTCAAGCTTAGATTATACTCCCTCCATTCCAAAATATAGTGCGCTCACGCTTCCCGAGGTCCAACTTTGACCATAAATTTAACCAACGAGACCGACTGCGGCGGGGGAAAAATTTATATAATTGAAAACTTCTTCTGAATACGAATTCACTGGTATAACTTTTGCTCTCGCCGCAGTCGGTCTCGTTGGTTAAATTTGTGGTCAAAGTTGAAGCACGGGAATAGAGGAAGCACTATATTTTGGAACGGAGGGAGTATAAAACAGGAACACACATATTTCTGTATTTCTTATTTGTGCTCGGTCAAGAGAAGTGCTCACTTACATAAATGCAATGTACATTTTATCTGATTATCAATAGTTTAGGTTGTAATAAGCAAAAGAATACTTTGCCAAGGTAACATGGTTCTGCTTCTATATTTTCTATCAATTCCCTCTATGAAATCCTAGTCAAATAAAAGAAAGGGTTTATAAGTGAAGGCACCAATTTATAGGGCTCAATCATATATTCTTGAATGGTGTGTAGAAAGTTTTTTTTGTCCAAAAGAGGCATCAAATTATGTACTTCTCAAACTATTTTCCGCCTTCATATGAAATGAGGAATTCGATACCATTGTAATTTAAGCAAGTCATTTTTTTTATAGATTATGACGAACGGGAAGTACAAGAGCATTGAGCATAGGGTCACTATAAATGCCCATAAGGAACGATTATCCATATCAGCGTTTCATGTCCCAAAGTATGATGGAATAGTTTCACCAATTTTGGGAGCTGCCGATGAGGAGGTGTTATACAAGACAACAAAAGTGGAAGAGTATTCAAGACTTTATTTGTCAAAGAAACTAGACGGAAAGAGGGCCCTGGATCATGCGAAGCTATCCCAGACATAATACTTGTCTACTATACTTTGATATTTTAGATATACGTTCTTAAATTATTAGTTTTTGAAGCTTCAGCATTGGAACCAATCAGTGTGATGTCTGTTAGTCACTGCATGCATGACTGCATTTCCTCTCTTTTTTCTCTGAAAGATGGGTCGTCCCCAGCCTCTACATTAGTTTGCTTTGCTTTTCTTTTTTTGAGAAGGATGCATTTACTTTGTGATGATGCATATTCTGAAATTCTTGTATACTATTGCCATTCTACGAAAGCTTATGGCTGGAGGAATTTCAAAAGTGTTATATGCATTTCCGAACCTGCGCACGCGCACTTGTACACTTGTGAACACATTCATTCATGTGGGCTTACTGTTCGTTGAAGTGATACTGCAGAACACTCAAGAGATATATAAGCATGAAACCATAGTTTAAAAAACAGAACCAGAAATCGAACCAGAAAGGTTGTGGGTTCAGGTTTTTGCCGGTCGGACCGCCGGTTCGATTGTCGGTTTTTTAAGCAATAAAATAATATATGTTGAGTAAATACGTGCTACTTTGTTGTCCATTACATGGAAATAATGGCCCCGCATACTTCTCACATGACCTGGGATCGAATTCCACTTCTCCCTATTTCTATTTAAACATTTTTGGTTTGTCCCGGTTCAATGACCCGGTTTTTTCACTTGTTTTCTAGAAAACCGGCCGGTTCAACCGGTTTTCTCCGGTCTGACTGCAGAACGGTCTTATTAGCTTAAAAACCCGCTGAGGCTGCCGGTTCCGGTTTTCCCCGGTTCGACCGCCAGTCCGGCCGGTTTTTTAAACTAGGCATGAAACAGACGGAATGAAATAAGATGCCGGTGGAGATGCCGAGGTGCGTGGCTGTTTGTTTGGCTTATCCCATGTTCCAATCTGACGCCTCACGATTGGGTCCCGTTGCTAGCCTGTCCGGTCCAACCGGTCCAGCGCCTTGCTGGACTAAAACTTTACATGCAGTCAGTGACAGGCAGAGATGCAAGTGTAGTGTTTCACTTATATACAGTGGTTGAGTTAACTTCATGTTGTATCTTAAGTGGGAGCAGGTAGGTTGCTGCAGTACTCTGATAGACAAAACTACGAGCTTGTCTTGCTAGCGACCCTGCGATCCGATGAGGTTGAGACTTGCGTTGTGATCATGATTTCAGCGATGTGCACCCAGTGGTGCTCTTCTGCGATCGATCTTCTTACACATCCTTCGAAAACAGCATACAGTCTTATATATCTCCACACATTTTTTTCGATAAAAGAGTTTTTATATTAACTTAAAATATAAAGTTAAGTTAGATATAAAAGAGCGCTGAAGAACATCCTACTCAGATAACATCTATCTCCACACATGTAACCGAGCAGCCAAGTCCTCTCAAACTGAATAATTTACGTGACATTCCTTGAAAAATAAATAGAACTTGAGGAAAAAATAAATAAATAGAATTACTTACGTGACGCGCAAAGCTGGAAACGCTGGCTAGCGACTGCCGCTATCATCTTGTTTGGTGGGCCGAGTATCTTAATCTTCGGCTTTGGGTCTGGGATGCAGATGACCTCGACGTCCCCTCAGCTCTCGAAGTTTCCTCCAGAAAAGAAAGGCCAGCGGCCTGAGCATGCGTACTTCAGGGAACCGCTCGAGGTTTTCCAGAGCAAAAATGATGCCTGATGGGGACTTGTTCCGTTGTCCGTGCAATTGAGAAATGGCGCGATTTGCTTTCGCTGTCCTCTCGCTCGGGTTGCGTATTCATACCACGGCCACCACGTATCGGTCCGTGTATAATCTTCCGTTTGTTCTGCATGTAGGTTTGGGCTGAGACAGTCGTATTCTCAGCCCATGGGTATGCGTTCATAAGTATAAGTGTATGTGCGTATATATATAATCACTTACGTCTGTACTGTGTTAATAAAAAAAAAAGGCCTCACACCCTGTTTGAATGTACGTAGGATGTTTTTCCCTTTTGTTTGCCGGGATTGGACTGTTTCATTAGCGTGCACTGCAATGCTCCCGAAAAATGATGTGAAAATCCATGTGTTCCGAACAGACCCTTTTTTTAGCGAGTGAGTGTTCCAAAAGGACCTTTGGGCCATTGAAAAATAATAGATTGACAGGCTGCCTCCTATCATTATGCTACAATGGATAGATGGACATGGTGGACAAGTTTCTTCGACAGCACTCAACCTGTCCATGGCCCAATAATCGACATGATGAATACTCATTGCACAAATGAGTATCTCGCTTTCAAGAACAATTTATGTTCATCCTCTTGTCCGCTGACAAATTCATTAATAGCACGCGTTGCATAAAAATTTCCAGAAAATCCAAAGTTTGTGTTGACTTTTTGGCCATACATTTTGCATACGGGGCGTTTGTTTTTTTCGCGTGATGCATTTAGAGCAACTCAAACAGTTTCATTAACTTTAAAACAACCGCCGTTTATAGGAAGTAAGGACCAAAAACCTCTTTAACAGTTCCCGGTAAAGTGGCTTTATCATTAGAGGATCCTGTAAAAAAAGGTGTCTTCTTTCTTCCGATTTACGGAAAGATGACCTTTTCGTAACTTTTTGGCGGGCTGAAGTTCCATCAACCTCCATGCAAGGAACGCCGCCCACGCACTCCACCTCCACTCGTTGTCATGGGCCTACCGCCGCCGCAAGGGCACCCTTGTCGCCGCCCTTCGTTGCCTCGCACACGCACGATACCGCACCTTGGCCCACCTCGCAGTGCACATTGCCGCACTTCGCCATCGCCTTCACCCGAAGCGACGGCCGCACCCCTGCCATCGCCTCACCCGAGCACACGGCCGCACCCCTGCCATCGCCCGCGCACGTCGCTGCTGCCTCGCGCGTGCACGCCGCCGCCAACGCCCATTGCAGCCTCTATGGTGACCACTGCAAGGCCGCCGCCAACTAGAAGGAAAGAGAGTCCTGGATTATGCAAAGTTATACCAAAGATAAAAGGCCATATGCATCCCTAGTTGGTGCAGAGGCCGGGAAGTGAAATTTCCCCGTTTTAAGGTACGGCTATTGTTTCAAGGTCTTAACGAATGTGAGGAGGACCCTGCGTTGCCCCCTGCTAGGGCAACCCGGGCGGCGCCGGAAACCTAGTCGTCGCCGCTCACTCCCTCCTCACCTCCCTCCACCGCTGCCGGGGGACGCCGTCGGGCTAAGCCCGCGGGCCGACGGCGGTGGCGGAGGAATTACTCTCCCACGCCTCGTGTTGGTGCGGGGCCCTAGACGTGTGGTGGCGCGCCGATCTGATTTCGCGGCGTGGCGGATGGCTGCGGCGGCGGCGGAAGCCGCCCGTCCTGGACGGCGACGGCTGGCGCTGGCGAGCGCCCAACCACGGAGGTGGCGGGCCGCGGGCGAGCGGTGGTTCTTCGGTGGCGGTGCGGCGGCGTCGGCCGACTTGGCTGCGGTGGCGTGCATGCTGCCTGCAGATTGGCGGCGGCGGCGTGGAGGGCCTGGTGGTCTTGATCTGTTCCGACAAGTGCAGCCGGCGGTGGTGGTCATCTCTTTCGTCAGAGGTGGTTGGCCTGAGGCTGGGTGTTCGGATCTCTGGATCTGTCATCTAGTACCGGCTGCAAGTCGGGGAGAAGTAGTTGCCGGTGAAAACCGAGCCAACGGCGGGCGATGGCGGCGTTCCGCGTCGTTACCTTGATGAAGGCATCGTCATGTGGCTACTGTCGACCCACTCGTACTGCTCCAGGGGAAACCCTAGGATCTGGTCTTCCATATCGGGCGATGGCGGCATTGCAGTGTCGTTTCTCTCTTGGGAGAATCGTTTGTGGAGCAGCGCTAGAAGATAGAGGCAGGAGGTGGAGCGGCTTCGTCTAGCACGGAGCTTCAGTGGAAACGTCAAGTCATGCCTGGCCGACAGGTGCTACGCTTTGTCATGCCTATTCGGCAGGTGCTACGCACGACAGATCTTCCAAAGACTTCAAGTTGTGTCGGCTGGTGGTATTTGGCGGCATGGTGCTGAGGTGTACCGGCGGCGACCACGACATGCTCAGCAGTTCGCGCGCCGGGAGGTGGTGCTGTTGGGCGCCGTGGTGGCGTCGATGGCAGCTAGACCGGGCAAGGTTGATGCGTCAGTACAGCTCTGAAGATAGAGTGGTTGCAGTTGACGACGGCGGCCTCTGAGAGCGCGCCAGACCAGTGTGTGCCCCATACCCGGCAAGTGCCTTGGTTGGGGCCTCAGGTCTTAGATGTTAGATATGGCTGCGAGGTCAGTTTGGTATTAGGCCCAAACTATCAACATCCCTATATCAACTGGATAGGAGTAACGACAGTTGTTGCCTAGACGGTGGCTTCAGAATGTAAACTTACATTTGTATGACTTTGTAAGGTCTTGTGTGAATAATTAATAAAGTGGCTGCATGCATCGCCGAGACCAGGGGTCCTCCTACTTTTCTAAAAAAAAGATTGTCTATCTGACTTTATCGTTCTAATAAACGTTCTTAAACTGTTTTCTTTTGCTTTAGTGTAATGGGAGAAATGAGTGACGTTATTGTCACTTCATCTGAATCTTTGCATTAAATTTATAGTTCATGGCAAGTCTAGTTTCTTGATTCTCCGTTTTA
Source organism: Aegilops longissima (assembly GCA_021605205.1). Taxonomy (NCBI): domain Eukaryota; kingdom Viridiplantae; phylum Streptophyta; class Magnoliopsida; order Poales; family Poaceae; genus Aegilops; species Aegilops longissima. The sequence goes on along the minus strand of CM038677.1, from coordinate 33,062,036 downwards.
TAATATGTCAAAATTTATTTTTAAATGTAGAATAAAATAGTTGAAAAATATCATAGCAACTTCAGTGTAAACATCATGGCAATTTATATGCAATAGACATAACAACTTTTAAGTTTTAACCCAAAAAATTTGTCAAAATATATTGATATGAGATCTAGTTTCGAAGATCTTGTCGCGAGAGATTTAATGGTGAAAACGGATCTTCAATCGGATTTTTCATTTAAGAGATAAAACATTTTAAAAACTGAAAATCCAAAAAATTCCTACATGACGTGTGGACGCCACGTGGCGCGATCACGTGTGTTATAAGCGCGTGCAAGAGATTTAGCTCCCAACACACGTATGAGCGGATTTGACTTCCACCACGTGTGGGCGTTAGCGTTATCTTTTTTTATGTCGATAGAGAATCATGCTAGTTTGGAAACAAACATCAAGAGCATTTAGGAGGCAATCTGATTCTTAACCGTGAGAATAAAAGGCACCGTGCCAAGGGATAAACGATAGGCGGCCAGCGCAGGAGTGGCGTCAGCTCCTCAAGATATTTCGGCGGCCTCCAACTGACAGGACCTCTCACACGAAACGACATGCGAAACACATGGCACGCAGTAGCCAACCATGTTCCACCATGGGGCCGACAGAACGCGTGGGACGGCAGGAAGAGATAACCACAGCACCAGTACACTTGTCAAGCCGGGGAGAGCCAACGCCTGGCGGCAAAATTTTGTGAAATTTTGTGTTTTGACTCTTTTGTCAAACAAAATTAGGGTCTGACCTCAGTTTGAAAATATTTTAGGTCTGGCCTTTTGCTACCGCCAGCGGGCCCGGCGGTAGATTGCCTGATCTACCGTCGCAGTTCCGGCAGTAGGTGTGCTCGACGGTCAAGCCGTTAACGGACTGCTACGGACCTACCGCAGAGTCCGGCGGTGTAGTTCACACAAACCTATCACGAGAGCGCGGCAGTAGGTTATCATAGTCCGCATGAGCTTAATTGCTTTGATTTTGTCTTCAATTTTTTTTGCCATAGACATAAGAAACAATAAGCACAATTTCATAGACATAAGAAGTTTGATCACATCCAAATAGTTTTGCCATTACGGACTAAGAAACAAGTACCAAATAACATAGTTTGATCACATCCAAATAGTTTCACGAAGCCAACATAAGAAGTTTAACGGTCATCGACCACATAAAAGGTTTCATCCATAGGTAGAAATCAAACATGACGATCATCAGCAGCCACACACATATATAGTTCAGATGATATCGATGACGATCATCATCTTCAAGCCTTGACGGTTGGTGTTTCTAATAGTAATTAGGATGGCCTGTCCAACATGAAGATTCTTGTCAACGAGGAAGCTCTTCCACCCAACCGAGCTTAAATGTGTGCGACCGTCCGTGTCCACGTCGTACGCACAAGTAGTGATGGGGCCCCTTGCGGTAAGGCGTATTCCAGCATAGCCTTCTTCATCAGGCCTCAATGCCACAACTCTCAGATAGGCTCTTTGGCAATATCTGAATAAGAAAAACATATCAATTAATAAGTATGGATTATCTAAACTATTAACAGTTCCTTGGATTCTACAGTAATAACATACCATGACATGTCGATCGATCATGGTACTTGTCAGACGGGTCACGAATGGCGCCCCGACCAAGTCAGCACGTGGCAGAAAATTGTCCCATAGGTTGCACACCTCCTGACCGCTCAGCCTCACTCTTTAAGCGCAGATGGCTTCCTCAAGTGGGTCTTCATAGTCATCATCCTCATCAAGTGGTGGTGGTGGCGACATGTTCCTTATATAAGCATTGATTGGATAAAGTTAATTAAACATCAATATTTGTTCTAATGCAAGCATTCATCAGATATAGGTAGATTCCACCTAAATCAATGGAGATATATAGCAAAACAAATATCTACAATATTCACACAAGAAATCATCACATATGGCTATAAGAAAGACTAAACCTAGGGTTCATCATATCAACTAGAGAGGGTTCATCACATTGCAATCATCTAGGTTCTAGGGTTCATCATATCAACTAGAGAGGGTTCATCACATTGCAATAATCTAGGTTCTAGGGTTCAATCATATCAACTAGAGAGGGTTCCTCAACATTTAAAGCGGATTGATTTGACTCAAACTAATTGGGGGATTGGAGGAGCTTACCTTCCTCTTTCCGTAGCCATCTCGATCCGCAAAATCCGTGAATCAACGAAGAAGATCGGAGTGGGGAAGTGGAGGAGATGAGAAAATGGGCGAGAGGAAGAAGAAGGCGGCTGGGTGGGTGGGGATTAGGGTTGGGGTGGGGTGGGCGGGCGGTTGGGTTTATAAATGCCAAAACCCTACCACCATAGGGCGCGGCAGTAGGTTTGTACACCCTACCGCCATCAGACCCGGCGGTAGGATGTCTCCACCCACGCCTTGACGCTTCTCGTGACCAAATAATCGAAAGCAAGAGCGTTGTGTTGCACACCCTACCGCCATCAGACCCGGCGGTAGGATGTCTCCACCCCCACGCTGCCATTTTCTCGTGACCAAATAATCGAGCAGCGCAGCGTAGTGTTGCACACCCTACCGCCGAGGTTGGCGGCGGTAGTATCCTACCGCCGGGATCTTGGCGGTAGGGTGTAACACTACCGCTCTGCTGCTCGATGTTTTGGTCCTGAAGGGGCGTGGGGAGGCACCCACCGCCGAGCCTTGCGGCGGTAGGGTGCGACACTACGCTGCTGCTTGCTCGATTTTTTGGTCATGTATGCGTGGGAGGCACCCTACCACCGGTGCGATGGCGGTAGGATGTGCAGACCTACCGCCTTTGTGTGTGGCGGTAGGGTGGCCCAATGTGCATTTTTGCACCTTCTAACTTCTTTTGTCTTCAATTTTTTGGCAGACAACATTTAAACAACATATATATGACATATGAAGCACACCATGTATGATATATGATGCACACAACACAAATCTATAAATAAGGTAGGTTCGACACATAGCAAATTAACGAAACAGTTCGAGCAAATTCATATGGAACATGAAGCAAATATGCAAGTTTTTAGTTGAACGACACGACATCAACTTCAGTCCTTCCTTCCCCTCTTCGACTTTCAGTCCTCGTTATCCTTGGATCGCTTCTCGGCCGCCGTCTTCTTGCGGGCTGTAGGACATGCTTTCTGAAACAGATGGACTCTTCCAATCCTTCTTCGGCAAATTCCTCTTCTCACGCTGGGTTGGCTGAGTTGTTGGAGGTCCATCGTCATCATCGTACTCCTCCTCCTCCTCATCGTCCTCTTCCTCTTCCTCACCATGTTCTTCTTCTGCGCCCTCTTCTTCATCTTCCTCTGCATCATCATCGTCGTCGCTCTCCTCCTCGTCATCTTGAACCGCCCTAGACGACGAGGCTGCATGGCTCGATGAAGCGAGGCTACGATCGGTTCAGAGGAAAACATCCTTGGTGTTTAGAAGCGCACCCAAGCAGGCCCACAAGCCGCATGCTTTGTTGACGTATTTCTACAATGACAAGGAAACAATATGAACTTCTCGAATGTCCAATGATAACGAAAATGAACTCCGTATTACCTTCACCGTTTCCCTCAACTTGTTCTCACTAGCTCGAGTCCCAGGGACAGCACAAAGCGCATCAGAGGCATGAAAAATGCTTTTGTTCAGCTCCGAAGACTGCAAAGTAATAAAATGAGTCAATAGCGCAAAAAGCTGATTTCATCCAACCGTCGGTTGGGAAGAGGTAAAAACAACGTACCACTCTGTTCATGAGGGGTCCGTATTCCCTAAACCCGCCTTGAAGCTATCTGATTCTCTCGTTTTAGGCTTCATCCTCTGAGGCATCATCGAACAGGTCTTCGGCATCTGCTGTCGTCCACTGGGGCCTCAGACGCAGACGATGCTTGATGCCATCATCGTACCACAACATGTGATCCTCGTCGCCGCCCCATCAATCACTCTCCTCTCTGTGTCTTTGCGTCCTTTCCACTCGTTCCAGTCCTTCACGTATCTCGCACGTTTGGCTTCCCAATCTATGATTGATTGATTCTTCTGCCTACTCATCCTGCAATGCGTAAGAAAGAATGTAAAACACCCTTATTTTATGAATGTAAAGCATCAAAACAAGAACTTAGAATCGATGAGGACGGCTTGTGGTACTCACAGGTGTAGGTCGTAGCCACCGGTATTGCGGACGATGCCGGCTGCTGGTGTGTGTTGCGCCTTACCAAATTGTGCGGCAACACGCTGTGGCAAGTGGTATTCCACGGCATAGACACAAATCATGGGCACGATGGACTGGAAGAGAAGCCGGTCCTGCTTGCACATGCTGTTCAGCTCGAACCCCCACTCTCGGTCATCACTATACGGCCGCCAAGTAACCTATAACCAAACAATGTTAGGCTCAAGTGAAAGTGTTATCGAAACAATGGTAAGCTCAAGTGAAAATGTAGTTCTTGTTGGAAATATGCCCTAGAGGCAATAATAAAAGGATTATTATTATATTTCCTTGTTTATGATAATTGTCTTTTATTCATGCTATAATTGTATTATCCGGATATCGTAATACACGTATGAATACATAGACTACAACATGTCCCTAGTAAGCCTCTAGTTGACTAGCTCGTCGATCAATAGATAGTCATGGTTTCCTGACTATGGACATTGGATGTCGTTGATAACGGAATTACATCATTAGGAGAATGATGTGATGGACAAGACCCAATCCTAAGCATAACACAAGATCGTGTAGTTCGTTTTGCTAGAGCTTTTGCAATGTCAAGTATCTTTTCCTTAGACCATGAGATCGTGTAACTCCCGGATACCGTAGGAGTGCTTTGGGTGTACCAAACGTCACACCGTAACTGGGTGACTATAAAGGTGCACTACAGGTATCTCCGAAAGTGTCTGTTGGGTTGTCATGGATCGAGGCTGGATTTGTCACTCCGTATTACGGAGAGGTATCACTGGGCCCACTCGGTAATGCATCATCACAATGAGCTCAAAGTGACCAAGTGTTTGGTCACGGATCATGCATTACGGTCTTGAGTAAAGTGACTTGTCGATAACGAGATTGAACGAGGTATTGGGATACCGACGATCGAATCTCGGGCAAGTAACATACCGATTGACAAAGGGAATTGTATACGGGTTGCTTGAATCCTCGACATCGTGGTTCATCCGATGAGATCATCGAGGAGCATGTGGGAGCCAACATGGGTATCTAGATCCCGCTGTTGGTTATTGGCCGAGAGCCGCCTCGGTCATGTTCAGATGATTCCCGAACCCGTAGGGTCTACACACTTAAGGTTCGGTGACGCTAGGGTTATTAGGAAGACTTGTATGTGATTAGCGAATGTTGTTCTGAGTCCTGGATAAGATCTCGGACGTCACGAGGAGTTCGGAATGGTCCGGAGGTAAAGATTTATATATGGGAAGTTGTCATACGGTCACCGGAAAGTTTGGGGCATATCAAGATGTGTACGGGGCCACCGGAGGGGTTCCGGGGGTCCACCGGGAGGGGCCACCTCTTCCGGAGGACCTTATGGGCTGTATGGAGAAGGGAACCAGCCCAAGTGGGCTGGGGCGCCTCAACCCCCTAGGGCCCATGCGCCTAGGGTTTGGGGGGGAACCCTAGAGGGGGCGCCCCCTTGCTTGGGGGGCAAGCCCCCTCCCTTGCCCCCCTCTAGATCTCATCTAGAGGGGGCCGGCCCCCTTCCCCTTCCCCTATAAATAGAGGGGCGAGGGGAGGGCTGCACACACAATCCAAGGCGCAGCCCCTCCCCTCCCCAACACCTCTCCTCCTCCGCGTGTGCTTGGCGAAGCCCTGCCGGAGAACTGCCACTCCATCACCACCACGCCGTCGTGCTGCTATTGGAGCCTTCTTCCTCAACCTCTCCCTCCTCCTTGTTGGATCAAGGTGCGGGAGACGTCATCCGCTCCGTACGTGTGTTGAACGCGGAGGTGCTGTCCGTTCGGCACTTGGTCATCGGTGATTTGGATCACGACGAGTGCGACTCCCTCAACCCGTTCACTTGAACGCTTCCGCCGCGATCTACAAAGGTATGTAGATGCACTCCTATCACTCGTTGCTAGATGAACTCATAGATGGATCTTGGTGAACGTAGGAATTTTTTTATTTTATGCAACGTTCCCCAACAGTGGCATCATGAGCTAGGTCTATGCGTAGTTCTCTATTGCACGAGTAGAACACAATTTGTTGTGGGCGTAGATGTTGTCAACTTTCTTGCTGCTACTAGTATTATTTTGCTTCAGCGGTATTGTGGGATAATGCGTCCCGGACCGACCTTACACGTACGCTTACGTGAGACAGGTTCCACCGATCGACATGCACTAGTTGCATAAGGTGGCTAAGGGTGTCTGCTCTCCCGCTTTAGTTGGAGCGGATTCGACAAAAGGGTCCGTATGAAGGGTAAATAGAAGTTGACAAATCACGTTGTGGCTTTTTTAGTAGGTAAGAAAACGTTCTTGCTAGAACCCTAGTGCAGCCACGTAAAAGATGCAACAACAATTAGAGGACGCCTAACTTGTTTTGCAGCAATTGCCTTGTGATGTGATATGGCCAAAAGTTGTGATGAATGATGAATGATATATTGTGATGTATGTGATCATGTTCTTGTAATAGGAATCACGACTTGCATGTCGATGAGTATGACAACCGGCAGGAGCCATAGGAGTTGTCTTAATTATTGTATGACCTGCGTGTCATTGATTCAACGCCATGTAATTACTTTGCTTTATTGCTAAACCGTTAGCTATAGTAGTAGAAGTAATAGTTGGTGAGCAACTTCATGGAGACACGATGATGTAGATCATGATGATGGAGATCATGGTGTCATGCCGGTGACAAGATGATCATGGAGCCCCAAAGATGGAGATCGAAGAAGCTATATGATATTGGCCATATCATGTCACTACTATATAATTGCATGTGATGTTTATTATGTTTATGCATCTTGTTTACTTAGAACGACGGTAGTAAATAAGATGATCCCTTATAATAATTTCAAGAAAGTGTTCTCCCTAACTGTGCGCCGTTGCTAAAGTTCGTCGTTTCGAAGCACCACGTGATGATCGGGTGTGATAGATTCCTACGTTCACATACAATGGGTGTAAGACAGTTTTACACATGCAAAACACATAGGTTAACTTGACGAGCCTAGCATGTACAAACATAGCCTCGGAACACAAGAGACCGAAAGGTCGAACATGAGTCGTATGGAAGATACGATCAACATTGAGATGTTCACCGACGATGACTAGTCCGTCTCACGTGATGATCGGACACGGCCTAGTCGACTCGGATCATGCAACACTTAGATGACTAGAGGGATGTCAAATCTGAGTGGGAGTTCATTAAATAATTTGATTAGATGAACTTAATTAGCATGAACATTAGTCTAAAATCTTTGCAAAATGTCTTGTAGATCAAATGGCCAACGCCCATGTCACCATGAACTTCAACGCGTTCCTAGAGAAAACCAAGCTGAAAGATGATGGCAGCAACTATTCGGACTGGGTTCGGAACCTGAGGATCATCCTCATAGCTGCCAAGAAAAAATATGTCCTAGAAGCACCGCTAGGTGAAGCACCCATCCCAGAGAACCAAGACGTTATGAACGCTTGGCAGTCACGTGCTGATGATTACTCCCTCGTTCAGTGCGGCATGCTTTACAGCTTAGAACCGGGGCTCCAAAAGCGTTTTGAGCAACACGGAGCATATGAGATGTTCGAGGAGCTGAAAATGGTTTTCCAAGCTCATGCCCGGGTCAAGAGATATGAAGTCTCCGACAAGTTCTATAGTTGTAAGATGGAGGAAAACAGTTCTGTCAGTGAGCACATACTCAAAATGTCTGGGTTGCACAACCGCGTGTCCCCGCTGGACATTAACCTCCGGACGAGGCGGTCATTGACAGAATCCTTGATCGCTCCCACCAAGCTACAAGAGCTTTGTGATGAACTACAATATGCAGGGATGGTGAAAACTATTCTGAAGTATTTTCAATGCTGAAGTCAACAGAGGTAGAAATCAAGAAGGAACACCAAGTATTGATGGTCAATAAAACCACTAAGTTCAAGAAGGGCAAGGGTAAGACCAGAAATCGAACCAGAAAGGTTGTGGGTTCAGGTTTTGCCGGTCGGACCGCCGGTTCGATTGTCGGTTTTTAAGCAATAAAATAATATATGTTGAGTAAATACGTGCTACTTTGTTGTCCATTACATGGAAATAATGGCCCCGATACTTCTCACATGACCTGGGATCGAATTCCACTTCTCCCTATTTCTATTTAAACATTTTTGGTTTGTCCCGGTTCAATGACCCGGTTTTTTCACTTGTTTTCTAGAAAACCGGCCGGTTCAACCGGTTTTCTCCGGTCTGACTGCAGAACGGTCTTATTAGCTTAAAAACCCGCTGAGGCTGCCGGTTCCGGTTTTCCCGGTTCGACCGCCAGTCCGGCCGGTTTTTAAACTAGGCATGAAACAGACGGAATGAAATAAGATGCCGGTGGAGATGCTGAGGTGCGTGGCTGTTTGTTTGGCTTATCCCATGTTCCAATCTGACGCCTCACGATTGGGTCCTGTTGCTAGCCTGTCCGGTCCAACCGGTCCAGCGCCTTGCTGGACTAAAACTTTACATGCAGTCAGTGACAGGCAGAGATGCAAGTGTAGTGTTTCACTTATATACAGTGGTTGAGTTAACTTCATGTTGTATCTTAAGTGGGAGCAGGTAGGTTGCTGCAGTACTCTGATAGACAAAACTACGAGCTTGTCTTGCTAGCGACCCTGCGATCCGATGAGGTTGAGACTTGCGTTGTGATCATGATTTCAGCGATGTGCACCCAGTGGTGCTCTTCTGCGATCGATCTTCTTACACATCCTTCGAAAACAGCATACAGTCTTATATATCTCCACACATTTTTTTTCGATAAAAAGAGTTTTTATATTAACTTAAAATATAAAGATTAAGCGAGATCAAAGATGTTGAAGAACATCCTACTCAGATAACATCTATCTCCACACATGTAACCGAGCAGCCAAGTCCTCTCAAACTGAATAATTTACGTGACATTCCTTGAAAAATAAATAGAACTTCTGAGGGAAAAAAATAAATAAATAGAATTACTTACGTGACGCGCAAAGCTGGAAACGCTGGCTAGCGACTGCCGCTATCATCTTGTTTGGTGGGCCGAGTATCTTAATCTTCGGCTTTGGGTCTGGGATGCAGATGACCTCGACGTCCCCTCAGCTCTCGAAGTTTCCTCCAGAAAAAGAAAGGCCAGCGGCCTGAGCATGCGTACTTCAGGGAACCGCTCGAGGTTTTTCCAGAGCAAAAAATGATGCCTGATGGGGACTTGTTCCGTTGTCCGTGCAATTGAGAAATGGCGCGATTTGCTTTCGCTGTCCTCTCGCTCGGGTTGCGTATTCATACCACGGCCACCACGTATCGGTCCGTGTATAATCTTCCGTTTGTTCTGCATGTAGGTTTGGGCTGAGACAGTCGTATTCTCAGCCCATGGGTATGCGTTCATAAGATAAGTTGATGCGCACAGATATATATAATCACTTACGTCTCTTGTGTTAATAAAAAAAAAGGCCTCACACCCTGTTTGAATGTACGTAGGATGTTTTTCCCTTTGTTTGCCGGGATTGACTGTTTCATTAGCGTGCACTGCAATGCTCCTGAAAAATGATGTGAAAATCCATGTGTTCCGAACAGACCCTTTTTTAGCGAGTGAGTGTTCCAAAAGGACCTTTGGGCCATTGAAAAATAATAGATTGACAGGCTGCCTCCTATCATTATGCTACAATGGATAGATGGACATGGTGGACAAGTTTCTTCGACAGCACTCAACCTGTCCATGGCCCAATAATCGACATGATGAATACTCATTGCACAAATGAGTATCTCGCTTTCAAGAACAATTTATGTTCATCCTCTTGTCCGCTGACAAATTCATTAATAGCACGCGTTGCATAAAATTTCCAGAAAATCCAAAGTTTGTGTTGACTTTTGGCCATACATTTTGCATACGGGCGTTTGTTTTTTCGCGTGATGCATTTAGAGCAACTCAAACAGTTTCATTAACTTTAAAACAACCGCCGCTTATAGGAAGTAAGGACCAAAACCTCTTTAACAGTTCCCGTAAAGTGGCTTTATCATTAGAGGATCCTGTAAAAAGGTGTCTTCTTTCTTCCGATTTACGGAAAGATGACCTTTTCGTAACTTTTGGCGGCTGAAGTTCCATCAACCTCCATGCAAGGAACGCCGCCCACGCACTCCACCTCCACTCGTTGTCATGGGCCTACCGCCGCCGCAAGGGCACCCTTGTCGCCGCCCTTCGTTGCCTCGCACACGCACGATACCGCACCCTTGGCCCACCTCGCAGGTGCACATTGCCGCACCCCTGCCATCGCCTCACCCGAGCGCACGGCCGCACCCCTGCCATCGCCCACCCGAGCACACGGTCAAGCACTCGCCATCGCTCACAAGACGTCGCTGCTGCCTCACAGGCACGCCGCCGCCAACGCCCATTGCAGCCTCTATGGTGACCACTGCAAGGCCGCCGCCAACTAGAAGGAAAGAGAGTCCTGGATTATGCAAAGTTATACCAAAGATAAAAGGCCATATGCATCCCTAGTTGGTGCAGAGGCCGGGGAAGTGAAATTCTCCCCCAGTTTTAAGGTACGGCTATTGTTTCAAGGTCTTAACGAATGTGAGGAGGACCCTGCGTTGCCCCCTGCTAGGGCAACCCGGGCGGCGCCGGAAACCTAGTCGTCGCCGCTCACTCCCTCCTCACCTCCCTCCACCGCTGCCGGGGGACGCCGTCGGGCTAAGCCCGCCGACGGCGGCGGCGGAGGAATTACTCTCCCACGCTCTCGTGTTGGTGCGGGCCCTAGACGTGGTGGCGCGCCGATCTGATTTGCGGCGTGGCGGATGGTGCGGCAGCGGCGGAAGCCGCCCGCCCCTGGACGGCGACGGCTTGGCTGGCGAGCGCCCAACCACGGAGGTGGCGGGCCGCGGGCGAAGCGGTTGGTTCTTCGGGTGGCGGCTGCGGCGGCGTCGGCCGACTTGGCTGCGCGGCGTGCATGCCGCCGCAGATTGGCGGGCGGCGGAGGGCCTGGTGGTCTTGATCTGTTCGGCAAGTGCGCAGGCGGTGGTGGTCATCTCTTTCGCCGAGGTGGTTGGCTCGAGGTCGGGTGTTCGGATCTCGGATCATCATCTAGTACCGCCGCAAGTCGTGGAGAAGTAGTTGCGGTGAAAACCGAGCCAACGGGCGGGCGATGGCGGCGTTCGCGCCGTTACCTTGATGAAGGCATCGCCATGTGGCTACCGTCGACCCACTCGTCATCGCTCCGTGGGAAACCCTAGGATCCGGTCTTCCATATCGGGCGATGGCGGCATTGCGATGTCGTTTTCTCTTGGGAGAATCGTTTGTGGAGCAGCGCCAGAAGATAGAGGCAGGAGGTGGAGCGGCTTCGCTCAGCACGGAGCTTCAGTGGAAACGTCAAGTCATGCTCGGCCGACAGGTGCTACGCTTGTCATGCCTATTCGCAAAAGCACGCACGACTGATCTTCCAAAGACTTCAAGTTGTGTAAATTTGGTGGTATTTGGCGGCATGGTGTCTGAGGTGTACCGTGGCACCACGACATGCTCAAGCAGTTCGCGGCGGGAGGTGGTCTTTGTTGGGCGCCGTGGTGGCGTCGATGGCAGCTAGACCGGGCAAGGTTGATGCGTCAGTACAGCTCTGAAGATAGAGTGGTTGCAGTTGACGACGGCGGCCTCTGAGAGCGCGCCAGACCAGTGTGTGCCCCATACCCGGCAAGTGCCTTGGTTGGGGCCTCAGGTCTTAGATGTTAGATATGGCTGCGAGGTCAGTTTGGTATTAGGCCCAAACTATCAACATCCCTATATCAACTGGATAGGAGTAACGACAGTTGTTGCCTAGACGGTGGCTTCAGAATGTAAACTTACATTTGTATGACTTTGTAAGGTCTTGTGTGAATAATTAATAAAGTGGCTGCATGCATCGCCGAGACCAGGGTCCTCCTACTTTTCTAAAAAAAAGATTGTCTATCTGACTTTATCGTTCTAATAAACGTTCTTAAACTGTTTTCTTTTGCTTTAGTGTAATGGGAGAAATGAGTGACGTTATTGTCACTTCATCTGAATCTTTGCATTAAATTTATAGTTCATGGCAAGTCTAGTTTCTTGATTCTCCGTTTTATAATATGTCAAAATTTATTTTTAAATGTAGAATAAAATAGTTGAAAAATATCATAGCAACTTCAGTGTAAACATCATGGCAATTTATATGCAATAGACATAACAACTTTTAAGTTTTAACCCAAAAATTTGTCAAAATATATTGATATGAGATCTAGTTTCGAAGATCTTGTCGCGAGAGATTTAATGGTGAAAACGGATCTTCAATCGGATTTTTCATTTAAGAGATAAAACATTTTAAAAACTGAAAATCCAAAAAATTCCTACATGCATGTGGTGACGTGGCGCAGTCTGTGTGTTATAGCGCGTGTGGGCAGATTTAGCTCCCAACACACGTATGAGCGGATTTGACTTCCACCACACGTGTGGGCGTTAGCGTTATCTTTTTTTTTATGTCGATAGAGAATCATGCTAGTTTGGAAACAAACATCAAGAGCATTTAGGAGGCAATCTGATTCTTAACCGTGAGAATAAAAGGCACCGTGCCAAGGGATAAACGATAGGCGGCCAGCGCAGGAGTGGCGTCAGCTCCTCAAGATATTTCGGCGGCCTCCAACTGACAGGACCTCTCACACGAAACGACATGCGAAACACATGGCACGCAGTAGCCAACCATGTTCCACCATGGGGCCGACAGAACGCGTGGGACGGCAGGAAGAGATAACCACAGCACCAGTACACTTGTCAAGCCGGGAGAGCCAACGCCTGGCGGCAAAATTTTGTGAAATTTTGTGTTTTGACTCTTTTGTCAAACAAAATTAGGGTCTGACCTCAGTTTGAAAATATTTTAGGGTCTGGCCCTTTTGCTACCGCCAGCGGGCCCGGCGGTAGGATTGCACAGTCTACCGTCGCAGGTTCCGCGCAGAGGTGTGCTCGACGGCCAAGCCGTTAACGGTTGCTACGGACCTACCACAGAGTCCGTGGCGGTAGTTCACACAAACCTATCATCACGAGAGCTCGCGGCAGTAGGTTATCATAGTCCGCATGAGCTTAATTGCTTTGATTTTGTCTTCAATTTTTTTTGCCATAGACATAAGAAACAATAAGCACAATTTCATAGACATAAGAAGTTTGATCACATCCAAATAGTTTTGCCATTACGGACTAAGAAACAAGTACCAAATAACATAGTTTGATCACATCCAAATAGTTTCACGAAGCCAACATAAGAAGTTTAACGGTCATCGACCACATAAAAGGTTTCATCCATAGGTAGAAATCAAACATGACGATCATCAGCAGCCACACACATATATAGTTCAGATGATATCGATGACGATCATCATCTTCAAGCCTTGACGGTTGGTGTTTCTAATAGTAATTAGGATGGCCTGTCCAACATGAAGATTCTTGTCAACGAGGAAGCTCTTCCACCCAACCGAGCTTAAATGTGTGCGACCGTCCGTGTCCACGTCAGACGCACAAGTAGTGATGGGGCCCTTATGTAAGGCGATTCCAAAGATAGCCTTCTTCATCGTGCCTCAATGCCACAACTCTCGATAGGCTCTTTGGCAATATCTGAATAAGAAAAACATATCAATTAATAAGTATGGATTATCTAAACTATTAACAGTTCCTTGATTCTACAGATAATAACATACCATGACATGTCGACGATCATGGTACTTGTCGACGGGTCACGAATGGCGCCCGACCAAGTCAAAGACGTGGCGTAAAATTGTCCCATAGGTTGCACACCTCGACCGCTCAGCCTCACTCTTTAAGCGCAGATGGCTTCCTCAAGTGGGTCTTCATAGTCATCATCCTCATCAAGTGGTGGTGGTGGCGACATGTTCCTTATATAAGCATTGATTGGATAAAGTTAATTAAACATCAATATTTGTTCTAATGCAAGCATTCATCAGATATAGGTAGATTCCACCTAAATCAATGGAGATATATAGCAAAACAAATATCTACAATATTCACACAAGAAATCATCACATATGGCTATAAGAAAGACTAAACCTAGGGTTCATCATATCAACTAGAGAGGGTTCATCACATTGCAATCATCTAGGTTCTAGGGTTCATCATATCAACTAGAGAGGGTTCATCACATTGCAATAATCTAGGTTCTAGGGTTCAATCATATCAACTAGAGAGGGTTCCTCAACATTTAAAGCGGATTGATTTGACTCAAACTAATTGGGGGATTGGAGGAGCTTACCTTCCTCTTTCCGTAGCCATCTCGATCCGCAAAATCCGTGAATCAACGAAGAAGATCGGAGTGGGGAAGTGGAGGAGATGAGAAAATGGGCGAGAGGAAGAAGAAGGCGGGTGGGTGGGTGGGGATTAGGGTTGGGGTGGGGTGGGCGGGCGGTTGGGTTTATAAATGCCAAAACCCTACCACCATAGGGCGCGGCAGTAGGTTTGTACACCCTACCGCCATCAGACCCGGCGGTAGGATGTCTCCACCCGACGCCACGCTTTTTTCAGTGACCAAATAATCGAAAGCAAGAAGCGTTGTGTTGCACACCCTACCGCCATCGCACCCGGCGGTAGGATGTCTCCACTTCATCGCTGCTTGCTTTCGTGACCAAATAATCGAAGAAGCGCAAGCGTAGTGTTGCACACCCTACCGCCGAGGTTGGCGGCGGTAGTATCCTCACCGCCGGGATCTTGGCGGTAGGGTGTGCACACTACCACGCTGCTCGATGTTTTGGTCCTGTATGGAAGCGTAGGGGAGGCACCCACCGCCAGCCTTGCGCGTAGGGTGCGAACACTACCGCGCGCTGCTCGATTTTTTGGTCACTGTAAAGGGAGGCACCCTACCACCGGGTCGATGGCGGTAGGATACAGACCTACCGCCTTTGTGTGTGGCGGTAGGGTGGCCCAAAGGTGCATTTTTGCACCTTCTAACTTCTTTTGTCTTCAATTTTTTGGCATAACATTTAAACAACATATATATGACATATGAAGCACACCATGTATGATATATGATGCACACAACACAAATCTATAAATAAGGTAGGTTCGACACATAGCAAATTAACGTAAACAGTTCGAGCAAATTCATATGGAACATGAAGCAAATATGCAAGTTTTAGTTGAACGACACGACATCAACTTCAGTCCTTCCTTCCCTCTTCGACTTTCAGTCCTCGTTATCCTTGATCGCTTCGGCCGCCGTCTTCTTGCGGGCTGTAGGACATGCTTTCAAACAGATGGACTCTTCCAATCCTTCTTCGCAAATTCCTCTTCTCACGCTGGGTTGGCTGAGTTGTTGGAGGTCCATCGTCATCATCGTATTCTCCTCCTCCTCATCGCCCTCTTCCTCTTCCTCACCATGTTCTTCTCTCGCGCCTCTTCTTCATCTTCCTCTGCATCATCATCGTCGCCGCTCTCCTCCTCGTCATCTTGAACCGCCCTAGACGACGAGGCTGCATGGCTCGATGAAGCGAGGCTACGATCGGTTCAGAGGAAAACATCCTTGGTGTTTAGAAGCGCACCCAAGCAGGCCCACAAGCCGCATGCTTTGTTGACGATTTCTACAATGACAAGGAAACAATATGAACTTCTCGAATGTCCAATGATAACGAAAATGAACTCCAGATACCTTCACCGCTTCCCTCAACTTGTTCTCACTAGCTCGAGTCCTGTGGACAGCACAAAGCGCATCGAGGCATGAAAAATGCTTTTGTTCAGCTCAAGACCGCAAAGTAATAAAATGAGTCAATAGCGCAAAAGTTGATTTCATCCAACCGCCGGTTGGGAAGAGGTAAAACAACGTACCACTCTGTTCATGAGGGGTCCGATTCCCTAAACCCGCCTTTGAAGCTATCTCGATTCTCTCGCTTTAGGCTTCATCCTCCGAGGCATCATCGAACAGGTCTTCGCATCCGCCGTCGCCCATCTGGGCCTCAGACGCAGACGATGCTTGATGCCATCATCGCATTCACAACATGTGATCCTCGACGCGCCCCACCAATCACTCTCTCTCGTGTCTTTGCGCCCTTTCCACTCGCTCCAGTCCTTCACGATCTCGCACGCTTGGCTTCCCAATCTATGATTGATTGATTCTTCCGCCTACTCATCCTGCAATGCGAAGAAAGAATGTAAAACACCCTTATTTTATGAATGTAAAGCATCAAAACAAGAACTTAGAATCGATGAGGACGGCTTGTGGTACTCACAGTGTAGGTCGAGCCACGGTATTGCGGACGATGCCGGCTGCTGGTGTGTGTTGCGCCTTACCAAATTGTGCGGCAACACGCTGTGGCAAGTGGTATTCCACGGCATAGACACAAATCATGGGCACGATGGATCGAAGAGAAGCCGGTCCTGCTTGCACATGCTGTTCAGCTCGAACCCCACTCTCGGTCATCACTATACGGCCGCCAAGTAACCTATAACCAAACAATGTTAGGCTCAAGTGAAAGTGTTATCGAAACAATGGTAAGCTCAAGTGAAAATGTAGTTCTTGTTGGAAATATGCCCTAGAGGCAATAATAAAAGGATTATTATTATATTTCCTTGTTTATGATAATTGTCTTTTATTCATGCTATAATTGTATTATCCGGATATCGTAATACACGATGAATACATAGACTACAACATGTCCCTAGTAAGCCTCTAGTTGACTAGCTCGTCGATCAATAGATAGTCATGGTTTCCTGACTATGGACATTGGATGTCGTTGATAACGGAATTACATCATTAGGAGAATGATGTGATGGACAAGACCCAATCCTAAGCATAACACAAGATCGTAGTTCGCTTTGCTAGAGCTTTTGCAATGTCAAGTATCTTTTCCTTAGACCATGAGATCGTGTAACTCCCGGATACCGTAGGAGTGCTTTGGGTGTACCAAACGCCACACCGTGAATCGGGTGACTATAAAGGTGCACTACAGGTATCTCCGAAAGTGTCTTGGGTTGTCATGGATCGAGACTGGATTTGTCACTCCGACACGGAGAGGTATCACTGGGCCCACTCGGTAATGCATCATCACAATGAGCTCAAAGTGACCAAGTGTTTGGTCACGGGATCATGCATTACGGTGCGAGTAAAGTGACTTGTCGGTAACGAGATTGAACGAGGTATTGGGATACCGACGATCGAATCTCGGGCAAGTAACATACCGATTGACAAAGGGAATTGTATACGGGGTTGCTTGAATCCTCGACATCGTGGTTCATCCGATGAGATCATCGAGGAGCATGTGGGAGCCAACATGGGTATCTAGATCCCGCTGTTGGTTATTGGCCGGAGAGCCGTCTCGGTCATGTCTGTATGATTCCCGAACCCGTAGGGTCTACACACTTAAGGTTCGGTGACGCTAGGGTTATTAGGAAGACTTGTATGTGATTAGCGAATGTTGTTCGGAGTCCTGGATAAGATCTCGGACGTCACGAGGAGTTCCGGAATGGTCCGGAGGTAAAGATTTATATATGGGAAGTTGTCATACGGTCACCGGAAAGTTTCGGGGGCATATCAGTATTGTACCGGGGCCACCGGAGGGGTTCCGGGGGTCCACCGGGATGGGCCACCTCTTCCGGAGGACCTTATGGGCTGTATGGAGAAGGAAACCAGCCCAAGTGGGCTGGGGCGCCTCAACCACCTAGGGCCCATGCGCCTAGGGTTTGGGGGGAACCCTAGAGGGGGCGCCCCCTTGCTTGGGGGGCAAGCCCCCCTTCCCTTGCCCCCCCTCTAGATCTCATCTAGAGGGGGCCGGCCCCCTTCCCCCTTCCCCTATAAATAGAGGGGCGAGGGTAGGGCTGCACACACAATCCAAGGCGCAGCCCCTCCCCTCCCCAACACCTCTCCTCCTCCACGTGTGCTTGGCGAAGCCTCGCGGAGAACTGCCACTCCATCACCACCACGCCGTCGTGCTGCTATTGGAGCCTTCTTCCTCAACTTCTCCCTCCTCCTTGTTGGATCAAGGTGCGGAGACGCCATCCGCCTCCGACGTGTGTTGAACGCGGAGGTGCTGTCCGCTCGCACTTGGTCATCGGTGATTTGGATCACGCATTTAGCACGACTCCCTCAACCCCGTTCACTTGAACGCTTCGCCGCGATCTACAAAGGTATGTAGATGCACTCCTATCACTCGTTGCTAGATGAACTCATAGATGGATCTTGGTGAACGAGGAATTTTTTATTTTATGCAACGCTCCCCAACAAAGGGCATCATGAGCTAGGTCTATGCGTAGTTCTCTATTGCACGAGTAGAACACAATTTGTTGTGGGCGAGATGTTGTCAACTTTCTTGCTGCTACTAGTATTATTTTGCTTCAGCGGTATTGTGGGATAATGCGTCCCGGACCGACCTTACACGTACGCTTACGTGAGACAGGTTCCACCGACTGACATGCACTAGTTGCATAAGGTGGCTAGCGGGTGTCTGTCTCTCCCGCTTTAGTTGGAGCGGATTCGACAAAAAGGGTCCGTATGAAGGGTAAATAGAAGTTGACAAATCACGTTGTGGCTTTTTCGTAGGTAAGAAAACGTTCTTGCTAGAACCCTAGTGCAGCCACGTAAAAGATGCAACAACAATTAGAGGACGTCTAACTTGTTTTTGCAGCAATTGCCTTGTGATGTGATATGGCCAAAAGTTGTGATGAATGATGAATGATATATTGTGATGTATGTGATCATGTTCTTGTAATAGGAATCACGACTTGCATGTCGATGAGTATGACAACCGGCAGGAGCCATAGGAGTTGTCTTAATTATTGTATGACCTGCGTGTCATTGATTCAACGCCATGTAATTACTTTGCTTTATTGCTAAACCGTTAGCTATAGTAGTAGAAGTAATAGTTGGTGAGCAACTTCATGGAGACACGATGATGTAGATCATGATGATGGAGATCATGGTGTCATGCCGGTGACAAGATGATCATGGAGCCCCAAAGATGGAGATCGAAGAAGCTATATGATATTGGCCATATCATGTCACTACTATATAATTGCATGTGATGTTTATTATGTTTATGCATCTTGTTTACTTAGAACGACGGTAGTAAATAAGATGATCCCTTATAATAATTTCAAGAAAGTGTTCTCCTAACTGTGCGCCGCTGCTAAAGTTCGTCGCTTCAAGCACCACGTGATGATCGGGTGTGATAGATTCCACGCTCACATACAATGGGTGTAAGACAGTTTTACACATGCAAAACACATAGGTTAACTTGACGAGCCTAGCATGTACAAACATAGCCTCGAACACAAGAGACCGAAAGGTCGAACATGAGTCGTATGGAAGATACGATCAACATTGAGATGTTCACCGACGATGACTAGTCCGTCTCACGTGATGATCGGACACGGCCTAGTCGACTCGGATCATGCAACACTTAGATGACTAGAGGGATGTCAAATCTGAGTGGGAGTTCATTAAATAATTTGATTAGATGAACTTAATTAGCATGAACATTAGTCTAAAATCTTTGCAAAATGTCTTGTAGATCAAATGGCCAACGCCCATGTCACCATGAACTTCAACGCGCTCCTAGAGAAAACCAAGCTGAAAGATGATGGCAGCAACTATTCGGACTGGGTTCGAACCCGAGGATCATCCTCATAGCTGCCAAGAAAAATATGTCCTAGAAGCACCGCTAGGTGAAGCACCCATCCTGAGAACCAAGACGTTATGAACGCTTGGCAGTCACGTCTGATGATTACTCCCTCGCTCAGTGCGGCATGCTTTACAGCTTAGAACCGGGCTCCAAAAGCGTTTTGAGCAACACGGAGCATATGAGATGTTCGAGGAGCTGAAAATGGTTTTCCAAGCTCATGCCCGGTCAAGAGATATGAAGTCTCCGACAAGTTCTATAGTTGTAAGATGGAGGAAAACAGTTCATCAAGGAGCACATACTCAAAATGTCCGGTTGCACAACCGCTGTCCCTCGCTGGACATTAACCTCCGGACGAGGCGGTCATTGACAGAATCCTTCATCGCCCCACCAAGCTACAAGAGCTTTGTGATGAACTACAATATGCAGGGATGGTGAAAACTATTCTGAAGTATTTTCAATGCTGAAGTCAACAGAGGTAGAAATCAAGAAGGAACACCAAGATTGATGGTCAATAAAACCACTAAGTTCAAGAAGGGCAAGGGTAAGAAGAACTTCAAGAAGGACGGCAAGGATGTTGCCGCCTGCAAGCAAGTTGCCGGAAGAAGTCAAAGAATGGACCCAAGCCTGAGACAGAGTGCTTTTATTGCAAAGGGAAGGGCCACTGGAAGCGGAACTGCCCCAAATACTTAGCGGACAAGAAGGCCGGCAACACTAAAGGTATATTTGATATACATGTAATTGATGTGTACCTTACCAAGACTCGCAGTAACTCCCGGTATTTGATACCGGTGCCGTTGCTCATATATGTAACTCACAACAGGAGCTGCGGAATAAGCGGAGACTGGCGAAGGACGGGGTGATGATGCGCGTCGGGAATGGTTCCAAGGTCGATGTGATCGCCGTCGGCACGCTACCTCCACATTTACCTACGGGATTAGTTTTAAACCTCAAAAATTGTTATTTAGTGCCAAGTTTGAGCATGAACATTGTATCAGGATCTCATTTAATACGAGATGGCTACTCATTTAAATCCGAGAATAATGGTTGTTGTATTTATATGAGAGATATGTTTTATGGTCATGCTCCGATGGTCAATGGTTTATTCTTGATGAATCTCGAACGTGATGTTACACATATTCATAGTGTGAATACCAAAAGATGTAAAGTTGATAACGATAGTCCCACATACTTGTGGCACTGCCGCCTTGGTCACATTGGTGTCAAGCGCATGAAGAAGCTCCATGCTGATGGACTTTTATAGTCTCTCGATTATGAATCATTTGACACATGCGAACCATGCCTCATGGGCAAAATGACCAAGACTCCGTTCTCCGGAACAATGGAGCGAGCAACCAACTTATTGGAAATCATACATACCGATGTGTGCGGTCCAATGAGCGTTGAGGCTCGCGGAGGATATCGTTATGTTCTCACTCTCACAGACGACTTAAGTAGATATGGGTATGTCTACTTGATGAAACACAAGTCCGAGACCTTTGAAAAGTTCAAGGAATTTCAGAATGAGGTAGAGAATCAACGTGACCGAAAAATAAAGTTCTTACGATCAGATCGTGGAGGAGAATATTTAAGTCACGAATTTGGCACACACTTAAGGAGATGTGGAATCGTTTCACAACTCACGCCGCTTGGAACACCTCAGCGTAACGGTGTGTCCAAACATCGTAATCGCACTCTATTGGATATGATGCGATCTATGACGTCTCTTACAGATTTACCGCTATCATTTTGGGGATACGCTCTAGAGACAGCTACATTCACTTTAAATAGGGCACCGTCTAAATCCGTTGAGACGACACCGTATGAATTATGGTTTGGAAAGAAACCTAAGCTGTCGTTTCTAAAAGTTTGGGGATGCGATGCTTATGTCAAGAAACTTCAACCTGAAAAGCTCGAACCCAAGTCGGAAAAATGCGTCTTCATAGGATACCCTAAGGAAACCATCGGGTATACCTTCTACCTTAGATCCGAAGGCAAGATCTTTGTTGCCAAGAACGAATCCTTTCTGGAAAAAGAGTTTCTCTCGAAAGGAGTAAGTGGGAGGAAAGTAGAACTCGATGAAGTACTACCTCTTGAACCGGAAAGTAGTGCAGCTCAGGAAAATGTTCCTGTGGTTCCTACACTTACTGGAGAGGAAATTAATGATGATGATCAAGGTACTTCGGATCAAGTTGCTACCGAACTTCGTAGGTCCAGAAGGACACGTTCCACACCAGAATGGTATGGCAACCCTGTCCTGGAAATCATGTTGTTAGACAGCGGTGAACCTTCGAACTATGAAGAAGCGATGGCGGGCCCAGATTCCAACAAATGGCTTGAAGCCATGCAATCTGAGATAGGATCCATGTATGAAAACAAAGTATGGACTTTGACAAACTTGCCCGATGATCGGCGAGCAATAGAAAACAAATGGATCTTTAAGAAGAAGACGGACGCGGATGGTAATGTTACCATCTATAAAGCTCGACTTGTCGCTAAGGGTTATCGGCAAGTTCAAGGGGTTGACTACGATGAGACTTTCTCTCCGTGAGCGAAGCTGAAGTCCGTCCAATCATGTTAGCAATTGCCGCATACTATGATTATGAGATATGGCAAATGGACGCCTAAACGGCATTCCTTAACGGCTATCTTAAGGAAGAACTGTATATGATGCAGCCGGAAGGTTTTGTCGACCCTAAGAACGCTAACAAGGTATGCAAGCTCCAGCGATCCATTTATGGGCTGGTGCAAGCATCTCGGAGTTGGAACATTCGATTTGATGAGATGATCAAAGCGCTTAGTTTATGCAGACTTATGGAGAAGCCTGCGTTTACAAGAAAGTGAGTGGGAGCTCAGAGCATTTCTCATATTATATGTAGATGACATACTTTTGATGGGAAATGATATAGAACTTTTGGACAACATTAAGGCCTACTTGAATAAGAGTTTTCAATGAAGGACCTTGGAGAAGTTGCTTATATATTAGGCATCAAGATCTATAGAGATAGATCGAGACGCCTCATAGGTCTTTCGAAAGCACATACCTTGAAAAGATATTGAAGAAGTTCAAATGGATCAGTCCAAGAAAGGGTTCTTGCTCAGTATTATAAGGTGTGAAATTGAGCTCGGCTCAATGCCCGACCACGGCAGAAGATAAAGAAGAGATGAGTGTCATCCCTATGCTTCAGCCATAGGATCTATTATGTATGCCATGCTGGTACTGACTGATGTAAACCTTGCCGTAAGTTTGGTAGGAAGGTACCAAAGTAATCCCGCAAGGACCATCGGACAGCGGTCAAGAATATCCTGAAGTACCTAAAAGTACTAAGGACATGTTTTCGCTTATGGAGGTGACAAAGAGCTCGTCAGAAGGGTTACGCCGACGCTAGCTTCGACACGATCTGGATGACTCTAAGTCACAAACCGCGAGACGTATATGTTGAATGGTGGAGCAAGAAGCTGGTGCAGCTGCAAGCAGAGCGTCGTGGCGGGATCTACATGTGAGACGGAGTACATGGCAGCCTCGGAGGCAACGCATGAAGCAATTTGGGTGAAGGAGTTCATCACCAACCTAGGAGTCATACCCAATGCGTCGGGGCCGATCAAACTCTTCTGTGACAACACTGGAGCTATTGCACTTGCCAAGGAGCCCAGGTTTCACAAGAAGACCAGGCACATCAAACGTCGCTTCAACTCCATTCGTGAAAATGTTCAAGATGGAGACATAGAAATTTGCAAAGTGCATACGGATCTGAATGTCGCAGATCCGTTGACTAAACCTCTTCCATGAAAGCAAAACAAGATCAACACCGTAACTCTATGGGTGTTTGATTCATCACAATGTAACTAGATTATTGACTCTAGTGCAAGTGGGAGACTGTTGGAAATATGCCCTAGAGGCAATAATAAAAGGATTATTATTATATTTCCTTGTTTATGATAATTGTCTTTTATTCATGCTATAATTGTATTATCCGGAAATCGTAATACACGTGTGAATACATAGACTACAACATGTCCCTAGTAAGCCTCTAGTTGACTAGCTCGTTGATCAATAGATAGTCATGGTTTCCTGACTATGGACATTGGATGTCATTGATAACGGGATTACATCATTAGGAGAATGATGTGATGGACAAGACCCAATCCTAAGCATAGCACAAGATCGTGTAGTTCGTTTTGCTAGAGCTTTTCCAATGTCAAGTATCTTTTCCTTAGACCATGAGATCGTAACTCCCGGATACCGTAGGAGTGCTTTTGGTGTACCAAACGTCCACAACGTAACAGGTGACTATAAAGGTGCACTACAGGTATCTCCGAAAGTGTACATTGGGTTGTCACAGATCGAGGCTGGATTTGTCACTCCAGACACGGAGAGGTATCATCGGGCCCACTCGGTAATGCATCATCACAATGAGCTCAAAGTGACCAAGTCTTTGGTCACGGGATCATGCATTACGGTGCGAGTAAAGTGACTTGTTGGTAACGAGATTGAACGAGGTATTGAGATACCGACGATCAAATCTCGGGCAAGTAACATACCGATTGACAAAGGGAATTGTATACGGGGTTGCTTGAATCCTCGACATCGTGGTTCATCCGATGAGATCATCGAGGAGCATGTGGGAGCCAACATGGGTATCCAGATCCCGCTGTTGGTTATTGGCCGGAGAGCCGTCTCGGTCATGTCTGCATGATTCCCGAACCCGTAGGGTCTACACACTTAAGGTTCGGTGACGCTAGGGTTATTAGGAATACTTGTATGTGATTCGCGAATGTTGTTCGGAGTCCCGGATAAGATCCCGGATGTCACGAGGAGTTCCAGAATGGTCCGGAGGTAAATATTTATATATGGAAAGTTGTCATACGGTCACCGAAAAGTTTCGGGGGCATATCGGTATTGTATCGGGGCCACCGGAGGGGTTCCGGGGGTCCACCGGGAGGGGCCACCTCTTCCGGAGGACCTTATGGGCTGTATGGAGAAGGAAACCAGCGCAAGTGGGCTGGGGCACCTCAACCCCCTAGGGCCCATGCGCCTAGGGTTTGGGGAACCCAGAGGGGCGCCTTGCTTGGGGGCAAGCCCCCTCCCTGCCCCCCTCTAGATCTCATCTAGAGGGGGCCGGCCCCCTTCCCCCTTCCCCTATAAATAGAGGGGCGAAGGGAGGGCTGCACACACAATCCAAGGCACATCCCCTCCCCTCCCCAACACCTCTCCTCCTCCGTGTGTGCTTGGCGAAGCCCTGCCGGAGAACTGCCACTCCATCACCACCACGCCGTTGTGCTGCTGTTGGAGACTTCTTCCTCAACCTCTCCCTCCTCCTTGTTGGATCAAGGTGCGGGAGACGTCATCCGCTCCGTACGTGTGTTGAACGCGGAGGTGCTGTCCGTTTGGCACTTGGTCATCGGTGATTTGGATCACGACGAGTACGACTCCCTCAACTCCGTTCACTTGAACGCTTCCGCTCGCGATCTACAAAGGTATGTAGATGCACCCCTATCACTCGTTGCTAGATGAACTCATAGATGGATCTTGGTGAACGTAGGAAAAAATTTATTTTATGCAACGTTCCCCAACAGTTCTTATACCTGGAAAGGCGTGAGAGCATCAAGCTCGTTGCTGAAGACCTTATACAAGGCCTTCTATTGGCCCGTGTAGACACGCACCACGTCCCAAGCGTATGCGACGGTCGGGTACCGATCATCTTCGTCATCTCCGCCATAGTCCGTCCATGCACGCGAGCGCATCTTCTCCGGACGGCCCACCGGGAATTGCTCCCACATCCAAATGGAGAGGCCCCATACACATCCACACATACCGGACGTGTCTTCCGCTCTCTGGGTCGCGTCGTCAAGCTACAAACCAAGTATAGATGATAAGATGTCAAAATGTAAAGCAACACACGTCTGATATTTGAAAGAAAGTGATATTCACTTACCGAACGGTATAAGTAGGCAAGTCCGGCGGCCCCCCAACTGTACCCCGCATCCCAGTCCTTCAGGAAGTGGAGATACATCCATAGGGCAGAGTTCCCGGAGTAGTCCGGAAACACTACCTCCGTGAGAATGTACCACAGGTAGGCCCTGGCGTATTGCTCCACCACCCGGGGCTCGACATCTTTCGGGCACTTTCTCCGGTGCTCGAGGAGCCATGGCAGCGGTATGCCGGAAGTGCGGTTGCTCTTAGCGGGGGGGTCACGATGAGGTCGACAACCCTCTCGTGCAAGGCCGCCTTCCACTCTTCCTGTGAGAGGACGACCCTCGAGCGGTAGTGCAGTAATCATCGCCCAATCCTCAAGGGTCACGGTCATCTCCCCGCATGGAAGATGAAAGTTGTGCGTCTCTGGCGGCCACCGGTCGATCAAAGCCGTGAGAGCTGAGTGAACGAGCGTCGGCGGCGTACGCTTGAACTGCAGGACGAAACCCAATAGCCGGGCTCACCTGAAGAACGATGCGTACCGATCGTCGTACTCCATCTTAACCGTCGTCTTGTGAGCTCTCATCCGCAGTGGCAGCATCTGGGAAAATGAATAACCAAAGCATAATTAGCATGGACATAATATTTAGCAACTTGTTTTCATCAATTCGAAATATTTGGTTTAAAATGGCAATTACCACTCCATTCTCAATGAAACGGGCACGGTGACGCTTGTCGAACCTAGGGTCAAGCATTGTGTACTTCGTGCCGATGTCGTCCGCAAGAGGTGGCCTCCTAAAAGAATTGCATAAGCATATCAAAAGATTTTTCAACATGAACTAGGGTTCAACATTAACTATGAACACATCGATGCATAACAAAAATTAATCACATCCTACATATCTAAATACAATACATATATCAAAGAACTAAATAAAAATACTTTTATGAAGATGCAATCACCATGATTTCAATGCAACATAGTCTCATTTTTTTAAATGAACTAGGGTTCATCTTGAGGATTCATATACTACATATAACAAATATATCAAATATTCATCTCCAATATTCATCATACACTACATCCAATACTTGCATCATACACTACATCCAATACTTGCATCATAGCATAGGAACATGCATCATTCATCATATAAAAAATCATCTAAATCAATTATGAACTAGGGCCATCTTAACACGACCATACCAACTCTTCAATATAGTTCAGATCTAACACAATATAGCATCTAGAATCAACCTAAATCAATCCTAGGGTTAATTTTTTTCAAATAGGAGTGATTTCAATCGAATAATGCGACGAATCGAAAGGTGTTTGATTAAAACTTATTGGAGGTATTGAAAGAGCTTACTTTTCTTTCTTCGGGGCCATCTCGATCCGCAAAATCCATCAAGAAACGAAGAAGATCGAAGGGGGGAGTGGAGGGGATGAGAGAGGGCGACTTTGAGCAAACTGCTCTGTTCTTCGTGGTGGGGGCGGCTGGGTGGGGGGAGAGGGGGTGGGGCGGCCGGCCCGCGGTTTTTATATGCCTACACCCTACCGCTAGAGTCTCCGGCGGTACATTCAGACAACCTACCGCCGGGTGGGGCGGCGGTAGGGTGTGACGGAGGGGACACGACAGCCGTTATCGTTGCTGACGTGGACAAGTTTGCTACCGCCGCTGATCTCGGCGGTAGGCTATATGATCCTACCGCCGGGCCCCCTGGCGGTAGGCAAAAGGGTCAAATCCCGAAATATTTTCAAACTGGGGTCAGATCCTGATTTTGTTTGACAAAAGGGTCAAAACACTTGGGCCTCGCACGGACACTTAAGCCCACAAGTCTACTCGGCCGCAATCCGAATACAGCTCGGATCACATCCGACCAGTGTCCTCGGATCTGACCTCGTAGGTTCCTTCCCTTAAGCATGTGACCCCTTAGGTTCAAGCCGGCTTGGTCGCAGTTCGGATCACCTCCGACCTGCACGGTTGGTAGCGGCCTCTAGCAAGGCGTGTCGACCACCAAGCAGACTATGAAGCTGATTAGGCGAACTTGTACAACATGTCACACTTCTGTTTCCTTTGCCACACGATATATGTTGTCGGGCTCAAGGCGAGATTGTCATCCTTGTGCTAGCCCGACCTCGTTCTCATTCAAGTGATGCTGACCCCAGACCGTATTATCTCATAATCCTTGTCGCATGGTCATGCTTATCCTGGTCGGATCACACGAGGGGCCCAGATATATCTCTCCTGATTGGAGGGGCAAATCCCATCTTCCTCGACCATGTCTCGTAGCATGGGACTGGACAAACCTGAAACCTACCTTTGTAACTACCCAGTCACGGAATAGCGTTTGGTCGGCCCAAAGCAAGTCTGTCATCATCCCAAGAACATGCGTCAGCTCAGGTCTTAGGACATAGAACGTATGTTGTACTAGAGACTCACAAATGACATATCACTGCGTCTCATAGTTGGGTCTGTCCGACTCGGACCTTATCTCAACTCGGATCCGACTATGTCGAATCCGACAAGATCCTTCCGAGTCCATATTATTCGGTTAGCACCAATGATCCATGGCTAGTGAGACCAAGCCATCGACCATTTCATATGCTAGTCTAATCGGCTGCGCGTCCACACAGCCCTTTCGACTAGGGACCTTTTAGGACAGTCATCATAGAATGCATAGTCCCACAAGAAAGTCATGTACTTGCTGATACACATCATTGATAATGTCCAAAGACTATCTTTATTCATAAACACATAGGAAATATCATCATACATGATTGCCTCTAGGGCATAGCTCCAACAGTCTCCCACATGCACTAGAGTCAATCAAATAGACATCGAATGCCATAGCTCTAACGTGCCCCTCATGCTTGGGTTGTGAAAGCGGCTTAGTCAACGGATCTGCAACATTTGCATCCTTGTGAATTTTGCATAACTCTACATCACCATTCTTTACGATCTTTCGTATCAGGTGATATTTCCGATCTATGTGTCTGACCTTGTGGTGATTCCTCGGCTCCTTGGCTTGTGTGATGGCACCAGAATTATCACAATAAAGGTCCAACGGTTTTACCGAGGCTGGGAAAATACCAAGATCATCCAGAAAGTTCCGGATCCAAACACCTTCCTTTGCAGCTTCACAAACCGCAATGTATTCTGCTTCTGTGGTAGAATTGGCCACCGTATCTTGCTTGGAACTCATCCAGCTCACTGCTCCTCCGTTCATGACGCACACGAATCCGGACTGTGATCGACAATCATCTCTGTCGGTTTGGAAACTAGCATCGGCGTAACCCCTTACGACGAGCTCTTCCTCACCTCCATAAACTAGGAACATCTCTTTAGTCCTTTTCATGTACTTCAAAATAGTCTTTACCGCTGCCCAGTGACTCTCACCTGGGTTGGCCTGGTATCTGCTTGTTAGGCTTATTGCAAAAGCAACATCAGGCCACGTACATATCATGGCATACATGATGGATCCGATTGCCGAGGCATACGGAATCCTACTCATCTTGCTTCGCTCATCAGATGTCAAAGGACTCTGAGTCTTGCTTAGCCTTATACCATGTGACAGTGGCAAGAACCCTTTCTTCGCCTCACTCATGTTGAACCGCTTTAACACTTTATCTATGTACGTGCTCTGGCTTAAGCCGAGCAGCCTCCTTGATCTATCTCTATAGATCTTAATGCCTAAAATGTACATGCCTCGCCAAGGTCCTTCATCGAAAACTTGCTATTCAATGACTCCTTGACCGAGTTCAGCATCGAAACATCATTTCCGATCAGTAGTATGTCATCCACATACAAGATCAAAAACACTATTGAGCTCCCACTTAACTTCTTGTATAAACAAGAGTCCTCTTCGCTTTTGATGAAACCGAAACCAGTGACGACCTCATCAAAACGAATGTTCCAACTCCGAGATGCTTGCCACAACCCATAAATGGATCTCTTGAGCTTGCATACCTTACTAGTGCTAGTCGGATCGACAAAACCCTCGGGTTGTATCATATACACATCCTCGGTTAAGGGCCAGTTTGGTTCGTGTCCACACCACAAAATGCCTAGCCTGGCATGTGCCTGGAGCTTGCCTGAAGAATATTTGGTTTGTGTCCTGAAATGGAAAATGGTTGACTGGCGTGGCCCTTCCCAGAAACGTGATTAGCCTGGCCCATTCAAATAAAATAATATAATATAAAGTTGTTTGCCCAGGCAACGTGTTTAGCCTGGTTCAGGCGTCAATTCTTCCATGCCTGGAAGCTGCCTGGAGCCTAATCAGGAGACAAAAGTAGTATGGCCCATAGTTTAAATATTTTTTTAAATAGAGAGTACACGCCAGGCTAGGATTGAATCCAAACACTACAAGGCCAAGCTAGCCTGGCCAGGCACAAGTCGGCGATGTCTCAAGCCCCAGGCCAGGTGCTAGTTTTCTTCAGGCGGGTAGCCCAGGTAACGAACCAAACTAGCTCTAAACTTCCGTGAAGGAAAGCCGTCTTGACATACATCTGCCATATCTCGTAATTGAAATATGCAGCTATAGCTAGTACGATCCTTACCGACTTCAGCATCGCTACCGGCGAGTAAGTCTCGTCATAGTCAATTCCTTGAACTTGTCCATAACCTTTAGCGACAAGCCGAGCTTTGTGGATCTGAACATTTCCATCCACATCGGTTTTCTTCTTAAAGACCCATTTGCAACCAATGGCAGTTACGCCAGGTGGCGGATCAACCAAGTCCGAGACTTGATTCTCATCCATGGACTTTAACTCGGATCTCATGGCCTCCAGCCATGCCTCGGAATCTGGGCTCACCATCGCTTCCGCATATGTGGTCGGCTCGTCACTTTCTAGCAACAATACGTCACGCACTCTGCGCAATCTTTCCGACCTCCGTGGTTCCGGTGACGCTTCCACTATGGGTTCCCTGACTGACTCCGGTATGATCTCATCGCCAGCCAAGCTGTCCCCGAGTGGTCCTCAAATTTCTTCGAGTTGAACCATCCTCCCACTGGCCTCCCGACTGAGAAACTCTTTCTCAAGGAAAACCCCGTTCCGAGCAACAAACACTTTGTTCTCTTCCTGGTTGTAGAAGCTATATCCCAAGGTTTCTCGGATATCCCATTTAATATGCATTTATCCGACTTGGGTGTAAGCTTGTCTGACATAAGTTTCTTGACAAATGCTTCACAACCCCAAATCTTTAGAAAAGACAAACTGGGACTCTTCCCGGTCCACATCTCATGTGGTGTCTTGTGATACGTCTCCAACGTATTTATAATTTTTGATTGCTCCATGCTATATTATCTACTGTTTTGGACAATATTGGGCTTTATTTTCTACTTTTATATTACTTTTGGGACTAACCTATTAACCGGAGGCCCAGCCCAGATTTGCTGTTTTTGCCTATTTCAAGATTTCAAGAAAAGGAATATCAAACGGAGTCAAAACGGAACGAAATCAATGGAGAAGTTATTTTTGAAGGAAAGCTCTTGGATGGACTTGGACCCCACGTCAAGGAAGGAACGAGGAAGCCACGAGGGTAGGGGCGCCCACCCCTAGGGCGCCCCGCCTCGTGGGGCCCTCGTGGCTCCCCGACGTGCTTTTTCCGCCTATATAACTCCATGCACTATAAAACTTCCGAACAGAGATTAGATCGGGAGTTCCGCCGCTGCAAAACCTCCAGAGCCACCAAAACCAATCGAACCCTG
Source organism: Aegilops longissima (assembly GCA_021605205.1). NCBI lineage: Eukaryota > Viridiplantae > Streptophyta > Magnoliopsida > Poales > Poaceae > Aegilops > Aegilops longissima. The sequence goes on along the minus strand of CM038677.1, from coordinate 33,030,646 downwards.
TTTAAGCACCTGCCGGAGGGGGGAACCTCACCGTGGCCATCTTCATCATCCCGCGCTCTCCATGACGAGGAGGGAGAAGTTCACCCTCGGGTTGAGGGTATGTACCAAGAGCTATGTGTTTGATCTCTCTCTCTCTCATGTTCTTGATTTGGCACGATCTTGATGTATCGCGAGCTTTGCTATTATAGTTGGATCTTATGTTTCTTCTCCCCCTCTACTCTCTTGTAATGGATTGAGTTTTCCCTTTGAAGTTATCTTATCGGATTGAGTCTTTAAAGATTTGAGAACACTTGATGTATGTCTTGCCGTGCGTATCTATGGTGACAATGGGATATCACGTGATTCACTTGATGTATGTTTTTGGTGATCAACTTGCGGGTTCCGCCCATGAAACTATGCATAGGGGTTGGCACACGTTTTCGTCGTGATTCTCCGGTAGAAACTTTGGGGCACTCTTTGAGGTTCTATGTGTTGGTTGAATAGATGAATCTGAGATTGTGTGATGCATATCGTATAATCATACCCACGGATACTTGAGGTGACATTGGAGTATCTAGGTGACATTAGGGTTTTAGTTGATTTGTATCTTAAGGTGTTATTCTAGTACGAACTCTAGGGCTGTTTGTGACACTTATAGGAATAGCCCAACGGATTGTTTGGAAAGAATAACTTTGAGGTGGTTTCGTACCCTACCATAATCTCTTTGTTTGTTCTCCACTGTTAGTGACTTTGGTGACTCTTTGAGGGATAGTTATATGATCCAATTATGTTATTATTGTTGAGAGAACTTGCACTAGTGAAAGTATGAACCCTAGGCCTTGTTTCCTATCATTGCAATACCGTTTACGCTCACTTTTATCATTAGTTACCTTGCTGTTTTTATATTTTCAGAATACAAAAACCTATATCTACCATCCATATTGCACTTGTATCACCATCTCTTCGCCGAACTAGTGCACCTATACAATTTACCATTGTATTGGGTGTGTTGGGGACACAAGAGACTCTTTTTTATTTGGTTGCAAGGTTGCTTGAGAGAGACCATCTTCATCCTACGCCTCCCACAGATTGATAAACCTTAGGTCATCCACTTGAGGGAAACTTGCTACTGTCCTACAAACCTCTGCACTTGGAGGCCCAACAACGTCTACAAGAAGAAGGTTGCGTAGTAGACATCAAGCAGTTTTCTGGCGCCGTTGCCGGGGAGGTGAGTGCTTTAAGGTATATCTTTAGACCTTGCAATCGAATCTTTTTGTTTCATGTTTTAGCACTAGTTTAGTTTATAAAAGAAAACTATAAAAAATGGAATTGAGTTTGCCTCATACGCTTCACCTTTTTAATATCTTTCGTGAGTATGATGGAAAGGAAAATTGTGCCAAAGTGTTAGAAGAAGAATGCATTAAAATATTTGGCACTAAATATTTGAATGATGAGCATGATTGCAATGTTGTTAGTATGAATTCCTTGAATATCCATGATGCTAATGATATGCAAAGCCACAAGCTTGGGGAAGCTATGTTTCATGAAGATGATATTTTTTGTCCCCCAAGCTTTGATGAGCAAATTTACTATGATGAAAGCATGCCTCCTATATATATGATGATTATTGTGAGGACACGTATGCTATAAATAATAATGATAACCATGAAACTTGTCATCTTGATCTTAATTTTCAATCATATGATAGTTATTTTGTTGAGTTTGCTCCCACTACTATTGAAGAGAAGAATTTTGCTTATGTGGAGAGTAATAAAATTTCTATGCAAGTAGATCATGAAAAGAATGCTTTAGGTGCTGGTTACATTTTTTAATTCATTCATGATGCTACTGAAAATTATTATAAGGGAGGAACATATTATTGTAGGAATTGCAACAATATCAAGTTTCCTCTCTATGTGCTTAAATGTTTAAAGTTATGCTTGTTTTGCCTTCCTATGCTAGTTGATTATTGTTCCCATAAGTTGTTTGCTCACAAAATCCCTATGCATAGGAAGTGGGTTAGACTTAAATGTGCTAGTCATATTCTTCATGATGCTCTCTTTATGTTTCAATTCTTATCTTTTACGTGAGCATCATTGAAATCATCATGCCTAGCTAGGGGCGTTAAACGATAGCACTTGTTGGGAGGCAACCCAATTTTATTTTAATTTCTTGCTTTTTGATTCTGTTTAGTAATAAATAATCCATCTAGATTCTGTTTATATGTGGTTTTATATTTTAATTAGTGTTTTTGCCAAGTAGAACCTTTGGGAAGACTTGGGTGAAGTCTTTATGATCATGCTGTAAAAAACAGAAACTTTAGCGCTCACGAGATTAGCTTCAACTTTTTACTGGAGAGTGATATTTAGTTGATTCTTTTTGCATATGATTACTAGACAAATTACTAGGTCCACCAATTTATTTTAGAATTTTTGGAGTTCCCGAAGTATATGTTTGATACAGATTACTACAGACTGTTCTGTTTTTGACAGATTCTGTTTCCATTGTGTTGTTTGCTTATTTTGATGAATCTATGGCTAGTAAAATAGTTTATAAACCATAGAGAAGTTGGAATACAGTAGGTTTAACACCAATAAAAAGAAATAATGAGTTCATTACAGTACCTTGAAGTGGTGTTTTGTTTTCTTTCGCTAACGGAGCTCATGAGATTTCTGTTAAGTTTTGTTTTGTGTAGTTTTCAAGTTTTGGGTAAAGATTCGATGGACTATGGAATAAGGAGTGGCAAGAGCCTAAGCTTGGGGATTCCCAAGGCACCCCAAGGTAATATTCAAGTACAACCAAGCATCTAAGCTTGGGGATGCACCGGAAGGCATACCCTCGTTCGTCTTCGTTCATCGGTAACTTTACTTGGAGCTATATTTTTATTCACCACATGATATGTGTTTTGCTTGGAGCGTCATTTTATTTTCTTTAGATTTTCTTTATGTTATTTATATTAATGTTTTGCATCTTTATTTTCAATAAAAATGTCAAGGATAGCTTTTGCCATGCTTATTTTGCAAGTATGCATGTTGCTGTTTGAAAACAGAAAGTTTACCGCTGTTGCAAAATTCCCTAGAAAAGTAAGAATGTAATAAATTGTTGAAACTTTTTTCATAAGAAGCTCTGATAAATTTACTACAGTGGGAATTTTATTTCATAATTTTTGGAGTTAGGGAAGTAGGATGAATCTTGCATTCTTTGCAGACTGTACTGTTTTGACAGATTGCTGTTATGTTTGCATTGTTTGCATATTTTTGCTTGTTTAATGATTCTATTTGAGGATAGGAGTATTAAATATGCAGAGACATTTAGTATGCAGTGTTGAATAATAATTTTAGTGATTTTTTACAGTAGAAGATGATAAGGTTTTGCATTGGTTTATACTAACTTATCTCACGAGTTCTTGTCGAGTTTGGTGTGGATGAAGCTTTCGAGATTTAGGAAACCGAGATATAAAAGGAATTAAGGAGACACAAAAGCTCAATCTTGGGGATGCCCAAGGCACCCCAAGATATTATTTCAAGAAGTCTCAAGCATCTAAGCTTGGGGATGCCCCCGTTGGCATCCCACCTTTCTTCTTCAACAACTATCGGTTAGTATCAGTTGAACCTAAGTTTTTGCTTCTTCACATGAGTTGTGCTATCCTTGCAATGTAGTTTTACTTAGCTTTGCTTGCTGTTTGAATAAAATACCAAGATCTGAAATTCTTAAATGTTAGAGAGTCTTCACATACTTGCATAATTATTCGACTACTCATTGATCTTCACTTATATCTTTCGGAGTAGTTTGTCATTTGCTCTAGTGCTTCACTTATATCTTTTAGAGCACAATGTTGGTTTTATTTTGAAGAAATTGATGAACTCTCATGCTTCACTTAGATTATTTTGAGAGTCTTAAATAGCATGGTAATTTTCTTAAATAATCCTAATATGCTAGGTATTCAAGACTAGTAAAAACTTTCTTATGAGTGTGTTGAATACTAAGAGAAGTTTGATGCTGGATGATTGTTTTGTGATATGGAGGTAGTGATATTAAAGTCGTGCTAGTTGAGTAGTTGTGAATTTGAGAAATGCTTGTGTTGAAGTTTGCAAGTCCTGTAGCATGCACGTATGGTAAACGTTATGTAACAAATTTGAAACATGAGGTGTTATTTGATTGTCCTCCTTATGAGTGGCGGTCGGGGACGAGCGATGGTCTTTTCCTACCAATCTATCCCCCTAGGAGCATGTGCGTAGTGCTTTGGTTTTTGATGGCTTGTAGATTTTTGCAATAAGTACGTGAGTTCTTTATGACTAATGTTGAGTCCATGGATTGTACGCACTCTCACCCTTCCATCATTGCTAGCCTCTTCGGTACCGTGCATTGCCCTTTCTCACATTGAGAGTTGGTGCAAACTTCGCCGGTGCATCCAAACCCCGTGATATGATACGCTCTTTCACACATAAACCTCCTTATATCTTCCTCAAAACAGCCACCATACCTACCTATTATGGCATTTCCATAGCCATTCCGAGATATATTGCCATGCAACTTTCCACCATACCGTTCTTCATGACACATTCATCATTGTCATATTGCTTAGCATGATCATGTAGTTGACATAGTATTTGTGGCAAAGCCACCGTTCATAATTATTTCATGTCACTCTTGAATCATTGCATATCCCGGTACACCACCGGAGGCATTCATATAGAGTCATACTTTGTTCTAGTATCGAGTTGTAATCATTGAGTTGTAAATAAATTGAAGTGTGATGATCATCATTTTCTAGAGCATTGTCCCAAAAAAAGGCCAAAATAAAAAAAGAAGGCCCAAAAAAAGGATAAATAAAAAGGGGCAATGTTACTATCTCTTTTTCCACACTTGTGCTTCAAAATAGCACCATGTTCTTCATATAGCGAGTCTCATATATTGTGCTTCAAAGTAGCACCATGTTTTTCATATAGAGAGTTTCATATGTTGTCACTTTCATATACTAGTGGGAATTTTTCATTATAGAACTTGGCTTGTATATTCCAACGATGGGCCTCCTCAAGTGCCCTAGGTCTTCGTGAGCAAGCAAGTTGGATGCACACCCACTTAGTTTCTTTTGATGAGCTTTCATACATTTATAGCTCTAGCGCATCCGTTGCATGGAAATCCCTACTCCTCGCATTAACGTCAATCGATGGGCATCTCCATAGCTCATTGATTAGCCTCGTTGATGTGAGACTTTCTCCTTTTTTGTCTTCTCCACATAACCCCCATCATCATATTCTATTCCACCCATAGTGCTATATCCATGGCTCGCGCTCATGTATTGCGTGAAGGTTTATAAGTTTGAGATTACTAAAGTATGAAACAATTGCTTGGCTTGTCATCGGGGTTGTGCATGATGAGAGCATTCTTGTGTGACGAAAATGGAGCATGACTAAACTATATGATTTTGTAGGGATGAACTTTCTTTGGCCATGTTATTTTGAGAAGACATAATTGCTTAGTTAGTATGCTTGAAGTATTATTATTTTTATGTCAATATGAACTTTTGTCTTGAATCTTTCGGATCTGAATATTCATAACACAATTAAGAAGAATTACATTGAAATTATGCCAGCTAGCATTCCACATCAAAAATTATCTTTTTTATCATTTACCTACTCGAGGACGAGCAGGAATTATCTTGTCTACGGATTTTGATGGTACCCTGTGAAAGCTGCAGTTTCTAGAGCGTATCCCCAGAATGACGGGTAAATCCGATTTGCTCATCATAGACCAGACCATGTCCAACAAGGTCCTATTCTTCCGTTCCGACACGTCGTTTCTCTGTGGCGTACCCGGAGGTGTGAGCTGAGGTACTATACCTCGACTTTTCAGATGATCATCAAACTCCTGGCTCATGTACTCACCTCCACGATCTGATCGTAGAAGTTTTATTGTCTTGCCGAGATGATTCTCAACCTCTTCTCAAACTCTTTGAACTTTTCAACAGTTTCCGACTTGTGCCTCATCAAATAGATATATCCATATCTACTCAAGTCGTCGGTAAAAGTCACGAAGTACTGATAGCCACCTCCGGCAGTTGTGCTCATTGGACCACACACATCACTATGTATAAGTTCCAACAGCTCAGACGCCCTTTCGCAACTCTTTGCGAAAGTAGACTTAGTCATCTTGCCGAGCAAGCATGATTTGGATGTCTCGAACGTCCTGAAGTCGGACGAAGTTAGGAGCCCATCATCATGGAGCTTCTTCATGCGTTTCAGACTAATGTGTCGAAGCCAGCAATGCCAGAAGTATGTTAGATTTATCTCATTAGGCTTATGCCTCTTGACATTCACGTTATAGACCGGTTCCTGTTCTAGATTCAATATAAATAGCCCATCAATAATGGGTGCATAGCCGTGGAACATACCATTCAAAAATATCGAACAACCATTGTCCTTTAAATTGAATTCATAACCTTGACTCATCAAACATGAGGCAGAAATAATGTTCCGACTAAGTGCAGGAATGTAATAACAATTATTCAATTCCATAATGAATCTAGAAGAAACCTGGAGCTGCATCGTGCCGACCTCTAACGCAACAACTCTTGCTTTGTTGCCGACCCTGATGTCAATCTCCCCTTGTGCCACACGCCTAGTTCTTACCAGCCCCTGCATCGGGTTGCAAATATGAACAACCGATCCGGTATCAAATACCCAAGAGCTACTAGGTATGTCAGCAAGGTAAATGTCTACAACATATGCAACAAGTGTACCTTTGCCTGAAGCAGCATTCCCGGTCTTCTTGCCATGCTCTGCAAGCCACTTGCTGCAGTTCCTCTTCCAGTGAGGTCTCCTTGCAATGATGGCAAATGGTCTTCGAGTCCGGTCCAGACTTTGGCGCAGCGGCGGAGGTTACCGTCTCTGTGCCCTTTGCCTTAGCCTTTTTCTTGGACCAACTCTTCTTGAACTTAGCCGATTTCTGCATCATCAACACTTTATGCGTGCCTTTCTTAATATCCTGCTCTGCCACTTTGAGCATCCCATGCAATTCAGTGAGCTTCTTATCCATGCCATGCATATGATAGTTCGAGATGAACGCCCCATAGCTGGGCGGAAGAGAACCCAGAACTGCATCAGTAGCCAGCTCATCCAAGAGCGGGAAGCCCAAACAATCCAAAGCTTGCACATATACGATCATCTTGATCACATGTGGGTCAGTGGATCACCTTCCTTCATCTTGCAATCCATCAAGGATCGCCAGAGTTGAACCTTTCGGTCCTAGCCTGTGTCTGAAACATGCTCTTGAGACTCTCGATCATATCGTAAGCCTCAACATTTTTGAAATGCTGTTGCAAATCAGGCTCCATACAAGCCAGCATCAGACAGCTGATCTCCGTTGATTCATCAACGAGTTTGTGGTACGCATTCTTAGTTGTGGCATTAGAATTATCGGCAGGTTCCTCTGGAAGTGGATCCTCTAGAACATGTTCCTTTTTATCATGCTTGAGAACAATTCTCAGATTTCTATACCAGGTGGTAAAGTTTGTTCCATTCAGTTTATCCTTTTCCAGAATTGATTTCAATGCAAAGTTGGGTTGAGCAGGTGGTGCAATTGATCTACAACAGAAAATATGCAATCACTAAGCAATGTGTTTATGTTGAGTAATTCTAGCCTAAATGAAATACTACCCCCAAGTCAGCATCCTCCGCAAACTCTTAGTGATTCAGATCCGACTAGCGCATGCGACTAGTGAGCTTTAGCATCACTGCTAGCCAACATACCTATCCGGTAAGCAACTCCTTGCTAATCGCATCTCTATACGACTCCTGTCGGTAGGGAAGGTATCTCATACCCCGGCTTCCAACCTTGTTTGCCACAAGGCCCAAAACCGTTTTGATAGCCTTGTCAAGTTAACCTGATGCGGTGCATGTCCGTGTCCGACACGAACCCTTCAGTTCAAGGACATCCAGCAGCACCCCAATTTTATGAGCCCACTACTAGACGTACTTGACGTGCGAAGGTGCAACATCGGGGATGGCAATTCGCTTGATATTCATGAGGGATCATTCTACCATACTAACATGCATAGAAACAAAAGGCATAACAATCACAGATAAACACATATTGTGAAATAGTATGGCTCCTTCATGGACGTTCTTCTAGGTCGGCTCCGACTCCTATGACCATACACGAACACCATCTTGTTTGTCATGCCGGGACGCCAAGCCACCAATCTGATCTCTATTATCCAACTACTAAAACTAGTAATGAATTTTACATAGAGTCACAAGTCGACACGCATGTCGTTATACAATATAATGACAGCACTTTGGCTCCTGCCGGCTGACAAACATGACATGCAGGCCATGTATAAATTACACACATGCATCACATACACATGAGCCATACTATTCACATCAAACCTGCAAAACAAAGTTATGCATAGAATCGCATTCTACGGGTTTGTGTGTCGGGTACGAAATACACGGCGCTACGCACACGGAGGTCCCGCTAGCCGGTTAGCGGGCGGGGTTCGAAGGGGTAGCGCCCGACGTTTTCGGAAATCACATCTGAACTCCGATCACGCCGAATTTTCTGATCTGACCGATTTTATCGATCATCGCGAGTCTGATTCGGTTTTACGTTTCACTGTTAACCCCGATGGCGGATGACCGACTGGTATGGGTAGGTTGTGTCACGACCTCATCGACCTCGATCATCAGAAAACATAGCCTCTTCAATCCCCCATGTGCAGTTGATCACATCAACCGTGCACATAGCCGATCCTATCAAGGACAACAGATCTCATCTGCTACCTTCACATATCTAATATGCATATGATCTGAATTCAAATCCTATAACAGAGGCTCTGATACCACTGTTGGGTTCTACGGTAGGGTGCATCGACTGCAAACTAAAATTTCCTACGTGCAGAATGATACGTCTCCAACGTATCTATAATTTTTGATTGCTCCATGCTACTTTATCTACTGTTTTGGACCATATTGGGCTTTATTTTCCACTTTTATATCATTTTTGGGACTAACCTACTAACCGGAGGCCCAACCCAGAATTGCTGTTTTTTGCCTATTTCAGTATTTCGAAGAAAAGGAATATCAAACGGAGTCCAAACGGAATGAAACCTTCGGGAACGTGATTTTCTCACCGAACGTGATCCATAGAACTTGGAGTTCAAGTCAAGAAGCAACCGGATCCTCCACGAGATAGGAGGGCCCCCTATATAGGCGCCCCTGTCTCGTGGGCCCTCGGCATGCCACCGACGTACTTCTTCTTCCTATATATACCTACGTACCCTGAAAACATCCAGGGGCACCACGAAACAAAATTTCCACCACCGTAACCTTCTGTATCCGCGAGATCCCATCTTGGGGCCTTCGTCGGCACTCTGCCGGAGGGGGAATCAAGCACGGGGGACCTCTACATCAACATCCTTGCCCCTCCGATGAGTTGTGAGTAGTTTACCACAGACCTACGGGTCCATAGTTATTAGCTAGATGGCTTCTTCTCTCTTTTTGGATCTCAATACAATGTTCTCCCCCTCTCTTGTGGAGATCTATTCGATGTAATCTCTTTTTGCTGTGTGTTTGTCGAGATCCGATGAATTGTGGGTTTATGATCAAGTTTATCTATGAATAATATTTGAATCTTCTCTGAATTCTTTTATGTATGATTAAGTTATCTTTGCAAGTCTCTTCGAATTTTCGGTTTAGTTTGGCCTACTAGATTGATCTTTCTTGCCATGGGAGAAGTGCTTAGCTTTGGGTTCAATCTTATGTGTCCTTACCAAAGGATGTAAAGGGTTGCAAGGCACGTATTGTATTATTGCCATCGAGGATAACAATATGGGGTTTATATCATATTGCATGAGTTTATCCTCTACATCATGTCATCTTGCTTACAGGCGTTACTCATTCTTATGAACTTAATACTCTAGATGCATCTTTGGATAGCGGTCGATGTGTTGAGTAATAGTAGTAGATGCAGGCAGGAGTCGGTCTACTTGTTATGGACGTGATGCCTATATACATGATCATTCCTAGATAATCTCATAACTATGCACTTTTCAATCAATTGCTCGACAGTAATTTGTTCACCCACCGTAATACTTATGCTATCTTGACAGAAGCCACTAGTGAAACCTATGGCCCCCGGGTCTATCTCTTATCATATTTGCTTCCAATCTACTTTTATTTGCATCTTTACTTTTTGCATCTATATTATAAAATACCAAAAATATATTTATCTTATCTTACTATCTTTATCAGATCTCACTTTCGCAAGTGGCCGTGAAGGGATTGACAACCCCTTTATTGCGTTGGTTGCGAGTTCTCGGTTGTTTGTGTAGGTGCGTGGGACTTTTGAGGAGCCTCCTCTTTGGATTGATACCTTGGTTCTCAAAACTGAGGGAAATACTTACGCTACACTTTGTTGCATCACCCTCTCCTCTTCGAGGAAAACCAACGCAAGCTCAAGACGTAGCACAGAACAACCAAGAACATGCTACGGGAGATGGATCACAGATTGTTACCACTAGACGCGCAGTGCCGTGCAGCGGAAGAAGAGTGGGCAGCGCGTCCACGTGGATCGTCTCCTCCTCGTCCGATCTCCCTCGAACAGCCGGTCGTCGGATCCCTCGTACAAGTTCGTCGGAGCGGCACAAGTGCACCGCCTCTAACGATATCCGCGCGTGTAGGAGGAACACCGTGCGGCGGACTGCAAGGTCCGATCACACAGTCGGCGGCGAGCGGAGGTGGCTATTCGCAACACATGCAAACCCTAGTCGCAGCGCCGAAGCGATCAACCGAATAAGTGCGTTGCACCTCCACTTTATATATGTGTCCGTCGCGGGCTCAACACTTGGGCCTCGCACGGACCTTTAAGCCCACAAGTCTACTCGGCCACAATCTGAATACAGCTCGGATCACATCCGACCAGTGTTGTGACGCCCCCGTTTCAATTGTACACTAATAATGCACGCAAATGTGTACGATCAAGATCAGGGACTCACGGGAAGATATCACAACACAACTCTAAAACATAAATAAGTCATACAAGCATCATAATACAAGCCAGGGGCCTCGAGGGCTCGAATACAAGTGCTCGATCATAGACGAGTCAGCGGAAGCAACAATACTGAGTACAGACATAAGTTAAACAAGTTGCCATAAGATGGCTAGCACAAACTGGGATACAGACGAAGAGGCGCAGGCCTCCTGCTCGATCCTCCTAACTACTCTCGGTCGCCGTCGCCGGGCTGCACGTAGTAGTAGGCACCTCCGGGGTAGTAGTCGTCATCGACATTGGCGTCTGGCTCCTGGGCTCCATCGTCTGGTCGCAGCAATCGAGTAGAGATAGGGGGAAAGGGGGAACAAGGCAACCGTGAGTACTCATCCAAAGTACTCGCAAGCAAGGAGCTACACTACATATGCATGGATATATGTGTAAAGGGCCATCAGTGGACTGAACTGCAGAACGCCAGAATAAGAGGGGGATAGCTAATCCTGTCGAAGACTACGCTTCTGGCAGCCTCCGCCTTGCAGCATGAAGCAGAGAGTAGACTGAAGTCCTCCAAGTAGCATCACATAGCAATAATCCTACCCGGCGATCCCCTCCTCGCAACCCTGAGAGAGAGCGACCACCGGGTTGTATCTGGCACTTGGAAGGGTGTGTTTTATTAAGTATCCGGTTCTAGTTATCATAAGGTCAAGGTACAACTCCAAGTCGTCCTGTTACCGAAGATCACGGCTATTCGAATAGATTAACTTCCATGCAGGGGTGCACCACATAACCCAACACGCTTGATCCCATTTGGCCGGACACACTTTCCTGGGTCATGCCCGGCCGTGGAAGATCAACACGTCGCAGCCCCACCTAGGCACAACAGAGAGGCCAGCACGCCGGTCTAAACCTAAGCGCACAGGGGTCTAGGCCCATCTCGCAATGCACACCTGCATGTTGCGTGGGCGGCCGGAAGCAGAACTAGCCCCCTTAATACAAGAGCAGGCCTACGTTCCAATCCGGCGCGCGCCGCTCAGTCGCCGACGTCACGAAGTGCTTCGGCTGATACCACGACGCCGGGATACCCATAACTACTCCCACGTAGATGGTTAGTGCGTATAGACCAAATGGCCAGACTCAGATCAAATACCAAGATCTCGTTAAGCGTGTTAAGTATCCGTGAACGCCGACCAGGCCAGGCCCACCTCTCTCCTAGGTGGTCTCAACCTGCCTGCCGCTCCGCCACAAAGTAACAATCGGGGCCGTCAGAACCTGTGCCCACCTCTACGGGATGGAGCCACCGTCCTTTCAGCCCCATCTCCTAACAGTATCACGAGGTAATGTAATAGTGTAAAGTATATAGTATATGCCCGTGATCACCTCCCGAAGTGATCACAGCCCAAAGAGTATAGCATGGCAGACGGACAAGAGTGTAGGGTCACCGATGGAACACTAGCATCCTATACTAGGCGTAGGATAGCGGTAAAGGTAACACTTGAGAGTAGCAAGGACAAAGCTATGCAGCGAAGATAGGATTAATCGAAAGCGATAACATGCTACACTACTCTAATGCAAGCAATATAGAGAATAGTAGGCGATATCTGATGATCAAAGGGGGGGCTTGCCTGGTTGGTCTGGCAAGAAGGACGTGTCGTCAACACCGTAGTCGAACTGGGGTCGTCGGCAGCCTCGGGGTCTACCAGAAAGAAGTATCGAAGGGTGAACACAATAAATAATAGAGCAATCAAAGCAACACAAAGCATAACGAGGTAATACGCGGTGCTAGGTATGCCCTAATGCGGTATTAGGTGATACCGGCGAAGGGGGAAAACATCCGGGAAAGTATCCCCGGAGTTTCACGTTTTCGGACAGATGAACCGGAGGGGAAAAGTTGCGTGTTCTCTATACTAGGGATGTGTGGTGGACGACCGGGTTACGTATCCGGGTTCGTCTCGTTGTTCTGAGCAACTTTCATGTTGAAAATAGTTTCATCCGAGTTACAGATTAAAAGATATGATTTTCTAAAGATTTTATTAATTTCTGGAATTTAATTAATTATTTAATTTAATTCGAAAAAGGATTTATGACATCAGCATGATGCCATGCTGACGTCAGCAGTCAACAGGGGTTGACTAGTCAGCTGACATGTCGGTCCCGTTCGTCATACACTGTTAGTTAATTAACAGTAGTTAATTAGGTTAATTAGTCATTAGGTTAATTAATCATAATTAGTTAATTTAATCAGAGTTAATTAAGTTAATTAATTAATTAATCATTTATTTTTATTATTAATTATTTATTTTATAAATATATATATTTTTATTCTCTTCTTTTTTTGTCGAGGAAAGGGGAGGGGCGGTGGGGCCTATTTGTGATGTTGTCCGGCCCATCCGCCACCGGAGCGGTGGTTAACGGAGCGGGCGCCCGTTCGAGGGGAGCTGCGCCGAGCGGGGGGCGAGGCCATCGGCGACGAGGAGCCGGGCGGCGCGGACAGGTCGGGATGCCGGGGAGCGACTAGGTCGAGGCGAGCGGGCTCTGCGTAACCAGCTAGGCGCGGAGGTGGGCAAGGGCTCCACGGCGCGAGGCACGCGGCCTGGAGCGCGGTGCGAGGTCGTCGGCGCTGTGGGGCGCCGCCGGGGAATGGGGCCGCAGCCGGGGCTAGTGGCAACCCAAGACGGAGGGCCGAGCGTGTCGCGGGTGGGCGAGCAGGGCGCGCCACGCTGGGCGCGAAAGCACGGCGCGGTGAGCGCGCATCGACGCAGCCGGGCGCGTCAACCATGGCGAGATCGGCAGGACCATGACGACTAGCGCGAAAGCGTGAGAGAGAGGGAGGGGAGCGAGGCGGGCTCACTCGGGCCGTGGGGAATGGCAGCGGGCTCGACGGGGTCGGGAGGTCCGTGATGGCGAGGCAGCGACGGTGGGCCGAGGAAGAAGCCGAGCGTGGGGCGGCGTCGCGGGCGTCTGGCACGGTCGCGTCGGCGAGGTGAGGAGCACCGTCGGGGAGAGGGACGGGTGCGAGGACGAGGACGAGGCGAGGGAGGCGGCGGCCGGCGTCGGTGGTTGGCGCCGGGTCGGGGCGATCCCGATCCAGATCGTGGGGGTGAAGGGGGCGAGTGGGGGCGAGGGGAGGGACCGCTAGGGTTCGGTCGGGGGTTAGTAGGCTACGGGCGCCGGGGTGGGCCGGCAGGCCGCGGCCTCATGGCCAATGGGCCTAACCTGTCGGGGGGGTTGTTTTCCTTTTATTTGTTTTCTTATTTTCTTTTCATTTTAGTAATTTTGCTTTACTGTTTTATCTTTATGCTCATTTAATTTTGTTTTACAAAATACATATATAAGCCCTAAATTAGTGTGACTAGTTTTACCACTGCCACAAAAAGTTCACACCTAATTAAAATAGTTTAATATTTTATAAATCATAAAAGGCCTTTATTTAATTGTTTAAGCTACTGTTTTATTTATTTTATAGTTATTTAAACGTTTTATAAAAGTGTGGTTCCTTCACCATAGTTACCTACGCGTTATTTGGCACAACCCGAACATTTTAGTTTTAATTTGTCAAAACGTTTATTGTTTGCTTGAATTTGAATTTGAATTCGAACCGGTTTCAAACTAACGCGAGATTCGCAACAGTAATCGAGGTGACGTGGCATCATTAGCAGAGGGTTGCTGTAGCTTGATTACCCGGGCGTCACAAATCTCCTCCACTACAAGAAATCTCGTCCCGAGATTTAGGAGGGGAGTAAGGGGGGAGGAATTGGTTTACGGAAAATCTAACGGATCTTCTCGGTCTTGGTTGCTCTTCTCGAAGAGGTTGAACCCTCTTGTTGATGTCTTCATTTCTCTGCTTTAGGTCGTCATGATGAAGTCTTCATCCTTTCTTCGGGGTCTCATCGTACTTATGAAAAATGGTCAAGGTTATCTTCAGTGGAACTGACCTCTACAAGGTCACGTATCTGGTAGAGAACATCAGGGAGGGTGACGAATAGTAACTCTCGAATTGAAACTTAAGAAATTATCGAGAGTAAAGTGAGGAGGTGCAAAATAGAAGTTTCAAGCGCTTAGGCAATCGTTCGTTGCCTTAAACGAAGTGTGAAAGAGGGTTCAAAGCAATGGGAATTAGTATTGCGTTTGATACCATAATAGATCACTAGGCAGGCGGCCTGTGAATTAAATACAAAGCCAAGCATGGGGAATAACCATTAGAAACAGGATTGTGCAGGTGAGTCAGGTTTTGATCCTGTGAAACTGTGGGTTATGGGCCCACCATGTGGGTTAAAGTAAGAAGGGCAGCGACATGTTGCATGGTCATGCAAGCAAGGCATGTCAGAGGCTAGCCTGTCGATTATGTCGGCAACCACGTCGGTACCAAGGGCGAGGGACGAAGAGAACAATTTTCCTGCTCGTTGAACGAGGCAGACCAATAGGCAAGGTTCTCGTCCATCAGTGGCTACCGGAATGTCATCAACAAAAGTAACAGGGCCTTACTGACAGAATTGCACTCTGAGGTGTTAACATAAGGAGGGGATTAATACTGCTTAGTTCATAATGATCACCAGAAAGTTTAGACAAAACAATGGAAAGGAAAAGGTGTTTATTAGATTAACAACTCAATGGAAAGGGGAATGTGTTTAAACACCTATTTCAGGGGTATATCCTTTCCAAGGACAAGCAGAGCATGATATTCATGAAAGGGTATAACGTAGAGAACCCTTTAGGTAAGGGGAGAGAAATTACATGACATTACCCATACAACGGTGTTTGGATAATTGAGCAAGATACATTTAGCATTGGGCTTCAAATGTTCTTGTTGAAAATTGGAGTACCCCAGAGATGCTTCGAGATAGCATTGACATGGTCCTCCAGCAAAGGTCAGACTTTGGATGCACGAAGGATCCATCAGGAACAACTTGTAGAATAAGTTTTACAATTTCCTCATGGAAGAATGGATATCCTTGCTAAAAGGAAGCTATATTAACAGGACCTCCGGCCAGGTGTGTTAGGCACGACACCACCTTACCGGGTCACATAAATACCAATGTTATAACTCTTGGAAATATGTTCCAACCATCATATCCGACCGAGATTCAAATCTGATTGATGTCAGGATAACTCAGACTGAAGATGCCTGAGAAGAAAGGCGCAACACAAATTGTCGAGATGGCTTGTAAGATTCTCGGGAAATGAACTATGGGAGCGAGTTTCAACACAAGAGTTCATCATTTAAACCAAAGAGAGGATGACAGGGTAGCTGATGGAGTCAGTGACAATCCTTGAGATTTCCAAAAAGGTGGATTTCCACAATTATATGTACAAGGAGATAGCATTTGTCAGATCAAATGGTATAATGATGTATGCTCGAGGAAAACATACACAATTAAACATTGGTTGAAATGTGCACCCGAATATGGACTTAGGTAGCACAAACAATGTTAGAATGGCGATTCGATAACCAATAGTCTAAGAATGAAATGTTGACCATTAACTTCAAAGCAATAAGGTTGCTAGAAGTTTTTTTAAAATTACTAGTCCATCTGTCGGTATTCCTGTTAGGAACAACACGGGGACCAAGAAAAGAATGGTGATGGTGAAGTATCACTTATATCAAGAATTCTCAAGAGGTGGTGAAATTCTCACAGCCTTCTTGATATATAAGATGGTAATACTCCAAGGTAAAGAAGAACAATGCTGGGTAGCAAGGAACTCAGGGTATAACACAAAACACGAACAAGTTTGTGTTGGAGGGAAGGCAATAAAGTGGTTGATGATAACACAAATCATCGAGGCAAGGATGGTATTTCTCGTCATGAATCCGATTGATATCCTGGAAGAGCTCATAAGGTTGATGATGATCACGACACATTTGTCGAGAGGTTACATGAAGATGTAATCGATCGACGATGACATCAAGTCAAATGAATGATGAAGCGAAAGGTTATTGGAACCACGATAAGGACACAAACTCGAAATCAAGTTTGTTGTTCAAGGAGAAATGATATGACGACGAAAATCGACGCAAGCTTAGCTTATCGTTGAAAGTTGTGCTCCGGGAATAAGGACCAGGTAGCACAATTAAAATCATCATGATAATGATATAGTCAAATAGGCTAGGAATGACGTGATTGAGTTCAAACTCGTAAGTAATGAAGGTTACCAAGAGTTGCTTAATCGCGATGCGGACTCGAGTCAGTTATCGGTGTCTTTGAGTGTTTAATAACTCAGAGCCCGTGAAAAATTGGAATCAATGAGAATGTAGCACTTGATGAAGAACTCATAAGAAGTTATGAAGTTCCGTGATAATCTTGAGATACCAGGGGGGTAATACTCGACGATAAATCAAAGTAGAGGTTGGACTGGGGTATTACTCTGCAGAAGGCAAGTGCTTAAACTTGCACGAGAAATGGTATTTAAAGGAGAACATGGTCGGAAACCACGATCATAAATGACCGAACCACGGATTCAAGATGAACTTATAACAAGGGGGTAACTATTTTTACGAGCAGCTTCCATGATAAGTTATACATCGTGTCCATGGGCATGAACGCAAGGTTCAAGGTCGACTCCCACTTCTTCAATGTATAACCTTCCATTCACTTCTCGCTTTGATAAAAGCATTAGTGTTGAAAGTTTTACCTGGTGAAATACCAGATGAGTATGACTCGTGAAAACTTACGAGTTCACACATATTAAGGAAGGCATAGGTTCAACCCATCAAGGCATCTTAGGAACATATACCACCAACTTCGGGGTAAATAATACAAGCTCGAAAGTAGAGCATTGTTCAAAAGGAGATGATACAATTTACCAAAGGCATTATATATCAGGGGAAGAACTCACAAGGTGATTGAATATGAAGGACACTATCGGATAACAATCCAAAAATGGATCGGGTGATCCACAACGGAGCTGATGTGAGTATCGGTACTCCATCAGAGGAAGAAAGAATGCTCGAGCATCATATTATAGAACATCGGAATAATTCGATGCTTAGATTAACCAAGGAATTATGATTTCCAAAACAAAGGATCAGAAGAAGACGCTCTGATCAAGGATGGATAAGTTGTATAGACCAGAGGCACAATCGACGACAGATAGTTTGGTCGAGAACCAGCTCATGTTCAAAATGACGTCTGAGCCGGAACGATGAATTCTAGGATCTATTTGAGGATTGCGAGAATTCGCAACATATTGAATCAACAGACTCAAAATGATAATGACAAGGTATGCCATTAAGATTACGAGACTTATGGGATTAATCATAATGCAAGCAAGCAGGAATTTCAAGAGCAATAGACTGCTCAGGATTTTCGGAAGATCGGGTAGTATTTGAATGTATTTTTGTGAAACACATGAACAACTTTGGACGAACGGATACTCGGCAAGCGCGAGTAATTAACCGTAGGGGTATTCAGGTGACAAAGAACAGCAAGGCAGTAAGCTCAAAGGATTATCAAAACAACGACGAGTTTTTCAGGGTATCTTGTAATAACAAGACCAACTGAGGATGAAGGTAAGAATAACAACTGCAAGTAGTTATCCATAAGGGTTTACGGTGGAAGGGGAATTGCAAACGCGATGAACACAAGTTCTCGAGTTAACAGCGGAGAGCATCTTCAGGGTCTTCTGGTGCAGCAGACGATCATCAGTAATAAGGGGCTCTCCGGGTGAAAGTGATAACGAGATCCTAATGTTAGATTTAGTAAAATTCATTTAACCCGAATAGAGGAGAGATCAGAGTCCCAGAGTAAAGGTCGAGGAGTAAAAGATCCTAATACCACCCAATGGCGACGTGGGCCCATGGGCCACACAACCATGTTAGTAAAAGTTTTTGTAACGTCTAGACTCGACTTCGGCCAAGGAGTTGGAAAGGGGGATTCCTACAGGCAGTCGGCTCTGATACCAACTTGTGACGCCCCCGTTTCAATCGTACACCAATCATGCACGCAAATGTGTACGATCAAGATCAGGGACTCACGGGAAGATATCACAACACAACTCTAAAATATAAATAAGTCATACAAGCATCATAATACAAGCCAGGGGCCTCGAGGGCTCGAATACAAGTGCTCGATCATAGACGAAGTCAGTGGAAGCAACAATATCTGAGTACGGACATATGTTAAACAATTTGCCATAAGATGGCTAGCACAAACCGATACAGACGAAGAGGCGCAGGCCTCTGCTGGGATCCTCCTAACTACTCCTCGGCGCCGTCGGCGGGCTGCACGTAGTAGTAGGCACCTCCGGGTAGTAGTCGTCATCGACGGTGGCGTCTGGCTCCTGGGCTCCATCGTGCAGTCGCAGCAATCGAGTAGAGATAGGGGAAGGGGGAACAAGGCAACCGTGAGTACTCATCCAAAGTACTCACAAGCAAGGAGCTACACTACATATGCATGGATATATGTGTAAAGGGTCATATCAGTGGACTGAACTGCAGAACGCCAGAATAAGAGGGGGATAGCTAATCCTGTCGAAGACTACGCTTGGCAGCCTCCGCCTTGCAAAGCATGAAGCGTAGAGTAGATCAAGTCCTCCAAGTAGCATCACATAGCAATAATCCTACCCGCGATCCTCCTCGCAACCCCGAGAGAGCGACCACCGGGTTGTATCCGCACTTGGAAGGGTGTGTTTTATTAAGTATCCGGTTCTAGTTTTCATAAGGTCAAGGTACAACTCCAAGTCGTCACATTATCAAGATCACGACTATTCAAATAGATTAATCACTGCAGGGTGCACCACATAACCCAACACGCTTGATCCCATTTGGCCGGACACACTTTCTCGGTCATGCCCGCCGCTGAAGATCAACATGTCGCAGCCCCACCTAGGCACAACAGAGAGGCCAGACGCCGGTCTAAACCTAAGCACACAGGGTGCAGGCCCATCGCCCAATGCACACCTGCACGTTGCGTGGGCGGCCGGAAGCAGAACTAGCCCCTTAATACAAGAGCAGGCCTACGTTCCAATCCGGCGCGCACCGCCGATTCTTGTCGACGCCACGAAGCGTTTTACCGATACCACGACGCGGGTACCCATAACTACTCCAGCGAGATGGTTAGTGCGATAGACCAAATGGCCGACTCAGATCAAATACCAAGATCTCGTTAAGCGTGTTAAGTATCCGTGAACGCCGACCAGGCCAGGCCCACCTCTCTCCTAGGTGGTCTCAACCTGCCCTGCCGCTCCGCCACAAAGTAACAATCGGGGCCGTCAGAACCTGTGCCCACCTCTACGGGATGGAGCCACCGTCCTTTCACCCCCATCTCCTAACAAAGATCACGGTGTAATGTAACAAAGGTAAAGTATATAGTATATGCCCGTGATCACCTCCCAAGTGATCACAGCCCAAAGAGTATAGCATGGCGGGGCGGACAAGAGTGTAGGGTCACCGATGGAACACTAGCATCCTATACTAGGCAGAGGATAGCGGTAAAGGTAACAACAAGAGTAGCAAGGACAAGCTATGCAGAAAGATAGGATTAATCGAAAGCGAAGAATATGCTACACTACTCTAATGCAAGCAGATAGAGAAGAGTAGGCGATATCCGTGATCAAAGGGGGGCTTGCCTGGTTGGTCTGGGAAGAAGGACGGTCGTCAACACCGTAGTCGAACTGGGGGTCGTCGGCAGCCTCGGGGTCTACCGGAAAGAAGTATCGAAGGGGGAACACAATAAATAATAGATCAATCAAAGCTACACAAAGCATAACAAGGTAATACGCGGTGCTAGGTATGCCCTAACGCGGTATTAGGTGATACCGGCGAAGGGGGAAAACATCTGGGAAAGTATCCCCGAAGTTTCACGTTTTCGGTCAGATGAACCGGAGGGGAAAAGTTGCATGTTCTCTATACTAGGATGTGTGGCGATTTAACGGGTTACGATCCGGTTCGTCTCGTTGTTTCGAGCAACTTTCATGTTGAAAATATTTTAATCTGAGTTACAGATTAAAAGATATGATTTTCTAAAGATTTTATTAATTTCTGGAATTTAATTAATTATTTAATTTAATTCGAAAAAGGATTTATGACATCAGCATGACATGTGGGTCCCGTTCGTCATACACTGTTAGTTAATTAACAGTAGTTAATTAGGTTAATTAATCGTAATTAGTTAATTTAATCAGAGTTAATTAAGTTAATTAATTAATTAATCATTTATTTTTGTTGTTAATTATTTATTTTATAAATATATATTTTTATTCTCTTCTTTTTTTGTTAGAAAAGGGGAGGGGCGGTGGGGCGGGTGGCGAAGGCCCATCCGCCACCGGAGCGGTGGTTAACTGAGCGGGCGCCTGTGTTCGAGGGGAGCCGCGCCGAGCGTGGGGGCGAGGCCATCGGCGACGAGGAGCCAGCCGGGCGGCGCGGGCGAGGTCGGGACGCCGGGAGCGACTAGGTCGAGGCGGAGCGGGCCTACGAATCGCTAGGGCGCGGAGGTGGGCAAGGGCACCACGGCGCGAGGCACGCGGCCTGGGGCGCGGTGCGAGGTCGTCGGGCGCGGTGGGGCGCCGGCCAGGGGGAACGAGGCCGCAGCCGGGGGCTAGCGGCAACCCAAGACGGGAGGGGCCGAGCGGATCGTGGGTGGGCGAACTGGGGGCGCGAGCACGGCGCGGTGAGCGCGCATCGGACGCAGCCGGAGCGCGTCAACCGCGGGCGAGATCGGCGGGGACCGCGACGAATAGCGCGAGCGCGTGAGGGAGAGGGAGGGAGCGAGGCGGGGCTCACTGGGGCCGTAGGGGGAATGGCAGCGGGCTCGACGGAGGTCGGGGAGGTCCGGCGATGGCGAGGCAGCGACGGTGGCCCGAGGAAGAAGCCGAGCGTGGGGCGGCGTCGCGGGGGCGTCCTCGCACGGTCGCGGTCGGCGAAGCGAGGAGCACCGTCGAGGGGGAGAGGGGACGGGGTGCGGGGACGAGGACGAGGGCCGGCGAGGCGGCTCCGGCGTCGGCGGTTGGCGCCGGGTCGGGGCGATCCCGATCCAGATCGTGGGGGTGAAGGGGCGAGTTAGGGGCGAGGAGGGACCGCTAGGGTTGGTCGGGGGTTAGTTGGCTAAGGCGCGGGGTGGGGGCAGGCCGCTCGGCCTCATGGCCAACTGGGCCTAGGCCCAGTCGGGAGGGGTGTTGTTTTCCTTTTATTTGTTTTCTTATTTTATTTTCATTTTAGTAATTTTGCTTTACTGTTTTATCTTTATGCTCATTTAATTTTGTTTTACAAAATACATATATAAGCCCTAAATTAGTGTGACTAGTTTTACCACTTCCACAAAAAGTTCACACCTAATTAAAATAGTTTAATATTTTATAAATCATAAAAGGCCTTTATTTAATTGTTTAAGCTACTGTTTTATTTATTTCATAGTTATTTAAACGTTTTATAAAAGTGTGGTTCCTTCACCATAGTTACCTACGCGTTATTCGGCACAACCCGAACATTTTAGTTTTAATTTTTCAAAATGTTTATTGTTTGCTTGAATTTAATTTGAATTCGAACCGGTTTCGAACTAACGCGAGATTCGCAACATTAATCGAGGTGACGTGGCATCATTAGCAGAGGGTTACTGTAGCTTGATTACCCGGGCGTCACAAGTGTCCTCGGATCTGACCTCGTAGGTTCCTTCCCTTAAGCGTGTGACCCCTTAGGTTCAAGCCGGCTTGGTCGCAGTTCGGATCACCTCCGACCTGCACGATTGGTAGCGGCCTCTAGCAAGCGTGCGGACCACCAAGCAGACTATGAAGCTGGTTAGGCGAACCTGTACAACATGTCACACTTGTGTTCCCTTTGCCACACGATATATGTTGTCGGGCTCAAGGCGAGACTATCATCCTTGTGCTAGCCCGACCTCTTTCTCGTTCCAGTGATGCCGACCCCAAACCGGATTATCTCATAATCCTTGTCGCATGGCCATGCTTATCCTGCTCGGATCACATGAGGGGCCCAGAGTATATCTCTCCTGATCGGAGGGGCAAATCCCATCTTGCTCGACCATGTCTCGCAGCGTGGGACTGGACAAACTTGAAACCTACCTTTGTAACTACCCAGTCACAGAGTAGTGTTTAGTCGGCCCAAAGCAAGTTCGTCACCATCCCGAGTACATGCGTCAGCTCAGGCCTTAGGACATAGAACGTATGTTGTACTAGAGACTCACAGATGACATATCGCTGCATCTCATAGTTGGGTATGTCCGACTCGGACCTTATCTCAACTCGGATCCGACTATGTCGAATCCGACCAGATCCTACCGAGTCCATATTATCCGGTTAGCATCCAATGCTCCATGGCTAGTGAGACCAAGCCATCGACTGTGTCATATGCTAGTCTAATCAGCTGCGCGTCCACACAGCCCTTTCGACTAGGGACCTTTTAGGACAGTCATCGTAGAATGCATAGTCCCACAAACAAGTCACGTACTTGTTGATACACATCATTGATAATGTCCAAGGACTATCTTTATTCATAAACATATAGGAAATATCATCATACAAGATTGCCTCCAGGGCATATCTCCAACACATATATGACAGATACACTATTCTACAGGCCCAATACGCCTATTTCAGCAAGCAGGTGGGCAGCAACAGCCCATTGGCTTCGTTCCCTTGCACCTTCAGGCTTCAGACCACTTATGTCCACTAGAGTGCACGCACGCACGAATTCTTGTCCACTCAGCAACCAATTTTCTCAAAAAAATCAAAGAACAAGAAAAGCCAGCGATTCTTCCTTCTTCCCATAGAGCCACAGAGGCATGAACGAGGCGGCGGCGCTCTCACGACCAGTGGCGTATACAGGAAAGACTAGCAAGGGTCCTGCCCCCCCAACATCAGCTATTTGTTGCTAATTTGATATGAACAGTGATAGAACTAGTCACTATTTGCTACTGAAAAATCATTTTTCAACATATTGGCCCTTCCCAACCTGTTTTAGCAGCACTTGGCCCTGCTCATACATAGTTTCTAGCTCCTCTACTGCTCGACGCAACCCATGGGCATGGCGAGCCACAATCGCTGCCACGCGGGGGAGCCACCAGCGCAGGAGCTCCACGCAGACGTGTCACCCAATGCCATGCCCGCCGCTACTACTGTGGAGTGACGGCCCAGTATGGGACCAAGTGTCGTAGCGTAGAGGGTCACGGCGGCTGCTGCCATAGTCGTAGACGTAGGGGATACCACTGTCCTCTGCATATCGTCCCGTGAAACCCAACACTAGTAGAAAAAGGGGCAAATCTGAGACACATTAGTGCCGGTTTGATTTTGAGCCGGCACTAATGAGTCCATTAGTGCCGGTTCCAACGGCTAGCCGGCCGTTCTCATTAGTACCGGTTCGTGGCGAACCTTTAGCAGCGGTTCGTCCCACGAGCCGGTACTAAAGAGAGTGGTGGCAGGGTATTGTCAGTCTGGGACCCGTCCAGCACCTTTAGTACTGGTTCGTAGCACGAACCGGTACTAAAGGTCGACGTACATAAACCCTTCGTCCACCCGAGCCACTCTGTTCTTCCCCTTTCCCTTCACTTCCTCTGTTCTTCCCCTCTCTTCCTCAAGCTCCTCACAAATTTTGCCCAAAATTTGTCAAGATTTGAAGGCCCCCATCCATTCAAATGATCACAAAGGTTAGCAACTTTGTCCTTTCAACTCTCATTGCTAGATTAGCTCTTGCAATGCTTTGTATAGTGATTAATTTGGGAGGAATTATATTTGCTAGTATTTGATTTATATGCAATTTGAGGTCAAAAATAACACTTAGTTTGCATATGTAGGTGTGGTTTACTTAGTGCCTTCTAAATCTCCGTCGTAACCACCGTCAATCGCCCGCACCGTCCCGTCGCCGGCACCACCTTGTGGTGAGGTTCTTGTTCATGAATGTTTTACATTACCAAATTGATGTTTGTGTGATTTTGTAGCGACCCGACCTCAGACGGTCAAGCCTCTGTGTATCTGTGCCATCCCTGGAGCAGTATGCTGGCACACACAGTACATCAATGTATATATCAAAGTGCAATCACATGTATAAATAACGTAAAATGATATATACCTCATAATACTCAGCGGAAACAATCAAACGGGTGTGGAGTCCCATCAACGCCATCGGCAGGTTGAGTGTAGACCGTAACCCAGATCGTAACTCTTACTGTCGAAGAAAATCCTGCAACATGATACGTTGCAGCCGTGTAGGTCAGTACATTGAATGTACCGCAAGATCACAACATGAATAAACAGATGGTAAAACTATACTATATGCAATTTGGCTTTGTGGCTCAGATCTGAGTTTTGTTTGCATAAAAGCTGATTTTATTTTCCCTACATCAAAGGAATAAATGAAGTCTGTACTATGGAGTTTTCTATCATGACATGGTTCCGCCAACCGATGTCTCATAGCCCAAAATCATCATATGTTGCCCACAATTAAGTTATCAATCCGTGTTGAGAGTTCCGAGATAGATCCAAGTCCAGATGCTCAAATTGTCCGTGAATCGGGACACGGCTAATCGATTAGGTTTAAACCCTCTGCAGAGGTTTGTACACTTTACCCGCAAGATTCGATCCTCTTTTACGTTCTCGCACTTCAGGTGTTTGAGAACAAGACGATCAAACATTGTCTTCGAAGAGTTCCTCGACCACCGTCGGTGCTCATCCAATCCTACCGTAGTTCTACATCTGCTAGCACCGCCCCAGCCAGAGTCACAACTAAGGTCAACCAAGCCAGAGCCCATAGTGACTTGCGGTTGCAGGTAAGCTTCCGGCATGAAGTATTCTTCCGTCTCTTTGAGTCTGGGTGAAGCTTTCCGCAAGATGTCATGGCGCTTCTCCATGCATCCCGCCAACCACTGGTTTCTCCAGGTGCCCGTCAACCGTCCTTCACCCAAAGAGTGTGTATTGAATTCTTGTCTCGAGTCTTGAAGTCTTGAGGCCTTGAAGATGCAGTCCTTGCAGATTCCATCATGGAGTTGTCGCCATTGACGAGATCCTCCATCCTCACACCACTCCCGAAGCACTCATACCAACCCCGTCTACTATAGCGTAGCATTAAAATAAATAACGTCCCGGCTTGGTAACAGGTGATGGGTTCCTACCTCATGCATACTACTCAACTACAAGGATTCAATATCACTACAGGAGGGATTGTTGCTAAGATGACACTAGATGCAATAAAACACATAGGTATGAAAACATGGTCAAAGTGAACTTGCTCGGTAATACTTGATGAAGATAACAACGCTCGAAAATGACTTGGTAGAACTAATCGTCACTCCGCTGAAAATCTATATAGTCAAACATAGCATTCATATAAGCAAACATCCTAGCAAACAATTTTAACACTCATAATAACAATTAAAACAAAAAAACTCAATAATAAAACTCCAACAAAGTCCAAAGAAGCTTCAAATAAAACTAGAAAGAAAAACTACTAACGAAAATCTATGACTTTGCTACAAGCATCTAACATAGTTTTGCCCTAAGTAAAAAAAACTTAACAGCAATTAAAACACTAGACTAATAATTTAACAGAAAATAAAAAGTAAAACAACTAAGTTAACAGAAAGTATTTTTTCATAAAATTTTATTTGCAAAAAGAAACAAATAAAAAGCTTTTATAAAACTCTAACTATGACCTATAGAAGGTTTCATACAAAACTAAGGAAAATAAATTTTTAAAATAAAATAAATTTTCTCCTGTTTTCTAACAAACACAACTAATTTTGTCAAAAGTGACAAAAAGAATAATTTAAAACTAATAAAAACAATAAAGAAAAAGCAAAAGCAAAACTAATAATAAAACGGTACTGTTTTGCTAAAACCTAATTTAAATTAACCTAGAAATAAAATACTAAACACTACTGGATAAACAAAGGTCCTAGAGACCAGGAGCAAAAAGAATCGGTCAAAAATAATATTCCTAACTCAGAATAGCTCAAATCTAGTGATTTGAGAAAATTCATACAAACACAAATTTAAACTGCTCAAATGTGAAATAAAATTGAACTAACAGAAACTTCAGCAAATTTGTGACACATAGCAATTGGAATCACTCAAAAATACTAAAAACTCTAAAAGATATGAATTTTCTAAGATTGCTATTTTCTGGAAAAAAATGAATTACAGGATTTCGTGGATCTCACCGGAGTAGTCGTCGGAGTTGGGGAAGAAGATCGGATCCGATGTTGCGGTTGCTCCTAGAGGAAAGGAGATCACGGGACGGTGGAGAGGAGATCATATAAACCTCAGGAGAGGTCGAGGGCGCGGCGGCGGCGGTGGTGCTGCACTGCTGCTGCTGCGAAGAGGAGAGGAGAGGAGAGGAGAGGTGTTGGTTTGATGTGTTGGGGGGGGTGCTTGGGTATTTATATTGGGGAGGGGAGGGCTTTGCTTGGGGTAGGGGACAAGAAATAGACTAGGATTAGGAAACAAAGAGGGAAAAGATCTAGAAACAAATCGGAATAAACGGAATAACGAAACGGGATCAAATCCTACTAGGATTTGTAAAAGAATAGGAAATCTGGGCTCCCTGGCCCCCTAGGTGTGTGCGTGCGATGGCCTTAGCCTTGGCCTTGGCCGGTGGCTGGTCGGCGGCTTGGGCCTTTGGCCCAAGGCGCTGCATATTTTTTTTTAACAAAATGTCACAGAACTAAAACAAAAACAAAATAATTAAAACTTTTATATAGGCATATAATATATCAAAATTTGCAGAAAAATATTTCCTACAAGATGAACATTATTCTAATGTCAAATAAAATCCACACAAATTTTAATAATTCACACAGTGCTACTGGTCCAATAAAATCCAATAAAAATCATTTTATAATACCAAAATGACTTCAAATTAATTTCTCTCCAATTTTCTGATGTAGGGAATCATGTTACCCTATTTTCCATATATTTTGTTTTTGGAGAAAATAATTTTAATAAAACTCAAATAACTCCAATTGGAAATAAATTCAAAAGAACTTTGAATTTAATTATTTTAAAACTCCCAACTCATATTTCATATGTTTTGAAGAAGTCATTTTATCTTCGCTCGTGAAAATCATTGAGTTGCATAAAGTGTCGAATTGGAAAATATTTTCAATACCCTTGTCATTTAAATAAATGGAAGAAGTCATGTCATCTTCTCTCCAGGGTTTTGTGATGAAAAGAATTTGAATTCCCGGAGATCATAAAAGAAAAATGAAAGTTTGGGAAAGTCCTTTAATTCCCTCTCATTTAACCTTCAAAAAGTTTCGAATTTCACTCAATTTCACTCAATCATTCAGACAACAATCAAACAAACAATCAAAACTATTTATTTAATATAACATTCCAAAATTTAGAATTTTGGGATGTTACAGATTTGGATATATAGTTACTCGTATAATTATCTTACCTGTATGTTGTTTGTTATACATAGTGCCATGGTTTTGATATCCGTCCCCGTCGGCCCTCGTCCTTGTTATGATTCGGATGTGCTATATTCTCTTTTAAAACTAGTTGTTGCATTTCGTGTTTATGACAAATAATGCCCATCAAGTTGACATAGATATTTTTATCTAGGAGGTATGTGAACCGGAAATTCCAACCGACCCTATTGTCGAGTGGTTAAATTTGGTTGAAAGAGTAAACGAGTATTTGAAAGAAAAATTGAAAAGAATTGAGGGGGAGAAGATGGAATTGGAGTTGCATGTTTCCGATGTCGTCAATGATCACAAGATCAAGTTGGAGAAAATGAGGTTGAAGATTAGAAAGATTAGAAAATATGCCATTGATAGTGTGGCTTGGTATCATTATGTTGTTGGATCAATTGTTACCTTAGTTGCGATCTTGATCGCATTTGTTGTTGCATTTAAATTCTTTAGCTAGAGAGTTATTTGTATGTTGCATTTAATTAAGTGATGTATATGAACTTTATGTATGAACTTTATGTATGAACTTGTATTAATTTGGTCTATTCGGTGTTGTGTAATGAAGATGAGCCGACAATGGATGTATGATGACCGATGCTCTCCCGAGTTCATTAATGGCGTGCATACTTTTCTGCTTGCCGCTGAGACAAACAAGCGGGTGGATGGTTTTATGCCTTGTCCATGTGCTGGCTGTAAGAATGGTCACAAGTTATCTCACGTCAGAACCATTCACGCCCACCTATTTGAGTCCAGTTTCATGCCCCACTATAATGTTTGGACCAAGCATGGAGAAATAGGGGTTATGATGGAAGACAATGAAGAAGAAGAGGACGACGACGGCTATCCTGGCCATGGGTTCCCTGAATACGATGATACAACAATGGGGAAGAAGCTGAGCCCGCAATTGGGAAGAAGTCAAGAAGAGGCATCGATGAGCCCACCGATGATCTAGGTCGGGCAATTGCCGATGCAAAGAGAAACTGCGCAAGTGATCCGGAGAGGACGGTTGCGGCGCATGTTAGAGGATCACAAGAAATTGTTGTACCCAATTGCGGTTGACAAAAACAAGTTGGGCACCACACTTGAATTGCTGCAATGGAAGGCGAGAGAATGGTGTATCCGACAAGGGATTTGGAAAGTTCTTTGGTAATGATAAAGAATATGCTTCCAAAGGACAACGAATTGCCCGAGAGTACGATGAAGCAAAGAAGGATGTCGCCCTCTAGGGTTAGAGGTGCGAAGATACATGCATGCCCTAATGATTGCATCCTCTCGCCGCGGTGAGTAGGAGGATTTGAACGCTTGCGGTATGTGGTGCATTGCGTTATAAGATCATCGCGATGACCCGGTGATGTCGAGGGCGAGCGCCCAGAAGAAGATTCTGCCAAGGTGATGTGGTATGCTCCTATAATACCACGGTTGAAACGCTTGTTCCAAAAGAAAGAGCATCTGAAAGCGCGATGCGGTGGCACGCAGAAGACCGTAAGAAAGACGGAAAGTTGAGAGTACCACGACGGTTCGCAGTGGAGAAAAATCGAGAGAAAGTTGGGAGGAGTTTGCAGCGACCCAAGGAACGTATGGTTTGGTCTAAGCGCAGATGGCATTAATCCTTTTGGGGAGCAAAGCAGCAACCATAGCACGTGGCATGTGACTCTATGTTTGTATAACCTTCCTCCTTGGTTGTGCATGAAGCGGAAGTTCATTATGATGCCAGTGCTCATCCAAGGCCCTAAGCAACCCGGCAACGACATTGATGTGTACCTAAGGCCATTAGTTGAAGAACTATTACAGCTGTGGAATGGAACAGGTGTACGTGCGTGGGATGAGCACGGACAGGAAGAATTTGACCTAAAGGCGTTGTTGTTTGTGACCATCAATGATTGGCCTGCTCTTAGTAACCTTTCAGGACAGACAAACAAGGGATACCACGGATGCACGCACTGTTTGGATGATACCGACAGTATATATTTGGATAGTTGTAGGAAGAATGTGTACCTGGGACATCGTCGATCTCTTCCGATAAGGCATCCCGTAAGAAAGAAAGGAAATCATTTCAAAGGTGAGGCGGATCACCGGACGAAGCCTCGCCACCGTACTGGTGCTGATGTACATGATATGGTCAAGGATTTGAAGGTAATCTTTGGAAAGGGTCCTGGCGGACAACCTGTTCCGAAGGACGCTCACGGACGCGCACCCATGTGGAAGAAGAAATCTATAATTTGGGACCTGCCATATTGGAAAGACCTAGAGTTCCGCTCCGCAATCGACGTGATGCACGTGACGAAGAATCTTTGCGTGACCCTGCTTGGGTTTTTGGTCGTGTATGGGAAGACAAAAGATACACCAGAGGCACGGGAGGACCAGCAACGTATGCACGGAAAAGACGACATACATCAGGGTCAGGCCAGCTACGATCTTACCAAAGAAGAGAAGGAAATCTTCTTGAATGCCCTTCAAAGCATGAAGGTACCGTCGGCTTTTCGTCGACTATAAAGGGAATAATAAATATGGCAGAGAAAAAGTTCCAGAACCTAAAGTCTCATGACTGCCACGTGATTATGACGCAACTCCTTCCGGTTGCATTGAGGGGGCTTCTACTGGAAAACGTTCGATTAGCCATTGTGAAGCTATGTGCATTCCTCAATGCAATCTCTCAGAAGGTAATAGATCCAGAAATCATACCAAGGTTACAGAATGATTTGGTGCAATGTCTTATCAGTTTCGAGTTGGTGTTCCCACCATCCTTCTTCAACATCATGATGCACGTCCTAGTTCACCTTTGTGAAGAGATTAACGTTTTGGGTCCTGTATTTCTACACAATATGTTCCCCTTTGAGAGCTTCATGGGAGTCTTGAAGAAATATGTTCATAACCGTGCTAGGCCAGAAGGAAGCATCTCGAAGGGCCATGAAAATGAGGAGGTCATTGAGTTTTGTATTGACTTTATTCCTGACCTTAAGCCGATTGGTGTTCCTGAATCGCGGAATAAGGGCAGACTGGAAGGAAAAGGCACGCTAGGAGGGCATCAAATAATATATAATATGTATGGACGGGCATTTTCTCACTGAAGCACACTACACAGTTCTACAGAATTCCGCCTTGGTGGCTCCGTACATGGAGGAACACAAGAATTTTCTACACTCCAAACACCCGGAGAAGTCTGACGACTGGATTACACGGGAACAAACGAGGACTTTAGCCGGTTGGTTGCAGAAACATGCCCTGAATGATAGCGATATTCAAAATGACCTGTACTCGCTGTCCCAGTTACCATCTTCGAATATAATGACTTTCAAAGGGTACCAGATAAATGGCAATACATTTTACACGATCGCCCAAGATAAGAAGAGC
Source organism: Aegilops longissima (assembly GCA_021605205.1). Classification (NCBI taxonomy): domain Eukaryota; kingdom Viridiplantae; phylum Streptophyta; class Magnoliopsida; order Poales; family Poaceae; genus Aegilops; species Aegilops longissima. The sequence continues at coordinate 32,998,973 of CM038677.1, read as the reverse complement.
ACCAACCAAAACAGTGGTGTCCGCTTTGATGCAACAACCAACACGGGAAAGGAAACATATTATGGTTACATAGAGGACATATGGGAACTTAACTATGGAGGTGATTTGAAGGTCCCTTTGTTTCGGTGCAAATGGGTCAATATGACATGAGGCGGGTAACGGAAGACCCGCAGATGGAATGACAACGTGGATCTCAACAATCTTGCGTGATGCGATTTAACCATTCGTCCTAGCCAATGATGTGGCGCAGGTTTATTATGTGAAAGACATGTCTACCAGGCCGAGAAAAAGAAAAGATAAGGAAGCGAATGGATCATACGAAGAGCCAAAGCGCCACATAGTTCTTTCAGGAAAAAGAAACATCGTGGGAGTGGATGACAAGACAGACATGTCAGAAGATTATGATAAGTTTCATGAAATTGCTCCATTCACAGTGAATATTTACCCGAGCATCTAGTTAAATGATGACGATTTTCCATGGCTACGGCGCAAAGGGACACACGCGAAGAAAAAGTTTCACACCCAAAGATCTGGGATGTGATCGGCTTCACTATCATCACTTTCTTCGTGTTTCACACCCGTGAGGGAATCTCTGTAATAGTTCGGTACTTATGTGTTTTGGCATTTGAAATGCGAAGAAATTTTATGTGCAAACAAAAGTAGAGAGGGTTACGGCAAAAACTGGATGCACCGTGTACAAAATGGACAATCTCTTTCAAGTATCGGGGTTTCATTTAAAACTCAACTGTTACAAAGGCATTTCATTTTTTAAATAACCTAAGCATTACCAAATTGAACATAATGATAAAACACAATAATATTAAACATAAGAAAAAAGAATCACTGAAAAGTCTTTTTTCAAAGTTAAGTTATTCACAAACTAGTGATTCACACAAATTTCAAATAATTCAAAATTTAAACTATTCAAATTTGAAAACAACCGACACTAACAGAAAGTTTGTAATTTTTTGTACCTAAAGCAAAAATATTCACAAATAAACTCTAAATACAGCAAAAACAACTTCAAAATAAATAAAACAAAAATAAATAAAGGGAAAAAAAAAAAAAAAATAAAAAAAGCCCGCCCTTATTGGGCCAATGCGGCTGCACACGACTAGGAACCCAACCTTTGTTGGGCCAGATGCAGAGCGCAAAGGCTTGAGAGGCCCATAAGCGCGAAGAGAATGTAGGCCCAGAGGCCTGTTTAGGAGAGGAGCTCGAGAGAGCTACCGACTTTGGGCTTATAAACGGTCAGCAGTGTAGCCGCTCGGCTAGCGAGGTGGGACTAAACTTGCGCACCGCCTGGAGTCGGCGCAACCCCTTTAGTACCGGGTGGTGGCTCCAACCGGTACTAAAGGGGGGGGGTCTTTAGTACCGGTTGGTGCCACGACCAGTACTAAAGGGGTGCGCTTCCGCCGCTTGGTTCTGGCCAAAACAGACCTTTAGTACCGGTTGGTGGCTCCAACCGGTACTAAAGGTCCATCCTATATATACACCAGTTGAAAAAAATTCACTTTCCATCTGTTTCTTCCCTCTGTTTCCTCCCTCCGTCACGCCGCCCTGCCCCGATCGACGCCGTCCCGTCGGCGTCGCCGCACCCGCCCTCGTCCCGACCCGGCCGTGCCGCCCTCGTCGCCGCCGCCCGGCCGTCCCGTCCCGTCGTCGCGCCCGCCCGCCCGCCCGTCCGTCGCCCGTCGTCGCCTCGCCGATGAACTCGCCATGGCCGCCATGTCCACACACACACACACACACACACACACACACACACACACACACACACACACACACACACACACACACACACACACACACACACACACACACACACACACACAAGTGATATAAATATTTAGTTATAGAAATATTTATAGAAATATTTATAGAAATGTTAGCAATTTTTCTGTTTTAGTAATATAAATATTAGAAATGTTAGTTATATAGAAATGTTACAATGTTTTTTGTTTTTAGTTATAGAAATATTTATAGAAATGTTAGCAATTTTTCTGTTTTTTAGTTATATAAATATTAGAATTGTTATAGAAATGTTAGTTATATAATCAGGAAATTTTAGAATTAGTTTTAGTTAGATGAATTAGATTAATGTCAAATTGTTAGAATTTGCATATATATAGAATTTTAGTTATCACAATCCAATCATTTAAAAAATGTTACTTTTTGCGGGCATATAGTATTTGTTCTCGACGATATGCCCGGCCCGCATCCTCGCCGTCGACCCGTTCACGACGACGTCCTGCTTCAAAGGACCCATGTCCGGACTGGCTCGCTGGCCTGGCACCGGAGGTGCTACTGGAGGCGCGCCGCAGGAGGAACCCGACCTCGGGTCCCGTCGTCGACCCTGAGGTCCTTTGGTGGCTTTCGCGTGGGCCACATTTGGTGCAGAGGGAGCCGGCGCCGCCGGAGGTGGTGCGTCGCCGTGTCAGGGAGGAGGACCAGCACGTCCATCGCTACATGGCTGCTATGGACGTCAGGTTCTCCACTACTTGGCAGGTTCTTTGGGCAGATAACTGGAGATATGATCCTGTGACGGTTCCTTCTCTTTGGGTGTCCACCGCCCGTGCCCCAGGGACCGCGAGTGGCCTAGATTCTTCTGTAGTAATCGATCTTCATTAGGTACCTAGCCAGTGATGTATTCGATATATAATATTCGACACGATGTATTCGGGATTATATATATTAAGACGATGATGTATTCGAGATTATATATATTAAGACGATGATGTATTCGAGATTATATATATTAAGACTATGTATTCGAGATTCAGTTTTTCCTTATTGATTGCATCCATGCATTGTAATTTGAATACTAATTAAATTGTTTTATATTTCTTCTGTATTAGTTAAGTAAAAGCTATGGCGGACAATACCGGCAGAGAGAGAGAGAAGAGGAATTGTTCGACATCATACGCAGCCCTCACAGGCTAGATGATCTGAATGAAGCAGATGACGACTCCAATATCTGAACAATACCGGAGAGGGTGATGAAAAGATATTCGATCTCGACGACCGAGCTGATGAAGTCATGAACTATGATTATGATTATGATGACACAGACAATGTTTGTGATGACACAGACAATGCTGATCTTCAAATAACAAAGACTACCGGCGAGGTATATTTATATAAGCAAGCATCATGGAGATCATCACATTTTTTTATTGAAGATATATTAACGAATCGATCATTCTACTTTCAGCCCTCTGGATCGAGCAAATCTGCTTCTACAGACAGCAGGACAAAGCGAGGCCCATGCAGATTGTTGAAGGATGGTGTAAAGTACAACATCGAATCCATCAAACCTAGTGGTGAACCCCTCACGCCTAAGAACATTGCGAACAAGCGGACTCGTCAGTGCGGAGTTCTTGTGAAGGACAAACTCCCGATCTCCATTCAAGAATGGAAAGAGCCAAAGACTAAACGTCTAGGTGTTACTTGGGTCAACATCTAAAGAGCCAAAAAAGTCCTTTGGGAATCTCTGATGGAACATTTCACCCTACCAGATCATTTCACTGAAGCAGATGTGGAGAAAGTCAAGGGCGTTGTTCTTAAGAAGATGGCAATTGCATTCAACACCCACAAGAAAACTGTATGGGCCAACTACCTCGCTGCAGAAAGGAAGACTCCAGAATTCACGGGAACACTGGAGAAGCAAAGAGAGCACTGGGACGATTTCGTGACCTTCAAGGATTCAGAATTATCTAAGGAACGGTCGATAAAAAACAACGCAAATGCCGCAAAAAAGACGCAGTTCCGTAGGCTGGGTTCAGGTGGCTACGCGGTGGGAATGCCTAAGTGGGATAAGTCTAAGCAAAAGATGGAGGATGCAGGGGTCACTCCGGTTACTAAGAGCTGGCCTCCCAGGTGCAGAACTTGGTTCTATGCGCATGGGGCGCGTTGGACCCGAAGACAGGCCTAGTTTCGAAAAAGGCAAGTCTAAAAGGAGACGAACAAAAGATAATTGACGCAATAGAAGAAGCTCGAAGGGGGGTGTTCACGCCCAACAGAGAGAACGACGAGCTTAGCGCCCCTTGGGAAATCCTGAACACCCGGGAAGAACACGAGGCAAGGGCGTTATTCCCTGGTATGAGGGTTTTTCAGAATGGAACGAGGACTACAGGACCCGTGCAAGAAGGAAGATGGAGGAGGAGAAGAAAATGAAGCTGGAGGAGGAGCAGAGGAAGCAGGACGCAGAACGCCTTCAAGGCCTAGAAGCAAGGCACGCGGACTGCACTCAAATTCCAGAAGCAGCAGCAGCAGCAGATCGACTCACTTAGCCGTGAAAGGGGGTCTCAAGCAGCGGCAGTAGTAAGCGGATGATCGTCCGGCATTGGATAGCACCATCCCATCCATGCCGAGAAGCGGCGTTGGTTACGCCCAGGCGACACATCGCTGGATACATACCCGTGGATGACATCATAGAGAATACTAACTGTGAGCTACACTCCAAAATGAAGAACATATCCATGAAGGTGGCGACGGCGTTGCTTTTCGATTACCCTGAAGCAACCTTCCATTGCATCCCGATTCCAGAGGGCTATGCTCGTGTCATGGTTGATGAAGTGGTGGACCCATATTCGGGCTACTGACTTGACATTCCCGGAGGTGAAGACGGCGACACCTGGGAGAGGCCATACATCGATCATCCTATGGAGAAAGGATTGCATCATCTTTCAAGTCCACCGACACCGCCGCCCCGCCACTACAAGAAATATGTCAACTTGTGACCTTGACTATTGGTCTTTGAAAGGTCATTGTTTTTCATTTGTGACCTTTTTGACCAAAAGCAGAAGGTCAAAAGTGGCGGTCGAACTGAATTAACGACCTTCTCTCGTGAGAAGGTCGAGACGCTATGACCAAAATATGTCTACTGTGGTGTTTTGGTCACTAGCAGCCTCCCCAGGCCATGTAGGCATCCGACGTGGCAATCTGATGTGGCACAAGAATCAGCCCGGTCCAATTCGATTTTCTACATGGGCCGAGCCCAACAATTCGGCCTATTTGTATTTTTTTCTCATAATAATTTTGGCTAGGTAGATGGGCCAAGCCCAACAATTAAGCCTTCTCATTTTGGGGCCGTTGGCTTTTCTACTAGAAAGTTTTAGTTCTTTTCAAATGGGTCCCAGATGTCAGGTTCAGGTACGTCGGTCCCAGATGTCAGGTTCATGTACGTGGGTCCCAGCTAGCAAGTTCATATTCTTCATATTTCAATTTAACAGTAAATAAATAACGAGTATTTAAATGGGCACAAACAAAAAACACACATAATACTCCAAATATTATCAGCCAGATTCAGTACAGAGCTCCTATTGTACAAATAACATATACTTTACAAGCTCTACACATAATAAGCTCTAACATATACAAGCTCTACACGTGATACTCCAAACATTCTCCAGAAGCTCTACAAGTATGGCAATCACAGTTACAAGCTCCACATGTGATACTGTTACAAGCTATGTTCTTCAGCATGGAGCTCCTTCGATAACAATCACAAACTAGGCACCTACTCCTGTCAGGACTGGGCACAAACGGTGATATGCCTTCCACGATCACCCTGATACATGAATCAACAGAGAAGAATTAGGAAAACTTGAGCCAATATAGCAAGAAGAGACCATTCAAAAAGTAACAGCTATTTATATTAGAATGACGACACAAATTCAGCTAGTACCATGATTTTTGTTCTCCAGCTAGTTAAAATGAGATACTCATTCATACAAGAAAACAGAGAAAAATATGAATATGTATTGCACAAGTGCGAGTCATGCACAAAACTTCACTACATCATGGAAATTTTAATTGAATTCAGTTAAATTTGTGCTACTGCTGCTGTTATATGCTTTTTTATTTGAGATAACAGTACATAAATCATCAGACCAGATATTGATTATATGCTTTCAATGAATGTAAATACATATATGAAGTTTCACAGAAGAAATCGCTAACAACAGAAATGCATCATTATTCTTAATCCCATATCATCAGTTTGCGCAAGTTGCAGCACCATGCAGCAATTTCCACTCCAATCCAGGAAGAGCACTACTACTTGCAGATAACCAGAGTTCAACAAAGATACACGTATCATCAGTTTGCCAAACATGGCAGTGTTCGGTTCAGAAAGATGCAGTACAAATGGCCAAACATAGATGCGTTCAGTTTTAGAAGAATCTGAAAGCCAGATCTCATCTGGAAGCCAAACTTGCATTATTACAAACACATGGTAGATATTAGTACAAGCACTTACTAATCAGGTCGGACTGAAGAAATCACTAGCAGCGGAAATGCATAATTCTAAATCTTCTCAGTTTGCAAAACAAGATTCCGCAAGCAATCAGCCATTATGAACAAGCAGTAGCACTACTTCTTGCAGACGCAACGCAAGGGCTCGGTTTACAAGAGTAAAAAAAAGACAGCATTAGTAAGATCATGTAGTACCACAACTGCAACATTTTCTAGATAGATAATCAGTTTGCAAAAGCAACGCGTTCAGTTCTTACATCCAACCAGCCAACAAAGCGTTGGCAATCACTCAGCACACGCACTACGGCTACCACTACTTTCAGATAGAGACAAGTAGAGTCAACAGCGACCATATATGCAAATCAACCAGAATTTTACCTGCCCCCGGTGGCGCCGGAGATGGATGCTTCTGCTGCTGGCCTTCACCGCCCCTGACGCTGCTGCTCATGGACGGAAACCGCATCGCGTCAGGGAAGAGGATGGAAGGGAATGCAATGGAAGAAGAACTCGAAAAGGAGAGGAGAGGAGAGGGGGCTGACCGTCGGGGTTCTCCATGGCGTCGGCGTCGCGGCAGCCTTCCCGTCCATGCCATGGCGGCCCGAAGCGCGAGCGACGACGACGTGCTGGATGGATCTGGTAGCGAGAGGAGACGAGGTGAGGAAGAGAGGATCTGGTAGGGATAGGAGACGAGGTGAGGAAGAGAGGGGACCAACCTTAGTCGCCAGAGACACGCCGACGACGCGGTGGACCAAACCCTATCCACGGGAGACGGTCGCGCGTGGCCGCTGGAGCACGCGGGCACCGGATCTGGGCGGAGCACGAGGCCGCCGCCGCCCCTCCCCCGCCGTGGGGACGGGTGCGGGTCACCTCCCATGAAAGGAGACATAGACGGAGCCGGCACGGACATGGATGGGACTCGGACGCGCTCGCGGTCGATGGTGGCGACCATGTCCACGACGGCCAGTGAAGGGGTGGGTGGCGGCGAGGGGAGGGATCTGAGGTGGGGAGGGGAGAGGTGGGTGGCGGCGAGGATCTGAGGTGGGGAGGGAGGGATGGGTGGCGGCGAGGGGAGGGATCTGGATCGGGAGCGACAATTCTGGCCGGAGGCGAGGGATGAGTGGAGGGGGGAAGGGGAGGGTGCAGACGAGGGGAGAGGTGGGCGGCGGAAGGAAGGGGAGGACAGGGCGGCGGTGGAGCGATGGTCGACGGGGAGAAGAGTGGGGCGGGTGGTCGACGGGGAGCGAGGCGATGAGGAGCAGGCGCGCGGGCGCGAACGGCGAGAGCAGGTGGTCGTCCGTGAAGGCGAGGAGGAGCGGCGGGATCGGCCGCCGTAGGTGGCGGCGGCGGTCCAATGGAGGAAAGGGGAGAGGGGTTAGGGTTTGGGCTGCGGGGAGAGGAGTGGTGTGCGGGGGAGAGGAGGAGAGGGGGGAGGAGTGGTGTGCCCATGAGGGGAGGTGGGTGAGTGGTGGCATTTTGCAAATGACAGGTGGGCCCGTGAGGAATTAGGCCCACATGTCAGTGTACTCAACAACATGTGGTGTAGGTGAGTGGAGATGCTTTCGGGTGGGTGTGGGTGGGGAGAGGGTGAGGGGTGTGGGCCGTTGGATCTGGCAGGATCTGACAGTCTCTAATGCTTGATCCGCGTGACATGCCCATTGACCAATCAGAATGAAGTGCAGGCTTCGATGATGTTATGACCATCTAAAATGGTCATAATCAATTTTCCATTTTCCGAGTGCCCAAAATGAGTTTTTTTTGTGAAGGATCTACCATATATTTGTTGCAAAATTGGACCTAATCAATTTTATAAAATACTAGGACATATTTAATGCACAATTGACAAAATGGTTGGGTGTCAAAAGTTTTGATCCACCTCTGGTGAAAAAGACAAATTCCCGCCGATTCAGCTGGAAGTGGGTCAAATTTGAACTGTAGATGCCTTATAGTTTGCTTTTTATTTTTTCCAAAAATCATTTCTAGGTATATAAGTATCTATTTAATCAGAGAAACACCAAAAAAAATCCAAGATTCAACCACTAGCTAGGAACGGTCAAGCTCGCCGTTTTGACCGCATTTTGAAACAGACATAAAAAATTCAAAAAAATCAAAAAATTGGAAAACCTTCGCATTGTGTCATTATATGTGACCAAGTTTCCAGGAAAAATAATAAACTTGTAATACGTTAATTATTTTTTAAAAGTGTTCTCAGAAATGAGCTGTCATGCGTGAAGATTCATGGCTTTCAAAGCCAAATGATCAATCTTATGGCCACATTCATGGCATAGTTTGTTCAAATGATCTCATATTGTGCAAAAGGGTGCATCTTGGAATGGTAAACAATGTCGCCTAAGGAAGATTTCATTTTCTGTGCACGGAAAATTCATTTTCCATTTTCCGAGTGCCCGAAATGAGTTTTTTTTTGTGAAGGACCTACCAAATAATTATTGCAAAATTGGACCAAATCAATTTTCTAAAATACTAGGCCATATTTAATGCACAATTGACCAAATGGTTGAGTGTCAAAAGTTTTAATCCACCTCTGGTGAAAAAGACAAATTCCCGCCGATTCAGTTGGAAGCGGGTCAAATTTGAACTGTAGATGCCTTGTAGTTTGCTTTTTATTTTTTCCAAAAATCATTTCTAGGTACATAAGTATCTATTTTATCAGAGGAACACCAAAAAAATTCCAAGATTCAACCACTAGCTAGGAACGGTCATTCCCGCCGTTTTGACCGCATTTTGAAACGGGCTTAAAAATTCAAAAAAATAAAAAAACTGGAAAACCTTCGCATTGTGTCATTATATGTGGCCAAGTTCCCAGGAAAAATAATAAACTTGTAATATGGCAATTATTTTAAAAAGGTGTTCTCAGAAACGAGCTATCACGTGTGGAGATCAATGGCTTTCAAGCCAAATGATCAATCTTATGGCCACATTCATGGCATAGTTTGCTTAAATGATCTCATATTGTGCACAAGGGTGCATATTGGAATGGCAAACAATGTTACCTAAGGAAGTTTTCATTTTCTTTGGACGAAAAAACCATTTTCCATTTTTCGAGTGCCAAAAGGAGGTTTTTTTGTGAAGGACCTCCCAAATAATTGTTGCAAAATTGGACCAAATAATTTTTCTAAAATACTAGGCCATATTTAATGCACAATTGACCAAATGGTTGAGTGTAAAAAGTTTTGATCCACCTCTAGTGAAAAAGACAAATTCCCGTCGATTCAGCTGGAAGCGGTCAAATTTGAATTGCAGCTGCCTTGTAGTTTGCTCTTTATTTTTTCCAAAAATTATTTCTAGGTACATAAGTATCTATTTTATCAGAGAAACACCAAAAAAATTCCAAGATTCAACCACTAGCTAGGAACGGTCATTCCCGTCGTTTTGACGCATTTTGAAACGGGCATAAAAAATTCAAAAAAAATCAAAAAATTGGAAAACCTTCGCATTGTGTCATTATATGTGGCCAAGTTCCCAGGAAAAATAATAAACTTGCAATATGGGAATTATTTTAAAAAGATGTTCTCAGAAACGAGTTATCACGTGTGGAGATCAATGGCTTTCAAGCCAAATGATCAATCTTATGGCCACATTCATGGCATAGTTTGCTTAAATGATCTCATATTGTGCACAAAGGTTCATATTGGAACGGAAAAAAATGTTGCCTAAGGAAGTTTTCATTTTCTTTGGACTAAAAAACCATTTTCCATTTTTCGAGTGCCTAAAAGGAGGTTTTTTGTGAAGGACCTCCAAAATAATTGTTCAAAATTGGACCAAATCATTTTTCTAAAATACTAGGACATATTTAATGCACAATTGACAAAGTGGTTGGGTGTAAAAAGTTTTGATCCACCTCTCGTGAAAAAGACAAATTTCCGCCGATTTAGTTGGAAGCAGGTCAAATTTGAACTGCAGCTGCCTCATAGTTTGCTATTTATTTTTTCCAAAAATCATTTCTAGTTACATAAGTACCTATTTAATCATGAATACATGGTTTGGTGGCGATATGTCGAGGTTTGGGCAGTGGCCGAGGGCCCCAACTCTAGAGCGCCAGAACTCAAGATGCCGTCAGCGTGGTCACCGCGTGACCGTGGCGTTGCCATGTGTTCTGGGCGGCCTAGGCATGTCTAGTGGGTTGGGAACTCCCCAGGTAGGTGCTAGGAAGGAAATTACAACATAAGATTCTCACGAGGAGACCGATCGATGCTCAAACATGAATTAGCAGCCAAGTGTTTGATTAGCGGTACAGGAAATGTACATGGATAATGGGCGTATGTTTTGGCTGAGGATGATCAGTTACTAAGAAGACCGTCTTCACAAATTTTCAGCTCAAAAGGAGGAGCCTAGGTGGTACTTGCTTTGCAAAGTACCACACTAGACATAAATACGAATGTTGAAGCTGTGCTCAAAATAATGAATGGATTGAGCTGGCATTTGGTGGAGGATGGTTATTTGGGCATAGGAAAGCACTTTAGAAAATAGATACTATTTGGACATGCCAAAGTGGTACTTCCTTCACAAACTGTTGTTCTGAACAGAATAGGAAAATGAATATTTTTGAATTATTTTTGAACTAGGCAAGGAAGGTTTTTTACATATTTGATGAATATATGACCCAGAGAATTTATGATATTTTTCTGGGAATTTTGGGAATGACAGAAATATAGGTTGCTTCACAACCTAGGGCAAAAACTGCCACATGGACATGACACATAGGCAAAACTGATGAGGTGGTGCCTAGTCATAGCAACCCCCCATAATTTACAAGGCTATGACCATCTATATTGGTCGTTAACAACTAGAAATAAGGCAGCGGACTAGCGTTGTTTGCTTTATGACCATTTCGTGTAAGGAAATTATGACCTTTCTGACCAAAATGGTCGCAATGGTTTAGGGTTTGGAGCCCCCCGAACAGCTTTTGACTAATTGGTCTCAACTGGTCATAGATCTATGACCAATTCTTCCAGGGTCACTGACAAAAGGTCACTAGTTGACATATTTCTTGTAGTGTGCCGACTCCGCCACCGAGTCAGCAGACTCCCGCTCCTCCAAGTCCACGAACGCGTGAGCCGACTCCTCCTCAAAGTCCGCCACCTCCTCCAAGTCCCCGAACGCGTGAGCTGACTCCTCCGGTTTCAAGTACGGCACAACATCATGCCACTTCTCCGGTTTCAAGTCCGGCACCGTGTGAGGCCACGCCTCCTGCTTCAAGTCCGGCACATCGTTAGGCCACTTCTCTTGGTCCAACTCAGCCACGTCAGCCGTCTCCGCCGTCTCAGCAATCGCAGAAGAGACATGCCGCAGCTATGGTGCGAGCGCACGAGTCGAGGTAGTTCAGAAGTACAAAGGAGACAAACGATATAAATATGGTCCAAGCCTCGCTCCTCTTCCTCGGAGGCCTTACGACATGACTAAGGAGCAAAACGCAGCCATAGTGCAGGCCCAAGTGGACGCCCATTTTGGACCGAAACCGGCACCGCCGCCAAAGGAGAAAGTTCCTTAGAAAGTAATTGACCACTTCATTCATATGGCTAGAGAACCAGCTCCCAAGCCTGTTGACTCGGACTATGAGCGCCAAATCAGGAAACTACATCGAGAACGGCTAAAGAAGGAAGCGAGCTCGAGCTCGAGCCAACAAGCGTGCGGCAAAAATGCGGAAAACCGCTCCTCGGTGGGAGAACAAGCGGCATAATCGATCCCCGCTTGTTGTGCCAACAACACATGAGAGGAGGCCGCGCCCAATATTATTGTGGGCAAACCGTTAAAGTTCCCCAGCTAGGCGATGTGGTAATAACGGAGGAGCATATAATGCAGCTGAAATGCTCAAGATCTCTATTGGACAACTCCTCGAAATTGAGCCCATGTCTCCGCTTAGAGAGGAGGAAATAAATGGAAATATGCCCGGGGCAAACCTTTGGTCGAGCAGGACAAGGTCAAGAACCTCCCAACGAGAATGTATGAATTGCATCAATGGTACATGAACATTACCAAGATTTCAATCGAGAGTCCCTCATGGTGAATGTCAAGAAGGAGCATTACTACCATGAGAAAGCTCTGTGCGTTGAGTATTCAGAACTATTTCAGTTATACAATCAAGACGCACTCGACAAATCTCTCGTCAGTTGCTATTGTTTGTAAGTGATTTCTTTCTGTAATTTTTGATCAATCATTACATGTAATTATCCTCACTATATATTCTTTTATGTGGTATTATATGCAGGATGAAGATGTATGAAATGAAAAAATCTGGACGCTATGGCATTGGGTTCATTGACCCAAATACCATTAATGAGTACACATGGAATCTTGCAACTTCTAAAGCAAGTGTAGAGGAAAGCATGCTAGAGTTCTTGAAGTGCCTCAATACCAATGAAGATATACTACTTCCTTACAACTTCTCGTGAGTTAATACAAATTATGTTTTTGCTTACTAGCTAGCTAGATGTTAATAATTAAGTGTATACAGTTTACGATATATAGTTGATTAATTTTATGCACATGCCCGCTTAATTTAGACATGCAAACGCGTGTGCATGCAGTTTTCACTGGATCTTGTTAGTCATTAAAGTTGACAAAGCAACAGTTGAAGTACTCGAATCGCTACTTAAAGAAGATAAAGACTACACCATCATGAAGGGGATAGTCAACAGGTAATTTTAATCATTATTAACTATATTTCGGCCTATTATTAGTTCGTCATTTCCTGATATGAACTATTTAATAACCCCTTTATTGATTTTCTTTGCGGCGGGCAGGGCTTGGGCAAAGTTCATCAAGGTGACTCAGCAATTGGCCAAAAAAGTTGTTTTGGCATCGACCAAGGGTAAGTAATTAATTAGTACTAGCTAGCTAGCCATCTCTTTAAATCTTGTTTCAATACCATTAATGAATTATCATGCTTGATTAATCATTATCTGATTCAATTCCATTCTCGTAAAGGCCCTGAAGTAGGCGCCGGGGAATGATCTGTGTGCATTCTACGTTTGCGAGAACATTCGCATGATGGCGTCCGAAAGGAGCAGATCTCAAAGACAGGAATGGGTACGTTGTCAGAACTCTATTCACACCATTATCAATATCTTGTAACACAACTAATACACATGCATATTGATCTCCTTCTTAACAGTTCAGAGAGGTGCGGGATAAGCTCCTACCAGCGGACCGCATACTAGCACTTCAAGAGGAAATAGCCAGATTTTTGCTCGACCAGGTCATAGATCCCAAAGGAGAATACTATTACCCGCTACCGCCCCCATGAACCACTTGTCATCGTGCATGCTCCGAAGGAACCAAGGCAACATGTAGGAGAAATTGTATATGTATATACATGTGTATGTGTGAATAGTTAATGGTGTTGGCTGTGAGACATTTGATGATATATATATTATATATATATGCGGTTCTACGTACGAGAAAATCTATTTATATATATGCATAATGTGTACAATTTGCAGTATCGTGAAATACCAGCAAACAAAAAAGAATTGAATTGAAAATAAAGCCAAATTGAAAACACAAAATTAAAGCAAAATTTTTAAAAAAACACCCAAACATTTAGTACCGGTTGGTGTTACAACCGGTACTAATGTCCTAGATGCACCCGGGCCTGGCTCGTGCCACGTGGTGGCCCTTTAGCGCCGGTTCGTGATGAACCGGTACTAAAGGGGGGGCCTTTAGTCCCCACTCTTTAGTGCCGGTTAGCGAACCGGCACTATAGGCCGTCACGAACCGGCACTAAAGGCCGGTTCTGCACTAGTGCAAAGGCAGCCTTGTCACAAACCAAACATCCCCATAGCTCTTTAACGCATGGGCACAACTACATAACGGCTAGGGGACATATGCCCCCCACCCCTAAAAACTACAAAACAGGAAAACTTTATGAAGTAGACCTGCATGTAATAGTTGTGATAACTTTCATGTCTAGGACCAGACAAAACATGGAACGAGTGGAGGGACACAGACTCGTACGAGTATTAAATGTGAATCTCACGCCAGGGCGCCAGACTGTGTTGGTTCTCTCGCATGGGTTTGGTTGTGACAAGTCCGTTTGGGACAATACACAACTATCCAGACTGTGTTTCAAATACTGTTGCATCTGCGTATGCACAGAATTGTTTGTTGGAGAGCATGGACAATACAAGCGCCAGGATAGCAAAGATCAAGTGTAGGGGGCACTTTCCACACCTAACCGATGGAGGGACGGTTGCCAACGAAATTTGTAACATTCTTCAAGAGTCATAAAGGCAAAGCGAACATCAACTATTACCCACGGATATCGTAGTACCTTTGGGTTTGTATGAGAGGTTGTTGGATTTGCATGGGGCGTTGGAGCAGGATAATGTAAGACCCCAAGCATTCATGTTGTTAAAGCGAAAGCATGAAGCCCTAGAGTACCAGCAGCAAGAGTTGCCAGAGATGGGGCAACCATCACAAGGTAATTCTACAGTGCCATCATCTTCGCAACCTAATGAGAGGCTACCGAAAGAGAATAGGGTTTGTTGTCCTTTACTCAATTGATTCCTCTTTCTTGGTGAATGTGCATTGGACTTGACCAGTGGCGGATCTAGGAATTTAACATTGGGTGTTCAAAAACAATTATTCGCCCTAATAGAAGATCCCAATTGGTTCACCACAATACAAATACAAATTGTTCACTAGCAGCTATATCTTCCTAGGTCTACTCCATAAAGTTTTCCTGTTTTGTAATTTTTTAGGGGTGGGGGGCATATGTCCCCTAGCCGTGATATAGTATCTTCCTAGGTCTACTCCATAAAGTTTCCTATTTTGTAGTTTTTTAGGGGTGGGGGGCATATGTCCCCTAGCCGTGATGTAGTTGTGCCCATGCGTTAAAGAGCTATGGGGATGTGCTAATTTTTTTCCCCTTCGTTAACAGGAATTCATCTATGAAGGAAGCCCGGATTGGGTCAGTTCAGTTGGTTTGGCAGTGAGGGCTAGTCAGAAATTCAGTTGGTAAGTAAATTCGTAAGTGCTATACTAATCTCTACCCTTTTAGTTCCTTCTTTATCACAAACACAACTGCAAAAGCTAGCTGTTAAGCAAGTTTGCAGGAAACACCTATGCCCTACAATTTTATTTTCCATATCCATAGAGTGGCATAAGATAACAAGATATACAATTAAGTGCTGGGAGCTTATATTAGTTTTTTCTAGACGGGTTTTCTCCTAAAAAAATCCAAAGAAGATAGAGATGATTCTCTTTCTTTCTAAATGTAATGATGGGAGTGGCAGGGCAACAATTTGGATGGCACGGCTGCACAGGATTATTACGACAGTGTCATCATGATGGAGCCATTGCATCACTCAATGGACATACTGGTTGTCTCAGCTGGCGCCGATGGAGGCAGTGAGTGTCGACGAGCAGATCTGTGTGCGGCGCAGGGAGTGGCGGATGCTGAAAGGGAAGGTTCACCGCAGGCACCCGAGCCGTCTATTGGCCGGATGAACTCTAAAGTTCCTGGATCTGGATGGACCAGAAGGTATGTTAGAGTTGAGTCCTACATTTCCTGAATTTCTTTTCGCGAATACGCAAGCTGCGTATCTTTGTATTGATAGAAGGAGAGTACAAGCATGGGATTACAACGCTTACAAGGCCATGTGCGCACTAGGCATGGTGAACAAGCGAAGGAGCATAACAGAAAGCGGTATGCCCGGCCCCAAGGCTAGAAACTAGAGACTACGCGCCGGGGATAACGTTTTGCAGTCCGGTAGTGCCCGCCTTGGCCCATAGACGCGCCTCGTCCTTGATGGTGTCGGAGGTGAAGGTAATCGATGGCGTCGCTCCGTCAAAGATGTAAGCATTTCGCTGCTTCCAAATCAACCAGGCGGAGAGGATGATGAGGGAGGATAGGCCCTTGCGCATGGAAGTGGGCGCGAGGTCGAGAGAGGATTGCCACCACAATTGAAATGGCGTGTCGTGGTCCGGGAGGCTAATGGGCACGCGTGCCCAACCTAGGATCTCGTGCCAAACTTGGCGAGAGAAAGAGCATCCGGTAAGAAGGTGGTGCATGGTCTCATCCTCCTGGTCACACAAGACGCAGCGTCGTTGTGGGGTAATCCATGGCGAGCGGGGCGCCCATGGTCCAAGAACGGTTTTGCATGGCCAACCACAGAAGAATTTGACGCGTAGAGAGCCCAAGGCCGCCAAGTGAGCCGCCGAAGGGTCTTCACAGCTCCAAAGAATAGAGCCTTGTAGCGAGAGCTTGCCGTGTATGTAGCGAGGGGTCCAACGCCGCCAGAAGCGTGTCCGGCTCGCTAGAGAGCTCAATGTGTCTCACCGAACGCCATAGTTCGACGATTGCACCATGGCCGCCCGCCCGAGCGCACTCGGATATCACGCACCTGTGAGCGCTGCTGCAGCCCATCTCGCACGCATCTCTCCTTCCGAATGCGCCTCGGGACAAGAGCCAGAACGAGGGGGGCAATCTCGGCCACGGACCTGCCAGAGATCCAATGGCCGGTCCAGAATCGGCAAGAATCTCCTGCTCCCAGTTGCCAAGTCGTGGAGGCTCTGAAAATAGCACTCCCGTCCGCATCGTGGGGGATGTGAAGGTGGCTCCACGGGCGAGTAGCATCGGTGCGTTGCAGCCATAGCCAGCGAACGCGGAGAGAGATGCCCGTATGCTGGATGTCACAGATGCCAAGGCCACCGAGGGAGATCGGCCGGCACACACGCTGCCAGTTGACAAGGCACTGGCCCCCATTGGCCTTATCCGATCCAGCCCATAGGAATCCGCGGATGATCCGGTTCACCTTCTTGATGGCATCTTCGCCAAGGCGATGGCCATGAGGAAGTGCGTGGGGATGGCACTAAGGACGTGGCGCACAAGGGATAGGCGGTCTCCCTTGGATAGCATAGACGCCCGCCATGTGGAGAGCTTGCGCCCAAGCTTGTCAATGATCGGCTCCAAGCTCGTCGAAGAGGCCTTGCGGACTGAGAGGGGCAGCCCGAGGTAGGTGATGGGAAAGTGAGTGACGGGGCATTGTAACTCCCCGGCTATAGCAGCAATGTGATCGTCGGTGCATTGAATAGGAGTGGCTGAGCACTTGTCAAAGTTGGTGCGCAGCCCAGAAGCGAGGCCAAAGACGTGGAGGAGCCTGCGAACCGTGGCGAGGTCGTGAGAGTCCGGGTGGCAAAAGATGACCACATCATCGGCATATAGGGATATGCTCGAAGCTGCATGACGGGTGGTCAAGCGATGGAGGAGGCCAAGATCCACCGCACGCAGCAGCATGGAGTTCAGCACGTCGATGACCAAGGTGAAGAGCATGGGCGAGACCGGGTCGCCCTGACGAAGGCCGTGAGCGTGATCAATCGGAGGTCCTGGGTGGCCATTGATGAGGACTCTCGAGGAAGCCGTGGATAGAAGCATGGAAATCCACTCACGCCGTGGATAGAAGCATGGAAATCCACTCCTGAATTTCATCAACACACATCTGAAAAGTAGTCCTGGAACTTGTCTAGGATTAGTAAGTTCGTTCGGTTCGTTAATTAGTGTGAAATTTTAGTCAAGTACTGCATTGTATGCTGCTAAGTAGAAAAGGCAATGAATTGTGTGCTCTTCTACCATGGAGGTAGTATGACAGATCAGTGTGCTCTTTCTTGGTAAATTAGCATAATTGCCAGTGTGCTCTTTATCATGGATGTTGTGAAATAGTTTATCAACAAACATCAAATAAGTGGTGCGCTGCATCGCACACTAGTCGTGCTGGTAGTGTGATATTTTAGTGCAGCAATGTGCCTTGTATTGCATCAACTTTAATAAGATGATTGTGTGCATCAATTGATACGGAGGCCGGGATATCAACCCTTTTTTGAAGAAAAAAAATACGTTCTTAAATTAGTTTTTGACGCTTCAACATCGGAAGCAATCAGTTATCAGTGTGATGTTTGTTACTTCATTTGAATCTCTTCATGAATGCACTTACTCTCTCTCTCTCTCTGTCTCTCTCTCTCTCTTTGAAATATGGGTCATCCTCAGCCTCTGCATTAGTTTGTTTTTAGTTCCTGATGGACGCATTCACTTTGTGATGGTAGTACATACGCTGGAATTCCTGTATACCATGCCATGCTATTGTCATTCTGCGAGCTATATGGCTTGAGAAATCTCAGAACTCGTAGTATATACATTTCTGAACTTGTGCACGCGCACTTGTACACTTCTGGACCCATGATTCATGTGGGCTTACTGTTTGTTGACGTGACAATGAAGGAACACTCAAGATATAAGGATGAAACAGATGAAATGAAATAAGATGCCGGTCGAGATGCTGAGCTGCGTCGCTGTTTGTTTGGCTTATCCCATGTTCCAATCTGACGCCTCACGATTGGGTCCCGTTGCTAGCCTGTCCAGACTAAGGTAGTCCAGACCCACCGGTCCAGCGCCATGCTGGGCTAAAACTTTACTAGATGCAGTCAGTGACCGGCAGAGATCGATGCAAGTGTCATGTTTCACTTATGTACAGTGGTTGAGTTAACTTCATGTTGTATCTTAAGTGGGGGCAGGTAGGTTGCTGCAGTACCCTGATAGATGAAACCACAAGCTAGTCGTGCTGGCGGTCTTGCGTTGTGATCTTGATTTCAGTTATGCCCACCCTATGGTGCTCCTCTGCCGAGTAAATAGCATAGGTTTACAGGCTAGGGTTCCAAAAAACTATCAGATTTTAATTTTTCTCAGAAAGCTACCAAGTTGAGGGTTGGCTGTTTCAAAAAAACCTAATCATGGAGTGCTTTAAAATTGATCGTGATTATGACAGTTGGGACCCGCACGTAAGAGAACCGTTTGTTTGACTGTTACCTTACAGGTAGGGCCCACATGTCTGTACCTATGTAAGTTTTTTTTAAAGCAATCAGGTCCCTATAACTTTTTAAAAAAGCAATCGGGTCCCTGATATTTTTTGAAAAAAGCAATCGGGTCCCTGATGTTTTCTGGAGAAAGCAATCGAGTCCCTGATGTTTCTGGAAAAAGCAATCAGGAACGACACTGCAGCTCGCCGGCGGCCAAATCGCCGGCCAAGCGAAAGGCGGCGGCTCGGCCGCCGCGTTCCTCGTCGCGAAGGGGGGGGGGGGTGTTCTCTAGTCGGGCGGCGGGCTAGGTGGAGGAGCTCCTGGTCATGGCGAGCGGCTGGTGGCGGCCTGAGCCCTTGGCCATGGCGCGGCTGGCGGGGGCCCGAGCTCCTGGCCATGGCGCGGCTGACGACGGCCTTGCTCCTCGACGCGCTCCTGGCCATGGCGCGCGGCTAGTGGCGGCCCGAGCCCTTGGCCATGGCGCGGCCGTGGGGCCCGAGCTCTCGCCATGGCGCTGCGGCTAGTGGAGGCCGAACCCTTGGCCATGGCGCGGTGGGGCCCGAGCTCCTCGCCATGGCGCGTGGCTAGTGGCGGCTCGAGCCCTTGGCCATGGCGCGTGGGGGCCCGAGCTCCCGCCATGGCGCGGTGGCGGTGCCTTGCTCTCGGCTGGCCTCGCAATGGCGCTGCTGGTGGTGGCGGCCCGAGCCCCGGCCTTGGCGCGACCGTGGCGGCCCTTGCATCTCGGTGCGCTCTCGCCATGGCTGCTGCTCATGACAACTGAGCCTCAGCCATGGCGCTGGCTCATGACGGCTCGAGCCTCGCCATGGCGCTGCCGTGCTCTTCTTGGGCATGGCTGCTCCTCCTCGCGGCGTTCATTCCCGCGGTCGAGCTTGTCTTGGCGCGCGGCGGATGGTGGAGGTGGCCGCCTATGGGTGGTGATTGCCGGGAGGGGTAAAGGAAGAAGAAAGAGACAGGAAGAGAGAAGAGAAGATAACAGGAAGAAGAGGCAACTTACAAGTGGGTCCCACATATAAGTTAACAGTCAAACAAACGGATTTTTTAGGAGTGGGCCCGACCTGTCATAAAATGGTTTAAATCACTAGCGACGAGTATTTAGGCTTTTTTGAAATAGCCAACCCCTGATTTGGTAGTTATCTGAAAAAAATTAAAAACCGGTAGTTTTTTGAAAACCTAGCCTGTAAACCAGTAGTTTTATGCTATTTACTCTCCTCTGCCATCGATCTCTCTTGGAACCACAGATCCTTGGAAAACAGCATGCAGTCCTATCCATCTTCATACATTATTTCGATAAAAAGAAGAATTTCGACATAACATCAAATGAATACGGGTACAAAGCATGATGAGTAACCTTGCCTCGCGCGAATCAACCTGTGGTTGAGTTGGTTAGGTGGACAGTGGTATCCCCAACCCACCAGGGTTCAAATCTTTGGTCTTCGATTATTCTTGGATTTATTTTAGGATTTCGGCGATCGCTTTCAGTGGAAGGAGACGTTCCGTCGACGACGAGGCGCCTTCTGGTGACTTCGTAAATCTCAAGATGATATCTTGCATTTCCGATCTTTCGGAGGTGCTCATAGGGGTAGAGTGTGCGTGTGTAATGCGTTCATAGGGGTGAGAGTGTGCGGCAGATACGAAATAACGTATGGCATCAGACCGACGCTAAAAAAAAGTAACCTTGCCTCCCCATACCAAACTTGAATTACTTACGTGGCATTCCTAGGAAAATAAATAGAATTGCTTACGTGACGCGCAAAGTTGGAAACGCTAGCCAGTGACTGCCGCTATCATCTTGTTTGTTGGGCCGAGTATCTTAATCTTCGGTTTTGGGTCTGCGATGCAGATGACCTCGACGTCCACTCAGCTCTCGAAGTTTCCTCCAGAAAAAGAAAGGCCAGCCGCCTGCATGCGTACTTCAGGGAACCGTTTCCAGCGCAAAAAAACTGATGGGGACTTGTTCCGTTGTCCGTGCAATCGAGGTGACACTGCAGATCATGGCCTGATTTGCTTTCGCTCTCCTCTCGCCCGGCTAGATAGATGGACATGGTGGACAAGTTCCTTCGAGAGCACTCAGGCTAGCCATAGTGGGAGTAACTTAGGTAGTAACTTAACACATCCCAAGACAATTTTGCTTATGTGGCAAGTATTTAATGAGGAAAGAGGTGCTTGTGGTAACATAATATATATCGTAATATATGCTTTTTCGAGGCAAAATGAGTCTATGAGATAATAAATGAAGAATCTACGATACTACTACTATATTCTTTAAGATTTATGGAGGTAGACTTACACTAGTGTCATATGCATTACACTAGTCTAAGTTACTCCCCACTATGACCAGCCTCAACCTGTCCATGGCCCAATAATCGACATGATGAACACTCATTGCACACATGATTATCTCGCTTTCCAGAACGATTTATGTATATCCTCTTGTCTGCTGACAAATTCGTTAATAGCACGCGTTGCATAAGATTTCCAAAAAAATTCAGCCTTTGTGTTGACTTTTTGGCCGTACATTTTGCATACAGGGTGTTTTTTTTTTTTTGCGTGGAGCATTTGGAGCAACTCAAACAGTTTGAATAACTTTAAAATAACCAAGTTAGGACAAAAAACATCTCCAACAGTTTTCTGTAAAGTGGCTTTATCTTTAGAGGATTCTGTAACAAAAAATCAGTTTTTCCTTCAAGTTTACGGAAAAGATGACCTTCCCGTAACTTTTTGGCGGGCTGAAGTTTCATCAACCGCCACGCTCGTGACGCCGCCCGCGCACTCCACCGTCGCCCGCCGTCGTGGGCTTGCCGCCGCCAGCCATTGCCTCGCCCACGCACGTTGCCGCACCCCTGCCATCGCCTCACCCGAGCACGCAGCCGCACCCCCTGCCACGGGCCACGCATGCTGCTGCTACCTCGCGCGTGCACGCCACCGCCGACGCGCACTGCAGCCTCTTTGATGGCCACTGCAAGCCCGCCGGTGCTATTGATTGATGGGTCCCAACTATTTTTTTTGCTTAAAAAGTAAAATAAATATGCTTTTAGAGGAAGAAGATTAGCGGAACTGACAAAAGTTTTTTTTAGAAACTTGCCCTAACTTGAAAACCCACTTTTAGGGGAAGATTTCTCAAGGAACTGTTGGAGTTGTTCTTATAGAAATCGACAAAGCTAAATTCCTGCCGACTGGAAATCTGCGACAGGTCCGAACGCCTCGCGCACCGTCGGATCCGCATCCTGCGGCCACCTTCTCCACCGCATCTATCCCTTTCCCCACCATATCTCCCCCTTCTCCCCACCAGTCTCCCCTTTCCCCGTGCTAGATCCACTTCCTTCCCGCGGCGAATCCACCTTCTCCTACTCCCCAAGATCTTCCATCCACACCATGAAGGAAATGGAGGAGGTTGACCTCACCATGGTCGGGTGAGGTGATGATGGAGCAGCCATCAGGAAGCTGTAGTGCCTCCCGTTCTTCAACGGCGTGAGCGAACCCATGGGACATCGACAGGGGCGATGTTTTTCCGCACGGGCAGGTGGTGCATGTAGTCATCGGGATTTATCATTCCCGCAGCCCTCAACGCCCACGGCGGAGGCACCTTCTCCTCGAACCTCCGGCGCGCCCTTCAACGGAGCCCGACTCGTACATCCACAACGCCTCTGTCGTCGCCCGCTTCCTCCCCGACCTGCTGCTGCGAGCCTCTCAGGTGCGTGTGTGGTGTTTGTCTCAATTCTTCGGCGTGGGGGAGGTGTTGCGGTGAAGCACGAGTATCAACAGGGAGCAGTGTGTGCGTGTGTGGCTCTCCATTGTCAGGCGCGGGGATGATGGGCAGAAATAACATCGAATAGCTGCTCTCTATGACCCCTTCCTCGACCTCTCACTGATGTTGGTCACTACTGAGTCTCAATCGATCTTTTTTTGCAAGAACATATGTGCACTGAACATGCTTGTTGAAATGACCAGTGTTCATAACTTCCCAATTATCACTTTCTTTGTTGCTTCTCGTTGTGTGGTTGTGACTGTTGAAGCCTCAGTCTGTTACATCAGAAAACAGAGGATGTTTCATACATGCCTTTGAGCTAATCAGCGATATACACAAAGAGAAAATTTAATCAGTTATAGTGATGTCCACCATATGTAGCAACAGCTTGCTTGTCATCCACTGTGTCTTCCTATTTTTCTTAGTTTGTTGAGGAAGAAGAGAAACCCGGTCCTTTGAAGAAAGTGTTTTTTTTTTGTGGGATTAGTGTGTATGATGTATCCAGTGCTTGGTATTTGGTAGTGTAGCGACACGCAAAAATAGTTACCATCTTGTTTTAGGTTCATAGTTTCCACCATGGCACCGGTGTGTTTATCAACATGGTTTAGCAGTGACCACGGTCAACGGGGCATCTTGTGTGCTATGAGATATTTTTTAGCAGTGTTGAACACTGCTAAAATAATGTTTGCGAAAATAATGTTTCTTAGGTGTAGATTTTTTTGTGTGGCTCAGTGCATGCCCAGTGCACTAGGTTCTGAAAGACATGAAGATGAAGCAAGCTTGCTTCACAATCTGATTTGTTTAACTATTTCTTTGTAGTTGTACAAACATTTTTGGTAACTCTTATATAATATGATGAGTCACTCTATTTCTCTTTCATTGGCACATACATCAATTTCGACTAGATCACAATCATGTACCGTGCATTTTCCAGATCCCAATGGCCAAAAAAAGAAAATTGATGGCTGTTGCGAACATGGATGAATCATAAAAGAAGCGCAAGGCACCAGCGGTGGTGAGTGTATAACTCATGTTATGTTAGCCTGTTTAACTCGTTATTTACGACATGGTAGCTCAAATTGTTTTTCTTGATAAGTTATATTTGCTTCGGCCTGATAACTTATGGTGTGTCAGCATGTTTAACTCGACTGCTTCAACACTCATATTTTACTTCAACTTGATAGCTTATACAACTTGAGTCAGATAACCTATGCTATGTCAGCCTGATAACTTTTAGTGTGTCAGTATGAAAATATTCGCTTTGTTAACCTGTTTAACTCATTATGTGTTTAATATGGTGACTTAAACGTTGTTTCTACCTCATAATCCATACTGATTTAGCCTGATAAGTTATAACATGTCAGCATGTTTGATTCCAACCACTGTCAACCTGATAACTTATGCAACTTGATCCTGATAATATTTTTAGCGTGTCAGCATGATAACATTCACTTTCTTAGCATGTTTAACTCATTCTATTTTTAGTATGGTAACTTAAATTGCTTCTACTTGATAATCCATACAGCCTGGTAAATTATACCGTTTCAGCAGGTTCAACTCGAACCGCTTTCAACACTTTTATTTTACTTCAACCCGATAACTTATGTTACTTGGGCCTAATAACTTATAGTATGTTAGTGATAACTTATAGTGTGTCTGCACGATAACTCACATTCTGTTAGCCTTTTCTTTCAACATGGTAATTTAATTGTTTCTACCTGATAATTCATGCTACAATTGTGTGTGTGGGTGGTGCTCCATTTCCAGGCGTAGTGGTGGTGGGCGGAGGAGAAGCTGTTCTCTGAAGGAGGGCATCAGCAGCATGCTCAACACCCACGTCTCCATCCTCGACCTCTCTCTCAGGTTTTTGTCATCAGTGAGACTTGATCCTTTCTGTAAGGGCATTTTGTGCACCACAAATGCTTCCTGAAATGATGAAGTGAGCATGACTACTTGGAAATCACTTTTCCTTTGCTGATTTTTTCACCTCACATGGATGTGGTTGTGCCAAAAGCTCAAATCGCTTCAACAAAAAAATAGGGGGTTGTTCCTTTGACAACCGCCTTAACTTACTCGACAAACTGTATAAATCGAAAATTGACGACACGACGCAATAACTTGGTTGTGATCATTGTTCTGTTTAGTTGTTTAGGAAGAAGAGGCATCCCACTGTTTGGTAGTGTTTTTTTTTTTTTGCAAGATGGACCATGTACAAGTATCCATGATCCATTAAAAGTGTAGGATTTACGACCTCCACTGATTATGATTAACAAACACCGTTTATATTTCTATTCTTTGTTGTCGTATGATACTTTTGTTTTCTGATATTGGAAATTAGGGGTATGGAGTGAGGTTGGGGAAAACGATTATATGAGGTTTCTTTCTGGACCAGCTGTGTTGTTCTTTGTTTCCTGATTTTCTGGTAATGTTTTAGCCTATTAACTTATACTATGTTTAGCCTGGTGGCTTCTAGTGTGCCAGCGTGATAACACTCAACATGTATTGAACTTCGCATCACTTTGCTTAGCAAAATCTGTATGATTTTGTTTGTAATGTGTTAGCCTGTTTGGCTCTTTTTTCAGTATGGCATCTAAACTGTTTATCTTGACAATTCATATTTTTTAACTCGAATTTGTTTCAACTCAGCTTGAGCCCAATAACTTATTCGATGTTATTCTGGTAGCTTTCTACTGTGTCAGCATAATAACACTCACTTTGATAGCATGTTTTAACTCATTTTATTTTTCAGCATGGTAATTCAATTGTTTCTACCTGATTAATTCATACGTTTTTGGCCTGATAATTATACCATGTGTAGTAGTTTAACTTTATCTGCTTCAAACACTTTAACTTTACGTTCAACCTGATAACTTATGCAACTTGATGTTGATAAATTATAATATGTCAGCATGATAGGTCGTGATGTATCAGAATGGTTAACCCGGACTGCTTTTTTCAGCAATCATATTTTTACTTCATCTTGATGACTTATGCAGCTTGAGCCTGATAACTTATAATATACTCCGTATCACCCTGATAAGTTCAAGTATGTGGGCATGATAACAACCAATTTTGTTAGCTTGGTTAATTCATTTTTTCAGAATGGTACCCTAAACAATTTCTACCTGATAATTCATACTTTTTAGCCTGATAATTCATACGTTTTTGGCCTGATATATTATACTGTGTGTAGCAATTTAACTTGTTCCGCTTTCAACACTTATTTTTTTACTTTCAACCTGATAACTTATGTAACTTGAGGCTGATAGTTATAATATGTCAGCCTGATAAGTTGTGATGTGTACGAATGATTAACTTGAACTAATTTTCAACACTCGTGTTTTTACTTCCACTTGATTACTCCTAGGGTGTCATGATAACAATCACTTTTATTTCCCTATTTAACTCATTTTGTTTTTTAGTGTGGCAACTCCAATTTTGTTTCCGCTTGATAATTCATATTGATTTAGCTTGATATATTACATTGTGTCAGCATGTATAACTATAACCGCTTTCAACGCTTATAATATTACCTCAACCAAATAACTTATGTAACTTGAGCCTGATAAATACAAAATGTCAGCGTGATAACTTGTGATGTGTTACAATGTTTAACTCGGACTTACGTGGGTGGTTGTGGTAATATCTAGTATTCGAATTGATAATTGTCCATGAGTAGTTTAAACAACCGATGTAATGTTGCCAGTAAAAAAACATATGAACAATATGGGTAACTCGGGTAACTCTTTACAGAATCAAGTGATAACATTCGACCTATAGAAGTCATTGAAACGTTGCCAAAAACTTCCAGTTTAATTTGATGCATGATAAGTCCTGTGTGAATAGATTGATAACTTATGTAGCTTATGCATATGCATGGTAACTTTTGACAAAAAAAAAATCATCGGAACATACCAACATGGGATCTAGTTTCGAAGATCTCGTCGTGACAAATTTTTTACGTGAAAACAATTTTTCAATCGGATCAACAGTTTGAGCTACAAAATATTTTGAGATCTGAATTTCAAAGGAATCTTGGCTGACGTCAGCATTTTTGTCCTGTTTATAACTAGTATTGATGCATGCAAACCTGCGCTGGAAATGGCATCGCATGCTGGCAGGGGGCAATCGTTCGGTAATGAAACAAAAGACCGGGTTTACGATCGTGTGGATCTAATGCTTAGCGAACAGTCGACTGTTTGTTAGTCGCGTCCTATAGAAATTGGAGCAATGCTACAAGATGTCATGAACTTGAAATTGGAGAAATTGACGCAGACGACTAGTTTACAGAGTGAGCGTGAAGTGCATGCGTAACTAAAAAGTGTACTAAAAAATGGGCCTCTGGTGCGTGTGCGCTACACTCAGCCCATGTACGTACGTACACCCGCCCCTTCCGCTATACGCGGGCGGAATTTCTTTTCAACCGAAAAAATAAACACCTATAGGATACACCGCATGTACGCTCACGTAGCCAGCAAGGCCCGCGTGGCAGGGTGTGGTGGAGCCTTCTTGATGCAACTCCAAGCAGCACAGCACAGTAGCAGTACAGGACACTGTCCAGCGGGCCCGGCTCGGCTGTCAGGCAGGCAGGGCCTGCAACCTCAACGGGAAGTCGCAGTTGCGCAACGACGAAATCTGTACGCTCCGCTTCCTGTGGCCGTTCATGCTTTTCTCCCGCCAAAGAAAAGCCTCGGCGGCTCGGCTGGCGGCGAAATTGCTCGAACAGCCTGGGCGGGACGGACGCCGCGGTCCTCCGTCCTCGTGCCCGCAAACATCCAAAACGGCCGGCCTTGGATGCGCGCGGGACGACGGAGCACGCTCCAGCAGCAGCAGCCGTTGCTCGCGCCGCTGGGCCCGCCGCGGCGGTTGTAAAGGCGGCAGAAAAGACGAGCGCGCCAGCCCGACTCACCCGCCCGCCCTGTCTGCTGCCGCCGGTCCGGCCCGGCCCGCCCATCTGGATCCCGATCCCGGCCGCCCCTCTGTGGCAGCCTGTACTTTCTATCCTCCGCCGTGCACGCCTCCCTTCCCCCTTCCTCCCTCCCGGCGTTCACGCAAGAACCTGCGCGCCAAAGTTGGATAAAAGTTTTCACCGGGGAGCAGCGGCCGTGGTCCGTGGATCTGACCGAGCTCCGGCGTGCTTTACACTTTTACTACTTGCGTGCGCCACCGGACCACGGCGGCACATGTGCTGCCGTTCGTACCGCCGTGCTGCATGCAGGCGCAGGCGCGGGCGTGGGCGGGTCCATCCCAGCGACGGTCATATCCGCGCGCTCCGGCTCCGACTCGACTGCCGTCGCTGGCTCACATGGCCTGGCTGTACGCCTGGTCCACGGTGTCTCGCTCCTGTGTGTGATGATGCTACCGGTACCTACCTACCGGAAGAAGGAATCTCATCCGTGATCCTAGCCGGGATAGCCATAGGGAGGTGAGTGAGGTGGGAGTGGGACCAGAATCATTGCTTGCGTTTACGCTGCCTCGCTCGCGTAGCTGCACCCTTCCCTTCCCTTGGGAAGAAAGGGCAAGCATTTGGCGATAATGACAACAACGACTTCGATTGTAAGGCTGGAAACCCCAATGATAGGCCCGGCCACAACTCAAACCCTAATGATTCACCCACCCTCCCACAACCGCAACGCCAGCGCCATCTTATTCTCATCTCATCTCATGTCCCTGACCAAAGCATATTCTCGAACACTTAATTTGTGTTGCAATCACTAAATCAGTTCGCAATAAGCTAGCTTATCCGTGACTCCCATTATCAATCCATCCACTCATTCTGTAGTAGACAAGTTAAGCAACAGAAGCGAGAGACAGCTGGAACCGGAAGCAAGCAAGCACGGCTGTCGCAGCATGACACCGATGCACAACAACCAGCACTACGTTACATTTTTTTTCTGGCAGTTTTATTACAGTGGCCTTTTGCCATTGAAGACAGCGCCGCACCGCAGCTCGCTCAATAAAACCGCGCCTGTCCTGTCCTGTCCTCACACTCGCTCATCACACTCCACCACCCCCACCCATCCATCCATCCATCAGAGAAGAGAGAGAGAGAGAGACAGAGGAGAGCCATGGCCAAGGAGGTGAGCGAGGAGCCGGAGCACGCCGCGCCGGCGCACAAGGACTACTCCGACCCGCCGCCGGCGCCGCTGTTCGACATGGGGGAGCTCCGGATGTGGTCCTTCTACCGGGCGCTCATCGCCGAGTTCGTCGCCACGCTGCTCTTCCTCTACATCACCGTCGCCACCGTCATCGGCTACAAGGTGCAGTCGGCGAGCGACCCGTGCGGCGGCGTCGGCGTGCTCGGCATCGCCTGGGCCTTCGGCGGCATGATCTTCGTCCTCGTCTACTGCACCGCCGGCATCTCGGGGGGCCACATCAACCCGGCCGTCACCTTCGGCCTCCTCCTGGCGCGCAAGGTGTCGCTGCTGCGCGCGGTGATGTACATCGTGGCCCAGTGCGCGGGCGGCATCGTGGGCGCCGGCATCGTCAAGGGCATCATGAAGGACGCGTACCAGGCCAACGGCGGCGGCGCCAACATGGTCGCCTCCGGCTTCTCCCGCGGCACGGCCCTCGGGGCGGAGATCGTCGGCACCTTCGTGCTGGTGTACACCGTCTTCTCCGCCACCGACCCCAAGCGCAGCGCCCGCGACTCCCACGTCCCCGTGCTCGCCCCGCTCCCCATCGGGTTCGCCGTCTTCATGGTGCACCTCGCCACCATCCCCATCACCGGCACCGGCATCAACCCCGCCAGGAGCCTCGGCGCCGCCGTCATCTACAACAAGAAGGCCGCATGGGACAACCACGTAAGCTCTCCCGTCTACATCTGTTTTCTTCTTCTACCTCTTGCAATTGCAAGAAGAAGAAGAAGCTAACTAACTTTGGCATGCTTTGAACATGACATGCAGTGGATCTTCTGGGTCGGCCCGTTCGTGGGAGCGCTGGCGGCGGCGGCGTACCACCAGTACATCCTCCGGGCGGCGGCCATCAAGGCGCTCGGCTCCTTCCGGAGCAGCCGGAGCAACTGAGCCTCCCGGCCGGCAGGCCAATAATTTAATGCAACGGTCACCCACCGGCCGCCGCGCTAGCCACACAAACTGGCTGCGTGTTGGCCTCGTTGTTCAGTGTCCTCTGTGCATGCATGTGAGTGAGAGAAAGACCACCATGGATCGCCGTTTTCACTTGCCCTTCAATTATTACTCCTTGTCACCGTTAATGTTGTCGAATTATATGATTATTAGTTACCGTTAGTGTTGGTGTTGGGTGGATGATGAACCTGTAATGTAAAACCGCTGTGAGTGCGAATTGCTGCAATTTGGAACGTTAATTAATTTATTGTGTGATGCATGCGTTATTCATCTTTGTATTTCGCCTTTTTCTTTTATTTTGGCTTGCCGTGAGGACTTTGTTGGCTGCATCTTAGTTATGCAGAGGTCGGGTGTAATGCTTAAACCTTTTAAGTAATAAAGGACCCTTTTTCGAAAAAATGCGTATTTGCTTATCCTGCTGGCTATTCTTGTCACTATATTGTACTGTAGCTTGTCTATACTTGTCGTAGTAGAGTAGAGTAGTATATGGCTTATCTTTGTCTGCCATGCAATCATGTTTATCTATGCTGCGTCTGCGTGCGTGATTTCTTTAATCATGCGCGCCTTCTGGTGGCTTGGAGTGGAGCGAGTGCTAATGATTGCCTCTGGGATTAACTAAGAGACGTGGCGTGTTAATGGTGTCCTAATCAACAAACACATGCTAGAGTGCGTGCATGCATGCTCTGAAAGGTGGTTGATGTGTCCAGAGAGTTCCACCAGGCTTTATCTCCATCCACCGGCGCACGCTTATCCACACACGGCCTGTATGTCAACTAGTAACGGCTAGCGTAGTACTATAGGATACAACGTGTTCATTAGGAAAACAGGAGTGTAATTAAGCCATAAACATCTTGTCCTAACACTTGTAGCCTGCTTCGCACATAAATGATCCGCTTCATTAGCTTCTCTACGTACGTACGAATTTCAGCCTAAAACTCTCAAATTGATCAGAAAGCTCCCTGATCTCTTGAAGAATGCCAGCTATCTCTGAACGATTAAAGTTATCTGACTCCCACAACTTAACAATAGCTTGAGCATCAATTTCCACCTCAACTTTGCTGAAACCTCTCTCAATAGCCATTCGAACCCCATCTCGAATTACTTCTCCTTCCATGGACTGTGAGCTAGCTGCAAAATTATACCAAAGGGCTTGTGCACGAAGTAATGCACCCTCCCTATCCCGAATAACCAGCCCAGTCGAACCTTGACAGGAAACATCATCAAAGGATGCATCTACATTAATCTTCATCACGCCTTCATCAGATGGATTCCATTTTATTTGTTTTGATTGCTTCGACTTGCTTACATTTCCAGCACTTGTTGAGTCCATTACCGAGTCTATCACCCATCTTACTGATTGCATGATAGAGCTCCCAGACTCTCCATGCTTTCTTGCATTTCGTTCAGTCCAGATCGCACACGCTCCACTTAAAATTATACAAGCTTCAAACTGGGGTATCTTTGTACCATCCACCACATCGAACATCCAAGAGTGTGGGTGTACGTCAGGAATTTTTATGCCGGTTAGGGACTTCACCTGCTCCCAGAAGATCCTTGCCTAAGTGCAATAAAAAATAGCATGCATTGTAGTTTCCTGTTGACCACAAGTGTCACAGAAATCAATACGTTCCATATGTCGTCGCTTCAAAACGGCACGACAGGGTATAAAGTCATGGATAATACGCCACCAGAAATTCTTCACCTTGGGAGGGACCTCAAGTTTCCACATTTTCTTCCATACCTTTTCCTGATTGATGCTAGACCCGGGCTGGTAAGTTTGACGACTTTTAGAGACAAGAACTCTATATGCCGATTTCACAGTGAAATGACCATGTTTTTCTGGTTGCCAAGCCCAAATATCCTCAGCTGAATTACTGATAGGAATCCTGCATATTACACTAACATCCGGTTCCACAAAATTTGCATTAACCAAATTCATATTCCATTCACCATTGTCTGCGTCAATCAATTCTTCCACCCTACTGATAGCTGCATCAGGAAGCTGAATTAGGGGTTTGAAACCATGGTTAAAAGGAATCGATGGATCCTCCCATGGGTGAATAGAAGAACCATCACCAACCCTCTTTATCAGGCCTAATTTTAGACCCTCTCTGCCATGAAGAATGGCTCTCCAAATATGCGAGGATCCTGTTTTGATCTTAGCTGACATAAATTCATGATCATGATAGTACTTACCCTTTAAGACTCTAGCGCATAGAGAATCTGGTGATGTAAGCAACCTCCAGCCTTGTTTCGCCAGCATAGCCTGGTTGAATAATTCGAAATCCCTAAAACCCATCCCTCCTTCTCCTTTAGGTATTGCAATATCCTTCCACTTCTTCCAATGCAATTTCCTCTTATTATCATCTCCCCCCAAAAGAAGCGGGCCACAATATTGGTTAATTTCTTGCACAATTTCTTGGAAAATCTAAAGCAGCTCATAGAATAAGTTGGGATAGCTTGGCATACCGCTGTAATCAAAACTTCCCTTGCCGCACTGCTTAAGAGTTTAGGAACATACCCATTCACCAATTTTCGAATATTTGTTGCTATGTGCTCAAACTGTACATCAGAAGATTTACCGACATGGAAGAGAAGATCAGGATATGCAAGTTGACGGTGTTCACTTCTGTTCTGTTAGAGCATCTACAACCGCAGTTGACAAATCCGGTCCCTCCAACACCCGCGGGCGCACGTCATGAGCGTTCTGCTTAAGAATATCAGGATATGCAAGTTTGATAGTGTTCATTTCTGTTCTGTTAGAGCATCTACAACCGTAGTTGGAAAATCCGGCCCCTCAAACGCCCACGGACGCGCCCGGGCGCGTTCATGGGTACTAACCAGGCACCTCTCATATTTGTCATTCTGTATCCGCGTATCTTATATCTGGCGCCTTATATCCATGTTACCCATGCAAACGTTGTGTATCCTATGTGATCGAACGACGGACAACAAAAATCAGAAACAAAAGAACATAAGATCGGCTGCAAACGGACATTAACATACTTCATCACATCCAAAAGATCATAGTTCGTTCACGGACAACTTCATAAAATTCTACAACTAAAAAGGTATAAACATTGAGGAGGAGGAGGGGGGCCGGAATCACCACTTCCTCGCCGGCCTTTGCCCTTCCGGCCGCTGGCGCAGCTGTAGGCGTCCGCGGCTAGTGGAGGGTCTTGGTCGTCGTACGAGGAGGTGTAGTTGTCGGCGCCGTCGGAGTCGGAGAGGACGATGAGCCCCTTCATCCGACGGATTGCCCTGTCCTGCTCTCGCTTCAGCCTTGCCACCCGAGCCTTCTCCGCCGCTGCCTCCTTGGCCTCGCGCTCCGACTGCTCAATAGCTAGCCGGAGCGCTTTGTCGTTATTTCGTCGGAGGCGGCGAGCGTTCGTCTCTGCCGTCTTGAGGGAGCGGCAGCACACCCGGGCGAGGAGACGCGCGTCCTCGTCGGCGTCCGGCTCCGTCCCACGAAGGCGGCGAGGACTGCTCCGCCGCGTCCCTCTTCCGTGCATGCTGCCTCTCGCGGCGCGCGTCACGCGCCTCCGACTCCGGAGTGCGCGTGCGAGCCGGAGGCGGGCACAAGCACCCAGCGCTGGCCGCATGGAGGAATGGCCGATGGGGGAAGGAGATGGCGCGGGGCCGACGTGGACTATGCTGACCTAGCGTCGTTGCACGCGGGCCAGGAGGGTCCAGCTCTTGCGTCCGTGCTACGCCGGCGCAGGAGCTGCGACGATGCTCCAGATACGGAGCTACCACCGGTCTCCACCTTGGACCGCTCGAGCGCAATGCGGAGGGCCATCTCCTCCTCGTAGTCGAGCTCCGAGCCGGAGTCGCTGCAGGAGCGGCCCATCATGGTGGATGGAATCTGAACCGAAGAGGAAGAGGAGTGGACGGAGCGAGAGAGGAAGAGAGTGAGCTAGGGTTTGAGCTTGCCGCCCGGATTGGGGTTTTTTGTGGGGTCCATGCTGGGTCGGGCCTGTCAGGAAGACGCGCCCGAGCGTGCCCGGGCCGCCCCATATCTGCCGTATATTTGGGCTGGATATGAGAGGCTCCGTTGTAGATGCTCTTACCACACTAGTAGAAAAGGGGGCAATGGTCCAGGCCGGGTCAGCCCATTAGTCCCGGTTCTGCCACGAACCGGGACCAATGGAGGTATTTGTCCCGGTTCGTGATCCTGTGGGGGCGGCCGGGCCTCGTGGGCATTGGTCCCGATTTGTCGGCCTTTTGGTCCCGGTTGGTGGGAGGAACGGGACCAATGGGCCTCGCTCTGCCCACCACCATTGGTCCCGGTTGGTGGCTTGAATCGGGACCAAAGGCTCCCTTTAGTCCCGGTTCATGCCACCAACCGGGACCAATGAGGTGCCTATATACCCCTCGCAGAAGAGCAGAGCACTTTGCTCTGTTTTTTTCCGCCGAGGGGAGAGGGCTTGGTGGTGCTCTAGCTCACCTCCTATGCACACAAGGTGTTCGATGGAATGCCCGAGCCACACTACTTAAGCTTTCTCCTCCAAGCTCGACCTCCAAACTCCATTTTCCTCAATATCTGTCTAGGTTTAGCGGTCCGTCACGCCCGCCCCCGTCTTCACCGCGTGCCGATCACCCGCGCCGATCTCATCGCCGGCACCACCGTGGTGAGCCTCTTGTTCTTATCTTCTTTTCGAAAGAAAAGTATTCTTACTTGTATGTTTAGATAAATACTTGTATTATTTTCTTACTTTTATTATTGCATCTTATATAGTGCGATGGTTTTGGTATCCGCCTCGTCGGCCCTCGCCCTGTCTATGATTCAGATGTGGTATATATTATCTTTTCATAACTATTGGTTCATTTATTGTTTATGAAAATTATGCCGACCAACGTGACATAGATTTTATTTATCTAGGAGGTTGTTGAACCGGAAATTGCAACCGACCCTATTGTCGAGAGGTTAAATTTAGTTGAAGAAGAAAACAATTTCTTGAAGGAAAAAATAAAAAAATTGAGGAGGAGAAGATGATATTGGAGTTGCATGTTGCGGATGTCGTTGATGATCACAAGATCAAGATAGATGCAATACGCTTGAAGATTAGAAAGATTAGAAAATATGTCATTCATACCGAGGCTTGGTATCATTATGCCGTTGGATCAGTTGTTACCTTGGTTGCGATTATGATCGCATTTGTTTTCACATTGAAATATTTTACATAGTTTCAATGTATGGTTTAGTTAATTTAGATGCTCTGCAGAGCTTTATGTTGTTAGATGAGAACTATGTATGTACTTTGGTTTTGATGTGATGATGAACTTCTATTAATTTGGTCACTTAATTATCTATTCATGATGTTCTGTAATGATTTTTGACACACTTAATTATATATAATGCACGCAGATGAACCGGCAATGGATGTACGGTGACAGACACACCTGCGAGTACATTAAGGGCGTGCATGATTTTCTCGAAGTGGCTGAGGCAAACAAGCATAATGGTTTTATGTTTTGTCCATGCCCTATAAGTGGAATACTGAAGTCTTACTCGACCGGAAAATCCTTCACACCCACCTACTTTACAAGGGTTTCATGCCACACTATAATGTTTGGACGAGGCACGGAGAAATAGGGGTTATGATGGAAGACGGCGAAGAAGAAGAGTACGATGACAACTATGTGCCCCTGAATACGGTGATGCTCTGAACATCAAGAGGAACCAGACGATGTGCACGATGATGCTGCAATGGGCGAAGCTGCTGAAGATCAAGAGGAACCAGACGATGTGCCCGATGATGATGATCTCCGCCGGGTAATTGTCGATGCAAGGACGCAATGCGAAAGTCAAAAGGAGAAGCTGAAGTTCGATCGCATGTTAGAGGATCACAAAAAGGGTTGTACCCCAATTGCGTAAGATGGTAACACAAAGCTCGGCACCGCATCGAATTGCTGCAAGTGGAAGGCAGAGAATGCCGTGCCTGATAAAGGATTTTAGAAGCTACTGAAAATATTGAAGAAGAAGCTTCCAAAGGATAACGAATTGCCCGACGGTACATATGTTGGAAATATGCCCTAGAGGCAATAATAAATTAGTTATTATTATATTTCCTTGCTCATGATAATCGTTTATTATCCATGCTATAATTGTATTGATAGGAAACTCAGATACATGTGTGGGTACATAGACAACACAATGTCCCTAGTAAGCCTCTAGTTAACTAGCTCGTTGATCAATAGATGGTTACGGTTTCGACCATGGACATTGGATGTCGTTGATAACGGATCACATCATTAGGAGAATGATGTGATGGACAAGACCCAATCCTAAGCCTAGCACTAAGATCGTAGTTCGTATGCTAAAGATTTTCTAATGTCAAGTATCATTTCCTTAGACCATGAGATTGTGCAACTCCGGATACCGTAGGAATGCTTTGGGTGTACCAAACGTCACAACGAATCGGGTGGCTATAAAGGTGCACTACAGGTATCTCGCGAAAGTGTCATTGGGTTGGTACGAATCGAGACTGGATTTGTCACTCCGTAAACGGAGAGGTATCTCTGGGCCCACTCGGTAGGACATCATCATAATGTGCACAAAGTGACCAAGGGGTTGATCACGGGATGATGTGTTACGGAACGAGTAAAGAGACTTGCCGGTAACGAAATTGAACAAGGTATCGGATACCGACGATCGAATCTCGGGCAAGTACAATACCGCTAGACAAAGGGAATTGTATACGGGATCGATTGAGTCCTTGACATCGTGGTTCATCCGATGAGATCATCGTGGAACATGTGGGAGCCAACATGGGTATCCAGATCCCGCTGTTGGTTATTGACCGGAGAACGCCTCGGTCATGTTCAGATGGTTCCCGAACCCGTAGGGTCTACACTTAAGGTTCGATGACGCTAGGGTTATAAAGGAATCTTGTATGTGGTTACCGAATGTTGTTCGAGTCCGGATGAGATCCCGGACGTCACGAGGAGTTCCGGAATGGTCCGGAGGTAAAGATTTATATATGGGAAGTCCTGTTTTGGTCACCGAAAAGTTTCGGGTTTATCGGTAACGTACCGGGACCACCGGGAGGGTCCCGTGGGTCCACCAAGTGGGGCCACCGGCCCCGGAGGCTTGCATGGGCCTAGAGTGGAAAGGGACCAGCCCCAGAGTGGGCTGGTGCGCCTCCCACAAGGCCCAAGGCGTAGCTAAGGAGGAGAAGGGGAAACCCTAGGCTTAGATGGGCCCTAAGGCCCACCCTAGGGGCGCCTCTCTCCCCCTCTGGCCGCCTCCCTTTCCCATCTAGGGCTGCCGCCCCTAGGGGTGGGAACCCCAGAGGGGCGCACCTCCTCCCTCTCCCTCTATATAGTGAGGCCCGGGCTGCCCATAACACGTGATCCGATCTCGCCTCTTGGTGCAGCCCCCTCCTCCTCCTCCTCTCCCTTGGTGCTTGGCGAAGCCTGCGGGATTGCCACGCCTCCACCACCACCACGCCGTTGTGCTGCTGCTGGATGGAGTCTTCCTCAACCTCTCCTCTCTCCTTGCTGGATCAAGGCATGGGAGACGCCACCGGCTGTACGTGTGTTGAACGCGGAGGTGCCGTCTGCTCGCACTAGGATCTCCGTGATTTGGATCACGACGAGTACGACTCCTTCAACCCCGTTCTCTTGAACGCTCCGCTTAGCTATCTACAAGGGTATGTAGATGCACTCTCCTTCCCTCGTTGCTAGTTTCTCCATAGATAGATCTTGGTGACACGAGGAAAATTTTGAATTTCGCCACGCTCCCCAACAAGTGGCATCATGAGCTAGGTCTATTGCGTAGATTCTTTGCACGAGTAGAACACAAAGTAGTTGTGGGCGTTGATGATGTTCAATATGCTTACCGTTACTAGTCCAATCTTGTTTGGACGGTATTGTGGGATGAAGCGCCCGGACCGACCTTACACGCATTTCACGTGAGACAGATTCCACCGATCGACATGCACTTGGTGCATAAGGTGGCTAGCGGTGCCGCCTCCCACTTTAGTCGGAACGGATTCGATGAAAAGGGTCCTTATGAAGGGTAAATAGCAATTGGCATATCACGTTGTGGTTTTATGAGGTAAGAAACATTCTTGCTAGAAACCCATAACAGCCACGTAAAACATGCAAACAACAATTAGAGGACGTCTAACTTGTTTTTGCAGGGTATGCTATGTGATGTGATATGGCCAAGAAGAATGTGATGAATGATATGTGATGTATGAGATTGATCATGTTCTTGTAATAGGAATCACGACTTGCATGTCGATGAGTATGACAACCGGCAGGAGCCATAGGAGTTGTCTTTATTTATTGTATGACCTGCGTGTTGTTAAACAACGCCATGTAATTACTTTACTTTATTGCTAACCGGTAGCCATAGTAGTAGAAGTAATAGTTGGCGAGACAACTTCATGAAAGACACGATGATGGAGATCATGATGATGGAGATCATGATGATGGAGATCATGGTGTCATGCCGGTGACGATGATGATCATGGAGCCCCGAAGATGGAGATCAATGGAGCTATATGATATTGGCCATATCATGTCACTACTATATAATTGCATGTGATGTTTATTATGTTTATGCATCTTGTTTACTTAGAACAACAGTAGTAAATAAGATGATCCCTTACAACAATTTCAAGAAGTGTTCTCCCCTAACTGTGCACCGTTGCTAAAGTTCGTCGCTTCTAAGCACCACGTGATGATCGGGTGTGATAGATTCTTACGTTCACATACAACGGTGTTGACGAGCCTAGCATGTATAGACATGGCCTCGAACACACGCAATACACTTAGGGTTAACTTGACGAGCCTGGCATGTACAGACATGGCCTCGGAACACAGAGACCGAAAGGTCGAGCATGAGTCGTATAGTAGATACGATCAACATGAAGATGTTCACCGATGATGACTAGTCCGTCTCACGTGATGATCGGACACGGCCTAGTTGACTCGGATCATGTAATCACTTAGATGACCAGAGGGATTTCTATCTGAGTGGGAGTTCATAAGATGAACTTAATTATCCTGAACATAGTCAAAAGACCTTTTGCAAATTATGTCATAAGCTCGCGCTTTAGTTCCACTGTTTAGATATGATCCTAGAGAAAATATAGTTGAAAGTTGAAAGTAGCAATTATGCGGACAGTAGAAAGCTTATGTCCTTAATGCACCGCTCAGTGTGCTGAACCCCAAACGTCGTTTGTGGATGTTGCGAACATCGGAAATACACGTTTTGATAACTACGTGATAGTTCAGTTAAACGGTTTAGAGTTGAGGCACGAAAGACGTTTTCGAAATGTCGTGGAACATATGAGATGTTTCGAGGGCTGAAATTGGGATTTCAGGCTCGTGCTCACGCCAAGAGGTATAAGACCTCCGACGATTTTCTTAGCCTGCAAACTCAGGGAGAAAAGCTCAATCGTTGAGCTTGTGCTCAGATTGTCCGAGTGCAACAATCACTTGAATCGAGTGGGAGTTGATCTTCCGATGAGATAGTGATGTTTCTCCAAAGTCATTGCCACCAAGCTGCTAGAGCTTCGTGATGAACTATAACATATCGGGATATATATGATGATCCTTGAGGTGTTCACGATGTTTGACATCGCGAAAGTAGAAATCAAGAAGGAGCATCAATTGTTGATGGTTGGTGAAACCACTAGTTTCAAGAAGGGCAAGGGCAAGAAGGGACACTTCATGAAACGGCAAATCAGTTGCTGCTCCAAGTGAAGAAACCCAAGGTTGAACCCAAACCCGAGACTAAGTGCTTCGTAATAAGGGGAACAACCACTCGAGCAGAATTACCCTAGATACTTGGTAGATGAGAAAGGCTGGCAAGGTCGATAGAAGTATATTGATATACATTATGTTAATGTGTACTTTACTAGTACTCCTAGTAGCACCAGGGTATTAGATACCGTTCGGTTGCTAAGTGTTAGTAACTCAAACAAAAGCTACGGAATAAACGGAGACTAGCTAAAGGTGAGCTGACGATACGTGTTGGAAGTGTTTCCAAGTTTGATGTGATCTAACATCGCACGCCCTCTACCATCAAGATTAGTATTAAACCTGAATAATTGTCATTTGGTGTTTATGCTGAGCATAGACATGATTGGATTATGTCTATAGCAATACGGTTATTCATTTAAGGAGAATAATGGTTACTCTATTTATTTGAATAACACCTTCAATGGTCTTGCACCTAAAGGAATGGTTTATTGAATCTCGATCGTAGTGATACACATTTTCATGCCAAAAATATAAGATAGTAATGATAGTACCACTTACTTGTGGCACTGCCATGTAAGTCATATTGGTATAAAACGCATGAAGAAGCTCCATGTTGATGGATCTTTGGACTCACTCATTTTTGAAAAGTTTGAGACATGCGAACCATGTCTATTGGTGTATACGCATGAAGAAACTCCATGCAGATGGATCGTTTGGACTCACTTGATTTTGAATCACTTGAGATATGCAAATCATACCACATGGGCAAGATGACTGAAAAGCCTCGGTTTCAAGAAGATGGAACAAGGTAGCAACCTGTTGGAAGTAACACATTTTGATGTGTGCAGTCCAATGAGTGCCGAGGCATGCAGATGAATATCGTTATGTTCGACTTCACAGATGATTCGAGTAGATGTTGAGTATATTTACTTGATGAAACACAAAGTCTGAATTATTGAATGGTTCAAGTAATTTCAGAGTGAAGTTAAAGATCATTGTGACAAGAGGATAAAATGTCTATGATATGATCATAGAGATGAGTATCTGAGTTACGAGCTTTGGCACGCAATTAAGACACCGTGGAAATTGTTTCACAATTAATACCGCCGAACACCATAGTGTGATGGTGTGTCCGAACATCATAGTTGCACCCTATTGGATATGGTGCGTACTATGATGTCTCTTATCGATTACCACTATCGCTCATGGGTTAGGCATTAGAGACAACCGCACTCACTTTAATAGGGCACCACGTAATTCGTTGAGACGACACCGCTTGAACTATGGTTTGAGAAACCTAAGTTGTCGTTTCTTAAAAGTTTGGGGCTGCGACGCTTATGTGAAAAAGTTTCATCGTGATAAGCTCGAACCCAAAGCGGATAAAATGCATCTTCATAGGACACCCAAAACAGTTGGGTATTCCTCCTAATTCAGATCCGAAAGCAATAGGGATTGTTTCTTGAATCGGGTCCTTTCTCGAGGAAAAGTTCGTCTCGAAAAGTTGAGTGGGAGGATGGTGAAGACTTGATGAGGTTATTGAACCGTCACTTCAACTAGTGTGTAGCAGGACACGTGAAGTTGTTCCGTGGCACCTACACCAATTGAAGTAGAAGCTTATGATAGTGATCATGAAGTTTCGGATCAAGTCACTAACGTACCTCGTAGGGTGACAAGGATGCATACTACTTCAGAGTGGTACGCAATCCTGTCTTGAAGGTCATGTTGCTAGACAACAATGAACCTACGAGCTATGGAGAAGCAATGGTGGGCCCAAATTCCGACAAATGGTTAGAAACCATGAAATCCGAGATAGGATCCATGTATCAGGACAAAGCATGGACTTTGGTGGACTTTCCCGATGAGCGGCAAGCCATTGAGATGAATGGATCTTTAAGAAGAAGACGGACATGGACGGTAATATCACCGTCTATGAAGCTCGACTTGTGGCGAAGAGTTTTTCACAAGTTCAAGGAGTTGACTACGATGAGATTTTCTCATCCGTAGCAATGCTTAAGTCTGTCGGAATCATGTTAGCATTAGCTGCATTTATGAAATTTGGCAGATGGATGTCAAAACGAGTTTCCTTACCAGTCTTCATAAGTAAAGGTTGTATGTGATACAATCAGAAAGTCTTTGTCGATCCTAAGGATGCTAAAAGGTATGCTGGCTCCAGCGATCCTTCTAAGGACTGGAGTAAGCATCTCGGAGTTGGAATGTGCGCTTTGATGAGATGATTAAAGATTTTGGTTTATACAAAGGTTATGAGAAACTTGTATTTCCAAAGATGTGAGTGGGAGCACTATAAAATTTTTGATGAGTATATGTTGTTGACATATTGATGATCAGAAATGATGTAGAATTTCTGGATAGCATATAGGGTTATTTGAAAGATGTTTTTCAATAGAAAACCTGGATTAAGCTACTTGAACATTGAGCATCGAGATCTATAAGGATAGATCAAAATGCTTAATAATACTTTCAAATGAGCATATACCTTGACATGATCTTGAAGGTGTTCAAGATGGATCAGTCAAAGAAGGGGTTCTTGCCTGAGATGTAAGGTATGAAGTTAAGACTTAAAGCTCGACCACGGCAGAAAAGAGAGAAAGGACGAAGGTAGTCCCCTATGCTTTAGACGTAGGCTCTATAGTATGCTATCTTGTGTACCGCACCGAAGTGTGCCTTGCCATGAGTCACTCAAGGGTACAAGAATGATCCAGAATGGGGATCATTGGACAGCGGTCAAAATTGTCCTTGGAGTAAATAAGGACATGTTTTCAATTATGGAGGTGATAAAGAGTTCGATGTAAAGGGTTACGCCGATGCAAGCTTTAACACCTATCCAAATGACTCGAGTAGCAAAACGGATACGATAGTGGAGCAACCATTTGGAATAGCTCCAAGTGGAGCGTGGAAGCAACATTTACAATATGACATAGAGAATTGCGAGTACACACGGATCTGAAAGGTTCAGACCGCTGACTAAAACCTCTCTCACAAGCAAAACATGATCAAACCTCAGAACTCATTGAGTCTTAATCACATGATGATGTGAACTAGTTTACAAACACTAGTAAACTCTTTGGATGTTGGTCACATGGCGATGTGACCTATCAGTGTTGATCACATGGCGATGTGAACTAGATTATTGACTCTAGTGCAAGTGGGAGACTGTTGGAAATATGCCCTAGAGGCAATAATAAATTAGTTATTATTATATTTCCTTGCTCATGATAATCGTTTATTATCCATGCTATAATTGTATTGATAGGAAACTCAGATACATGTGTGGGTACATAGACAACACAATGTCCCTAGTAAGCCTCTAGTTAACTAGCTCGTTGATCAATAGATGGTTACGGTTTCCTGACCATGGACATTGGATGTCGTTGATAACGGGATCACATCATTAGGAGAATGATGTGATGGACAAGACCCAATCCTAAGCCTAGCACTAAGATCGTAGTTCAGATGCTAAAGCTTTTCTAATGTCAAGTATCATTTCCTTAGACCATGAGATTGTGCAACTCCGGATACCGTAGGAATGCTTTGGTGTACCAAACGTCACAACGAATCGGGTGGCTATAAAGGTGCACTACGGTATCTCCGAAAGTGTCATTGGGTTGGCACGAATCGAGATGGATTTGTCACCCGTAAACGGAGAGGTATCTCCGGCTCACTCGGTAGGACATCATCATATGTGCACAAAGTGACCAAGGGGTTGATCACGGATGATGTGTTACGGAACGAGTAAAGAGACTTGTCGGTAACGAGATTGAACAAGGTATCGGATACCGACGATCGAATCTCGGCAAGTACAATACCGCTAGACAAAGGGAATTGTATACGGATCGATTGAGTCCTTGACATCGTGGTTCATCCGATGAGATCATCGTGGAACATGTGGGAGCCAACATGGGTATCCAGATCCTGCTGTTGGTTATTGACCGGAGA
The DNA here is from genome assembly GCA_021605205.1 of Aegilops longissima. Lineage (NCBI taxonomy): Eukaryota > Viridiplantae > Streptophyta > Magnoliopsida > Poales > Poaceae > Aegilops > Aegilops longissima. Next base: position 32,955,383 of record CM038677.1, on the reverse strand, counting down.
ACGCCTCGGTCATGTTCAGATGGTTCCCGAACCCGTAGGGTCTACACACTTAAGGTTCGATGACGCTAGGGTTATAAAGGAAGCTTGTATGTGGTTACCGAATGTTGTTCGGAGTCCCGGATGAGATCCCGGACGTCACGAGGAGTTCCGGAATGGTCCGGAGGTAAAGATTTATATATGGAAGTCCTGTTTTGGTCACCGAAAAGTTTCGGGTTTATCGGTAACGCATCGGGACCACCGGGAGGGTCCCGGGGGTCCACCAAGTGGGGCCACCGGCCCCGGAGGCTTGCATGGGCCTAGAGTGGAAAGGGACCAGCCCCAGAGTGGGCTGGTGCGCCTCCCACAAGGCCCAAGGCGCAGCTAAGGAGGAGAAGGGGAAACCCTAGGCTTAGATGGGCCCTAAGGCCCACCCTAGGGGGCGCCCCCTCTCTCCCCCTCTTGGCCGCCTCCCCTTTCCCATCTAGGGCTGCCGCCCCTAGGGGTGGGAACCCTAGAGGGGGCGCACCCTCCTCCCTCTCCCCTATATAGTGAGGCCCGGGCTGCCCACACGTGATCTCGATCTCTCGCCTCTTGGTGCAGCCCCCGCCTCCTCCTCCTCCTCTCCCTTGGTGCTTGGCGAAGCGCCATGGGATTGCCACGCCTCCACCACCACCACGCCGTTGTGCTGCTGCTGGATGGAGTCTTCTCAACCTCTCCTCTCTCCTTGCTGGATCAAGGCATGGGAGACGCCACCGGCTGTACGTGTGTTGAACGCGAGGTGCCGTCTGCTCGCACTAGGATCTCCGGTGATTTGGATCACGACAGTACGACTCCTTCAACCCTGTTCTCTTGAACGCTCCGCTTAGGGATCTACAAGGGTATGTAGATGCACTCTCCTTCCTCATTGCTAGTTTCTCCATAGATAGATCTTGGTGACACGAGGAAAATTTTGAATTTCTGCCACGCTACCCAACAACATACGCAGCAAAGAAGGTCGATGCCCTCTAGGATTGGAGGTGCAGAAGATACATGCATGCCCTAATGATCGTGCATCCTCATCAAGGTGCATACAAGGATCTAAACGCGATGCCCGGTATGCGGTGCATTACGTATAAGATCGACGAGATGACCCGGTGATGTTGACGGCGAGCCTCCCAGAAGAGGGTTCTCGCGAAGGTGATGTGGTATGCTCCTATAATACCACGGTTGAAACGTCTGCTCGTAAACGGAGAGCATGCCAAGTTGATGCGATGGCACGTGAGGACCGTAAGAAAGACGGAAGCTGAGAGCACCCGCTGACCGGTCGCAGTGGAGAAAAATCGAGAGAAAGTACTGGGATGAGTTTGCAAAGGACCCAAGGAACGTATGGTTTGCTTTAAGCGCGGATGGCATTAATCCTTTCGAGGAGCAGAGCAGCAATCACAGCACTTGGCCCGTGACTCTATGTCTGTATAACCTTCCTCCTTGGATGTGCATGAAGTGGAAGTTCATTATGATGCCAGTTCTCATCCAAGGCCCTAAGCAACCCGACAACGACATTGATGTGTACCTAAGGCCATTAGTTGAAGAACTTTTACAGCTGTGGAATGGAAACGGTGTACGACGTGGGATGAGCACAAACCGAGGAATTTGACCTAAAGGCGTTGTTGTTCGTGACCATCAACGATTGGCCCGCTTCTCAAGAACCTTTCAGATGATAAACAAGGGATACCACGATGCACACACTGTTTACTTGACACCGATAGTATATACCGGAAGCTGCAGGAAGAATGTGTAGTGGGCTATCGCCGATTTCTTCCGACCAACCATCAATGTCGAAAGAAAGGCAAGCATTTCAAAGGCGAGGCAGATCACCGAAGAAGCCCGCCATGCGCATCGGTGATCACGCATTTGCTATGGTCAATGATTTACACGTAATCTTTGAAAAGGGTCCCGCGGACTAGCTGTTCGAATGATGCTAAGAAACACGCACTCCATGTGGAAGAAGAAATCTATATTTTGGGACCTACCCTACCGAAAGACCTAGAGGTCCGCTCTTTGATCGACGTGATGCACGTGACGAAGAACCTTGCGTGAACCTGCTAGGCTTCTTGGGCGGTATGGGAAGACAAAAGATACACCGAGGCACGGAGGACCTGCAATGCTTGCACGAAAAAGAGGGCATGCCTCCAAGCAAAGATGAAGGTCCTGCCAGCCACGCCTACAAAAGAAGAGAAAGAAATCTTCTTTGAATGCCTGCTCAGATGAAGGTCCCGACTGGCTTCTCGTCGAATATAAAGGGAATAATAAATATGCCAGAGAAAAGTTCCGAACCTAAAGTCTCATGACTGCCACGTGATTATGACGCAACTGCTTCCGGTTGCATTGAGGGGCTTCACCGAAAAACGTCCGATTAGCCATTGTGAAGCTATGTGCATTCCTCAATGCAATATCTCAGAAGCTGATCGATCCAGAAATCGTACCAACGCTAAGGAGTGATGTGGCGCAATGTCTTGTCAGTTTCGAGCTGGTGTTCCCACCATTCTTCTTCAATATCATGACGCACGTCCTAGTTCATCTAGTCGACGAGATTGTCATTCTGGGGCCCGTATTTCTACACAACATATTCCCCTTTGAGAGGATCATGGGAGTCCTAAAGAAATATGTCCATAACCGCGCTAGGCCAGAAGGAAGCATCTCCATGGGCCATAAAACAGAGGATGTCATCGGGTTTTGTGTTGACTTCATTCCTGGCCTTAAGAAGATAGGTCTCCCTAAATCACGGTATGAGGGGAGACTGACTGGAAAAGGCACGCTTGGAAGGGACTCAATAATGTTCAGAGACGGATATTCTTAGTCTCAAGCACACTACACAGTTCTATAGAACTCTACCTTGGTGACCCCGTATGTCGATGAACACAAGAACATTCTGCGCTCCAAACACCCGGAGCAGTGCGACGACTGGATTACATGTGAACACATCAGGACTTTCAGCAGTTGGTTGGAAACACGTCTCAGAGGTGACAACACTGTTTGTGATGAGCTGTACTTGTTGTCCAGGGACCATCTTCGATCTGTAATGATTTGGAAAGGATCTGAGATAAATGGGAATACATTTTACACGATTGACCAAGATCAAAAGAGCACCAACTAAAAGAGCGTGTCCGCTTTGATGCAGCAACCGAGAGGAAAGGACACATATTATGGTTACATAGTGGACATATGGGAACTTGACTACGGACATGATTTTAAGGTCCCTTTGTTTAAGTGCAAATGGGTCAATCTGTCAGGAGGCAGGCAGTGTAGACCCACAAGACGGAATGACAACAAAGGATCTGAAAAATCTTGGGTACACCGACGAACCGCTCGTTCTAGCCAATGATCTGGCACAAGTTATCTATGTGAAGGACATGTCTACCAGACCGAGAAAAGAAAAGATAAGGAAGTTAATACATCATACGATGAGCCAAAGCGCCACATAGTTCTTTCAGGAAAAAGGGACATGTGAGTGGAGGGCAAGATGACATGTCTCAAGAGTATGAAAAGTTTCATGAAATTCCTCCTTCAAAGTCAAGGCTGACCCAAGCATCCCGATAAACGGCGAAGATTATCCATGGTTACGCGCAATAAGCAAATGACACAAGTTTAAAAAAAAGTGAAGACTTTCTCCGCAACTATTATGATGATACCATGCCAACTTTGTAACAGATTTAGTATGATACCATTGTCCGCTTTTGTACATGCACATGCTATGCCAACTTTTTCAGAGTTCATTTTAAAACTATGAATTTAGGTCTAATTTTCTATAGGTGCATCTATGTTCATTTTTTGAAAACTAATGGCAGTAATAGAAAGTTTATAATTTTGTTGTAAGTAGAAACAAAACAAAAATTAAAAACTGGAAAACAATTAAAAGTTTATAATTTTGACCTAAAAGCAAAAAAGAATTAAAAAATAAAGCAAAAACAAAAGAAAATAAATAATACAGAAAACAAAACAAAAATGGAAAAAAATAAAATTACTAACAATAAGTATTTTGTTGTAACTAGAAACAAAATAAAATAAATAAAGCGACAAAGAAAACAAAAAAACTAAAATAATGTTTTCAAATTTGAAAACTAATGGCACTAACAGAAAGTTTATACTCCCTCCTTCCATCTATATAGGGCCTAATGCGTTATTTACGACCGTTTTTGACTATTGACAGGATTAATAATACATGACATGCACAATATGAAAATTATATCATTGAAAGCTCCTTTCACACACGAATTTAACGGTGTGCTTTGTGTAAGTTGCATGTCATATATTATTGCTCTAGTATTTGGTCAAAGTTAGCCTCGAAAAACGCATTAGGCCCTATATAGATGGAAGGAGGGAGTAATTTTTGTGACCTAAAAGAAAAAAGAAATCACTAAAAAACTATAAGTATTTAGTTCTAAGTAGAAATGAGAAAATAAATAGCAAAAAATAAAAAAAATGCCACCTACTAGGCCAGCACGGCCTGAATACGACTAGAAACCCAACCATGGGCCAGGATTCAGGCCCGCAGCAGGTCCAGTAGGCCCACAGGCATTGCAGTGTCCGATTAGGCCCGTAAGCCAGCAGTTCAGAGGAGTTCGAAGGGAACACAGAGCAGGGCTTATAAACAAAAGGGAGCTTTTCACTAGCGAGGTGGGAATAAAATCCCACCACTGCTGGCCAATAAGAAGGCCTTTGGTCCGGTTGGTGGCACCAACCGACTAAAGGGGCATTGGTCCCGGTTCGTGGCACAACCGGGACCAATGCCCCCTTTAGTCTCGGTTGGTGCCACTCAACCGACCAAAGGCCGCCGCTTCCGCCCTTTGTGCTGCTGAAAAGAGGTTTTGGTCCCGGTTGTTGGCACCAACCGACTAGTAGTATTGGTCCCGGTTTGTGCCACTAACCGACCAATGCTCGGTCTATATATATAGCACTTGTGAAAATTTTGGTTCAGTTTCTTCGATCCCGCTTCGACGACGCCGCCAGTTGCCCTCTCAGCGCCTCGCTGCCGCCGCCGCTGCCCCTGCCCCCGAGCCCACGCTGACGCCGTCTGCTGCCCCGAAGCGCGCCCCCGCATCGCCATCGCCGCCCTTCCGTCCGCCCCGAGCACCCTCGCGCTTCGAGCCCGTCCGCCGCTCCCAGCGCCGCTCGCTGCTGCCGCTGGCCGCCCATCCGCCGCCTCGAGCACCCCTGGCCTCGAGCCCGTCTCGCCGCCAGCGCGCCTCGTCGCCGCTCGCCCTCGCCGACCTCGAGCCTGCCTTCGCTGGCCACCCCGACGTCGGCCGCCTGCCTCCTCCCGATCCCGCCGGGAGAGGTTGCTACCGCCCATCCTCCCCCCCTTCCTTCCTTCCCCTGCTCCTTTGCAAAATATATGTATGTATGTATGTATGAGTTGGGGAGAAAGTTTATAATTTTTGTTCATATATACTGAGATGTATGTATGATGAATTTTGATATTTTTTTGTTCATATATAATGTAGATGTCTATGTATGTATGGAATGATATCGACGGATGTATGTATATAGAACATTCTGCATAAAATATGACGAATCCGATATGACCAATGTCCCTCCGGTTCACTCGGGAACACTAACTCTCGGAGAAAAAATGTTATCAGGAAAAATGTCATCGGGTTCGAGGGTCGTCGAACATGAGAGGAAGAAGAGGATAAAAAGAGGAAGAAAAAAAGGAGAATAAAGAATAGAGGAGTTCTTCTCTCTATTCTTTCTTCTCCTCTTTCTTTTCTTCTTCTTCCTCTTTTTTATCGGGAACGAGGGTCGCCGAGGGTCGCCGAGCTGTAGAGGAAACCCTAATTAAATAGCAAGTATCGTCGGTGTGAGATACATGTGGCCGTCGGTGTCGGACACTACATCCACGTCCCACAAGTGACGCGGGCGTCGATGCCCACATCACTTGTGGGACATAGATGTAGTGTTCAATGCCGACGCCGACGTCTCATTCTTTTTTTCTAAAATTTCTATTTGAACATTTTTTTAAGAAAACAAGCAATACTACTTCATGTATTTTTAAGAAGGAAAAAACAAGCATATTATTTTCCCATGTACGTATGTCGTCGATATCGATATACCCCTCCCGATAGCTTCAACACGGGGGTCGATATTACCCCTCCTTGAAGCGTTCTCGAGGCCACCCTAACCCTTGAAGCGTTGTCGAGGCCACCAAACCCTAGAAAAGCAGCGCCGAGGCCACTAATTAATATGATTCCTTATTGTGATTAGCTAGCTAGTTCTACGTTTTCCACTAATATATCCATCTGTCATGTTTGAATAATAATTGCCATGTTGTAAATATTTGTAGAAACTATGGACACCACCCGAGACGAAGCACAAGAAGCGTTGTTGAGGGACATAATCGCAGAAGGAAGTGATGCCGTCTGCTCGTTGATGATTCTCAACGACACCGATGGTATGGAAGGAGAGGGTGAAGAAGCAGCTGGCTATGATTATGATGGCTCCGATGACCCAATGCCGGTGCAAGAAGTAGACCGTGAGGACGGCTCCGTTGACCGAACCAAGTCCGGCCATGTATATATATTAGTTAAGCCTGTGCTGACTAGCTAATTGATGCATTCATTGTTCTGGTATGTACACATATTAATTAACTCTCGTCTTTGTTTTTTTTCTAGCCCTCCAGATCGAGCACAACTTCGTAAAGAGACGAGGCCCAAGAAAAGTTGAGCTCGGATGAAAGGTTTGAGATCATAGCAATCGCGCGACGGCCAACTGATTGAACCCATCCGGACAAAGAAGGCATTTGTTGCTCAGTGCGGGGTTCTGGTTAGGGACAAGATCCCGATCAGCATCCAGCAATGGTATAAGCCTAAGAACGAAGACCCTGAGGTGTCTTATGTCAATGATATGCAGAAAATGATCTTTGGACTGAGCTGAAGTCAAATTTCACCCTACCGCCAGAGGATGATCCAGAGAAGCCAGTTAAAGAGCAATTAATCAAGTCTTTTGCTCTTAAGAAGATGGCAGACCTATTCAGGAATTGGAAGAAAGACCTGAATAGGTTTGTCGATAAAAAAGAGACGCCAGAATTCAAGGGCAAATATGAGAAGATCAGAGATGACTGGCCCGCATTTGTGGCCCACAAGACATCGGAAAAGAGTAAAAAGATGTCGGCGACAAACAAGCAAAATGGTGCGAAGAAGAAGCTTCACCATCGCACGGGTCGTGGCTACCTCACAGCCCGCCTAAGTGGGCCAAGGCTGAGAATGATCTGCTTGATAAAGGGATCGAACCGAGACAATGAACTGGCGAGACCGCTGCCGGACTTGGTTCTTCGGACTGGCGGAACCTTGGACCCTGTATCGTGGAAGGGCATTTGACGGACGATCAATTGGACATACCACCAAGAGGCTTCAGCAATATATCAAAGCAGCGCAGCAAGGGATGTTCGTTCGAGACAGAGAGAACGACGAGCTCACAATGGCCCTCGAATCTCGAGCACCCCGGACGGACACGAGGCACGCCAGTTCGTTTTCGTGGAAGACTGGTTTCCGGATGCAAAGCGGTTACAAATGCCAGGACAGGAGGAAGAAAGTGCAGCAGACCGAACTGCAGGCGCTGCATGCAAGGGTACAAGCGATAGAGGAACGAGAAGCAAATCGCAGCAAACGACCTGCCGAAGCTTCCCCCGAAGCTACCCCGCCATCTCAGCGAGAAGCAGCGTGGCTTCCACCGAGCTGCTTCAGCCGGAGCATGCCTTGACGGCTATTGCCAGCTATCCCATGGATGCTATCACGGAGGCTCAAAATTGCCACCTTATGGCGCAATGGATGAATTTGAAGGTCAAGGCGGCTGTTGGCTCTGTTTATCCTACTGAATCCGGTGCAACTTTTCACTGTCGGTCGATTCCAGAAGGATATGCTAGGGTGATGGTGGATGAAATAACGGAGGGATTTGAGGAGCTCCAGCTTGACCACCCTACCGGTGAAGGGGAGACTCGGTTCTGAAGACTCCATGCCTATGGCGGAAGGATCTCATCAACCTTCCGAACTCGACGCCTCCGCCGCCTCCTCCTCCTCCTCCTCCGCGAGTCAGGCACTCCGCCTCCACCGCCTCCTCCTCCGTGAGTGAAGATCAGGCAGTCGGCCGGCTCCTTCTCCGCGCGTGGCGGCACTCCGCCTCCTTCTCCCGCCGCGGCCGCCCGAGCAGCCAGCCTCCTCCTTCTCCGCCTCGTCGGCAAGGGCGGAAGAGACCCGCCGCTGCTCGGCTGCTCCGGCGTCGTAGTCCTTCTCCTCCGCCTCGTAAGCAAGGAAAGAAGACATCCGCCCGCTCGCTCTGCCGGCGTCTAGCAAGACAGCCAAAGGCGGAGGACATACAGATTCGGTCCTTCTTGAAGACTCCAGAGAAGTTACCATACGAGATGACCTCAAGGAGAATGCGAAGATCGCGCAAACCAAGTGAAGGACTGGTTTCAAGGGTTGAAATCACAGAGACATCCACCTCCGGAGGAGAAGGTAGATCCGTGAAAGCGAAGCGCACTGCTGCCCCGACAAAACCACCCAAGTCTCCGCCAAAGGCAACTATGAGCGCATGATTGAAAGGCATTTGCCAAGCGGAGAGGTCGGGAAGCATGCAATGATCAAAGGATGAAAGAACGACGAGCTGGGAAACAAATTCCCCAGCTCGGCGAACAAGTGAAGCAATCGTGCCCCCCGCTCAAGGTGCCTACTAGCGACATCGTCGATCCGAGGATGGTGCCCGGTTATAGCAATTTGGAGATTACCTGTCCGACGATGTACATTATGATTTCTTGGAGGTGCAGATACAAAGATACGAGTACGGGAAGCCTCTCGTCAAAGATGAAAGATCTCTATCAACGATGATGCGAAGATTGCATGATTGGTACATGAAAACCCGTAGAGAGTCTGGGGGGAGGAGTACTTTGTATGTGATAGTTAAAAAGGAGCATGACCTCGTTGGAATTGAACTGTTGCCTGTTCCATTTGAGGAGTTCTTTCAGTTTTTCAATCAATTGGCCCTCGATAAAGCAACAATCACATGCTACTGTCTGTAAGTAGTACTACTTCTGTCATTAAGTCTCTCTATATAACTCAGCTCTTTCATTGCATGTATTTATAATTATCCTCACTATATTATCCAGATTGAAGATCGCCGAATTGAAGAAAAGACAAGTGGGTGATATTGGGTTCATTAACACATATCTCATAGATGCAACTGAGGTTAAATATCATGCCGAAGATACCGAGGCCAACTTGCTACGATCGTTGGTAATAAATGAACACAAAGATATAATACTCTTTCCTTACAACTTCAAGTGAGTGTTACTGTCTTGTGGCATATTCGGTTTCCCTTATTAGTCCAGGTTATAGTAATGTAATTGATGAGTTATGCATGCGTGCGCAGGTTCCACTATATTCTCCTAGAGATTAAGCTTGAGCAGGGAGTGGTAACTGTCTTAGACTCGAGACGAAAAGATCCCAAGGAGTATGCGGACATCACTCAAATGCTCGAGAAGTAAGTTAAATCGATCATTATCCACCATGTCAGCAACTTTGTTCATTTCTGATATCAAGTAATTGTCTTCTTTGTATGGCAGGGTTTGGAGAAAATTCACCAAAAAAGCTCCGGGACTGGCGAAGAAGCTGGAATTTAGACACCCGAAAGTAAGTACTATAGTAGCATGTTCCACGCATCTCCTAGTGATTCAAGAGCTAGTTTCATCAATACCATTTGGCATTCTTGCTTATCAGTTTGATTGACCTCTATTTCTTGTAAAGTGGTTGTGGCAGAAACAAGGGAATGATTTCTGTGGATACTACGTTTGCGAGTCCATCCGCCACACAACCTGTGAGCGGGGCTACTCTGACGAAGAATATGAAGTGTGTAAATAAAAATATTCACAATTTTATTTTATTACCATCATTTGTGTTGAGTTTCATTCATATATATATATATATATATATATATATATATATATATATATATATATATATATATATATATATATATATATATATATATATATATGTATTGACCCCTTCTTAAAATTAGATGTTTCGGATGCGGGATGAACTCCTAGCACCAGATCGCACGCGAGCAATTCAAGAGGAATTGGCAGCATTCTTTCTTGACCACGTGATCGCTGAAGACGGAGAATACTATGTGGACCACACGTCCGTATGTTAGGAGATTATATTTGTAAAAGATAATTATTGTATATATGTAGCCGGTAGTGTCGGATAGATATACGAGAACTTGTTGTTCGACCAATCTCTCGGAGAAGGAGAGGTGGTCGATATCACTTCTCTCTGTATGCATATATGTTCATGACGATCTTCTGTTTCCTTCGTTTGCTTACTAGCTAGCTAGCGTGTCTAGCTAGTCCTCTCTATACGTATGTATAGTACGTAGCGTCGACCAAGCACGGACAAAAGAGATGACACTTCTCTCTATTAATTAGCTAGCTAACACAATATATGAAACACCTAAATTAACCCCCCAAAACCCCCAACCCCCCCCCCCCCCTTAAAAAAACAAAAACCCAAGCCACAGAAATGCCGGAGCGTGGATGCCTATTGGTCCCGGTTGGTGCCACCAACCCGGACCAAAGGCCCTCCTGCCTGGGCTCGGCGCACAGGCCATGTCGAGGCCCATATGTCCCGCTTCTGGACTGAACCGGGACTAAAGGGCCAGGGCATTAGTACCGACCCTTTAGTCCCGGTTCAGGAATCGGGACTAAAGGCCCTTACCAACCGGGACAATAGGCCCTTTTTCTACCAGTGCCATGGAACTATGGGGGTTCAAACTGGGTTCATTCCCCAAGTAGTAATAATGAACTAACAAATCAGAAGCATAAACATACAACTCCGAGGAGACAAACAAAAGAAGCATTGAAGTTGCAGGTTGAAGAAAACAATCAAATCTTGGGACCCAAGAATATGTCATTAACAACACAATCCATTCTTGGTAGGAAAATCCGTAGAAAAGGGTGGGTATTTTCAATCCCTTCCAAACATGATAGGCATTTTCAACAAATTGAAAGCTCAGGACAAGTGCAACTACAACAACATGGTTAGCTCTAAAAAGGCAGAGCGAATTAAGCACATGGACATGGAAAAAAGCCTCTCCACAGACCAGCAAACTAGCCGATATATGACTGTAGAATCCGAGTTCTAATGGCTGGATGAACGCTGCTGAGGACCTGAGCGATTTTTTGGTAAACGCTACCGCTCTGGCGATTAGGGTTTGGCGGACCTGACGGCGCCCGTAGATTGGATCGGCGGGTCGCACCGGAGATTCCGCCGGCGGGAGGGATGGCGACACCCTCCGGCAGCGGCGACGGGATGGAAGGGGCAACTCTGTCGCCTAGATCGGCTAGGGCGCGCCTGGAGGAACAACTCGGGAAACTCGACATCACAGAGGAAGAGGCAACACCATTGGTGCTAGATGATCGTGTGGATGGGGCGCCAGAGAAGTGGATTGTGGCCGGGAAAGTGCTGCATTGTAATTTACTCCACATCTAGACTATCTCAAACGCCCTCCGACCTGCTTGGGGCAATCCCAAGGGTCTAGCTTTCGGGATCGTGGGAGAAAGTACGTTCGTCGCGGAGTTCGCGATGAAGCGAGATCGAGATCGTGTATGGGATGGATCCCCATGGCACATCAGCAAGAACGCAGTCATCCTAACAGAGTTCGATGAGTGCATGTGCCCGTCGGAACTTTAAATTCGACAAACTCAAGGTTAGGGCTCGTGTCGTCAATCTCCCGTTCAATCTGCGCACTGAAACCTGGTGCAAGGCCATCACGAAGAAGATTGATAGGGAGGCCAGCTCGGTCCACTTAGATCATGGGGGAGGCTACCTGCGTGCCCGTGTTACTCTGGACGTAGCCGAGCCATTGAGGAGATGGATCATCATCAATTCTGCAAGGAGGGGCAGCATCGATCCATATGACATACAGTATGAAAACATCCCCCACTTTTGCTTCTCATGTGGCCGGTTGGGTCACTCTGATTTATTCTGTCCGACGCCTGGAATGAGAGATGAAAACGGCGACTTGCCGTTTGGCAAGGGTCTCCGTCCGCCGGAAGAGAAAAGGAAACCTGCATCTTCTGAAGGTTCCTCGAAAACCAACCAAACCAAATCAGGCAAGAATGAAACTAGGAACTCAAGTAATGCAACTGAGCGTGGGGCCGAGGTGACATCCCCAGTGAAACGAACTGCACCGAAACAAAAAGGGGAGCCTCCTACCCAAGTTTACCGCAGAGTTGAATTGCCTCTTCTGATGAACCACGCTGCAGCTGATAACTTGGAAGCAGAACATTCAGACGTAGCCATGCAGAAGGGTGCAGATAATGGGGAGGAAAATGATGGTACAGTGAGAGAGGTAAAGAAAGAGAAACCAACACCTACGAATTCTGAATCTTCGGTAGAGGCTGCTAGTCGGCCCTGCCCGAAGAAATGATTTGCCTAAGCTGGAACTGCCGGGGGCTTGGGAACCCCGAGGCAGTTCGCGAGCTTCGCAGTGTTGTGAAGCAAGAAGGCCCCGCTCTGGTTTTTGTCATGGAAACAAAGATCCGAGGGAAACATGTGGAAAAATTGCAGCTGACGCTAGGGTTTGCTGGCTGTTTTGCTATGGACAATGACGGACTAAGTGGGGGCATCGGCCTCTTTTGGTCTCGAGATGTAACAGTGGAGCTCCAGAACTACAGCTCGGGCCATATCGATGTTGTGGTTCACGATGCACTCAACGCCTCGGTGAACTGTAGGTTAACCGGGTTTTATGGAGCGCCAAGAGCAGAGAACAGACACCATAGCTGGCGATTCCTACGTACCCTACACAACTTACCTCATTCTGAGTGGTTGTGTATGGGTGATTTCAATGAAACCCTTTATGGGGAAGAGAATTTTAGCAGGACAACTCGACCGGAGTGGCAAATGAGAGCTTTCCGCGATGTTGTCAGTGATTGTGCTTTCCATGATTTGGGGTGGTCTGGGGTACCCTACATATGGGACAACCGACAATTCGGTAATGCAAATGTTAAGGCTCGGCTTGATCGAGCTTTCGCTAACGAGGAGTTCCGACAGAAGTACGAGCATGCCATAGTGCGCCATGTGTGTTCCTTGGAATCTGACCACTGCTTTGTAGTGGTGGATCTTCGACACCATCCACCCAACAGACATGCTTCAAAACCCTTTCGCTATGAGAACATTTGGCAATCTCATAGTGACTATGAACAGCTGGTGACTAAAACTTGCGTGCACAAGCGAAGGAGCCGGGTCTGCTCGGGATCATGAACTCTCTAGAAGCCCTACAACAGAAACTAGCGCCTTGGGGTGTTCGGGAATTCGGGTGCTTAACGAGGACCGTCCGTCATCTGCAAAAACGACTTGACAGGCTGCAGAGATAGTCGGTTGGACGGGGCCCTTCAGATGAAGAAAAAGCTACCATGTCAAAGCTCTGAGAGGCATTAAAATTGGAGGAGATATGGTTAAAGCAGCGGTCACGTGTCCCTTGGCTTCGCGAGGGAGATCGCAACACGACCTACTTTCAAGCGCAGGCTAAGCAACACCAACGCATTAACAAGATCGCCAACTTAAAGCCGTCTGACGGCTCAATCTGTGCTTCGGGGGAGGAGGACTAGGAAGAGATACTTGCCTTTTATCAAATTCTCTACACGTCTCAGGGGTACAGCAACAGTGATGAGTTGTTATCGCATGTACTGAACCGGGTCACGTCGGTGATGAATGATCTTCTTTGTAAACCGTTCGATGAATCAGAGATCCGGGTTGCCCTCTTTCAGATGGCCCCGTCAAAAGCACCGGGGGTGGACGGATTTACAGCAGGTTTTTACCAGCGCCATTGGGATCTACTTAAGCATGATATAGTCCCGGCGTTATTGGATTTCTTGAATGGTGGTGAACTACCGGCGGGGCTCAATGACACTTCCATCACTTTAATCCCAAAGGTACGCCATCCATAGAATATCTCGCAATATCGGCCCATTGCTTTGTGCCCAGTACTCTATAAGATTGCTGTTAAAGCCATCACCAATCGTTTGAGGCCTTGCATGGATGAGATTATTAGCGAGGAGCAAAGTGCTTTCGTCCCGGGTCGTTTGATCACAGACAATGTTCTTGTTGCATTTGAAAGTGTACATACGATGAAGAGACGGAAGAAAGGGAAAAATTTCTCATGTGCAATCAAACTGGACATAATGAAAGCTTACGATCGAGTCGAGTGGCATTTTCTTGAAGCTATGCTTTTGAGGCTCGGATTTGCTGGCAGCTTGGTGAGACTGATCATGAAGTGTGTCACATCTGTACATTTCTCTGTGCGTGTTAACGGGGAGCTGCTGCCCTATTTCACCCCGTCGAGAGGCCTCCGGCAGGGTTGCCCATTTTCGCCATACCTTTTTCGGCTATGTGCTGAAGGCTTCTCTGCTCTGGTTAATCACTATCGAAATTTCGTTGATCGTTGCATTAGAGTGAATCACAGAGCACCTTGGGTAAGTCATCTTCTGTTCGCTGATGGTAGCTTGATTTTCATCAAGGCGACCCTCGAGAGTGCAACTAGATTGAACGACATTCTCAGGATCTATGGTGCGGCCTCTGGCCGATGTGTAAACAGATCGAAAAGTTCTATATATTTCAGTCCTAACACATCAGCGGCGCTCAAAACAAGTCTAAAACAACTTCTGAGTGTCCATTCCGAAGCTTTTTCAGAGCGTTACCTCGGCCTCCCCACTGCAATTGGAAGGATCTCTAGCGGAACCTTTGAACATATTGGAGACCGGCCAAGGGTAAGATGCAAGGTTGGTCATAACGCTTGTTTGCATGTGACAGGAGAGAAACCCTAATCAAGTCAATCGTTCAGGCCATTCCAACTTTCAGCATGTCATGCTTTCTGCTGACCAAAAAAGTGTGCAAAGGTTTGACCTCAAACATGGCAAAATTCTGGTGGGCGAGCTCTCTGGACAGACGTGCTCTTCATTGGATTGCGTGGGACAAACTTGCTACACCAAAAATCAAAGGGGGGATGGGCTTCCGTGACCTCCGACAGTTCAACATTGCCCTTCTTGGGAAACATGGCTGGAGGTTCATGACGAAACGGGACTCACTTTGCACCAGAGTTATGAAAGTAAGGTACTTTCCTGATTGTGATTTTATGCAGGCCACTATACCAAAGTCAGCTTCTGCTACTTGTAGGGCGATCATTGCTGGTCGTCAAGCACTTAATGTAGGCCTTGTTAAGAGAATTGGTGATGGCACCACCACCTCGGTGTGGGAGGATCGATGGTTGCCGTCGACTGTATCCATGAAACCACTACTCAGACCGCCAAACACGACGAGCACCATGGTGAGCGACCTGATCGACTCTGGTAACTGGTCTTGGAATCGGGACCTGGTCCGTGCAACCTTTATCACACCCGATGCGGGCGCCCGAACAACGGCTCCGGCTAGTCCAGCCGCTTCCTTCGGCCTTCCTCCTCGCTGCACGCGGAGCGAGTGGGAGTTGTCCGCTCTCGCCCGGCTTAGTTTGGCACGGAAGTTTTTAGAAAACTGTGGTAATTGAAAACCACAGTATTAGCATGGGTGATCAAGGAATACCATAGTTTATCAAAAACAATATTTTTCTCTGTTTTATATGTGTTTGGCTGGTGCTGTCTTATCAAAGTTTTGACTCAAATATTTGGAGTGGATGACTGGGTAATTAGCGGACGGCGGCCGGCTGCATGCAGCCGCCATGCACACGTCCGACTCGATCTAGCTACTAGATACTAGGGTCTGTAGAATATGACTATCGCTGATGCACCTACATACGCGTCACCTGATCTAGAATATGTGCGACCTTTTTGCGGCACTGTTCCAATCAGACTGGATAGATAATTACGGGCGAAATATTGTAGGGCATAGACGAGCTCGTACCTTTTTTCCTTGGTGGCGAGCTTGATTCGCTCATCATGAAGAGAAGAGATGGAGACTAGTGCGTGACGCCGGCTGGAAGGACCCATGAGACCTACTACTCGTAAACAAATCAAACTGAATTGGACCTGAAGATATTATAAAGGTCGTTTATCATATACTTCCTTTGTTCGGAATTATTTGTCACAAAAATGGATGTATCTACAACTAAAATACATCTGAATACATTTATTTCTTGAACGAGTAATTCCGAACAGAGGGAGTAACAGAAAGAGGAAAAATAGGACGGGATTGCAGCTGGATATTGCTATCTCGACGCAGACGTCAACGTCAACAGCGATCGCCCTGCCGTTTTCTCTCCGTTCTGTTTTGGAAAAAGAGGCCGGGACCTCTTTTCCAGATACTCCAAAAAAACCGTGGTTTTTAGGATACTGTGGTTTACAAAACTGTAGTTTTTGTTGAAGCCAAATGCATCGAAGTATTCAAAACTATAGTTTTTTTCAGAAACCGTGGTATTGTCAAAAAACTTTAAAAAAACTTTGCTGCCAAACGCAGCCTAAAGTTTCTTCGTATCCGCCGCCAGCGACGATTAGAGGTTGCGCGTCAGTCCGATTTAAAAATTGTTTGTGAACTAAAAATGTTCATTTTTTTAGTTCATAATTGCAGAAATATATTCTAAAATTTAAAAATAATGCCGGTTTTAAAAATGTTCGGATTCCATAAATGTAAGGGAATTTTAAAACGCAACAAAAGTAAAAAAAAGGAAAAGAGAAATAAAATTTAAAAAGAAACACTATTTATATAATGTTGATCCAGCAAAACTGAAGTGCTAATTAAACCTCGATCGTACAAGAAAGATGTGAATGCTGATTCCTCGATCGGCTCGGCCGGAAACTCCTCTGTCATGGGACGTGGTGATGCTAAACAATGATGGGCGACTAATGTCCCAAATTTACAGGGATATAATGATAGGCGTGCGTGGGATCGGCCGGTCGCCTCCAACTGCGCCTTCCAGCGCCTCAACACCAAGCTAGCTAGGGTGGCAAAAGACCTGAAGATTTGGTCGAAGGATTTCTTCAGTGAGCCTAGGCTTCAGATGCACATGACAAATGAGATTATTCTGCACCTTGACGTTGCCCAGGAACGCAGAGAGCTGCAGCTGCGGAGACAGCTTAAGCTGCGCGTTCTCGGCCTCGCTGCGATCGATAGGGCCCGCAAGCGGCAGGCGTCGCGGATCACCTGGCTACGTGCGGGCGACGCCAGGACGGCGTTTTCCAAGCAAAAATCAACTCCAGGCGACAGAAAAACTTCATTCACGCCCTCCACAGCGGCCGCGCCATCGCCACCTCCCATGAAGACAAGGAACAGATCATCCATGAGCACTTTAGCTCCACCTTAGGGTCGGCGACGCCGCGTAGCTGCACCATCAACTGGGACGCTGTCCGCCTGCCAACCCTGCCCGCGGCCGGCCTCGACAACCCGTTTACCGAAGAGGAGGTGTGGGCGGTGATCTGCAAGTCTCCACAGGAAAAATCCCCAGGACCAGACGGGTTCAAGGGCTCATTCTTCCGCTCCTGCTGGCCCATCATCAAGGACGACGTCATGGCGGCCTTCCATCAGTTCTACAACCTCGGGGGGCGCGACATGTCCATGATCAACAACGCAACGATCATCCTCCTGCCAAAGAAGGATGGGGCGACGGCGATCGCTGACTTCAGGCCTATCAGCCTGATCCATTCAATCGCGAAGCTCATCTCCAAGGTCCTCTCCATTAGGCTCGCCTCCGTCATCGGCTGCATCATCTCGCCTGCGCAGACAGCTTTCCTGAAGACAAAATGCATACAAGACAGCTTCCTCTATGTGCAAAACTCCGTCAGGGCCCTGCACCGCCGCAAGACACCGTGTCTTCTTATGAAACTAGACATAGCGAAAGCCTTTGACACCGTGTCTGGGAGTATCTCCTCAATTGCTTCGAAGTTAGGGTTTAGCGCTGTTGGAGGGATTGGGTCGCGCGTCTTCTCGTCACTGCCTCATCTTCGGTCTCCTTCAACGGCACGGCAGGCCCAAAGATCCTTCATTTGCGAGGATTGCGTCAGGGCGACCCGCTGTCCCCCTTCCTTTTCATCCTAGCTATTGACCCGCTACATCGCCTCATCGCCGCGGCTGTGGATCAGCAGCTTCTGCACCGCCTCCCTGGACATGACCTTGCGCTACGGGTGAGCCTTTACACTGACGATGCAGTCATATTCTTAAACCCTAGCCGCGACGAGGTCGACTCCCTGCTACGCATCCTAGATGACTTCGGAAAAGAGACCGGTCTTTGTATCAACCCAGCCAAGTCTACGGTCTCCCTCATCCGTTGTGAGAACGTCAACATGGAGGAGGTGCTGCAGGGTTTTCAGGGCTCGATCGCCCCCTTCCCCATTAGATACCTTGGCCTCCCGGTCACCACGGGCCGACTACGCCTCGTCCACCTCCAGTTCATCATCGATAGAATCAAGGCAAGGCTGGCGGGATGGAAGGGCAAACTACTGCCGATGGCGGGACACCGAGCGCTCGTCCGCTGCGTCTTGAGCGCAATGCCAACCTTCGCGCTCACCGTCCTCCGTGTCCCAAAGAAGATCCTCAGGGAGATCGACAAGTGCAGGCGACGTTTCCTTTGGCGCCAAGATGAAGAGATCATGGGTGCCAGCTGCAAGGTCAACTGGCCGAAGGTGTGTGCCCCGACGGAGCATGGAGGCCTAGGCATCCCCGACCTGCAGCGCTTCGGTAGAGCACTCCGTCTTCGTTGGCTCTGGATCGCCTGGCACCACCCGAAAAGGCCCTGGGTCGGCTCTGAACTGCCATGCGACGAGGCGGACTGGCACTCTTCTCGGCCTTGACAAAGGTGACGATCGGAGACGGGACACGGGCATCCTTCTGGCGCTCCCCGTGGCTCGGGCATGCAACACTCTCCCAGCGCTTCCCCGAGCTCTTCACCCACTCTCGGCGAAAGCACCGATCGGTCCACGACGCACTCAGCGACGACACCTGGATCCGGGATCTTGCCCACGGGCAAAATCAGCACCTCCTCGAGGACGTTCTAGCCTTGCACCGCGAGTTGCAACGATCGGCGCCGCCCCTCCAACCAGGAGTACCAGACGACCTGACCTGGAAGCATTCATGCTCCGGGACGTACTTGGCCAGGTCCGCATACCATGCTCAGTTTCAGGGCCGGACGGCGACCAACTTCGACCACTTGATCTGGAAAGTCTGGGCGCCGGGGAAGATCAAAATCTTTCGCTACTGCTGTGTGATGTGCTCGTGCAACGACAGATTGCGAGGCGGGCTGGCCGAATGGCTAGTTTCGCCAACTCTGCGTCGAAGCCTCGAATCATCGCACCACCTGCTCGAACTGCCCGAGTCTAGACAGGTCTGGACTGCGATCGGGCATTGGCACGGCTGCTCCGCCCTCTCCCCTGCGGATTGCTGGAGCCGCGGAAACTCCAGCACGATCATCCACAACATTTTGGCGCGCACTGATCCTTCACGACGACACGGTGCGCGGTCAATCCTGCTGCTCACTTGCTGGGAAATTTGGCAAGAAAGAAACAACTGCACTTTTCGAAGCAACCTTCCGAAAGCGCGAGAAACCATCAGCGATCCGAGACAAAGATCGAGCTCGGAGGATCGAGGCTAACGCATCGAGAGTTTCTTCGGGAGCCACCTTGAGAGAAATTTTCCTTTTCCTGTACTAGGGTTTTCGGCCGCATGTGGCTGGCCCTACGCACTTGATCCTCGGATCTTCACCTCCCCTTTGTTTTCCCACTGCTTCCTGCTATAATCAATGAAAATCCAGCAATTGCTGGATCTTTCAAAAAAAATCTTTTCTATTTTGCACTGGCGCACTTGGAATCAAGAACGTTCCCCTGCATCCAAATCTTTACCATAATTGGGTTTTTTTGTCCGTCATAGCATTTTTCATAAAAGTCCCTTTATTTCAGAGAATTCAACCCGCAGTCCTGGTTTAAGTTAAAATGAATCGTTATTTTCGTATTTTACACAAAAATACATGTCTTTTCTTGAAATCAACCCGCCGTCCGGATTTAAGTTACACCCGAACCGTTATTTTACATTTTTCAAAAACCCCCCCTGATGTTTTAGGTAATTCATCCGTGGATCATATTTAAGTCAAACAAATGCTTTTTAAAATCATCCATATCTTTTAAACCGTAACACCGATTTGAACATCTTATATACGAAATTTGATTAGAAAAATATGTAGAATATGAATATGAGATTATTTTTACCTGTTAAGTATTTTTAAATATTATTTTGGTATATATTTGAGTCAAACCAAATGATTTTCTAAACTATCTGTATCTTTTAAACCATAACTTCGATTTTAACATATTATATATGAAAATTTATTAGAAAAATGTGTGGAATCTAAATATGATGTTAACTTTACCTGTAAAATATTTTTATGCAAGCAAACTTATAATTTATAGCGCAAGATCCATTTTTTTCATACCGGCGGCGATCCGGATTGCAAATAAACACCCCACTATAACCATATACAAAAAATAAAACATCGATAACTACACGTGCATACCTATGAAAAATGTCGCAAGGGGAACAACAGATTTCTCATCGCGAGAGTGAGAGAAAGCGAGAGAGAGAGAGAGAGAGAGAGAGAGAGAGAGAGAGAGAGAGGGAGAGGGAGAGAGAGACGCCCTTAGGATTAAGCATATTCAACACACGGTTTTTGTTATTTTTTGTGAACACCGAGGCCATCGCCGGCAAGGGTGAGAAGGAGGATAAGCGGCAACACAAATATGATGCCTCACAAAAATAAAGGAGATGGACCTATTGTGGCCTTGAGTGATGGTTATTAAGTTAAGAGTGTGTGTTATGTTTTCTCTCCCGTTGCAACGCACGGGCACTTTTGCTAGTGAAAAATAACGAGGCCATCTGCAAGTCGGTCCATTTATGGTGTTTTATTTATACTGCAGGTAGCAAAGATGCACCACACAGATCAAGTCCACAAGATCACAACATAAACATACGGACTGTGATATTTGACACATGTGTGCCATATAAGCAAAACTGCCACACCTCTACTTCTTTCACTTTAAAGTATCATATGGCCCCCCTTCCTTCGACCCCACCTTCTCCCAAACGACCCTGCAGGCTCGCCCGAGAAACCTGCTTCTCCCGCACATCTCGCGCGCCCACCCCTGAGAAAACTGCCACTTCTTCACGTCAAACACATGATAAAAAAAATTACGCATGTGGGATTCGAACCCACACCTCCTTGGCACCAAAGCGCGCCACCACAACCAACTCACCCTTAGGTATTTGTTGCTCAAATTAAAGAAACTAATCGTTTTGATCCTTTTTTTACAACTGTGTTACTACAAAATGGTACAGAAAGTTACCACGATTTTCCCTCAAGAAAAAGTTACCATGGTATCCGCATGCAACTTATCAGGTCTATGTTGCATCAGTTACCGTGCTATTTACATAGAACTTACCAGGTACTATGTTTCAACAACAACACCCCTTTCAAAGTTACCACTGTGTTTTGTACACAAGTTATAAGGTCTTCGATGTGTAAAATACCGTGGTACTTACACATAAGTTATCAGGGTATGTGTACATAAACCTCGCCCCTGGTCAAAGTTACCATGGGGATTGTACATGAGTCACCAGGTATACAGTTCGTATATTATCATGGTACTTACACCTAAAAACCTGGGTGTGTTTCGGTATCTTTTTCCATAGTTCAAAAATTACCACGATGTTTTTGCGTAACTTATCAAGCCTATAGTGGGTCAAAGTGGGTCTTTTTTTGGCCAACCCACGAGCACGTGTGCCCATCATGACACTAAACATTATGTGACTTTTCCGTGGCACATCATGTGTTGTGTTCATCTAAGAGGCCCTGCGAGGCGAGTGTATGTTTTTAACAACTTGTTTTCCTTTGGTAAAAAGTTACCATCATGTTTATATTGTAAGTTATCGGTTATGCGGTGCTTATATTATCATGTTATTCACACAAAAATTATCAGGGATGTTTTGAACAACTTTTTCCCGGGACAAAAGGTTATCATGGTGATTCTAGGTAACATATCAAGCCTGCAATGCTTAAAATATCATGCTATTTACACAAAATTTATCAGGGGTATGTTTCAGCAAAATTCCCCCCACGGTCAAAAACTTATCATGGTGTTTAGTTATCGAGGTGCATATGTTTTCATGCTATTTACACATAAAAATACCAGGGGCGGAAGGTATAGTACCGTGTTATTTACACAGAAGATACCGGAGTATCTTTTCAAAAAAATATCTTCCCTATGGTCAAAGTTACCATGGTGTTTCTACCTCAGTTATCACATGTGCACTGCGTATATTACCATCTATTTACACATAAATTATCTCGTATCTTTTCACATTTTTCTTCCCCAATGGTTAAAATTACCATGATGTTTGTATCTAAATTATCAGGTCTATGGCGTGAATGTTATCGTGCTATTTACATAAATTACCGGGGGCCGGGGTTCAACAAATTTCTTCCCAATGATCAAAGTTACCACGATGCTTTCACCAAAGTTATCACGCCTTCAATGCTTATGATCATGCTACTTACACATAATGTACCGCGTGGTATACAAAAGTTAACATGTTGGTGGCGCATCATTTATCGTGGTGGTGATGGAGAATTTACCACTGAAAAAGTTTATGTGCTAGGTTTGATAGGTGAAACAAAAGTTTTTCAATGCTAAAATATTAAAGGCAAAACATGTCAAAAACAGTGTGGCAGATAGCAAAACTACCACACCCTCATTTCTTACCGTGCTATTTTCACAAAAGCATCGGGGGTATGTTATCAGATATGCGGTTCATATATTACCGGGCTATTTTCACAAAATTTATCGGGGGTATGTTTTTCAACAAAATTTCCCCCTTGGTCAAATGTTAAGGCAGTGTTTGTACTTAAGTTATCAAGTATGGTGTTCGTATATCACCATGCTATTGTTTTTCAACTTCCCCCTTTGGTCAAAATGTTATGGCGGTATTTGTACTTAAATTATCATGTCTATGGTTCATATATTATCATGCTATTTATGCTGAAGTACCGGGTGGTAGGGTGTTTTCAACAACTTTTTTTACCAAGGTCACAATTACCACTGCATTTGTACCCGAGTTATCAGATCTTCGGTGCATATATTACCATGTATTTACACAGAGTTATCGAGGGTATGTTTTTGAACAACGTTTTCTTCGATCAATGATATCGTGGCGTTTGTACGAAGTTATCAGGTTCGCGCTTCATATATTTGTCATGCTACTTATATATACTAAAGTTATCAGGGTATGCTATTCAATATATTTTCTCCGGTCAAAATTACCAAGGTGTTTACATATGCTTTCTACATATAAGTTACCGTGGTATGTTTTCAATAGCTTTTTTCCCGGATCAGAACTACAGCTGCAAAAAACACCGTGGTAATCCCCCCTCCACATCCACACATGACAAGAAAACAGTAACGTTGTCGCCCGACGAAGTGGAGCAGCAGGGCAGCAACAACAAGATATACAGAGAGAGAGAGAGAGAGAGATAAGCAGCAACAACAACCTACTCAAGCATGCTCCTGCTCTGGCGAAGGACTGAATGAGGTGAAGAAGACAAGAAATTTACACGCACACATCTCTTGTGGGAAGCCTAGTGCATCCTATGAGCCACAAATGATCTCCTTTCCTCCCTTAATCTTCCCGTGAAGTCAAGAGGAAGAGGGGAGGATGGATGTATTTTCTTCTCGTGCCTACGGCCCCTCCAATGAAAGAACGAGGGAGGCGGCTTTCGCAGCCTACTCTCATCAGGAAAACTCGGCTTTGTCACATTTATGATTCCCACCTGTTGGCCATTGTGACGCTGCCAAGAGGAAGCTCACACGCAGCGGAGAACACGGATGGCAGCAGCAAACTCCATGGCAGGAAAGGATTTGGGTTGGTGACGCGAGGTCTCTCTATTATAAACTTGCTCGTGACGCCCCTACGGGAAAGCACAGTGATGAGAAAGGGCGTGCAGCGGCGCTGGCACATCGGCATAGAACCCGACAACGGCGGGGAAACAGTGCGGTGGCCACCGCTAGTGTGTTGTTTGGTCGCGTGCGAGGTGGCTTCAGGCGCCGGCTTCGTCGCACAATTGGCCAGCAAGAAGGAGGTTGCTGTTGGGGGTTGGGCGGCGGTCGGCGCAAAGTGCTCCAATGGCGCGTGGTGGTCAGGCCGGCATGAAGTGGGCCGTCGACGGCAGGAGGCAAGCTGGGTGGTGGGGGGCAGCGCGCTAGGGGTCGGTTGGGCATTGGAAGGAATACCAGAGGGAGGTCGGGAGGCGGAGCTGCATCGGCGCGAGCTCAGGCGCAGAGAGAGGAGGGAGGAGATGGAGAGGAGGAAGGGAAGGAGAACAGGCTGAAGCGGGCAGGGACGCCGACGACCGACGGCTGCCGGCGCAGCCGGTGCCAAGCGCATCGCGCGGGCGCACGAAGCCTTCCCGGCGGCGCGGCTGGAGCGGGTGAGGGAGAGAGATAACGGGCCAATAGCTCCTGTGCGACGTTTTTGATGTGAATTGGCTAGGGTGCGACGTTGTTCGAGCAAATGGCTGTGGTGCGACACATTTGAGCAGTTAAATAGCCCAGGCCACAGGGGTGTTAAATGTGGTTTAATTGGTCGTCAACCAAGCCCGTTTATGTTAGGACATGTGGGTCCAACTTAATTGCTCCTCAAAACAGCTGACCGTGTTCTGCCGCCGGACCGTGCGGCCCGCCACTCTGCCCCCTCCCCTTCTTCTCCGGTGGCGGCGGATCTTGCGTTCTCAACGGCGCGGCGGAGCCCTCGGCGGCGGAGTCTTCATCCTCAAAAATGGTGAGTGAGAACACTAGTCCCCTCCGTTCTCTCTCGGCCCGTAGATCTCAGCTGCCCGTTTCCTCTGTTTTCGCTTGTTGAATCGATAGGTTGTGAGGGGAGCCCGTGGGCATACTTGAGATGGAGCCGCCAGATTCAACTTGAATAGGTAATGCTCCTCTCTCGATCCAATTTTGCATGCAATTAGGGCCTAGTCTGCTCTTTCTCACGGGCTCACACTGTCCGCCATCGACAGAGGGGATGCTGCCGCCGGACCTTGAATTGACGGTCAATTTCTTTCCATCAAAGGCAAAATTAGTTGATGGTAGCATTCAGAACATTGAGAGAGACACAATTGTTAAATGGGAGGTTGAGTTTATAGAGATTGATCCACAAGTTCTACAGAACATGGGAGAGAAGGAAGTGAAGAAATGGGTGGAAAAATTGGGGAGAAAGTTGTTTGGGGTCCGAGCAAGAAGTATCACTGTTATGCGGTTTGATGATTGGAAAGGAGAGTATGTGAGAATGGAAGATGGTGAACAGATTGTTGATGAAATCGATCGGCAAAACGGCTGGACAAGCAAACGAGCTAATTTTTTTGCTGAGCTGGTTGATCTGAATATTTTTTCGAAGGTTGGATATGTGCCATCACAATTGGCTGCGCAGATGGTAGATGATGAGTGGGCTACGCAGAGGCCATTGATTCCCATGTGTACTGAACTTACAGTAATAGCTGAAGAGGGACAGGTCTGGAACTGAAAATGAAACTGCAGCAATCTGTTGATTGGAATGTAGTTGAATTAGATGAGCCTACTGATTTGGTCATTGCACCAATGCTCGACATTGAGATGGCCAAACTTTTTGGCATTCCAATCGATGATGAGAGATAAGCGGGAGAGGGAGAATCTAGTTTGCTGCTAATGTTGATGAAGATGTAGATGGACAATTGATGGAACAAGCTGCAGATGAAGTAGATGATGCACATGATGATGAGCTGGTGCATGTGTATGACAAAGAAAACCCTGTCATTGAAGTAGGCAAGTTGTTCCCAAGCATGAATGAGTTTAGGATGTGTTTCAAGACTTATGCAAAGTGAAACATGAGTTTGATGCCAAGACTGTTTGGACTGATAGGAAGAAGTTTTATGCGAGGTGCAGAGGATTTGATGGTAGTGTGAATCCTTGCAAGTGGTACATATCTGCTAGACTGCAACCTAATGGAAGTCTTGTCAGGTTAACCAAATCCCCAATCAACATACTTGTATTACAAGTTCACAGACAGTATCAACCATGACATCACAACTTTGGGTTGCAGAAAAGATCACCCCAATTTTAGCCAAAACACCAAACACTACTGCCAAGAAACTCAAAGTAGACTTGGAAAAGATGTACCCCATTAAACTGAAATATACCACAGTGTGGAAGGCAAAACAAAGGGCAATGAAAAATTTATATGGTGATTGGGCAAATACATTTAGGATGCTTTACAACTTCAAAGCAGAGGTGGAAAAGAGGTCACCTGGCAGTGTTGTGGAGATAGATACAGAGGTATCACCCTCAGGTGAAGTCAAGTTCTCCAAGTTTTTTATGGCTTTGAAGCCTTGCATCGATGGGTTCAAAGCAGGGTGCCGTCCATATTTGAGCATAGACTCATCATTTTTGACAGGCAAGTGGAATGGTCAGTTGGCAGCATGCAATGCTCTAGATGGACACAACTGGATGTTTCCTATTGCTGTTGGCTTGTTTCAGTCAGAAACAGAGGCTTCATGGACATGGTTCATGATCCAGTTGAAAAGGTGCCTAGGGCCAGTGTCACCTTTGGCTATACACACAGATGCATGTAAGGGGCTTGAAAAATCAGTGAAAATGTTTTCCCACATGCTGAGCAGAGGGAGTGCTTGGTCATTTGTGGATGAATTTGATCAAAAATTTAGAGGAGAAGAATTTGGGCGCATGTGGCCAGCAGCAAGATCTTACACTAGACAGACACACAAATATCATCTTGATAAGATAATGGCAGCATGTGATGAGTTTGGTCCATGGCTGAACACCTACCATTCTTTGTTATGGTGCAGATCAGCATTCAACACTGCCATCAAGTGTGACCACATCAACAACAATTTGGCAGAGAGTTTCAACAACAAGGTGAAGGAGTTAAAAGATTTGCCTGCATGACATGGTTGACCAAATCAGGATCATGCTCATGCGGTTGTGGGAATTGAGAAGAAGGATAGGTGATTGTCGCAAGGTGATAAGCTTCCAGCAGTGGTACAACAGGTGGTCAATAGGAGCAGAAGTCTTTCACATTTGTTTGTTGAAAATCATCACCTTGGGGTGCTGAAGTTAGAGATAACAAAACTGGAAGGAGACATGTTGTTAACACTGAATTGCATGATTGCACTTGCCTCGAGTGGCAACACACTGGTAAACCATGTGAGCATGCCATTCTTTTCTTAGCATCCCAATCAAGATAAACATGCACCCATATCTGCATGAATATTATTGGTAGCAAGATTCAAAGCTGCATATGCCACTCCAATTCCAGCACTTACAGATCAGTCTCGGTGGCCTGAAGTGGACATTGAATTTTCCATGTGTCCTCCCTTGACGAAAAGAAAGGCTGGCAGGCCTAAACAGAGTAGATTCAAGGCATGGTTTGAGAAAGGTGGGAGTAGTAAGAAGGAAAGAAAGATGAAAAGCCAAAAGGGCCCAAAAGGTAACAAAACATATGCAAGTTGTGCCAGGAACTTGGGCACAGTGGGATCTGTCAAATGCCGTTACACTCTGATAAGCCAAAGTATGTTCTTGTTTATTTGTGCGTGTCTTGATTTGGTGCTTTTTCCAATTACTATATCTATAACATTTTCTGCACAGGAGGAAGCGAGCAAGTCAGTCCCTTGTTGTTGAACAGTGTTGGCCAACAAAAAAAGCAAGAGTCAATGGCGGTAGAAAGAAGAGAAGTGTGCCTGAGCCTGAGCAGACTGAAGAAAATCCTGCTGCAGACAACATTCAGACTGAAGAAACTGATGTGGAGGTGCACATCAAGAAACTGAACTTGAGCGTGTCGAGGTTCAGATGAAGAAACTGAACCTGAGCGTGTCGAGGTTCAGATGAAGAAACCCATGTTGAGGTACACACCAAAGAAACTGAAACTGGTGTCAACATTGAGACTGAAGACACCGATCACGAGGGTATTGGCGAGGTGTTGAAAAGACCAATGAAGAAAACCAAGATGATCAGTGAACTTGTGTGAAGTAGAACCAAAAATAAGAAGGGCTAAAGCGAAGAAGGGCACACGACGTGGTAGGAAGAAGTAGAACAGAGAACAGTTTGAAAATTTGGGGCATGTAATAATATTTGTAACTTGGTGCGTCTGGTAGTCACTATGTATCCCCATATTTCTATTCGAACTTGTTTGTCTAAACCAGCCAAATAAAATTTAAATTTAAATTTAAATTTGGGCTATTGATGTTTTAGTGCTATCTAAAGTACCTCAACTGAAATATGTTTGCTTGCTGATCATTCCGAGCCCTTTTGGTAAGTTGAACTCATAGTCATGAAAAGTGTGTTTCAAATGACCTCCAAAGGTAGGGTAAACGACCTCATATTTAAGCAAGTTCTTTTGGCACCTTGTCTAAACCAGCCAAATGATTTTTCTACACATCTATTCTACCTATATAGTGTAAATCTAAAGTCTCACTATTTATTGAATTAATTTTCTATTTTTCTTTTCTTTTGAAAAACAAGGTTTAATAGAAAATTATATATAAAACAAGTTTAAAACATGAAAATGAGAAAAGTAAGTTCAGATCTTTCTTAGTCAATCCAAAATGAAGTTTTGGTGAGGTTTTCACACTTTTCATTTTCAAAACTCCACCTACTCTCGGTGCTTACTCTCTCCCTTGAACTCCATACTACATTGTTTGAGGAATGACAATTTTGTGAAGGATTTTTCGTAAAAATGTATGTAAACCATATTTATATTTTTTTCTCGTTACTATACGACATAATAAGACTATGTGCGCAAGTTTTATGTTTTTTTGATTTTTTTTGAATTAGTTATGCTCAACCCTAATCAGTCAAAACCTCTCAAAACCCCTCAAAACCCCGCACACTACCTGGTCGTCGATCGTTGTGCGTGGACGGTTGAGATCAGGCGCTAGGGTTAGCTACAGTGTGCAGCGATCCGCATGAGACGCGCTGATTGGTTGACGCGGTGGGGTTTGGATCAGCCTCTCTCGTTGGAGCATCAGGACCGTTCATTTGAATCCAACGGCAAGAGTTGACGCGGTGCATGGACCAAGCCTCGCAGTGCCCTTTCCATCGTTGCATGCGTGCCGTGCCTACCGCAGCATGCATGCCCACCGCAGGACTGCGCCCGGCGCTGCATGCATGCGGGCATGCCTCGGCGTAGCCTGCTCCTCCACCCCTATCAACGCAGTAACCTGTCGCATGCCTACCATTAGAACCGATGCAGCGTCGCATCAAAGCATGCACCCGGCCACAATGCAGCAGCCCGATGAAGACAACCAAAAAGCCAACGCTGCATGGCGTGGTGTGCGCGCTGTGCATGGCGTGCTCCTCTTTGAGGACGCACATCTTGGCATGGGGTATCGATGTGGGTATCGATGCAGTTCAAATGGCGTGCTGCCCGTTACAAGATGGGCAAAAGAAGGCGTCCATTATTGTCACGTCTCGGCCCCCCATCGACTGAACCTTGCCCTCTAGCCAGGCCCTAGCAAGATGAGCAAATTAATGGGCAACCGCATGCATGCACGGGCGGCACACGCAGAGAACCCGGGGAAGGCGTGTCCCCTTGACCCACGAAGGCACAGACGCGTGCGTGGGCCCGTCCCCCTTGACCCGCGACCGGTGGCACAGAAGCGTCGCAGTCCGTTTCCCACGGCCACATCGTGTACACACTTTCATTGGGCGCCACCAAGCGCCGCCCGCCCATTAATTCTAGGGTTTCGACGGGTGAAACCACGTCGCACTTGGGCTATTTAAGCGGGCACTATCGTTCTCTCCCTCCTCATCCATCATACCCCATCCTCTGCCTCCTCTGCCCTTCTTCTTCCTTCTCCATCAAACCCGACCGAGCACTCGAGCCACCCCGCCACCATGCAGTACACCGGCCCCACCTACAGCTTCCCCCCAACCGTGCCGGAAAGGCTCTACCCGGCGGAGTGTATGTAGAGAGAACCCTTAGGGTTTGGGCGATCTCGAGGTGGAGGGCGCAAGGAGTTAACGGAGTTCTTCCTTGCGGCGGCTTCCGCCACCTCCCCGCTGCTCTCCTCGGATGTACCATGTTGAGGAGGTCAACCACAACGGCGTTGTGGTTGGGCTCCTCGCCACGCTCACTAACCCTTTCGATGCTTTCCATCTCCTCGGGCGAGCGTATTGGGTTGGTTGTGAGTTCATAGCTTTCACCACCTACAATATCTTCACCGACTTCCAGAGCATCTTCCCCAACAACGGCGTTATGCACACGCTCCCGTACCCCATCAACAACGGGGAGGAGTGAAGGACGGCGCCCGGAGGAGCGAGGTGGCGTTGTTCCCCCGGAGGAGGAGGAGAAGAAGAGCCCCAAGAAGAACCCGCGTTTGGTGCCCCCCGATCTATCTAGCTTATCGTATTAGTTTTTTAAGTAGTAATCGTTATTGTATTAGTATTTTAAGTTGTAAGGCTATCATGGAGTTGTAAGGTTATCGTGGAACTATGGATTGCTACTATATATATTGTGTGCTTCGTGCCTATGGGTTGTTCTTGCTTATTATTTGTGTATTGCTATGGGTTGCTACGAGCCCAGGTTGCTACACCTCAATCTCACCACACACACACCATCTTCAAAATATTGGCCAAATCATGGACATGCAACTAGGAGCCCCATGCAAACCCACTATGGACATGCCACTAGGAAATGCAAACTAATTTACTTCATGCAACTCATTTAGTTCATGGAACCGTAGACATGCATAAAAACAATTAACATTTGGTTTTATTGCATCAAAAAATGATCCATCAGAAAATTTAGTGCAAGAAAAAGGCCAAAGTACAAATAAGTAACATTTTTTTATGGGTAAAAAAAATAAGTAACATTTTATTTGCCGAAGTTAGAGGTGGGCTGGTGCTGCTACGCGGGTGGGCTGGTGCCCCTACGCGGGCGGGCTGGTGCCCCTACGCGGGCGGGCTGGTCTCTATTGCAGCCCAGTTTTGTTTTTTTTTACTAGAAATTGAATTTGGGTGTGTACTCTGTTAACTGAAGAACAAAAACAGAGGAAACAGAGCATGAACACTGAATAGGGCCCCTGAGAATATCAGTACAATAATTCAAGCAAGTTTTGCTTCACACGAATTCAAGTTCATCTAACAAATGATCCTGGCTAACTCAAACTGCTGGGCACCCTGAAACTAGCTGACTAACTAACTGAAACTATAACAATTCTAGCGATTGATGAACATCAAGTAAAATAAACCCATAGCAATGACACAACCATAAAATGCTCCCGCCATCTTATTTGCTTGCTGCTTCAAATCGATCAGATGCTTTAGTTGCTTGCCGATTTTCTTCAATTCACACTTCAGTTCTGCACTATGCATCATCGGATCGGCTCTGTCCGCCAAATTGGGGCTTGTTCCACGGCAAGCCGCCCCAAAATTGAGCTCTTGGGTTGGGGTTGATCCTCCAATTTCAAACTTTCAACATATTCATCGAGCCACTCAAAATGCCCACATTTCTTCGAACCTGAAAACAGGGGCGGCGCATGAATCCTAGATCCACCACCCAGATCCACCGCCCTAATTCGAGGGAAAAAGAAAGAAATCGGGAGAAATTAGACCATAGAATTGGTCAAGAACACAGATCTAACCTGCCCGGCTGTGGCTTGCTCAAACATTTCACAAACTCGCTACCACGGTTGCCATTTTCTTCCCTCACACAAGTCAAACGCTTCAGAGGCTCCATGCGCGGGCAATCGGGGCATCTTGTCAACGGCAGTGGACCATACTGCGTCCATGATTGGCGGGTGGCCGAAGTCGAGCTAGACATCACTCGCCGGCGGCGCGCTTCGTTGCCGGAGCAGAGGAAGAAGAAGGTGGGAAAGGAAAGGGGCAGGGCAAGCAATGGAGGGGGGCGGGCTGGCTCGCGCTCGTGGCTGGCTCGGGTCGGGGCACGCTGATGAGCACGGGCATGCTTGTGTGGATAAGTTGTGGGTCCCACCCGCATGCGAGTAACTGGTGGGTCCCGCGTGTCATAACTCAAATCGCTAACCCCTCGTGTTTTTCATTTCACGGGTAAACAGAGCCATGTCGCATTGGAGCTATTTACACGCTCAAGTGTGTCGCATCACAACCATTCAGCCGAACAACGTCGCACTCAAGCAAATTCACATCAAAAACGTCGCACAGGAGCTATTGGCCCGAGAGATAACAGGGGGCGCTGCCAGGCGGGATCGTGTCCACTAGATTGAAAACAGACGTTGATGAGATCGTGTGGCAGTTTTACAATCTGCCACACAGTTGCCTGATACATATTTCGTAAACATAATAAGATGGATGTAATCCCGGTTAAACAAAATAAGCACCAATAATTGGTTGTGTGGCTAGTGGGACGGTTGTATATCTCAATCCATTATTCTCATCTTCCCCTTGGCTCCACCTTTCTTGCCGGGATGGTTTGGAACAGAGGTTTTGTGTGACAAAAGAATAATCTTAGCAAGCTTAAAAAAAAAGAATAATCTTAGCGCATGTACATCTGAAATAAATCCAAAGATTCAAATAAATTGACAAACATCTTGACGATTGGCCCCGGTGAGAAATTATATATCCATTACAATGAAGCATGAAATATTAATTTAAGAGTGTTTATCTAGAATGACAAAGTACTGTAAAAAAATCCTTATATTTCAGGTAACTTCGCATAATCCAAGGCTCTCTTTCCTTCTAGTTTGTTTGAGAAATAAAGTCTTGCATACTCTTCTACTTTCACTGTCTTGTATAACATCTTCTCCTCTGTAGTTCCCAAAATTGGTGAAATAATTCCGTCATACTTTGGGATGTGAAATGCTGATATGGATAGTCGCTCCTTGCGGGAATTGATGGTGACCCTGTGCTCAATGCTCTTGTACTTCCCGCTCGTCATGATCTATAAATAATAAAGAGATTAGATTTGACAAATATCAAATTCTCGTCTATATCCTTGAAAATAGTAGTTCCTCAGTCATATAAAATTGGACTACACATGGCATTGTCTAGGGAAAACATCCTACACACCGTTCAACTAATGCGTTGTCTAGAGTGTACTGTCCATCTGCAGAAAAAGTTGCCTTCGCTTATAAGGCCTTAATTTTTTTCTTTGATAAATATTTTTTTGAAAATAGAAAGAAGATAGCAGAGAACTTTTTGAACATTAACAAGTTAACTTTCATTTATTGCAAGATGATGTTATTGACAATAAGAGAATAGGAACAATAGTAATCAAGTAGCTTGTCTAAAGAGAAAACAATGAGTCTTTTCTTCGACTATGAATGAGCTTCGTTAGCTGAGTTGCCTAGATGTTAGATGTTATGTAGGGGTTACAAAGGTGGCTCAATGCCTCGCTTATTTTGTTGGACCTTGCACTTTTTCTACCCTCAAACCCCCAAATATATGGAAACAACACCAACCAAAATCCTGCTTATTTTTCGAACCAACATATGACGTGGTATAATTAACGATGTAATATGTGACACATCAATTTAGAGGTGCTTTACAAACACAGGTAGCAGAACTATTTGACACACGATGACATGTCAGACCTAATCACTTTCATTTGGTGTCGGCAGGATGGGCGTGTGCGCGTGGGCACACATGTGCATGTTAGAGTTTGGTAGTGGAAAGAGTAAGTTATGAAGTTGAGGATTTCTCTTCATCGAAGCACGAATAAGGATTGTAGATTTTTTTTTTGTTACTATTTTATATAGCATTTAGTTTGAGATACTATACAACTAGCTTAACATGTCTTTAGAAGCATACCTCAAGAAGGTCGCCCACATTCACCAACAGTGCATCAGAATGTGGTTTCACGGGAATCCAGGCACCATGCCTTCTAATTTGTAAGCCTTGAACTGAATTAACTTCAAGCAGAATAGTTAGAAAAGATGCATCAGAATGTGGTGAGAAGCCTAGAACCTTTTCTGGTGTTGACGTGCATGGAGGGTAGTAGCTCATCCTGAGAAATTGCGACACATGTTTGTCTGCCACCAATCCGGGATCAACATCTAGTGTTTTTGCAATGAAGATGGCTAGAGAATGTGCGAATTTCGTCACCTCTGAAGAGTAATGGTCGATACAATTCCTGGGATCATAACAAATATTACGTTTCTATGTTAATGTTGGGTTTTTGTACATATTGAAATATTTCTTTCTTTATATGACTAGATCTAGCTTGTTTTAATACCAAGTACAAATTACAAGACCAATCAAAAAATTCATTGCTTTATAGTCCCTGGGTCGGCCCTTTGTTGGTTATTACCATGAACCATAAAGGGGTTGGTAGCTAGATATTTATGGTGAACATATTAACAGAAGACTTGATATCCTTTTTTTTCTTTAGAAAACTTAAAAGTCGTTTGTTCATATGGCCGTTTTCAATAAATTTCCAACACCTAAGTTTCGCAAAAGAGCATTTGGCTGAATTTAACCAAATTGGCCAGGGATAGTTAGAACAAAAGAAATAAATGCAAAAAATCTTTTTTAGGTTATTGTGCTAAGGTCTAATTTGGTGGGGTTGGTGTCATATCTATACCAATGCGTAAACATAAAAAGTAAATCACATTGATACTTTGACTCCGTATCCTAGTTAGCTAGGAATACAAAATGTTGTATATATAAATATAGAAAAGGGTCACTGGAATCAAATAAACAAGATCTTAATATCCACTAAATATATCAGCAGGAAAAGTTGTGCATATAAATAGAAAAGGGTGTCTAGGATCAAAGAAATAAGATCTGAATGTCCACTAAATCTCTACTCTATATTTTCTGTACTGGTATTGAATCAAAGCGATGCATAACATTGAAAAGGAATGAAATAATAAATGTTTGCACTCTCCTTTTTCGCCCATGAGTGTATATTAAGAGTAAAACATGTTTTGCATGTAATAATAAACACACAAAAGGAATAAATGTAAAAATGATGCTTCAAAGACCACACTCACAAACATGGCACCCTATAGTGGTGGAAAGCCTCTCTTAGTTCAAAATTTGACATGGTTGACCAGTTTACCAAAAGATAACATGCAACTGAAACAATCTTTTAAGTTTGAAGCATCCGTTCTGAGATTCTACTTGAGTGTCATTGCCAAATTTATAAATTTGCTTAATCCGATGCTTTGAATAGAAGGAAGACATTCTTTTAGATATTGCAAGCATACAAGTCTAACCTGAAAGTATGAGGTTGACTGGGCCAGTAACTCATATCGCGAGCTTGGGGTGGTTGGGTGAAGAGGGCCAACATGTCGGCCCAATCTAGCTTTTGATCATCAGAGACAACAAAAGCTTGGCCATAACCTTGAAGATCGCCTGGGTGCTGAGCATATGCATTCTTAACTTCGAGGGGGAGTTGAAAGAACTTCTGAACATCCTGCTTTATACCTATTATGACTTCATCTGGTATTCCATGTTTTACAACCTAAAATATCAATGGTTGGACAAACAATAATGCTTTGTCAAACATAGTTTTCAAGGGACAAAATGAGTAAATATATATATGTTAGCCTTCAGAGAAAATATGGTTTGGATCTAGATTTTTTTTGAACTCCAATAATAGATATCTTTTACCTTATACTCCCTCCGTCCCAAAATAAGTGTCTTAACCTTAGTACATAGACTAAAGTTAGTACAAAGTTGAGACACTTATTT
Source organism: Aegilops longissima (assembly GCA_021605205.1). Lineage (NCBI taxonomy): Eukaryota > Viridiplantae > Streptophyta > Magnoliopsida > Poales > Poaceae > Aegilops > Aegilops longissima. Next base: position 32,919,703 of record CM038677.1, on the reverse strand, counting down.
CGGGACGGAGGGAGTACATTTTAAAGATGATTAATTTGCCCCCTAACCACAATCAAAGTAGTATGACACATGAAGTTGTGATAATTTCCCCCATGTGATGACTAAGTTGCACAAAAGTATGATAATTTAAAAACAAACAAAAACTAAAAATACTAAGGAAAAAATCGAGGAAAGAAAGTAATAAAATGCGAATAATTATAAAAATTCAAAGAATAACTATATGAATTGACACTTTTAAAAGAAATACTCTAGAAAATTTACTAAACATATTAGGAATATTAAGGTGAAAATAATAGATGTACAAAATGAAATCATAAATATTTTTTAAAAGACCAACAGAATTTGAGAAATCTCATGACTATTTTATTATTGTTAGCACACCAAATACAAGTATTCTCAAATTTGAATTCTTTGAGGAATAGTTATGACTTTCCTTATCCTTTTTTTAGAAAACTCTAGGTTTCTATTTTTGACATAGTTTTTCTGGCGGGGCTATTTAGTTTATTTTAGCAGTTTTCCTAATTTTAAAGTTAGTTGTTAAGAAAGACGTGTTATCTTTGTTTTTTGTAACCATTTTTTCTGCCACTTTTTTAAATTGGTACTTTTTCAGAATCTTTTGTGTTGGCTCAACCATGTGCAACGTAATGTCACTGGTCATATGACTTGTGGTAAGGAATCTATATTAGATGATATTCAACGCATGGATGCGAGAATCGGTCGCAATATATTTCAATGGGATTTGATTGTTTGAAACTTGATTAAGATTAATAATATATGAACTAAAATTAAAAGTAAATATTATGTATTGTATTTGATTATTGTATAGTTTATAAGTCGCATAGTATAATGGAAAACTTATGCCCATGCATATTGAGGTGGCCATGTGATTATGTGGCAAGTGTATCTTCAGATAAATTGAAATAGTGGGATCAACTAATAATGAAAAAAATCCCATTCATGTTGAGGTGGGCCCTTGATAAGATGACATGTTGAGAAATAGAGGCAGTGGGGATTCTATACATATTGAGGTGGTCCTTTGACGAGGTGACATGTGTGCATGTTGTGATAAATATAGATAATGGGACTCAACTATTTAGATATATAGGATTAGTCTATATTTCAAGTAGCAGTTTTGCTAAGTCTCAGTCGACTGAGACTTGGTTATGCCTCAGTCGATGCTATATTCGTTCGATCTTGCGTGGAGATCCGTACACAATTTTATTTTAGCATTTTTTCTTCTTCTTATATACTATGTCACTTGACTGAGATTTGGTTAAATCTCAATCGATTGAGACCTAGCCACACCCTTCAAGTAATGGTTGTTGGTTAAATCTCACTCGAAATTATAGATGTTTCAATTCTCTTAAATCCCACAATTCTTTTGAGGGGGGACATGGTTAGAGACCAAGTCTAGAATGAACCTAACATGAGAGTAAATTGGTAAAGAAAAAAACACAAGCCGAGTCAACAAAGTTGTTTGTTTGTTCTTAATAATATATCTGTAGTGCTTCAGCTATCTCAATGATGGAAGGTAAAGACTCCAAGTGTCTCCAGGTTGTGCCACGAAGATACAATGACAAAGACATATAAATTGTACTGGTTGGTTAATATTGACCTCGAGTTTAGTCCTTGAGTGACGTACCTGAAAGAAGCCCCACTCGGTGCAGGCAAATCTGAGCTTGGCGGTCTCTGCTTCAGCGGACTCGGGGCTCAGGAGCTTGCTGATGTCGATCACCGGAACGTCGTCGGACAGCTCAGGGAGGACGGCGTGTGCGTCGATGTCCGGCTGGATATACCGTTGGATCTTGTCGACCGTCAGCTCGCCGGCGGATGCCACCAGAGCCTGGACGTTCGTGACGGGAAGCGATGTTCCCAGCTTCGACCACCTGCTCTCGCTGGCGCTGCCACTCGCTGCCTCCACCTCCATGAGCAGTGTGGCTACCTACTTCTTCACTGTGTGTTGGTGAAGTTACAGGGATCCAAGCCATCGATCAGACCATTATATAGACTGTTAACTGAACTGTGATGTTACTCTACATGAAACGAGTCGGAAAATGCGAATGATTCCTCGACCATGTGCTTGGACGCACCGACCCATGCCAAAAAATAATAATGCCCGGCGGCTAATGGCCGAACTTAACTGGGATGTATATAAATACTTTTGCACTGACACACTCGCAGATCTGCCGTGGCGTGGTTCAATCATGTCTTTGTACATGAAGTCCCAAACCTTGTTACTTGTGCGGTTTCTGAAATGAAACCGGGACACAACCTCTATTTTTGAGAGAGAGAAATTACAGCAAGACACATAAGGGGTAAAGAGTAAAAAAAAACACAGAGACGAGTGCATTAGTTCACTTGTTAGCTCGCCGGCAGTGGACGCCGCCAGAGCTTGGACGTTCCTGACGGGAAGCGTCGTCCCCAGATACGACCACCTGCTCTGTGCTCTCGCTGGCGCTGCCATTCAGCGCCTCCGCCACCTCCATGCAACTAGTTAGTTCTCACTAGGTCGTGCTCTAGTTTTGCTTGCTTATTTGTTCAGGCATTCAGCATTGATCAGACTAGCTCTTACATAACTGTTAGTTAAGGTTGCAACTTGCTAATCTTTTTCTGTCGGATCCAACAGAAGCAAATTGTTAGTTAAACTGCGATCTCACAAGAAAGATCTTTTTATTAAAAGGAGGATGTACCCCGGCCTCTACATCTGGACGATGCATACAACCATTTTATTAATTATTCTTAAAGACCTTACAAGGTAATACATCAATAAGCCTAAAGCCACCATCTTGGCAATGCCTGTTGCTACTCCTATCTCATGATGAAGGAGTGTCGAATGTCCGAGCCTAATACCAAACAGATATCACACCAAAACCTAACATCTAAAGTCGGATGCCCCATCCAAGCCACTACCTGGACTGGGTCACACACCGGTCCGGCACACTCCCAGTGAGCACCGCACGCTGCAAGGGCCGCCACCTGCATCTTCCATCGATCCATCCTCAGAGCAGAACTGACGCATCGACCTTACCAGGCCTCTTTGCCATCGACGCCACCACGACGCCAGACAGCGTCGCCCTCCTGCGCGAGTCCGTCAACCCGCATCAGACGCCCTCCACTGTGCCACGCCGCCGAGACCCGCTGTCATCGATGCGGAAGATGAAACCCCGCTCTGCCTCTAGGCCCTTCCAATCAGCACCTGCTCCAAAACGATGTCCTCAAGAGGGAGAACGGCACCATAGTTTACGTCATCATCCAATCTAGGAGACCCAGCTCCAGGGTTTTCCCTCAAGCAGATGCCCCCTGGAAGAAGAGGGGCACGCCAACTGCAGCTGCCCACGAACACAAGCCGTGCCCACAACCACTTAGCTCTCGCGACGGCGCCTTCAAGAAGGATACGACGCCATGAGCGCCGTCGCCGCCTTAGGGTCTTCACCCGAGAAACCGTGGACTGGGAAAAGATGGGGCGGACCCGAACGACGTCTCCAGGAAGAGAAACGGCACCCTCGGACGTCGTCGCCGTCGCCGCCGGCAGGAGCCGACCAGGGAATTATCCCGATCCGAATCCGCACCTCCCACTCCGCCACACCCGGCGACCGGGAAGCAGCGCAGCCATGTCCGTTACGACGAAGTGCACGATGCAAGTATTGGAGGAAGAAGCAGCTCGACACTGTTGGCCGTCGAGGCAACAAGCCGCGGCACCAACCCGCCGGTGGATCGCCGGCCATCTGACCCGATCCCCGGAGCCCGCCAGCCCTGCCGCGCCACTGGACAGGGAGGCCAACCTAGGGGCTGCCGCCCCGGATCCAAGGCCCTCCACCCTAGATCGGGAGGAGCAGCGCTAGCACTACCACCACAACCACCGATAGGACGCCGGCCAGCCGCCACACTGTTGCAGTCCAGATCTGGGCCGTCATGAACCAGATCGGCACCGCCGCGGCCCAGATCGGGGTAACGCCCTCGATCCAGGGAGCCCCGCGTCACCCTTTGACCCGCGAGGGGGAGGAGTGCCTCCGCCGCCGCCGGCGCACACACGGGCTAAGCCCGGCGCCTACCACCGGCGGCGACGGAGGGGAGGGAGAGGAAGGAGCGGTGACCCGGCAGCTAGGGGTGGAGCTCCTAGGTTGCCGCGCGGGGGTGACAGATCGGAGCGGAGGGAGTGTGCCTCAAGTTACTGCGTGATGCGGGCGCATCTCACAAGAAAGATGCGAAAGATGATTCCTGGATCTGTTTGACCGGAAGGTCCTCCGATCACTGCGTTTGGACGTACCGATGCTAAACAATGCCTGGCGGCTAGTGTCCAAAATTTACAGGGACGATAGAATAATTTTGCACCGACACGCTTGGAACAAAAATGCTAGACTTACGAAAGAACCTACATACACTTACGTAACTTGACTAACAATTAACCCCTCCGCCCCCTGATTTCAACTGGATGGGGTCCCTCCCCTAATTTCCTCTAACAGAAAAAGAACACCTAAGCTGTTACGTTAGTTTACGTACAATAGCTACGTAGGTGTAGCATTGCTCCGCTTGGAATCAGAGCATAACCATAAGTGAGATGGCCATAGCCCCGGTTAGGCTATACAGGTTTAGAAGTACTACCCGATTTACATATAGCTCCGCCTCTGAGGTCAAGGGATTCACTTGCAATCAAATAATTATCAACGCATCCTGAAAAGAAAAACCACGAGCGACATCTAGCAGAACTGAAATAGTCGATGAATTTACAGTACATACATACTTAAATAAACTATACATAGTTGCATGCTTCGGCTGCGTCGTGTGTAGTTCGCGGGCTAGATGTGTATCTGTGGTGTGCGTGCTGTGCTTTGCTCTGCAGCGGCAAAATGCAGCCGTTGTTGTTAGTTCTCTCGTGTTCTGGGTGTATCTTCCTCCGTTCGTCTTCTATTTGTGGCGGTACTGCGAGAGAGACTGACCCTTCCTCCACCTGGCCTCCTCTTCGGCTCGACACCGTCCCTCCGTGCCGGCCTACTACTAGGGCGCCACCACGCCCACACCAATCGGCCGAAAAACAAATTCCAGCAAATATTTCCATGTAGCCATAACACTTCCTGCCATTCCCATGCACATAGCCAAACATCCGCTATTAATCATGAATTTTATTTATAAACAAAATAACAAATTCTCACCCCGTAGTCACATCAGCTCCTATTATCATGCATGGACATTATCAAACCGTAGGCAACCACTAGATGCGTCCAGAAGCGATAAAAACGGCAGCAACCAATCCCATACCAGTCGACAGGCCCACACTTCGGTTTGACGAACAAACAAATCAAAAGGAAACCGCTACGTGTACATTATGTATGTACCAGCCCGTGTACCCAGATTTACAAATGGCAAGACCTCAAATTTGATAGGGATTCCAAAAATTATTTCCCTTCAGTGCTTCAATGATCTGCTCTGGCGGCATGAGATTTTGAATAGCTCCAACTGACCAAAGAAGTCTCTACATGTAAAGATCTGTTTTGTACTAATCCGTCAATAAAAAACATGTAAAGATTGCCTGCCTTATAGGTGTGTACTGGTTTTGATTCTTCGCCTGCTTCCTTTGGCTTATTTTACCTTTTTATATGGCGAGGCGTGGTAGCATTGTTGTCCATCATCCGGGTCGACCGCTTTCTTGTTGGCCGTCATGTGGTTCTAGAAGTCGTTCTTTTGGTCGGGATCACATATATGCTATTGTGATATGTGAAGATCCATGATCAAAGTATTAATGGAGCTTCTCCTTTTTTTGGCGAATACTAGAGCTTCTCCTTGGCCCTGTTTGGATCATGGGGTTAGAGCTATTTTGGGTTAGTTGGGGGCTTAAATAACCCAAAAGTATCTAAACAGGTAGGGTTAGAGTGGGTTAGTTACATCTAACCCAACTATCCCGGTGGAGAGGTGCTTATTTGAGTTAGAGTGGATTAGAAAATAACTCTAACTCTAACCGTGCATGCTCGCATGTATTAATTGCTGCTAATTTTAGGGTTATTACTTGTAGCATTTTCTGCATGGTTATCTTATGTTAGGATCACATTGTGTTGGGGCTGATTCTTGTGGATGGAAGTAATATTAACTTTGCCAATCTCACTTCTATGAAATCAGGTGTCTTGTCATGTTTCTATTTCTTTATGTTCTTTTTGGTTACGATGATATATAAACTCATGCATCCACTCAAGTAGCATTATGCAACATTATATTATTGAATAATTCTTATTTTTGAAACCCAAAAATCTATAGAAGCAAAAATTATCAGTTAGAGGGATGAGGGTATAACTAAGTGTATTACTGATAGATATACCATAGTGGGGTGGTTTTATCAGTTGTTATATATGTATAGATGATATGAATCAATGATGAAGTAATGTATGTTTATTATACAAATCAGCATTCCATGGTAATGATTGTTGGGGAACGTTGCAGAAAATTAAAATTTTCCTACGGTTTCACCAAGATCCATCTATGAGTTCATCTAAGCAACGAGTCAAGGGAGTGAGTTTGCATCTACATACCACTTGTAGATCGAAAAGGGAAGCGTTCAAGGGATGGTGATGATGGAGTCGTACTCGCCGTGATTCGGATCACCGATGACCAAGTGCTGAGCGGACAGCACCTCCGCGTTCAACACACGTGCAGATGGACGACGTCTCCTCCGTCTTGATCCAGCAAGGAGGAAGGAGAGGTTGAGGAAGACAGCTCCAACGGCAGCACGACGGCGTGGTGTTGTTGGTGCAGCAAGATCTCGGCAGTGGCTTCGCCAAGCACGTACGGAGGAGGAGAGGTGTTGGGGTGGGGAAGGGCTGCGCCTTGGCTTGTGTATGCAGCCTCCCTCGCCCCTCTATTTATAGGGGAAGGGGCAGGGCCGGCCCCTCTAGATGGGAATCTAGAGGGGGGCGGCGGCCAGGGAGGGGTGGCTTGCCCCCAAGCAAGGGGGGCGCCCCCTCTAGGGTCCCCCCCCCAACCCTAGGCGCATAGGCCCAAGGGGGGGGCGCGCCCAGCCCACCAGGGGTTGGCTCCTGCCCCACGCAGCCCATGTGGCCCCCCGGGAGGGGTGGCCCCTCCCGGTGGACCCCCGGAACCCTTCCGGTGGCCCCCGGTACAATACCGATATGCTCCGAAACTTTCCGGTGTCCGTTTGAGAACTTCCCATATATAAATCTTTACCTCCGGACTATTCCGGAACTCCTCGTGACGTCCGGGATCTCATCCGGGACTCTGAACAACATTCGGTAATCACATACAAGTCTTCCTGATAACCCTAGCGTCACCGAACCTTAAGTGTGTAGACCCTACGGGTTCGGGAGACATGCAGACATGACCGAGACGCTCTCAGGTCAATAACCAACAGCGGGATCTGGATACCCATGTTGGCTCCCACATGCTCCTCGATGATGTCATCGGATGAACCACGATGTCGAGGATTAAGCAACCCCGTATACTATTCCCTTTGTCAGACGGTATGTTACTTGCCCGAGACTCGATCGTCGGTATCCCAATACCTCGTTCAGTCTCGTTACCGCAAGTCACTTTACTCGTGCCGTAATGCATGATCCCGTGACGGACACTTGGTCACTTTGAGCTCATTATGATGATGCACTACCGAGTGGGCCCAGTGATACCTCTCCGTCATACGGAGTGACAAATCCCTGTCTCGATCCGTGTCAACCCAACAGACACTTTCGGAGATACCTGTAGTGCACCTTTATAGTCACCCAAAGCACTCCTACGGTATCCAGGAGTTACACGATCTCATGGTCTAAGGAAGAGATACTTGACATTGGAAAAGCTCTAGCAAAACGAACTACACGATCTTGTGCTATGCTTAGGATTGGGTCTTGTCCATCACATCATTCTCCTAATGATGTGATCCCGTTATCAACGACATCCAATGTCCATAGTCAGGAAACCATGACTATCTATTGATCAACGAGCTAGTCAACTAGAGGCTCACTAGGGACATATTGTGATCTGTTTATTCACACGTGTATTACGATTTCCGGATAATACAATTATAGCATGAATAAAAGACAATTATCATGAACAAGGAAATATAATAATAATACTTTTATTATTGCCTCTAGGGCATATTTCCAACAGTCTTCCACTTGCACTAGAGTCAATAATCTAGTTACATTGTGATGAATCGAACACCCATAGAGTTCTGGTGTTGATCATGTTTTGCCCGCGGAAGAGGTTTAGTCAACGGATCTGCGACATTCAGATCCGTATGCACTTTACAAATTTCTATGTCTCCATCTTGAACATTTTCACGGATGGAGTTGAAGCGACGCTTGATGTGCCTGGTCTTCTTGTGAAACCTGGGCTCCTTGGCAAGTGCAATAGCTCCAAAGTGTTGTCACAGAAGAGTTTGATCGGCCCGACGCATTGGGTATGACTCTAGGTCGGTGATGAACTCCTTCACCCAAATTGCTTCATGCGCTGCCTCCGAGGCTGCCATGTACTCCGCTTCACATGTAGATCCCGCCATGACGCTCGCTTGCAGCTGCACCAGCTTCTGCTCCACCATTCAACATATACACGTATCCGGTTTGTGACTTAGAGTCATCCAGATCTGTGTCGAAGCTAAGCGTCGACGTAACCCTTCTGACGAGCTCTTTGTCACCTCCATAAACGAGAAACATGTCCTTTGTCCTTTTCGGTACTTCAGGATATTTTTGACCGCTGTCCAGTGTTCCTTGCGGGATTACTTTGGTACCTTCCTACCAAACTTACGGCAAGGTTTACATCAGGTCGGTACACAGCATGGCATACATAATAGATCCTATGGCTGAAGCATAGGGATGACACTCATCTCTTCTTTATCTTTTGCCGTGGTCGGGCATTGAGCGAGCTCAATCTCACACCTTGCAATATAGGCAAGAACCCTTCTTGGACTGATCCATTTTGAACTTCTTCAAAATCTTATCAAGGTATGTGCTTTGTGAAAGACCTATGAGGCGTCTCGATCTATCTCTATAGATCTTGATGCCTAATATATAAGCAGCTTCTCCAAGGTCCTTCATTGAAAAACACTTATTCAAGTAGGCCTTAATGTTGTCCAAGAATTCTATATCATTTCCCATCAAAAGTATGTCATCTACATATAATACAGAAATTCTACAGAGCTCCCACTCACTTTCTTGTAAACACAGGCTTCTCCATAAGTCTGCATAAACCCAAACGCTTTGATCATTTCATCAAAGCGAATGTTCCAACTCCGACATGCTTGCACCAGCCCATAAATGGATCGCTGGAGCTTGCATACTTTGTTAGCATTCTTAGGATCGACAAAACCCTCCGGCTGTATCATATACAGTTCTTCCTTAAGATGCCCGTTAAGGAATGCCGTTTTGACGTCCATCTGCCATATCTCATAATCATAGTATGCGGCAATTGCTAACATGATTCAGACGGACTTAAGCTTCGCCACGGAGAGAAAGTCTCATCGTAGTCAATCCCTTGAACTTGCCGATAACCCTTAGCGACAAGTCGAGCTTTATAGATGGTGACATTATCATCCGCGTCCGTCTTCTTCTTAAAGATCCATTTGTTTTCTATCGCTCGCCGATCATCGGGCAAGTCAGTCAAAGTCCATACTTTGTTTTCATACATGGATTCTATCTCGGATTTCATGGCTTCTAGCCATTTGTTGGAATCTGGGCCCGCCATCGCTTCTTCATAGTTCGAAGGTTCACCATTGTCTAACAACATGATTTCCAGGACAGGGTTGCCGTACCACTCTGGTGCGGAACGTGTCCTTGTGGACCTACGAAGTTCAGTAGCAACTTGATCCGAAGTACCTTGATCATCATCATTATTTTCCTCTTCAGTTGGTGTAGGCATCACAGGAACATTTTCCTGAGCTGCACTACTTTCCCGTTCAAGAGGTAGTACTTCATCGAGTTCTACTTTCCTCCCACTTACTTCTTTCGAGAGAAACTCTTTTTCCAGAAAGGATCCGTTCTTGGCAACAAAGATCTTGCCCTCGGATCTTAAGTAGAAGGTATACCCAATGGTTTCTTTAGGGTATCCTATGAAGACGCATTTTTCCGACTTGGGTTCGAGCTTTTCAGGTTGAAGTTTCTTGACGTAAGCATCGCATCCCCAAACTTTTAGAAACGACAGCTTAGGTTTCTTTTCAAACCATAATTCATACGGTGTCGTCTCAACGGATTTAGACGGTGCCCTATTTAAAGTGAATGTAGCTGTCTCTAGAGCGTATCCCCAAAATGATAGTGGTAAATCGGTAAGAGACATCATGGATCGCACCATATCCAATAGAGTGCGATTACGACGTTCGGACACACCGTTACGCTGAGGTGTTCCAGGCGGCGTGAGTTGTGAAACGATTCCACATTTTCTTAAGTGTGTACCAAATTCGTGACTTAAATATTCTCCTCCACGATCCGATCGTAAGAATTTTATCTTTCGATCACGTTGATTCTCTACTTCATTCTGAAATTCCTTGAACTTTTCAAAGGTCTCAGACTTGTGTTTCATCAAGTAGACATATCCATATCTACTCAAGTCATCTGTGAGAGTGAGAACATAACGATATCCTCCGCGAGCCTCAACACTCATTGGACCGCACACATCGGTATGTATGATTTCCAACAAGTTGGTTGCTCGCTCCATTGTTCCGGAGAACGGAGTCTTGGTCATTTTGCCCATGAGGCATGGTTCGCGTGTGTTAAATGATTCATAATCGAGAGACTCTAAAAGTCCATCAGCATGGAGCTTCTTCATGCGCTTGACACCAATGTGACCAAGGCGGCAGTGCCACAAGTATGTGGGATTATCGTTATCAACTTTACATCTTTTGGTATTCACGCTATGAATATGTGTAATATTACGCTCGAGATTCATTAAGAATAAACCATTGACCATCGGAGCATGACCATAAAACATATCTCTCATATAAATAGAACAACCATTATTCTCGGATTTAAATGAGTAGCCATCTCGTATCAAACGAGATCCAGATACAATGTTCATGCTCAAACTTGGCACCAAATAACAATTATTAAGGTTCAAAACTAATCCCGTAGGTAAATGTAGAGGTAGCGTGCCGACGGCGATCACATCGACTCTGGAACCATTCCCGACGCGCATCGTCACCTCGTCCTTCGCCAGTCTCCGCTTATTCCGCAGCTCCTGCTGTGAGTTACAAATATGAGCAACGGCACCGGTATCAAATACCCAGGAGTTACTACGAGTACTGGTAAGGTACACATCAATTACATGTATATCAAATATACCTTTGGTGTTGCCGGCCTTCTTATCCGCTAAGTATTTGGGGCAGTTCCGCTTCCAGTGACCCTTCCCTTTACAATAAAAGCACTCTGTCTCAGGCTTGGGTCCATTCTTTGACTTCTTCCCGGCAACTTGCTTACCGGGCGCGGCAACCTCCTTGCCGTCCTTCTTGAAGTTCTTCTTGCCCTTGCCCTTCTTGAACTTAGTGGTTTTATTGACCATCAACACTTGATGTTCTTTCTTGATTTCAACCTCTGCTGACTTCAGCATTGAGAATACTTCGGGAATGGTCTTCACCATCCCCTGCATATTAAGCATGCCGCACTGAACGAGGGAGTAATCATCAGCACGAGACTGCCAAGCATTCATAATGTCTTGGTTCTCGGGGACGGGTGCATCACCTAGCGGTCCTTCTAGGACATATTGTTTCCTGGCAGCTATGAGGATGATCCTCAGGTTCCGGACCCAGTCCGTATAGTTGCTGCCATCATCTTTCAGCTTGGTTTTCTCTAGGAACGCGTTGAAGTTCAGGTTGACATGAGCGTTGGCCATTTGATCTACAAGACATATTATGCAAAAGTTTTAGACTAAGTTCATGATAATTAAGTTCATCTAATCAAATTATTTTAATGAACTCCCACTCAGATTAAACATCCCTCTAGTCATCTAAGTGTTACACGATCCGAGTCGACTAGGCCGTGTCCGATCATCACGTGAGACGGACTAGTCATCGTCGGTGAACATTCTCATGTTGATCGTATCTTCCATACTACTCGTGTTCGACCTTTCGGTCTCCGTGTTCCGAGGCCATGTCTGTACATGCTAGGCTCGTCAAGTTTAACCCTAAGTGTTTTGCATGTGTAAAACTGTCTTACACCCGTTGTATTTGAACGTAAGGATCTATCACACCCGATCATCACGTGGTGCTTCGAAACGACGAACTTTAGCAACGGTGCATAGTTAGGGGAGAACACTTCTTGAAATTGTTGTAAGGGATCATCTTATTTACTACCGTCGTTCTAAGTAAACAAGATGCATAAACATAATAAACATCACATGCAATTATATAGTAGTGACATGATATGGCCAATATCATAAAGCTCCATTGATCTCCATCTTCGGGGCTCCATGATCATCTTGTCACCGGCATGACACCATGATCTCCATCATCGTGTCTTCATGAAGTTGTCACGCCAACGACTACTTCTACTTCTATGGCTAACGTGTTTAGCAATCAAGTAAAGTAATTTACATGGCGTTCTTCAATGACACGCAGGTCATACAAAAAATAAAGACAACTCCTATGGCTCCTGTCGGTTGTCATACTCATCGACATGCAAGTCGTGATTCCTATTAAAAGAACATGATCTCATACATCACAATATGTCATTCATCATTCATCATTCATCACAACTTGGCCGTATCACATCACATGACAATTGCTGCAAAAACAAGTTAGACGTCCTCTAATTGTTGTTGCATCTTTTACGTGGCTGCAATTGGGTTCTAGCAAGAACGTTTTCTTACCTACGAATAACCACAACGTGATTTTGTCAACTTCTATTTACCCTTCATAAGGACCCTTTTCATCGAATCCGCTCCAACTAAAGTGGGAGAGCAGACACCGCCAGCCACCTTATGCAACTAGTGCATGTCAGTCGGTGGAACCGGTCTCACGTAAGCGTACGTGTAAGGTTGGTCCGGGCCGCTTCATCCCACAATACCGCTGAAGCAAGATAAGACTAGTAGCGGCAAGCAAGTTGACAAGATCTACGCCCACAACAAAATTGTGTTCTACTCATGCAATAGAGAACTACGCATAGACCTAGCTCATGATGCCACTGTTGGGGAACGTTGCAGAAAATTAAAATTTTCCTACGGTTTCACCAAGATCCATCTATGAGTTCATCTAAGCAACGAGTCAAGGGAGTGAGTTTGCATCTACATACCACTTGTAGATCGAGTGCGGAAGCGTTCAAGGGGATGGTGATGATGGAGTCGTACTCGCCGTGATTCGGATCACCGATGACCAAGTGTTGAACGGACAGCACCTCCGCGTTCAACACACGTACGGTACGGACGACGTCTCCTCCGTCTTGATCCAGCAAGGAGGAAGGAGAGGTTGAGGAAGACAGCTCCAACGGCAGCACGACGGCGTGGTGTTGTTGGTGCAGAAGATCTCGGCAGTGGCTTCGCCAAGCACGCACGGAGGAGGAGAGGTGTTGGGGTGGGAGGGCTGCGCCTTGGCTTGTGTATGCAACCTCCCTCACCCCTCTATTTATAGGGGAAGGGGCAGGGGCGGCCCCTCGGATGGGAATCTAGAGGGGGCGGCCAGGAGGGTGGCTTGCCCCCAAGCAGGCGGGCCTCTAGGTTCCCCCAACCCTAGGCGATAGGCCCAAGGGGCGCGCCCAGCCCACGAGGCTGGCTCCTGCCCCACGCAGCCCATGTGGCCCCCGGAGGAGTGGCCCATCCGGTGGACCCCGGAACCCTTCGGTGGCCCCGGTACAATACCGATATGCCCGAAACTTTCCGGTGTCCGCTTGACAACTTCCCATATATAAATCTTTACCTCCGGACTATTCGGAACTCCTCGTGACGTCCGGGATCTCATCCGGACTCAACAACATTCGGTAATCACATACAAGTCTTCCGATAACCCTAAGCGCCACCGAACCTTAAGTGTGTAGACCCTACGGGTTCGGGAGACATGCAGACATGACCGAGACGCTCTCAGGTCAATAACCAACAGCGGGATCTGGATACCCATGTTGGCTCCCACATGCTCCTCGATGATGTCATCGGATGAACCACGATGTTGAGGATTTAAGCAACCCCGTATACTATTCCCTTTGTCAGACGGTATGTTACTTGCCCGAGACTCGATCGTCGGTATCCCAATACCTCGTTCAGTCTCGTTACCGGCAAGTCACTTTACTCGTACCGTAATGCATGATCCGTGACCGGACACTTGGTCACTTTGAGCTCATTATGATGATGCACTACCGAGTGGGCTCAGTGATACCTCTCCGTCATACGGAGTGACAAATCCTGTCTCGATCCGTGTCAACCCAATGACACTTTCGGAGATACCCGTAGTGCACCTTTATAGTCACCCGATTACGTTGTGACGTTTGGTACACCCAAAGCACTCCTACGGTATCCGGGAGTTACACGATCTCATGGTCTAAGGAAGAGATACTTGACATTGAAAAAGCTCTAGCAAAACGAACTACATGATCTTGTGCTATGCTTAGGATTGGGTCTTGTCCATCACATCATTCTCCTAATGATGTGATCCCGTTATCAACGACATCCAATGTCCATAGTCAGGAAACCATGACTATCTATTGATCAACGAGCTAATCAACTAGAGGCTCACTAGGGACATATTGTGATCTGTTTATTCACACGTGTATTACGATTTCCGGATAATACAATTATAGCATGAATAAAAGACAATTATCATGAACAAGGAAATATGATAATAATACTTTTATTATTGCCTCTAGGGCATATTTCCAACAATGATTCCCCATCTAATTCAATCAAGTTATACATGGATGGTATAAGCCCGGATAGAGATTGACTGTACGAAGTTTTTCCTCTTCTAATATTACACATCATCAATCCAGTGTGAGCAACTTCATTACCCCTTGAACATGTACTCCAAATAATTTTAGATTGACTCGATGATACACATAATCTGTCCAAAATTTAGACCATGCAATATATACGTGACATGAATGGACTGTCTTTTCTTTTTACCTTGAGATCTTCGGAAATCCCTTGAACAAAATTCAGGAACAACATGTTTCAATATGATATGGTGAGTCACGTTTATTTTTTACCTCTCCATTACATTACGTTCCATTTCTTGATAAAAGGAATTCTGATTCAGGTTTGACTTCATATGTTGTTCAAACATATAAACACTTGTTCTGCTGTGCTGTTGACATACAGAAGATACAACCTATGGTATGTTTTTTTATTTGAACCCATTGTGATGCTCAATTACTGAAGTATCTTCAGGATGATCCAAAATTTTAATATTTCATAGATAAATCGGATGCCAATGGGGTGGCACATGAGATTGCTAAGTTTAGCTTTAGTATTAGGTCTAATGGGATTCTTGTGAAGTCTGTTCATGGTGTATACTATAACAAATGATTGTAAGAACATTTGTTCTGGTTAATTAATATATGGGGTGTTTAAAATAAACTAAATTTAATATGTGGGATAGTCTTATGGACCACTATTCCACTCTTCCATAAAATTGACCAACCTTCATCTTCAGCATCATCCATCATTGGCACAGACCAGCCATGTAGCATTTCCATGTTTCCAATGAGAGAAACACGACTCCACACATTTCAAGGATGGATATAGACAGTCACTATCTATAGTCACCAACACGTTGCCACGTATACTAAGACTCAATGACACATGCATACAAGATTTGACACGTACAACAACAACAACAACAAATATACACGACTGGTCCATGAAGGCATGAAATAAATAAATAAACAACAAAAATGATCAACACATTAGTGTTTCTCCACTTCACACAAAATCTCAATTAAACACAATAACAATGCAGGGTGTGCACCACAAGGTCACCAATAGAAGCCTGTTTTCAACACAAGAGAAGGAACGCACCAAGCAATGGCAGTTCAACGTGACTCATTAGCAGAAAACCACCTAGCAAAATGAGTTGACAAGACATACTAAGATCCTACCAAACATCTGGAATATTTTTTCCGACCTCACACCATTACATATCTATCTTCAACGTCGACAAACTGAAGATCCAATAATCTCATACATTGGCGCTAACCCACCACAAGATCGCACTCAACACTTTGCATAGCTCTATACCACTACAACGCAGGCACCAGTCCCGCATGATGCCGCACTAGAATGACATAAGCTACAAATGAATATAATGTGTTTAGTAGTCTTATTAAGAAAGTGGTGAAGTGTATTTCCTACGTTGTAAGATATAGCACCCATGCTAATAATAAATGCATCCTCTTCAATTTGCTTTCACACATGACTTGCCTTTTTGTAACTAAAAACTTATGCATCTAGAATTTCTACTTCAACTTTAAATTCACTAGACAAAACAAAACCAGCATACACACACACACACACACACACACACACACACACACACACATGACGTATCAACGTGGCGCGGCGTGTCGCCGCGCGGGCATAGCTACTCTCACACTACGTACGCTAAGAGGCGCGGCAGAGAGACGCAACAAGCAGAGGAGGGGTTTAACTTCTCTAAGATGACCGTGTTGTGGTGCCTCCTAAGGCACCAGGCGGTGAGGATGGCCAAAGAACCTATGCCCTTGCGCATGGAAGGTAGTGTTGCATCCATCGTAGCCGCGAGCCAGATGACGGAAGTGACTATATCTCGCTTCTAGTGAGACATCGCCTCGCTCACGTAAAGCAATGTAGTAATGTATTGGCCCAGTGGCACCATCCGTTCTAAAAAAACATATATTGAAGAATAATCTCAAGTTTGGAAAAATGTTTGTGCATCGTTCAAAAATGTTGGTGCAACATTAAAAAACTGTTGATAGCATTTAAACAACAATGTTCAAAAACATGTGTTTGAAAAAATATTAATCGTTCATTTGAAAGTGTTAAAGGTGTAGAAAAAATGACTGCAATGTATATGAGAAAGGTACAACATCTAGGAAAAAAGTAGACATCCAAACATACATATGAAAAATGTTAATCATGTATTACAAAAATATTAAATCTTAATAAAATGCTTCTGGTGTAAAAATGAGACATCGAAAGTATATATATTTAGAAAATGTTAATCATGCATTTGAAAATGTTAACCGTGTATATAAAAGTTGTTCCACATGTGTAAGAAAAATGTACAATGTGTATGGAAACAGTTGACATCAAAAAATATGTTTGAAAACCTATTAACCATTTATTTAAAAAAGTTAAATATATGTTTAGAAATGTTTACATGTATACAAAAAATGTATATGTATGAAAAGGAAATTGGCATAAAAGGTATATTTGATTTTTAGATCATCTTTTGAAAATTTGTTAATGATGTATATGAAAATGTGGACTTGTGTACTTCAAAAAATCATGACCATGTATTCAAAAGAGTGCTCAAAACATGTATTAAAATAAAATATATATCGTGTATGAAAAAAGTTTCACGTGTATATTAAAAATGTAGATTGTGTACTGAAAAAGTAGACTTGTGTTAGGAAAAAACCAAAGAAGACCGATAAAGAAACAAAACAGAAAAGCGAAGAAAACATAAGGAAAATTAAGAAATTTTTTAAGAAGAAAACTAGTAAAAACGAGAAAGAAATAAAGAAAACAAGTGGAAAAACAAAGAAAAAAGAAAAGGAAAATAAAAAAGGTTATGATTTGAGGAATAAAGGTCCTGATCCATAACTAAATTAGTCATCTCTCCAAAAAGCATAGTGTGGTGAACAAACTACAGTTGCGTATGATCTAATTGCAGTGTTTATGATATATTCATATATGATATAATTGCATATAGGCATGAGCATCTCCAACAGACGTGCTAGATAAGCCGCGCGCTGGAAAAAAACGGCTATTCAGCGCCCGAGAGGCCGTTTGGCGTGCTCCAGCAGGCGCGTGCACAAGAAAAAGCGGCATCGTCCAGCGCGCTAGTTAAAAGGCGCGTGCGGGCGCCCTCTAACCACCACCCTTTCACTCCCCCGCGCCGTCTTCCTCACCTCTTCCGGTGCCCGCCGACGCCGCACCTTCTCCCCCGCCTCTTCTAACGCCCTGCCGCCGCTGCGCCTTCTCCCCCCGCCTCTTCTGGCGCCCTACCATGCCGCCGTGCCCCTGGATTAGCTCGGGCTTCCGCTTCCACCCCTCCAGCATGTATTATGCGGAGATCCGCTCTGGCGATACACGCCTTGGGCTCGGAATGTTATATTTTGCAGCGCCTGCTGGCGCTATAGCAGCGCGCTAAATTTTGCAGCGCCTGGTAAAGCAAACGCCCTACTGCGGGCGCTAAACGCTATTTTCGGTGCTGAAAAACAAATTTAGCGTGTCGCGCAACCACGCGCCTGATGGAGATGCTCTTAGGCCCTTGTATATATAAATCATTATCCAACAACATCTATAACTAATAGTCCATCCGAAACCCAATATACAACATGCATCTCTAAGTATTAGCTAAAACAGGGCATTACGTTAAGCAAAAACAAAATTAAGCTGAGGCCATCTGCAAGTCAGTTGTTTATGGTGTTTGATACTACACGCAACAAAAATGCACCACACAGGTCAAGTCTACAAGATCACAACATCAACATAACGAGATGGATGTAATCCCAGTCAAACAAAATAAGCACCGATAATTGGTTGGTGGCTAGTGGGGCAGTTGTATTCTCAATCCATAATTCTCATCTTCCCCTTGGCACCACCTTTCTTGATGGGATGGTTTGGAACAGATATTTGAAATAGGTCTATATTCGTCTTTCAAGTATTACAAGTGTACCCGATGAAGAATTTCATCACATGTATATATGAAAATAAATGCAGAGGTTCATATAAAGTGACAAACGTCTCGCCGATTGGTCCTGGTGAGAAATATATATCCATTACAATGAAGCATCACATATTAATTTAAGAATGTTTATCTAGAATGACAAAGTTCAGTAGAACATCCTTATATTTCAGATAACTTCGCATAATCCAGGGCGCTCTTTCCTTCTAGTTTGTTTGAGAAATAAAGTCTTAAATACTCTCCTACTTTCATTGTCCTGTATAATATCTTCTCTTCCGCAGTTTCCAAAATTGGTGAAATAATTCCATCATAGTTTGGGATTTGAAATGCTGATATGGATAGTCGCTCCTTGTGGGCATTGATGGTGACCCTGTGCTCAATGCTCTTGTACTTCCCATTTGTCATAATCTATAAATAATAAATAGATTGGATTCAACAAATATCAAGTTTCTCATCTATATCCTTGAAAATAGTAGTTTCTCAGTCATATAAAATTGGAAGTAGTTTGAGACTACACATGACATTGTCTAGGGAAAAGTAACATATACACCATTCAACTGTTGCTTTGTCTAGTGTACCATCCATCCCTCGAAAAAGATGACACCGCTTATAAGGCCTTTTTTTTTCTTATTTGATAAAGAAATTATAGAAAAAATAGAAGAAGATGGCAGGAAAAATGTTGAACATTAACAAGCTATTTTCATTTATTGCAACATAATCCTATTGAAAATTGAATATTAACAAGTTAATTTTTGGTTATTGCAACATAATCCTATTGAAAATTGAATATTAACAAGTTAATTTTCATTTATTGCAACATAATCCTACTGAAAATTGAATATTAACAAGCAAATTTTCGTTTATTACAAGATAATCCTATTGAGAACTAGATAATAGGAACAATAGTAACCTAGTACCTTGTACAAAGAGAAAACAATGAATCTTTTCTTTGACTAAGAATGAGCTTTCTCAACTAAGTTTTCCAGATGTTGTGTGAGGGCTACAAAGGTGGCTCGATGACTCGCTTGTTTGCTTAGGTGCACAATGTACTTTTTCTGCCCTCAAACTCCCAAAACATTTAGAAACAACCCTAAGCAAAAATCCTGCTTATTTTTTCTAAACCAGCATATGACCTGGTAAAATTAACGATTTAATATGTGATACATCAATTGAGAAGTGCTTTTACAAACCCAAGTAGCAAAGCTATTTAACACAAGATGACATGTCGGACATACACACTTTCATTTGGTGGCGGAGGGATGGGTGTGTGAGCGTGCAAGCACATGTGTGTGTTAGAATTTCATAAAGGAGATAGTAAGTTATGAAGTTGAGGATTTCTCCCACCCAAACAAAAATAAGGATTGCAAAGTTTTTACTAATTTTTATACCATTTAGATTCAGATGTTATACAACTAGCTTACTATGTCTATAGAAGCATACCTCAAGAAGGTCGCCCACATTCACCAATAATGCATCACAATGTGGTTTCACGGGAATCCATGCACCATGCCTTCTAATTTGTAAGCCTTGAACTGAATTAACTTCTAGCAGAATAGTTAGAAAAGATCCATCGGAATGCGGTGACAAGCCTAGAACCTTTTCTGGGGTTGACGTGCATGGAGGGTAGTAGTTCATCCTGAGAAATTGAGATGCATGTTTGTCTGCCACCAATTCCGGATCAACATCTAGTGTTTTTGCAATCAAGATGGCAAGAGAATGTGTGAATTTCATCACCTCTGAAGAGTACTGTTCAATACAATTCCTGGGATCATAAAAATAATAATGTTTCTCTATTAATGATGGGCTTTGCTAGATATTGAAATACGTTGGATTTTATATGACCAGACCTAGCTTGTTTTTGTACCAAGTACAAATAACAAGCCCAATAAAAAATTCATTGCCTGTATAGTCCCCTACTCGACCCCTTGTTAGTCATTACCATGAACCATAAAAACTTGGTTGCTAGATATTGATGCTGAAATTTTACCCTGAAGACTTGATATCAATTTGTTTTCATAGAAAACTTAATATTCATTAGTTCCTATGGCCGATTTTAGTAAAATTTGCAACTTCTAAGTTTCATAACGAACAATATCCAACCAAATTATCTAGGGATAGGTAGAGCATCAACAATAAAGGCAACAATCTTTTCTAGGTTGTTGTGAGGTTAATTTAGTTTGGTGAGGCTGGTGTCATATCTATACCTATGCATAAACGTAAAAGCTAAATCATAGTAGTTTACTTTGAGAGATGCGTAACATTGGAAAGGAATGAAATGATAAGGCCAACATAAATGTTTGGTACTCTTCTCTTTGGCTTATGAGTGTATATTAAAAGGGTAATGCATTTTTTTACATGTAATAAAAACACAATAGATGGTTCATATGCATAAGAAGATGAATAAATGTCAAAATGATGCTTCAAAGACCACACTCACAAATATGGCACACTATAGCGGCGAAAGCATGTTCTTAGTTCAAAACTTGACATGGTCAATCCGTTTACCAAAATATCATATGCAACCGAGTCAATCTTCTAAGTTTAAGTATCCAATATCGAATCAACTTGAGCATCTTTGCCAAGTTAATACATTTGCTTAATCTGGTGCTTAGAATAGAAGGCGGGCATTTTCCTTCTCCTTTCTTATTCATTTAGATATCCCAAGCATACAAAGTCTAACCTGAAAGTATGAGGTTGACTTGGCCAGTAACTCATATCACGAGCTTCGGGTGGTTGGATGAAGAGGGCAAACCTGTCACCCCATTCTAGCTTTTGATCATCAGAGACAACAAACACTTGGCCATACCCTTGAAGATCCCCTAGGCGTTGAGCATATTCATTCTTAACTTCGAGGGGGAGTTGAAAGAAATTTTGAATGTCCTGCTTTATACCCATTATGACTTCATCCGGTATTCCATGATTTACAACCTGAAAGCTCAATAGTTGGACAAAGAGTAATGCTTTATCATACACATTTTCAAGGGGTGGAATGAATGAATCTAAAAATTAATATTTAGAGAAAAGTATGGTTTTTCTCTCAACTAATTCTGGATTTTGTCTTTGAACTCTGATACTAGATATCTTTGACCTTATACTTTTGAAAGTGACTAATCTGGTCCCTAATTAACAAATCGGAGCAATATGACAACAGTAGTTGCGATTATTTCCCCCATGTGATGACCAAGTTGCACAAAAGTATGATAAATTATGAAAAAAGACCAGGAAAAGCATTCGAGGGAAGAAAGTAATAAAATTGGAAGACGTGAATAAATCTAAGAATTCAAAAAATAACTATATGAACTGACATTTTTAAAAAGAAATATGCTAAAAAAGTTACTGGAAATATTTGGAATATTAAGTTGATAATAATAAATATAGAAAATGAAACCATCAATAACCAATGACCAAGTTTATATAGGATCAGCCATCCTCAAAATTTTCAAAAATTGTCGGATTTAAGAATTTGTAAGACCTTTTAAAGTAATAGATATTAGAAACGAGTCTTGAATCAATCTCAATTACTACCACATTATACATGTTACAATTTCTTAAATCCGACAATATTTTCTGAGGAGGGCAAGGTTAGAGATCAAGTTTAGCATAAATCTCTATATACTACTGAAAAATAAGTAGCGTTCCTTTTCCTGCTAGGCAAAACTTTTCGTCAACCGGTTTCCCCCCTCCACCATGTCTCTACCGTCAGCTGTTTTTTTTTTCAATGCCATATTTGACCACAGCTTCCCAGTACACCGCTCAATCACATTAATTTACTTACTTTTTGCATCAATTCCACCTTAATTTACTTATCAAATTTATCATCAAACTATAGGGTAAATCACGGACAGATTTGATAAACATTTATTTAGACAATCATATTAATATGGGCAAATAAATCACGAGTTAACACACTAAAATATGTATATCTCGTTGCAACGCGGGCATTATCCTAGTTTGTAAAAGAAACACAAGCCAGGTGAACAAAATTATTTGTTTACTCGTAAAGTCTGTCGGGCTTCAAGTATCTCATCAACTATCCTAATGAACAACAACCAAAAAAAGACTTATCTCTACGATCGAAGGTAAAGACCCAGACCCCAAATGTCTCCAGGTTGCCCACGGAGATACAATAACATTATGAATGAAGGAATATAAATTGTACTGGTTGGTTAATATTGGCTCTCGAGTGACGTACCTGAAAGAAGCCCCACTCCGCGCAGGCAAATCTGAGCTTGGCGATCTCTGCTTCAGCGGACTCGGCGCTCAAGAGCTTGCTGATGTCGATCACCGGGACCTCGTCGGACAGCTCGGGGAGAACGGCGTGCGCGTCGATGTCTGGCTGGATATACCGTCCGATCTTGTCGGCCGTCAGCTCGCCGGCGGACGCCACCAGAGCCTGCACGCTCGTGACAGGAAGCGATGTTCCCACCTTCGACCACCCGCCGGCGCTACCACTCGCTGCCTCCGCCTCCATCGGTGTAGCTACCTAGTTCTCCACTACGGGTCTCGCTAATCAAGTTACAGCCATCGATCAGGCTATTATATAGCAGACTGTTAACTGAAATGTAATGTCAACTCCTGCTAATGACGCTGAGGCGGACAGAAGGTGGGCATGTGATGATTCCTTGCGCACATATCACGATGCGAACAGACGGTCAGAATAGAGTGTACTTTCTCCGTTTCATATTGGTTGTCGATGGTTTAGTACTACAATTAATATAAAACAGAGAAAGTACCATGAAACTCCACCACAATTATACTCATAGAATGCGAATGGTTCCTTGACCGGCTCGTCCGGAAAGCGCCCATGCTAAGGCTGGTCCTAGTGTGGGGAGTATATGATACTAGTGTATTATACAACATTCATAATGCATAGTATTATAGGTGGTCTCACTTATTGTCATGCATGACACATAGTAGTATAATACTCTCTCCGTTCCTAAATAATTGTCTTTCTAGAGATTTCAACAAGTGACTACATACGGAGCACATGAGTGAATCTACACTTTAAAACATGTCTACATACACTGGTATGTTGTAGTCCATTTGAGATGGCTAGAAAGACAGATATTTAAGAACGGAGGGAGTATTTATTATGATACGGTATCTACCTATGTTACTATAATCCTCTCTCTTTTTTAATTGTCTATCACATAAGCATATTTACAAGTCTCAGATGCATGATGCTGCTTATGTTACCCCACTATGACCAGCCTAAAGAAATGCCCGTCAGCTGATGACAGAATTTAATGCACTGACCACTTGCACATCTGCGGTGGCGTGATTCAAACATGACTTTGCACCATCACTCTGGTGTATTTTTAACTGATATACCATCTTCAACGCCGACGTCCATATCAAATATCATATCCATCCGCAAATTGGTGGGGACCAATCCGTGAGTAGTGATGTAAAAGCCGGCCATTCAACCGCTCACAATCATTTCAAACCGTATTTCAATAAACCAGATGAATTACATCAAACACGACAGATTAAGCAAAGCTCGGATATAATTTACATAAAATGAACGATATTTCATCTGCTTAACTAAACTAAGCCCGCAATATCAAAGTAATTATAGAGAATAGCATAATTCATCCATAAATAGCATGCAAACCTCTCTTGTACAACAATAGTTCAAAATCAATGAGATAACCGGATGTTCAACAAGTTTTATTATTTCATCGATTTCAAATTCAACGATACTAGAATAATCAGAGCCGGCATATGTCGTCCCACACAGGCTGCCCATTGAGCTTCATTCAATAATCTATGTGCGTGAATGACCTGCTCTCAGTCCTGTAGTACATCACGACAGAGCATGCAAGCTATACAACGTGTAGAGCAACATTGAGCGACGTGAATGAATGAATTAACCAACACGTAGAGCAACAAGAAACAAACTCACGATCTCCATGTACACGCGCAATGGCCACATTGCCTCCGCTCATTTAACCGCGCCGCAAAACTTCATGACAGAGTTTGAATAGTGTAGCACTGATGCCCTAACGATCTCACATTGCATTCATGGATGATGGACATGTTGTTGGGCGCAAGTGCTTTCACACATGAAACAAACCATGCACGCACCACCATAAGACCGAGTCCCTTAAGTTCCTACCTGCAAAGTCCGCAGATATTGCCAACCATGCATCACACAATAAGTGATCCTCCTTCACTGAGTACCCCATCATCGTGCTTAATATAGAAAACAATTTAAAGTTCAAAAATAAGCTCAACGTCATTTGACCAAACACCTTCCATGTGTGGTGTCCACCATGGACGTCATCGACAGTGGGATGGAGGATACCTGGCTTCGGAGGGATCCTAGGTGTACAGCGGTGGCGTTGGTGGGAGACGTGACATCATATGATGCCTTAGGCGGTGGCCGGAAAGGTACATCGGTGGCGTTGGACGAGGAAGGTGCAGATGCAAAGCAAGAAGGAGCAGGGGCGGAGTAGAAGAGAAATGGATCGGGAGGGGGTTTGAGTCGGCCAGGGGTGTTGGAGTCCTACGTGGCGGTGGTCCGGAGCCCCGCAAGTGCACTCCCAGTTTTCTTTTGATTTGCGGGAAAACAGACGTCCGGACAACTCCACAGACCGACAAGCTACCACATTGGATGGGAGAATTGGTCCGGACAGCTCGATCCTAACGGGTGTTGCCAGTTTATGAGTCAGCATTAAAGTTGTCACTAAGGGTAAAAACTAAAATAAAAAAACACAGTTGAGTACATTAGTCACTTCGTCTGCTCGCCAGCAGTGGACGCTGCGCTGCTCTATGCTCTCGCTGGCGCTGCCATTCAGCGCCTCCACCACCTCCATGCAACTAGTTAGTGCTTACTATGTTGTGCTCCACTTTTGTTCGCTTATTGTTCAGGCATTCAACTTTTTTTCGAGAAGATTAGATCTATTACAAAAGTTCACCAGAAGTATAAAGAATCTTAAATATAATAAAAAATACATCGTGATTTCGGGAACACCGAAAGACCACTACTGCCTCTAGAACGAGCCACCGACGCGCCGATGTCGCCGCTCACCTACTGGAGCCAGCTTGACCTTGACAGCTAGGAAGTCTTCATGCATGTGCCCCTAAAGACCAGCATCCTGGAGTCGATGTTGTCGTCGTTGAACTCTTACATAGATCTGAAGCACCTGACATCAAGAAGATGGCAAGAATATATGTTGGAGCTCCGTCGACTATGTCCAAATGCATGAACTCGAGTGGGATTGAAGCCCAGAAGGCAAACTCAAAGAAGAACCGCCGCCATCCACCCGAGCGATGCACCTGCGAGAACTAAAGCACCCTAACCTAAATTACTAACCGGAGCGGAGACACCGGGGTTTCCCTTCGCGCCACCGGCAACCAGAGCGGCAGGTAGGGAGGAAGCGAATCCACGGGCTCACCGTTGAGGGGAAAGTTTGTCAATGAAACACTATGCAGGATAGTTACTCCATAGTTAAGTCTGGGGAATCAAGGTCCTACCAGCGATTCTAAATATACATAGTCGGTACCTCACAAATTATGAATTTTGTGAAAGCATGAAGACATATAGATATGTAAAAATACACACCGATCTGTACTTGTCACATCCGTTGGACGAAGTCTATACCACAAGCGAAGCATATTTTACACCTGACTTTGAGATTATCTTTTCACGCAATTTTATAAAATGCTGACTCCAGACTTGCAATATACTAATCTTCGTTTTGATCTTTCTTACGCGGTATGGCCATTTCTGACTCCATACGCTAGCTATTAATACTGTTAGTGGAGGTTGCAACTTGCTAATCCTTTTCTGTTGGATTCAATCAAACAGAACGAAATTATTAGTTAAACTGCGATCTCACAGGAAAGATGTGAATGATGATTCCTCGATCGGCTTGACCGGAAGGTCCTCTTCCCTAGGTTTGGACGTAGCGACGCTAAACAATGCCCGCTTGGAATCAAGAACGCCTGCTGCGCCCATCTGCAGGCCGGTCTGTTTTACAGTCTTTTATACTACAGGCAGCAGCAATACTCTGCACAGGTCAATAATTCTACTCTACAAGATCAGAGCGTAACCATAAATGAGATGGTTGTAGCCCTGGTTAACCAGAATAAGTACCAACAATTGGTTGGGTGGCTAGTGGGGCCGTTGTTTCCCAATTTGTTATTATCATCTTCTCTTTGGCGCCAACCTTCTTGCTGGGATGGTTTGGAATGAACCTATTTTCGTCTTTCAAGTATCATCACAATTGTAACAGAAGTTCAGCATATATATATCCGAAAAATAAACCAAAAGATTCAAATGAAGTGGCAAACATCTCGGTGATTAGTCCCGGTGAGAAACATATATCCGTTAAGCATCAAATAGTACTTTAAGAGTGCTTGACTAGAATGACAAAGTACGGTAGAAAATCCTTATATTTCGGATAACTTTGCATAGTACAGAGCCCTCTTTCCTTCTAGTTTGTTTGAGAAATGAAGTCTTTAATACTCCTCTACTTTCAATGTCTTCTGTATGAACGTATGTCTAGAATGATAAATTAGAGTAGACAACCCTTATTGGGATAACTTCGCATGATCTAGGGCTCTCTTTCCTTCAAGTTTGTTTGTGAAAAAAAGTCTTGCATACTCTTCTACTTTCACCGTCTTGTATAACAACTGCTCTTCTCTAGATTCCAAAATTGGTGAAACTATTCCGTCATAATTTGGGAGGTGAAATGCTGACACGGTTAGTCGCTCCTTGTGGGCATTTATGGTAACCCTGTGTTCAATGCTCTTGTACTTCCCATTTGTCATAATCTATAAACAAATAAGTAAATTAAATTAGACAAATATCAAGTTGCTCATCTATATCCTCGAAAAACAGTTCCTCATATAAAGTTGAAAGTAGTTTGAGAACTACACACGGCATTGTCTAGGAAAAACTTCCCTATACAACATTCAAATATTGCTATGCCTAGAATGCACCCCTAATCTCTAGAAAAAGGTACATTTGTCTTGCTCGATCGAGATTTCTTGGAATTAATAAATATAAAGAAGTAGTACGGAAATTATTGAACATTAGCGAAGTATTTTTCATTTATTGTAAAATGATCTGAATGACAAATAAGAGAAAAAGGAACAATAGTATTCAAGTAGCTTGATTAAAGAGAAACTATAATGAGTCTTTTCTATGGCCAATAATGTGCTTTATGACCAATGTTGGCTTGATACTGGGCGAGAGCTACAAAGGTGGGGCGATGCATCACTTTTTTGGTTGGGTGGACATTTTACTTTTTTGCTCTCTAACTTCAAAATTATTTAGAAACAACTCTGACCCAAAATCGTGGTTATTTTTCTGGAGTGGCATAGAGTGTGCTACAATTAATAATGTAACATGTGATAAAGGAATTGAGAAGTACTTTTACTAACTCGGGTAGCTGGAAAACTTAATACCCGATGGCAAGCCAAATATAACCGCTTTCATTTGGTCAATGTGCTTGGGTGTGTTAAAAGTTTGTCAGTCAAAAAACTGATGGAGTTGAGGTTTTCTCTTCACTAGGCACATATAAGGATTCTAAAAACATGATTTCCCTATTTTATACTTTGAGATGTTGTATAACTAACTTAACATGTCTCAAGAAGCATACCTCAAGAAGGTCACCCACATTCACCAATAGTGCATCGCGACATGGTTTCACGGGTATCCATGCACCATGCCTTCTAATTTGTAAGCCTTGAACTGAATTAACTTCCAGTAGAATAGTTAGAAATGACATATCAGAATGCGGTGTGAAGCCTAGAACCTTTTCTGGTATTGGCGTGCATGGAGGGTAGTAGCCCATCCTGAGAAATTGCGCCACATGTTTGTCTTCAACCAATTCGGGATTAAGATCTAGTGTTTTTGCAACGAAGACGCCAAGAGAATGAGCAAGTTTCATCACCTCCAAAGAGTACTTTTCAATAAAATTCCTAGGATCAAAAGAACAATAATGTTTCTATGTTATTGATGCCATTGGTAGATATTGAAATACTTTGGACTTTAACTGACCGGACTTAGCCTGTGTTAGTTCCAAGTAAAAACTAAAAGCTACCCCCCATCCCCAAATATTTTGTTGCTTGTATACACCTCGGCCTGACTTTTTGTTATGCGTTGCCATGTACCATAAAAGACTCTCTTGCTAGCTATTTATGATGAAAATATTACCCTGAAAGACTTAATATCAATTTTGTTTTGCCAGAATACTTAATATTTGTTAGTTCCTCTGTAAGATTTTTAGATTTATGAATTTTCCAATATAAAAGTTCCATAAAGTAGCATTTTTTGGATTCAACAAAAAAATTCAGGGCTAGGTAGGACGCCAACGATGAAGGCAACAAATTATTTGTAGGTTGTTGTGGCAATGTCTAATTTAATTTGGGTGGGTTGGTGTCATTTCTATACCAATGTTCAAATATAAAGAAAATATCTTAGAAGTTTACTACTTTACTTTGAGTCCTTAGCATAGTTAGGAGTATGAAGTGTTGTGTATATGAATTTTAAAAGGGTACTCAGGGTCAAAGAAGCGAACATCTCAATCTGCGTTGCTGTTGAATTTACGAGATGCATAACAATCAAAAATAACAAAAGAATAAGGCCAACATAAATTTTTGGTACTCCTCCTCTTTGGCCTATGAGTTTATGTTATGAGGCTAATAAATGCTTTACACGAAATGAACACGTAACAGATGGTAGCAGTGAAAAACATGCTTTTACCTCAAAATTGCATAGAATGTCAAAATCATGTTTGAAAGGTCACACTCACGAAAATGGCGCGCTGTAGCAGTGAAAAACATGCTCTTACCTCAAAATTGACATGTTTGTCCATTTTATAAAAAAAATGTGTAACTAAGTCAATCCTGGAAATTATAGAAATCTAATCACCATTGAACTCGGGTGTTGGGCCAAATTAAGTAACCTGCTAAACTTGATTCTTTGAAAAGAAGGAAGGCATTTTTATTTTCCTTTCTTATCAATATAGATATCTCAAACATACAAATTAAAGTCTCACCTGAAAGTATGGGGTTCACATGGCCAGTAACTCATATCACGGGCTTTGGGTGGTTGGGCAAAGAGCGCAAACATGTCAGCCCATTCTAGCTTTTGATCATCGGAGACAACAAACGCTTGACCATAACCTTGAAGATCCCCTTGCCGCTGAGCATATGCATTCTTAACATCGAGGGGGAGTTGAAAAAACTTCTGAATGTCATGCTTCATACCCATGATGACCTCATCTGGTATTCCATGATTTACAACCTGCAAAACTCAAAAGTTGGACAAACAGTCATGCTTTATCAAACATAGTTTTTGAAGGAAGGAATGACTGAATCTAGTCATTAATGTTTAGAGAAAAGTATACATTTTGTATCTCTAGACTGGTTCCAGATTTTGTCCTTGAACTCTAATACCAAATATATCGGACCTTAAACTTTTGAAACATGACTAATTTGTACCCTGGCCACAATCAAAGCGGTATAACAAATAAAGCCATGATGATTTCCCCCATGTGGCATTTGAGTTGCACAAAAACTGAATAAATCCGAAACGAATATATTAAAAAAACAGAAAAAACATTCAAGGCAAGAAATTCATAATATTGGCAAGTGCGAATAAATCTGAATAGTCAGAAAATAAAATAAATAAGCAGACATTAAAAAATTAGAAATATTCTAGAAAAATCACCAGAAATGTTAGAAAGAAGAAAACTTTTTTTCATGTATGATACGGAGTACAAGTGAGGACATATATAAATTAAACTGGTTAAGTTCATTACTTGAGTGTCGACGCACCTGAAAAAATCCCCACTCCGCGCAGGCAAACTTGAGCTTCGCGGCCTCTGCCTCGACGGACTCGGGGCTCGAAAGCTTGCCGACGTCGATCACCGGAACCTCATCGGAGTGCTCGTCGAGAACAGCGAAAGCGTCGATGTCCGGCTGTATGTACCGCTCGATCACCTCGGCCGTCAGCTCGCCGGTGGACGCCGCCAGAGCCTGGACGTTCCTGACGGGAAGCGTCACAGCCAGCTTCGACCACCTGCTCTCGCTGACGCTGTCACTCGCTCTCGCCGCCTCTACCTCCATCAGTATAGAGATGTTGTCCACTACGTCTTGGTGCTCTTGCTAGTTAACTTACTTTTGCTCGCTTGTTTGTAGAGAGGGATCCAGCCACCGATGAGGCTATTATTTGTAGAAGAGCGATTGTTACGCTGCCATGTTTCATGAAAGGAGTTATACATAGAAGATGCGAACGATTATTCCTCGATGGGCTCGTCCGGAGGGCCCTCTGATCCATGTGTTTGGACGCACCGATCGATGCTAAAAAGAATGCCCCGGCGGTTAATGGCCGAATTTTCCAGGCTTGGAATAGTTTTGCACTGATACACTTGCAGATCCGCTGTGGCGTGGTTAAAACAAGCCTTTGTACATGCAGTCATCTCCCATCCCTGGAGAATCCTATTTTGAGCCAAAACACTAATTGAGCAAAACTTCACGCGTTTCACACAGAGAAGATAGCGACCGATGTAAAATGGGCCGGCCCATTATATAGGTAACTAACATACTACATGACCTTGGTGTTACTCAAAAAAAAATTGAATTTTCAACAAATGTTGGTGTTTTCAAAAATTGTTGTCAAAATTTTAAAAGATGATTGCTATAGCGTCAGGTTGCTACAGTGTTCCAACCACTACATGCAACCGAGCAGCTAAACTGATCTCTATAGTGCGCGCTAAAATGGGTTGGCCTAGTTCGGACACTCCCCTGTGCTGGAGCCCGACAACTTGACGCTTAATGCATCATATAGGGACTCCATAATCCTTGTCACTCGAGAGCAAACTTTATGTTAATTATGTGAAAGAAAGCTCAGGCCCGACATTAATAATGCATCTTTTGCGGGTAAATTAATTAATGATGCCCCTAAAACAACAGAAAAAAATACAATGTGCTACGGCTTGCTTACACAAAGGTCCACACACACGCGACAAGATTATGACAACTGGCTTACACAAAGGTCTACACGCACTTAGACAACTTACTGTATGGACTTGTGTTGGTGCTTTATTTATAAAGCGGGGCAAAAGTCTTTTTCGAGCAAGCCTAAACAACTAGACTAGGGATACAGAATAAGGGGAAAGCCATGCCAAAGAAAACACAAGGACAAAGTAGCACTGTACGAGAAGGCTGAGCCGTTGATGCAAAGAACGGAATAACTGAATCGACAAGGACACACCATCCTGCCAACAATCTTTGTCACCGAACAGGACCATGTCTCGTGCTGAGAAGAGACATCGATTCTGGCATCCCGGAGTTCACTCAACGTGTCATGCGGACAGCGATATGATCACCCAAGAAGAACACCTTACCTCATCAGGCCTGATCTCAACCATACAAAGCCACATTTGCCAACTAGCAACATTCGCGATAACAAGGAACCGAAGTCCAAGGCGGTGCCCTCAAGATGGGTAGGATGAGCGTCACCACCCCTTAATCCAAAAATAAGGTGTTTTCACCGGGAGCACAAATGAGGTCATAGAGCGGTTATGACGATGCCTTCAAAGAGGGGATGGCATCCGTGAACGTCACACAGCTAGACAGACCGATGTTGGACTAGCTTTCACAACGGCATTAGTTATCTACCTCCAGACTTGGCATGGTTGGCTGCCAAG
Organism: Aegilops longissima; assembly: GCA_021605205.1. Taxonomy (NCBI): domain Eukaryota; kingdom Viridiplantae; phylum Streptophyta; class Magnoliopsida; order Poales; family Poaceae; genus Aegilops; species Aegilops longissima. Next base: position 32,887,246 of record CM038677.1, on the reverse strand, counting down.
ATAACCACCAGACAACCACCACCGAATGCAAATCAACAGCAACCACGCGCCTTCACAATCATGGTTGTCGACCCTCACTTGAGTTGTAAATCCTGCCCACAAGCATCGCAACTTTCCACCAAATAGGGATGCCAGCCTGCATCCAAACTACCTCGTTTTGGATGGCACGAGGAAAGCAGAGACATTTTTAAGGCTTGGGGGTAGCATACTGGCTAACAAGCCCAACCCTAGGATCCGGATTGTCATGAAGTCCGGCCAGATCTTAAACCCAACTAGCTCGGGATGAGCACAACTCGGATTTAAAATGCGTAGGTGCTAGGTTAGGAGAAGTGGAGGGAGGATAAGAAGCAAGTCATGTCTATAATAGTAGCCAACTGCCGATGTCGGCGGGAAGTGGCCAGACCCCTAGTCGAAGCCACTCGTCTCCCCACCATGCACAACCAGTTGTGGCCTCCACCACAAGCTATTCACCCTAGATCTGTTTGATGAAGCACAAGGGTACCGCTTCCCATCGTCAAAAGGTTGTCGGACCAGCCGGTCTTCGAAATGACTAATCAACAAGCACGAGTGTGCCACACATTCACTCATGATCTGGATGACGAGAGAGCCTTGCCGCAACCACCCACAGAAACCACACAAGTACTCTCCAGGAGCAAGGATGATGGGAAAGAAGTGGTAACATTGGGTTTTTTAGGGCATCGCCCAAGTCATCCCAAGGGAGCAGCACAGGGGTTGAGATGGGAATGGTGCAAATATCGGTTAGTGAAAACTCTGTTAATTGGTTTGAAGTTTTTATCCAAAATTGGCTGAAAGTTGCAGCCCAAACTGTGCCATGGCTAGGCAAAGTGATTCCCAATATATTCAAAAACCTATACTAAATTGTTGAAAGTTTTATAATTTCATTTAAAAAATAAAATTTCCAAAAAGGTGAGGCAAAATAATAATTGAAATTGAAATGAGTTGGGCAACTCCAATAATCAATGATGTGTGGGCCGTCTGTCAACTTACACTTCCCATGTTGCCACCATACCCAAAAAATACATGTTTTTTATTATGTTTAAAGTATATTCCAAAACATGTTATCATGTTCATCAGTGAACATATGCAGCCATTTTTTATACCCAAAATTTGGAAGTTCCCATGTTGCTATGATAAAAATATCCACCAGGAAAAGGAATAGCCAGATTATCTCTGAAATGGGAGAAACGTAGGTGACTTATGAAGATGTGAGTAGTAACTCAAGCCAGGAAAGATGCGAGTTATGACTCGAGCACGGGGACAACAGAGATGGAAAGCACAGTTGAATGAAAATCACCTATTCAGGGTATATAACAGTGGAAGAAATCCTCTTGCATGGCAATGATTGAAGTTTGAATCCACACTAATTTTGTTATCTTTCAAATACCATGCCAACAAACTGTTAGCCTACACAGGTTTAGAAGTACTGGCCGACTAACATATGGTTGCGCCTCTCATTTCAAGGGATTCACTTCCAAGCAAATAATCATGAACAAATCTTCAGAAGAAAAATCATCAGCGACATCTAGCAGAATGAATGGAGATATTCCAATGAAGTAACAAATGTCTCAGTGCTGATAAATATATCTGCTTGTTACATTGAACATCAAACTTCCCTAAAAAGAGTAAAGGAAGCATCAAAATTCATCTGACGATAGATTATCTAATAGATGAAGTAGAGTTCATAAGCCTTATATTTGGGATAACTTAGCATAATCAAGGGTTCTCTTTCCATCTGGTTTGTTTGACAAATAAAGTCTTGCATACTCTTCTACTCTCATTGTCTTGTATAAGACCTTCTCTTCGGTACTGGCCAAAACTGGTGAAATTATTCCATCGTACTTTGGAACTTGAAATGCTGATATGGATAGTCGCTCCTTCTGGGCATTTATGGTGACCCTGTGCTCAATGCTCTTATACTTCCCATTTGTCATAATCTGTAAGCAATGATTAATTTGAATTAAATAAAATACGAAATTCCTCCCTTATATAAGGCGAAAATAGTTTGAAACTAGTGTAATATGTTCATACTGTTTATGAAACATCTCCCACTACACTACTCAATTATCACTCGGGTCAATAAAACACTCTCAATTCTAAATTCTTTGTGTTTCATTCTTAGAATGCAAAATTAGGTTTAAAACCATACCTCAAGAAAGTCACCCACATTTACCAATAATGCATCACCCCGTGGTTTTACTGGGATCCATGCACCATGCCTTCTAATTTGTAGGCCTTGAACTGCATTCACTTCTAGCAGGATAGTTAGAAAAGATCCATCAGAATGCGGTGAGAAACCTAAAACCTTTTCGGGCGTGGTTGTGCATGGAGGGTAGTAGTTCATTCTCAGAAATTGGCCCACATGCTTGTCTTCCATTAATTCAGGATCAACATCTATTGTTTTGGCAATGAAGGTGGCAAGAGAATGAGTGAGTTTCATCAACTCGGAAGAGTACTCTTCAATAGAATTCCTGGGATTAAAACAATAATAATGTATGTGTTATTGTTAGATATTTGTAGAAATTTAAATACTTACAAACTTTTAGTGACCTCACTTGGCATTAATTTTTTAGGGGATATCATTTGCCACTGTAAGATGTTTCAAACACAAACAAACTAACCTGAAATTAGGAGGCTGGTTTGGCCAGTAACTCATATCACGGGCCTGAGGTGGCTGCGAAAAGAGACCAAACATGTCTGACCAATCTAGCTTTTGATCATCCGACAGAACAAACGCTTGACCATAACCTTGAAGATCTCCTACTCGTTGCGCATATGCATTCTTAACTTCGAGGGGGAGCTGAAAGAACTTCTGAATGTCGTGCTTCATACCCGCGATGACCTCAATTGGTATTCCATGATTTACGACCTGTAGATTGTAGAGGTTAGACAAGTAGTCTTGCGTCACACATGGACTTCTGTTTTTAGCAATGGAATGGCTGGATCTAGTAATAAATATCTAGAAAATTAAGCATACTGTTGAAATTAGAAAAGTTTAAATCCACAAACAGTCAAACACAATCAAAGTTGTGTGATCACTTTTATATATTTCAACGTAGTTCATCCTGAACTTTTACACACATACACCTCACATCCTTGCTTGCTTGTACAAAAAATTCAGATATTTTTTAAACCAAATTTCGATTTTGATTTTTTTTTTTAAATTCGGCCTCATGGAAGCCTAGATCCAAAACACCACACGCGAAAAAGAAGACATACTGAATAATTTAGACAGCTTATTAGTCAATATACGAGACCGCACCTGGAAGAAGCCCCAGTCCTCACAAGCAAATCTGAGCCTGGCGGCCTCTGCTTCCACGGACTCGGCGTCCAGGAGCTTGCCGAGGTCGATCACCGGAACCTCATCGGAGTGGTCGGCGAGAACCGTGACCCCGTCGACGTCCGGCTGGATGTACCGTTGGATGGTGTCGGCGGTCAGCTCGGCGGCCGACCCCGCCAGAGCCTGGACGTTCCTGACGGGGAGCGACGTTCCAGACTGCGACCATCTGCCCTCGCTGGCGCTGCTGCCACCACTCCGTACCTCCACCTCCATGATCACAGCAAGCTACTTCTCTACTACACTACACACTCTACTCCAGTTAGGCAGTTACACAGCTCCTCTGCTTGCTTATCTGGCCAGGCATTGGGCCGTCCAGGCTACTTATATAGAGTGCAAGATTGGTAGTGCTCGCAACTTGCTGGTTAATCATTTTTCTTTGGATTGGATCAAGCTGACTGATTCCTCGATCGGCTAGTCCCAGGTCCTCCGGTCCATGCAGTTGGACGCACCGATCGATGCTAAAGCATGGCCGGCGGCTAACGGCCGAATTTTACGGGGATACTAGAATACTTTTGCACCCCACATGCATGATGTCAGTGTCCCCTCCAACTGTAAACGGCCTGGTTTACAGTGTTTCGAACTGCAGCTGAAATGCAGTAGAGGCCACACGTCTACACGCCGGCCGGGTTGCAGTGTAAACTGCAGCAGAAAAGTGAATGGCAGAGGGCGAAGTTGGAGCGACCAAATAACTACTGTAGGTTGGCTTACCCGCAAAAAAAAAAAACTACTGTAGGTTGGCTGTGCCCCGTTCCATACTCCCTCCGTTTCTTTTTACTCCGCGTATAAGTTTTGGTCAAAGTCAAACTGCACAAAGTTTGACCAAATTTATATTAAAAAATATGAACATCTACAATACTTAAACTATAGAATATGAAAATACATTTCATGGTGCCACTACTAGGGAAAACCCTAGCAGCAGCGCGGGTTTTGAGTGTAGCAGCAGCGTGGGTGGCCGCGCTACTAATAAGGCGCTACAGCTAACTTGTAGTAGTAGCGCGGTCCGTACCCGCGCTACTACTGATGAGGACTTTTTCACTATTCTAATCCTTTCAACGAACTTTGTCACAAAATGAACTCGACGTGAAAGTATTTCATGATCTGACCTTTTTAGCAACGCCACAGCCCGCGGCGTTTCTGCCCAAAATAGAAACGCCGAGGTATCTAGCGTTTCTGATCAAAGAAGAAACGCCGTGGTAGCTAGCGTTGCGGACCAGGTAAGAAACGCCAAAGGCGCTGGCGTTGCTGCCCATCATTGAAACGCCAATGACCATGGCGTTGTTGCCCTATTTCATGTGCATGTGGAATGTGGATGAACAGATTATGACCAAAGAGGGCAGCAACGCCATGGTTCCTTGGCGTTTCAATTATGGGCAGCAACACCAGCGCCTTTGGCGTTTCTTGCATGGTCAGCAACGCTAGCTACCTCGGCGTTTCTTCTTTGATCAGAAACGCTAGCTACCTCGGCGTTTCTATTTTGGGCAGAAACGCCGCGGGTTATGGCGTTGCTAAAAAGGTCAGATCGTGAAATACTTTCACGTCGAGTTCATTTTGTGACAAAGTTCGTTGAAAGGGTCAGAATAGTGATTTCGGCCTACTGATGACGATATCAGCAGCGCTTTTTTCCGAACGCGTTGCTATTAGTTAGCTGTAGCGATTTCACTGTCCCTCGCTACTGCTATATCTTTCATCATTTTCCCTTTCAGTTTCCCTTTCAGACACTAGATACTAGGTACTGCTACTAGATATCAAATTTATAAACCATTAGTGGGTAGTACTTCCTTCGTTCCAAATTACTCATCGTGGTTTTAGTTCAAACCACGACGAGTAATTTGGAACGAAGGGAGTACTAGATAACAATTTCATGCATAGTCAATATGCATCCTCAAGTAGTACAAGGTCATATCAACGGCGATCATCATATGTAGTTCTAGATGATATCAACGACAGTCATCATATGTAGTTCTAGATGATATAGCCACACACACACATATGTAGTTCTAGATGATATAGCCACACACACATATGTAGTTCTAGATGATATAGCCACACACACACACATATGTAGTTCTAGATGATATCGAAGACAATCATCATCCTCAAGCCTGGGCGGTTGGTGTTCCTGATAGTAATTAGGATGGTCTGTCCAACACGAAGATTCTTGCCATCGAGGAACTTCTTCCACCCAGCCGAGTTTAAGTGTGTGCGACCGTCCGTGTCCACGCGGTAAGTACAGGTTGTGACGGAGCCCCTTGCAGTAAGGCGTAGTCCAGCTGAGCCTTCTTCATCAGGCTCGATACCATAACTCACAGATATGCTCTTTGCCAATTTCTGAATAAGAAAAACATATCAATTAATAAATAGCCTCGCAAATAAGTACATATGGATTATCTACACTATTAATAGTTTCCTTAGATTCTACACTAGTAAGCATGTGATCGAACTCTACACTAAAACATATCATCGACTAGATTCCACACAACATACCATATCATTGGATTGTACACTAAGTATTTCATCGGATAATTTGCATTTGTAAGTATAACATACCATATCATGTCGATCAACCATGGTATTTGTCAGCGGGTCACGAATGGCACCCGACAAAGTCAGCACGTGGCGGAATTATGTCCCACAGGTTGGACACCTCCTCCTCGCTCAGCCTTGTTCTTTGAGCTACGATGGCTTCATGAAGTGGGTCTTCATCATCTTCATCGAGTGGGTCCTCATTATCTTCATCATCTTCATCATCTTAGTCATCTTCATCATCTTCCATCAGGTTGAGATAAATGACGGCCAGCTTGGGTCTTTCTGCTCTGAAGGAGAAGCTGATCAACTCACCACCAGTAAGACACATGCGAGGGACGAAACGGGCCCATCCATCTCCTCCAATCTGCGACATATTGCGTCCTTTCTCGACCTCCATAGTGTACGGCCCCCCAGGAGCCTCAAATGTCACAATGTCTCCTGTCAGCTTGTTGAATTTCAACCTCACATTGCATGGGACGATCTGTGTAAAATAAGCAAAATGACACAATGCAGTAATGCCATCACTAAAAATAAAATATTTATTACATTTCATCTAATTTCTTACCGCCGCATGACGAAAACTCGGCTGGAAGTAGATGTTGAACAGCTTGCCAGTTGCAAGGCTGCTGGCGCACCTTGACTTGCATAGTCGACATAGTGGTGGTGGTGGTGGCGTCATTTTTCCTAAAGCAATATGAGCAAAGGATTAACGATCCACTTCACAGGAAAGAAAAACAGTAGCATGTGATATTTTTGGTTCTTCCGCGAGAAGCAATTTGATGGACAATTATAATCCTAAGATCTACGTATTAGCATGTGATATTTTTGGTTCTTCCGCGAATAACATATTAGATGACAAGGTACCACCTATATTTTGCGTACTAAATCAACTAAATCAACTAGTCTACTAAATCAACTAAAATGGTGCATACTAAATCAACTAAATGAACTAGTCTACTAAATCAACTAAATCAAAATGTTCTAAATCAACTAGCCTACTAAATCAACTAAATCATATCAACTAAATCAAAATATTCTAAATCAACTAAATCAACTAGCCTACTAAATCAACTAAATCATATCAACTAAATGAAAATGTTGCATATGAACTAGCCTACTAAATCAACTAAACCATATCAACTAAATGAAAATGTTGCATATGAACTAGCCTACTAAATCAAAATGTAGCAGGCGGGAGGGAGAAGGAGGGGCGACTCGAGGAGGAGAAGAGAGTATACGGAGGAGGAAGGCGGAGCGAGGAGGGCCGACCCGGCCAGTGGAGGGAGGACGGAGGAAGGCGGAGCGAGGAGGGCTGGCCGGCGGCCAGTGGAGGGAGGACGGAGGAGGAAGGCGGAGCGAGGAGGGCCGGCCCGGCGCAGTGGAGGAGGACAGAGGAGGAGGCCGTGCACCGAGTCCAACAAGGAGGAGGTGACGGCGGCGCAGAGGAGGAGGGCGATGGGGAGGACCCGCGGGGATTGAGAGGGATCCGGTCGGTGTGTGGTGTGAGTGGATCGGATTTTGTAGTAAACTTAGCAGAGCGCTTATTGCAGAAATGCGCTGCTACTACGCATCAGTAGCAGTAGCGCTCGTCGTTATAACGTTGTTGCTATAACTAGCCTCATGGCGGCCTCGTGGGAATTATAGCAGTAGCGCTTTTTGGGGGGGCGCCATCGCTATATTTATTTCAGCAGCGAGTTAAGCTCGACCCGCTATCGCTAATTAGCAGCAGCGCCTTATTTTAAAGCGTGCTGCTGCTAAGATTCCGTGTATAGGCTTTTCCCTAGTAGTGTGCATCTGAAAATATTGATTTCATATTATGAATGTTGATATTTTTTAATATAAAGTTAGTCAAACTATGCAAAGCTTGAATTTGACCAAACCTTATATGCAGACTAAAAAAACGAAGGGAGTACAAAGCGAGCATATAACTGACTTTCCACACCTTTCGGGGAATCGCCCACGACCCCTTCAAACCCATGCCCTAAAATAGATATTAAGCAGTGCCATATGGTCCTACAGGCCCCACTGGGCCGTTGCACGCAGAGTTTCAGACGAATGCGTTTTGAGCATACGCGCACGACACCGGGGCGCACCAGGGTTAAAAATTTCAACAAAATTTCAGTGAAATTTCGGAAATTTTGCATATTTCAGTAGGCTCCGAAATATTTTAACCCCAAAATTTCAAGGCAGAATCAAACTGGTTTCCAAATAATTTTAAATTATATTTAAATTTATTAAAATATAGTTGAATTTAAAATCTCAAAATCCAAAATAATTTCTGAAATATCGCATATTTCAATGAGGTCCTAAATTATTTTGTTTCCGAAAAAAAAACCCTGGGTTGCACAAGTAGGGGCTGCCCAGGGAGCTCCTATACAGCGCTGCAGGCGCCCATTAACGATCCGGCGCCTGCAGCGCTGCTAGCATGGGCCGGCCAACTAACGTAGTGCCCTAAGTTTTTTTTAGTTTTTTACGAAAATAAAAATATGAAATGAAGAAAGGTTTACAGATTTAAAGAAAAAAATCATCCATTTGAAAAAATATGTTCATATCTTTAAAAAGGGTTCATAAATTTTGAAAAGGTTCATCAATTTGAAAAAAAGTTTGTTCAAATTGAAAAAAATTCATGCAATTGAGCAAAAGTTCATTGAATTTGAAAAAAGTTCATAGAAATTGAAAAACAAATCATGTATTTTTAGAAAAAGTTCATGGAACTAAAAAAAAGTTCATCCATTTCCAAGACAAATGTTCATCAAATTTCAAAAAAGTTCATTAATCTCAAAAAAGTTCACAGAATTTTCAAAAAAAAAAATCTTCAAACGGCACCTAGATGGGCCGGCCCATTTACGAACGCCACAGGCGCCAGTAAACAAAATGCACATTAACTGGCGCCTGTGGCACCAAATAGGAAATGCAGGCTGCCCATGCCAATGCTACCCTGTGGGTTCATGCAATTCAATCACGGCTAACAGATAGGACTTCTCGGCATCATTTTTCTTTTCTTTTGAGAATCAGTCATCTTAGCATATTTTTTTACGAGGACTGATTTTCTGTACCAATGCGAGTCACTGTCAGAACTATATATTTCGCCCGTTTGCGAGACAAGAGTCTTTCTCGCCTTCAACTATCCTGCGAATGGATTGTTAGCGTGCGTGCTATTAAAACTAGAGGTCCCAAGTTTAAAGTTTTACACACAGTACTCTTCAACTATCCAGCTTAAAGTTTTACACATAGTAAAACTTTAAGCTGGAAACCTATATAGTCCAACTCTCGCTCTGCAATTTCCATTGTATTTTTCAAATTATTGTTTGGTTTTTATGATATGTAAATATAAAAAATACAATAATGATTACTATGTGATTATTGTCTATTTAAATCTTTATTCTATTTTTATTATTGTTTAGTTCAAAGACGTGAACATGAACTTTTTCTAAGAATTTTGTGAATTTAAGCGATTCAAGGTATATTATAAAATATTGTCTAATTTTTTGTCTTTTCATTCAGGACCACAAGAATGTATTATTTGTGTTTCTTCATCGTATATTTAGAATACATAATTATTAAAATCAACAATGTTGTATTTTGAAAACTGTTCAATGTGTATTAAAATCATTGTGTAAAAACAATAAATTCTTTAAATGTGTATAAAACATGTCTGTAGGAAAGTAAGAATAATTTTACTAAAAAATTTAATACATATTGAAATTTTTGAAATAATTTTGTAATTTTTGAATGTGTGACAAACATTTTTATAACATGTTTACAATTTCTTAATAAACATGGGAATTTTCCAGAAAAATGTTGAATATTGTTTTTCAAATGCACCAACACTTTCTTAAGTTTATTATGGCAGGTACTATTTTGAATAGCTCTCTTTTTTCACGAGAATTTCTTAGTATTTTTTCAATTTCCTGCGAGTCAACTGTTCCTTTTTTAAAATTTCACTTAATTGTTTCGCTGGTATCGTTATTATAACTAGGTGTTTATCTCTGTACTAAACAGACAACCATTCCTGTCGTAGGTGTTGGTACATGTGCACATGCTGTGCGCCCAGTAACTGGGTTCGAATTCTGCCAACTCGCCCTATTTTTCTTATTACTCCCTCCGTCCGAAAATACTTGTCTTAGAAATGGTTGAAAATGGATGTATCTACAACTAAAATAAGTCTAGATACAACCATTCCTAAGACAAGTATTTCCGGACGGAGGGAGTACTACTATATCATCCCACGTACTGACATGCAGGACCCAGATCTGATAAGTAGGATCAATGCAGTTTGGGGTATTTAAATAAAATGTGACGGATTTTGCAAAATTTATTTAAACTACAAAAGAGTTTTCAGTAAAACAATCATCACACTTCTCTCACAGCCATTGACATGTGGGCCAATGCCATGTTGGCACGCCATGTGGACAGCGCATACGCCCTAATACGGGCAGAGGCACCGTACTTGAACGCTCAGACAAGTTCATGCATCAGTTTTGTGTATTTTACAAGTTTAGACACTAAAGTAACCGTGCCGGACAAGTTGAGGCACCCGTGATGTATTTAACTTTTTTTTTACCATTGTGTAACCATTTTTCTCAGGGTACAAGCTTTTTCTATATTATGTGAACACTGATTTTGTCATTGTAGTAACTTAAAATGCACAAAACATATTTTGGAAACCGGCCTATTTTCAAACACTTTCAATATTTTTAAACATTGCGTACATTTATTATATTGCATGATTTTTTTAAAAGTGATTATGTTTTTATAATTTTAAGTAAAATACGTTTCCATTACAAAAATATAAAAAAATTAGTAAAAGCATGGGCTAGGGAGCCAGCGCTCCTCCCACGTTGGCCCGTGGATTCTGGGGATCCTTGAGACTAGACATGCTTCTGTCAGCGGACGAGACACAAACGCTCCCAAGTCACTGGGCCTAACAGAAGAACACATCATATGTGCCACCGTGGGCCATTGATGCAGGTTGAAAGGCGTCGTTGTCTATATCTCGCCTACTGCGAGACTTAACGTCGCCTCACCTAAGGCACTGGGGCGCTGAAGCCTTAGTGCGCTGACGAATATAAGCAGTTTAGGCAGGTTCTATAGACTGGTTTCGATACATGTTACGTAATGGGTTTTTTCAATTTCTTTTTCCTGTGTCCCTGGTGTTAATTTTCTTCGAGTTTTCTTGTTTCCTTTTTTTCAAATATGTGCTGACAACTTCGAATACTTAATGTACATTTTTAATATACATGTGTAACAGTTTAGATACACGTGAACATTTCTCAAATCCATAATGAACATATTTTTCAAATAGATCTTTGAAGATTTTCTTCAACTAAATTAAATATTTTTAAATACACAAGGAATATCATTTCAATGGTATGAAACATTTCTTGTAACTAAATGATATTATTTACATTTTACAAACATTCTGAAATATGTCACCACAATATTATTGAAATGTGTGCACAATTTTTATATGTCACAAACATTTTTCAAATGGCACGAAACATTTGTAAAAATTACGCAAACATTTTTTCCGTCATATAAAGATTTCATTTAATGTGAAGAACTTCTTTTGAAATGCATGCTTTTTTTCAAAATTATGCAAACATTTTTTTGCATTGTGTAAACAATGTTTTTGAATGCTATCAACATTTTTTAAGTTGGACGAACATTATTTTTACACCGCATGACCATTTTTTAAATGTGTGATGGATGCTATTAAATATTTTATCAAAGTAATTTTGGAGTATTTATATTTATATTTTTGGAATACAAACAAAAGTAAAAAAAATGATAATAACTATTAAAGGGTCGGCCCACTACAACATCGTGCAAAGCGAGACTAGTGGTATTAAAACGCAGGGGTATCTCACCTTGTCGGAAGTCGACCTAAGTAGGCCTGCTTGGGGCCCCCTAGGTCGGTTATGCCCTGGGCTGACAAACCCGAGCCATAGCCCCATAAAAGATGGGATCGGAGGGCATAGCATAGACGCCAAGCGGCCGACGTATAGAGGAATTCTCCAACCGACTAGCATCATGTAACCCTGGACCACCCCCTCTCGTATAATATAACTCGGGGATAGATTAGTGGACAAGATGCATAACCTGGATCTGATACTCAATCCCTCGATCATATTGTAACCCCTATAAACAATCAATTCAGCTGAGCATGAAGTATTGTTTTACCTCCTTTGTGAGAGCCTAAACCTGGGTAATTCCTTCCTTGTTTAAAATATACTATTGTGCATAGGTGAATATTTCTACATTTCAAGAAATTTTCCAATGCACGGTGAATACTTTTTAAACTAAGTAAATTCATTTTTTTAAATTTAATAAAAGAATAAATTTAAGTAGTTTAAAAAATATTCACGTCACATTAAAAATGTCATAATGTAAAAAAATAGTTCACACAGTTTTCAAAAGAATGTTTGTGCACTGCAAAACATGTTTGTAAAAATTTATAAATATATTGATGAAATATATTATTTTTCACGAAAATGTAAAGAAAAATCGCATTATTTGCGAAGATATTCATTCCATTTAATTTTTATGACATCTAAAAACGTTTATGTGTTCTAAAATACCTTAATGCCTTACTAAAACTGTTCATACAGTTTTAAAAACTGTTTGTGTAATTTTCCAACCATGTTTATAAGATATAAGTAAATTTTCATGATATTCAAAACATTCATAACACAAAAAATGTTCGTATATTTCAAAAGAAAGTTTGTGAAATTTCTCAAAATGTTCAATGTGTGTATCAAAATGATCACTGTATACTTTCAGAAATGATCAATGTGCATTCAAAGTTACACACGCATTCGGATAAATGTTTAACATGTATTAAAAAATTTAAACATATATCTCGAAAAGCTCAACCTGTATATAAAAAATGTTCAACGATTATTCAAAAAATATGTATGTATTTGAAATAGAAAAAGGGGGAATCCAAAAGTAGGAAAAAGGAAATAAAACCAATGGAAAAGTTGATGAAAATATGAAGAAAAAAACAGCCAAACATTCATAAAATCTAGGGAAGAGTTTATAAAACCAATGTGACGCTTTCCGAACCAATGATATTGGGCTGACCCATCAGAACGAGCTCTATACGCAAGTGATGCTTCTATCTCTTAATAAGCGAGAGATAGCGCCACGCTTATTCTTTGTCTTCTGTCGATGCATAGATGGGAAATCACACTCTCGCTCATTTGCTTGCGGCTCCCAATCTTACATGAAAATAAAACAAAGTGCGCTTGTTGACTCCTGACTAAGAAAACCAACAACCGGGGGGGGGGGGATCAGCTAACAGGGTTTTCTTGAAACTTTAGAAAATGAATTGTCTTTTTTTGTCGGAATAGAACATGTATTGTCACAAAAGAAAATGTTCGCTAACTTATTTATTTTTAGAGAGATTAAAAGCCGGTCAAGAATTTTAAAACTTCTCATGGATAATTTTCAAAAAAACTCACATAAAAACTATAAAATGAAAAATAATAAAAAGGAATAGAAAATTGGATGAAAACCGTGAAGAAAAAAAGGTACATAAAAGTGTCTGTGTATTTTCTTGTATTTCTCTTAAATTAAGATCAAAAGAAAAACAACCGACACGTTGAAAAAACAGTACAGAAAAGTTATGTATACTAAATTACATGAAAATCAGAAGAAAAATGGCCTGGTGTGAAGCCGAGGAAAAATAATTGGGCCAAGGCCGAAAGGATACCATGATGTGTCATTTGTACCCAAAAAAACTACTCCCTATTCTCAAAAGAAAAAAACTACTCCCTCCGATCCAAAATAAGTGTCATGTTTGTAGTTCAAATCTAAACTAAAGCCACGACCATTATTCTGGATCGGAAGAATACTATTATTCATTATAAGCGAAGAATAGGAAATTAGTATCGACACATGAATTAGTTAATCCCTATTTTGACCATGTGGCATTAAACTATCGTGGTCACACACATCCCCACACGCAACTTCGATTCGTCCAGGTCAAATTTTCATTTGTTTTCTTTCCCTTATTTCTTTCTTTTTTGCTTGTTTGCTTATTTTGTTGTATTTCTCTTAAGTTCTATATTTTAAAAAAATCAACTTTGGTTCAATCTTTTGACCTTTCCTTGATTTATGTTTTTGTTTTTCTTAATTTTAGACTAGGGCATTCTTTTTATGCTATATGAATATACATTCATATACATGTGAAGATATTTAAAATAAAATATTACACTTTCTATAAAATAATTTATTTTTGTGTACACAATTGTGTTTCAAATACACGGTGAACATTATGTTGCACCTACATCTTTTTCTCATCTAGTACGTGACTATTTTTTTTTTCTAATGTACAGTTCTCTCTTTCTTGAGACTTTCTTTCGACAATATTTTTGACCTAGAAAATAATTTTATAAAAATAAAAAAGGCATTGACTTGGACTGAGACATGGGCCGGTCGGTCCATGTACGGTCTCCCTCGGCCTCACGTTGATAATTTGACGGAGCGAGGTGACATCAAGCAGCAGAGTTTGGCCAGCTAAGGAGCTATCATACATGAAACCATAGACTATAGTAGTTCTTTTATTATCTATATTTTGGTCCAAGAATTTAGGAGCTCAAATTTCGAGACTCACAATTTAGCGAAGCATACTTTACAGTTAGGGGTGGGTCGTCATGTTTGGTTAGGCCACCTCGATGATCTTTTGTTCATTCCTGTAAATATTTTAACGGGTTGAATAAAGCTCCTTGAGATTGTCTAAAAAAAATTAACGAAGCGAACATCAAATAAAATCACTGTGTTCCTCAAAAAGAATCGCACATCGGACCTCGCATGGAGCTGTTTCGTGGGGTTGGCTTGGAGTGCAAGTGTATGAGTGTGTCGTTTTTATTTTTCTTAGAATTGAGTCAATTATTTTACCGCATTCATTAATTAAGAGAGAATAGAGTTTGTTACATAGTCCCAAATTACAAGCAAGTTGTTACTCTCTTGGCATAATTGTCCCCAATTTTTTTCACACCCGCGACCCCAAGGTAAAGCCTCATTTTTTTTTTGTCATCTCTTGCTAACATAACTTTTTTTGCGAGTGCTTGCTAACACAATGTGTATTCCTATTTTGTGAACCAACCTGTGGTTGGATGATTAGCAGGACAGTGGTATTCCCTGCCCACCAGAGTTCAAATCACAGACATGCCATTGGTGCGCGCATTTTTGTGGCTTTATTCCGGGCCTTTTGGCGATATGCGTTCAGTGGAAGGAGACACTCTCGTCAATTATGAAGGCATCTGTGACGACTTTGTCAATCTCAAAATGATGTGCCGGCCCAGTCTCTCCGAGGTGTCCATAAGGGTAGGGTGCGTGTGTGTGTCGTAGAGGTGAGTATGTAAGCAACTTTTATTGTATTGTGTTAAAAAAAAACTATGTTTTCTTATTATGACCCGTCACAAAGGTGATTTTTTTTTCTTGAGGATCCTTTGCCTCTCAATTATAACTCTATGATTATCAAATAAAACTCCTTTTAGCCCCACAAAAAAAATACAAAAGTACTCGTTACAGAAAAAAAATGAACTCTCTCATGAATTTTGGAAAGATTAGAGTATGGTCGAATAGGTCATGGCCTAACCACCGCTAGCTAATATTTTTTTTTGTGCTCCAAAAGGCGGGACTAAAAATTAAGAACGTGCAAAAGTTTCTGTTTCTTTATCTCAAAGGACAACGCCGGTAGTAGCGGGGTTGAACTTTATAGCGAGAAAGACAGTTTGAAATATTTTGGCAATCTTCCATGCAGTGAGTAACACACATTTATAGCATGCATACGTATCCAAAATTAAGGTTAGTAGAAGATGGATCGTGCTTCTTATTTACACCCACATTCGTAAAGGCTAGATAAACCTCAAATACAAAACCTGCAAGAACCATTCGCCGACGATATGCGAAAAAGTTGGCTACCTACAACCCTAGCTACATGTGCCATGCGTCGCCAACATTTCAAAGGAGAAAACACAAGGAGCGAAGAGCAAAAAGAAACATCATCGTTGATCGTCGTCTCAGAACCCCGGGACGAGCATGGTGGAGAACCAGATGACGAGGTCGTCGGCCAGGGCGCCCTCGCCGGCGTGCTTGGCCGCGGCCTGCCTGCCGCCGCCGTTGCCGTCGGCGACGTACACCCGGCAGAGCGGGCACGTCCGCTTGCAGAGCGCGAGCCACCGGTCGACGCAGTCCCGGTGGAAGGCGTGCTCGCACGGGAGGCGCCGCGTGGCCTCGCCGGCGCGGATCCTCGAGAGGCAGACGCAGCACTCCTCGCCGGCCGCCGGGTGCTTCGCCGCCGCCTCCTCCGACGACGGCGGCGTCCTGATGCAGAGCATCTTGGAGATGTAGGAGAGGAGGTAGCTCATGGTGGTGCGGGAGCGAGGTCGGTCGAGCTGGTGTGGTGTTGGGTAGAGGAGGGCATATGTAATGGGGCCTTAGGTCGGGGGTCAGGCGGGCTGGCTGGTGCGGACGCTTTGTTGGTGAGGGTGGTTGCGTTGCTACTCGCCACTATCCGAGTGTGTTGGGGGATCCCCGTTGGAGAGGGTGCACCTACACTACACTTCAACTTTATTTTCTTTAGCACCACCAAACCCTGGATAAAGCAAGTGATCTTGTGCACACACAAGACATGGACCGACGGACGGAGGTTCGTTCGTTCGTTCGTTCACGGCCGGGAGCGTGTCGCTCTCAGGGGAGAAAAGCAATGTACTCCCTCCGTTCCAAATTACTTGTCGCAGAAATGGATGTATCTAGAACTAAAATACATCTAGATACATCCATACCTGTGACAAGTAATTTGGAACGGAGGGAGTAGGAATCAAGAAATGCACGACATTAGGGTTTTTTGTGTTGCAGGGGCAAGCATTAATTAGTTGCTGTGTCCATTTCCATTGCGGGGCCCGCATATTTTTGCTTGACATAAAGTTGACACTGATCTCGCCTGATAAGTGATAACACAAGGCAATGTTCCTGTAGATGAGTCAAAACAAGTAGCACACCCATGTACAGCACCGACATACGACCGCGTCCCCTAGTACTAAACCAAAGCATAACGACCTCAAAACGTTTTTCTTTTGTGTGTGAAACTCCCGTGGACAAGTATAATAATGGGTTGATCCTCATTCCTTTTTCTTTCACTTGTACTATTACATTTCTTTACACATAATATTACATCATGAATATTATGTCTTTTAATATATGATTCATCATATAACAATATAAAGAACAGACACACCAAATAAAGCTTAGCTAGATGCAGTTATTGAAATCTAAGTGACTTGATCAAATTAAAAAGGAAAAGAAAAAGACAAAGAAAATGCCCGCACGAATCTTCACATAAAATCAATGACATGGGACTTAGATGTGCAATACTTAGAGAACATCTAGATGTGCTTTAGCAAAACTTTTTTTAAATGCATTTTTAGGGCGTTACATATGTATAGCTTGTTACTATGTACTTGAGCAAAAAATATAATGAATAACTCTTGCCTCACAAGCTCTATGACGTCTTCAACAAGTGCTAAACCACTGCAATTTCTACATGGCCATGCTGTTACCATTCTGAACACATTCCCACCACTGCGTACTTGCGATAGTCAATGCAACTATGATGTGTGTTCTTAACTTTATTAAAGAACATGACGTTCATATAAGGATAGGGCAAATAAAACACACCACATTGAAAAAAGTGCCGACAAAGCTATTCAGAAGCATAGACCAAACGACAATGATATCAATCAAGCATTGATGACACGCAATAAGAGATATACAGGACTCTGGAACGATACATGTACAATGGCCAATATGACAAAGAATTAAAAAAAACTTGTGTAGTGACCGCTGTTGTTTAATTGAAGTCAAAAACTGATTATTGCTAAATACACAGGCTACAGAGGCCAGCCGGCATTGTTGATTCTAGTTCAGAAGACCAAGATTATTCGGCTTATCCCCTCCTTCTGTGCTGGTGAGCCATCTTCTCGGCGTGGGCTTTCCTGTCAGCATGGGCCTTCCTGTCGGCGTACATCGGAAGGCTACTGATCTCACTCATCTCGCCCAGGAGCTTGTCTTCAGTAATGTTATCTGTGATGCTCCTCATCACCTGTCCATTACGACAAGACAATGGAAATTGTCAGATTGTATATAGCGATTCTGTTTCTCATACTCTTGATGCCTACACAGCA
Source organism: Aegilops longissima (assembly GCA_021605205.1). Classification (NCBI taxonomy): domain Eukaryota; kingdom Viridiplantae; phylum Streptophyta; class Magnoliopsida; order Poales; family Poaceae; genus Aegilops; species Aegilops longissima. The sequence continues at coordinate 32,869,168 of CM038677.1, read as the reverse complement.
GGAGATGGAGTAAAATTGCACAGTAAAGTCTATGGTGTATGAAGAATGGCGATGGTCTGCAATAGGAAGAAAGTAAAATGCAATGGCAATAATAAATGTATTAAATTGGAGAGCTCAAAATTTATCAACCATCGCAAGTCAACATCATTTGACTATTATTAAACTTTACAAATTGTGTATCTGATTGCAAATTGACAAGCTAACCATGAAGCGACCATGAAAGATGAACTCACCACACAAAATATACGTCTTGATTAATTTAGTAATGACATGATTCTCATGAATGCAAAATCACAATCATCTGTCAGCTAGGATGTAGCCAGCAACAGTCAGGACTGGGTATGGTCACTAGCCAGTTTAGGAAAAAAGGGGCATTAAGGGGAATTATGAAGACAATGTACTACAACTATGATTCATGTGCAATACGGAGCATGTAGCCTGCGCCACTTGTCCAATTTCTCTATACTGTGGATCACCAAGATACTGAATTTTGTAGGTGTGCATAACATACACCGAATGACCTGGATGTTGACACTAGTTTTCAGCATGATATGGTTCAGGAAATCGAGCACGGCCAAAAAGAGGGAGGGAGGCAGGGAGGGGAAAAGGGAAGTGCCTTTCTGTAAGTGTTGATATCATTAGGAGTTGATTTATCTGCTCGGATTCGCATGCAGAACCAGCAGTCCTCCTGTTTATTCCAAGAGCACTCAACAATTTTCCCTGATATTGAAGATGGATCTACATCATCTGCAGAAGTTCCAGCACAACACCCACATTTAGTCCAAAATGAAATCACATTACAGCAAAATTGGCTGTTTCAAGAATTGAAACATGATGCCTCGAGAAAAAACTGTTGTGGCAGATTCTATTTAAAGACAACATCATACAAGGGCCATAGTTCAAGACTTAAAGTTACCAGGTATGCCAAGATTTTGAAACACTTAATCAGCGTATTACAAATATAGTAAAGCTGCACAATTGCGCCAGGGAATGGTTGAAAAAATATTGCAAACACATCCTTACCAGCAAATACCACCCGGGTACCATCCATAAGTTTCTTTTTGCCTCTCTCGTACAGAAAAATAAGCTGACGGTTTTCACTACCAGTCTGCAGCATTCAGAAATTAGAACGACGATAAATTGGACACAAAATTCACCAAGTCACACATCCACATGAACAGATTCCACACCAAAAGTAGTTCTATTTTAATATCTAACATTCAAGAATATGACAAGCATATACAAACCTCAAACAAAAAGTCAACTGAATTCATCTCTGGGTACTTCCATTTTAAAAGACCTTCGTGTGTACGATTCACGTATGGATCATCCCAGCCCTATATTAAGAATAACAGAAACACTTTTAACATATGAAGAAAATGGAAGGGAAAAAATAAGCCTGTTAAGCGTATAACTTGAAATGCATGAAGAAATATATGGACTGATAAATAACAGCTGCAGGGAGGCAGCTTGAGCTAGGTTTTCTCAAGTGACACAAAAGTTCAGCTTAGCCAATATGTCACTAGTGAGTCGTCAAAAAGTCAAACATAGTGTCTTGTTATGGAAATCAGAGCTGGAGCGGGGTATGCCCTTGAATGAACTGCAGCTATTTTCAGTGCACAAGTGTTCCTAACTGCATGTCATTAGCATGCTTTAGGGCAAGATTTATATATGGATGATAAAGGATGATTGCTCTCAGTAGAGATCGAGTCCTTTGTCACTTCCATGTCACGGAAACATTGTTATTAGTATGCAAGAAGTTAAACTTGGAACACGACCACTTCCAGAACCAGTCCAGTGATAAGAGCCGGATGACCACAGACATACGCGCGGATACAGGTATTCCGCAGCATCCCATATTTTCTGAATTGAAAAAGGGGAAACAAATTGGGATAAGGCAGAGACGGTGTGGACACGGTGGGGACTAGGAGCCAGCCTCCAGCGACAGCACTGGCATGGCCTAGACTCGACGCCGCTGCCACCTGGACTCGCTTCTCAAGTTGCCGGCTCGCCGCCGCTGTTTCCCCCAAGCCCAGCTCTCCCCCTGGCGAAGAACATCCAGGCAGAGAGGAAGATGGCAAGGCATCCGAGGACGAGGAAGAAGCTCTGGGCGGGGAGAAAGATGGGGACTGCAGCCGCCAGTGAGGAAGAAGATACAGGCGGCAGCGCTGTCTTTTCATCTGCTATCAGGCGGCTGGAGGAAAAGAGAATGGTTGGAGGAGCTGACTAGTCTAGGGTTTTCAGAAGCTGGGTCTTATATGGGCTCTGAGTGGAGAGCTACATGGGCCTGAGTAGAGGGTTCGTATGGACTGCCCAAAGACTTTTACCAATAGAAATGAGGCAATACATATCCAGTCTACTAACAAAAAAATCTCTTATCTAAAAATTATCATTAAATCTTTATTACATGCTGTTTATTTTTCTAAGTACCTATATACCCTGCCCAATCCCTGAATGGCTGCTTTTGGAAAATGCCGTATCCCCGTGCTCGTATCCCCGTGTCCGTAACTAACCCCGTATCGGTGCTTCTTAGTACCATGTCTAACTTTTTCTCTGCTGCCTTAAGAGTTATAGGGTATAGCATTTCGATGTTCCAATTTCCATGGACGACGACCATCATGTATCAAAGCCAGAAACGACAGGACCACCCTACCTGAAATATAAGCCCATCAGATTCATGTGAAAGTGCTGGAATAAACTCCTTGAGTAATTTCTTCACCGTGGAAAGCAGCCAAAAATCCTTTCTCCTTACCTGATAAAAAACAAATATCATAGAACTGTTTATGGCTATCAACTGAACATCGTACTGCAATGAAATAAACAAAATAATCCATCTAGATTTAGGTACCGAAAAAAGTTCCAGGTCATATCTGTATGATGGATTGCCTTTCAGACCAGTTTCAAACTGCTTTCTCTCATAGATGCGTGGACGAATTATTTCATCCTCAAGTAGCTTCCACCTGTCAGAAAAGGGCAACTGCATCCGAAGATTAAATAAAATGCGGTTACTACAGTACAGAGTAATGCAAATGCTTAAACTTCAGAATCACCATATATTCATATATCTAAGTAGATTAAAATCATTTACACACAAAATATTTCATCAGTGATTATCCAAAAATTAAGAGCTTACTTCTATCAATCAAAATAATATAACTATATTCTTATCAATCACTTCTGATAAACTTGTAGTGCGCTATACTGTATTATTATCTCAACAACAATGATTTCCCGTGAAAGGTCAATGAGATCTCTGGTACTCATGCCACAACCCCAAAATAGATGAAAGAAAAAACAGGCGCATACACGTCATCAATTGGGAAGGTGATAAAACGGCAACTTAAGTTACTGATAACAGATTTGAAGTTTCTACCTTGACTTTGGAGGAGAAATTAATTGCCATTAGATCATACGCTAAGTACCTCCGCTTCAATCCACCACCTGGTATGGCGTCTACAACCATTTCTCCATCGATCAATGTAAAGTTGTGGAAACCCTTGAGTTATGAAAACATAGGTAAAGTAAAATTCTGCAATATAATGAAAGAAAAGAAAATGCACTACGCCTATTATCCAAAACAAAAGTGAGGTCTTACATCGTTAACATTCCTAATAGGAAAACGCATCTGAACTCTTCTAAAGCAGAAGTTCCGGTCTATTAAGAAACAGCCATCCCGCATTATAAGCATCATGTATCGTGTTCCATCAGCTTTCCACGTAGCATAATAATATCTTTGTCTCAGAAGTTGCAGGTTCTCACTTTAAATTGAGACACAAAAGAACACAAGTTAGAGGAAGGGCCAAAACAGAAGCAAGAACACTATTAACAGCTATTATTTCTTAAAGGGCAAGACTCTTGTATTATTTTCTAATTAAAGAATGACTTCTTCCGTTCAACCTAGCTGAAACTAGTTGATGGCTGACCAACCTTTCTTTATTATAATTACATCGACACGAGTAACATTTTTCTTCTCGATTTTTCACTTTCAAGCAAAAAAAGAAAAAGATACAATTACGGCAAACTAGTTGGCCATAACATTAAGGAGCGGAACAGCAGCAGGCAATTGTAAGACCTAACGTTCAGTGCTTAGGGAGGGTATTACATTAAGCATGCATGGTGTCTGTATGTATTTCGATGACATAGGCACTCTCTTGAATGCTGACACATATGCTAGATGTGGACCAAAAATGGCAACATTAAACACGCAGTAGAATGCATCAACTATACCACAAGAGGAACTCTTCGCCATGCACAAAGTACCAGTCGGAGCAGCAAAAGGAGGTGGCTAAGCATTAAAAAAAATTAGGAGTGCACGGCACAAAAGGATGAAGCAACATGACCGGACCAGGAAGGAACTTAAGAAGGGTGTCATGTCATCAACTCATCATTTGGTTGTTAGGTGACAGAGAATGGCAGATATGGAGATAAGATAGCAAGAACACAAAATGGATAGTAGGAGGGGCTGATGAGAAAGGAAGGGAGTTTACGCAAGTTTTACCCAAGGATATGAGGCTATAATACTGGACTATCCATACTCCAGTTCCAGTGAAAGGTTGGACTTGGTTCCTGATTCTAATTATGTCTATCCTTTCCTCTAGCTTCATTCACCTGTTTTTTGTTCAACAAAGCCTTAGAGGCTTATAAATTAGAGCTACATTATGGTCAAACGATACTTGCATGTGCCATACTTTAGGATTTGCATGCCCTAGTTGGAACGCGCACTGTGTATAATAAACAAAGAATTACATTCTCTTTCTTTACTATCTATTCGGCACATCAACCATTCTTGACTGCGGAAACATTTCCTCAAACAATGCTTCTGTCATCAAACTACAGCCGGTCAACTAATCCCACTTCCCGAATCAAATTTGACAGATGAGAGGTAAGAGACAGAGAGATATATCTAAACAAAAGATACGTCTCAAGGAGCAAAATGAACATCAAGATTATTCCAGACATATAAATGTTGTTCTATGAACCTTAAAAAGACAAAGGGTGTCAATCTATACGTTTACTTATATAAATAGCACACAGAAGGGTGCAATTAGGTAATTCAATATGAGGTGAGTACTGACTCTTATTGCTTGACAAAACGAACAAACAGCATCTGCATTGGGTTAGAGTCATGTAACCCTATTATCCCATCAAAGCAAAATAACGACTGCATGCTAAAGGAAACTCTACAGCTATCACATAGACATAGTTCTTCCTTATATGGCAGTCATCTGTCGCTTTATTCATAAGAATTATTCCAGGCGCAAACATGCAACTCCCTTACTTGGTATATAATATAATGTTACTATATGCACATGGCATATTGCCTATTGGCTTCTACAAAGTACAAAGAAATATTAGTGACCACAACAAAGTAGAACAAATTTATGTAAAATGCAACCTCCAACGTATGCATAATTGCATACATAATAAGAAGCTAATGCCTTAATTTGGGGTATACGCTTGCCCTTAATTGTGTGCTCATCTCCAGTACGACACGATTTAGCATATAGTGGGGTTATTTGGTAGGAAACCCCCTAAGAGAACATGCATTTTGTACACCAAGACCACTTTGCACAAACAGCATCTAAATTGGATTAAACGATACCTGTTGAGGGAAACTGGATGAGATCCTGGAAATTGAGCATTAGCTCTACCCTGGAAAGCAAAAGGGTAGCAGAACACTGTAAGAAGCTTGCTTTGGGCACAACGATTATACAGGGGTAGTGTGGTAAGTTAAAAATAAAGGGATGGCTACAGTTAAAATAAAAGGATACGAAAGAAAACAAGACAGTGAAACACAATGGATGTGCACATAAAAACAAGCTTCAGTGAAATGATCTCCAACACCAGCAAAAGAAGTTTTCATCGTCACACCTATTCTTTTTTTCGTCACACCTATTCATTAAAGCTACAGCCACTAATAAATTAAAAATGGATGTTCATAGACTCTTCTATGTCAAACTTCAAAAATTACTTGATACGAGACGAGTTAACCATCTGTGTTTGCAACAAGTTAACTGAATTCAGATTTTGATCAAATAAGATTCTTGAAACCATAGTACCATAGTAATCAAAATAGAGCGTAACTTTGTAAACTGGTTTGAGAAAATGAAACTAGTGATCGTATAATCAACATAGCTATGAGTACATACATAGTGGCACAGTGACAAGCCCAAACTACACAAATGGAAGTGCTGATAACATTTTTCTGTCAGCATAGAGCAAAGGGAAGTCATTAACAATTTTACGGGTGGGGAAGACTGAGGAGTATGTGAAAGATGTGACTAAGAGCAAAAGACGGGTTTAAAACTTACATTGGGTACAAAATCAAGCAACTTGAAACATATGCCACGCAAGATATCTTGCTGGTCGAAAGGTACAGCATCCCCTAGGACATCATCATTAGTAATGGCCTTGTCATCTACAGGATCCTACAATAAGCAGGAATATTTTGACAATCATTAGCAATATAAGAAAATGTTGTACAGAAGTATTGATACTTTAGTAAAACCCTGGACCTATCTAGTAAAAAGATATATAGATTCACAAGGAAACAACATATGAGATGCCATGTAGGTGTTAATCCAAATTCAATGTGACCCATGCAAACTTCGCAAGCTTCTAAAAACATCCTAAAATACTGTTTCATTGGCTAATAAATGTGTTAGTGATTGGTGGATGTAGGGGGAAATGTATTATTTTGCTTGGTAAACATTTCCGTAATATTTCATGTCAAAGACAACAGTACATGAAAGGGCCTTACTTTCTCCAAAGTACAATCAAAATCCCTTAAAATGTTGCTGGCATATACTGCCTCCGTCCCATAATTTTGCTGGGACGGAGGGAGTAGAAAATATCTAACCAGCAGTTTTGATCATTTTCTAAATTTTGCATGCAAAGTTCACAGGAATACAAATGCTAGTTTACACCTTACACTACATGCACCCCACATGCAATTATTCTTTTAAAACAAATTTATTAGCTGTAGATTGTCAAATCATCTTATGATGTTGACCTGAGTGGCATTAACAGATAATTGTCCAAACATGTACTGGAATTAACACCTACTGGTGATGGTGCAGGCTCGCCATTGTCGTCATCGTCATCCTGCTTAGCTTCACCATTCAAATCAAGATCAGAAGGCCTCTTCCATTCCGGTGTCGGTGGACATGTGATACTTTCAGGAATTTCATGATAAAATGTATACAGTGCTTGAATGTAGTCGGTTTTATATATTCCTGGAGGCCGTCTTTGAGCAAATATATTTAAAGCCTAGCAAATAAAAGATTTAGCCAAGGAAACAAAAAGAAATATTGCAATAAATTACATTTGAAGCATAAGTTGTCTCACCTCAGTAACACTAGACAGTTGTGTGCGCATTAGGTAATGAACAATCATAAAGCCAGTACGGTTATGCCCATGAGTACAGTGAACAAGTACGTATTTGGGATTCCTTGATGGCTTCTGGCGCTCATGAAACGCCAACACCTAAAATTTAGCATCGATAGAGCTTCATCAGCTAATAAATTAGGTTAAAGGAAATTTAGCATGATTGTTTAAAGGAAACTGCTGCAATTAGGTTATCAATATTCTGGTCTACGTGTTCCAACTGGAGGACTACAAGTGTACACACTGAGTGTAGCCCGACAAAGTTGTTTCGGTATGAATACTCAAAATATATATAATAAAATAACTCATGGATCATCTTACATCATTGCCGTGATGCTCCAGTATTATTTCATGATTTTTGAGAACTTTTAAACCGTTAAAAACTTAACTAGTTCCCCTGACACGAGTGATGGCCACATTCTTGCCTAGGGAACAACAACACAGCACTTATAAAATTTCACATACAGATCAGTATTTCTACAAACTACATAAAAAGCCATTGATAAGTTCAGACAATATCTATCTCTACTAGCATTTCTAAAATGCACGAGTTGGTTGGGATACTTATGATTTGAGCCGTCCAAAGTGATTAGGGGAGGATATATAACATGTCCACAACCATTGGATGGGTAATTCTGAAATTAGATTTAAGTTTTTGGACGGCTCATATCAGAAGTATCCCAACCAACTCATGTATATTGGTATGGATATAGATATCGTACTTACGGTATTCCGAGTACAATGATCCAATGGATGTGGACAAGAACTTTTGCTTACTGGTTCTTTATGAGATATTTCTTTAAAAAAAATGAGTTTCATGTTTTTGCTCTTAAGAAAATTCTGAACAATGTCTTTTGATTCAACATAATTACAATGATCAATATATATGGACTTATTTTCCTTTGTGCCTGTCCTATGTTGCCATCTAATATCTACTAGCATTTCTAAACAAGTTTTCTGAACTACATGTTTTTTATAGTTTTCTTCCACATCAACAATATGGAATGTAAGAAAGCATCCAAAAAATAAGACAATATACTTATAGATGTTAAGACAGCTAGTTTTTTTCATGTTTCGACTAAAGTCACTTTTCACGTGCGGTTACTAGTATTTCAACAATTGTGGATGGCTGAATGAAAAACAGCAGGTGCAAGCATACACTTCATCTGGTATCATTATTAATTATTAGACTTCTATTCTTTTGTACTAACAACACATAGGCACTTAACCTAACTATCAAGTGTGACAATCAAGTGTGACACATACGCAACATATGTTATGTAACAATTTGTAGATGGCTGAATGAAAAACAGCAGGTGCAAGCATGCACTTGATCTGGTACCATTATTAATTTATAAGACTTCCGTTCTTTTATACTAACAACACATAGGCACTTAACCTAACTATCAAGTGCGACACATACGCAACATATGTTATGTAGCAACTACAGTATAGAGCACCATGTTCAAAACCTTGACGACAGGTGTTCACCATTTTTTTTCCAGCAGTACATTTTGGTAACCAACAATTAAAAAAATTGCCCAGAAAATTAAAAGAAGATTTGAAGTTTACATATTCATGTCTAACCAAAAATACATCAAAAAAGCATAGTGGCAAGGTCATCAAACTAGGAATATAGGTTACCTCATACACAAACGTGTTAACAGCTTCATTTTCTGGTACAGCATCTCTCCCCCTGCAAGCAATCTGAAATGAACAGAAATGTCACAGGAATTGTTTTTTATTAATGCTGGAATATACATATTACTATGTAAACTGAGGTCTCACTCTCACCTTGACATGTTTAGTACCTTGCTTCGTCCACTCTGCTGGCGAATAGTACCGAGAGGTATTTGTCAAGTCAATCACCAAACCTATCTGATAAAATAGCAGGGGGGGAATAGTTAATACAAGCAACAAGCTATCAAATCAAGTACTCATTATGGATTGTATAGCTCTCTTCAATAGCAAATAGCTAGAAGATAAGAAAAGAGACAATCAGCAGAAAGTATGTCAACTGAGAATTCAGATACTTCAAGCAACTGTTACAACAACACGAGTGCAAGTGTACTTTAAATTGCATTTATGATCTACTAAGTTTATCTTTATTGTGGCTAGAAAGACAGGCCTTTCGGCACAAATGATAAGGACTGAAGTTTATACTGAAAATTAATTCACCTCCAATTTTAAGAAACAAGAAAATCAATTTACCTGTGTTCAGTTATGATTGCAAATGACAACTAACTAGTGGTAGCGGAATAGCATAGCAGTGGGGTCACAGGATCGCAATAAGAATTTGAGCAAAAGCACATACTACAGAGAAACTGGTACACAAGTCTAAAATATCACTAAAACGTCATTGCCAGAAGCTATTTAGCTTTTCACCTGTAAGGGACCATACAGAGTGCTTAATATATTTTCTCTAGCTCCAGTACTTGCTAACTAATCAATCAAGACATACAAGATGCATGTCGATATTATCTTTGTTCCCTGCCATATACTATGCTCTTTTCAGAAGATTTATTTTTTGCTTCAACAAGTATTTCAAAACTTCCATACTTTAGATCACCTCCTCAAGTGTGCTTTTGGAGTCGGCATATTTGAGAAACAAGTTAGCAATCCCTCTGGCCTAATATAAGCCAGCTAATCATGGATCATACTATCATAGCAAACTAAATGCTAAATGAATATGGAACTGAGATATATATAATTCACTCAAGCAATAGGTGACATGTGACCATCAGTGCATAAGTGGGGGAAGTAGCACAAACATCATACACTCATACAAGAGAACGGGCAGCAATAACGACAATCATGAGTACAAACAGAGCATGGATAAAGAAATGCATGTATTCTGTGTCACAAATAACTCCATTCAAATATGCATGCTTCAAAGTAGGGCCAGATAACAGGAAAAAAGCACAATATCCAGCCTATAACATAATAAGTATTGGAATGTGTATTAGTGTCGTGTGAGTAGAAAACTGTACTTACGTCCCTGCCAGCCTTTCTTTGTTTATTAACAACTTGTTTGGAAGAATATCTTTTTCCAGGAGGAACCGACTCATTGAATGTTTCATCCAGCGGAACTTTAGAGGGTATGATTTTGTCTATTGGTTGACCAGATGCAGGGCAATCCATCCAACCTGAAAATAAGGACAATGTCAGAGGCAAGGGTGAAAAATATCAAAAATCTATTTTTTTAGGCTAAGCATAAGTATTTTTTGTGATGAAATTAGCGTAAGTATATACGATAGTAATAGTTTAATTAAGAATCGACAAACAAGAATACAAGAACAAGACATGGCCATGGGACAATTCGATATGATTCACAAGAATATGGCTTTCAGATACAACACATACCCTGAGGTGTCTCTTTAACTCGTTTGTATCCGCCAATCTTGTTTTGGGTTGCATGATCATTCCTAACCTGTTGTGGTCTTGGCCTTGGTCCATCATCTGGTTGATCTCTCTTTAACTTTCTGCGTCGTTCTTCTCGTTCCTATGAAATCCGGTAAGCGCAACATAAACAAAGGTGCCAATGAAAGACCATAATTAATTATATTCCACTTTGCACCTTTGCTGTTTTATATAGAACGCCAAACAGCTTAAATTAGTACTCCCTCTGTAAACTAATATAAGAGCGTTTAGATAACTAAAGTAGTGATCTAAACGCTCTTATATTAGTTTACGGAGGGAGTAACAAATAGAGCCAGCTGAGATTTTTGAGGGAAAATACAAAGAGGGACAGATACAACACAACCGACAACCACCACTCAGACCATCTGATCGCCTCACACACACACACACACACGTTGACATCTGGTACACAGAACAAGAAAATACTGGACACCCCACTTGACGTGACCACACGCTGTTCCACTTAACGTGCATGAATGTGTAGTCAAATTAAATATGACAGACTGTGCCGTTCCTAGAGACCGAATACAGGTGATAGAAAGAACACCTTCTCTCTTGCCATAGGCCACAACCAGATCCCAGAACTACATAAGCTGAAATAAACCAAAAGCATGAAAACAAATGCCGCATGGCTACCAATAGAAGTGACATGATGGCATAGTTATCTTCAGAAGAGACAATACCATGATCCTTACACTGCGAGTTATTATAGCCTAATAACATACTCCCTCCGTTCCAAATTACTCGTCGCAGAAATAGATGTATCTAGAACTAAAATACATCTAGAAACATCCATACCTGCGACGAGTAATTCGGAACGGAGGGAGTACCTCTTAAAAGGTAAAAGTCACATGTAGCATAGTTACAAACGACAGAGTTCAAAACCATGCCCTCGACTCAAGGAGGACCTTCAGCTAATGCTGCTAAATACACCATCAATTATATTATATTATATATATGCATATCTTGCAGTTTACGATTATCACCACCGAAGTAGAAAAGCAATCAACTGATGACACTAAGCCCCATCTATACAGATCAGATGCATGTGCATGATTCATTTCATGGCCAGAAGAGATGATTTTATTTACCCTTCTCATAATCTCAACAGCAGACTCGACATGATCTTCATCGTCCTGTCCAAAATCAAGCTCAACTGGCTCTTCATGGTCATCGTCCTCGGGCAACGGCGATGCGTTCAAATCCATTGAGGGTCCTTCAATGTCTCTGTCTCTAGATAACCATCAGGAACTGACACCTGATAAGAGGTGGCAGAAAGGCCGTCTTGTGTCAGACAGACTAACCAGCATAATACGCACTGGACGAAAATGGTCACCTCTAAATCAGAACTAATTTCAACTGCAGCTGACGAGTGCGATGCAGTGAAGCCACGGGTGCTCATCCAATGCAAAAATCAGGAAAAAAAATTGAGCGGACAGAGGATGCGAGTGGAGGGGGAGGGGGGTTGAGAAGGAGGGGGGAGTGGTGGCTACCTGCCGATGGACTGGTCGCCGGCGTAGCTCCGGGGCGGCGGCTGCTCCAGGGAGGGAGGGATTGAGGGAGGCGCTGCTGGCGGGAGCGGCTGCTCGGCGGAGGGAGGGAGGCGCTGCCCGGGATCCTGTACTGGCGGCGGGGCGGCGGGGGCTTGGGCCGGCTACGCGCGCCGCGGCGGAGGGCCGGCGGTGGCGGCGGTGGGTCGGTCGGCGGCGGCTAGTAACCCTAGCTGTCGCGCTCGGGGAGGAGGCCCCTCTGTCTCTGGTGGTTCGCTCGGGAGGGAGGCGCTCTCTTGGGCTTGGGGACGTCCGCTCGCTTGGGGGAATAGGACGTGCTCCCCAGAGACACGTGGCGAGCATCCGTCAAGTCCAGCCGCAGCTTTTTTTTCTTCCCACATCTCCGTTTTTCTTGCAAAAAAAATTAATTCCACATCTCAAAAAAATGCACGAATACAGCTTACGTGCTACGGAACGATAACAACAATACTGAGCTTGAGATGTCAACAGAAAAAAACAATTCTGAGCTTGAAGCACCCATGTAGCGAGCTGGGTGTAGCTCAGATGGTTAGGTTCTTTTTTGGATCAACTCGGGGTTTAAATCATAGACTTGGCATTGATGATCGTATTTTCTGAAAAAAAATTCATGTAGGGTGTAGGGTGTAGGGTGTGTGTGTGCGCCCTAAAGACAAGCCATGGACTAGTGTTGGACTGATCCATCGACCAGATTCAGGTTGCTGATTATTTATCCATAGCCTTCAGCATGCATATTGACTCGCTTGTCTTTAATTGCGGTAGCGATTTGGCGTGTGTTTCTATAAGTACTTTTCTGTTCTGACGAAGAATAATTTCTTCAAGTGTTGAACCAGGAAGGAGAAAAATTGCCTCCCATTTTATGCTATCTTATATTCCCGTGCACTTGTTTCCCACGAGAAGAAAATACCCGTGCCACAAAAAAGGCTCAGATTCACGTGCCCATGGAGCACACACGGAGTAGGCAAGCCCCTCGAAAGGGGCACCTCCTGGTGTGTCCAACTACGTCGGACACTCGATGCATAGATTTGCTTGGTAACATGGCATGAGACATATAAAAAAGGTATTGAGGAGGCATTCATCATGTATCGCCAACAAAAGAGTTCTTTAGTAGGAGTATTTGTTTAATAATTCATAATATCTGGATACATATCACAAATCTATTATTGAATACGGTATTCGATATGGACACACTGGGTCTCAGACATATCCATATTTGTTAGCTTCATACATGTAATAAGTTCTTTTACTACATCTTAAGTAATGGTCTGTTTGTATACAAGCAATATGTGTGAGCCATTGATATTCACTACTACCTTTTCTCTCTCTTTCCCTCTTTTGGGGTGTGTTTAGTTTGAGGAACGAAACGGAACGTAATGGGTCGGACCCGTCCATGGAGGTCGTTCTCGTGTTTGGTTGGAAAACGGAATGGAACGCACTGGTTTTCAGGAGAGGAATATTCCTGCTATATGCTGAACCAAGTAGTTCCTCCAAATCGAGCGGACGACGCAGAACGCCTCGCTTGCCCACGACCTCGGGTCGCCTCTCTCTGTCTCCCTCAATGGCAACCCACGGATCTCTGCGCCTCTCTCTCTTCCCTCTGACCTCATACCCTGCCGGAGTTTCCTCGTCGGTGGAGGATACCGCCGGCCGCCGGAACGCAGAAGACGCGGGCGCCGTGTCCTCGTTCGTTGCGTCGGCCGTGTCAAGCCGGCGGAGACCGGGGAGGTCACGCTGCCGCAGCCCTTGGTGGCGGTCCGAAGCGTCGTGCCGCCCGCTGACAGAAAAAGCGCGCCCAAAGATCGGCCGTTGGCGCGCTTGAGCACGACGGGATCTTGTAGGTGCCTATTATCGATCTTGTAGCACGCTGGGATCTTGTGTTGTGTTGGGTGGCTCTTTGTTGATCTTGTAGCATGAGTCCGACATTATCTTCTCGGTTCTCCGCGATTTGTTTCGACGAAGCATGCTCAATTCTTCGTTCTTGAATCGTTGATGCTCACACGCCTTTGTTGCATGGATGGATGGATGATTACTTTGTTCAGTGATTTTTGTTTGATTGAAATTCAACAGAATTCAAGGTGAGATGAATAAATCAATTCCATTCCATCTCTCAGACCAAACAACGAAACGTAACCATTCCATTCCTTCAAATTGTGTCTACTAAACACAAGGATGGAACCGACCCATTCTAGTGAAATGGAACCATGACATTCCATTACACTTCGTTCCCGAACCAAACACACCCTTGGTGGACGCGTAGACATCTCATTGTAGCATCAACCTAAGCTAGCTAAGAGTATCAAACGAGAGTTATCAAATCCGGACATATACATCCGTGGACACGCCCGGATGCATCCACAGATAGTGACCGGCCGGCCCTCAAATGACCTCATTTGTAACCATAACTCCTATTTTAAAGACATCAAATACATGCAAACACATGGGCGTCGATCATCACGGCCAAACAATGAGTAGTGCACATAAATACAAATTATTCGTGCTTAAGAAAACATAATCGGAACATAGTGAAAACATAAAAATTGTTCATAGTGCGTAACTGAAACAATAAAAGAAAAGTTTACGATTTCTAGTGTGGATCCACATATGCTCCACAGGGTCATTGAGAAGTTGCATATGCACATGTCGATCTCGCGATTGTCGATGCATCTCTAGAAGGTTGGCAATATGCTCCGCCTCTTGTTCCGGAAGGCGGACCTGAACACCGCTTCTCAAAATTATGTGTGTGGGCTGCCCCTTCACCCTCATCCTCGACAACTATATTGTGCAAGATTACACAACGTGTCGGGAGCTGCCAAAGTCTCTCCGCTTCCCACACCATTGTTGCTCCACGAACAAGACCCGAATGAGCTTGGAGTACACCGAATGCTGAAGGAAATATGCCCTAGAGGCAATAATAAAGTTATTATTTATTTCCTTATTTCATGATAAATGTTTATTATTCATGCTAGAATTGTATTAACCGGAAACATGATACATGTGTGAATACATAGACAAACATATAGTCACTAGTATGCCTCTACTTGACTAGCTCATTAATCAAAGATGGTTATGTTTCCTAACCATAGACATGTGTTGTCATTTGATTAATGGGATCACATCATTAGAAGAATGATGTGATTGACATGACCCATTCCGTTAGCCTAGCACTTGATCATTTAGTATATTGCTATTGCTTTCTTCATGACTTATACATGTTCCTATAACTATGAGATTATGCAACTCCCGTTTACCGGAGGAACACTTTGGGTGCTACCAAACTTCACAACGAATCGGGTGATTATAAAGGAGTACTACAGGTGTCTCCAAAGGTACATGTTGGGTTGGCGATTCGAGATTAGGTTTTGTCACTCCGATTGTCGGATAGGTATCTCTGGCCCTCTCGGTAATGCACATCACTATAAGCCTTGCAAGCAATGTAGCTAATGAGTTAGTTACGGAATGATGCATTACGTAACGAGTAAAGAGACTTGCCGAAGAACGAGATTGAACTAGGTATTGGATACCGACGATCGAATCTCGGGCAAGTAACATACCGATGACAAAGGGAACAACGATGTCGTTATGCGGTTTGACCGATAAAGATCTTCAGAGAATATGTAGGAACCAATATGGGCATCCAGGTTCCGCTATTGGTTATTGACCAAGAATAGTTCTCGGTCATGTCTACATAGTTCTCGAACCCGTAGGGTCCGCACGCTTAAGGTTTCGATGATGCTTATATTATGAGTTTACATGTTTTGATGTACCGAAGGAGTTCGGAGTCCCGGATGAGATTGGGGACATGACGAGGAGTCTCGAAATGGTCGAGACGTAAAGATTCATATATTGGATGATATGTTTAGGCCAAGGGGTCAAGCCCATGAGGCTTTAGGTCGGTGCAAAAGGAGTTTTTGCGGAGGCCAGGGGGCCAAACGCCGGAGACCTCGGCGTCGGCCTGGGCGACGCCGAGGCCCATGGCGTCTGGGCCGACGCCAAGGATTGTGGCGTTTGGTCCCGGAGTCCGAGTGGGACTCTTGCCTTTCGGGCAAAACCGACTTTGAGGAGGCTTTTGCTCCAAGATACAACAATTTCGATCTCTTAGCCCGGGCTCAACATATAAATAGAGGCATCATCATCGTTACCACGGCTAGCATCCCGAAAGATACAACAATTCATCCTTGATTCGGATCTCTTAGCCATAACGCTCCGTGTTCACGAGTGTACGTGGACCCCTCCACCATATTCCACCTCGTAGGAAATTTTTGGTCATATCATCTGGCGTTGAGTTTAGAACACAAGTGAGCGAAGCCTGTCATAGTTTGGTTCGCGGTATTGTGAGATGAAGCGCCCATCATCATCGTCGAGACTGGTTTCACCGCCCGTCGTGCGGGTGTCTGTCTCTCTCACTTTAGTTGAAACTCATAAAACAGCACCAACGACACTTTGTGGGATGCGAGGTAAGAACGGTCAGGGATCGTAAAACTTGCAACAACATCGAGCTGACGTGATGCGTGAGATGATCATGTTTTGAACGAAGTTATCGCAATCGGCAGAGGAGGTGCCGTGGCTAGACGACAACGATGCTACGATCAAGGTGTCGCACCGGTGACGATGGTGATCACGACGGTGCTCGGAGATGGAGATCACAAGCACAAGATCTTATCTTGGTAGTTCGTCGTGCCTGCACACCTTAAGCTCTACGTCCATCTACAACGGGTGCAAGCCAGTTTTGCACACACAGAATACTGAGATCGGTCGGATCGTGAAGTTCCTAGAGAAAATTGTGTTGAAAGATGTTAGTAGCAATGATGCGGATTGGATCGATCCGAGGTTTATCCTCATTGTTGCACATGTAAGAATTATGTCCTTGATGCACCGCTAGGACGTTATACATCAATGTTCCAGAGTTGAAGTTAATATTTCAAGCAAATACCCGAGTTGAGAGATATGAAGTCTCCAACAAGCGTTGTCATACTTGTGATGAACTATAATATGCGCAAGCTCTTCGCGATGCAAAAATCGCGAAGGTAGAAATCAAAGTATTGATGGTGGACAAGCAAAGGGAAGAAGGGAACTTCAAGAAGAACGGCAAGCAAGTTGTCGCTCGAGTGAAGAAGCCCAAGTCTGGACCTAAGCCCGAGACTAAGTGCTTTTGCTGCAATGGAACTGGTCATCGAAGCGGAACTACCCCAAGTATTTGGCGGATAAGAAGGATGGCAAAGTGAACAAAGGTATATTTGATATCTGATTATTGATGTGTATTTTACTCGGGATTAGTGTTAAACCTAAATAAATGTTATTTGGCGCTTATGCTGAGCATAAATATGATTTGATCATGTTTATTGTAATACGGTTATTCATTTAAAGTCAAAGAATAATTGTTGTTCGCTTACATGAATAAAACCTTCAATGGTCATACACCCAATAAAAATAGTTTGTTGGATCTCGATCGTAGTGATACACATATTCATAATATTGATGCCAAAATATGCAAAGTTAATAATGATAGTGCAACTCATTTGTGGTAATCGCCGCTTAGGTCATATTGGTGTAAAGCGATGAAGAAACTCCATGCCGATGGGATTTGGAATCACTTGATGCTTGCGAACCATGCCTTATGGGCAAGATGACTAAAGACTCGTTCTCCAAACAATGGAGCGAGCAAATGACTTATTGGAAATAATACATCGATGTATGCGGTGTATCGTTATTTTCGACCTTCACAGATGATTTGAGCGTGGACAATATCGCTTTGGGGTTATACTAGAGACAACTGCATTCATGTTAAAAGGGCCTGAGACGACACCGTATGAACTCGTTGCGATGCTTATGTGAAAAAGTTTCAACATGATAAGCTTGCTATGCCATCACCATGATCTTGCGGTAATCATGTTCGGAAGTCATGTTACTGCGCGATGATGAGCCCAGATTCGCGAAATGGCTTGAGGCCATAAAATCGAGATAGGATCCATATATAAAACGAAGTGTGGACTTTGGTTGACCTGCTCGATGATCAGCAAGTCAAGTTAAATAAATGGATCTTCAAGAGGAAGACGGACACCGATAGTAGTGTTACTATCTACAAAGCTCGACTTGGAATGATTTACAATAAAGTGAGTGGGAGCACTTTTTGAAATTGTTAATCACATGCGATGTGAACTAGATTATTGACTCTAGTAAACCCTTTGGGTGTTGGTCACATGACGATGTGAACTATGAGTATTAATCACACAGATGTGAATATTGGTGTTAAATCACATGGCGATGTGAACTAGATTATTGACTCTAGTGCAAGTGGAAACTGAAGGAAATATGCCCTCATGTGCAATAATAAAGTTATTATTTATTTCCTTATTTCATGATAAATGTTTATTATTCATGCTAGAATTGTATTAACCGGAAACATGATATATGTGTGAATACATAGACAAACATATAGTCACTAGTATGCCTCTACTTGACTAGCTCATTAATCAAAGATGGTTATGTTTCCTAACCATAGACATGTGTTGTCATTTGATTAATGGGATCACATCATTAGAAGAATGATGTGATTGACATGACCCATTCCGTTAGCCTAGCACTTGATCGTTTAGTATATTGCTATTGCTTTCTTCATGACTTATACATGTTCCTATAACTATGAGATTATGCAACTCCTGCTTACCGGAGGAACACTTTGGGTGCTACCAAATGTCACAACGAATCGGGTGATTATAAAGGAGTACTACAGGTGTCTCCAAAGGTACATGTTGGGTTGGCGATTTCGAGATTAGGTTTTGTCACTCCGATTGTCGGAGAGGTATCTCTGGCCCTCTCGGTAATGCACATCACTATAAGCCTTGCAAGCAATGTAGCTAATGAGTTAGTTACGAATGATGCATTACGTAACGAGTAAAGAGACTTGCCAAGAACGAGATTGAACTAGGTATTGGATACCGACGATCGAATCTCGGGCAAGTAACATACCGATGACAAAGGGAACAACGATGTCGTTATGCGGTTTGACCGATAAAGATCTTCGAGAATATGTAGGAACCAATATGGGCATCCAGGTTCCGCTATTGGTTATTGACCAAGAATAGTTCTCGGTCATGTCTACATAGTTCTCGAACCCGTAGGGTCCGCACGCTTAAGGTTTCGGCGATGCTTATATTATGAGTTTACATGTTTTGATGTACCAAGGAGTTCGAGTCCGGATGAGATCGGGACATGACGAGGAGTATCGAAATGGTCGAGACGTAAAGATTCATATATTGGATGATATGTTTAGGCTAAGGGTCAAGCCCATGAGGCTTTAGGTCGGTGCAAAAGGAGTTTTATGAGGCTGGGGCCAAACGCCGGAGACCTGGCGTCGCCCGGGCCAGACGCCGAGGCCCATGGCGTCCGGGCCGACTCCAAGGATTGTGGCGTTTGGTCCCGGAGTCAAGTGGGACTTTGCCTTCGGGCAAAACCGACTTTGAGGAGGCTTTTGCTCCAAGTTTCGACCTGGGCTCAACATATAAATAGAGGGGCAGGGCTAGCACCAAAGATACAACAATTGATCCCTTGGATCTCTTAGCCGTGCAAGCGGTGCCCCCTCCACCATATTCCACCTCGGTCATATCATCGCAGATTTTAGGCGAAGCCCTCGCGATGAGAGCATCATCATCGCCACCACGCCGTCGGTCGACGGAACTCATCCCCGACACTTTGCTGGATCGAGTCCGGGATCGCCATCGAGCTGAACGTGTGCTGAACTCGGAGGTGTCGACGCTCGGTACTTGGATCGGTCGGATCGTGAAGACGCACGACTACATCAACCGCGTTGTCATAACGCTTCGCCACGGTCTCACGAGGGTACGTGGACAATACTCTCCCCTCTCGTTGCTATGCCATCACCATTATCTTGCGTGTGCGTAGGAATTTTTTTGAAATTACTACGTTCCCCAACAAATGCCCCCTCCACATCCTCAGCACCTTCTTGCGCTTGTGCGAAGAGACATTTTTTCCTACCACGAGGATATGATATAGTCTTCACAAATGCCACTCACTGAGGATAGATACAATCAGCAAGGTAGTAACATATGTTGTAGTTGTACAAATCGGCAAGGTAGTACCATATGTTGTAGTTGTGACTGTTGCTGGTGTAGTTTCACGGCCGAGCTTCCCCGTCACAAAGTCTCTTGAACAAAGGAGATCGTTGGACCATATTGACGTCATTGTTAGAACCAGGCGCGCCAAAAGAAATCATGCCAAATCCACAAGTCTTTCGATGTCACTGCGTCAAGTATGGAGGTGGCTTCTTTGACATGACATTGGTATTGCCCACGCAAACCTTTTCGGCAGTTCTTTCATTGCTAGTGCATGCAATCAACTAAACCTAGCATACTTGGGAATCCTCTTGATGCTCCAATTGCCAACATTTTTCCTGTGTCCTCCACATTTGGCTCTCTCAGCTACTCTGCTCTAAACCCCTTCAACACAGTGCATGCAAATTGCATCGAGGTGTTCAAGACCATGGTCTCTCCCATCCGAATTCTAGTATCAATTGCATATGCGCCCTTACTGTAAGCAAATATCCTGAGAGAAGACGTGCATTTCTGTAGAGGATAGAAAGAAAGTTTTTGGCAACAATCCTTCATTAACTGAAGTTGTCATCAACCTTCTCTAGAGAAGTCACTACACACAAGAACAAATCTCTGCTCATCTAGAAGCGACATCGAAAGAAACCTTCACGGTATGTTGAGTCCAGCGTGAAATAGTCCTTGCGCAGAATGTGCACCGGCAATCCTATCCCAGGCAATAACTCTTCGACCCTTTTTATGGAACCCTTAAACTTCAGTGCATACCCCTCGACCTTCTCCATTTCCTCTTGGATGCTTATCATCATCATCATCATCATTCCAGCATCTTCATCATCTGAAATTTGATGCATCGATGAACTCATTGAATGCAAATTCGTCGATGTCCGTGTTTCCATAGCCACCATTCCACGTTGGATCCATCGGTGATCTACAAATGACCAAAAGAATAAAAAACCTACTTAGACATTTCATCTAACACATAGAGTGCAAGGTGTATATCCTGTGGAGTTGGACGTACCGGGACAATGTCCCTGGCTTGTTGTGGCATGATCAGAGGCTATGTGGGTTCGAGCCTCCGGTGGGGAAGTTGTGGGTTGGGGACGTCCGCGGAGCAACGATGGCGGTTGTGCGAATGAGGAAGAGAAGACAAAACAAGACTGGTCAGACAAGGAGGGGGATGTCTTCAAGTGAATTGGCGTGGGCCCCTGTGGCCAATCCTATGTGGCAAGTACATCCAGGCAAACCCATATCCAGCCCAGATATGGGCATGGTATGGGCAGTGCCGGTCAGCCCGGGCGTTTGGCCGGAATTTGCGTTGCATGGCACTTTCCTGTCTGGGCAGGCCGCCCAGACTTTTGGGGTGGATATGAGGGCTCCGGTTATAGATGCTCTCACTAGTACGCGTCGGTCATAAACAAACGGTTTTTAACCCCTTTCCGCGACGACATTTGAAACCCTCGCCAAGTGAGTGTGGGCGATAGGGGGGTCCTTCTCACACGACCCAGAAATCGTCGGGGATAAGCCCTCTTGGGTCCCAGGCTGGGGCCGTGTGCGATCGGGCGAGGCATCGAAACCCAATCATTTCCGTAGGTATGTACATCCCACACGGTGAATCCCAGAAAATCATTTCCGTAGGTATGTACATCCCACACTGTGAATCCCAGAAAATCATTTCCGTTCGTATGTATATCACACACAGTCAATCCAAGGAATACGTTTCCGTTCTTATGTACATTCCACACAGTCAATCCAGGAAAAACGTTTCCGTTCATACGTACATTCCACACAGTTTTATGTGTAGGATCGTGTGTGAAAGATATAACTATCACACACGGTCTGCCTTGGTTAACTTTTTGCTTTTATCAACTACATCACACACGATTTGATGAAGAAAACTGTGTGGCATTGGGCTATCCATCGCAAGCGATTTTACTGCTAGAACCGTTTGCAAAGGTCCATGACACATTTAGCAAATTTATTAATTTACAATTAATAATTCCAGTATTACACAAATTCACATTTCATATCGAATAGCTATTTGCCAATTTCATATCAGGCATATAAATATATTATAACATCACAGTACGGTAGCTACATGAAAACAACACAGTACAACATATAGATATTTCAACTTCATAAGAACAATATATTCATTTCCCTAATCGAGATCATCCAGGCTTGTCTTATCCACCTCTGCTTTCGGTTCAGTAAGAACCCGTTTTGCACGGGCCAACTAGGAAAGTGCTTCCTCCTTCGCCAACACCATCTTAGCAAAGTATGATTTAAAAAATCTGAGCTCATTCTCCACCTTCAACTTTTTATCCCGCATCTTGAAATATTCTTGAGCGTTGACAACAGTTTCTCTAAGCCTAAGTCTGTTCTCTTCCTCATACATGCTCCAGAGCTTCGCTAGGCACATCTTTAAAGACTGTGGCCAATTTTGATCAACCCACTCCAAGTAAGAACACTTCCGTTCATCCTATAATATTTAAAACTAGATCAGTAATAATTGTAGGGGAAATGAGTTTATAGCAACATTGAAAATCACCAATGCTTATTTTGAAAAACTAAAGAAACATGTTAATTATGACATATCTTCTCAAGAAGATCAATGTGCAAATGAAATAATTGGTACTGCGACAACAACCAAATTTTGGAACATCAGAAGCTATAATTAACTACAATAGCGCTACAAGTTCTTACTCATGTACAATAAATAACAAATTGAATATTTTATTAGGAATGTAAACCAGAAGTTTTAATGAATATCTTAAAGAAGAGTTGTATATAATGCAACCAGAAGGTTTTTGTCGATCCTAAATGTGCTAACAAAGTGTGCGAGCTCCAACGATCCATTTATGGACTGGTGCAAGCCTCTCGAAGTTGGAATATATGCTTTGTTGAGTTGATCAAAGCATATAGTTTTATACAGACTTGCGGTGAAGCATGTATATACAAGAAAGTGAGTGGGAGCACTACAGCCTTTCTGACAAGTATATGTGAATGACATATTGTTGATCGAAAATGATGTAGAATTTTCTGTAATGCATAAAGGAGTATTTGAAAGGAGTTTTTTCAAAGAAAGACCTCGGTGAAGCTGCTTACATATTGGCATCAAGATCTATAGAGATAGATCAAGACGCTTGATAAGATTTTTCAATGAGTACATACCTTGACAAGATTTTGAAGTAGTTCAAAATGGAATAGTCAAAGAAGGAGTTCTTGCCTATATTGCAAGGTGTAAAGTTGAGTAAGACTCGAAACCCGACCACGGCAGAAAATAGAAAAAGAGAATGAAAGTCATTCCCTATGCGTCAGCCATAGGTTCTATAAAGTATGCTATGCTGTGTACCAGACCTATTGTGTACCTTGCCAAGAGTTTGGCAAGGGGGTACGATAGTGATTCAGGAGTGGATCACTGGATAGCGGTCAAAGTTATCCTTAGTTACCTAAGAGGACTAAGGAAATATTTCTCGGTTATGGAGGTGATAAAGAGTTCGTCATAAAGAGTTACGTCGATGCAAGCTTTTACACCGATCCAGATGACTCTGAGTCTCAATCTGGATACATATGGAAAGTGGGAGCAATTAGCTAGAGTAGCTCCATGCAGAGTATTGTAGACATAGAAAATTTGCAAAATACATACGGCTCAATGTGGCGGACCTGCTGACTAAACTGCTGGGGAACGAGCAGAAATTCAAAATTTTCCTACGTGTCACCAAGATCTATCTATGGAGAAACTAGCAACGAGGGAAGGAGAGTGCATCTACATACCCTTGTAGATCGCTAAGCGGAAGCGCTCAAGAGAACGGGGTTGAAGGAGTCGATTGTCGTGATCCAAATCACCGGAGATCCTAGTGTCGAACGGATGGCACCTCGCGCTCAACACACGTAGACAGCTCCGGGACGACTCCCACGCCTTGATCCAAAGCAAGGAGAGAGGGAGAGGTTGAGGAAGACTCCATCCAGCAGCAAGACAACGGTGTGGTGGTGATGGAGGAGCGTGGCATCCAGCAGGGCTTCGCCAAGCACCGCAAGAGAGGAGAAGGGAGAGAGGTAGGGCTGCTCCAAGAGGGAGAGGTTCTCGTGTTGGGCAGCCCCAAAACCCCCACTATTTATAGGAGGAGGGAGGGGTTGCCCCATCTAGGGTTCCCACCCAGGGGGTGCGGCAGCCCCAGATGGGGCTTGAAGGGGCGGCCAAGAGGGGGAGATGGGCGCCCCTAGGGTGGGCCTTTAGGCCCATCTCGCGCCTAGGGTTTCCCTCTCCCCACCTAGTCTGCGCTTGGGCCTTGTGGGGGCGAACCAGCCCACCGGGCTGGTCCCTCCCACACTTAGCCCATGCAGCCCTCCGGGATGGTGGCCCCACTTGGTGGACCCCCGACCCTCCCAGTGGTCCCAAAGACGTTATCGATAAAACCCAAACTTTTCCGGTGACCAAAACCTCACTTCCTATATATTATTCTTTACCTCCCGACCATTCCGAACTCCTCGTGACGTCCGGGATCTCATCCGGACTCCAACAACATTCGTAACCACATACAAACTTCCTTTATAACCCTAGCGCCATCGAACCTTATGTGTAGACCCTACGGGTTCGGGAACCATGCATATGACCGAGACGTTCTCCGGTCAATAACCAACAGCGGGATCTGGATACCCATGTTGGCTCCCACATGTTCCACGATGATCTCATTGGATGAACCACGATGTCAAGGACTCAATCGATCCTGTACACAATTGAAGGAAATATGCCCTAGAGGCAATAATAAATGTTATTATTTATTTCCTTATATCATGATAAATGTTTATTATTCATGCTAGAATTGTATTAACCGGAAACATAATACATGTGTGAATACATAAACCTACAGAGTGTCACTAGTATGCCTCTACTTGACTAGCTCGTTAATCAAAGATGGTTATGTTTCCTAACCATGAACAAGGAGTTGTTATTTGATTAATGGGATCACATCATTGGTTGAATGATCTGATTGACATGACCCATTCCATTAGCATAGCACCTGATCGTATAGTTTGTTGCTAGTGCTTTTCTTCATGACTTATACATGTTCCTATGACTATGAGATTATGCAACTCCCGCTTGCCCGAGGAACACTTTTGGTGCTACCAAACGCCACAACGAATCGGGTGATTATAAAGGTACATTATGTGTCTCCAAGGTACATGTTGGGTTGGCATATTTCGAGATTAGGATTTGTCACTCCGATTGTCGGAGAGGTATCTCTCGGCCCTCTCGGTAATGCACATCACATAAGCCTTGCAAGCATTGCAACTAAATGTGTTAGTTGTGAGATGATGTATTATTGAACGAGAAAAGAGACTTGCCAAGAACGAGATTGAACTAGGTATTGATACCGACGATCAATCTCTCGCAAGTAACATACCGATGACAAAGGAACAACGATGTTGTTATGCGGTCCGACCGATAAAGATCTTCGAGAATATGTAGGAGCCAATATGGGCATCCAGGTCCCGCTTATTGGTTATTGACCGAGAGGTGTCTCGGTCATGTCTACATAGTTCTCGAACCCGTAGGGTCCGCACGCTTAACGCTTCGATGACAGCTATAATGAGTTTATAAGTATTGATGCACCAAGGTTGTTCGAGTCCCTGATGTGATCACGGATATGACGAGGAGTCTCAAATGGTCGAGACATAAAGATTGATATATTGAAGCCTACATTTGACATCGGAAAGGTTCCGAGTGAAATCGAATTTATCGGAGTACCGGAGGTTACCGAACCCCCGGAACTACATGGGCCCATAGTGGGCCTTGGAGGAAAGGAGAAGGGCCAGCCCTAGGTGGTCGCTGCGCTTCTTCCCTAGTCCTATTAGGACTAGGAAAGGTGGGCCGCCCCCTCTCTCTCTCTCTCCTCCGGGAATCCTATTCCAACTAGGATTGGGGGAGTCCACTCCCTGAGGAGTAGGACTCCTTGCGCTCCTCCTCTTGGCCGCCACCTCCCCTTGGCTCCTTTATATACGGGCAGGGAGCACCCCAAACACACAAGTTGATTTCTTAGCCGCAGTGCGGTGCCCCTTCCACCATATTCCACTTCGGTCATATCGTCATGAGCTTAGCGAAGCCCCTCGCTGGAGAAGTCATATCGTCATGAGCTTAGGCGAAGCCCCGCGCCGGTGGAGCATCATCATCGCCACCACGCCGTCAGGTCGACGGAACTCATCCCCACACTTTGCCGGATCGAGTCCGGGATCGCCATCGGCTGAACGTGCGTAACTCGGAGGTGCCGTGACGCTCGTGCTTGGATCGGTCGGGTCGTGAAGACGCATTTACTACATCAACCGCGTTGTTATAACGCCTCGCTTTCGGGTTCACGAGGGTACGTGGACGGACATTCTTCCCCCGCTGCTATGCCATCACCATGGTCTTGCGTGATCGTAGGAAAATTTTTGAAATTACTACGCTCCCCAACAAAGGGTATCGAGCCTGGTTTTATGCGTTGATGTCATATGCACGAGTAGAACACAAGTGAGTTGTGGGCGATACAAGTCATACTACCTACCAGCATGTCATACTTTGGTTCAGCGGTATTGTGAGATGAAGCGCCCGGACCGACATTACGCCAGACGCTTACGCGAGACTGGTTTCACCGCCGTGAGCACTCGCTGCTTAAAGGTGATCGGCGGGTGTCTGCTCTCTCACTTTAGTTGAATCGAGGCATACGCCCGTCCTTGAGAAGGTTAAACGGAGTCTATTTGACGAAGTATCGCTGTGGTTTTGATGCGAGGTAAGAACGGTTCTTGCTCAGCCCGTAGCAGCCACGTAAAACTTGCAACAACAAAGTAGAGGACGCCTAACTTGTTTTTGCAGGCATGTTGTGATGTGATATGGTCAAGACGTGATGCTATATCTTATTGTATGAGATGATCATGTTTTGTAACCGAAGTTATCGGCAATCGGCAGGAGCCATATGGTTGTCGCTTATTGTATGAAATGCAACGCCATGTAATTGCTTTACTTTATCACTAAGCAGAGCGATAGTCGAGAAGCAATAGTTGGCTAGACGACAACGATGCTACGATGGAGATCAAGGTGTCGCTACGGTGACGATGGTGATCATGACGGTGCTCGGAGATGGAGATCACAAGCACAAGATGATGATGGCCATATCATATCACTTATATTGATTGCATGTGATGTTAATCCTTTATGCATCTTATTTTGCTTTGATTGACGGTAGCATTATAAGATGATCCTTACTAAATTATCAAGAAGTGTTCTCCCGAGTATGCACCGCTATGAAAGTTCTTCGTGCCGAGACACCACGTGATGATCGGGTGTGATAGGTTCTACGCTCAAATACAACGGTGCAAAACAGTTGCACACGCGAATACTCAAAGTTATACTTGACGAGCTATGCATATAAGATATGACCTCGAACACGGAGACCGAAAGGTCGAGCGTGAATCATATAGTAGATATGATCAACATATTGATGTTCACCATTGAAACTACTCCATCACACGTGATGATCGGTCATGGTGTAGTTGATATGGATCACGCAATCACTTAGAGAATTGAGGATATTTTTCTAAGTGGGAGTTCTTAAGTAATATGATTAATTGAACTTAAATTTATCATGAACTTAGTACCGATAGTATCTTGCTTGTCTATGATGTGTAGATAGATGGCTCGGTTGTTGTTCCGTTAAATTTTAATGCGCTCCTTGAGAAAGCAAAGTTGAAAGATGATGGTAGCAATTACACGGACCGGGTCCGTAATTTGAGGATTATCCTTATTGCTGCACGTAAGAATTACGCCCCGAAGCACCGTTAGGTGCCAGTGCCTGGTGTAAGGGCTGCGCCGAAGTTGTGAACGTCCCGCAAAGCAAAGTCGATGACTACTCTATAGTTCAAGGTGCCATGCTTTACGGCTTAGAACCGGACTTCAACGTTGCTTTGAACACCATGGAGCATATGAGATGTTCCAGAGTTGAAGTTAATATTCCAAGCGTAATGCCCGGATTGAGAGATATGAAGTTCCAATAAGTTCTATAGCTGTAAGATGGAGGAGAATGGTTCTCACAAGGAGCATATACTCGTAATGTCCGGATATAACAATCACTTGATTCAACCGGGAGTTAATCTTCCGGATGATTGCGCCATTGATGAATTCTCCAATCATCGCCACCAAGCTACAAGAGCTTCGTGATGAACTATAATATGCAAGGATGACCAAAACTATGCCCGAGCTCTTCGCGATGTCGAAAGTCATGGAGGTAGAAATCAAAAGGAGCATCAAGTGTTGATGGTTAACAAAACCACTAGTTTCAAGAAAAGGGCAAAGGAAAGAAAAGGAAACTTCAAAAGAGCGCAAGCAAGTTGTCGATCAAGAGAAGAAACCCAAGTCTGGTCCTAAGCTCAAACCGAGTGCTTCTATTGCAAGGTGCTGGTCACCGAAGCGGAACTGCCCCAAGTATTTGGCGGATAAGAAGGATGGCAAGGTTAACAAAGGTATATGTGATATACTTGTTATTGATGTGTACCTTACTAATACTCGCAGAGCACTGGTATTTGATATCGGTTCTGCTAATATTTGCAACTCAAACAGGGCTACGGATTGCGTAAGATTGGCTAAGGACGAGGTGACGATGCGCTGGAAATGGTTCCAAAGTCGATGTGATCGCAATGGCACGCTACCTCTACATCTACCTTCGGATTAGTATTAGACCTAAATAATTGTTATTTAGTACCATCGCTGAGCATGAACATTATATCTGGATCTTGTTTGATGCAGACGGTTATTCATTTAAATCAGAGAATAATGGTTGTTCTATTTATATGAATAATATCTTTTATGGTCATGCACCATTGAAGAATGGTTTGTTTTACTTAATCTTGATAGTAGTGATACACATATTCATAATGTTGAAACCAAAAGATGCAGAGTTGATAATGATGGTGCAACTTATTTGTGGCAATCGCCGCTTAGGTCATATCGGTGTAAAACGATGAAGAAACTCCATGTCGATGGACTTTGGAGTCACTTGATTATGAATCACTTGGCACTTATGTAACCGTGCCTTATGGGCAAGATGACTAAAACACCGCTTCTCCGAACTATGGAGAGAGCAACAGATTTATTGGAAATCATACATACCGATGTATGTGGTCCAATGAATGTTGAGGCTCGTGGCGGATATCGTTATTTTCTCACCTTCACAGATGATTTGAGCAGATATGGGTATATCTACTTAATGAAACACAAGTCTGAAACATTTGAAAAGTTCAAAGAATTTCAGAGTGAAGTGGAAAATCATCGTAATAAGAAAATAAAGTTTCTACGATCTGATCGTGGAGGAGAATATTTGAGTTACGAAGTTTGGCCTACATTTGAAACAATGCGAATAGTTTCGCAACTTACGCCACCGAACACCACAACGTAATGGTGTGTCCGAACGTCGAATCGCATTTTATTAGATATGGTGCGATCTATGATGTCTCTTACTGATTTACCGCTATCATTTTGGGGTTATGCTTTAGAGACGGCTACATTCACTTTAAATAGGGCACCATCTAAACCGCTGAGACGACGCCTTATGAACTGTGGTTTGGCAAGAAACCAAAGTTGTCGCTTTTGAAAGTTTGGGGCTGCGATGCTTATGTGAAAAAGCTTCAACCCGATAAGCTCGAACCCAAATCGAGAAATGTGTCTTCATAGGATACCCAAAGGAGACAGTTGGGTACACCTTCTATCACAGATCCAAGGCAAGATTTTGTTGCTAAATTCGAAACTTTTTGAGAAAGAGTTTCACTAAAGAAGTGAGGGAGGAAAGTAGAACTTGATGAGATAATCAGATCTACTCCCTTATTGAGAAGTAGTACATCACGTAAAACAGTTTCGTGACACCTACACCAAATAGGAGGAAGCTAATGATGATGATCATGAAACTTCAGATCAAGTTTCTACAGAACTTCAGAGATCAACCAGAACAAGATCCGCACTGAGTGGTACGGTAATCCTGTTTTGGAAGTCATGTTATCGAACATGATGAACCTACTAACTATGAAGAAGCGATGGTGAGCCCAGATTCCACAAAATGGCTTGAGGCCATGAAATCTGAGATGGGATCCATGTATGAGAACAAAGTGTGGATTTTGGTTGACTTGCCCGATGATCGGCAAGCAATTGAGAATAAATGGATCTTCAAGAAGAAGACCGACGCCGATGGTAATGTTATCGTTTATAAAGCTCGACTTGTTGCAAAAGGTTTTCGACAAGTTCAAGGGATTGACTACGATGAGACCTTCTCACCAGAAGCGATGCTTAAGTCCGTCCGAATCATGTTAGCAATTGCCGATTTTATGATTATGAAATTTGGCAAATGGATGTTAAAACTGCATTCTGAATGGATTTCGAAGAAGAGTTGTATATGATGCAACCGAAGGTTTTGTCGATCCAAAGGAGCTAACAAAGTGTGCAAGCTCCAATGATCCATTTATGGACTGGTGCAAGCCTCTCGAGTTGGAATAAACGCTTTGATAGTGTGATCAAAGATTTGGTTTTATATGCACTTTTGGAGAAGCCTCAGATTTACAAGAAAGTGAGTGGAGCTCAGAGCATTTCGATATTATATGTGGATGACATATTATTGATCGGAAATGATATAGAATTTCTGGATAGCATAAAGGATACTTGAATAAGAGTTTTTCGATGAAAGACCTCGTGAAGCTGCTTACATATTGGGCATTAAGATCTATAGAGATAGATCAAGACGCTTAATAGGACTTTCACAAAGCACATACCTTGATAAAGTTTTGAAAAGGTTCAAATGGATCAGCAAAGAAAGGGTTCTTGCCGGTATTACAAGGTGTGAAGTTGAGTAAGACTCAATGCCCACCACCGCAGAAGATAGAGAGAAAATGAAAGATGTTCCTATGCTTCAGCCATAGGCTCTATCATGTATGCAATGTGTGTACCTGACCTGATGTGTGCCTTTGTCAGAAGTTTAGCAGTGCAGTACCAAAGTAATCCAGAGTGGATCATCGACAGCGGTCAAGAACATCCTTAAGTACTTGAGAAGAACTAAGGATATGTTTTCATTTATGGCGGTGACAAAGAGCTCATCAGAACGGTTACGCCGATGCAAGTTGACACCGATCCGACGATTCTAAATCGCAAACCGGATACGATTTACATTAAACGGTGGAGCTGTCATTGGTGCAGTTCCAAACAAAGCGCCGCTATGGATCTACATGTGAAGTTGAGTACATAGCTGCTTCGAAGCAGCTAATGAAGGAGTCCGATGAAGGAGTTCATATCCCATCTAGGTGTTGTACCTAGTGTATCGGGTCCAATGAAAATCTTTTGTGACAATATCGTGCAATTGCCTTGGCAAAGGAATCCAGATTTCACAAGAGAACCAAGCACATCAAAAGACGCCTCAACTCCATCCGGATTTGGTCCGTGGGAGACATAGAGATATGCAAGATACATACGGATCTGAATGTTGCGCACTCGCTGACTAAGCCTCTTCCACGAGCAAAACATGATCAGCACCAAGACTCCATGGGTGTTAGAATCATTATGTGTAATCTAGATTATTGACTCTAGTGCAAGTGGGAGATCAAGGAAATATGCCCTAGAGGCAATAATAAATGTTATTATTTATTTCTTATATCATGATAAATGTTTATTATTCATGCTAGAATTGTATTAACCGGAAACATAATACATGTGTGAATACATAAACCTACAGAGTGTCACTAGTATGCCTCTACTTGACTAGCTCGTTAATCAAAGATGGTTATGTTTCCTAACCATGAACAAGGAGTTGTTATTTGATTAATGGGATCACATCATTGGTTGAATGATCTGATTGACATGACCCATTCCATTAGCATAGCACCCGATCGTATAGTTTGTTGCTAGTGCTTTTCTTCATGACTTATACATGTTCCTATGACTATGAGATTATGCAACTCCTGCTTGCCCGAGGAACACTTTGGTGCTACCAAACGCCACAACGAATCGGGTGATTATAAAGGTACATTTGTGTGTCTCCGAAAGGTACATGTTGGGTTGGCATATTTCGAGATTAGGATTTGTCACTCCGATTGTCGGAGAGGTATCTCCGGCCCTCTCGGTAATGCACATCACATAAGCCTTGCAAGCATTGCAACTAAATGTGTTAGTTGTGAGATGATGTATTACGGAACGAGAAAAGAGATTTGCCAAGAACGAGATTGAACTAGGTATTGATACCGACGATCAATCTCGCAAGTAACATACCGATGACAAAGGGAACAACGATGTTGTTATGCGGTCTCGACCGATAAAGATCTTCAGAGAATATGTAGGAGCCAATATGGGCATCCAGGTCCCGCTTATTGGTTATTGACCGAGAGGTGTCTCGGTCATGTTACATAGTTCTCGAACCCGTAGGGTCCGCACGCTTAACGCTTCGATGACAACTATAATGAGTTTATAAGTATTGATGCACCAAGGTTGTTCGAGTCCCTGATGTGATCACGGATATGACGAGGAGTCTCAAATGGTCGAGACATAAAGATTGATATATTGAAGCCTACATTTGACATCGGAAAGGTTCCGAGTGAAATCGGAATTTATCGAGTACCGGAGGTTACCGAACCCCCTGGAACTACATGGGCCCATAGTGGGCCTTGGAGGAAAGGAGAAGGGCCAGCCCTAGGTGGTCGCAGGCTTCTCTTCCCTAGTCCTATTAGGACTAGGAAAGGTGGGCCGCCCCTCTCTCTCTCTCTCTCTCCGGGAATCCTATTCCAACTAGGATTGGGGGAGTCCTACTCCTGAGGAGTAGGACTCCTTGCGCGCCTCCTCTTGGCCGCCACCTCCCCTTGGCTCCTTTATATACGGGGCAGGAGCACCCAAAACACACAAGTTGATTTCTTAGCCGCAGCGGTGCCCCTTCCACCATATTCCACTCGGTCATATCGTCATGAGCTTAGGCGAAGCCCGCGCTGGAGAAGTCATATCGTCATGAGCTTAGGCGAAGCCCCGCGCGTCGGTGGAGCATCATCATCGCCACCACGCCGTCAGGTCGACGGAACTCATCCCCGACACTTTGCTGGATCGAGTCCGGGATCGCCATCGGCTGAACGTGCGTAACTCGGAGGTGCCGTGACGCTCGGTGCTTGGATCGGTCGGGTCGTGAAGACGCACGACTACATCAACCGCGTTGTTATAACGCCCGCCGGTTCACGAGGGTACGTGGACGGACACTCTTCCCGCCGCTGCTATGCCATCACCATGGTCTTGCGTGATCGTAGGAAATTTTTTGAAATTACTACGTTCCCCAACAACAATTCCCTTTGTCTAGCGGTATTGTACTTGCCCGAGATTCGATCGTCGGTATCCCGACACCTTGTTCAATCTCGCTATCGCAAGTCTCTTTACTCGCTCCGTAACACATCATCCCGTGATCAACCCCTTGGTCACATTGTGCACATTATGATGATGTCTTACCGAGTGGGCCAGAGATACCTCTCCGCCACCGGAGGACAAATCCCGCCTCGATTCGTGCCAACCCAATGACACTTTTGGAGATACCAGAGTGCACCTTTATAGCCACCCGCTTACGCCAGACGCTTGGTACACCCAAAGCATTCCTACGGTATCCGGAGTTGCACAATCTCATGGTCTAAGGAAATGATACTTGACATTAGAAAAGCTTTAGCATATGAACTACGCATCTTTGTGCTAGGCTTAGGATTGTCTTGTCCATCACATCATTCTCCAAATGATGTGATCCCGTTATCAACGACATCCAATGTCCATGGTCGTGAAACCGTAACCATCTATTGATCAACGAGCTAGTCAACTAGAGGCTTACTAGGACATGGTGTTGTTTATGTATCCACACATGTATCTGAGTTTCCTATCAATACAGTTATAGCATGGATAATAAACGATTATCATGAACAAGGAAATATAATAATAACTAATTTATTATTGCCTCTAGGGCATATTTCCAACAGTCTCTCACTTGCACTAGAGTCAATAATCTAGTTCACATCACCATGTGATTAACACTCACAGGTCACATCGCCATGTGACCAACATCCAAAGAGTTTTCTAGAATCATTAAACTAGTTCACATCATCATGTGATTAAGACTCAATGAGTTCTGGGGTTTGATCATGTTTTGCTTGTGAGGGAGGTTTTAGTCAACGGTCTCAGAATATTCAGATCCGTATGTACTTCGCAATTCTCTATGTCATATTGTAAACGCTGCTTCCACACTCCACTTGGAGCTATTCCAAATGGTTGCTCCACTATACGATCCGGTTTGCTACTCGAGTCACTCGGATAGGTGTTAAAGCTTGCATCGACGTAACCCTTTACGCCAACTCTTTATCACCTCCATAATCGAGAAACATATCATTATTCCTCTAAGGATAATTTTGACCGCTATCCGGTGATCCACTCCTTGATCACCTTTGTACCCTCTTGCCGATATGTAGCAAGGCACACATCAAAGGTGCGGTACACAAAGATGGCATACTAGAGAGCCTACGCCTAAGGCATAGGGACGACCTTCGCCCTTTTCTCTCTTTTCTCGCCGTGGTCGAGCTTTAACTCTTAACTTCATACCTTACAACTCAGCCAAGAACTCCTTCTTCGATCGATCCATCTTGAACACCTTCAAGATTATGTCAAGGTATGTGCTCATTTGAAAGTATTATTAAGCATTTTGGTCTATTGAAAAACATCTTTCAAATAACCCTATACGCTTTCCAGAGATTCTACATCATTTCTGATCATCAATATGTCAACAACATATACTCATCAGAAATTCTATAGTGCTCCCACTCACTTCTTTGGAAACACAAGTTTCTCATAAACTTTGTATAAACCCAAAATCTTTGATCATCTCATCAAAGCGTACATTCCAACTCCGAGATGCTTACCCCAGTCCTTAGAAGGATCGCTGGAGCTAGCATGCCTTTTTAGCATCCTTAGGATCGACAAAACTTTATGATTGTATCACATACAACCTTTCCTTACGAAAGCTGGTAAGGAAAACTCGTTTTGACATCCATCTGCCAGATTTCATAAATGCAGCTTATGCTAACATGATTCCGACGGACTTAAGCATCGCTACGGATGACAAAATCTCATCGTAGTCAACTCCTTGAACTTGCGAAAAACTCTTCGCCACAAGTCGAGCTTCATAGACGGTGATATTACCGTCCATGTCCGTCTTCTTCTTAAAGATCCATTTATCTCAATGGCTTGCCGAACATCGGGCAAGTCCACCAAAGTCCATGCTTTGTTCTTGATACATGGATCCTATCTCGGATTTCATGGCTTCTAACCATTTGTCGGAATTTGGGCCCACCATTGCTTCTCCATAGCTCGAGGTTCATTGTTGTTCAGCAACATGACCTTCAAGACAGGATTATCGTACCACTCAAGTAGTACGATCCTTGTCACCCCACGAGGTACGGTAGTGACTTGATCCAAGTTTCATGATCACTATCATAAGCTTCTACTTCAATTGGTGTAGGTGCCACAGAACAACTTCATGTGCCCCGCCACAAACTAATTGTAGTGACGGTTCAATAACCATATCAAGTCTCCACCATCCTCCCACCAAACAATCCCTATTGCTTTCGGATCTGAATTAGGAGGTATACCCAACTGTTTTGGGTGTCCTATGAAGATGCATTTTATCCGCTGGGTTCGAGCTTATCAACCTGAAACTTTTTCACATAAGCGCCGCAGCCCCAAACTTTAAGGAACGACAACTTAGGTTTCTCCAAACGGTGTCGCCTCAACGGAATTACGTGGTACCCTATTAAAGTGAGTGCGGTTGTCTCTAATGCCTAACCCATGAATGATGATAGTGGTAATTTGATGAGAGACTCATGGTACGCACCATATCCAATAGGGTGCAACTATGATGTTCGGACACACCATCACACTATGGTGTTCCAGCGGTATTAATTGTGAAACAATTTCCACAATGTCTTTGTTATGCGCCAAAGCTCAGAACTCAGATACTCATCTCTATGATCATATCATAGCCATTTTATCCTCTTGTCACGATGATCTTCAACTTCACTCTGAAATTACTTGAACCATTCAATAATTCAGACTTGTGTTTCATCAAGTAAATATACTCAACATCTACTCAATCATCTCGTGAAGTAAGAACATAACGATATTCATCGCATGCCTCAAAGACTCATTGACTGCACACATCATAATGTGTTACTTCAACAAGTTGCTATCTTGTTCCATCTTATCGAAACCGAGGCTTTTCAAATCATCTTGCCCATGTGGTGTGATTTGCATATCTCAAGTGATTCAAAATCAAGTGAGTCCAAACGATCCATCTGCATGGAGTTTCATCATGCGATACACCAATAGACATGGTTTGCATGTCTCAAACTTTTCAAAACGAGTGAGTCCAAAGATCCATCAACATGGAGCTTCTTCATGCTTTTATACCAATATGACTTACATGGCAAAGGCCACAAGTAAGTGGTACTATCATTACTATCTTATACCTTTGGCATGAAAATGTGTATCACTACGATCGAGATTCAATAAACCATTCATTTAGGTGCAAGACCCTTGAAGGTATTATTCAAATAAATAGAGTAACCATTATTCTCCTTAAATGAATAATCAGATTGCAATAGACATAATCCAATCATGTCTATGCTCAACGCAAACACCAAATGACAATTATTCTGGTTTAATACTAATCTTGATGGTAGAGGGAGCGTATGATGTTTGATTACATCAAACTTGGAAACACTTCCAACACATATCGTCGGCTCACCTTTAGCTATTCTCCGCTTATTCCGTAGCTTTTATTTTGAGTTACTAACACTTAGCAACCGAACCGTATCTAATACCTCGGTGCTACTAGGAGTACTAGTAAAGTACACATTAACATAATGTATATCCAATATACTTCTATCGACCTTGCCAAAGATTCTCATCTAACAAGTATCTAGGGTGGTTCCGCTCGTGTCCGCTCCTCTCATTACGTAGCACTTAGTCTCGGTTTGGGTTCAACCTTGGGTTTCTTCACTAGAGCAAAGAACTGTTTTGCCATTTCATGAAGTATCCCTTGTTGCCCTTGCCCTTCTTGAAACTAGTGGTTTTACCAACCATCAACAATTGATGCTCCTACTTGATTTCTACTTTCATGTGTCAAACATCGCTAACACTTCAAGGATCATCATATCTATCCCTTATATGTTATAGTTCATCACGAAGCTCTAGTAGCTTGGTGGCAATGTCTTTGGAGAAACATCACTATCTCATCCGGAAGATTAACTCCCACTCGATTCAAGTGATTGTTGTACCTGCACAATCTGAATACAAGCTCAACGATTGAGATCTTCTCCTTAGTTTGTAGGCTAGAAAACTCGCCGGAGGTCTCATACCTCTTGACGTGGGCACGAGCCTGAAATCCCAATTTCAGCCCTCGTAACATCTCATATGTTCCGCGACGCTTCAAAAACGCTTTGGTGCCTCAATTCTAAACCGCTTAACCGAACTATCACGTAGTTATCAAGACGTATGTCGATGTTCGCAACATCCACGCATCACGCTCGAGGTCCAAAGACACCGAGCAAAGGCATTAAGGACATAAGCTTTCATCGACCGCATAATTGCTATCATCAACTTTCAACTATATTTCTCTAGGAACATATCTAAACAAAGAGAACTTAAGCGTGAGCTATGACATAATTTGCAAAGGGTTTTGACTATGTTCAGATAATTAAGTTCATCTTATGAACTCCCACTCAGATAGACATCCCTCTAGTCATCTAAGTGATTACACGATCCGAGTCAACTAGGCCGTGTCCGATCATCACGTGAGACGGACTAGTCATCATCGGTGAACATCTTCATGTTGATCGATCTACTATACGGCTCATGCTCGACCTTTCGGTCTCCGTGTTCCGAGGCCATGTCCGTACATGCTAGGCTCGCAAGTTAACCCTAAGTGTTTTGTATGTGTAAAACTGTCTTACACCCGCTGTATGTGAACGTAAGGATCTATCACACCCGATCATCACGTGGTGCTTCAAACGCATTTAACTTTAGCAACGGTGCACGCTAGGGAGAACACTTCTTGAAATTGTTGTAAGGGATCATCTTATTTACTACCATCGTTCTAAGTAAACAAGATGCATAAACATAATAAACATCACATGCAATTGTATAGTAGTGACATGATATGTCCAATATCATATAGCTCCATTGATCTCCATCTTCGGGGCTCCATGATCATCATCGTCACCGGCATGACACCATGATCTCCATCATCGTGTCTTCATGAAGTTGTCTCGCCAACTATTACTTCTACTACTATGGCTACCGTTAGCAATAAAGTAAAGTAATTACATGGCGTTGTTTAATGACACGCAGGTCATACAATAAATAAAGACAACTCCTATATTCTCGCCGTTGTCATACTCATCGACATGCAAGTCGTGATTTCTATTACAAGAACATGATCAATCTCATACATCACATATCATTCATCACATTCTTCTTGGCCATATCACATCACATAGCATACCCCGCAAAAACAAGTTAGACGCCCTCTAATTGTTGTTTGCATGTTTTACATGGCTGCTATGGGTTTCTAGCAAGAACGCTTTTACCTACGCAAAACCACAATGTGATATGTCAATTGCTATTTACCCTTCATAAGGACCTTTTCATCGAATCCGCTCACCAAAGTGGGAGAGACGGCACCCGCTAGCCACCTTATGCACCAAATGCATGTCGGCCGGTGGAACCCGCCTCACGAAGAGTACGTAAGGTCGGTCCGGCCGCTTCATCCCACAATACCGTCAAACAAGATTGACTAGTAACGGTAAGCATATTGAACAACATCAACGCCCACAACTACTTTGTGTTCTACTCGTGCAAAGAATCTACGCAATAGACCTAGCTCATGATGCCACTGCTGGGGAACGAGCAGAAATTCAAATTTTTCCCACGTGTCACCAAGATCTATCTATGGAGAAACTAGCAACAAGGGAAGGAGAGTGCATCTACATACCCTTGTAGATCGCTAAGCGGAAGCGCTCAAGAGAACGGGGTTGAAGGAGTCGATTGCCGTGATCCAAATCACCGGAGATCCTAGTGCCGAACGGACGGCACCTCCGCTGCTCAACACACGACAGCCCGGTGACGCCTCCCACGCCTTGATCCAGCAAGGAGAGAGGAGAGGTTGAGGAAGACTCCATCCAGCAGCAGCACAACGGCGGGTGGTGATGGAGGAGCGTGGCATCCAAGCAGGCTTCGCCAAGCACCGCAAGAGAGGAGAAGGGGAGAGGTAGGGCTACGCCAAGAGGGAGAGGTTCTCGCGTGTTGGGCAGCCCCAAAACCCCCACTATTTATAGGAGGAGGAGGGAGGGCGCCCATCTAGGGTTCCCACCCAGGGTGCGGCAGCCCCAGATGGGGCTTGAAGGGGCGGCCAAGAGGGGGAGGGGGCGCCTAGGGTGGGCCTTTAGGCCCATCTGCGCCTAGGGTTTCCCTCTCCCCACCTAGAAGGCGCCTTGGGCCTTGGGAAGTAACCAGCCCACCCGGGCTGGTCCCTCCCACACTTAGCCCATGCAGCCCTCCGGGATGGTGGCCCCACTTGGTGGACCCTCGACCTCATCGGTGGTCCCAGACGTTATCGATAAAACCCAAACTTTTCCGTGACCAAAACCTCACTTCCTATATATTATTCTTTACCTCCCGACCATTCCGAACTCCTCGTGACGTCCGGGATCTCATCCGGACTCAACAACATTCGCAACCACATACAAACTTCCTTTATAACCCTAGCGCCATCGAACCTTATGTGTAGACCCTACGGTTCGGGAACCATGCGTAGATGACCGAGACGTTTCTCCCGTCAATAACCAACAGCGGATCTGGATACCCATGTTGGCTCCTACATGTTCCACGATGATCTCATCGGATGAACCACGATGTCAAGGACTCAATCGATCCTGCATACAATTCCCTTTGTCTAGCGGTATTGTACTTGCCCGAGATTCGATCGTCGGTATCCCGATACCTTGTTCAATCTCGCACGCAAGTCTCTTTACTCGCTCCGAACACATCATCCCGTGATCAACCCCTTGGTCACATTGTGCGATTATGATGATGTCCTACCGAAAGGGCCCAGAGATACCTCTCCGTCACACGGAGTGACAAATCCCAGCCTCGATTCATGCCAACCCAACAGACACTTTCGGAGATACCAGAGTGCACCTTTATAGCCACCCAGCCTTACGTTGCCAGACGCTTGGTACACCCAAAGCATTCCTACGGTATCCGGAGTTGCACAATCTCATGGTCTAAGGAAATGATACTTGACATTAGAAAAGCTTTAGCCTATGAACTACGCATCTTTGTGCTAGGCTTAGGATTGTCTTGTCCATCACATCATTCTCCAAATGATGTGATCCCGTTATCAACGACATCCAATGTCCATGGTCAGAAACCGTAACCATCTATTGATCAACGAGCTAGTCAACTAGAGGCTTACTAGGACATGGTGTTGTTTATGTATCCACACATGTATCTGAGTTTCCTATCAATACAATTATGGCATGGATAATAAACGATTATCATGAACAAGGAAATATAATAATAACTAATTTATTATTGCCTCTAGGGCATATTTCCAACATAAACTTCTCTCACAAGCAAAACATGATCACACCTTAGTACTCTTTGGGTGTTGATCACATAGCAATGTGAACTAGATTATTGACTCTAGTAAACCCTTTGGGTGTTAGTCACATGGCGATGTGAACTAATCACATAAAGATGTGAATTATTGGTGTTAAATCACATGACAATGTGAACTAGATTATGTTGGGGAACGCAGTAATTTCAAAAATTTCCTACGCACACGCAAGATCATGGTGATGCATAGCAACGAGAGGGGAGAGTGTTGTCCACGCACTGTGAGACCGAAAGCGAAGCGCTATGAAAACGCTGTTGATGTAGTTGTACGCCTTCACGATCCAACCGATCCAAGTACCGAACGCACCGCACCTCCGAAGTTCAGCACACGCTCAGCTCGATGACGATCCCCGACTCGATCCAGCAAAGTGTCGGCGATGAGTTCGGTCAAGACGACGGGGCAGGACGATGATGATGCTCTCATCGTGGCAGGCTTCGCTTAAACTCCATGACGATATGACCGAGGTGGAATATGGTGGAGGGGCCACCGACACGGCTAAGGAACGATCGTAGATCAACTTGTGTGTTATGGGGTGCCCCCCGCCTGTGATATAAAGGAGGGAGGGAGGTGCGGCCGGCCCCTGGCAGTGCGCTGAGGAGTCCTACTCCCACCGGGAGTAGGACTCCCCTCTGCCTTGTTGGAGAAGGAAAGGGGAGGGGAAGAGGAAGGGGGCCGCCTCTCCTTGTCCTATTCGGACTAGGGGGGGGGCGCTGCCTGCCCTCGGCCGCCCTCCTCTTTCTCCCTCATGGCCCACTAAGGCCCATTATCCCCGAGAGGTTCCAGAACCCCTGTTCCTAGTAAAATCCCGATTTCACCGGAACCATTCCGATATCCAAATATAGGCTTCCAATATATCAATCTTTATGTCTCACCATTTCAAACTCCTCGTCATGTCCGTGATCACATCCGGACTCCAACAAACTTCGTACATCAAAACTTATAAAATCATAATAAACTGTCATCGTAACGTTGCGTGCGGACCCTACGGTTCGAGAACTATGTAGACATGACCTAGAACTATTCTCGATCAATAACCAATAGCGAAACCTGGATGCCCATATTGGTTCCTACATATTCTACGAAGATCTTTATCGGTCAAACCGCATAACGACATAATGTTGTTCCCTTTGTCATCGGTATGTTACTTGCCCGAGATTTGATCGTCAGTATCCAATACCTAGTTCAATCTCAAGTTATCGGCAAGTCTCTTTACTCGTTACGTAATGCATCATTCCAGAACTAACTCATTAGCTACATTGCTTGCAAGGCTTATAGTGATGTGCATTACCGAGAGGGCCTGAGATACCTCTCGACAATCGGAGTGACAAAACCTAATCTCGAAATACGCCAACCCAACATGTACCTTTGGAGACACCTGTAGTACTCCTTTATAATCACCCAGTTACGTTGTGAAGTTTGGTAGCACCCAAAGTGTTCCTCCGGTAAACAGGAGTTGCATAATCTCATAGTTACAGGAACATGTATAAGTCATGAAGAAAGCAATAGCAATATACTAAACGATCAAGTGCTAGGCTAACGGAATGGGTCATGTCAAT
This sequence comes from Aegilops longissima, assembly GCA_021605205.1. Classification (NCBI taxonomy): domain Eukaryota; kingdom Viridiplantae; phylum Streptophyta; class Magnoliopsida; order Poales; family Poaceae; genus Aegilops; species Aegilops longissima. The sequence goes on along the minus strand of CM038677.1, from coordinate 32,826,473 downwards.
CACATCATTCTCCTAATGATGTGATCCCATTAATCAAATGACAACTCATGTCTATGGTTAGGAAACATAACCATCTTTGATTAATGAGCTAGTCAAGTAAAGGCCTACTAGTGACTATATGTTTGTCTATGTATTCACACATGTATCATGTTTCCGGTTAATATAATTCTAGCATGAATAATAAACATTTATAATGAAAAAAGGAAATAAATAATAACTTTATTATTGCCTCTAGGGCATATTTCCTTCAGTCTCCCACTTGCATTAGAGTCAATAATCGAGTTCACATCATCATGTGATTCAACACTAATATTCACAACTGTATGTGATTAACACCCATAGTTCACATCACATGTGACCAACACCCAAAGGGTTTACTAGAGTCAATAATCTAGTTCACATCGCTATGTGATTAACACCCAAAGAGTACTAAGGTATGATCATGTTTTGCTCGTGAGAGAAGCTTAGTCAACGGGTCTGGCACATTCAGAGCCGTATGTATTTTGCAAATATTCTATGTCTACAATGCTCTGCACGGAGCTACTCTAGCTAATTGCTCCCATTTTCAATATGTATCCAGATTGAAACTTAGAGTCATCTCGATCAGTGTAAAAAGCTTGCATCGATGTAACTCTTTACGACGGGCTCTTTTATCACCTCCATAATCGAGAATTATTTCCTTAGTCCTCACTAAGGATGTTCTTGACCAATGTCCAAAGGATCTACTTAGATCACTATTGTACTCCTTGCCAAATTCAGAGCAAGGTATACAATAGGTCCTGTACATAGCATAGCATACTTCATAGAACCTATGTCCGAGGCATAGGGAATGACTTTCATTCTCTTTTCTATTTTTCGCCGTGGTCGGGATTTGAGTTTTACCCAATTTCACACCTTTGCAAAGATGCAAGAACTTTTTTGATCGCTCCATTTTGAACTACTTCAAAATCTTGACAAGGTATGCACTTATTGAAAAACTTATCAAGCGCCTTGATCTATCTCAATAGATCTTGATGCTCAATATGTAAGTAGCTTTACCGAGGTCTTTCTTTTAAAGAACTCCTTTCAAATACTCCTTTATGCTTTCCAGAAAAATTCTACATCATTTCGATCAACAATATGTTACTCACATATATTTATCGAAAGGCGGTAGTGCTCCCACTCACTTTATTGTAAATACAGGCTTCACCGCAAGTCTCAGATAAAACTATATGCTTTGATCAACTTATCAAAGCGTATATTCCAACTCGAGATGCTTACACTAGTCCATAGATGGATCGCTGGAGCTTACACATTTTGTTAGCACCTTTAGGATTGACAAAACCTTCCGTTGCATCATATACAACTCTTCTTTAAGAAAACCATTAAGGAATGCAGTTTTGACATTCATTTGCCGATTTCATAAAATGTGGCAATTGCTAACATGATTCGGACAGACTTAAGCATCGCTACGCTTGAGAAAATCTCATTGTAGTCAACACCTTGAACTTGTCGAAAACCCTTTTTGCATAAGTCGAGCTTTGTAGATAGTAACACTACTATCGCTGTCCGCCTTCCTCTTGAAGATCCATTTATTTAACATGGCTTGCGATCATCGAGCAAGTTAATCAAAGTCCATACTTTGTTCTCATACATGGATCCTATCTCAGATTTCATGGCCTCAAGCCATTTCATGAATCTGGGCTCATCATCGCTTCCTCATAGTTCGTAGGTTCATCATGGTCTAGTAACATGACTTCCGGACATGATTACCGCATTCACTCTGGTGCGGATCTTACTCCGAAGACCCACGAGGTTTGGTAGCAACTTGATCTCAAGTTTCATGATCATCATCATTAACTTCCTCACTAATTGGTGTAGGAATCATCGAACTGATTTCGTGATGAACTACTTTCCAATAAGGGAGAAGGTACAATTACCTCATCAAGTTCTACTTTCCTCCCACTCACTTCTTTCGAGAGAAACTTCTTCTCTAGAAAGGATCCATTCTTGAAACTAATGTTTTGCCTTCAGATCTGTGATAGAAGGTGTACCAACATTTCCTTTGGGTATTCTATGAAGACGCTTCTCGATTTGGGTTTGAGCTTATCAGATGAAACTTTTTCACATAAGCATCGAGTCTCCAAACTTTAAGAAACGATAACTTGGGTTTCTTGCTAAACCACAGTTCATATAGTGTCGCCTCAACGGATTTAGATGGTGCCCTTTTAACGTGAATGCATTTGTGTAAGTGCATCTAGTGCCCTTAGTGATTTTGGTGTATTGAAGACTTATAGGTTAAGTAATCGATGCGCTTTGTGAGTGTACACAGGTCTATAAGTCTATGAGGAGTTTGATATTTACAAGAAAAGTTAATTTCTAAAATGAATTTCTTCACCAAGAATTTGATATTCAAGACTTTTTCAAGACTTTGAAAGTGAAGAAATTGGTGTGATTTCAAGACTTGGTAATCGCTGAGGAATATGAAGCGTGAAGACTTTTGTTTTCGTAGTTTCATTTTCTCTTTCTTGAGTCATAGGAAACACCGCATCGTTAAAGGGGTCGAGGAAATACTAAGGAAAAATTTCCATTTGATGCTCAACTCAAAATCCTCACCTACCAATCCCTTCGAGTGAAGCCTTTGAAATCTCATACGCTTCGATCAATTTCTTCAAAGGATGTAGACGGTTCTTCCGGTCACCGAGGAATTTGTTCTCGATCGAGGAGTTAGGAATTCGCCAGTCGAATTGCCTACACAAAGGAGGAACATGATAGCCCCGAGGAATTTGATGTTCCAATTTCCGATCAAGGTTGTGTCACAAGGCCACCGTCTCCCAAAATATCTCCACCTAACGGTCATATCATTTAAGGGCATTTATGTCTTATCATGTCGGGCTGCTCCCTAGGCTATAAATAGCCGCCCCTACAACCACTAGTTGGTTGGCTGCTCCGAGAGAACTTGACACTTGTCATTTGAGAGCAACCCATCCTCCGAGGACTTTGAGCGAAAATCATCAAGTGAGGAAAACCCAAAAGTGAGGAAAACCCCAAAACCAAACCCCAACAAACCCAAAGTGATTGAGCATCATCAAGAAATTGATCCGCGTGGATCCGACGCTTTTACCTTTGAAGACTGTGCTTCTTCCAGACGGTTAGGCGCCACGGTCTAGAGCATCCAAGAGGAATTGTGGATCGCCGAGTGACCAAGTATGTGAAGGTTTGAAGTCGCTCAAGACTTACCACGAAAGTGATTGGACGAGGTCTCGTGGCCTTAGTTCAAGGAGAATACGGTGAGGACTTGGTGTCCCGAGCTGCGTGCTCAAGGATCGGGTGTCCGGATCTGCGTGTCCTCGAAGTTTAAATACTCAACCGCTCCAACCAGACGCATAACCGAGACAGCAGTTGGAACTGGTCTACCAAATCATTGTCTTCACCAACCTAATCGGTTCTATTTCCTCAACCCTTTCATTTCCTCACATCGTGTTGAGTGTTTGTCATATCTGTGTTTGAAGACTTTGATCAAGACTTTCTCAATTTCCTCGTTCAATTTCTTCACCGCTTTGTCTTCATCTTGTGTTATCCTCGTGATTACGTTTTTTCAGATCTGTGATTGTCTTCATTTCATCATGATGACTATGCTTATAATCTGCTATGTTTATTTCTGAGTACTTATTCCGCTGCATGTATTTCTTCGCTAAGGAATTTCCTCACCGGCAAATTCCTCAGTGAAGAATTTGTAAAATTCATAAAAATCGCCTATTCACCCCCCCTCTAGTCGATATAACGCACTTTCAAGCTGTCTCTAATGCATAACCCCAAAACGATAATGGTAAATTAATAAGAGACATCGTAGATCGCACCATATCCAATAAAGTGCGATTCTGACGCTCGACACACCATTACATTGTGGTGTTCTGTGGCGTGAGTTGCAAAACTATTTCACATTGTTTTAAATGAAGACCAAACTCAGAACTCAAATATTCGCTCCATGATCAGATCGTAGAAACTTTATTTTTCTTGTTACGATGATTTTCCACTTCACTCTGAAATTCTTTTGAACTTTTCAAATGTTTCGCACTTATGTTTCATCAAGTAGATATACCCATATCCGCTCAAATCATCTGTGAAGGTCAAAAATAACGATACCCGCCATGAGCCTTAATACTTATTGGTCTGCATACATCGAATGTATTATTTCCAACAAGTTTGTTGCTCGCTCCATTGTTCCAAGAACGGAGTTTTAGTCATCTTGCCAAAAGGCACGGTTCGTAAGCATCAAATGATTCATAACCAAGTGATTCAAGATCCATCTTTATGGAGTTTCTTCATGCGCTTTTACATCGATATGACCCAAACGGCAGTGCCACAAATAATTTGCACTATCATTATTAACTTTGCATCTTTTGGCATCAATATTATGAATATGTGTATCACTACGATCGAGATCCAACAAACTATTTTCATTGGGTGTATGACCATTTGAAGGTTTTATTCATGTAAGCAGTAATAACAATTATTCTCTAACTTTAAATGAATAATCAGATTGCAATAAACATGATCAAATCATATTCATGCTCAACGCAAATGCCAAATAACATTTATTTAGGTTTAACACTAATCCCGAAAGTATAGGGTGTGCGATGATGATCATATCAATCTTGGAACTACTTCCAACACTCATCGTCACTTCCCTTCAACTAGTCTCTGCTTATTCTCAGAACTCCTGCTTTGAAGTTACTAATCTTAGCAACCTAACGAGTATCAAATACTCGTGGGCTACTATAAACACTAGTAAGGCACACATCAATAACCTGTATATCAAATATACTCTTGTTCACTTTGCCATCCTTCTTATCCACCAAATATTCAGGGTATTTCCGCTTCCAGTGACCATTTCCTTTTGTAGTAGAAGCACTTAGTTTCAGGCTTTGGTCCAGCTTTGGGCTTCTTCGCGGGAGTAACAACTTGTTTGCCATTCTACTTGAAGTTTCCCTTTCTTTCCCTTTGCCCTTTTCTTGAAACTAGTGGTCTTGTCAATCATCAACACTTGATGCTCTTTCTTGATTTCTACCTTCGTTGATTTCAACATCACGAAGAGCTCGGGAATCGTTTTCGTCATCCCTTGCATACTATAGTTCATCACGTAAGTTCTAGTAACTTAGTGATGGTGACTAGAGAATTCTCATCAATCACTATCTTATCCGGAAGATTAACTCCCACTTGATTCAAGCGATTGAAGTACCTGCATAATCTGAGCACATGCTCACTAGTTGAGCGATTCTCCTCCATATTTTAGCTATAGAACTTGTTGGAGACTTCATATCTCTCTACTCGGTATTTGCTTGAAATATTAACTTCAATTCCTCGAACATCTCATATGGTCCATGACGTTAAAAACGCCTTTGAAGTCCCGATTCTAAGCCGTTAAGCATGGTGCACTAAACTATCAAGTAGTCATCATATTGAGCTAGCCAAACGCTCATAACGCCCAGATCCGCTTCCCTGCAATAGGTCCATCTACCTAGCGGTGCATCAAGGACATAATTCTTCCGTGCAGCAATAAGGATAAACCTCAGATCATGGATCCAATCCGCATCATTGCTACTAACATCTTTCAACACAGTTTTCTCTAGGAACATATTAAAATAAACATATGAAAGCAACAAACATAGGGAAGCAACAACGCGAGCTATTGATCTACAACATAGTTTGCAAAACCTTTTTCTCACAAGAAGAGCAGCTCCAAAAAGGCTCGGGCATTCATTGGCAAGGAAATGGACTCTGAAGCTGAATCTGAGGAAAATGAGGAAGAGGAGGAGTCTGAAGAATCCAATCTGGTGTGGCTAGTCGGCTTTTGCTATCGCTTACGCCGGCAAATCCATCTTCGACATCAAGAAAGCGACTCCACCAACAAACCCGATGAGGAAAATGATGATTACGCCCCACCTATTGCTTCATGGCAAAAGGTGCTAAGGTACTCAATTACACCTCCTCCAATCTAGTGAAAATGAATCGATGAGGATCTCAAGCCCAGCTACTCTAAACTTGCTAAGATTGCTATAAAACAACAAAGGGCTTTTGAAAAGGTTCAAAACATGCTAGATAAGAGTGATGATATGTTAGGTGAAGAAATGGATCGTGACTCAAGCCCCGATCGAAAATCTTCAGAGAGTTCATCTAGGTTTGACAAACCTTCAAGGTCATCATAACACTCTCTTATCTCGATCATGAGAAACTTTCTTATGAATTTCTTCAAAGAAAGCAAGATCTTGAAAGGCTAAGAGCGAAGTTATGAAGATCTTCGAAGGAGCGCGATTCATTACTTGCTCAACAAATCAGCGCTTCTCAAGAAGAATTTGTTCCTCCATGCTTAAAGTGCATTGAACGTGAATCGCTAATTCTTCACCGAATGTTCAAATGCTTCAACTGTTATAAATTCTTCACCTGCCTGCTATCACTAATTCCTCATCCGAGGACATTGCTAGTATCACCGACGATGCAGGTTGAAGGAATTGTACATGACAGCATGTACAAAAGCCTCAAAGGGCATCGACTCTTTGTGATGTGCTTAAAAGCAGATCCTCAACAGAACCCTAGGAAAGAGGGTATTGCATTTGAGAGGAAATTAAATGCCGATGGAACGATCGAAGCCCGAGCAGATCCCAAAACCTCATGGGTTGTCGCAAAGGGACCTCCAGCTTGATCCATCTACCTTATCTGGTTTTACATGTGAATTTCCTCATTCTGGCGATGAGTCATTTGACTCAAATTATAAACTGCTCAAAAATCAGAATGGTGAAGTATTTGCTAGATATGTTGGCACTAATCGCAGAACGGTTCCCTATGAAGAAAATCTGGGTTCCCAAGAAGTGCCTTGAAAATCTTCGTGAATGTCCTCATGACACCACCAAAGGAAGAATAGGAACCTCAGATCAAATTCTTCATATGGACCAAATTCTTCATATGGATCCAAGTCCTCATATGGACCAAATTCCTCACGTGGATCAAATTCTCAAAAGGATCAAAGTCCTCACATGATCATCATCGTGCTAACAACTCTGCTTCGCAGGTAGAGCTAAGGGCTATGAATATGTGCATTATTCTTCAAACCAATATGTTCATAAGTCCTCAAGAATTTCTCTCGCTTATTCATATGCTTACCCTAACACCTCTTATGTGAAACGAAATGGTTTGGCCTCTATGCCACCATTCTCATATGGTGCTCGCAGAATGATGAACTCTTTGCCACCCCTTCAGATGTGGGTGGTGAAGAAAAGAACTAATCTCTTCTGCAGGGTCAGTCTCGGGACGTGCCTCAACGTCTCAAGAATTTGTCGGGGCCCGACAAAATTGCTCGAAGGACGCAGCTAATCATGATGAAATGAACTTTCATTTCACACGCCCTCATACCGCTTATCCGATTGATATTGATCGATGAAATTCATCTCGATGAACTTGATATCATATTCTTCATCGATGAAGTATATGAGATCGTAAGTTGTACTAATTCATCCGCAGGATGATCAACCCAAAGCCACCGAGTGGGTTCTCGATAGTGGATGTACAAATCACATGATTGGTGACAAGAATCTATTGATGGATGCTCCTTATCACCGCCACATCTCAAGCATATCATCTTTGCCGACAAAGGCAAAAGTCGTATTGGGACTTGGTAAGGTTGCTATCTCTAAGGACATGCACATGGACAAAGTCATGCTTGTTGAGTCTTTAGGATATAACCTCATGTCGGCCTCAATGCTTTGTGATCTTGATATGGTTGTTATCTTTGGCAAGTATCGTTGTGTTGTGATTATGGAAGTCGACAATTCCAAAGTCTTCAAGGCTTTAGGAGAGGAGACTTGTATATTGTTGATTTTTCCACAGACCACAACCAGCCGTGTGCCTACTTGCAAAAGCTTCGAAGGCTGGCTATGGCATCGATTTACTTGGTCACGCAGGCATGAGGAATTTGCACACGCCATGCGAAGAAGAAGCATGTCATTGGCATTGAGAATGTCAAATTCCTCAAGAATCACTTATGCGAGCCCGTGAAGCTGGAAAATGACCAAGGCCAAGCATCCAAATAAGACTATCATGACCACTACTCGTCCCTTCAATTGCTTCACATGGACCTCTTGGTCCCAATCATTACTCAGTTTGTCGTTAATGAAGCATCTCTTTATGGCTTTGTTATTGTTGATGATTATTCTCGTTACACATGGGTACACATTGTTACTTTTAAAATCAAGTGCGTGAAATCTTCAAACGATTTTCCTCGAGGGCTTCAACCAACTTTGGTGTGAAGATCAAGCACATCAGAGTGACAATGGAACTGAGTTCAAGAATTCGGTCTTGATGAATATCTTGATGAACTTGGTATTACTCATGAGTTATCTGCTCCCTATACTCCTCAAAGAAATGGCGTCGTGGAGCGCAAGAACAGTAACTCTTGTTGAGATGGCTCGCACTATGCTTGATGAATACAAAACGCCTAAATCGCTTCGGATTGAAGCAATTGACACTGCGTGCCACATCACCAACAGAGTATATCTTCACAAATTCTTCAAGAAGACCGCCTATGAACTCCTCACCGACAAGAAACCCAATGTAAGTTATTTCAAAGTCTTCGTGCTAAATGCTGGATTAGAGATCCTCACCACCACTCTAAATTTGCACCAAAGCACATGTAGGTTTTATGCTTGGTTACGGAAAGGACTCGACACCTACTGTAGTCTTCAACATCGCACTTCACAAGATTGTTGACATCAGATGTGCGGTTCGATGAAACTAATGGCTCGCAAAGAGAGCACCTACCTTCTCGTGTTAGACTTAACCAGCACCGAGGATTCTACCAGATTCAAGGCAACCGAGGATGTCATCCCTATCAAGAAACTGCTGAAGAATTCATTCTCAGACGCGAAGAACGCCGAAATGATGCACCAAGAAAATGTCAAGAAAATGGTGCCGAGGAAAATGGTCAAATTCCTCAAGACAACCAGCTCATCCTCGCTGCAAAAAGAAGTGCAAGTTGACAAGATCATCGATGGCATTGAAGCGCCAGTCCTCTCACTCGCTCAAAAGCTTCACATTTATCTAACTTTTGTGGGCACTATGCTTTTGTCTCTATCACAGAGCCCACTAAGGTAGATGAAGCATTTCGAGCCGAGTGGATTCAGCCATGCAAGAAGAATTACATCGATTCGAGCTCAACAACGCCGGGAACTGGTCAAACGCCCGATCCTCGCAAGCATAATATCATTGGCACAAAGTGGATCTATCGCAACAAGCAAGATGAAAATGGTCTTGTGGTGAGGAATAAGGCACGACTAGTAGCTCAAGGCTACACGCAGTTGAAGGAATTGATTTCGATGAAACTTTTGCACCTGCTAGACTTGAGTCTATTCGATATTACTCGCCTATGCTAACCATCACAATATCACTTTATATCAAATGGATGTGAAAAGTGCATTCCTCAATGGTAAGCTTGAGGAAGAAGTATATGTTGCTCAACCCCTGTGTTTTGAAGATCCAAAGAATCCTCGACAAAGTCTTCAGACTAAATAAGGCCCTCTATGGCCTCAAGCAAGCCCCTCAAGCGTGGTATGATACATTGAAGGAATTCTTCGTGAAGAATGGCTTCACACCGGTTCACTCGACCCTACTCTCTTTACTAAATCATATGATGGTGAACTGTTTGTGTGCCAAATATATGTTGATGATATTATCTTTGGTCTGATCGACCAACGTTATAGTGATGAATTTGCCTATATGATGAGTGAAGAATATCAAATGTCTATGATGGGAGAGTTGAAATTCTTCTTAGGTCTTCAAATTCATCAACAACACAATGGCATATTCATATCTCAGAGAAATACCTCAAAGATGTCCTCAAGAAATTCGCATGCAAGATTGCAAAGGCGCTAAAATTCCTATGCCCACAAATGGCCATCTATGCATCGATGAAAATGGTATTGACTTCGATCACAAGGTATACCGCCCATGATTGGTTCTTTATTGTACTTATGTGCATCTAGGCCAGATATAATGCTTAGTGTTTGCATGTGTGCCCGATTTCAAGCTACACCAAGGAATCACACCATAAGGCTGTGAAGCATATTCTTCGATATCTAGCTCACACACCAACACTAGGATTATGGTACCCCAAGGGCTCTACTTTTGATCTCATTGATATTACGACTCGACTATGCTGGTGATCGTGTGGACCGCAAGTCAACATCTGGTACTTGTCATTTCTGACGATCTTTGGTCCGTTGGTCCTCAAGAAACAGAACTGTGTATCTCCGCCCACCGCAGAAGTTGAATACATTGCTGCTGGCTCGTGTTGTGCTCAATTACTATGGATGAAGCAAACCTCAAGGACTATGGCATCAACGTGAAGAATGTGCCTCTCATCGTGACAATGAGAGTGCCATCAAGATTGCTCACAACCCGATTCAGCACTCAAGACTAAGCACATTCAAATTCGCCATCATTTTCTTCGTGATCATGTGTTGAAGGGCTTACATCTCCATCGAAAGCACGTGAAGATCAAGAACAGCTAGCTGATATCTTCACTAAGCCCTTGGATGAGAAGAGATTTAGCAAATTGCGGTGTGAGCTAAATATCTTAGAATCTTCGAATGTTCTCTGAAAAGGACACACATCCTAACACTTATGCAAAATTGATGACTTAGATGTGCAACACATGAAGAAACGTTTTTCTTCAATCAATGAAGAATAACACTCTAAGTGTGAAGAAATTAATGAAGAATTTGATTCTCGTAACCCACGACAATTGTACGCGGTGTCTGAAATCATCATTCTTATACGGTGGGTCACGCCACCACCAAAGTTGAAAATCTTCAATTTGAGTTTTTCCTCGGTCTTTGAAATTCTTTAGTTTTTGAAATTCTTGATTTTTCAAATTCTTCGCTTTTTCAAATTCTTCAACTTTGCAAATTCTTCACTGTTTCCGCTGCCTTTCTTCATTGGCTATATATATATATATGGATTTATGTCCTCTACAAGATTCACTTATGGCTATTTCTTCAAGTCGCTTCGCTAAGTGAATGTGATCGGACCCTTCCCTCTATGCTATACTCAACCCAATCCATTCACAAATTCTTCATGTGCGTTCTATTTTGAAACTCGCTCAATTTCTTCACCGAGTCCTTGATACTGAAGAAATTGCGAACTAAATTTTAAAACTAATCTTATCCAAACTACGATTTTACCGCTCAAGCGTTCCGCATCCCACGATGCATTATTATATCCACCCACGATCGCACACGATCTCCACTACACAAGACGTGGGTGACACATGTCGTGAGAAGGAATCGGTCAGGCACGCTCGTCTCTAATTCTTGGACGAGCCGTTTTTCACCGTGGCTATAAATACCCTCTCCCTTCCTCACTCTTTTACCTCGCCGATCTCTCTCCCGCCGAGCTCCTCGAAACCCTAGCGCCGCCGCTACTCCATCGTCGCCGGTGAGGAAAAGCTTCAACGCTTGACCTCTTCGCCGACGACTCGCTACCGACCGTGGAATTTCTTCACTCCGCCGTCGCAGTAGCTGATTTCCTCTCGCCAAGTTAGGGCGGAGAAGATCTGAACAGATTTAACTTCTAAACTGTTCATCTCAGTTCGTCGTGTTCTTCACTTCGTAAATTAAAAGTTACTTTTATTTACTCGCTTTGATTCTCAAATTTTCTTCAAATTCTTCAAAGGTGTTTATTTCAAATTCTTCACACATATGTACACCTCAAATCTCTTGACTCATTTCACTAAGCTATGATTTTTCTTCAAGATTCCTCAATTGTGTGGATCTTCGATCTATACAACTCGAACCTAAGACAAAGAACGCTTATTGAAATTCTTCAAGGCTCATCTGGTCAAAATCCTCAAACATGTTCTTTTGAAAACCCTCCGAGAACGATATGACCTCTTCAAATTCCTCGCACCTACTACTGCTCACAGGTACAAATGTCTGCTGCTGAATCCCTAGGTTCTCATCAACTTAACTCATTTGCAGCTTCCTCAAGAAAAACTGCACACTTCTTCAGAGAATTCAATTGTTCAATTTCCTCACCAAGAAAATGGCGATGGCAAGAAGCCGCAGAAGGGAGGAAAGAAACCGAGGTCATGACAGATTCAAATCCTCGAGGAAATATATGCCGACTATTGACACCGATGAGGAAAGCAAAAATCAGCGCAAGGTGCGATCTGTAAGATTGAACGGAGATGGGCACGGAATGGAAGGAATACCGCTATGTTACACCCAAGTACATGAAGAAATTCGCGTTAAATCCTCCATGCCCAAGAGCTCCTTTGGCACCAGCCAAATTGCTGATCCCACTAGCGCCAAACGCGTGAGGACTTTCCCGAGGAATGGGCCAAACGCCAAGCTGTTGGCTAAGCAAGCAAAGGAAGCGTGAAGAAATTCAATGAGGATTCGCCGCCACTGCTGCACATCGAGGTCTCGCTAAGCCGAGGAAATCGATGCAAAAGAAGTGCGCAATAAGCCAAGTACTTCTTCTTCTATGCCCTCACGGCCAAGTTCCTCAAGAGCTCCTACCGTGCAAATTCTCAAAGAAGAAATTCCTCACACCATCGCTGCTCCATCAAAGTCCTCGTTGCACCATCCAAACCTTGGCCCAAGACATCTAGCGACTTGTCAAAGGACTGCTGGATTTTCAATTGCCTCAGCACTCTCGCACATTCCTCACCGCTTTCAATTCTTCATCAGCCCGACGCTCAAGACAAAAGCAACAATGGACGTGGTCCTCGGCCTAGCCCAAGAAGAAACAGCTTGTCGCCCACGTGCATCTCGATGATGAAGCATCCGATGAAGAACTTGAAGATATCATCGAGACCGTCAAACTAGAGCCGCAAGAGCAAAGGGAACAATTTGTGCCAATGCTTTTGGACCCAAGAAAGTCCTCGATTTCATCGACCGCACAACGATCCCAATACCCTCTCGCTGATCTTCCTTTGACACCTGGTCAAAGTCATATGTTGACTCACTTCATTCTTTGAGGAAAATGGAAGTTCGAGAAGGCGAAGGAAATCAAAAGGCTCAATACAAGAAGGAGAGGTTTCAAGAAAATGTTGTCAAGATGACACCGAGGAACTTCTTCAAGCTCAAACTGAAATTCAGAACCTCAGAAGAACTTTGACACGTACTATGCTAATTGGCAAGTTGTCAAGACCAAATTCGCTAACTGACGAAGAATCTCACAAATGTTGCCGCACTGTGCAACATGAAAATCCTCAGTCAAGCATCCGCCAGCCAAATGAAGAAAATGCCAAGATCACAAGCTCACCAATGAAGAACATGCTGATTCCGTAGGCTGATGAAGAAATTCCACCACCGAAGAAAATGCCAGGCACCCACTAGTGGTGCGCTCAAGAAATTGTTCAAGATGGGGAGGCGCATCGCTTGCTCTCAAGAAACTGCACCAAATTCCTCGGCTCCTCCTGCGCTAACTCCAACTTCTATTCTTCCATCGACCGGATGTGAAGAAAACAAAGGCTGCAGAACGAGCTGCTGTGAAGAAGAGAAAAGCATCACTCGCCGATTCTTCTATGCAAGAAATTGAAGCAAATGACCAGCTCGATTGAGAACCCGATTGATGCTATTCCAATTTCCTCCATACCTTCAAAGGAAGTGGTTCCTTTGGAGAAGAATATGAAGTACCAACCGGATCGATGAAGAACATCAATCTCCGCCTGTCTCGAGAAGATCGATGAGGAAATTGAAGTGGAGGCTGTCCTTCAACCCCAGCCATTCCTCACTGCATCATGAAATTCCTCAAGATGGTATCGAGGAAATTGAAAATGAAGATGTGGATATTGGATGCACCACTCCAAAGAATCAATGATGACTTTTGGGAAGATCAACATCCCAATACTCCGCTCTTCACCCCGCTTCAACAAGTTCCTCACTCCCCCGCACAGATCGGTCCAGATCGACTCAAGAAAATCAACCCTCGAGTCACTGCATGAAGAAATTCCAGCCACTAGTGCCGATGAAACTGCTCGCTTCGCTGAAAATCCTCAGATCGCTCAAGTTGAGGACCAAGAAATTCCTCAAGTCAAGAACTGAACTTACGGTTCCAGAGGTGGTGATGCAACCGATCGACACACCTCTCGCCAAGCAAAAGAATCCGTTCTCAACCAAACAAAAGTTCAAGGTCAAGATTTCTTTGCCGAGCATGTGTTCTTCATCAATACAATCCCTATGATTCTCGCTCGGATTAGGAAGAGGCGCTCGACCGCCACCAAGCCAACTTCTATTCCTCGGTGCTTTTCAACAAGGACAAAATCTTCGATCATGCTCATATTCCTCATGTGGATATGGAGTCATTGCCGGCTTTGAGCCCGTTCTAAGTGTTCTTCACGATGCAGGTCTTCTCAACTTTTGCATCGATATATGTGATTGGAACGAAGAGCTAATTCTTCAGTTCTATGCAACCCGCACATCACCGGAGATGTCAAGATGTAACTTCATGGGTCTTGGATTGATGACCGAAAACACTCACTACAAGGCTCCAAAGAAGTGAATTGCTTCGAGCTCTTCCACTCGATCCTCCAGCTTGACGGTGCACGTCGATCTATGAAGAAAAGAACTTTCAAATCACTATATGCAAGTGCCGATGAAGCCATTGAAACCAAGGCAAGCTCCAAGGACCAAATTCCTCGTCAAGGAATTGTTATATGTGCCTCGAATACTATCGAATTTTGTCGAAGACTATGAGTCCTATCAAGGGCCACGACTCGAATGATGAAGAAGTCGCTGGCATCATGAAGAATATGCTTTTCAACATCATCCATGGCGCTCTGTCAATTTCCATGATTTCTTCATGAGGACTTTGGCCAACATTGCCATGTCACCTTTTGAGTGAAGCCTTATGCGCCTTTGGATTATGAGATTCATCAGTCAAGATCTTCACCAATTACAAGGTCGACACTTTGAACCACCGCAGCTACCGCCTCTATCGAAGTCCTCAAACGGCCAATTGCCCTCGGTGATGAAAAGGGAAAGGCTGCTGTAATAGATGAAGGCATTCGCCCATTGGATGGACAGCAGCATAAAAGATCTTACTCCACCAATGATGACTCGCCACACATGACTCAAAGACAAATACCTCCGTTAAGCAAAGTCCTCAAGCTATCGCACCTGTGGTGATGATCGATCGTGAGTTACTCCTCGCCTTCATCGGAAGGTTGATCGCAATCACAAGTGGGTCAAACGTCGGTTTGGTACTATTCTTTACAACATGACCTCAACTCACAATGCGGTGAAGAAAACCACTACTATCTTCATGAAACCTTCAAGCGCTCTGGGCTGTTCTTTCACATGTCTACAATGAAGTAGAACTGAAATCAATGGGACTCAAGGAAGAATTTGGTGTCTCGCACCTCCTCCAAGAAATTCAAGAAAGTCAAAGTTCCTTCCTTAGTGGCGGTTCCTATTCTTCATCTCGCGACACCGATGAAAATGAAGATTTGGAAGACATCGCTGCTGGTCCTACCTCAACGAACAACCCCGATAATGTTTGGCGCCCGCCTTCAACTTGAATTTCCTCAAGAGCGTTAGTCCTCGCCGATCCTTTTGGTCATTCGATGACAAAGGGGAGAAATCTGAGTTAGTCTTCAAGCCGGTCTCGCTTTTGTCTATATACCGTATTTTATTAAGTTACAACTCTCGCTCTTCCAAACCTTTTATTGGATTGAGTTGTAATCTTAAACCCGATGGTGCTTTGATACTTTGATGCATTATGCTTTTGCTCGATTTGAAGTAGTTTTGATACTTGTTATGCTCGATCCAATTTGGCCTTTGGGCTCTGATACTCTTTGTGTGTTTCATTGCATAACATCAAGCACCATATTTCATCATGCATTTCAAATTCTTCATACTATATGTTAAATGCGTGTATGAATTACAAGATATAGGGGGAGATCTCCATGATTCATTTCCTCAAATGTGCATTGCCTCAAAAGCAAATTCCTCACTATGCACATCTTCGGGGAGTTCTTCTATATCTTGCAATCAAAATCCTCATTATCAGATTTACACTTCATATATTTATCCTCGTTGAAAACTTAACTTTGTATTGTCATCAATCACCAAAAGGGGAGATTGTAAGTGCATCTAGTGCCCTTAGTGATTTTGGTGTATTGAAGACTTATAGGTTAAGTAACTCGATGCGCTTGTGAGTGTACACAGGTCTATAAGTCTATGAGGAGTTTGATATTTACAAGAAAAGTCGACCCTAAAATGAATTTCTTCACCAAGAATTTGATATTCAAGACTTTTCAAGACTTTGAAAGTGAAGAAATTGGTGTGATTTCAAGACTTGGTAATCGCTGAGGAATATGAAGCGTGAAGACTTTTGTTTTCGTAGTTTCATTTTCTTTCTTGAGTCATAGGAAACACCGTCATCGTTAAAGGGGTCGAGGAAATACTAAGGAAAAATTTCCATTTGATGCTCAACTCAAAATCCTCACCTACCAATCCCTTCGAGTGAAGCCTTTGAAATCTCATACGCTTCAGTCAATTTCTTCAAAGGATGAGACGAAGTTCTTCCGTCACCGAGGAATTTGTTCGATCGAGGAGTTAGGAATTCGCCAAAGGCGAATTGCCTACACAAAGGAGGAACATGATAGCCCCGAGGAATTTGATGTTCCACTTCCGACCGGTCTTTGTCTTACGCCACCTGTCCCCAAAATATCTCCACCTAACGGTCATATCATTTAAGGGCATTTATGTCTTATCATGTCGGGCTGCTCCTAGGCTATAAATAGCCGCCCCTACAACCACTAGTTGGTTGGCTGCTCCGAGAGAACTTGACACTTGTCATTTGAGAGCAACCCATCCTCCGAGGACTTTGAGCGAAAATCATCAAGTGAGGAAAACCCAAAAGTGAGGAAAACCCCAAAACCAAACCCCAACAAACCCAAAGTGATTGAGCATCATCAAGAAATTGATCCGCGTGGATCCGACGCTTTTACCTTTGAAGACTGTGCTTCTTCCAGACGGTTAGGCGCCACGGTCTAGAGCATCCAAGAGGAATTGTGGATCGCCGAGTGACCAAGTATGTGAAGGTTTGGAAGTCGCTCAAGACTTACCACGAGTGATTGGACGAGGTCTGCGTGGCCTTAGTTCAAGGAGAATACGGTGAGGACTTGGTGTCCTGAGCTGCGTGCTCAAGGATCGGGTGTCCGGATCTGCGTGTCCTCGAGTTTAAATACTCAACCGCTCCAACCAGACGCATAACCGAGACAAAGCAGCTTGGAACTGGTCTACCAAATCATTGTCTTCACCAACCTAATCGGTTCTATTTCCTCAACCCTTTCATTTCCTCATTATCGTGTTGAGTGTTTGTCATATCTGTGTTTGAAGACTTTGATCAAGACTTTCTCAATTTCCTCGTTCAATTTCTTCATCTGTTTGTCTTCATCTTGTGTTATCCTGTGATTACGTTTTCAGACTCTGTGATTGTCTTCATTTCATCATGATGACTATGCTTATAATCTGCTATGTTTATTTCGAGTACTTATTCCACTGCATGTATTTCTTCGCTAAGGAATTTCTCACCGCAAATTCCTCAAATGAAGAATTTGTAAATTCATAAAATCGCCTATTCACCCCCTCTAGTCGATATAACGACTTTCAAGCTGTCTCTAATGCATAACCCCAAAACGATAATGGTAATTAATAAGAGACATCGAGATCGCACCATATCCAATAAAGTGCGGTTTTTGACGTTCGGACACACCATTACATTGTGGTGTTCGGTGGCGTGAGTTGCAAAACTATTTCACATTGTTTTAAATGAAGACCAAACTCGTAACTCAAATATTCGCTCCATGATCGATCGTAGAAACTTTATTTTTCTTGTTACGATGATTTTCCACTTCACTCTGAAATTCTTTGAACTTTTCAAATGTTTCGACTTATGTTTCATCAAGTAGATATACCCATATCCGCTCAAATCATCTGTGAAGGTCAAAAATAACGATACCCGCCATGAGCCTTAATACTTATTGGTGCGCATACATCGAATGTATTATTTCCAACAAGTTTGTTGCTCGCTCCATTGTTCAAGAACGGAGTTTTAGTCATCTTGCCAAAAGGCACGGTTCGTAAGCATCAAATGATTCATAACCAAGTGATTCCAAGATCCATCTTTATGGAGTTTCTTCATGCGCTTTACATCGATATGACCCAAACGGCAAAGTGCCACAAATAATTTGCACTATCATTATTAACTTTGCATCTTTTGGCATCAATATTATGAATATGTGTATCACTACGATCGAGATCCAACAAACTATTTTCATTGGGTGTATGACCATTTGAAGGTTTTATTCATGTAAACAGAATAACAATTATTCTCTAACTTTAAATGAATAATCAGATTGCAATAAACATGATCAAATCATATTCATGCTCAACATAAATGCCAAATAACATTTATTTAGGTTTAACACTAATCCCGAAAGTATAGGGAGTGTGCGATGATGATCATATCAATCTTGGAACTACTTCCAACACTCATCGTCACTTCCCTTCAACTAGTCTCTGCTTATTCTCAGAACTCCTGTTTGAGTTACTAATCTTAGCAACCTAACGAGTATCAAATACTCGGGGCTACTATAAACACTAGTAAGGCACACATCAATAACTCAGATATCAAATATACTCTTGTTCACTTTGCCATCCTTCTTATCCACCAAATATTCGTGGTATTTCCGCCCAAAGGACCATTTCCTTTTGTAGTAGAAGCACTTAGTTTCAGGCTTTGGTCCAGCTTTGGGCTTCTTCGCGGGAGTAACAACTTGTTTGCCATTCTACTTGAAGTTTCCCTTTCTTTCCCTTTGCCCTTTTCTTGAAACTAGTGGTCTTGTCAATCATCAACACTTGATGCTCTTTCTTGATTTCTACCTTCGTTGATTTCAACATCACGAAGAGCTCGGGAATCGTTTTCGTCATCCCTTGCATACTATAGTTCATCACGAAGTTCTAGTAACTTAGTGATGGTGACTAGAGAATTCATCAATCACTATCTTATCGGAAGATTAACTCCCACTTGATTCAAGCGATTGAAGTACCTGCACAATCTGAGCACATGCTCACTAGTTGAGCGATTCTCCTCCATATTTTAGCTATAGAACTTGTTGGAGACTTCATATCTCTCTACTCGGTATTTGCTTGAAATATTAACTTCAATTCTCGAACATCTCATATGGTCCATGACGTTAAAAACGCCTTTGAAGTCCCGATTCTAAGCCGTTAAGCATGGTGCACTAAACTATCAAGTAGTCATCATATTGAGCTAGCCAAACGCTCATAACGTGCGATCGCTCTGCAATAGGTCTGTCACCTAGCGGTGCATCAAGGACATAATTCTTCTGTGCAGCAATAAGGATAAACCTCAGATCATGGATCCAATCCGCATCATTGCTACTAACATCTTTCAACACAGTTTTCTCTAGGAACATATTAAAATAAACATATGAAAGCAACAAACATAGGGAAGCAACAACGCGAGCTATTGATCTACAACATAGTTTGCAAAATACTACCAGGACTAAGTTCATGATAAATTTAAAGTTCAATTAATCATATTACTTAAGAACTCCCACTTAGATAGATATCCCTCTAATCTTCTAAGTGATTACGTGATCCATATCAACTAAACCATGTCCGATCATCACGTGAGATGGAGTAGTTTCAATGGTGAACATCACTATGTTGATCATATCTACTATATGATTCACGTTCGACCTTTCGATCTCCGTGTTCCGAGGCCATATCTGTATATGCTAGGCTCGCCAAGTTTAACCTGAGTATTCCGCGTGTGCAACTGTTTTGCACCGTTGTATTTGAACGTAGAGCCTATCACACCCGATCATCACGTGGTGTCTCAAAGACGAATAACTTTCATAACGGTGCATACTCGTGGAGAACACTTCTTGATATTTAGTGAGAGATCATCTTATAATGCTACCGTCAATTAAAGCAAGATAAGATGCATAAAGGATAAACATCACATGCAATCAATATAAGTGATATGATACGGCCATCATCATCTTGTGCTTGTGATCTCCATCTCCGAAGCACCGTCGTGATCACCATCGTCACCGGCGCGACACCTTGATCTCCATCGTAGCATCGTTGTCGTCTCGCCAACTATTGCTTCTACGACTATCGCTACCGCTTAGAGATAAAGTAAAGCAATTACATGGCGTTTGCATTTCATACAATAAAGCGACAACCATATGGCTCCTGCCAGTTGCCGATAACTCGGTTACAAAACATGATCATCTCATACAATAGCATCACGTCTTGACCATATCACATCACAACATGCCCTGCAAAAACAAGTTAGACGTCCTCTACTTTGTTGTTGCAAGTTTTACGTGGCTGCTACGGGCTGAGCAAGAACCGTTCTTACCTACGCATCAAAACCACAACGATAGTTTGTCAAGTTGGTGCTGTTTTAACCTTCGCAAGGACCGGGCATAGCCACACTCGGTTCAACTAAAGTGAGAGAGACAGACACCCGCCAGTCACCTTTAAGCAACGAGTGCTCGCAGCGGTGAAACCAGTCTCGCGTAAGCGTACGCGTAATGTCGGTCCGGGCCGCTTCATCTCACAATACCGCCGAACCAAAATATGACATGTTGGTAAGCAAGATGACTTGTATCGCCCACAACTCACTTGTGTTCTACTCGTGCATATAACATCAACGCATAAAACCAGGCTCGGATGCCACCGCTGGGGAACGAGTAATTTCAAAATTTCCACGCACACGCAAGATCATGGTGATGCATAGCAACGAGAGGGAGAGTGTTGTCCACGCACTCGTGAGACCGAAAGCGGAAGCGTTATGACAACGCTGTTGATGTAGTCGACGTCTTCACGATCCGACCGATCCAAGTACCGAACGTCACGGCACCTCCGAGTTCAGCACACGCTCAGCTCAATGACGATCCCGGACTCGATCCAAAGAAAGTGTCGGGATGAGTTGGTCGACCGACGACGTGCAGGACGATGATGATGCTCTATCGGCGCAGGCTTCGTCTAAACTCCATGACGATATGACCGAGGTGGAATATGGTGGAGGGGGCACCGCACACGGCTAAGGAACGATCCGTAGATCAACTTGTGTGTTATGGGGTGCCCCCGACCCGTGATATAAAGGAGGGAGGGGGAGGTGCGGCCGGCCCCAAGGGGTGCGCCGAGGAGTCCTACTCCCACCGGAGTAGGACTCCCCTCTGCCTTGTTGGAGAAGGAAGGGGAGGGAAAGAGGAAGAGGGCGCCCCCCTCTCCTTGTCCTATTCGGACTAGGGGGGGGGGCGCGGCCTGCCCTGGCCGGCCCTCCTCTTCTCCCTCATGGCCCACTAAGGCCCATTATCCCCGGAGGTTCCAGTAACCCCAAAGTGTTCCGGTAAAATCCCGATTTCACGGAACCATTCCGATATCCAATATAGGCTTCAATATATCAATCTTTATGTATCGACCATTTGAGACTCCTCGTCATGTCCGTGATCACATCCGGACTCGAACAAACTTCGTACATCAAAACTTATAAACTCATAATAAATCGTCATCGTAGCGTTAAGCGTGCGGACCCTACGGGTTCGAGAACTATGTAGACATGACCTAGAACTATTCTCGGTCAATAACCAATAGCGGAACCTGGATACCCATATTGGTTCCTACATATTCTCTGAAGATCTTTATCGGACAAACCGCATAACGACATCGTTGTTCCCTTTGTCATCGGTATGTTACTTGCCGAGATTTGATCGTCGGTATCAATACCTAGTTCGGTCTCGTTACTAGCAAGTCTCTTTACTGTTACATAATGCATCATTCCGTAACTAACTCATTAGCTACATTGCTTGCAAGGCTTATAGTGATGTGCATTACGAGAGGGCCAGAGATACCTCTCAGACAATCGGAGTGACAAAACCTAATCTCAAAATCGCCAACCCAACATGTACCTTTGGAGACACTGTAGTACTCCTTTATAATCACCCGATTCACGTTGTGACGTTTGGTAGCACCAAAGTGTTCCTCCAGTAAGCAGGAGTTGCATAATCTCATAGTTACGGGAACATGTATAAGTCATGAAGAAAGCAATAGCAATATACTAAGCGATCAAGTGCTAGGCTAACGGAATGGGTCATGTCAATCACATCATTCTCCTAATGATGTGATCCCATTAATCAAATGACAACTCATGTCTATGGTTAGGAAACATAACCATCTTTGATTAATGAGCTAGTCAAGTAGAGGCATACTAGTGACTATATGTTTGTCTATGTATTCACACATGTATCATGTTTCGGTTAATACAATTCTAGCATGAATAATAAACATTTATCATGAAATAAGGAAATAAATAATAACTTTATTATTGCCTCTAGGGCATATTTCCTTCAGATTATTGACTCTAATGCAAGTGGGAGACTGAAGAAATATGCGCTAGAGGCAATAATAAAGTTGTTATTTATATTTCCTTATGTCATGATAAATATCTATTATTCATGCTAGAATTGTATTAACCAGAAACTTGATACATGTGTGAATACATAGACAAAACAAAGTGTCCCTAGTATGCCTCTCGTTAATCAAAGATGGTTAAGTTTCGTGACCATAGACATGTGTTGTCATTTGATGAACGGGATCACATCATTAGGAGAATGATGTGATGGACAAGACCCATCCGTTAGCTTAGCATAATGATCGTTAAGTTTTATTGCAGCTGCTTTCTTCATGACTTATACATATTCCTTTGACTATGAGATTATGCAACTCCCGAATACCAGAGGAATATCTTGTGTGCTATCAAACGTCACAACGTAAAAGGGTGATTATAAAGATGCTCTACAGGTATCTCCGAAGGTGTTTTATTGGGTTGGCATAGATCGAGATTAGGATTTGTCACTCCGAGTATCGGAGAGGTATCTCTAGGCCCTCTCGGTAATGCAAATCATAATAAGCCTTGCAAGCAATGTGACTAATGAGTTAGTTATGGATGATGCATTACGAACGAGTAAAGAGACTTGCCGCAGAACAAGATTGAACTAGGTATGAGGATACCGACGATGAAATCGGGCAAGTAACATACCGATGACAAAGGGAATAACGATGTTGTCATAACGGTTCGACCGATAAAGATCTTCAGAGAATATGTGAGAGCCAATATGAGCATCCGTGTTCGCTTATTGGTTATTGACCGTAGAGGTGTCTCGGTCATGTTCCAGATAGTTCTCGAACCCGAGGGTCCTGACGCTAACGCTCGATGACGATTTGTATTATGAGTTATGTGTTTTGGAGGCCGAACTTTGTTTGGAGTCCTGAATGAGATCACGGACATGACGAGGAGTCTCGAAATAGTCTAGAGGTAAAGATTGATATATTGGAAGGTTATATACGAACACCGGAATGGTTCTGAAGAGGTTCGGGATTTTTCGGGGTACCGGGAGGTTACCGGAACCCCCCAGGAAAGTTAATGGGCCTCATGGGCCATAGTGGAGAGGAGGAGGCAAGCCACAGGAGGTGGCGCGCACCCCCAAGCCAATCCGAATTGGACAAGGGGTGGGGGCGCGACCCCCTTTCCTTCACCCTCTCACCTCTTTCCCATTTCCCCTCTCCGTAAGAAGAAAAAGAGGAGGGGGCCGAATCCTACTAGGAATGGAGTCCTAGTAGGACGCCCGCCTCCTTGGCGCGCCCCCTGTGGCCGGCCTCCTCCCCTCCTCCTTTATATACGGGGGCGGGGGCACCCCAAAGGCACATCAATTGTTCTCTTAGCCGTGTGCGGTTCCCCCCTCCATAGTTTACGCCTCCGGTCATAGCAACGCAGTGCTTAGGCGAAGCCCTGCACGGATCACATCACCATCACTGTCACCACGCCATCGTGCTGACGAAACTCTCCCTCGACCCTCTGCTGGATCAAGAGTTCGAGGGACGTCATCAAGATGAACGTGTGCTGAACTCGGAGGTGCCGTACGTTCGGTACTTGATTGGTTGGATCGTGAAGATGTTCGACTACATCAATGATAACCCACAAGTATAGGGGATCACAACAGTTTTTTAGGGTAGAGTATTCAGCCCAAATTTATAGTTTTGACACAAGGGGAGCCAAAGAATATTTGAAGATATTAGCAGCTGAGTTGTCAATTCAACCACACCTGGAGATTAATTATCTGCAGCAAAGTGATCAGTAGCACAGTAATATGATAGTTTTGATAATAGTAGCAGCAACAATGGTAACGGTAACAGTGAGAGCAGTAATTTTGTAGCAAGTGTAACAGTAACAATAGCAGTAGTAACTTAGCCGAAACAATACAAGATAAATTTGTAGGCATTGGATCGGTGACTTGTTGGATGATATTCATCATGATTCAGTTATAACCTAGGGCGATATGGCACTAGCTCTAGTTCATCAATATAATGTAGGCATGTATTCCGTAAATAGTCATACGTGCTTATGGAAAGAACTTGCATGGCATCTTTTGTCCTACCCTCCCGTGGCAGCGGGGTCCTATTGGAAACTAAGGGATATTAAGGCCTGCTTTTAATAGAGAACCGGAACAAAGCATTAGCACATGGTGAATACATGAACTCCTCAAACTACGGTCATCACCGGGAGTGGTCCCGATTGTTGTCACTCCGGGGTTGCCGGATCATAACACGTGGTAGGTGACTACAACTTGCAAGATCGGATATAGAACATGGATATAATGGTGATAACATAAACGGCTCAGATATGAAATCATGGCACCCGGGCCCAAAGTGACAAGCATAAGCATAGCAAAGTCATAGCAACATCAATCTAAGAACATAGTGGATACTAGGGATCAAGCCCTAACAAAACTAACTCGATTACATGATGAATCTCATCCAACTCCTCACCGACCGGTGAGCCTACTGAAGGAATTACTCACTCCGGTGGGGAGCATCATGGAATTGGTGATGGAGAAGGGTTGGTGATGACGGCGGCTAAGATCCCCTCTCCGGAGCCCCAAACGAACTCAGATCGGCCTCTGATGAAGAGCAGGAGGTGATGGCAGCTCCGCCTCGTGGATCGCGATAATTTTTTTTCCTGATTTTTTTCGGAAAAATAGGATTTTATAGCGTCGGTTTGTGGTTCATGGGGCCACCGGTGGGGACAACCCACAGGCGTGCAGAGAGGGGGCGCCACGGTGGGTTGTGCCCACCAGGGCCCCTCTCCAGAGAGTCTTGGCTCCAGAAATTCTTATTTATTATATAAAAATTCCTCGCAAAGTTTCGTTACATTCCGAGAACTTTTATTTATGCACAAAAAACAACACCATGGTAGTTCTGCTAAAAATAGCGTCAGTCCGGGGTTAGTTTCATTCAAATCATGCAAATTAGAGTCCAAAACAAAAAGAAAATCGTTAGGAAAAGTAGATACATTGGAGACGCATCAACTCCCCCAAGCTTAAACCTTTGCTTGTCCTCAAGCAATTCAGTTGATAAACTGAAAGTGAAAAAGAAAAACTTTTACGAACTCTTTTGCTCTTGTTTGCATAAATAAGCTTAAACAGCACCTGGGTTTTCAGCCAATCATTATAGCTAACCATGCCGACAATAACTCTTAAAGATTATATTGATTCATATCAATGACATAATCAGCTAGCGAGCAATAATAAGACATCTCAAACAGCAACACGTTGTCAAAATAACCATGATATAATATGAAAATAGTGGTATCTTGCTAGCCCTTTCTGAGACCGCAAAACATAAATGCAGAGCACCTCCAAAGTTCAAGCAGCGACTAGACATTGTAATTCATGGTAGAAAAGATCCAGTCATGATGCACCCAACATTAGGTACACACAATGCATAAGTCATGACAGCTGTGCTCTCAGGTTCTAGCGCTTGTTTTAGAAGGTGATGACACAATATAAAAGTAAATAGATAGTCCCTTCGCAGAGGGAAGCAGTGATTTGCAGAGGTGCCAGAGCTCAAGTTTTTAAAACAGAGGTATATAATATTTTGAGACATGTACCCTTCTCATTTACTTCACGACCATCAGTTATCAATATCTCCCATGCTAAACACGCTAGAGGCGGTTCCCAAGCGATAAAAGTAAAGGTTTTGACTCCATTAGGAGTTTTTGTTTGATTATTTAAGATATTAACTCTTTTTCAGTTTGCAGTATGGGAGTGGGCATCCCTATTACCGCCCTTTTCTCGTGCGATGGCGAGTGAATAAACACTCGACCTGAGAATAACCCGCTTAGCATGAAAGATACCGACCACCTCCTGTCGTTCCATGAACGATCCAGGCACACAAAAAGGAAATTTATTTAGAAGGTTTTAGAGGTGGCACATGCAAATTTACTTAGGATGGCAGGGTAATACCGCATATAGGTAGGTATGATGGACTCATCTGGAATAACTTTGGGTTCAAATTTTTTGATGTACAAGCAGAATTCCCACTTAGTACAGGCGAAGGCTAGCAATTAGATTGAGAAGCGGTCAGCTAGAGAGCAACAACGGTCATAAACATGCATTATGCATAAGTAACATTGGATACTAGCATGAGTAGAATATGAACACCATGAACATAAATATCATAAAGGCTATGTTGGTTTTGATTCAACTACATGCATGAACATGTGCCAAGTCAAGCCACTCGAACATTCAGCGGGGGATACCATATCATCATACTACATCACAATCATTACTTGTTGGGCGCACAATATTTCGTTGGATTTTTACGTAATACAAAATTATTTTGAAATCATATTAAAGCTGACTAGAAATTCCGGGAAAAAAATATTTGGGATCCCATTTAAATGTGGGAAATTTTATTGAATTCTGTATTGAACGGTCGGTTGAAATTATTAATCGTTGTCCTAACAAGAAAATGGGCTATAATTTTAACAAAATGTAAATGGGTTGTAGTAAATTCCATTAGAATTCAAAAATGGGTTGTACATTCTTACAAATCATAAATGGGCTATATGTTCTCTGCCACACACTTGTGGGCCTATTAAGTTGACGCGAACGCAAGGCTTTGTCAACTTATAGTCAACACACGGTTCTAGTAGCAGTGGCCGTTGGATGTCCATCCAACGGATGTCGTGCTTCTTCATCAATCTCGGATATTCATACTTCAGCCGCCCAAACCACTGCCGGCGGTACCGCCTGCTACCACCTCCCGTGGTCGGCTGTGCTGCCACGCAGGACTCACCGGCCCACCCTACTCCCATCGCCATCCAGGCCATTCCTCTACCCACCAACACCTCCGGTTATTCTCCGGCGACCGTAGCCTCACATCGCAGCCGAACCAGTGAACCCTCATACTCCCCTCCGAGTGGGCATTCATCTGCCTCGTCTTTCCTGGCTCCGCGCCGTTTCCTTCCTAGGCCTCGACGTCGTCCACCGCCTGGGTGCTGTCCGCGCGGCGTGGTCAATATGGTCAACGAACGACAACCATCAAAAGAGGACTCTACGCGGTGAGGCTGACAGATGGACCTACCAGATACATCTTCGCACACAAGGAAGTGCGTCCATATTACGGGCAAAAAAATTGATTCTTCCCCCTGAAAGTTGGGACCCACCAGCTATATCTTCGCACGTAAGGAAGTGCGTCCTTGTCCTCCCTGACAGCTGGGACCCACCCGGTCAAAGCGTACTAGTGTTTTCTGTTTGGTCGCGAACGTGTACGTACATACTGGTCGATCGGTCTCTCTGCAACGATGAACCGTGGCCGTACAAGCAGCAGCACGTGTAGTAGTAGAGCCCCCGACACAGTCCTTTCTAAACCGTGTACACGTACGTACAACCACATGCCAAAAAACACGGCTCGTACGTACATAGGGACGGGGTCTCGAACCCTACGCATGCATACGTACGGCCGGGGCTCGTGTACATGGAGAGGCAACATACGGCAGCAACGGCGTCATGTTGATCGGAAGCCAACCGGCTGGGTCAGAATGGAGAAACTGCGTCGTGTTCATCGGGAGGCAACAAAAATGCGTCGTGTTCATCTGGAGCCAACCGACTTGGATGGAACAGCCGAAACTGGGTCTGGCGTACCGCAGTACGGAGGAAACAACCATCTGTTCGACCGGCTACGGTCGAAATAGTATCCTGTTGATCGGGAGGGGTGTGGCGTACCGCAAAACGGAGAAAACATACTTGTGTTGGAACGCCTACGGTAGAAAAGGGGTCCTGTTCATCGGGAGGGGTGTGGCATAGCGCAAAACGGGACTCCACGGTCTACTGTTCATCCACCGTCGATGTCCTCTAGCCTCCACCTGCTACTGTTTATCCACCGTCGACTTCCTCCACCAGCTACTGTTCATCCACAGAGTCCTGTTCATCCAGCCTCCACCGACTACTATTCAACAAGCCCTCCACGGGGCCCTGTTCATCCAGCCTCCACGGGGTCCTGTTCAACTAGCCATCCACTGGGTCCTGTTCAACCAGCCCTCCACGGGGTCCCTCCACCGGCTACTGTTCATCCATCCCCACCTCCTCGATCGGGGTCCTATTCATCCAGTGGCAACGACCTCTACTACCATGGGATCCTGTTCATCCAACCCGCACCAGAAACTGTTCATCCAATCCCCACCGGGGATTGTTCATCAAGAGGCAGCTTGGATCGGCTTCAGTTAGCAGCAGTAGCAAAGGAATCACTCGGGTTCAGTTAACAACCAAGGGTCGATCGGGGTTCAGTAACGTAGCTAGTGCAATCGCTCGGGTTCAGTTAGAGCCCAACGCCTCGCTCGGGTTGAGTTAGAGCACAATGCCTCGCACCCATGCGCGTACGTGCATGAGAGAAACACACAATCCCTCTATGCATCGCTCGGCCCCGACCACCCACCGTAACCGGGAACCCCCCGAAATTTTCCTCGCCCTCGCTTCTACCACGATTTTTTCCGTCATGGACGGCCCAAAGAATGTCATGCAGGTGCGTCTCCGGCCCGCCCAGGACGAAAAGCTCATTTTCTGTCATGATTTTCTGTCATAGAAGTAGGAGCCCACCACATCTATGATGATACCGGGTTTTGTCACAATTATCGTCATAGAAGTGTCATAAGCATGACAGAAAAAAAATCCGTTCGGCCCAAAATGTCACGGACGTATCCTTTTTTTTGTAATGAAGAGAGGTTACATGATGAACATGTTAGGTAGCATTCAACATCAAAAATTATGTTTTTATCATTTACCTACTCGAGGACGAGTAGAAATTAAGCTTCGGGATGCTTGATATGTTCCCAACGTATCTATAATTTTTTATTGTTCCATGCTATTATAGTATCAATCTTGGATGTTTTATATGCATTTATATGCCATTATATATCTTTTTTGGGACTGACCTATTAAGTTAGTGCCAAGTGCCAGTTGCTCTTTTTTTTTTTGCCTTTTTTTGGTTTTCCAGAATATCAGTACCAAACGAAGTCCAAATGCCACAAAACTTTTTGCATATTTTCTGAAATGCGAACCAACCTGTGGTTGGATGGTTAGAAGACTAGGGTTCAAGTCCTGATACTTGCATTTGGATTTGTTTCAGGATTTTCTGGCGAGCGCTTTCAGTGGGAGGAGACGTTTTAAATCGACGACGAAGCCTTCTGATGACTTCAGAATCTCGAAAATGATATCTTTGTTCGGTCTCAAAGAAGCACATAGAGATAGAGATAGAATGTGCGTTCATAGGATGAGTGTATGCGCGTATGTATAAGTGCTTGCGTCTGTACTGTGTTAAAAAAAAGTACACAACCATAAAATCGCGAGCAAAATTGTGGGCGCTAATAAAAACGGCGAGGGAAGGAAAATCGTGGTGCTCACCAAAGCTATGTGTTCCAAAGTTGGCCGTGCGCGTGTTTGTCACGTTCAGCCGGTCGTGGCCACTCGAGTTCTCCATTCTCCTCCGGAACCATTTAATTTTAATACAACACGCACGCTCAATTACTCGAGCTGACAAATGGGCCTCGAGCAAGCCATGGGTCCACATGTCAGCGGGGCCACACTCGCTCTCTCCCGTCGTTTACATTCACGCCCTCCCTTTCTTCTCCCGCAAGAAGAACCCGCTGTTACCGAGGAAAAGAGCGCAGAGGTCCCTCACAGTCATACTATTCGCATCTGCCCCGCTTCTCAGCACCATTCCCACACAGGACCAGTGCCTCAACGTAATTTCAGTATATCTAAAGGGCCAAACGCGAAGACAATTTCTTCAATTGGGGATTAAATTGTAATTTTAAACCCAGGGTTTTAGGCATCTTCCAGCTCCATCCAGGCCGAGACGCGGAGCCCACCCCACCCCCCCCCCCCCCCCCCCCACCCCCCGCCGACGCCGACGAGGCGGCCGCCCCTCCGGCGAAACCCTAGGGCCACGATGAGGTCGCTCCGCGCGGCGCGGACCCTGCTCGCCTCCCGCTCGTCCCTCCTCTCCTCGCGCGCGCTCCACGCCGCCGCGGCCGCCCCCGCCGCGGCCGGCCGCTGGGGCAACGCGCCGCCGCCGCCCCTGCGCGAACGCCCTGCCTGGGGCCGTCGTCCCGGGCCGGGATCGCCGGCGCGGTCTCCTTCTCCCTGACGTTCGCCACGGTGGCGGTGGCCGAGGTGCAGGCCAAGGAGCGGCTGCCCACGGATCTGCTGCCCCGGAACGTCGTGCTCTACCAGTACCAGGCGTGCCCCTTCTGCAACAAGGTCAGAGGTGAGATTGCTCTCCCATCCAGCATTTTAAGATTCGCGGCACTGCTCTGTAGAAATGGCTTCCTTGAGATCCCGTTGCACTGGCAGATCCGATTAGGGTTGGCATGGTCTTAGAATCTACGATTCTGTGGTGTATTAGGTTAGATTTCTATGTTGGTTAGAAGAATTGTTCTCATTGGATCAGATTAGACTGTAATCGGAGCTTGTCAACATATTATTTCTGCTCCCGCTACAGACTAAAGGGCTGTTGGGGAAATCTATGGCTAAGCACCTGTAGACTTATTTATCTCTGCTTGTATTGCTTTATAATTGGTAAATGTAGAATGCTTTCTGACCTGGTGGTACCATTCCTGTGTCTATTGGCATGGTTCAAGATCAATCAGTTGTATTATTCTTGTTTGAAAATCATCAATTGTGCCTGTTTGAGACCATTAGTTGTGCTTGTCTGAAATCATGCTGTATCCATCCAAGCAATGCAAACATTATGCTGTGAAATAACTTTCTACTACTCAAGAGCTGCAAAAAGATATGAATCTATGTTGATTCATCATAACTAGTACAGAGTTTTTTTTGAGGGAAAGCAGTAGACCTTCCTATCTTTTGGGATGTTTGTATATGTACAAGAAGAGGTTACATAAAGCTAATTTATACAGAGATATCTGTATTATTTATGCACTACTAAGGATTATTGTAATTGTAAATCCTCAGTTTTTTTGTTTGTATGTTAGGGATAAGGTCTTATCCCTGTATTTATTACCTGGTGACTAGATTGGAATGTCAGGTGGCCAACCTTTTAGAAGCACATGCATTTTTAACCCTTTCTCGTTATACACAGACCATCATCTTTTCTCCTTCCCCTATGGTGGGCCTGCCAACCTTGGCTACAGCATTCCCATATGGTATTTTCATGTGTTAGGCCAAAGCCCAGGCTGCAGCCCTATTTATGTGGCAGCTTGGTGCTGATGTTGTCCGTCAGGGTTTGGCTTTCTGTTGTAAAGAGTATCAGTTGAGTTAGGTAAAGAGTCTTTCAGTTAAGAAATTGAGTCTGCTATTCTTGTTGATGGCGAAATTATACTACTATAAAGGTGTGATGCGAAAGCTACTGATGCAAGAAAATGTCCCCTGCTATTCAGATAGCATTTTTTAAATGGTTTCACGAATGGGCTGAGGCAGATTGTTTTATACTTTCGAGATTTTTATGCTGGTATGGATTGGTTATACAAACTTGCAAACCATCTAAAGTTTAGTTAAATATAGTTGGATAACTAAGTTGCGAGCTTTGTGTAAGCACGTGTGTACACATGCAAACTGGATGCACTAATTTCGTTATTGCATTTTTATAATGGTCATGATTTTTATTTTAATATTTCAAAGGAGTGGTGGTGATTCAGAATTCAGAATATTCAAAGTTGATTGCTAGGGACCTGTAGGTTGTTCTGACATACTTGTGCCTGCGTTCTGCACAATCTCCTTCAGTCTTAACTGTTTTTTATTGGCTTTGTTTAGCTTTCCTAGACTATCATGATATACCCTACAAAGTTGTGGAAGTTAATCCACTGAGCAAAAAGGAAATCAAGTGGTCTGAGTACAAGAAGGTCCCGATATTGACGGTAGATGGTGAACATCTGGTTGATTCTACAGGTTACGCTGTTACCTACAACTTCCCTTTGCAATTCACGTCCTTCACTTTGTTGCAGCTTCAAGTAACATGTTATGCTGTTCATATGCGCTAAACTCTTGTGTTTAACATTGTTTATCTCTTGTTGGCAGACATAATCAATATATTACAGCACAGGATCAGCCCTGATGATGAAGTTACTAATGAAGAGGAAACAAAATGGCGCAAGTATGTGGTTTTTTTAATTGATTGGTGTGCAACCATGTGTACGATGTTAATTTGTCTCTGGTGCTTCCTTTCTTTAGCCTTGTATGTTTTAGAGTCGCAGTTGCCATGTTTCTTTCCATTTGAAATACTTTGTACACACCCAGTTTACTTATTTGCAGTGTTTTACTTAGCAAGTTAGTTGACGAAACCAAGAGCTTTACCATGGATGTATTCCTAAAGACCATAATTAACAGTCTAAGTTCTTTGTTTTCAGTTTGCAGTATTAGGTCCTTATAAACAAGAAAATCGCTATGCGCATCATGTCGCATGCTGCTGTCATAAAGCCCAATCCCATCCGTGAATCATACAATGCTGACCCCAAACTCTCATATCCCGAACCGCTGGCTTAAGGCCCAATCCAACCCATGACTCAGCATACCATTCACATTCCCAAACCAACCTCAACTCGCAGGAATCTAGCCCTAGTTGCTCTGTTGTCTCTGCCCTTACGGAGGCGCTCGTCTACCTTCTTAGCTCTGGCACATCTATGCCCCAGCATAGTGGCATCCATTCGTCTCCTTGACCCTGGTGCTCCTCCACCTCCTCCGCCCTGGTGTGTCTGCACTAGGCCTTTGTGTTTGTGCTGCTGATATACTGCCTGAGCTGATGTTCTGCTACTGTTCCGCTGATTGTGAAAGCAGCTGAACTGCTATTTTGATGCTCTGAATTAGTTGCTTAACCAAAAACTGATGACTGCGACTTACATAATTGCTTATTAGGTCGGTTGTCTCCTCTTTTATTTTCGTTTGTTGCTATTTCTATGGGCATTTCGTAGAAACCAGAGTAAGCTTTACTAAATAAACCAGATGCCCATCCCTACTGTATTTTGGTCCATGGCCTGAAAACTACACAAGATAAACTTTTGTGATCACTACTTTTAGGCTTTTAGCAGATGTAGCTTTGCCCAACTTTGTGCTTTTTTCCTTGGAGTTCACTGTACTCAATCCTTTTGTGTAGATCATTTAGACTTATATATGTGAAATGGCAGGTGTAAGTTTTATTCATCATGTTAAACAATAATAAATTTACACTCTTGAAATTTCAGATGCCTTTTTATGTTCTTTGAAAATATATGCAACTAACTTTTTCTGAAACACTGCTCACACGGTCACACTCATGTTCCAAAGCCAGTTAGGACTAGTATGGCCAGTTCAGCTGGCATTAGGGCATAGTTTAGTACTTCTGGAAGGAATAGGATTGTATTGACTATTGACGTACTTACAACATACTCTTATCTACTAGAGCATGACAGTTTTCTGCATCTTTCTTTGATCTAGGTGGGTTGATGAGCACCTTGTGCATGTATTGTCACCCAATATATACCGGACGACTTCAGAGGCTCTAGAATCTTTTGACTACATTGCAAAGCATGGTAAAATTCTAGAACTTTCATCTTTCTTCTTGTGCCTTGCTATAATGTTGTTTCTTTTTCATATATGATTTTTTTTGTACTGCCAATAAATTTCCTATCTTCCAGAATTCTAATATTTTGTGAACTTGTGCTCATTTTTTACTGAGGTTTACATAGAGAAGGCTGTAAATTATCGAGAAAGTTTGTTGGTATTTGGGTTATATTTGGTTGCAAATAACTAAACAAGCATCCAGGATGTTCTGTAAATATTTCTGGGATTGTATAAATAGGCGATTATATGCTTCTAATCGTATTACAGTTCTGTTTTCTGTTTCTTATTCTTAGCAGACATATGAAATAATGCGAGTATTGCATGAGTTCTTTTGGTTCCTTTTGTTACGTATCATTTAACTACCATAAGTGGATTTTGTTGTCTGTTTCGCAATGCTTGTAAAATGTGATTTTGTGAACCAGACTTGTGGAAGGAAAGTTACACGATACATGAGACAATTTCACAAATATTATGATTCTGAGAACCCCACACACATAATTATACATGCTAGTCAGTTTCCATACACCCATTTCTCCTGTGATGAATCCTAATTGCTGGACAGGTTAGTGACATGCTGAAGTGCTGTCCCTTACCCATATACCTAATGGCCTCACTAATGGGCCTTCCTTTTTACGATGTGGGAGAAACATTTCCGTAATAGACTAATTTACTATATTTCATAGTTAGAAACAAACGGGAAATGGGCAAAGATGTGGTGTTCTGTATCCATCTGTTTGATGTGCAGACCATGATTTGTTGAAAATTTAAATTTACTCTTGTTCCTGATTTCCTCACTGATGTTTGTTTCTCCACCCAAACTCTGATGCAGGTAACTTCAGTTTCACCGAGCGGTTTGCTGTGAAGTATGCTGGTGCTGCAGCAATGTACTTCGTTGCCAAGAAGCTTAAGAAGAAATACAACATTACTGATGAGCGTGCCTCGTTGTATGATGCTGCCAACACGTGGACGGAAGCCCTGAACGGACGAAATTTTCTTGGTATCTTATTTATCCTTAAACCAAATAAAAGAAGCATCTTGGAACCTACAGGGAAATTAGAATACAGCGAGTTTATTGTAGTCCTTCTGCATTAACTTCGTTTTCAATGTCTTTGTGATCCAGGTGGCTCCAAGCCTAACTTGGCAGATCTGGCAGCATTCGGTGTCCTGAGACCTATCAGATACCTGCAATCTGGAAAAGACATGGTTGAGCATACCCAAATCGGCGAGTGGTACCAGCGGATGGAAGATGCAGTCGGAGAACCATCGAGAATCCCGGAGGGCCAGTACCAGGAGTAGAAGAAAACCACCACTAACAGAATTTTTTGCTCGTTGAAGCCCTCATTTCAAATGGATGAAATCGAATGGAATGCGTGTCTTTCATTAGGCAATCAGGTTATTCAAATTTTACCAAGGTTTTAGTAGTATGCAATAATGCTGCCGCACATATCAAGTTAAATACACGGTTTGACATGAGAACATGGTTCACACTGCTGCTTCAGAGTGTGGAGTGATTGGTTTGGGAGTAGGAGAAATGAGAATTCCTGTTTCTCTCCATCTTTTGCCCAGTGCCCTGGTTTTAAATGTTCTGTGAGCTATTGGAATTCCTGGTTTTTATCTCTGTTTGTTCCTTAAAATGAGACCTAAAAGGATGTGATAGTGATGAGCAGAAAGGCATGAGATAAGTATTGGCTAGTACTCCTTCCGTCCCATAATGGGATGGAGGGAGTAATTGTGAAGTCCTTTCTTGATTGAAAGGGACACCAAAGGCCTCTGCCCTCCCTCTATCTATCCAAGAGATGGAAGGGCAATGCCATTTTTTTTTTTGGGTTTTTTCATATTTTCATCAAAGAGTTGCACAATGAAAATAGATGGTAAGGGCCTGATCAGGCTGTATAGGAACAAGGTTCAAATCGATCGTTCGTCCGTTAGGATACCTTAGCTGCATAGATCACTAAGCATGTTGCATGTTTTGGGGTCGATTTTACAATTACAATGAGTGTTGTTAGGATTGGTACTGAGCTATCTATCCAGGAGGTGGATTCGTGAAAGCGCTTACAAAATCAGACTCTTTCTAAAAAGAAATGCAAAGACGATTGTAGTATGGGCAGTCACATACTCCCTCCGTTCCAAAATAGATGATTCAACTTTGTATTAAAGTTAGTAATACAAAGTTGGGTCATCCATTTTAAAACGGAGGGAGGGAATATATATTATCGTTTTGGCCCGTTGACGAGGAAAAGGTGGAAGATCCACGTTCTTTTTCGAGATACACAGAATAGCTGAATATGCATCAACTTCTCTGAATTTCGATAGCGAGTTCGCGGCGAGCCTTGGACACTAAGGTATCTGGCTTGGTGGCCATCAATAATCTCTCTGTCATACCTAAAGTATGACAGGGGGCTGCAACCACCGAAATAGTAAAGCACGTGAGTAGGATGCAGCACGTTGTGCCAAATCTCAGTTTGCCGTCGCTCTCGTTTGCTTCGGCAAGACGTGGATATTTATCCACTTCAAGTCATCAAGATATGAGAAGCGCTTCGGTACACCCCCCCTACAAAACGTATAAAGGGTAGTATGGACCTTTGACAAATTATACACACTTTCATATGTACTAGTAGAACGTATACGGTGTATGGTTCGTATAATTCCCGTCGCCCGTTTAGCTTTTTTTGGTTTTAAGCTTCAAAAACTTAGATGTCATACATGTGATTCGAACTACAGGCCTCATGCACCATGCGTGAGTGCGCTAACCAGCTGGGATAGCTAATGTGACGTGCTTGCTAACCTTGTTTTAAGCTTCTTGTCCGAGACAGATAACGCTAAGGAAAATATGCACCAACTCTTTGGTTTTACTTTGTTTTATTTATTTTCTTCACGGTTTTTTAGTTTTCTTTTTTGTTCATAAAATACAAATATTCGAATTTTAGAAAATTGGACAGAAATTTTGAAAAAATATTCATGTCTTTCAAACTTGCTCAGAATTTCAAAAAACAAACATTTCTTAAAATGAGGGAACAAAATTTTGAAACACGTATTAAAAAACAGTAACAAATTTGGAATTAAAAAAATCAGAAAACACGAACAAATTTTGAATTCTGGAAATTTTGAATTTATAAGAAATAGAAATAATAAACAAAAAATGAAAAGTCAAAGAAAATGAAAATGGAAAAGAAGAAACAGAAATAACGTGGTTCACGACCTCTGAGAAGGTTCCCAAAGCCAGGAAAAAAATGGCTGGGAAGCAGAGATTCCCAAATCCGAGAACATACTGTTTTCAGTTTTATCCCTTTGTATTTATTTTATGTTTACAATTCAAAATAACAATTTTAAGTACCTATTCAAATTATTATTTTAAATACTTTTTTCCTTCAAACATACCATGGATGTCTATGATGGGCAATGTCCACTGGCTGGCAAAAGTTGGAATCATTTCAAGAATGTCCAAAAATATCATGTTCAATGTACGATGTCTGGGTAGGCCAGAAAGTTCAGTTTGAGAGCATGTTGTTTCTTGAAATCCCTCAAAAAAGGGCGATAAATGGTCGAACGTGTGACAACTTACATACACTATAGACAATGACTCAAGCTTAGCATGAATACCTAGCATGGGCATGCCCATCTGCATGCAAAAGTTTGGGTCATTTCAAGGATGTCCACAAGAAATCATGTTCAACAAAGATTGTTCGAGTAAGGTGAGAAGGTTCGTTTGAGGGCATATTGTTTTTCAACATCCTTGAAATGGTCTCAATTTTTTCCATGGCCTTTGATGACCAATTCCAGACACCATGCCAAATTGATTTGGTTTTCAACAATTTCTGCATTTTCTAGATTTTTCAAATTGATCATGGTCTAAGTTTTTCTTTTTCCATCTTTTGTAGTGCGTCAGATATAACGCTAAAAAGAAAGACTCTGGTTTTCCTTTTCAATCGGGCTGGTTTTTTCTTTGGTTTTTACGCGGGTTTTTCTATATTTTTTTTTTGCTTTTGTTTTCTTGTTTCTGTTTCTGTTTCTTCTATTGATTTTGAAAAAAGCTCATCAAAAAATTTAAAAGAGTTCATCGATTTAGAAGAAAAGCTCATTGATTTGGAAAAAAAGTTCACGGATTTGAAAAAAGTTCATTGACTTAGAAACAAAGTTCATCATTTATATAAATTTAATTTTTTAAAAAAATCGCCTATTTTTGAAATAATTCACAAATTTGTGAAAACAGGAACAATTTTTAAAAAAAGGAGTTCACCAATTTGGAAAAAAATTCAAACTTAAATTTTGTCATCTTTTTGAAAAAATAAATCATGAAAGTTAAAACGTTCACGCATTTAAGAAAGAAAAAGGAAACAAAAAAGAAAAGGAAAAAATCTAACAGAAAATATTGCGCTTTTCCAGTGTTCTATTTTAAGCCTAAAAAACGTTCTTAACACCTGCGGTCTGATTGTCCAGTTGGACAGTGCGGCTGTGTTAATACGTGAGGGACCTGGGTTCGAATCGTGCAGCAAGCAAATTTTTTTGCGGTTTCCAAAAAAGAGGGATAAATGGGCTGAATAGGCCAGCCTTTGCGGTTTCCAAAAAAAAGGGATAAATGGGCTGAATAGGCCAGCCCAGCGCGCGGTATATGGCAGACGAAGAGTTCATAAAATATGACTATCATGCCCTTACTTATGAAAAGGTATGGGCTAATCTAAGCCGTTCTTATGTTTAGGGGGGTGTACCGAAGCAGAAGTGTCAAGATATTTATACGAGTTAATCAAGGTGGCTCCCTCCTCGCCTAACTTAAGGAAATTAACTCTGTAAACCAGAGATTTACTATTTCTGGCAGAGAGCAACCGAGCGGAGGCGTTCGGCACGGCGAGGGTGTGTACGTAGGCTGATAATGGAGCAGCCAAGCTAAGCTAGGGTTAGGGATGGCAGTTTAACCCATGGATATGGGTACCTGCGGGTACCCTACCCGAATATAATGGGCATGGGCAAGAATTAAAGAGGTTTTGTACCCATGGGTAATTGGTATCCATACCCGCAAAATATATGGGTAGAGAATGGGTATGAAATGCGCCCATGGATAACCCAATGGATACCCAAAAAAATTTAATAAATGACAATAAGTCCTATGACATGTGGTCTCAACATCCAACTCCCATGGCCCATCCCTAAATTTTGTATTCCCTAGACCGGCCATAGCTCATATGCTCACACACGCTTTCTCGCCACTCCTCCTACATCATATATGTCTCCTCGAAAAGATGAAATCTTGAATTATCGTGGTCGAAAACTCCTGTCCATCTCTCGATCCAGCGATCCCCAATTCCCACAGCCGTCTCCCACTACGTCGAGATTCCACCAACCGTTGCTCATACTCGCTTGATTCCTCCAAGAGGCCACCCACCGAAGGAGGCTCCATCGGTGCTATACTAATCGCTTATCATAACCTGAATTTTAGACACATTTATCTATTTTTTATAAATTTAAGTATCATAGATTGTACCCATTGAATACCCATTGGGTATAGAATACCCGATGGGTATAGGCATGGGTATCGATTTATACCCATGAGTATTGTATCGGGTGGGTATAGAAGGTTTCTATAGGTATGAGTTTGGACAGAAGGATGTTGTACCTATCCATACCCTATCCATTGCCATCCTTAGCTAGAGTGGTGGATGTGGTCGGCAGGATGTATAGTAGGCTCTTTGTTTTCTTGCGCTTCGCATATTTCTGTACCCGCCGACGATCAGTGCCAATGAGGTTTGGCATCTTCCTCCCTTCCCGCTGAAAGCATGACAGCCACCCAAGAGCAGAGCAGTGCTACCATGACATGTCACACGTTGCCCAATCTCAGTCTGCCATCGACCTCACGTTCAGATATTTATTCGAGTATATCCGCTGTAGGATGATTAAACGGTTTGGAAATGGTTAATTTTCTTGATGACATGATTAACTTTAGTTGTAAAAAACAGTTAGAACCGGAGTGCTTCATGTCACACGTGTGACATTTATCGTCTGGGTTAACTTTTGGCCAAGACAGCTCTTGGCGAAGGGGGGCTCGTCTCGTTATCTTATCTGGTCATCATCTGCAGTTCTGCAGGTCGACGTTACTCTGGCTGAAAGTTACTGGTGAGGTGAGTCTTAATCAGTGCGTTCCAATAGACAGAGAAACCTTTGATACGTGTGCGCCCGCTTTGAGATATTTGATTAGAAAAGTTTGCCATTGTGACTAGTTAATTTCCTTCATGGCTGAGATGACATTGACTCTTTGTCGACACATGACTCATCTAGTTAGTTGTCTTATACTCCCTTCGTCTCATAATATAAAAATGTTTTTTACATTAATACTAATGCTCTTATCTTATGAGATGGAGGGAGTAAGTAATATACTCCCTTTGTTTCCAAATATAAGTTTTTTTTGACATTTCAAATGGACTACAATATACGGATGTGTGTAGACATATTTTAGAGTGTAGATTCATCCATTTTATTTTGTATGTAGTCATTTGTTGAAATCTCTAGAAAGACTTATATTTGGAACGGAGGGAGTAGATTTGACGGCCTAGTAGAGTCTTTATTTTCTTTTTCTGAAACTTACTATAGTGAGCCGAGTCCTGATCAGTGGCGAGAGACGAGACGAGAGCAAAGAGCAACCGAGGATAAGGCAAGCGAACGGAACGGCGGCCTTGGCAGAACTGCAAATGGTGATCACGAACCGTTGCTGGCATTGCTTAGAGGCTGTCGTTGTGAGTATAGATTTGGTCGGCAGTCGTCAACGTTAGTAGGCTTTTTTTTCCATAGTATATATAGTAAACAAAAAAAACTGCAGAGCAGCACGGTATAACTTGTTGGCAAATCTCATGAGCTTGGTGTCGACCTCATTTGCTTCACCAACTTCAAATGTTCAGATTTAGAAGTTGACACTTCGTCCGTCTAGCCAAGTTTATATCTTCACTCTCTACTCTTATAAAAAACCGAGTTAGTGATGATGGTGTGCCTGCCATCTTGCAATATAGACCGTCCTGTCTATATCTGATGGATATAAAGCAAACTATGACAATTTTATAAAAGAGACTCACACCTCTCTCGTTTATCCTTATCTCCCACAACTTCATTGTTCAGTAATTAAAAAATGAAGCCTCTAGAACAATCTGGCATGGTGGTTGTTGCCGGCATCATCCATCCCATGCCTCCGTTAAGTCCAAACACCAATCACCACCGCGCCTCACTCCTCCTCGCCTTATCTCTCATCTTTCTCGAGATATTATTTTGTCGATGAAATTCCTAAGATATCATTAGTTTTTACACATGAGATTATTCCTGCATGGGTCAATCACAATAGGTGTTTTGTAAAAAATGCATTTTGATGTTTCGTGCAATGCACGGTCATCTTGCTAGTAAGATAATAATATCCGTACGACTAGCTGATGAGCGCTGTAGTATTGTGGGACTGGGACGGAGACAGGGTGGCGCACAAGGAAACTGCAGGTCAAACTCGGCCCGGCGTTGATCTGGCCGGTGTGGGTGTGCGTCGGTAGCTTCGGGTGTTTTGGCACTTTGTCTAGCCAGTCACTCAGATAATGACGATGTGGTTAGGCAGAAAACACATATCTGACCTGAGGCAGAAATCAATTCACAAACTGACCTGGTCATGAAAAAATTTCACTTTCCTGACCCTTTTGTGTGGCGCCGACACTGGGCGTCGACTCTCTGCAGCGCCCTTCCTTAGGCGTCAGACGCCCCGCCGCGTGGCAGCCCTGGTCCACTGCGGCCCCACAGACAATCTGCAGCGCCTAAGGCTTAGGCGCCACACTTGTAATGTGCAGCGCCTAGCCCTTGGGCGCTGCACATCAGGTTCCACTTGGGCTGGCCCCACCTCTCTCCTCCCACCCCCACCCCACACACCCCTACCCCACCAAACCCTTGCGGCCCTCCTCTCTTCCCCTCTCTTCCCCTCTCCCCTATCAAATCTTGCAAATCCGAGTGTTTGACCGTGGATTTCAAGCCAACCCTCCCTTAAGGTAATCTCCTCCGATCCCTCGTTTTCATCCATAAGAATTGTCACATTTGCTCAAATCTTGCTAGTTTGGGGAAACCCTAGTTTTGCTTGGATTTGCAAATTTGTGTTGAATGATGTTATATTTCTTTGCTAATTTGGGTTGTTTAGGCTTGCATAGTATGCTAGGGTTAGGGTTATGTGTGTTTGATGTTGGTGTTAGGGTTATGTTATGGTTAGGGTTGTGGTAATTGTTATGTGGGGTTAGGGTTATTAATTCATATATATGTTAGGGCATATGTGTGCAAATATTTTTCTTAAGTATTTACTTGATATATGTGTGTTTTTATTATTGTAGGGATGGGGAGAACATGTGTTTATGTTCATCATGGGGATAAAGAGGCCTTTTTGAAAGGCAATGTTGAGACGGACCCGGATGAGCTTGACATGGTGTTTGAGAGTAGTCCTAGCTATGCGGAGCTCTTGGAACAAGTGAGGAAAGATTTGAATTGGATTGACCCAAGTGACGTTGTTGAGTTCGAGGAAGGCATAATGTTGGTTTTGGAATGCACATCCGTTGGAAGACAATGCGTGTGAACTCCGAGCAACGTTGGGTTGCATACAAGGAGACGATTGCGAATCTCTAGACAAGGCTCTTGAGTTATTTGCCTCCAAGAAGGTTGAGTCTACTTTGAATGTAGACTTGAACCGAACCCTCCCTTTGGTTGCTAGCACTCCCCACCCATGAACCAAGATCAAATGAGTGAACCTCAATTCACGCAACAAGATTGGCCAACAATGAGCCCGACTCCAAACAACCAAAATGAAGGTTTTGAAGAGGAGAATGATGAGTACGAGGAGGATGACAACGAAGTTGACCTCCATGACAACAATGTGGGTGATCTCGACCAATATCATGTGCAGAGACAATGGACCAATCCATCCCTTTTTCCGTGCATATGCATCGGACTCGGATGATGATGGTCCCGATGAAGAAGTTGATGAGGAGGGTTCACGCCAAGGAGGCGAAGCATTCAAGAAGGTATTCAGGCGGGATCACAAGACACCATTGTTCAAGGATCTTA
Organism: Aegilops longissima; assembly: GCA_021605205.1. NCBI lineage: Eukaryota > Viridiplantae > Streptophyta > Magnoliopsida > Poales > Poaceae > Aegilops > Aegilops longissima. Next base: position 32,783,440 of record CM038677.1, on the reverse strand, counting down.
GTCTCATGGATGAAGCCGTTGTGGATGGTGGCAAATGCATATCTCTTGGAGCTAGGCCAAGTTCTCACCGTGATTTGAAGACGGCAAGAACGGGATATATCCCGGTTGTGAGTTTCAATCCTTCTTGGAATTGAAGATGTGGCTCGACAACTACTCGGTTACACATTATCGTCCACATAAAGTGGCCAACTCGTACGTCAATGTGTGTTACACGGTCAAATGTGAAGTGCCAACATGTCCATGGATTGTGCGTGCAAGGCCATGGAAAGGAGGTCCCACTTGGCGCATATTGAGTTGTCTACCAACTCACATGTGCCGGCACAAGAGGGCGGATGGCAAGCTTGTGTACCAACAACACAGACAACTCACATCCGAAGTTCATCGCTACATGTGCTTTCCAACCAAATATCCACACTTCCAACAATGAGCATCAAGAGTGTCATTGACCTTGTGAAAGCCATCTTTCATTACAAGGTGAAGTACGGCAAGGCATGGAAGGCGAAGCAAGCCGCATTCAAGATGTTGTATGGCAATTGGGAGGAAGCATACAACCGACTCCCTAGGTTGTTGTTAGCTATGGCCGCCACAAACCCAGGCATGGTTCACGTGGTTGAGCCTCATGGGCACCAAACATTGATTCATAACGGGAGGACCGTGCGAGTATTTGGCCGTGCATTTTGGGCCTTTGAGCAATGCGTGAGGGCTTTTAAGCATTGTCGGCCCGTCATCGCCATTGATGGCACGTTCTTGACCGGACAATACAAGGGCACTTTATTGGTTGCAATAGCAAGTGATGCCAATAACCGGGTGTTGCCTTTGGCTTTCGCTTTGGTTGAGGTGGAGAACAATGATAACTGGGAGTGGTTCTTGCGTCAAGCGAGAACAAGGGTATTACTGCTGAAAGGGAAATTTGTGTCATATCGGATCGCCATCCCGGAATTCTAAATGCGGTGGTGGTTGACATTCTGGACATACAAAGTTGCATCATCGATGGTGCATGAGGCACTTTGTGCAAACTTCTATAGGGCATGTGGTATCAAGGAGTTGGCCGATGATCTTGAGGATTGTTGTCTCGATTTCACCAACAAGCGGTTTGCCGCATTGTTCAATGCATTGCTCGGACACAAGAAACTTGACCCGGCGGTCGGGAGTTTCTCAATAGGAACATTGCCGAAAGGAATATGTGGGCACGTGCTTTCGATGAAGATGGCGGAGGTGCGGTCAAATGACAAGCAATATGGCAGAATGCTTCAATAAGGTGCTCAAGGGTGTACGTGCATTACCCGTGACGGCAATAGTTCAATACACATTTGACAAGATGAATGCATACTTTTAAAGTACTCAATGGAGACCGATAAGCAGATTCTTTGGTGAGAACAAGGATAAGCACAAGTACAATTTCCACCAAAGGTTGAAGAATGGTTGGAATTTCAATCATGAAAGGCAGACTCAAGAAGCTGTACTATATGGCGACAACGAGTGGAAGTATGAGGTGAAAGAGCCGGAGGAACCACAAGCGATGGCCGCCAACACGGAGGCCGGGCTTTCAAGGTCTCCCTAACACGGTGTGATTGCAGCTGCATGAGGCCGTCTTTGCTTCATCTCCCATGCTCGCACTTGTTAAATGCATCCCGGGTTAGGAATGTGGACGTCAATCACCCTCTTACCGTGAGGGAGTCCGAGTTCTCAATCATGACGGTAAAGAATACATGGACTCCACGGTTCCAGCCATACTTGGACCAATCACAATGGCCGGAGTATCATGGAGTTCAACTATGGCCGGACCCGGAATTGAAGATCGTTAGACGGGGAAGACGTAAGACAAAGCGTCTTAGAGGTGACATGTACGGATGGGGCCGTGGTGGCAGTGGAGAATACAACACCGGCCAATTCCAAGAGCCTCGTGAGCAATCCCGTTGTGGGGGCTGCAGTAATGGGGGACACAACACAAGAACTTGTCCCAAACCAAGAAAGAGATCAAAGAAAACTGGTGCAAGCACAAGCCAAACAAATGATAGCCAACCAAGTGAACCAAGGGGTAGCCAACCAAGTCAAACAAGTGGTGGAGTGCCAAACCACTCAAATCAAACAAGCCAACGAGGAACTAGGCAACAAAGAGGGAGTCATCTTGGTCTTAGAAGAGGCCGTGGTGGTGGTCTTGGCCGTGGTGAAGGTCTTGGCCGTGGTGATGGTCTTGGCCGTGGTGGTGGTAGAGGTCGTGGTGACGGTGTTGGTCGTGGTGAAGGTCTTGGCCGTGGTGGTGGTCTTGGCCGTGGTGAAGGTCTTGGCCGTGGTGATGGTCTTGGCCGTGGTGGTGGTAGAGGTCGTGGTGACGGTGTTGGTCGTGGTGAAGGTTTTGGCCGTGGTGATGGTCTTGGTCGTGCTGGTGGTAGAGGTCGTGGTGACGGTGTTGGTCGTGGTGAAGGTCTTGGCCGTGGTGGTGGTCTTGGCCGTGCTGCTGGTAGAGGCCGTGGCGGCGGTGGTGGTATAGGCCGTGGTGGTGGCGGTAGAGGCCGCGGTGGTGGTGTAGGTCATGGTGATGGTGGAGGCAGTGGTGATCTTGGCCTTGGCGGCGGCCGTAGTGGAGGAATGTTCTCTTGGCTCAATGGACCATTGCCGTATGTGACTTACTATGATCTTGTTATTTTGGCTCAATGCTTGTGTTGTCATTTTGTATTGTGTGACTAACTATTATATTGCCATTTTCATAGGTATGGAAACAATGAAGGGGGTGGAGGACACGGAGGGGGAATGTGAGATCACTTGGTGGTGGGAGGAGGGACAAGTATATGTGATATGTGTGTATGACTATGTGAGGGGACTAATATTTCTGAGTATGACTATGTGAGATCCCTATGTGTGTATGACTATGTGATTTGGACAAGTATATGTGCTATGTGTGTATGACTATGTGATGCAGACTACTATTTACGTGTTTTGGACGCCTACATTTAATTTGGATATGATTATGTGGCATCTTTATGAATCACAAAACAAAAAACCAGTAGTTATTTGAAAACAGCAGTTAGTGCAGCGCCCGTGGGTAAGGCGCCACACTATACAAAGGCAGCGCCTTGGCCTTGGGCGCTGCACACCTGCACATGGCAGTAATGAGAATCATTCGAGAGAGCACCAGAGCGTTCAGTTTGTTTTGCACCCCAAAAAATGCTAAGTCAGCGTGCAGCGCCGAAGGCCAGCGCCACACTATCTGATCTGGCGCCCTCACGGACTGCCATGTCAGTGTGCAGCGCCAAAGGTAAGGCGCCACACTATCTGATGCAGCGCCTTGGTCTTGGCGCTGCACACTGGACATGGCAGTCCAGAGAGCAATGAGAATCATTCGAGAAAATGCAGTAGCTTTCCCCCAAAAATGCTAAGTCAGCGTGCAGCGCGAAGGGCCAGCGCCACACTCTGATCTGGCGCCTGCCCTTGGGCGCTGCACTATAGTGTGGCGCTGGCCCTTCGGGCGCTGCACGCTGACTTAGCATTTTTGGGGTGCAAAACAAACCGAACGCTCTTGGTGCTCTGGGTGGAATGTCTAGGTGTGCAGCGCCTAGGGAGAGGCGCTGCCTTGTGTAGTGTGGCGCCCTTCCTTAGGCGCTGCACACCTGGACATTTATTAGGCTGCACCAACTCCTCCCACCATCCCACCCCACACACCCCACCCTCCACACAAACCCGAAGCTCGGTGCCTCCCTCTCGCCTCCTCTCTCCCCCTCTCAAATCCTTCTCAGATCCGGAGTATTTGACCGTGGATTTCGAAGCCAACCCCTCCCTTAAGGTAATCTCCTCCGATCCCCTCGTTTTCATCCATAGGAATTGTCACATTTGCTCAAATCTTGCTAGTTTGGGGGAAACCCTAGTTTTTGCTTGGATTTGCAAATTTGTGTTTCTTTACTAATTTGGTATGGTTAGGCTTTCATAGTATGCTAGGGTTAGGGTTATGTGTGTTTGATGTTGGTGTTAGGGTTATGTTGGTGTTAGGGTTGTGGTTATTGTTAAGTGGGGGTTAGGGTTGACCAATAATTCTAGGTTTTGTAGGCATGGCTTCATCCGGTTCCATGACGAGGCCACCGTGTGCTAACCAAGAAGACATGCCGAACAAGTGGGAGGGCGATCTTTGGACAAGGTGAAGGAGAAAGATGTCAACATCCCGCCATGTTGGTGTGGAGATGTTTGCAAGGTGAAGGTGTCCACCGACCGAAATAAAGCATGGACGGAAGGGCGGAGATATTTTGTATGCCCGAACTATGCTTATGATCGTGCACTTCCAACTAACGCCTATGACCAACTACCGGTAAGCTCGAGAAGTAAAATGTTACTCTCAAATGTGTGTCAACACTAACAACAAATTTTTATGCAGTCACCGCCTCCTCTATGCAAGTACTTCACGTGGATAGATCTTGAAGTGCCAGAAGATGTGAAAAAGGACCAATACGCAGATTGTCTTAGGCGGCAATGACGGTTCGAAGAATCGTTTCGAAGAGGCTTGGAGGAAGAGCGTCGTCAGAAGGAGAGGATGGAGCGGAAGAAACGAGAGGAGGAGAGGGCACGCCAAGCGAAACTTGCTCGTGAGGAGGAGAGGGCAAGAAAGCTTGCAAAGGCTCGCGAGGCACAAGAGGAGGACTCGGCACGTGACAAGAAGGGAAATGGCCTCGCTCTACTCAGTAGGGACTTCGCTTCGGTGCACTCGTCGTCAACTATTTTCTAATGAATGTGTCATGAAGTTGTGAGGGCATGTGAGATGTTCGTGAACTATCTTCTAGGGCAAGCTGCCATTTGTCATTTGTAATGAATGTGTCGTGAACCATGTCGTAGTAATGTTTGAATTGTCTTAAGTTATGAACTCGTCGGCATAAAATTTGTGTTTGTTCAAATTGTTGTGATGCTGCAGTCATTGTAAGTATTGTGGATGTGATGCAAGCCAAGCTGTGGCTCTCTGGATGGTCATGGAAGTAGTGCAGCGCCTAAGGAAAGGCGCTGCACTATATAGTCTGGCCTAACGGTTGGGCATCACAGTCTGATGCAGCGCCTAATGGTTGGGCGCTGCGGTGCTGCTATAAGCAAAACTGCAGAACTGCAGAAACAGATGCCATTTGGAAGTGCAGCGCCTAAGGACAGGCGCTGCACTATATAGTCTGTGCTAGCGTTGGGCGCCCACAATCTGATGCAGCGCCTAAGCTGTTAGGCGCTGCGGTGCTGCTATAAGCAAAACTACTGTAAGCAGATGCCATTTTGGCCTCCTGCAGCAAACACTCACATAATAAAAATAATCGTAAACACAAATACCATATCATTTAAGACAATTCAACATTACTTCAACACTAGTAAGAGTTCATCAACATATAACATAACCTCGAAGTTCATCAACATATCATTTAAGACAATTCAACATTACTTCAGGTTCGCAAACACAAATACCACACTAGTAAGAGTTCACCAACATATAACATAACCTCACAAGTTCATCAACCTAATTAAACGGCTACCAAGCACTAATTCCTTCCGCGCGTGTTCCTGGTGGCACGCCTGCCGGCAAGCCTCTTCTTCTTAGGAGCACGAGGCTCCTCTTCGTGCACTTCCTCCTCCGCCTCCGCCTCCGCCTCCGCCTCCTCCTCCACCTCATCATCCAAGCTAGCCATCCGCGAGGTCCCTACGACCACCTTTGGGTTGCCTCTGTTGTCATAGTCGTTGGGCGTGTACCGGCGTCTGGGCTGCCTAGGCTTCAACACATATGCAGACCGAGCTTGAGCGTCCGCCAAAGTCATGTCATCATCGAGCTCATCGCCCTATCACACAACGAAACAATATGGTGAAGGCCGGTGTCGTAATCAAGTGAGAATCACATCTAAAGGATTAGTCATACCTCTTGGGTGATCCCACCCTCATCATCCATATAAGCATATGAGGAACTCAGATCGTCCCCCTCATGGTGAGGTGTGGGGTCTGATGGTGTACCAGACCTAGAGGCAGATGGTTCATCATACTCAGGATCACGGCAACCGAGAAGGTTCGATAACCGCCTTAACTTCTTGGCCTGCCGCTGTAAAATGAACAAGTGTGTAAGATATCAAACTTCGCAACATAGACTGGCTCTCATAGTGAATGCGATATGTACCTTGAGGAATGCTCGTAGTGAACCATCATCATTGCAGTTCAACGGTGTCTTCTCCGAATAGGCTGGCTCTCATCAGCTGCTTTCTTGATCTCGGTGCGCTGCGGATGAGAAAGAATGAATCGTTAGCCATTCAAACATGTGCAATACGGTCAACAGGAAAGTAAAGAGGGGAACACTTTACCACATAGTTAATCACCGGAACAGCAGGGACTCCTTGGCCTTGCCTGACATCTCTGTTGTACTTCCCCTTTGCTAGATCCTCAAAGTTTACGGGTTCTTCAAGAATATCCTCATTATATGCGGCGGGCATATCTCAACTCGAGTAGTTCAATAAACCATAAATGCGTAGTTATCAAAAGCAATTGGGTTGTGCTCACGAAGCGGGCGCGTGCAGTGCTCTGAGCTTGCTCCACACAAAGCTGAAGCGGGTAACATACGTGAGAATGATGCTTGGGCCAGTCCTTTATCTTCCGTTGCCTTCTCTGTCCAACCTGCGTGGTATAAAACCAAAATTAGCACAATCAAAAGGAGTCCCGATGATTAGACAATACGCAGACATGCTCTCTTACCTATGAAGTGCTTTATCCGTGTCCACCCAATCCGCGGGTGAGGTTGGAAAAGACCAAAGCGACGATACACGCGATGCGGCAAATGAAACTCAACCGCCCGATTGCATATCAATGGGCACCGCATAAGCCAGAGATCCTTATCCATAAGCACATCGGGTTGAGGCGGAACTCCGCGGTGTACCCCAAGCTCTCACCCGCGATATGGCTGCCATTCCACCTATGAAACAGGGCAACAATGCAAATTTGATGACTATTTTTCAAGCAAGCATGAGAAAGGACTAAAGTAATGACCTCCTTACCTGCTCAGGCGTAATCGTGTCCAACTCGGCAATGTACTTTTGGTACATGAGATTGACATCGTTCGTCATCTCGGAAACGATATCCCACTTGTAAGCCCACGTGGGGCGCCGTAATTAAATCATGTTCATCTCCGCATACCAAGGATCAAACTGGCGCTCTTGAGGCCCAACGAGTGACGCCCCAGCTCCATACGTAAAGTAGAAGCAGATTACCACCAATGCTCGCACTAGGTGTGATCACGCAACACGATCGTCCAGCTACATATGAAAGAAAAACAATGTTAACTTGACAGCAAGCTTGCATTGCTAATGAAGAAATGAGTTGATCACAAAACAGACCAACTACCAGCCGGTACAAGTAGGCAAGAGTCGCTGAACCCCAGCTCAATTGCTATCGAAGACGGTCAACGCCTTCAGCCACATCCATGGGCGTTCTTGCCGGTGGAGTCAGGAAACAAAGTCCTCGACACAATGTACCACATATACACACGAGCATGTGTCTGGATCACATCATCAGTGGCATCCGGAGGGCACGTCGCAAAGTTATTTTGAATCCACGTGAAAGCAGCTCCGGCTGCTTTCCTTTCCCTCTTCTTCTTCTCTTCTCCTCCTCTACATCATCTTCAGCCTCGGTAGGAGCCATACCGATAAGAGCAATCATCTGCTCGCGCCACCCATCGAATCGGTGCTCATACGAGAGGCCTCCCGTCGATAGCAAGACCGGTGATCAACGAGACATCCTCGAGCGTCACGGTCATCTCCCCAGTCCGAAGATGGAAACTGTGGGTCTTTGGCCTCCACCGATCAACAAGAGTGGACACCGGTGGAGCGTTCAGATTCGGCGTGGACGGTGACCAGCAGAATCCACGGGAGTAGTCCTGCACGCTTGATGTACGGTGTGTACCGCTCATCGTAAGGCATGGCAGGACCAGAGACCCGTGATACCGAATCTTGAGAGGTTCAAGCTTCGCAAAAACAAGTAATGACAAATCTTAGGGCATGTAAATTTCAACTAAAGGCAAATTTTGCAAAATATTTAGATTACTGATTATTACCTTATCCTTCTCGCGCATCATGTAGGCCCGGTGTTGCACGTCGTAGACATTGTCCATAAGCCAAACCATCCTTACAATTTCAAACAATAAACATATAAGAGTTCATCTTCATCTCAAATATCGGTATACACTAAACATATAACATGTGTTCAACTACAAGAATCTCAACATCTCCTTCTCACACAATGAATATGTCATATGTGTTCAAATAAACTAAACATCTAATATTTCAAATAAACTCAACATCTAATATTTGAAATAAACTCAACATCTAATATATATCTAAACAAACTTCTCATATATGTCTACAAAAATCAACATCTCATAGTTATCTATAAAAATAGGCATCTCATACATATCTAAAAAAACTAAACAATATAGGCTTTCACCAACAAGAATCATATATTGTGAACTAATAAATAACACTACGGTACTACCAATATGAATACACATCCTAAATCGAGCAAACCAAACAAATCAAGGGTTCCATCAAATCTTGGACAAATCTCTAGAATGGCAACAAATTTAAGGAGCAAAAGAAAGAGAAGGGAAGAGTTTACCTAGTAGGATGGATTGGGGATCGAATCCACGGATCAAATCTTCAGATCTGAGAGGATGTGGGGGATTAGATGGGGCGCCGCCGCCGCTGCTCTCTCTGAGGGAAAGATGAAGAAAACGCCGAAGAAAACTGCCTGGTCGGGCTGGGTCGGCGCTGAAATCCTTGTGCAGCGCCCAAGGGCTAGGCGCTGCACATTACAGGTGTGGCGCCTAAGCCTTAGGCGCGCTGATCTTGTCTGTCGGGCCATAAGCTGGACCAGGGCTGCCACGCTGGCAGGACGTCTGACGCCTAAGGGAAGGCGCTGCCAGACAAGAGGGTGCGACGCCCAGCTGTCGGGCGCCACACAAAGGGGTCAGGAAAGTGAAATTTTTTCACGACCAGGTCAGTTTGTGAATTGATTTCTGCCTCAGGTCAGATATGTGATTTCTGCCATGTGGTTAACCTCGTCTAAAGTTAACTCACGCCTCTGCAGATGCTGGGCTGGCCACGGGTGTTTCTGCCGCGTATCTGTCAGTGGTACGGTGTAGGCAGGGGGTAGATCTGGCCAGCAGGTGTTGTTTGCATCTTTCCTCCGGCCTCTTTGCTCTTTTGAGCTTTCTTTCTGTACATCACGATCCACCACCCTGTTGTCGTCGTGTCCTCTGCTCGTGCTGGTGCTGGTGCGTGAGAGGGGGAAGCAAAGTAAATCCACCATCTTTCTTGCTTCACTTGAACCACTGCCATTTTGTGCAGCAGACTGAGGCTAAACACTTTGCTTAGCATAGTCGTACGATTAATTCACTGGTCTGTAGCAAAGTTGTGTGCATCACTCATGCAGGGGCCATGATATTAGGACATCTCCAACACTGACACTCAACCCCCCTGTAACCGTTCAAACCGTACCGTCCGAACGTGTTTTGCCATCCAACATGATGTTGTATTGGTCCGCAGGCATAAATAGTAGGAGCTTAGCAGGCCCTTACCCCCCTTTATTTGATTAGAGCGGAAAGGACCCGCGGAATTTTTACTCTTATAACATGAATTGAATCTATTCGATTCACTCTTATGAAGCAACAAGAAAGAGAGATCACTCGAGAATCCAATATCTTAAGCGTGGTGGGGGTGCCGGTGCTTAGGATGCCCCATTGTTCATGATGTTGCAATTAATCCAGTGGATCATCCTCATGGAGGAGGTGGGGGGCGCACGAAAGGAGGTAGACCTTCGGTGTCACCGTGGCGAAAGCTCACCAAAGCAGGATTTCAGGCAGTAGTAGGGGTGGTGAAACTTTAGATTTCAAATGCCACCAATTTTCTGCTCAAGTTATAACGTAGTTTTTCGAAGTTAATTGGCCAGTTCCTTTTAAAAGGAGACTGGTTTATTTTTATAAGCGATTGGCTTTACTTTAGATTTGTTATCATAATTTATCTTGGTTGACCAAGTCATTGATACGTATAATATCCAAATACCAAATATGCTTAGTGTGTGATCCACAGAAAGAAAAAAGAAGTTGTTTTGGTGAACATCAAACATAAGCGTTTTTTCCCGCAAACAGGAGACATAGTGGGGAACCTTTGTTGACGTCCGAACCGCTGCCACGTCCGCTCATGACCACCCTAATACATGAAAAACACTCCTCACTCGCTCGTGTGCGTTCCCGCCCGGCGCCAGCTGCCCGCATTCATGCCACTGTAGAGCAGCTGCTCCGCATTGACGCCGGGCCAGAGTGGAGGCGACCTCTCACTAGCATTGACATTGAAGCGGCGCGTCGGCCCATTGCGCCGCCCGCGGCGTGTCCCGGTTTCCAAGCCTGTTCAATGCCGGAGAGGCGTTTACTGGGCGGGACGGGATGGATATCTACTGTGCCCATTCAATGCCCGCTCGTCCGTATGCCGCCATTAAGCAGGCTTGCTGGCTGAGGAACCAACTCCAGCGCCGCGCACTGAGGCACCCGAACGCTTGGCCTCACCGGAATCCACTATTTAAAGGCGGCCACGCCCGGAAAAACTCGACACCACAACATATCCACTCCACATCCTCCTCCCTTGCACCACATCCGTCATGACCGCGAGTAGTAAGAGCAACTCAACGGGGCGACCCAAACAGACATCGATTTTGTCCGCTTTTTGTCCGTTTGGGTCGCCCGTCCGCCTGTCCGCATCCGCTTTTTCATTTGGGTCGGTAGGTGCGCCCAACGGGAGACAGACGCATTTTATGCGTTTTCGCGTTGGCATTCAGTCGAACACCTGATGGGCGAGCTCGCCTCCGCCGCCGCGCCCCCCGAGCTCGGCTGCCCGCCCCACGCCCATGAGCTTCGCCTCCGCCGTCTCGCCCGCAACTCGCCTCGCCCGCGCACCCCACGCGCTCGGCTGCCCCGCCCCCGTGCCCCGCGAGCTCGCCTCCTTTGCATCGCCCTCCGCGAGCTCAGCTACTTCGGCCCGCAGTTCACCTCGTCCTCCATGCTCCTTCGTGCGTCGGGCCCACCCCGCAGCTCACCTCGTCCTCCGTGCTTGTTCTCGTGCACCCCGCCGCTCGGTTGCGGCCCCGCGAGCTCGCCTCCGCCGCCGCCCGTACTCCACATGGCACACTCCGGTGCTCGCCCGTGCGCCGATGAGTGGTCCGGGTGTCACACACGGCCAGCCGCTGCTAGCTAGCTAGCCAGCACGCGCGCGGGGCAACAACACTAGCATGCATGCATGGCCAGCGGCGACTACCTAGCTAGCTAGTGATAATCCCCAAGTGCAGGGAATCATCGTAGCAATTCCCAAAGGTGTGAGTGATAAGTATGGAGTGTCAAACCCACAAGGAGCTAAAGGTAAGATCAATATTCTCTCAAGTCCTATATGCCACTGATACGACTCTGCGTACACCGAACGTTTGCTTCCAACTAGAAACGAGAAATAAAACTATGTTGTGGGTATGAGGAGGATAACTTTGCATGATATCGGAGAGCTAAAATATAAAAGTAGGTGTTGTTATCATAAAGTTAGAATATATTACTAAATATTATAAATAGCGAGTGTGGAATAATGATGGGTCGGTGCGCGGAATTATCCTAGGCAATCGTTAACAAGACCGGTGGTCGTCATTGCAATTTCATATGAGGGAGAGGCATAAGCTAACATACTTCCTCTTCTTGGATCATATGCACTTATGATTGGAACTCTAACAAGCATCCGCAACTACTAAAGATCATTAAGGTAAAACCCAACCATAGCTTTAACATATCAAGTCCCCTTTATCCCATACGCCACAACCCGCTTACTCGGGTTTATGCTTCTGTCACCCAAGCAACCCACTATAAGCGAATCATGAACGTATTGCAACACCAGCGGGAATCCCTCACGCTTGCGCGACACGGAGGGCACAATAGGACAACACCAAAATAAAACATACAACTCATACCAATCTAGATCATCAATCAACCCAAAGACAAAGTATATCTACTCAAAACATCATAGGATGGTAACACATCATTGGATCATAATTTGTGGCATAAAGTACCATGTCCAAGTAGGGATTGCAGCGGGGTGCGGGGGAATGGACCGCGTAGAAGCGGTGAGGATGGTGATGATGATGGTGATGTTGATGAAGACGATCACCGCGGCGATGATTCCCCTCCCGATGGCACTCCGGCGCCACCGAGAGAGAGGAGGAGAGGTTCTCCTCCTTGTGCTTCCTCCTCCATGGCCTCCCCACTAGATGGGGAGAGGTTCCCTCTCTGGTCATTGGCCTTCATGGCGATGATGGCCCCTCCGAGATCCTTCCCTATGGCCTCCGGTGATGATGGCCCCCTCTGGCAGGGTGCCAAAGAGGGCCTAGATTGATTTCTCAAGGCTACAGAGGCTTGCGGCGGTGGAACTTCCGATCTAGGTTATATTCTGGGGGTTTCTATATTTATAGGAATTTTTGGCGTCGGTTTCACGTCAGGGTGGTCTCCGAGTCGTCCATGAGATAGGGAGGTACGCCCAGGGGGTAAGGTGCGCCCTCCACCCTTGTGGACGGCTCGGGACTCTTCTGGTCCATCTCTGATGCTCCGTGGGCTTCTTCTGGTCCATAAAAAATCGTCAAAAAATGGCACGTCAATTGGACACCGTTTGGTATTCCTTTTCTATAAAACTCAAAAACAAGGAAAAATAGAAACTGGCACTGGGCTCTAGGTTAATAGGTTAGTCCCAAAAATCATATAAAATAACATATAAAACATCTAAGATGGATAATATAATAGCATGAATACTTCATAAATTATAGATACGTTGAAGACGTATCAGCTAGCACTGTGTGTGTGAGAGCACCAGCGATACTTGCTTGCTGGCAGCGGCCGACGCCAAAGAGCCGGGCGAGGCTGAGCGAAGCGAGCCGACGGGCGGCCGGGTGCTGATCGAGCCTGGCGCGGAGGAGCACGAGCCCACCACGACGGAGCACCGGCGCCGAAGAAGGATGAGCGGGGTGGGTGGGTGGGAGGGAGAAGAAAAAGGAGGAGAGAGATGGGATGGGTCAGATGGGTGGCAAGTGGGCCAGCCGGCACATGCAGCCGGACAGAGGGGGGCGAAGAGGGCACAAAGAACGACCACTTCGTGTCCGCTTTTGACCCAAATTTTCCCAGATTTGAGTCCAAAATGGGTCCGAGCGGACACCAAACAGACTACAGGCATCTTGAGCTTAAGATAAGTGTAGTGTGGCACCGCGTTGAATCGAGCAAACACGGTTCGTCCGAGCAGTGCGCGATAGCTACTGCGAAAATGGAGGATATCAAAGATTAACTCTTCGTTGCGGTAATTATCCGGGGGTCCGAAGACTACTTCCAGAGTGATGGAGCCTGTACAGCGGGCCTCAACGCCTGGTATGACACCTTTAAAGGTGGTTTTAGTGGGTTTGATCTTTGAAGGATCAATACCCATCTTGCGCACTATATTCTGATAAAGCAGGTTCAGACTACTGCCTCCGTCCATAAGGACTCGCGTGAGGTGGAATCCGTCAATTATTGGGTCAAGGACTGTTGGGGAACGTAGCAGAAATTCAAAATTTTCTACGCATCACCAAGATCAATCTAGGAGATACTAGCAACGAGAGAGAGAGGGGAGTGCATCTTCATACCCTTGAAGATCGCGATGCGGAAGCGTTTCAAGAACGCGGATGAAGGAATCGTACTCGTAGCGATTCAGATCGCGGTTGATTCCGATCTAAGCACCGAAGAACGGTGCCTCCGCGTTTAACACACGTGCAACCCGATGATGTCTCCCGTGCCTTGATCCAGCAAGGGGAGAGGGAGAGGTTGGGGAAGACTCTGTCCAGCAGTAGCACAACGGCGTGGTGGTGATGGAGGAGTGTGGCAATCATGCAGGGCTTCGCCAAGCACTGCGGGAGAGGAGGAGGACATGGAAGAGGTGAAGGGCTGCGCCAGAACTTGGGTGCGGCTGCCCTCCCATCCCCCACATATATATAGGGGCAAGGGAGAGGGGGGCTGGCCCCCTCAGATCCAATCTGAGGAGGGGGCGGCGACCAGGGGGTTTGCCTTGCCCCCCAAGGCAAGGGGGGCGCCCCCTTTTAAGGTTCCCCCAAACCCTAGGCGCCTTGGGCCCTGGTGGGGGGGCGCACCAGCCCACCTGGGGCTGGTCCCCTCCCACACTTGGCCCACGCAGCCCTCTGGGGCCGGTGGCCCCACCTGGTGGACCCCCGGGACCCTCCCGGTGGTCCCGGTACGTTATCGATAGCACCCGAAACTTTTCCGGTGACCAAAACAGGACTTCCCATATATAAATCTTTACCTCCGGACCATTCCCGAACTCCTCGTTATGTCCGGGACTCCGAAAAACATTCGTTAACCACAGACAAACTTCCTTTATAACCCTAGTGTCATCAAACCTTAAGTGTGTAGACCCTACGGGTTCGGGAACCATGCAGACATGACCGAGACAACTCTCCGGCCAATAACCAACAGCGGGATCTGAATACCCATGTTGGCTCCCACATGTTCCATGGTGATCTCATCGGATGAACCACGATGTCAAGGATTCAATCAATCCCGTATACAATTCCCTTTGTCTACCGGTATAGTACTTGCCCGAGGTTCGATCGTCAGTATCCCGATACCTTGTTCAATCTCGTTACCGGCAAGTCTCTTTACTCGTTCCGTAACACATCATCCCGTGATCAACTCCTTGATCACATTGTGCACATTATGATGATGTCCTACCAAGTGGGCCCAGAGATACCTCTCCGTCACACGGAGTGACAAATCCAGTCTCGATTCGTGCCAACCCGCAGACACTTTCGGAGATACCGTAGTGCACCTTTATAGCCACCCAGTTACGTTGTGACGTTTGGCACACCCAAAGCATTCCTACGGTATCCAGGAGTTGCACAATCTCATGGTCTAAGGAAATGATACTTGACATTAGAAAAGCTTTAGCAAATGAACTACACGATCTTGTGCTATGCTTAGGATTGGGTCTTGTCCATCACATCATTCTCCTAATGATGTGATCCCGTTATCAATGACATCCTATGTCCATGGTCAGAAAACCATAACCATCTATTGATCAACGAGCTAGTCAACTAGAGGCTCACTAGGGACATGTTGTGGTCTATGTATTCACACATGTATTACGGTTTCCAGTTAATACAATTATAGTATGAACAATAGACAATTATCATGAACAAGGAAATATATAATAATAACCATTTTATTATTGCCTCTAGGGCATATTTCCAACAGTCTCCCACTTGCACTAGAGTCAATAATCTAGTTCACATCATTATGTGATTGCATTGAATCCAACACCCATGGTGTTTGATCATATCTCGCTTGTGAGAGAGGTTTATTAGTCAACGGGTCTGAATCTTTCAGATTCGCGTGTGGTTTACAAATCTCCATGTCATCTCCTAGATGCAGCTACCACGCTCTATTTGGAGCTATTCCAAATAACTGTTCTACTATACGATTGCGGTTTGCTACTCAGAGTCATCCGGATTAGTGTCAAAGTTTGCATCGACGTAACCCTTTACGACGAACTCTTTTATCAGCTCCATAATTGAGAAAATTCCTTAGTCCACTACTCCCTCCGTTCCTAAATAATTGTCTTTCTAGAGATTTCAACACATGACTACATACAGAGCAAAATGAGTGAATCTACAATTTAAAACATGTCTACATACATCCGTATGTTGTAGTCCATTTGAGATGGCTAGAAAGACAAATATTTGAGAATGGAGGGAGTAGTTACTAAGATTAAGTTTGACCGCTGTCATGTGATACATTCTTGGATCACTCTTGTACCCCTTGACTGACTCAAGGCACACTTCAGGTGCGGTACACAGCATAGCATACTGTAGAGCCTATGTCTGAAGCATAGGGGACGACCTTCGTCCATTCTCTCTCTTCTGCCGTGGTTAGGTCTTGAGTCTTACTCAATACTCACACCTTATAACACAGCCAAGAACTCCTTCTTTGCCGATCTATTTTGAACTCCTTCAAAAACTTGTCACGGTGCGTACTCATTTGAAAGTACTATCAAGCGATTTTGATCTATCCTTATAGATCTTGATGCTCAATGTTCAAGTAGCTTAATCCAGGTTTTCCATTGAAAAAACACTTTTCAAATAACCCTATATGCTTTCCAGAAATTCTATACCATTTCTGATCAACAATATGTCAACAACATATACTCATCAGAAATTTTATAGTGCTCCTACTCACTTCTTTGGAAATACAAGTTTCTCATAAACTTTGTATAAACCCAAAATCTTCGATCATCTCATCAAAGCGTATACTCCAACTCCGAGATGCTTACTCCAGTCCTTAGAAGGATTGCTGGAACTTTGCATACTTGTTAGCATCTTTCAGGATTGACAAAACCTTCTGGTTGTATCACATACAAACTTTCCTCAAGAAAAACATCGAGGAAACAATGTTTTGACATCCTATCTGCAAGATTTCATAAATAATGCAGTAACTGCTATTATAGTTCCAACAGACTCTTAGCATCGCTACGAGTGAGAAAGTCTCATCGTAGTCAACTCCTTGAACTTGTCGGAAAACATCTTAGCGACAAGTCGAGCTTTCTTAATGGTGACACTTACCATCATTGTATCTCTTCCTTTTAAAATCCATCTGTACTCAACAGCCTTACGATAATCGAGTAGTTCTTCCAAAGTCTATACTTTGTTTTCATACATGGATCCTCTCTTGGATTTTATGGCCTCGAGCCATTCGTCGGAATCCGGGTCCACCATCGCTTCTCCATATCTCGTAGGTTCATTGTTGACTAGCAACATGACCTCCAAGACATGATTAAGTACCACTCTGAAGTAGTATGCATCCTTGTCGACCTACGCGGTTTGGTAGTGACTTGATCCGAAGTTTCATGAGCACTATCATCAGCTTCCACTTCAACTGGTGTAGGCGCCACAAGAACAACTTCCTGTGCCCTGCTACACACTAGTTGAAGTGACGGTTCAATAACCTCATCAAGTCTCCACCATCCTCCCACTCAATTCTTTCGAGAGAAACTTTTCCTCGAGAAAGGACCCGATTCTAGAAACAATCCCTTTTGCTTCCGGATCTGAGATAGGAGGTATACCCAACTATTTTTGGGTGTCCTATGAAGATGCATTTATCCGCTTTGGGTTCGAGCTTATCAGCCTGAAACTTTTTCACATAAGCGTCGCAGCCCCAAACTTTATAAGAAATGACAGCTTAGGTTTCTCTAAACCATAGTTCATAGGGTGTCATCTTAATGGAATTGTGTGGTGCCCTATTAAAGTGAATGCGGTTGTGTTTAATGCCTAACCCATAAACGATAGTGTTAATTCGATAATAGACATCATGGTATGCACCATATCCAATAGGGTGCAGTTATGATGTTCGGACACACCATCACACTATGGTGTTCCAGGCGGTATTGGTTGTGAAACAATTTCCACAATGTCTTAATTGTATGCCAAACTCGTAACTCAGATACTCATCTCTATGATCATATCATAGACATTTTTATCCTCCTGCCAGGACGATCTCCAACTTCACTCTGAAATTACTTGAACCTTTCAATAATTCAGATTTGTGTTTGATCAAGTAAATATACTCAGTATCTACTCAAATCATGTGTGAAGTAAGAACATAACGTTATCTACTTCATGCCTCAACACTCATTGGACTGCACACATCAAAATGTATTACTTCCAACAAGTTGCTTTCTTGTTCCATCTCACTGAAAACGAGGCCTTTCAGTCATCTTGCCCATGTGGTATGATTTGCATGTCTCAAGTGATTCAAAATCAAGTGAGTCCAAACGATCCATCTGCATGAAGTTTCTTCATGCGTATATACCAATAGACGTGGTTCGCATGTCTCAATCTTTTCAAAAATGAGTGAGTCCAAAGATCCATCAATATGGAGCTTCTTCATGCGTTTTATACCAATATGACTTAAGTGGCAGTGCCACAAGTATGTGGTACTATCATTACTATCTTATATCTTTTGGCACGAACATGTGTATCACTACGATCGAGATTCAATAAACCATTCATTTAGGTGCAAGACCATTGAAGGTATTATTCAAATAAATAGAGTAACCATTATTCTCCTTAAATGAATAACCGTATTGCAATAAACGTAATCCAATCATGTCTATGCTCAACGCAAACACCAAATAACAGTTATTTAGGTTTAACACCAATCTCGATGGTAGAGGGAGTATGCGATGCTTGATCACATCAACCTTGGAAACACTTCCAAACCATATCATCATCTCACCTTTAGCTAGTCTCCATTTATTCCGTAGCCTTTTATTTCGAGTTACTAACACTTAGCAACTGAACCGATATCTATTACCATGGTGCTACTAGGAGTACTAGTAAAGTACACATCAATATAATGTATATCCAATATACTTCTGTCGACCTTGCCAGCCTTCTCATCTACCAAGTATCTAGGGTAGTTACGCTTGATGTTGTTCCCCTCATTACAGAAGCACTTAGTCTCGGGTGGGTTCAAACTTTGGGTTTCTTCACTAGAGCAGCAACAGATTTGTCGTTTCATGAAGTATCCCTTCTTGCCCTTCTTGAAACTAGTGGTTTCACTAACCATCAAAAATTGATGCTCCTTCTTGATTTCTACTTTCGCGGTGTCAAACATCGCGAATATTTCAAGGATCATCATATATATCCCTGATATGTTATAGTTCATCACAAAGCTCTAGCAGCTTGGTGGCAATGACTTTGGAGAAACATCACTATCTCATCTGGAAGATTAACTCCCACTCGATTCAAGTGATTGTGGTACTCAGACAACCTGAGCACAAGCTCAACGATTGAGCTTTTCTCCCTTAGTTTGCAGGCTAAGAAACTCGTCGGAGGTCTTATACCTCTTGACGTGGGCACGAGCCTGAAATCCCAATTTCAGCCCTCGAAACATCTCATATGTTCCGCGATGTTTCGAAATCGTCTTCGGTGCCTCAACTCTAAACCGTTTAACATTACTGAACTATCACGTAGGTATCAAAACGGGTATGTCAGATGTTCGCAACATCCATAGATGACGTTCGAGGTTCAGCACACCGAGAAGTGCATTAAGGACATAAGCCATCTATGAAGCAACGAGGACAATCCTCATTTTACGGACCTAGTCCGCATAATTGCTAATATCAACTTTCAACTGAATTTTCTCTAGGAATATATCTAAAACAGTAGAACTAAAGCACGAGCTACGACATAATTTGCAAAAACCTTTTTGACTATGTTCACGATAATTAAGTTCATCTTATGAACTCCCACTCAGATAGACATCCCTCTAGTCATCTAAGTGATACATGATCCGAGTCAACTAGGCCGTGTCCGATCATCACGTGAGACGGACTAGTCATCATCGGTGAACATCTTCATGTTGATCATATCCACTAACGACTCATGTTCGACCTTTCGGTCTCTTGTGTTCCGAGGCCATGTCTGTACATGCTAGGCTTGTCAAGTCAACCTAAGTGTTTCGCGTGTGTAAATCTGGCTTACACCCGTTCTATTTGAACATTAGAATCTATCACACCCGATCATCATGTGGTGCTTCGAAACAACGAACTTTCGCAACGGTGCACAGTTAGGGCGAACACTTTCTTAAAATTATTATGAGGGATCATCTTATTACTACCGTCGTTCTAAGCAAATAAGATGCATAAACATGATAAACATCACATGCAATCAAATAGTGACATGATATGGCCAATATCATTTTGCTCCTTTTGATCTCCATCTCCGGGGCTCCATGATCATCATCGTCACCGGCATGACACCATGATCTCCATCATCATGATCTCCATCATCGTGTCTTCATGAAGTTGTCTCACCAACTATTACTTCTACTACTATGGCTAACGGTTAGCAATAAAGTAAAGTAATTACATGGCGTTGTTCAATGACACGCAGGTCATAGAATAAATTAAGACAACTCATATGGCTCCTGCCGGTTGTCATACTCATCGACATGCAAGTCGTGATTCCTATTACAAGAACACGATCAATCTCATACATCACATATCATTCATCACATTCTTTTGGCCATATCACATCACATAGCATACCCTGCAAAAACAAGTTAGACGTCCTCTAATTGTTGTTGCATGTTTTCCGTGGCTGCTATGGGTTTCTAGCAAGAACGTTTCTTACCTACGCAAAGCCACAACGGTGATATGCCAATTGCTATTTACCCTTCATAAGGACCCTTTTCATTGAATCCGATCCGACTAAAGTGGGAGAGATTGGCACCCGCTAGCCACCTTATGCAACAAGTGCATGTCAGTCGGTGGAACCTGTCTCACGTAAGCGTACGTGTAAGGTCGGTCCGTGCCACTTCATCCCACAATGCCGCCGAATCAAGATAGGAATAGTAACGGTAAGAAAATTGTACAAACCATCGCTGTTCTACTCGTGCAAAGAATCTATGCAATAGACCTAGCTCTAATACCACTGATGGGGAACGTAGCAGAAATTCAAAATTTCCTACGCATCACCAAGATCAATCTACGGAGATACTAGCAACGAGAGAGAGGGGAGTGCATCTTCATACCCTTTAAGATCGTGATGCGGAAGCGTTTCAAGAACGGGGATGAAGGAGTCGTACTCGTAGCAATTCAGATCGCGGTTGATTCCGATCTAAGCACCGAAGAACGGTGCCTCCGCTTTCAACACACGTGCAGCCCGATGACGTCTCCCGTGCCTTGATCCAGCAAGGGGAGAGGGAGAGCTTGGGGAAGACTCCGTCCAGCAGCAGCACAACGGCGTGGTGGTGATGGAGGAGCGTGGCAATCTTGCAGGGCTTCGCCAAGCACTGCGGGAGAGGAGGAGGACATGGAAGAGGGGAAGGGCTGCGCGAGAACTTGGGTGCGGCTGCCTCCCACCCCACATATATATAGGGGCAAGGGAGGCGGGGCGGCCCCTCGGATCAATCGAGGAGGCGGCGTGCGGGGTTTGCTGGCCCCCCAAGGCAAGGCGCCCTTTAGGGTTCCCCAAACCCTAGGCGCCTTGGGCCTGGTGGGGCGCACCAGCCCACAGGGCTGGTCCCTCCCACACTTGGCCCACGCAGCCCTCTGGGCCGGTGGCCCCCACAGTGGACCCAGGACCCTCCGGTGGTCCCGATACGTTACCGATAGCACCCGAAACTTTTTCGGTGACCAAAACAGGACTTCTCATATATAAATATTTACCTACGGACCATTCCGGAACTCCTCGTGACGTCCGGGATCTCATCCGGGACTCTGAACAACATTCGGTAACCACAGACAAACTTCCTTTATAACCCTAGCGTCATCGAACCATAAGTGTGTAGACCCTACGGGTTCGGGAACCATGTAGACATGACTGAGACAACTCTCCGGCCAATAACCAACAACGGGATCTGGATACCCATGTTGGATCCCACATGTTCCACGATGATCTCATCGGATGAACCACAATGTCAACGATTCAATCAATCCCGTATACAATTCCCTTTGTCTACCGGTATAGTACTTGCCCGAGGTTCGATCATCGGTATCCCGATACTTTGTTCAATCTCGTTACCGGCAAGTCTCTTTACTCATTCCGTAACACATCATCCCGTGATCAACTCCTTGATCACATTGTGCACATTATGATGATGTCCTACCGAGTGGGCCCAGAGATACCTCTCCGTCACACGGAGTGACAAATCCCAGTCTCGATTCGAGCCAACCCAACAGACACTTTCGGAGATACCCGTAGTGCACCTTTGTCAGGACCCCGATTCCAAGTCACATCGATCTAGCCGGTAACACCTCATATCACTTTGCGGCCTCACGCACGGTATTCCCACGGGTGTCGCCTTACCATGGCCCGGGACCGTTTGCGCCTTTTGGCTCACGTATATGATAGTGTCGCTAGCATACATATGATAGAGAACCCGGGCCGACACGGCTAGTCGTGAACCCAAAGCGGCACTAACCCATGGGGACAGGCATACATGAATCACATCGAGCATATCGGTCAGCAGCGTGTGAATCCGGGCTGTAGCACTGGGCTAACAGGACTCCGGGAACCCGGGCTATAGCAGGCTAGGCAGGACTCCGGATGTCACCGCGTGACATTTCCCCGAAGGGACAGACCACAGAGCGAAGTGAAACACATGCCGCCAGTCAAGTGTCACGGCGGTAGTCTTTGGGCTAGCAGGACTCCGATGAACGGGCTGTAGCAGACTACTATGGCTCAAGGAAGCACTAGACTACATTTCCCCATAGAGAGGCTGCCAAGGATAAACAACTAGATTGTCGGATCCCACACATACCAAGCATTTCAAACATACACACAAGATGCTCGATATGTGTAAATACAACATAGCATCACAACATAACTCTCGACTCAAGTATTTATTCATTAGGCTCCGAGGGCGAGATATTACAAACATGGGTCTCATGACCCAACATTGAAACATACAAATCAAAGCACATGCGGAAGCTTAACATGTCTGAGTACAGACATCTACAAATGAAAAATCTTAGAAGCGACTATCTACGAGATCTGCCGAGGGCACAAGATCGTAGCTGAGGTATCAAGCTAAGCGTCAAGTCCACGCGGAACTACTAGCGAGACCGCGTCTCTCGCAAAACATAAAATAAGCAAGCGTGAGTACAAATGTACTCAGCAAGACTTATCGAACTAACTACATATGCATCATTATCATCAAAGGGGTGGTGGAGTTTGTTGCAGCAAGCCAGCTTTGACTCGGTGGCTATCCTAAACTACGACTGCAAGTAACTCTTTTGAGGTGGCGCACACGAGTCCACATATTCACCATATCAATACACCACTATGGATTTGATCCCGCCTTCCTACGAGAACGCCATCCATAGAACTCACGCTTATCTTGCGCATTTTAGAGTATCCACTTTCACTTGTCTATGAACTGTTATAGGCAACCCAGAAGTCCTTTACCACGGACACGGCTATTCGAATAGATGATGTTAACCCTGCAGGGGTGTACTTCTTCACACACGCTCTCACCACTTACCGCCGTTTACAAGACATGTACTCGGCAACCTTCAAGCGGAAGCCCAACGTGGGTGTCGGCCACAACCTACCTAAACACTCAAGTCTCTAGTCCAGGTTTATCGCCTATTCAGGTTCCATGCGCAGGGAGTCCGGCCGAGGTTTCCACATACGGCCCCGAATGATGTGTGCAGGGTTCCCGTGATACCAAACGGGCATTCGGTACACCGTGCCATGTGCCTACCGCAACACAGCCCACCCCTAAGGTCAAGTGCTGCCCCATTGACATACTACAAACACGAAACTACTTTGCAACTCCGGATAGAGGTAGGGCTGGACCAAAACTCGCTCTGACTTAATGCAACTCCGATAGTTAGAGGACAAGAGTGGTTAATGAACAAGCCAATCATTGATTTTAGCTCGTTAAGCTTAACGGTTACGAGCGAGCTAACGAGTTTCACGAGTAGGTTAAGCTCGTTAGTAACAACACAACATATATTTTCATATTATGTGACAAACTTTTGTAGCACCTCAACCCATCTATTTAATCTTATCGACGTATGAGGCAACATACTATCATTTCTTTTCATAGCGCATTCATCATGTATATTGTAACACATTATAATCTGTTTAGCCACGGGCTTAACTGAGCTTTCAGGTTTTGGCTCGTTAATCTTAACGAGCTTAACGAGCGAGCCTTAACGAGCACGAGCACGTAAGCTGCTCGTTAGTCCAGCCCTAGATAGAGGACAAGAGTGGTTAAGAAGCCGAGAGGGTCCATTGGTTTCGGGCCCAATCATAACTGTTTCATGGAGTTCGAGGGCGGTTTCAATGAGACAACCCACCATGTACTCCTACATGGCCTCTCGCCGCTACCTTTACCAAATCGTGTTCACACACTTAGCTAACAATAGTAGGACATGTTTACACACCTCCGATTCATTCCCGATGATTCCATAGCGGGGCACCTTGGGAAAAAGGTGACTCGTTGAACTGTTCACTTAGGTGGCAAAAAGAATTACTTTTGATTCAGAGATCATTGAAACTCTTTAAACCAGCCTAAGCAATCACAATCGATCATTTGAAGGAGTTCGAAAGAATGACATACTCGGACTAGAATGGATGATGTGGACTACCTTATTGAGACAACACAATGGATGATTTTGCTTATCATCGGAAGTGGATGGGACCCATGGTAGGACCACTGTTGAGGGCGATCCTGACCAGAAATTACCAAGAAGGGTAGCCCATGGTTGGATGGCACAATGGCGGTGCAAGCTAGGGACAAGGTGCTAATGCTGGGAATGTTCCAACCATCATATCTGCCTGAGATTCAGATCTGGTTGTTGTCAGAATATTCCAGACTCATCAAGTCTAGAAAGAAAAATGAAGGTTTGCAACACAAATCTACGAGATGACGTTGCAAGATTCTCGGGGAGTGAACTACGATAGCAAGTTCCAAAACATGAGCTGGTTCTGCTACAACATGTGAACACGTTGTCTGAGACAAGCATGACCACATAGTAGTCTTATATTAAAACACTACCGAGTTCTGGTTGGGAACCATCATTGCGGAGAGCGAAGCCCTTGCATAAGTCATATGATTAGCTCTTATGAAGGAACTTCTTCTCCTTGGAAAAGTCAATCAATGGCTTGGTGTGCTAGGTGTTGGAAATATGCCCTAGAGGCAATAATAAAAGCATTATTATTATATTTCCTTGTTCATGATAATTGTCTTTTATTCATGCTATAACTGTATCATACGGAAATCGTGATACACGTGTGAATACATAGACCACAATACGTCCCTAGTGAGCCTCTAGTTGACTAGCTCGTTGGTCGACGAGATAGTCATGGTTTCGACTATGGACATCGGATGTCATTGATAAGCGGGATCACGTCATTAGGAGAATGGCGTGATGGACAAGACAATCCTAAGCATAGCACAAAGATCGTGTAGTTCGTTTTGCTAGAGCTTTTCCAATGTCAAGTATCTCTTCCTTAGACCATGAGATCGTGTAACTCCCGGATACCGTAGGAATGCTTTGGGTGTACCAAACTTCACAACGTGGCGGGTGACTATAAAGGTGCATTACGGTATCTCCGAAAGTGTCATTGGATTGACACGGATCGAGGCAGGATTTGTCACTCCGTATGACGGAGAGGTATCTTGGGCCCACTCGGTAATGCATCATCATAATGAGCTCAAAGTGATCAAGTGTGCGGTCACGGGATCATGCATTACGATGCGAGTAAAGTGACTTGCGATGCGAGACTAAGCGAGGTATTGGGATACCGACGATCGAGTCTCGGGCAAGTAACATACCGTCGACAAAGGGAATAGAATACGGGTTACTTGAACCCTTGACATCGTGGTTCATCCGATGACAACATCGAGGCGTGTGGGAACCAACATGGGTATCCAGATCCGCTGTTGGTTATTGACCGAGAGCGTCTCGGTCATGTCTACATGTCTCCCGAACGCGTAGGGTCTACACACTTAAGGTTCGGTGGCGCTAGGGTTAATAGGAAGACTTGTATGTGATTACGAATGTTGTTGAGTCCGGATGAGATCCCGGACGTCACGAGGAGTTCGGAATGGTCGGAGGTAAAGATTTATATATGGGAAGTCGTCAAGCGGACAGGAAAAGTTTGGTCATATCGGTTTTATGGAGGTCCAGGAAAGGTTCGGAGGACCACCGGGAGGGCCACCCTTTGGGGGCCACTTGGGCTGCGTGGGAGGCAGCCAGCCCCAGTGGGCTGGGCGCACCCCCCCTTGGCCCATGCGCCTAGGGTTGAGGGGGAACCCTAAGGGGCCCCCTTGCTTGGGGGCAAGCCCCCTCCCTTAACCGCCGCCCCCCTCTAGATGCATCTAGAGGGGCCGGCCCTCCTACCTTCCCTATAAATAGAGGGGTGGAGGGAGGCTGTACACACACATTTGAAGGCGCAGCCCTCCCCCCAACACCTCTCCTCCTCCGCGTGAGCTTGGCAAAGCCCTGCCGGAGATCAGTCACTCCATCTGCATCACGCCGTCGTGCTGCCATTGGAGTGGTCTTCCTCAACCTCTCCTTCCTCCTTGCTGGATCAAGACGAAGGAGACGCCGTCGTCCCGTACGTGTGTTGAACGTGGAGGTGCTGTCCGTTCAGCACTTGGTCATCGGTGATCGGAATCACGTTGGGAACGTCTTCGTCATCACCACTCCCTCAAACGATTCCGTACTCGATCTACAAGTGGTATGTAGATGCAAACTCTCTCTCGTAACTCGTTGCTTAGATGAACTCATAGATAGATCTTGGTGAAACCGTAGAAAATTTTTAATTTTCTGCAACGTTCCCCAACAGTGGTATTAGAGCTAGGTCTATGCGTAGTTCTCTTTGCACGAGTAGAACACAATTTAGTTGTGGGCGTGGATCTTGTCAATTTACTTGCCGCTACTAGTCTTATCTTGCTTCCGCGGTATTGTGGGATGAAGCGGCCGGACCAACCTTACGTGCGCTTACGTGAGACCGGTTCCACCGACTAACATGCACTAGTTGCATAAGGTGGCTGGCGGTGTCTGTCTCTCCTACTTTAGTTGGGCGGATTCGATGAAAAGGGTCCTTATGAAGGGTAAATAGAAGTTGACAAGATCACGTTGTGGTTATTAAGTAGGTAAGAAAACGTTCTTGCTAGAACCCAATTGCAGCCACGTAAAAGATGCAACAACAATTAGAGGGCGTCTAACTTGTTTTTGCAGCAATTGTCATGTGATGTGATATGGCCAAGTTGTGATGAATGATGAATGACATATTGTGATGTATGAGATCATGTTCTTGTAATAGGAATCACGACTTGCATGTCGATGAGTATGACAACGGCAGGAGCCATAGGAGTTGTCTTTATTTTGTATGACCTGCGTGTCATTGAAGAGCGCCATGTAACTTACTTTACTTTATTGCTAAGCGCGTTAGCCATAGAAGTAGAAGTAGTCGTTGGCTGACAACTTCATGGAGGCACAATGATGGAGATCATGATGATGGAGATCATGGTGTCATGCGGTGACAAGATGATCATGGAGCCTCGAAGATGGAGATCAATGGAGCTTTATGATATTGGCCATATCATGTCACTACTATATAATTGCATGTGATGTTTATTATGTTAATACATCTTGTTTACTTAGAACGACGGTAGTAAATAAGATGATCCTTACAACAATTTCAAGAAGTGTTTCCCTAAGCGTGCACCGTTGCTAAAGTTCGTCGCTTCTAAGCACCACGTGATGATCGGGTGTGATGGATTCTTACGTTCACATACAGCGGGTGTAAGACAGATTTACACGCGAAAACACTTAGGGTTTACTTGACGAGCCTAGCATGTACAGACATGGCCTCGGAACACGGAGACCGAAAGGTCGAACACGAGTCGTATAGAAGATACGATCAACATGAGAATGTTCACCGATGATGACTAGTCCGTCTCACGTGATGATCGGACACGGCTTAGTCGACTCGGATCGTGTAACACTTAGATGACTAGAGGATGTCTAATCTGAGTGGGAGTTCATTTAAATAATTTGATTAGATGAACTTAATTATCATGAACTTAGTCTAAAACTTTTGAATGATATGTCTTGTAGATCAAATGGCCAACGCTCATGTCAACTTGAACTTCAGCGTTCCTAGAAAACCAAGCTGAAAGATGACGGCAGCAACTATACGGACTGGGTCCGAACTTGAGATCATCCTCATAGCTGCCAGAAACAATATGTCCTAGAAGGACCGCTAGGTGGCGCTCCGTCCCGCAGAACCAAGACATTATGAATGCTTGGCAGTCTCGTCTTGATGATTACTCCCTCGTTCGGGCGGCATGCTTTACAGCTTAGAACCGGGCTCCAAAAGCGTTTTGAGCATCACGGAGCATATGAGATGTTCGAGGAGCTGAAACTTGTTTTCCAAGCTCACGCCCGGTCGAGAGATATGACATCTCGACAAGTTCTATAGTTGTAAGATGGAGGAAAACAGTTACGTCGGTGAGCACATTACGAAGATGTGCAGGTTGCACAACCGTATGACCCACTGAATATTAACCTCCACGATGAGGCGGTCATTGACAGAATCCTCGATCGCTCCCACCAAGCTACAAGAGCTTTGTGATGAACTACAACATGCAGGGGATGGTAAAGACCATTCTGAAGTGTTCTCTATCTGAAGTCAGCGAGGTTGAGATCAAGAAAGAACATCAAGTGTTGATGGTCAATAAGACCACTAAGTTCAAGAAGGGCAAGGGCAAGAAGAACTTCAAGAAGGACGGCAAGGAGGTTGCCGCGCCGGTAAGCAAGTTGCGGGAAGAAGTAAAGAATGGACCCAAACCGAGACCGAGTGCTTTTATTGCAAGGGGAGGGTCCTTTGGAAGCGGAACTGCCCCAAATACTTAGCGGACAAGAAGGCCGACAACACCAAAGGTATATTTGATATACATGTAATTGATGTGTACTTTACCGATTACTCGTAGTAACTCCTGGGTATTTGATACGGTGCCGTTGCTCATATTTGTAACTCACAGCAGGAGCTGCGGAATAAGCGGAGGCCGGAAAAGGACGAGGTGACGATCTTGGCGTCGGGAATGGTTCGAGTCGATGTGATCGCCGTCGACACGCTACCTCTTCATTTATCTACGGGATTAGTTATGAACCTTAATAATTGTTATTTGGTGCCAAGTTTGAGCATGAATATTGTATCCGGATCTCGTTTAATCTGAGATGGCTACTCATTTAAATCCGAGAATAATGGTTGTTCTATTTATATGAGAGATATGTTTTATGGTCATGCTCCGATGGTCAATGGTTTATTCTTAATGAATCTCGAGCGTAGTATTACACATGTTTATAGTGTGAATACCAAAAGATGCAAAGTTGATAACGATAGTCCCACATACTTGTGGCACTGCCGCCTTGGTCACATTGGTGTCAAGCACATGAAGAAGCTCCATGCCGATGGACTTTTGGAGTCTTTAGATTATGAATCATTTGACACATGCGAACCATGCCTCATGGGCAAGATGACCAAGACTCCGTTCTCGGAACAATGGGCGAGCAACCAACTTGTTGAAATCATACATACCGATGTGTGCGGTCCAATGGCGTTGAGGCTCATGGAGGATATCGTTATGTTCTCACTCTCACGGATGACTTGAGTAGATATGGTTATGTCTACTTGATGAAACACAAGTCGAGACCTTTGAAAAGTTCAAGGAATTTCAGAATGAAGTAGAGAATCAACGTGACCGAAAGATAAAATTCTTACGATCAGATCGTGGAGGAGAATATTTAAGTCACGAATTTGGTACACACTTAAGAAAATGTGGAATCGTTTCACAACTAACGCCGCTGGAACACCTCGGCAGAACGGTGTGTCGAGCGTCGTAATCGCACTCTATTGGATATGGTGCGGTCTATGATGTCTCTTACTGATTTACCGCTATCATTTTGGGGATACGCTCTAGAGACAGCTACATTCACTTTAAATAGGGCACCGTCTAAGTTCGTTGAGGCGACACCGTTTGAACTATGGTTTGGGAAGAAACCTAAGTATCGTTTCTAAAAGTTTGGGGATGCGATGCTTATGTCAAGAAACTTCAACCTGAAAAGCTCGAACCCAAGTCGGAAAAATGCGCCTTCATAGGATACCCTAAAGAAACCATTGGGTATACCTTCTACTTAAGATCCGAGGCAAGATCTTTGTTGCCAAGAACGGAACCTTTACGGAAAAAGAGTTTCTCTCGAAAGAAGTAAGTGGGAGGAAAGTAGAACTCGATGAAGTACTACCTCTTGAACAGGATAGTAGTGCAGCTCGGGAAAGTGTTCTGTGATGCCTACACCAAGCGAAGAGGAAATTAATGATGATGATCAAGGTACTTCGGATCAAGTTGCTCTTGAACCTCGTGGGTCCACAAGGACACGTTCCGCACTGCAGTGGTGCGGCAACCCTGTCCGGAAATCATGTTGTTAGACAACGGTGAACCTTGAACTATGAAGAAGCGATGGCGGGCCCAGATTCCAACAAATGGCTAGAAGCCATGAAACCGAGATAGAATCCATGTATGAAAACAAAGTGTGGACTTTGGTGACTTGCCCGATGATCGGCGGCGATAGAAAACAAATGGATCTTTAAGAAGAAGACGGACGCGGATGGTAATGTCACCATTTATAAAGCTCGACTTGTCGCTAAGGGTTATCGGCAAGTTCAAGGGATTGACTACGATGAGACTTTTCTCCGTAGTGAAGCTTAAGTCCGTCCGAATCATGTTAGCAATTGCCGCATACTATGATTATGAGATATGGCAGATGGACGTCAAAACAGCGTTCCTTAACGGTTATCTTAAGGAAGAGCTGTATATGATACAACCGAAGGTTTTGTCGATCCTAAGAATCTTGGCAAAGTATGCAAGCTCCAGCGATCCATTTATGGGCTGGTGCAAGCATCTCGGAGTTGGAACATTCGCTTTGATGAGATGATCAAAGCGTTTGGGTTATATGAGACTTATGGAGAAGCCTGCGTTTACAAGAAAGTGAGTGGGAGCTCTGTAGCATTTCTCATATTATATGTAGATGACATACTTTTGATGGGAAATGATATAGAATTCTTGGACAGCATTAAGGCCTACTTGAACAAGTGTTTTTCAATGAAGGACCTTGGAGAAGCTGCTTATATATTAGGCATCAAGATCTATAGAGATAGATCGAGGCGCCTCATAGGTCTTTCACAAAGCACATACCTTGATAAGATTTTGAAGAAGTTCAAAATGGATCAGTCCAAGAAAGGGTTCTTGCTGTATTGCAAGGTGTGAGATTGAGCTCAGCTCAATGCCCGACCACGACAAAAGATAAAGAAGAGATGAGTGTCATCCCTATGCCTCAGCCATAGGATCTATTATGTATGCCATGCTGTGTACGGACCTGATGTAAACCTTGCCGTAAGTTTGGTAGGAAGGTACCAAAGTAATCCCGCAAGGAACACTGGACAGCGGTCAAGAATATCCTGAAGTACCTAAAAGGACAAAGGACATGTTTCTCGTTTATGGAGGTGACGAAGAGCTCGTCGTAACAGGGTTACGTCGACGCTAAGCTTCGACACAGATCCGATGACTCTAAGTCACAAACCGGATCGTGTATATGTTGAATGGTGGAGCGATGAAGCTGGTGCAACCGCAAGCGAGCGTCGTGGCGGGATCTACATGTGAAGCGGAGTACATGGCAGCCTCGGAGGCAGCGCATGAAGCAATTTGGGTGAAGGAGTTCATCACCGACCTAGGAGTCATACCCAATGCGTCGGGGCCAATCAAACTCTTCTGTGACAACACTGGAGCTATTGCACTAGCCAAGGAGCCCAGGTTTCACAAGAAGACCAGGCACATCAAGCGTCGCTTCAACTCCATCCGTGAAAATGTTCAGGATGGAGACATAGAAATTTGTAAAGTGCATACGGATCTGAATGTCGCAGATCCGTTGACTAAACTCTCTTCATGGGCAAAACATGATCAACACCGAACTCTATGGGTGTTCGATTCATCACGATGTAAACTAGATTATTGACTCTAGTGCAAGTGGGAGACTGTTGGAAATATGCCCTAGAGGCAATAATAAAAGCATTATTATTATATTTCCTTGTTCATGATAATTGTCTTTTATTCATGCTATAAGCTGTATCATACGGAAATCGTGATACACGTGTGAATACATAGACCACAATCGCCCCTAGTGAGCCTCTAGTTGACTAGCTCGTTGGTCGACAGATAGTCATGGTTTCGACTATGGACATCGATGTCATTGATAACGGGATCACGTCATTAGGAGAATGGCGTGATGGACAAGACCAATCCTAAGCATAGCACAAAGATCGTGTAGTTCGTTTTGCTAGAGCTTTTCCAATGTCAAGTATCTCTTCCTTAGACCATGAGATCGTGTAACTCCCGGATACCGTAGGAATGCTTTGGGTGTACCAAGCGTCTGGCGAATCGGGTGACTATAAAGGTGCATTACGGTATCTCCGAAAGTGTCATTGGATTGACACGGATCGAGACAGGATTTGTCACTCCGTATGACGGAGAGGTATCTTGGGCCCACTCGGTAATGCATCATCATAATGAGCTCAAAGTGATCAAGTGTCGGTCACGGGATCATGCATTCTGATGCGAGTAAAGTGACTTGCGTAACGAGACTAAGCGAGGTATTGGGATACCGACGATCGAGTCTCGGGCAAGTAACATACCGTCGACAAAGGGAATAGAATACGGGTTACTTGAACCCTTGACATCGTGGTTCATCCGATGACAACATCGAGGAGCATGTGGGAACCAACATGGGTATCCAGATCCGCTGTTGGTTATTGACCGGAGAGCGTCTCGGTCATGTCTACATGTCTCCGAACCCGTAGGGTCTACACACTTAAGGTTCGGTGGCGCTTGAGGTTAATAGGAAGACTTGTATGTGATTACGAATGTTGTTGAGTCCGGATGAGATCCCGGACGTCATGAGGAGTTCGGAATGGTCGGAGGTAAAGATTTATATATGGGAAGTCGTCAAACGGACACCGGAAAAGTTTCGGGTCATATCGGTTTTATGGAGGGTCCACCGGAAAGGTTCCGGAGGACCACCGGGAGGGGCCACCCCTTTTGGGGGGCCACTTGGGCTGCGTGGGAGGCAGCCAGCCCCTGGTGGGCTGGGCGCACCCCCTCCCCTTGGCCCATGCGCCTAGGGTTGAGGGGGGAACCCTAAGGGGGGCGCCTCCCTTGCTTGGGGGGCAAGCCCCCCTCCCCTTGGCCGCCGCCCCCCCTCTAGATGCATCTAGAGGGGGCCGGCCCCCTCCTACCTTCCCCTATAAATAGAGGGGTGGAGGGGAGGGCTGTACACACCATTTGAAGGCGCAGCCCCCCCCCAACACCTCTCCTCCTCCGCGTGAGCTTGGCGAAGCCCTGCCGGAGATCAGTCACTCCATCTGCATCACGCCGTCGTGCTGCCATTGGAGTGGTTCCTCAACCTCTCCTTCCTCCTTGCTGGATCAAGACGAAGGAGACGCCGTCGTCCCGTACGTGTGTTGAACGCGGAGGTGCTGTCCGTTCAGCACTTGGTCATCGGTGATCGGAATCACGTTGGGAACGTCTTCGTCATCACCACTCCCTCGAACGCTTCCGTACTCGATCTACAAGTGGTATGTAGATGCAAACTCTCTCTCGTAACTCGTTGCTTAGATGAACTCATAGATAGATCTTGGTGAAACCGTAGAAAAATTTTAATTTTCTGCAACGTTCCCCAACACTAGGAACACATATGGAGTGGAGGCGGCCAACCTATCAAACCATAGGGCACTTTGCACGTGCATGACTAACTTGGGATGACTCCAGAGGAAGCAAAAACAAACTTTCTCGAATTCATGATGGAAACTTACATCATATACACGTGAATTAGAGGAAGTCACTTCTCTCATCCAAACATATGCTTCATGAACGGAACACGAAGGCATTGCTTACAAAGTTTCCAACACCAGGTTGATGTTCAACATGAATCATGGGGGAGACAAAATGCTGCTGATGGGTTTAGCAACAACTCATCGGAATTTCCTTATCACTGGACTTCCACCATCATGTGAACACGGTGGTAGCATTGGTCAGGCCAAAAGATGTAATGGTGTATGCTCGAGGGATCAACCACGAGTAAGACAACATTACGAGCATCGTTGGTTCTGATTTGACTTGACGATAGCCCATACTCAAGTCAAAGTTTTGGCAAGGCAATAGATCCAACAACTGATCGCGAGGACCAATCAATGGAGATATCATCTTTCTTCAGCACACACACACATACACACAAAAGATATCCCTTAACATGAACTAAGTCAAATAAGCTTTTATCTTCCAACTCTCCAAGTTGATGTCTAGCTTAACCAACTAGCTCAGGGTATCCGACACAGATTCTTGGGGAAAGGGTGGTCTACAAGAAAACCAACTTGATCACGAGCTCAACATAACAGTCAAGGAACAACCTGGTGATACTTCGGAGAAGATAATCGGAATATCACGAACCACCGATATATTACTAAGGTCAAGAACAATCCTGCTTTTCAGGGCAAGATGATATGATCAAAAGAGTGAGGAATTGACACAATCCTAACTCATTGATCGAAGAGTGCACCAGAAATAAGGACTAGGTAGCACGATAAATCTTAGGATGATGATTTAATAACCAACATGCTAAGATTGAGAATATTTTCCATTAACTACTAAGCAACGAGGTTGCTAGGAGTATCGATTTCACACATCACAGTTCACTTGTCGGCATTCCGGTTACAACAAAACGGAACCGCGGAATGGATAATGATAGCGAGAAGTATCACTACGTCAAGAATTCATGAGAAATGGTGCAATTCTCATGACAATCCTGACATAAAGGGGGTAATACTCCAAGGTACAGCAGAGAAAAAGTTGGTTTTGCATTTTGATCTGCGGAATACAATTGCTTTGACCCAATCCTAGATATGGATGAGGTACTGGAGTTTGTTTCTCCTAGTCATTCCGAATAGAATGGCTTGACGGACCACAGAAGTAAAAGGCATTGATGAACACGAATGCACGACTACTCCTGACTATCAATTGATAGACGAAGGTCAGAAGGCAAACTAAAGGGGGACAACTCAAAGGAACATATGATTTTATGAGTTGTGGGTGCATAGATTAGTATGTCGAACCAAGTTCAACATTTCTTTCGGATAACCCATGCGGGAAGGTAGGACTGGCAGGTTCACAACATAGGATAGGAAACTCATTGAGAGCACTCTTGTTGTGATCTTTCGGTTCAAGAGAACTTCTGCCAAAATGGTTCATGGTATTTGGAAGAAGGGAATACCACGGACCTCGAGGACTATCACAAAAGTTACTTATAACCTAAAGGTACGAGCAACACTATCAACATGAGGTAAGTAGGGTGAATTTTGGGTTCAAAACCCAGGAGTAGAATACCTACTACTAAGTGGCATCACGGGATGCTTTCGAGAATGGTGGCCAGAATCATCACACCGGAAACACAAAACATGGCTAGATTACTAGGTGACTCCCTAAAACACCTAGGGTCATAATAATAGCTCCAACATATATGTCAAGGCAATGAATTACCTCAACGCACCGGTTAGTGTGCTTATTCTGACCATAAAGGACATTGGGGATGGAAAGAAAAGATTTGCAAATGCAACAGACTATTTAGAGACCTGGGATGACTCGGACAGCACAACGGCTGTAAATGCTCAAAATGATTTGAGACATCCTGAAAAATAGTGGCATGACCACTCAACATCACAATATCAAGGTTCTGAGACCAGCTATGAACATACGAAAGTAGTAAGAACTGAACTAGGGCTTGAAACCAACAATCCTATAAGTCTATGGATTAGTAACACGTCATCCTAATAGATAGATGAGAAGGCCTAGTTCTTAATCCCCTTAGAAGAGAAGAGGATGACTCAGATCAGAAGGCCATGAGGTATAAGGAGTAAAAAGAGCCTTACGTTCCCTTCCACAATCAATTCCCTTACATAACTAAAGCATTTCTAGACACAAATTCGACCAGTTTGGCTTGGTAATCCTACAGGCAGTCAGGATCTGATACCAACGCTGTCAGGACCCCGATTCCAAGTCACATCGATCTAGCCGGTAACACCTCATATCACTTTGCGGCCTCCCGCACGGTATTCCCACGGGTGTCGCCTTACCATGGCCCGGGACCGTTTGCGCCTTTTGGGTCACGTATATGATAGTGTCGCTAGCATCCATATGACAGAGAACCCGGGCCGCCATGGCTAGTCGTGAACCCAAAGCGGCATTAACGCATGGGGATAGGCATACATGAATCACATCGAGCATGTCGGTCAGTAACATGTGAATCCGGGCTGTAGCACTGGGCTAACAGGACTTCGGGAACCCGGGCTGTAGCAGGCTAGGCAGGACTCCGGATGTCACCGCGTGACATTTCCCCGAAGGGACAGATACAGGAATGAAGTGAAACACATGCCGCCGATCAAGTGTCCCGAAAGTAGTCTTTGGGCTAGCAGGACTCCGTGAACCGGGCTGAAGCGGACTACTATGGCTCAAGGAAGCACTAGACTACATTTCCCCATAAGAGAGGCTGCCAAGGATAAACAACTAGATTGTCGGATCCCACACATACCAAGCATTTCAAACATACACACAATATGCTCGATATGTGTAAATACAACATAGCATCACAACATAACTCTACGACTCAAGTATTTATTCATTAGGCCCGAGGAGCGAGATATTACAAACATGGGTCTCATGACCCAACATTTGAGCATACAAATCAAAGCACATGAGGAAGCTTAACATGTCTGAGTACAGACATCTACAAATGAAAAAGCTTAGAAGCCTGACTATCTACCAGATCCTGCCGAGGGCACAAGATCGTAGCTGAGGTAACAAGCTAAACGTCAAGTCCACGCTGAACTACTAGTGAGACCGACGTCTCTCGCAAAACAAAAATAAGCAAACATGAGTACAAATGTACTCAAGCAAGACTTACATCGTAACTAACTACATATGCATCATTATCATCAAAGGGGTGGTGGAGTTTGACTGCAGCAAGCTAGCTTTGACTCGGTGGCTATCCTAAACTACTAACGCAAGTAACTCTTTTGAGGTGGCGCATACGAGTCCACATATTCACCATATCAATACACCACTATGGATTCGATCCCGCCTTCCCACGAGAACGCCATCCATAGAACTCACGCTTATCTTATGCATTTTAGAGTATCCACTTTCACTTGTCTATGAACTGTTATAGGCAACCCGTAAGTCCTTTACCACGGACACGGCTATTCAATAGATGATGTTAACCCTGCAGGGTGTACTTCTTCACACACGCCTCACCACTTACCGCCGTTTATAAGACATGTACTCTGCAACCTTCAAGCGGAAGCCCAACGTGGGTGTCGGCCACACCTACCTAAACACTCAAGTCTCTAGTCCAGTTTATCGCCTATTCAGGTTCCATCCGCAGGGAGTCCGGCCGAGGTTTCCACATACGGCCCCGAACGATGTGTGCAGGGTTCCCGGGATACCAAACGGGCATTCGGTACACCATGCCACGTGCCTACCGCAACACAGCCCACCCCTAAGGTCAGCGCTGCGTGCGGCCCCCAGCATACTACAAACACCAGAAACTACTTTGCAACTCCCGGACAGAGGACAAGAGTGGTTAAGAAGCCGAGAGGGTCCATTGGTTTCGGGCCCAATGCGTGGTAGTAACTGTTTCATGGATCAGAAACACAGAACTCAGTTCCTGAGGACGGTTTCAATGAGACAACCCACCATGTACTCCTACATGGCCTCTCACCGCTACCTTTACCAAATCGTGTTCCTACACTTAGCTCTCAATAGTAGGACATGTTTACACACCTCCGATTCATTCCCGATGAATCAGACCTGACCCAACTCTAAGCAGTAGCAGGCATGACAAACAAGCATGAATGAGTAGGCACAACAGGGCTGAAACAACTCCTACTCATGCTAGTGGGTTTCATCTATTTACTGTGGAATGACAGGTCATGCAGAGGATAAAGGGGTTCAGCTACCGCCGCAAGTAACAGATGAATCGTTGTTGTCCTAATGCAGTAAAAGAGAGCAGGAGCGAGAGAGTGGGATTATATCGGAATGAACAAGGGGGTTTTGCTTTCCTGGCACTTCTGAAGATAATATAGTTCTTCATCGGTGTCATCGAACTCATCGTCGGTACGTCGTCTACTGAGGGGGGGACAAACACCGGCACACAAGGAAGAACACAATCAATGCAATGCAACAAATATGATGCATGATAATGTCATGGCAATATGCTGTTGATTGAGCTAATGCAACTAGCAACCATATTAAATGAAGTTAGTTTGAACCAAGGGTTCAAATTCAAACTCCATATGTGAAATTCAAATGCCATTTAATTGATTTGACCTGATCAGCAGGTATAAGTTGATCTAACATGCATGAAAGTGGTACAGATGGATAGATTGGATTTTTCTGATCATTTTTCATATATAAATTATTTCATTCTGAGCTACGGTTGATTTTATATGAATTTTAGAAGTTTTGGATATTTTCTGGAATTTTCTGTAAAAGAATAAATCCAGAAAAGAGTTATTGCGTTAGCATAACGTCAGCATGACGTAAGCGAGTCAATGGGGCACGGTCCAGGTCAAACTGACCAGTGGGGTCCACTAGTCAATGACCCAAAGGTCTGGTTAGTGTCACGATGTGGGGCGGGTCAACAACCACGCCAAGAAGTCAAGATCGACGTGTGGGGCGGTCAACGGTGACGGGCCAGTCAAACTGACCTGTGGGGCCCGTGGGGTTAGTTTAGTCTAAACAGGAGCTAAGCAGGGTTAATTAGGCCGTGGGGCCCTGTAGTCAGTGGCTCTGGGGAGGGTTAGCTGGCCGTGATTAGCGCTAATCACGCAGCCACGTCGGCTCGCCGGAGTTCAGTCGGCGGCGACCTCGAACCACGGCGGAGCCTGCTCGAAACTCGCCAGAGGCCACGGGTCAACGCGCCAGGGGCACCAGAAGGAAGCCCGTGCCCGTGCGCATCCGGGGAGACCAACGAGAGGGTGCAGGGTGGCCGGAGTTCGCCGGAAGCGAGCTCCTGGCGGCGGCCGGAGCTCGGGCAGGACCGGCTACTCGCTATGGTGCATGGGAAGGTGAGCTAGCAGGTGCGGTCGTCTCCTGGGAGCAGCACGAGCACGATGACGTGCTCAGGGGCAAGCTACGGCGTCTGGAGCCACGACGGCGACATGGCTGCCTCTGGCGAAGCCGCACTTGTGGAACGACGGTCTAGAGGACGGGAACGGAGGGGCCGAGCAAAGAGGAGAGATGAGGAGCTCACAGGGAGGCGGCGCAGAAGGTCAGTGGGCTCGGGGGCGCGCCAGACGTCGCGAATCGACGGCGGTGATTGGTGGCGCCCGAGGTGGAAGATGAGCTCGAAGGCGTCACCACGGTGCTCTTGGGTTCGGGATCTTTCGCGTGAAGGAGCTTTGCGTCGTCACGGAGCTTTCGGACACGGGGAAGGGGCGAGCGGACCACAGTGGTCACGGTGGCAGCGAACGGCGGCGACGAACCCGTTCGGTGGCTGTGCACCAGAGAAACAGAGAAGGGGGGGAAGCACGGGAGAGAGTGAGGGAGCGGTCGGGGCTGCGTGGCGTCGCGAGGGAGGCCCATGGCGATGAGGGGGGAGCGGCAGGAAGCAGGAGGTGGCCGGGACGTGTGCCGGCGCGCTGTGGCCACGCGCACGTCCTCCTGGCAGGGAAAGAAGACGACAGGGGGAGGCTAGGTGGGCTGGGCTGGCCACTTGGGCCGCCAGGTGGCTACACAGGTAAGTTAGGTAGGTTCCCTTCTCTCTCTTTTAATTGTTTTTGTTTTTCTATTTTGTGATACTGTTTTGGGCTTTATTAAAAATGTCAGGGCATTTCCAAAAATCATGAAACTAATCATGGATACTGTTTAGAACATAACCAACAGTAAACATTTTAGTTTATGATTATTTGAGCATTTTAAAATATTTTATAGCATTTAAATACCCAAATGCAAATACTATATGATTTAATCCAGTGACCAAATATGTCATGAAAAATGTGCAACACCTCTGGTTATGGTTTATAGCATTTTTCCAGAAATGATGAACATTTTTTTAAAGCCATTTGGATTCACTGAAAAATATTTTTAGTTGAACCTATTTGAATTGCTCTAGTGCTTGGGCTTGGTCATCCCCACTTCAAAATTTCCTTTGAAATCAAACATGATGCATGGATGCAGATGCCACTAATTACAACCAATTCTGGGGCTATGACAACCTTTATAGCCACCCAGTTACTTTGTGACGTTTGGCACACCCAAAGCATTCCTACGGTATCCGGGAGTTGCACAATCTCATGGTCTAAGGAAATGATACTTGACATTAGAATAGCTTTAGCAAAGGAACTACACGATCTTGTGCTATGCTTAGGATTGGGTCTTGTCCATCACATCATTCTCCTAATGATGTGATCCCGTTATCAATGACATCCTATGTCCATGGTCAGAAAACCATAACCATCTATTGATCAACGAGCTAGTCAACTAGAGGCTCACTAGGGACATGTTGTGGTCTATGTATTCACACATGTATTACGGTTTCCAGTAAATACAATTATAGCATGAACAATAGACAATTATCATGAACAAGGAAATATATAATAATAACCATTTTATTATTGCCTCTAGGGCATATTTCCAGCAAGGATTAGTGCGGCTGAGCCGCCCTGATGGATATTGGTCGCACGATCCTTGCGGTCAAAGGTGATCGGGCCGGACGACCATGGGTTATATTTTGGGGCGACTAGCTCCATTGCGTAGACGTCCCTAAGTGTGCGCCTCCGCTCCCGTTTGGGAATATGGGTGGCGTGTATCATATTCACCGTTTTAATTTGCGGGGGAAAATTCTTTTGCCCTCCTGTGTTCGGTGGCTGGGGCTCCTCGTCGTCGTCATCGCTTTGCGACCCCTTCTCCTTGCTTTCGGCACTTGACTTGCCGGCTTGTTTGAAGACCCAGCATTCTCTGTTGGTATGATTGGCTGGTGTTCCTGGGGTGCCGTGAATTTGACATGGACGGTCGAGTATACGATCCAGATTGGACGTGCCCAGACTGTTTCTTTCAAATTGTTTCTTCCTTTGACCGGTCTTAGAGCCACTGAATCCGGTATTGACGGCCGCATCTTCGGCGTTGTCGCCATTATATCGACGCTTGTGTTTGCTACGTCGGGGCTTGCCATTGTTATCTCTGGATGCAGAAGTTCCAGGCTTGCTTGAGGCGCTGTTGCTACGAACTAGCTAGCTGTCCTCGCCTGCACAGAAGCGGGTCATGAGTGTCGTGAGGGCTGCCATGGACTTCGGCTTCTCTTGGCCAAGGTGTCGGGCGAGCCACTGAAGGAAATATGCCCTAGAGGCAATAATAAAGTTATTATTTATTTCCTCATATCATGATAAATGTTTATTATTCATGCTATAATTGTATTACCTGGAAACATAATACATGTGTGAATATATAGACAAACTTAATGTCACAGTATGCCTCTACTTAACTAGCTCATTAATCAAAGATGGTTATGTTTCCTAACCATAGACATGTGTTGTCATTTGATTAACGGGATCACATCATTAGAAGAATGATGTGATTGACTTGACCCATTCCGCTAGCTTAGCACTTGATTGTTTAGTATGTTCTATTGCTTTCTTCATGACTTATAAAAGTTCCTATAACTATGAGATTATGCAACTCCCGTTTATCGGAGGAACACTTTGTGTGCTACCAAACGTCACGACGTAACTGGGTGATTATAAAGGAGCTCTACAGGTGTCTCCAAAGGTACATGTTGAGTTGGCGTATTTCGAGATTAAGTTTTGTCACTCCGATCGTCGGAGAGGTATCTCCGGGCCCTCTCGGTAATGCACATCACTATAAGCCTTGCAAGCAATGTAACTAATGAGTTAGTTACGGAATGACGCATTACGTAACGAGTAAAGTGACTTGCCGGTAACGAGATTGAACTAGGTATTGGATACCGATGATCGAATCTCGGGCAAGTAACATACCGATGACAAAGGGAACAACGTATGTTGTTATGCGGTTTGACCGATAAAGATCTTCGTAGAATATGTAGGAGCCAATATGAGCATCCAGGTTCCGCTATTGGTTATTGACCGGATACAGTTCTAGGTCATGTCTACATAGTTCTCGAACCCATAGGGTCCGCACGCTTAAGGTTTTGATGACAGTTATTTTATGAGTTTATGAGTTTTGATGTACTGAAGTTTGTTCGGAGTCCGGGATAAGATTACGGACATGACGAGGAGTCTTGAAATGGTCGACACATGAAGATTGATATATTGGAAGCCTATATTTGGATATCGGAAGTGTTCCGGGTGAAATCGGGATTTTACCGGAGTATTGGGAGGTTACCGGAACCCCCCCGGGGGCTTAATGGGCCTACATGGGCCCTAGTGGAGAGGAAGAGAGGAGGCATGAGGTGGGCCGCGCCCCCTCCCCCCTAGTACGAATAGGACAAGGAGAGGGGGGCGCCCCCCTTTCCTTCCTCTCTCCCTCCTCCTCCCCCCCCCTCTCCTACTCCAACTAGGAAAGAAGGGAGTCCTACTCCAGGTGGGAGTAGGACTCCCCCTTGGCGCGCCCTCCTTGGCCGGCCGCCCCCTCCCCCTTGGCTCCTTTATATACAGGGGCAGGGGCGCACCTCTAGACACAACAATTGATCTCCAAGATCTCTTAGCCGTGTGTTGTACCCCCCTTCACCATAGTCCTCGATAATATTGTAGCGGTGCTTAGGCGAAGCCCTGCGACGGTAGAACATCAAGATCGTCACCACGCCGTTGTGCTGACGGAACTCTTTCTCGACACCCTGCTGGATCGGAGTCCGGGGATCGTCATCGAGCTGAACGTGTGCTAGAACTCGGAGGTGCCGTAGTTTCGGTGCTTGATCGGTCGAGCCGTGAAGACGTACGACTACATCAACCGCATTGTTCTAACGCTTCCGCTTTCGGTCTACGAGGGTACGTGGACAACACTCTCCGCTCTCGTTGCTATGCATCACCATGATCTTGCGTGTGCGTAGTAATTTTTTTGAAATTACTATGTTCCCAACAGTGGCATCCGAGCCTGGTTTTATGCGTAGATGTCATATGCACGAGTAGAACACAAGTGAGTTGTGGGCGATACAAGTC
Organism: Aegilops longissima; assembly: GCA_021605205.1. Lineage (NCBI taxonomy): Eukaryota > Viridiplantae > Streptophyta > Magnoliopsida > Poales > Poaceae > Aegilops > Aegilops longissima. The sequence continues at coordinate 32,740,582 of CM038677.1, read as the reverse complement.
ATACTACTTACCAGCATGTCATACTTTGGTTCAACGGCATTGTGAGATGAAGCGACCCGGACCGAAATTACGCGTACGCTTACACGAGACTGCTTTCACCGTTATGAGCACTCGTTGCTTAAAGGTGACCGGCCGGTGTCTGTCTCTCTCACTTTAGTTGAACCGAGTGTGGCTACGCCCGGTCCTTGCGAAGGTTAAAACATCACCAACTTAACAAACTATCGTTGTGGTTTTGATGCGTAGGTAAGAACGGTTCTTGCTCAGCCCGTAGCAGCCACGTAAAATTTGCAAACAACAAAGTAGAGGACGTCTAACTTGTTTTTGCAGGGCATGTTGTGATGTGATATGGTCAAGACGTGATGCTATATTTTATTGTATGAGATGATCATGTTTTGTAACCGAGTTATCGGCAACTGGCAAGAGCCATATGGTTGTCACTTTATTGTATGAAATGCAAACGCCCTATAATTGCTTTACTTTATCACTAAGCGGTAGCGATAGTCGTAGAAGCAATAGATGGCGTAAACGACAACGATGCTACGATGGAGATCAAGGTGTCGCTACCGGTGGCGATGGTGATCACGACGGTGCTTTGGAGATGGAGATCACAAGCACAAGATGATGATGTCCATATCATATCACTTATATTGATTGCATGTGATGTTTAATCTTTATGCATCTTATCTTGCTTTGATTGACGGTAGCATTTTAAGATGATCTCTCACTAAAATTATCAAGAAGTTTTCTTCCGAGTATGCACCGCTATGAAAGTTCTTCGTGGCCGAGACACCACATGATGATCGGTGTGATAGGCTCTACGCTCAAATACAACGGTGCAAAACAGTTGCACACGCGAATACTCAGGTTAAACTTGACGAGCCTAGCATATACAGATATGGCCTCGAACACGGAGACCAAAAGGTCGAACGTGAATCATATAGTAGATATGATCAACATAGTGATGTTCGCCATTGAAACTACATCATCTCACGTGATGATCGAACATGGTTTAGTTGATTTGGATCACGTGATTGAAGGAAATATGCCCGCAATACAAAAGTTATTATTTATTTCCTTATTTCATGATAAATGTTTATTATTCATGCTAGAATTGTATTAACCGGAAACATAATACATGTGTGAATACATAGACAAACATAGTGTCACTAGTATGCCTCTACTTGACTAGCTCGTGAATCAAAGATGGTTAAGTTTCCTAGCCATGGACATGAGTTGTCATTTGATTAACGGGATCACATCATTGGGAGAATGATGTGATTGACTTGACCCATTCCGTTAGCTTAGCACTTGATCGTTTAGTATGTTGCTATTGCTTTCTTCATGACTTATACATGTTCCTATGACTATGAGATTATGCAACTCCCGTTTACCAGAGGAACACTTTGTGTGCTACCAAACGTCACAATGTAACTGGGTGATTATAAAGGAGTGCTACAGGTGTCTCCAAAGGTACATGCTGAGTTGGCGTATTTCGAGATTAGGTTTTGTCACTCCGATCGCCGGAGAGGTATTTCTGGGCCCTCTCGGTAATGCACATCACTATAAGCCTTGCAAGCAATGTAACTAATGAGTTAGTTACGGAATGATGCATTACGTAACGAGTAAAGAGACTTGCCGGTAACGAGATTGAACTAGGTATTGGATACCGACGATCGAATCTCGGGCAAGTAACATACCGATGACAAAGGGAACAACGTATGTTGTTATGCGGTTTGACTGATAAAGATCTTTGTAGAATATGTAGGGGCCAATATGAGCATCCAGGTTTTGCTATTGGTTATTGACCGAAAACAGTTCTAGGTCATGTCTACATAGTTCTCGAACCCGTAGGGTCCGCACGCTTAAGGTTTTGATGACAGTTATATTATGTGTTTATGAGTTTTGATGTACCGAATTTGTTCGGAGTCCCGGATAAGATTACGGACATGACGAGGAGTCTCGAAATGGTCGAGACATGGAGATTGATATATTGGAAGCCTATATTTGGATATCAGAAGTGTTCCGGGTGAAATCGGGATTTTACCGGAGTACCGGGAGGTTACCGGAACCCCCCTGGGGGCTTAATGGGCCTACATGGGCCCTATTGGACAGGAAGAGAGGAGGCAAGAGGTGGGCCGCGCCCCCTCCCCCCCTCGTCCTAATAGGACAAGGAGAGGGGGCGGCGCCCACCCTTTCCTTCCTCTCTCCCTCCTTCTTCCCCCCTTCTCCTACTCCAACTAGGAAAGAAGGGAGTCCTACTCCCGGTGGGAGTAGGACTCCCCCTGGCGCCCTCCTGGCCGGCCGCCCCTCCCCTTGGCTCCTTTATATATGAGGCAGGGGGCACCTCTAGACACAACAATTGATCTCCAAGATCTCTTAGCCGTGTGCGGTGCCCCCCTTCTGTTGGAAATATGCCCTAGAGGCAATAATAAAATGGTTATTATTATATTTCCTTGTTCATGATAATTGTATATTGTTCATGCTATAATTGTGTTATCCGGAAATCATAATACGTGTGTGAATATATAGACCACAACACGTCCCTAGTGAGCCTCTAGTTGACTAGCTCGTTGATCAACAGATAGTCATGGTTTCCTGACTATGGACATTGGATGTCATTGATAACGGGATCACATAATTAGGAGAATGATGTGATGGACAAGAACCAATCCTAAGCATAGCACACGATCGTGTAGTTCGTTTTGCTAGAGCTTTTCCAAATGTCAAGTATCATTTCCTTAGACCATGAGATTGTGCAACTCCCGGATACCGTAGGAGTGCACTACGGGTATCTCCGAAAGTGTCTGTTGGGTTGGCATGAATCGAGACTCGGATTTGTCACTCCGTATGACGGAGAGGTATCTCTGGGCCCACTCGGTAATGCATCATCATAATGAGCTCAATGTGACCAAGTGTCTGGTCACGGTATCATGCATTACGGTACAAGTAAAGTGACTTGCCGGTAACGAGATTAAACGAGGTATTGGGATACCGACGATCGAATCTCGTCCAAATAACGTACTGATTGACAAAGGGAATTGTATACGGGATTACTTGAATCCTCGACATTGTGGTTCATTCGATGAGATCATCATGGAACACGTGGGAGCCAACATGGGTATCCAGATCCCGCTGTTGGTTATTGGCCGGAGAGTCATCTCGGTCATGTCTGCATGTCTCCTGAACCCGTAGGGTCTACACACTTAAGGTTCGGTGACGCTAGGGTTGTAGAGATGCTAGTATGCGGTAACCCGAAAGTTGTTCAGAGTCCCGGATGAGATCCCGGACGTCACAAGGAGTTCCGGAATGGTCCGGAGGTGAAGAATTATATATGGGAAGTCCAGTTTCGGCCATCGGGATAGTTTCAGGGGTCACCGGATTGTCTGGGACCACGGAAGGGTCCGGGGGTCCACAGGCGGGGCCACCTATCCCGGAGGGCCCCATGGGCTGAAGTGGGAGGAACCAGCCTGGTGGGCTGGTGCGCCCCTGGCCCCCTGCGCCTAGGGTTGGAAACCCTAGGGGGGGCGCCACTGCTTGGGGGCAAGCCACCCCCCTTGGCCGCCGCCCCTCCTTGAGATCCCATCTCTAGGGGGCCGGCGCCCCCCCTTTGCCCTATATAAAGAGGGGGGAGGGAGGGCAGCCGCACCCAAGTCCCTGGCGCCTCCCTCTCCCCACGCACCACCTCTCCCTCTCGCAGAAGCTTGGCGAAGCCCTGCCGAGATCACCGCTGCTTCCACCACCACGCCGTCGTGCTGCTGGATCTCCATCAACCTCTCCCTCCCCCTTGATGGATCAAGAAGGAGGAGACGTCTTCCCCAACCGTACGCGTGTTGAACGCGGAGGTGCCGTCCGTTCGGCATTAGGATCATCGGTGATTTGGATCACGACTAGTATGACTCCCTCAACCCCGTTCTCTTGAACGCTTCCGCGCGATCTACAAGGGTATGTAGATGCACTCCTCTATCTCGTTGCTAGATGACTCCATAGATGGATCTTGGTGAAGCGTAGAAATTTTTTATTTTCTGCAACATTCCCCAACAGTGGTATCAGAGCTAGGTCTATGCATAGTTTCTATGCACGAGTAGAACACAAACTTGTTGTGGGCGTAGATGTTGTCAATTTTCTTGCCACTACTAGTCTTATCTTGCTTCGGCGGCATCGTGGGATGAAGCGGCCCGGACCGGCCTTACACGTACACTTACGTGAGACAGGTTCCACCGACTGACATGCACTAGTTGCATAAGGTGGCGAGCGGGTGTCTGTCTCTCCCAGTTTAGTTGGAGCGGATTCGATGAAAAGTGTCCTTGTGAAGGGTAAATAGAAATTGGCATATCACGTTGTGGTTTTACGTAGGTAAGAAACGTTCTTGCTAGAAACCTATAGAAGCCACGTAAAAACTTGCAACAACAATTAGAGGACGTCTAACTTGTTTTTGCAGCATATGCCTTGTGATGTGATATGGCCAAAAGGATGTGATAAATGAAACATATGTGATGTATGAGATTGATCATGTTCTTGTAATAGGAATCATGACTTGATGTCGATGAGTATGACAACCGTAGGAGTTGTCTTTATTTTTTGTATGACCTGCGTGTCATTGAATAACGCCATGTAAATCACTTTACTTTATTGCTAAACACGTTAGCCTTAGAAGTAGAAGTAATCGTTGGCGTGACAACTTCATGAAGACATGATGATGGAGATCATGATGATGGAGATCATGGTGTCATGCCGGTGACGAAGATGATCATGGCGCCCCGAAGATGGAGATCAAAGGAGCAATATGATGTTGGCCATATCATGTCACTATTTGATTGCATGCGATGTTTATCATGTTTTACATCTTATTTACTTAGAACGACGGTAGCTTAAATAAGATGATCCCTCGCATAATTTCAAGAAAGTCTTCCCCCTAACTGTGCACCGTTGCGAAGGTTCGTTGTTTCGAAGCACCACGTGATGATCGGGTGTCATAGATCCTAACGTTCGAATACAATGAGTGTAAGCCAGATTTACACACGCAATACACTTAGGTTGACTTGACGAGCCTAGCATGTACAGACATGGCCTCGGAACACGGAAGACCGAAATGTCGAGCATGAGTCGTATAGAAGATACGATCAACATGAAGATGTTCACCGATGTTGACTAGTCCGTCTCACATGATGATCAGACACGGCCTAGTTGACTTGGATCATGTTTCACTTAGATGACTAGAGGGATGTCTGTCTGAGTGGGAGTTCATTGAATAATTTGATTAGATGAACTTAATTATCATAAACTTAGTCTAAAATCTTTACAATATGTCTTGTAGATCAAATGGTCGACGCTAATGTTGCCCTCAACTTCAACGCGTTCCTAGAGAAAACCAAGCTGAAAGATGATGGCAGCAACTATACGGACTGGGTCCGGAACCTAAGGATCATCCTCATAGCTGCAAAGAAAGATTATGTCCTAGAAGCACCGCTAGGTGAAGCACCCATCCCAGAGAACCAAGACGTTATGAACACTTGGCAGTCTCGTGCTGATGATTACTCCCTCGTTCAGTGCGGCATGCTTTACAACTTAGAACCGGGGCTCCAAAAGCGTTTTGAGCAACACAGAGCATATGAGATGTTCAAGATCTGAAAATGGTTTTCCAAGCTCATGCCCGGTCGAGATATGAAGTCTCCGACAAGTTCTTGATTGTAAGATGGAGGAAAATAGTTCACAAGTGAGCACATACTCAAAATGTTCAGGTTGCACAACCGCTTGACTCAGCTGGGAGTTAATCTCCTGATGACGCGTTATTGACAGAATCCTTCATTCGCTTCCACCAAGCTACAAGAGCTTTGTGATGAACTTCAATATGCAGGGGATGGAAAAGACCATTCCTGAGGTATATTCAATGCTGAAATCAGCGGAGGTAGAGATCAAAAAGGAACAACAAGTGTTGATGGTGAATAAAACCACTAAGTTCAAGAAAGGCAAGGGTAAGAAAACTTCAAGAAGGACGGCAAGGAGTTGCCGCTACCGTAAGCCAGCTTGCCGAAGAAGCCAAAGAATGGACCCAAGCACGAGATCTGAGTGCTTTTATTACAAGGAAGTGGTCATCGAAGCGGAACTGCCCCAAGTACTTAGCAGACAAGAAGGCCGGCAACACCAAAGGTATATGTGATATACATGTTATTGATGTGTACCTTACCAGCACTCGTAGTAGCTCCTGGGTATTTGATACCGGTGTGGTTGTTCATATTTGTAACTCAAAGCAGGAGCTGCGGAATAAGCGGAGACTGGCGAAGGAAGAGGTGACGATGCGCGTCGGGAATGGTTCCAAGGTCGATGTGATCGCCGTCGGCACGCTACCTCTACATTTACCTACGGGATTAGTGTTAAACCTCAATAATTGTTATTTAGTGCCAGCTTTGAGCATGAACATTGTATCTGGATCTCGTTTAATACGAGATGGCTACTCATTTAAATCCGAGAATAATGGTTGTTCTATTTATATAAGAGATATGTTTTATGGGCATGCCCCGTTGGTCAATGGTTTATTCTTAATGAATCTCGAACGTGATGTTACACATATTCATAGTGTGAATACCAAAAGATGTAAGGTTGATAACGATAGTCCCACATACTTGTGGTAATCGCCGCCTTGATCACATTGGTGTCAAGCGCATGAAGAAGCTCCATGCTGATGGACTTTTAGAGTCTCTCGATTATGAATCATTTGACACATGCGAACCATGCGTCATGGGCAAAATGACCAAGACTCCGTTCTCTGGAACAATGGAGCAAGCAACCAACCTATTGGAAATCATACATACTGATGTGTGCATTCCAATGAGCGTTGAGGCTCGCGGAGGCTATCGTTATGTTCTCACTCTCACTGATGACTTGAGTAGATATGGGTATGTCTACTTGATGAAACACAAGTCTGAGACCTTTTAAAAGTTCAAGGAATTTCAGAATGAGGTAGAGAATCAACGTGACCGAAAGATAAAGTTCTTACGATCAGATCGTGGGGGAGAATATTTAAGTCACGAATTTGGTGCGCACTTAAGGAAATGTGGAATTGTTTCACAACTCACGCCGCCTGGAACACCTCAGCGTAGCGGTGTGTCCGAACATTGTAATCGCACCCTATTGGATATGGTGCGATCTATGATGTCAGTCACCGATTTACCGCTATCATTTTGGGGATACGCTCTAGAGACAGGGGCGGAGCCAGAAAATTTGGCCAATGGGTTCACTAGGTACCTCATTGTAAGGATTTAGTATGGGTTACTTAAGTGTAACGTTCAATTTCATACTAACTTACAATAGGGGCACGTCACTTAAAAGACATGTGGCGAGTAGAAATATGATATCGATTATCACATATGGCGGTTACATATGAAAGTGGAGAGTACAAGTCATACAGATTGTGTGAAATCATAAAATCCCTTGTTCACATATTATAAACAGAGTAGCACCGAAATAACTTCATAGCTTCAAGTGCAGCTTCTCATCTTCCTAAAATATATTGGAGAAAATGACAAGTTATGTTGACAGGTTCAAAATAAATACCATCAAGCCAAAGAGGCATATAAACAAGTGATATTAAGCCTAATTTGACTCTGTTTTTTTTGGAAGATCAGTTTGCTTATCATGGGCAACTTGAATTGATGGATCTTGATTCATCAAAGCATCACATTTTTTACAGTTGTATTATGAAAGCTATTAACATTATATTTACCCACATGGGCATTTTGTTGCCTTTTTTTGTTCCAATTGCTCCAACCTTTAGTTGCAAGTGCATCACTCTAAGCTTGTCTCTAATTGTAATCACTAATTCTGATCAGCCAGATCATATGGCAGATCATCTAAACTAATTTCTCTATGCATAGAAAGCCTTGGGAGATTATTTGCAACAGAGACATTTGATGTACTTTGCTTACATTGAGTGGCCATAAAATGCCTGCAACATTATCTGAATCTGATGATCCATTTATTACTGGAAAACATCGCTGTAATCTACACCAATTAAAGTTCAGGAAAAGCAACTAAAAACTTAGGGCTTAAGAGTAATATCATCATCATCCAAAGATACTAGGCTCCAACACATGTACAAGGGTGATGATGTGACCTCGTGACCTTCAATTTGGACATCAGTTGTCACCGCTACCACCGCCGACCCATCGTTGTTGCCGGCTTGCCGCTGGCCGCCGCAATGGGGAGGAGACAAGACGAGATCGAAACAGTCACCGGGTTGGGAAACAAATTGGGGAAACGAGAGGCGCTTGGCGTCTTGGCGTATGCGATTCGGTATGGAATCGAGCGGTCGAGGAGTGCGTAGATGTCATCGTATGGCGTTACATTTACCTCTGGGCTTTTTTTTTTGAAATATCTGTATCATTCTGTGGGCTTTTGGTTGGACTGCTGATGTTATAAAGAATTTATTATTTTATATGGACTGAGAGGCTTCTGGCGGGTGCGTGCTATCTTGATGGGTTCAGCAGTGATTTTCTATTGGGTTCATGCAAGTGGCAACGTGTATACATGTACGTGGCGTGAAAAATCTGTAGGGTTCATCTGAACCCAACACCTACACGCTGGCTCCGCCGCTGTCTAGAGACAGCTACATTCACTTTAAATAGGGCAGCGTCTAAATCCGCTGAGACGACACCGTATGAATTATGGTTTGGGAAGAAACCTAAGCTGTCGTTTCTAAAAGTTTGGGGATGCGATGCTTATGTCAAGAAATTTCAACCTGAAAAGCTCGAACCAAGTCGGAAAAATGCGTCTTCATAGGATACCCTAAGGAAACCATTGGGTATACCTTCTACCTCAGATCCGAAGGCAAGATCTTTGTTGCCAAGAACGGGTCCTTTCTGGAGAAAGAGTTTCTCTCGAAAGAAGTAAGTGGGAGGAAAGTAGAACTCGATGAAGTACTACCTCTTGAACCGGAAAGTAGTGCAGCTCAGGAAAATGTTCCTGTGGTGCCTGCACTGACTAGAGAGGAAACTAGTGATGATGATCAAGGTACTTCGGATCAAGTTACTTCTGAACTTCGTAGGTCCACGAGGACACGTTCCACACCAGAGTGGTATGGCAACCCTGTCCTAGAAGTCATGTTGTTAGACAACGGTGAACCTTTGAACTATGAAGAAGCAATGGCGGGCCCAGACTCCAACAAATGGCTTGAAGCCATGCAATCCGAGATAGGATCCATGTATGAAAACAAAGTGTAACGACCCAAACCTGATAAGATTCGATGTCTCTGTGCTCACAGTGCTAGTCCCTGAATCAACTCGCTAGCACACACAGTACATATGAATATCAAATAACAAGTGCATCATTTAACATAACGTATGATCCAAAAGTTATAAAGTATTACAAACTGAATAGCACATGGCTAACTTATTCAATAATAACAGCGAAAAGGTAGCATAATCAACGATGAGTCCATCAATGCCCACTGAAGAACATGTTGAGTGAAGACTCGCAACCCTACTGTGTCTCACTGATCATCTGAAAATCCTGCAACATGATAAGTTGCAGCCACAAGGGTCAATACATTGAATGTATTGGCAAATCACACAATATGATATAGCAAACCTACATCCACAAAGCAATGTATGACAAACAAAACACACTAGTTTGGAGAAGAATGTCTTCACCTACCTTCACTACCTGAACTCACAACCGTCTCTAATTTACTCGCCCAAGATAACCCAAAGATTCAAAATAAACATGACAAGAACTTCAAAAGTATGTCTCAAGTGCGCTCTGTCAGCGGCGCATTCTCTAGGAACAATAGAGCGCTCTGCCAAGGACGCATTCACCTGATTTAAGTTCCGAAAACTAAACCTCGCCTCAAGTGCGCTCTGTCAATGGCGCATTCTCTAGGGACAATAGAGCGCTCTGCCAATGACGCATTCACCTGGTTAATAATCCTTAGCCTACGGCTATAAACACTCACCAGTTTCATGGATCACTCGACACATGCCCACGTCTATCATAGCAAGTTGATCACACCATCACATAATACAATCAATATCAGAGTATGACAACACAGGACATACATATCAAACCAAGCACATGTCATAGCATAAAAATCACACATGCATAGCAGAATATAGGATGAGCAAAATCAAAAGTGCAAACTTTCCTTGAACGGTGTTGAAGTACTCTAACGATTAATTCCGATCTGCTTCACACTCCGGACAATCTATACGATTAACGGAGGTAACGATAAATAAACTATACTCACATAACACTAAAATAAAGTAAACAACAACAAATTCAAACAAAGACTTAAATAATAGAACATATTAGTAGGCATATATTATCTACATGCTAGTAGGATCACAATGCAAAAAGAATCAACTAATTTGGATCAACAGTTTGAAAGATATGGCCTCCGGAAGTTTGAATTCAAATTTAAACAAATTCAATTTTGAACTGTTCAAAAATGTGAAACTTTGGTTCTTCAATATTATCCTAGTCACTACGAGTACACAGGAAAAAGAATCGATGAATTTGGAGTTACGGATCTCAAGATAAACCTAAATGAAAATTTGATATGGAATCAGAAAGAACAATTATGCCATAAAAGCGCTCGGGAAGAACTGCATGTTGCTGTGGCGCTGCCACATGGCAAGGTGTGAGTGGTCGAGGGTGTCTGCTATTGTGGTTAACGGACGAATGGCCGCTACATAACGCATACCGGTCGGAAATAAAAAACACAGCTATCTAATACCGGCGGTTGGATGGAGATCGACGGCTAAGGGTGGCTCACCGGAGAGGAACAGAGTAGGCCGGCCGGAATTGAATGAGACGGCGGCGCGCTGCTCGATTTGAAGCTGGCGTCATTGAAAGGCCTCCGAGCTCGGGAGAACAGGACGAGGCGAGGAGGGACACGTCGAACTCCAAAACGTCCTCCGGGACGACCGGGCCTTGTGCTCACGTCCGTGAGAGGTTCGGCTGGAGCGGCGACGACGGTGTTCGTCGGGGCGGAGGTCGAAGCACTCGGGTGGGTGCTTCCCTGCGAGAACTAATAGGTGAGGGAGAGAGAAGAGACCAAGGCGGAATTAACAGGGGCAAGAGGAGGTGCTGGGAACCTTCTGCTTCGACGGAAACAACCGGCGAGATGCTCCTGCAGCGGCGAACTCCGGCAAGATCGGATCTGGGCGAAACGGGCACGGGAAGACAAATTTTGCCGAAAGTGGGAAGAGAAGAAGATGGGGAATATATATAGAGTGGATTCCGTGGCCTAGGGGCAAAGACTTGGCCAAATCGGCGAGGACTTGGATCGGCAGGAAGAACTCGTGAACGAACAGGAGTTCGTCTTGAGGAAAGAGACGACCTGGCGGGCCCCAAGTGTCAGCGGCACAGGAGGAAAAAAAAGTTGCGCGGTGAGTTGAGGCCTTGCAGTAATGGGCCGTCGGCCTGCTAAGAAGGGTTGCTATCAAGGCTGCTGCTGCTTATAGCTTGTGGCGTGGAAAAAAAGAGATCTGCACATTGGTTTTGCTACAAACAAGAGCCCAACTGCACAGTAAACTATTGGCTAAATAAACAATAGCAGATTACTTCCTAAAAATACCAAAAATATACATACAAATATTATTACTGTTATATAAGCCAGTGAACATTTTTACAACACAAATTAAATTTTGAAAATTTATTTTATGCAAAACAAGCACATAAAGAGCAACATAATAACCACTATAAAACAATTTTGAGTTTCTATAAAGACAAAATAATTTAGGTAGACACCAGAATATATTCTTAGCATTTTCCATAAATAATTAATAGGCGAGAAGTCATATTATCTCCACTCAAAATATTTTTGCCTTGAGTTGGAAAACAGTTTGAATAAACAATAATAATAATAATTCAAATATGCATAGAAATCATGATGACAAAGAATGATCCTATTAACATTCCAAATCTGAAAATTTGGGATGTTACACAAAGTATGGACTTTGATAGACTTGCCCGATGATCGGCGAGCGATAGAAAACAAATGGGTCTTTAAGAAGAAGACGGACGCGGATGGTAATGTTACCATCTATAAAGCTTGACTTGTCTCTAAGGGTTATCGACAAGTTCAAGGGATTGACTACGATGAGACTTTCTCTCCCGTAGCGAAGCTGAAGTCCGTCCGAATCATGTTAGCAATTGCCGCATACGATGATTATGAGATATGGCAAATGGACGTCAAAACGGCATTCCTTAACGGCCATCTTAAGGAAGAACTGTATATGATGCAGCCGGAGGGTTTTGTCGATCCTAAGAATGCTAACAAGGTATGCAAGCTCCAGCGCTCCATCTATGGGCTGGTGCAAGCATCTCGAGTTGGAACATTCGCTTTAATGAAATGATCAAAGCGCTTAGTTTATGCAGACTTATGGAGAAGCCTGCGTTTACAAGAAAGTGAGTGGGAGCTCAGAGCATTTCTCATATTATATGTGGATGACATACTTTTGATGGGAAATGATATAGAACTTCTGGACAGCATTAAGGCCTACTTGAATAAGTGTTTTTCAATGAAGGACCTTGGAGAAGCTGCTTACATATTAGGCATCAAGATCTATAGAGATAGATCGAGACGCCTCATAGTTCTTTCACAAAGCACATACCTTGATAAGATATTGAAGAAGTTCAATATGGATCATTCCAAGAAGGGGTTCTTGCCTGTGTTGCAAGGTGTGAAATTGAGCTCGGCTCAATGTCCGACCACGGCAGAAGATAGAGAAAAGATGAGTGTCGTCCCCTATGCCTCAGCCATAGGGTCTATCATGTATGCCATGACATGTACCAGACCTGATGTAAACCTTGCCATAAGTTTGGTAGGAAGGTACCAAAGTAATCCCGGCATGGAACACTGGACAGTGGTCAAGAATATCCTAAAGTACCTGAAAAGTACTAAGAACATGTTTCTCGTATATGGAGGTGACGAAGAGCTCGTCGTAAAGGGTTACGTCGATTCTAGCTTCGACACAGATCTGGATGACTCTAAGTCACAAACCGGATACGTGTATATTTTGAATGGTGGGGCAGTAAGCTGGTGCAGTTGCAAGCAAAGCGTCATGGCGGGAGTCACATGTGAAGCGGAGTGCATGGCAGCCTCGGAGGCAGCGCATGAAGCAATCTGGGTGAAGGAGTTCATCACCGACCTAGGAGTCATACCCAATGCGCCGGGGCCGATCACACTCTTCTGTGACAACGCTGGAGCTATTGCACTTGCCAAGGAGCCCAGGTTTCACAAGAAGACCAGGCACATCAAGCGTCGCTTCAACTCCATTCGTGAAAATGTTCAAGATGGAGACATAGATATTTGTAAAGTACATACGGACCTGAATGTAGCAGATCCGTTGACTAAACCTCTCCCTAGAGCAAAACATGATCAACACCAGAACTCTATGGGTGTTCGATTCATCACAATGTAACTAGGTTATTGACTCTAGTGCAAGTGGGAGACTGTTGGAAATATGCCCTAGAGGCAATAATAAAATGGTTATCATTATATTTCCTTGTTCATGATAATTGTCTATTGTTCATGCTATAATTGTGTTATCCGGAAAATGTAATACATATGTGAATATATAGACCACAACACGTCCCTAGTGAGCCTCTAGTTGACTAGCTCGTTGATCAACAAATAGTCATGGTTTCCTGACTATGGACATTCGATGTCATTGATAACGGATCACATCATTAGGAGAATGATGTGATGGACAAGACCCAATCCTAAGCATAGCACAAGATCGTAGTTCGCTTTGCTAGAGCTTTTCCAAATGTCAAGTATCATTTCCTTAGACCATGAGATTGTGCAACTCCGGATGCCGAGGAGTGCATTGGTGTGCCAAACGTCACAACGAATCGGGTGACTATAAAGGTGCACTATGGGTATCTCCGAAAGTGTCATTGGGTTGGTACGAATCGAGACTAGATTTGTCACTCCGCATGACGGAGAGGTATCTCTGGGCCCACTCAAGAATGCATCATCATAATGAGCTCAATGTGACCAAGTGTCCGTCACGGATCATGCATTACGGTATGAGTAAAGTGACTTGCCGTAACGAGATTAAACGAGGTATTGGGATACCGACGATCGAATCTCGGGCAAGTAACGCATCGATTGACAAAGGGAATTGTATACGGGATTACTTGAATCCTCGACATCGTGGTTCATTCGATGAGATCATCGTGGAACATGTGGGAGCCAACATGGGTATCCAGATCCATTGCTGGTTATTGGCCGAGAGTCGTCTCGGTCATGTTCAGATGTCTCCGAACCCGTAGGGTCTACACTTAAGGTTCGGTGGACGCTAGGGTTGTAGAGATGCTAGTATGCGGTAACCCAAAGTTGTTCGGAGTCCTGAATGAGATCCCGGACTTCACGAGGAGTTCTGGAATGGTCCGGAGGTGAAGAATTATATATGGGAAGTCCAGTTTCGGCCATCGGGAAAGTTTCAGGGGTCACCGGTATTGTACCGGGACCACCGGAAGGGTCCCGAGGGGTCCACAGGTGGGGCCACCTATCCGGAGGGCCCCATGGGCTGAAGTGGGAGGAACCAGCCTGGTGGGCTGGTGCGCCCTTGCCCCTGCGCCTAGGGTTGGAAACCCTAGGGGGGCGCCACGCCGGCTTGGGGGCAAGCCACCCCCTGGCCGCCCCCTTGGCCCTATATAAAGAGGGGGAGGGAGGCAGCCGCACCCAAGTCCTGGCGCCCCTCTCCCCACGCACCACCTCTCCCTCTCGCAGAAGCTTGGCGAAGCCCTGCCGAGATCACCGCTGCTTCCATCACCACGCCGTCGTGCTGCTGGATCTCCTGCTGGATCAAGAAGGAGGAGACGTCTTCCCCAACCGTACGTGTGTTGAACGCGGAGGCGTCGTCCGTTCTGCACTAGGATCATCGGTGATTTGGATCACGACGAGTACGACTCCCTCAACCCCGTTCTCTTGAACGCTTTCGAGCGATCTACAAGGGTATGTAGATGCACTCCTCTATCTCGTTGCTAGATGACTCCATAGATTGATCTTGGTGAAGCGTCGAATTTTTTTATTTTCTGCAACGTTCCCCAACACCTTCACCATAGTCCTCGATAATATGGTAGCGGTGCTGAGGCGAAACCCTGCGACAGTAGAACATCAAGATCGTCACCACGCAGTCGTGCTGACGGAACTCTTCCCGACACCGCCGGATCGAGTCCGGGATCGTCATCGAGCTGAACGTGTGCTAGAACTCGGAGGTGCCGTAGTTTCGGTGCTTGATCGGTCGACCGTTAAGACGTACGACTACATCAACCGCGTTGTTCTAACGCTTCCGCTTTCGGTCTACGAGGGTACGTGGACAACACTCTCCCCTCTCGTTGCTATGCATCACCATGATCTTGCGTGTGCGTAGGAATTTTTTTTGAAATTACTATGTTCCCAACAGCCACTCATCCCGGATGTTATGCTTAAAGGCCGCTAGGGCTTCGGCGTCCGGACAGTCGACAATTTGGATCTTTTTAGTTAAGATCTGAGTCCAGAATTTCCTGGCTGACTCTCCGAGCTGTTGGGTTATATGACTTAAGTCATCAGCGTCCGGTGGTCGCACATAAGTGCCCTGAAAGTTTTCAAGGAATGCGTCTTCCAGGTTCTCCCAACTGCCAATGGAGTTTCCCGGCAGACTATTCAGCCAGTGCCGAGCTGGTCCCTTGAGTTTTAGTGGGAGATACTTGATGGCATGGAGATCGTCATCGCGGGCCATGTGAATGTGGAGAAGGAAATCTTCAATCCATACCGCGGGATCTGTTGTCCCATCATAAGGTTCGATGTTTACGGGTTTAAACCCTTCTCGGAATTCATGCTCCATTACTTCGTCAGTGAAGCATAGGGGGTGTGCGGCGCCTCTATGTCGGGCTACATCTCGACGCAGTTCGGATGAAGCTGGTCTGCTGTATTCGGCCCGGACGGATTTGTTTTTTGTATATCCAGCGTGGCGGTCATTGTCAGGTGTTGGGGCGCGCGCCCGCGATCCGTAGATCGATCTTGACTGTCCTGCTTTGTTTTCCAATTCGTCTCGCAGGTCATGCGTGTAGCCCCGGGCCTTCGTGTTTCTATTTGTTCGGCAATGGGGTGCGGGGTTGGTGCTCGGACTGATACGCCGCTTTGTCTCGGCCACACGGTGGTTGGTCAGCCGCATCCTGCGCTGGTAGTATAGGCTCTAATGCCTCGTCCTCGAATTGAGGTAACAACCTGCGTCTCGGGTAAATTTTGGTTGGGCGCTCGAGTCCGTATTCCTCGGCCGCCAGGACCTCATTCCATCTATCAGTGAGCAGATCTTGATCAGCTTGAAGCTACTGCTGTTTTTTCTTTAGGCTCTTTGCAGTGGCTATGAGCCGGCGCTTGAAGCGTTCCTGCTCGACGGGATCCTCAGGCACGGTAAATTCTTCATCATCGAGGCTCACCTCGTCTTCGGAGAGGGGCATGTAATTGTCATCCTTCGAGTCTTCATTCATGGCCTGTTCATCGGGGCTAGCCTGCCCGTCCTCCCGTCCGGCCTGTTCGAAGCTTGCCTGGGCGGGATTGTTTTCGTCTTCGGCATCATCCGGAGTGCTATTATCTCTTGTGCCGGTATCGCTGTTTCTACCCTGGCGTGGTTTAGAGCGGCGCCACTAACATCGGCGCTTCGGCTGTTTCTCAGGAGGATTATCCTCCGTAGCATCCTTTTGATCCTCACCATTGTTTTCTTTGGGTGGGTCCACCATATATATGGCATATGATGAGGTGGTTGTCCAGCGCCCTGTGGGCGGTGGTTCCTGTTCTTCTCCGGCATCGTCGTCCATACCATCGATGTCTTCGAAGTCGAAATCAAGCATGTCGCTTAAGTCGTCGACAATAGCTATTTAAGTGGGTGGTGGGTGGGTAATGAATTCCTTCGTCGTCCACTTCCCACTCAAGCCGGACATAGTTCGGCCCAGAGTCTCCTGACAAGGAGAGAGGTTTTAATGAGTTTAGCACGTCGCCCAAGTGGGAATGCTGAAAGATGTCCGCGGAGCTGAACTCCAAGATCGGTGCCCAGTTAGATCCGATGGGCGCGGATACGTGCGGTTCGGAGCCTATGGCCGGAGACGAGTCCGAGGGTCCGATGACACAGAACTTATTGGAAGTGAAATTTGTGTTCGGATCTATCGTCGTTGAGTTGCGGCTTCCGTGGCGGGGTCCATCCTCCCGTCCTCGGATGGCACGATCTGCACTGGATCTAAAGCCAGGACAGCTGCAGGTGAGATCTCCAGAACACCTCCGATGGCAGATCTAGGTCATGCTCATCGTGTTTGTAGGGTGCACCTGTCATGGGCTCGAATCCGTCGAAGATCAAGTCTCCGCGGATGTCGGCAGTGTAGTTCAGGCTTCCAAAATCTGACCTGATGGTCAGGGGCATAGCTATCGATCTGCTCTAGATGGCCAAGCGAGTTGGCCCGCAGTGCGAAGCCGCCGAATACGAAGATCTGTCTGGGAAGGAAAACCTCACCCTGGATCGCGTCGTTGTAGATGATTGAAGGAGCCATTAAGCCTTATGGTGATGACAAAGTGGAACTCTCAATGAAAGCACCAATGTCGGTGTCAAACCCGGCGGATCTCGGGTAGGGGGTCCCGAAGTGTGCATCTAAGGCTAATGGTAACAGGAGGCGGGGGACACGATGTTTACCCAGGTTCAGGCCCTCTCTATGGAGGTAATACCCTACTTCCTGCTTGATGGATCTTGATGATATACATATTACAAGAGTTGATCTACCACGAGATCGTAGAGGCTAAACTCTAGAAGCTAGCCTATGATTTTGATTGTTGTTGTCCTACGGACTAAACCCTCCGGTTTATATAGACACCGGAGGGAGCTAGGGTTACACAGAGTCGGTTACAGAGAAGGGAATCTACATATCTGAATTGTCAAGCTTGCCTTCCATGCAAAGGAGAGTCCCACCCGAACACGGGACGAAGTCTTCAATCTTGTATCTTCCTAGTCCAACAGTCCAGCATAAGCATATAGTTCGGCTGTCCGAGGACCCCCTAATCCAGGACTCCCTCAGACATTGTGTCCATTTGGGTCACCCTGTTGGGCTGAGTTTTGTGTACCGATGACCCAAACGGACAAAATGGGTCACCCCATTGGAGTTGCTCTAACACCGTGGGAGAGCCTGTCGACGGAGATGAAGCACGAGGTCGCCGCCCTTCGGCCACCTAGTAGAGCCTTCGTGCCAGGCGGATCAAGGCCACCATGCCGGCTAGCTCGCCCGAGATCTCCGATGATGACACGACGCCGGACCCCGCGTTGGGGCGTACCAGATTGACCAAGGAGCAGTCGTAGTATTGCGTCTCCATGGTGGAGGAGGAGTAGCTTGCGCCCGCTCCTATGTCGGCGTTTTGGCAGGCGCAGGTGGAACATAGGTACAACATGTTCCTCCTCGAGCAGCATCGGTTGGCGGATGACCAAATCTATGGCGAGCATGCAAGCAAGGTGGTCATGTCCGTCATGGCCGCGGCGAACCAAAATTTTGTTGCGTAGCAGCGGGCGTTGTATGAGGCCGGGTGTGCTCAAGGCGCGGTTCGCAATGCAGAGCCGTTGCAACCGGACACGGAGACAACCGCACACGCACTAGCGACGTAGGCGGTCGAGGACTCCAATGCCGCCAGCTGCGCATCCTACGTTTCGCCTTCCAACTTTTGCGGGCGCATGTGGCAGGTGGATAGTGACGGACCGTCCACTTTCATCATCGACCTCACGTCCATCGACGCTGATGACGGACATGTTGTCAACTCCTACGACAATGAGCAGGGCATGTGAGGCGGCAGGGCATTGGGTCCCAAGTGGACCGTTCCGTCTCCCATGTTCTATTCTTCCTCAGCTGAAGACCGCACATCCACTTCACGAATTTTGAACCCCGTCGCGGTTCATGAAGATGGCAGACGGAGGATGTGGTCGCCGATGCCCCATAGGATAGCTTTAGGTCCAGTCGTTTTTTAAATAAAAAATGTTGGAAATTTAATGAATTTTGTCTAGTTTATATGAAAATCTGATGTGTTTGCATGAATTTCGGCCAATTAGTTGAAAATTAGTTCGAAATGTATGCGAGTGGCGTTGGATGGTCGGCTCCCGCAACACTACTCCCCCCTCCTCCCCACAGCTCGCAAACGGATGCGGGAGCAAATTTGCAAGAAATAATATTAGTATTAGTACTAGCACCAGGTGAATTTTGATTGTGAGTTGGGCGCTGGTCAATAAAATTTGGCAATTTCCTGCCTAAAGGCATCACCAACGTCCACCCTTAAACCGTCCGAATACGTCTGGATCGTGTTGTCCGGACAGCAGAAGTCATCCAACACAGTTCTGTATTGGTCTGCAGGGCAGTAAAGACGTGTTTTCTCCCGTAAATTGGAGACAAACATGAGGTGCTTTGCGGGAGTCCGGACCGTTGGCATGCCTACTTCTGACCACACTGGCCCATCCAAACCCCCTCCTCCCTCGCCCAAGCGTGTTCCCTTTCCGGTGCCAGCTACTTGCATTCATGCTGCTATAAAGCGCGCCGGTCCACATTGAAGACGGCTCAGGGCGGACATGACCTCTCATTGCCTCTGCCATTGAAGCGGCGCATTGGTCGAGGGTGCCATCCGATGGCGCCGCTCGCGACGTGTCTCCGATGTCTACGCCTTTTCAATGTCGAAGACGCGTTACTGAACGGGACGGGACGGATATCTACCGAACGTCCTGTTCGTCCGTATGACACCATTAAGCAGGCTCGCCGGTCGAAAAAACCCGTTTTGCCGCCGTGTAGAGACGAGAGCAACCGAGGATAATGCAAGAAAGGGAACGGAATGACGACCTTGGCAGAATTGCAAATGATGACCACGGACCGTTGCAATTGTGTAGGCCGTGATTCTGAGTATAGATTTGGTCGGCAGACGTCAATGTCAATAACTTATTTTTTTGATTTCTATTTCTGCATGGTAGTGTAAGAAGCTGCACCCAGAGCGGCACGGTAGTACAACTGGTTGGCCGATGTCATGAGTTTGGCGTCGACCACGTTTGCTTCACCAACTACACATATTTAGGCCGCGTTCGGCAGTCATCCGCGGAGCGGAGCGTACTTTAATCAACCCCGCAAATTATGACCTTAATCAACTGGATTGCCGCTCCGCACCGGCGCGGAGCCGCGGAGCGGAGGGAATCCAAGCGCGGCCTTAGATTCAGAAGTTGACGCTTTGTCTAAGCCAAGTTCAAGATGATAATAATATCAGTGCGACTAGCTGACAAGCGCCGCGGGTTCGTAGTATCGCCGGACGGAGGCAGAGTGGCGCACAAGAAAACTGCAGGTCAAGCTCGGTCTGGTGTGCGTAGGTAGCTTGGGATAATTTGCCATCTCATGTTTATATTGACAAGTTTGACACTTGATCTGGCCAGTCTTTCAGACAAATGAACCAATGACAATGTGATTATTAGCCACGTCTAAAACTAACTCACGCCTCTGCAGAGGCTGGCCTGGCCGCGGGTGTTTTCGTCGTGTCTGTCAGTGGTGTGGGTAGGGGGTAGACCTGGCCGGCAGGTGCTGTCTGCATCCTTTGTTCTTTTGCGCTTTGTTTTTGTACAAGGATGTCGATCCACCACCCGGTTGTCGTCTTCGTGCCCTCTGCTGCTGCTGCTGCGTGATGGGGGAGCAAAGTAAATCCAGCATCTCACTGCGTGATAGAGTAGCATCATAAAACGCTTTGTTCGGATTTGGATGTAATTTTCATTACTTCTGGTGTTTGTTGTACCCCATGATTAAAGATGAATGGACCAGATGTTTTCTCGCAAAAAAAACTACTGTAGCAAAGTTGCCTTCATCATGACATTACCCTCTTTTTCGAAGGAAAAATAGCATTAATCACTACCTCCGTCCTGGTTTATTGGCCCCCTTCGCATTTTGTGCTAAATTTTAACATTAGATTTAACTATCAAAATGTTAATGCATGTAAGAAACTATGTTCAAATACGAATCCATCCATATATTTTTTTGTGAGATGCATTATTATTTTCTTAGTTAAATCTATGATCAAAGTTTGACACAAAATACTAAGGGGGCCAATAAACCAGGACGGAGGTAGTATCTTTTAGTCTGTATGTAAGATTTGTCTTAAGTCAAAGCTCATAAAGTCTGTCCAAGTTTACATAAAAAAAATATCAATGGCTACAATACTAAAGACTTTGTAGAATATAAAAGTTAATTCCATTTAGGAACAAGGTTCAAATCGTTCGTTTCGTTAGGATGCCTCAGCTCAATACATCACTAAGTATGTTGCATATTTTGGGGGTCGATTTTACAACGAGTGTTGTTAGGATTGGTAGTGGTTATGGTGGACTAGTGAATTTGTGAAAGCGCTTACAAAATCAGACTGTTTTTTTGTCAAATGCAAAGACGATTGTAGGTTGTGGCAGTCCAATATTTTATCATTTGGCCCATTGATGAGGAAAGTATCAAATGCAAAGACGATTGTAGGTTGTTAGAGTTGTGTCGAATATAGTGTACAAGGTAGATTACAGTTGGACTTGTAGTTGTATCGTGTTTATATAGGATGTGGAGTCATGTTCTAGTAGGACACTTGTATCCTAGGTCTCTCTTATATAGCGGGGGCAGACACACGATGTAATCTATGCCAACATAATAGCACCGGAACGCAGGGAAAGCCGGCGGCATGTGCGGCGCCGCGGTGGGTGGCGGTGTGCGGTATTGTGACGGTGTCATGGGGAGGAGCGACATAGTCAGCTCGGGGATGTATTATATCGGTGAACCCGTTAACAAATCTTGAGTGTCGTCTTTCGTGTGATTGCTTTTATCGCCGGATGATCAACGATATGCCTTGGATTTATTCTAACAACGTGGAAGATCCACGTTCTTTTGTGAGATACGGAATAGCTGAATATGCACCAAACTCTTTAGAGGTTGCCTCTGAATTTCGGTAGCGAGTCGGCGGCGAGCCTTGAACAGTAAGGTATGTGGCTTGGGGACCGCCCAACCAGCCAATAGTCTTTCCATCATACCTAATGTATGACAGGGAACTGCAACCAGCGAAGCAATAATGCACGTGAGTAGTACTACGATGCAGCACGTTGCGCCAAATCTCAGCTTGCCGTCGGTCTCGTTTGCTTTGGCAAGACGTGGATATTTATCCACCAAAAGATATTTATAAGCTTTGCCACGTTGGCTCTCTTTCTTTAGATATTAAGTACTTGCTCCGTTTCCAAGAGTCAAAATTAATACTAGACGGTTTGACATGAGTGCAAACTTATATTTTCGAATAGAGGGAGTAACAAATTTTAGAGAAAAATGAACTTTATTGGTCAAGCCGACATACATATCTGCCTAACTTGGCAGAGAGCGGAGGAGAGAGGGCAACGGATGGGAGGCGTTCGGCACGGCGAAGGTGTGTACGTAGGCTGATAATGGAGAGTAGCTTGGCTAGGGTAGTGGATGTGGTCGGCAGGATGTATGCATAGTAGGCTCTTTGTTTTCTTGCGCTTCGTTTATTTCTGTACAAGGATGATGTGGACCGGTCGATCATCTAGCTGCCGTCGTGCTCTCTGCTGGCCGCGAGCGTGGTACGATGATACTCCTACCTGGCTGGCCTGGCCGATCCCCGGACGAGCAGTACCAATGAGGTTTGGCATCTTCCTCCTTCCCGCCGAAAGCATGACAACCACGCAAGAGCAGTGCTGCCATGACATGTCACACGTTGCCCAATCTCAGTCTGCCTGCCATCGACCTCGCTTTGTAGATATTTATATGAGTTATCCGCTTTAGGATGATTACAGGTTTGGAAATTGGAGCGGTTAATTTTCTTGGTGAGATGACTAAACTTTTGGCTAGGAGAGCTTTTGGCTAAGGGAGGCTCATCTCGGTATCTTAAAGCATCTACAATTAACTTTCAAATCCGGCCTCAGACGCTCATGGACGGATGCGTCATGCAAGACCGAGCGGACACGCTTCAAATTAGCCATTTTGCAACCACCTAGCTCTTTCATATTTCATTCCCTAGATCCATACAAAGCATGAGAAAAAAAATCCTACGTACTACATCTACATACTACCCTAGCTACTCTTCGTCGTCGAAGATGTCCACTACGACGGTGCCGGGCGCCGGTTGGACGGGCGGGTACGAGGGCTCCGGCTCATCCTCCTCCTGCTCAACCTCATCCATATAGGCGAATATCTGCGCCTCCTCCGCGGCCTCTTGCGGCTCCATCTCCTGCCGGCGACAACGTCTTGCCTCCGCAGCCGACTCCCACCGGAGAGAATTGAGGATGGCCTGCTGCTCCGCCTGCAGATCCCCATTGCCAGCGTCCCCCACATCCTCTTCCTCCTGCTCCTCCTCCTCGTCCTCCTTCTTCGGATCCACGACATCTGGAGGTAGCCCCGCTGCGATCCGGGCTTCACGCCTAGCCCGGATCTGCTCAAGGGAGCTAGTGCCGGTGCTCCGGCGTCAGAAAGGGCTCGCTCCTTATCCGGCGGCGGGGTGGAGTGGAAAGTGGCGGTGATGGCAGACAGGAGGAGAAAAATGTGGATGGATGGTAGGATTTCGATACCGCCGATAGACATAAATAGTCAGGCAATGCACTATGCGGCCCGCCGGAGCTGCGCCACGCTACGCCACCGGTCTGACGAATGAGACGAGCTTCGGACCGTCGGGTTTGAGGGTGTTGCCGGCTAGGACCCCTTCGTCTGTCTGTCGTGGCGGGCGCCCCCATACCCGCCATATATTTGGGTTGGATATGGGGGGTGTCGGTCAGCCCGGGCGTTTGAGGGGCTCGTCTGGGTCAAAAATTTGTGATTGAGCAGAGGCGACCCGTCCGGGCGTATGAGGTGGATTTGGAAGGTCCGATTGTAGATGCTCTTATCTGGCAAAAATCTGCAGTTGTGCAGGTCGCCGCTACTCGGGTTGAAATTACTGGGTGGGATGAGTCTTAATCAGTGCGTCCCAAGGGACGTGGCATCGCGTAGAGAAACATTTGATACGGGTGTGCCCGCTATGAGATAGTATTTGATTAGAAGTTTGCCACCGTGACTAGTTAATTTCCTTAACGGTATGATTACCGTTTGGCTGAATGACACTGACTCTTGTCGACACAGGACTCATCTGGTTGGTTTATCTTATAGGAGTATCTTACTTCCATTTGACGACCCAACAGAGTGTTTTTCCTTCTTTTTTTGAACTTAGTAGAGTGAGCTGAATCGCGAATGATGATCACAGGCCGTTGCTGGCATTGCGTAGGCTGTGATTGTGAGTATAGATTTGGTCGGCGGTCATCAACGTCATTAGGCTCTTTTTTTCCAAGTATATATATAGTAAAAAAACTGAAGAGCAGCACGGTATAACTTGTGGGACAATCTCACGAGCTTGGCGTCGACCTCGTTTGCTTCACCAACTTCCAATGTTTAGATTTAGAAGTAGTTGACACTTTGTCTAGCCAAGTTTATATTATAAGATAATAATATCAGTGCGACTAGCTGATGAGCGGCTGCGGCTTCGTAGCATTGTGGGGCGGAGACGGAGTGGCGCACAAGAAAACTGCAGGTCGAACTCGGCCCGGTGAGCGTCGGTACGTAGCTTCGGTTGTTTTGCCATCTCATATCGTATTGAGAAGTTTGACACTTTGTCTAGCCAGTCTTTGAGGCAGTGACAATATGATTAACATTAACCTCGCCTAAAATTAACTCACGCCTCTGCAGATGCTGGGCTGGCCGCGGGTGTTATCTTCGTGTCTGTCAGTGGTGTAGGTGTAGGTGTAGGTGTAGGTGTAGGTAGGGGGGTAGGTCTGGCCGGCAGGTGCTGTCCGCATCTTTCCTTGGGCCTCTTTGTTCTTTTGCGTTTTGTTTCTGTATACAAGGATATCGATCGACCCGGCCGGTTGTCGTCGTGCCCTCTGCTGCTGCTGCTGCTGCTGCGTGATGGGGAAGCAAAGTAAAGCCACTGCCCTATTGTACAGCAGATTGAGGCTCAACACTTTGCTTATGATTAATTCAGTGCTCTGTAGCAAGGTTGTGTGCATCACTCATGCAGAGACCATGATATAACCCTCTCGTTTCTTAATTTCATTAATAGTATTATTAGGGCATCTCCAACACTGACAATCGAACCGCCCGCATACGTCCAGACCGTCATCTAGTTGTGTGTGTGTGGTGATGGGCGAGGGGGTGGGGGGGCTTTTTGCGGGAGTCCGGACAACAGCCACATAAGACTCCGACACCCTCGGCCCACTAAATCCCCCTTCCTGGTCACATTTTCTTCTAATCCTCCCCTTCTCCTCCTTGATTTGCATCCGCACCCTACTCCTCTGACGCCGGCGCTGTATCTCTTCGGCCGGCACACGGGCATTGCCGGACCTCCGCAACCAGCACTGTCGCGCTCGCTCGCCTTTTACGACGGCGTCGTCCACCCAGAACCAGTCTATAGGCAGGTACCCTCTCACTACTAGGGATAATCTCTAGTAGTAGCACTTGTTTTATAGCTATCAGTAGCGCTTGTACAAGCGCTACCGAAGAAGCGTTATAACTAAGCGGTAGCGATGGCGCGGTTTTCAAAGGCTACTTGCTATACCTAGTTAGCAGTAAAGCTTGGTAGGGAAAAGCACTATTGATAATAGTAAGTAGCAGTAGCGTTTTTTTATAAACACTACTGCTAAATTTCCCTGTATTTTTGAAAAATGCAGCTTATTGTTGCTGTATTTATATAGGTTTTATATACAGTACTTTCATTATATGATTTTATGACCATGATTAGTTATTATATAACAGTGGTAATGAACGTGGATTAGATTCAAGTGGAGGCAACATGTGGTGCATGTCAAAAGTATTACTAGTTTGGATTAGTAATAGTTTCAACATGTACCACATGAAAACTAGTAATACTTTCGACATGTACGATATGTTGCCTCCACTTGAATCTAATTCATGTTCATTTCACCTACTGATATATATATATAATAACTCATCATGCTCATATAACAACTTAGCATACTGCATCATCATAATGACTTGGTCATCATTTTCGTCCATGAGACATCATATAACAACTTGGTCACTAGTCATAGTCACAACTCCTCCTCCTCGTCATCATCAACTCTAACACATTGTAGCACATGATAACACATTGTACCTACGACTTACTCCTCTCAGACCTACTACCCTCTCTAAGGTAAAATAGTATAAAACAAGGTAGGCCCTGACTCTCCATTACAGAGAATGGAGATTATCCTGTCTCCAATTCTTGCGCTTCGCACAATGTTGTTTCCAAGTAGCTCCCTACGATTGTCCATACATTTTTTCCAATATTTGATTCTCATGTATTCATCGATTTTAGAAATCCGGTATGAACAGCAGTGAAGCCTAGGATGACCTGACCGTAAGCTCATAACATCAAGGCGACCTTTTGAAAACATTAGATCAGACACACAATCCTTCAGGATTTTCTGTTGAAAAACATAATAATAACATTGTAGTTAGCAATGTAGTTTAACTTTAGAAAAATATATGCAAAAGATGCACGGATGTTGTAATATTAAAAAATCTTACCATACCATCTCCATGCATGTTACCGTAGGTCAGCACGTGCACTAGTGGCACGTATTGACCATAACGTGCAGGAGTTTGATAATTGACATTGTAAGTCTTAACATCAATAATAAATGAGATAAGATGATCTTTCTCCTAATAAGTTAATTTTGCGCCATCCGTGTAGTAGGTTCTGTCTACCATCTTTCGTACATTTTTGAAGAATGAAAATATGTTGTCAATGGAAATAAGCTGTCAACTATTTTGAAATAAACAATATAAATTACTTAATAACTACGTTTGAGAAACTCACAAAGCGGTAGAATTGAAAGCGTATCAACAAGGACCCAAATGTCCATATTCTCTTCGTCGATGTCAGGATCACCAAGATCCAAGGTGACAAGCATACCCTCATGAAAATCATATGTCTTGCAAAATGCTTCTCAATTCGGGCAACCAAAATGGGATACACTCTCAGAATTGTATAGATTTACAGCAAAATCATACCCATGATGGGTCCTTAGGTGAACTATCTTTGTTTCCATACTTTCATGATCTTCAAAATCCATCATCTCCAAGACATAGCGTCTTGCATGGCATGGGATAAGCTAGTAAAATTGTAAAAGACGAAAATTACACGTTGAAGAAGCAGAAGTCGTGCTTAATTACGAAAAAACACTTGTCTTCGTTGCGTATTGTTTCAACATCGAAGGTCTCCTGAAACTTAATGCTGAAGTGCCGACCTTCTACCAGGTGAGGCCAGTCGCACAGACCCCGGTCGTCGCCGCACCAGTCACACTCTGGGAGACTATCGTCGTCCGACGACATTTCCTATGTTCATAATTCAAAGAATAAAATTCTAAAATTAAATATATGTACTACAGAAACTAAATTAGATCATTATTATTCATCACGGGTTGACTATCGGTCTATCGGCATTCTCCTTCCTCTTTCATATATGGTTGACACTCCCTCACTGATGTTTCAAACGTCGATGATGGTCGCTACCCCTCCTTTCCCTAGTGCATAACAAACGTCTAGCAAAAGGAGAAGAAGAATCGACCCCCACGACAACAGTCAGCTTTCTTCTTCTCTCATATATGGTGGAGACTCTCCCTCACTGATTTTTTGACTGTCATGTATGGAGCCCCGGCAGACTTAAAGTCAACTCGAAATGTCGTTTAGTTCTCTTTCTAGCAAATCCAGGGCACTCGATATTTCCTACATATTCTTGAACAGGTCATGTTAAAATTCACAGAAAATACGACACGACCTTTGCTAAAATAGGACATATCGAGCGCCTGAAATTTGCCGGAACGGAAATGAATCAACACTCCGGCAAAACATAGGCACTGTGAGGTGTTCCCTGCAAACATAGGCCACTTGGGAAAGCGCTAGTACTACAGAACACTACATATCACATTTCTAGATCTCCATCATATTTGAAAGGCCTACATTGAAATTTTACTATTCCATGAAAATTGTCACAGCTACTCATGTAGCTACTACTCTACTACAACTATCAAAACATCTATATCATCATCGACATGGGGATTTGGCTGGTCTCACCAAGAGGTCGGAGGTGGTCGGTGACGGGGACGACGACGGGGATGATGCAGGGGCTCCTTGATTTCTGCAAAAACAAATATAAACAAAAACATTATTATCCTCATCTTAGGACTTAGTGAAAATCTATGTCTAAAACATCCTAGTTCTAGCCCTAACACTTACTAAAAATACCTTGTTCTAACTCTAAAAATTAAAAAGATCTATACATTTACTAAAAATACCCTAGTTCTAGCCCTAGCATCTGTCCATCCATCCATCTATCTATATATCCTCATAAACCCTAGTTCTAATCATCGACATGGGCATTTTCATATTTTATTCGATGCCGACATCGAACGAATAAAAAAAATCTATTGTATCCAAAAGACTTACATTTACTAAAAAAATAATTTTCTATTCTATTCTACATTTACTAATTTTCTATTCTATTCAAAAGAAGAAAATTTACTAAAAATTTCCTGTTCTATTCAAAAGACCTACATTTACTTATATTTTTTCAATTCTAGTCAAAAAACCTATATTTACTAAAAAAATCTCATATAGCATAATACATTTATGTACCTAAAAACTTCTATTACTAAAAAAATTTATACCTAAATTTTTATACAAAGAGAGGTGGGAGGAGGAGGATGAGGAGGGAGGAGTGAGGGTTTCGGGTGGCTGGGGGAGGGAGGAGAGACCGAGAGGGGGCAGTGGGAGGAGGGAGGAGGGAGCAGGGCGGTCGGAGGAGGGAGGAGGGAGGAGGGCCGCCAGCGGGAGGAGGGAGGAGAGAGAGGGCCGCCGGAGGAAGGAGAGAGGAGGGCGGCGAGAGGAGGAGGGAGGGAGGGAGGGAGATACCTTGGGGGAATTGGTGGGTGACGGTAGGCGACGACGGTGACGGTGGGCGACGATGGGCGACGGCGGCGACGACGCGCGGCAGAGTGAGCGAGTGAGAGTGTGAGGGGGAGAATGAGAACGCGTGCGGGTCGGGGTGTGGATAATGTGCCCGTAGTAGTAGCGCTGGTTCGTAACCACCGCTACTACTAAGCACAATAGCAGTACCCTTTTTACGTATGAGCGCTACTAGTACACCTAGCCTGCCGGCAACGGTCTGGCAATGATAGTAGTAGCATGTTTTATAACTACAACGCTACTGCTATGTGCATAGTAGCAACACTCTTTCTTCCCAAGTGTCGGTGTCAAAACCGGCGGATCTCGGGTAGGGGGTCCCGAACTGTGCGTCTAAGGCTAATGGTAACAGGAGGCGGGGGACACAATGTTTACCCAGGTTTGGGCCCTCTCTATGGAGGTAATACCCTACTTCCTGCTTGATTGATCTTGATGATAGGAGTATTACAAGAGTTGATCTACCACGAGACCGTAGAGGCTAACCCTAGAAGCTAGCCTATGATTATGATTGTTGTTGTCATACGGACTAAACCCTCCGGTTTATATAGACACCGGAGGGGGCTAGGGTTACACAGAGTCGGTTACAGAGAAGGGAATCTACATATCCGAATTGCCAAGCTTGCCTTCCACGCAAAGGAGAGTCCCACCCGGACATGGGACGAAGTCTTCAATCTTGTATCTTCATAGTCCAACAGTCCGGCATAAGCATATAGTCCGGTTATCCGAGGACCCCCTAATCCTGGACTCCCTCACCAAGCACTACTGATAGTTAGTAGCAGCGCTGCCTTTTAAAAAGCGCTACTGGTAAGCTCCTGTGTATAAGGTTTTCCCTAGTAGTGTCTGCCTCCTTTGTCGACGTCGTCCATGGTGGACACCACACTTGGTAGGTATTCGGTCAAATGTCATTGAGCTTATTTCAAACGCCATGCCTTCTTTTAGAGTACGAAGGACGGTCGGGTACTTGGCCATGAAGGATGAGTTGTTGTGTGATGTGTGGTTGGCCGTATCAGTGGATTTCATAGGCAAGAACAGAGGTGGGCTCTTCGGGCAGCAGGTGCATGATCTGTTTCACGCGCGAAAGCACATTGCGCCCTACAACATGCACATCATCAATGATCGCAATGTGAGGTCGTTATCATAGCGATGGTACACCATCCAGACCACCAACATGCACATATGCAAGGCGGGTTCCTTCTCCGAATACTTCAAAGTAGATCTTGAACACAAGATTCGTGTTCGGCTCTGCAAAAAAAATTCCACATACCACCGTAGAGGATACAATATTCCATGATTCTAATCTGCCGACAACTTTTCCATAGCGTGACATCACGCCGCGTCCCAGTCATTATTCGAACCATTTTCTCAACCTGCTACTACACATCTTACGAGGCGGTTTTATTGGCACGTCTTGTCGAAGCAGAGATCGTGTTCCCTTATCACGGGATTCACATCAATACGGGTGTGGGTAACTGATACGTCTCCAACGTATCTATAATTTTTTATTGTTCCATGCTATTATATTACCCGTTTTGGATGTTTATGGGCTTACTTTACACATTTATATCATTTTTGGGACTAACCTACTAACCGGAGGCCCAGCCCATATTGCTGTTTTTTTTGCCTATTTCAATGTTTCGAAGAAAAGGAATATCAAACGGAGTCCAAACGGAATGAAACCTTCGGGAGCGTGGTTTTTGGAACGAACGTGGTCCAGAGGACTTGGAGTGCAAGTCAAGAAGCAGTCGAGGCGGCCACGAGGGTGGAGGGCGCGCCCACCCCTACAGGGTGCGTCTCCCTATCTCGTGGGCCCCTCGGGCGTCCACCGACCTACTTCTTCCTCCTATATATACCCACGTACCCCGAAAACATCAGAGGCGACCACGAAAAACTATTTCCACCACCGTAACCTTCTGTATCCGTGAGATCCCATCTTGGAGCCTTCGTCGGCGCTCCGCTGGAGGGTGAATTGACCACGAAGGGCTTCTACATCAACACCATAGCCCCTCCAATGAGTTGTGAGTAGTTTACCACAGACCTTCGGGTCCATAGTTATTAGCTAGATGGCTTCTTCTCTCTTTTTGGATCTCAATACCATGTTCTCCTCGATCTTCTTGGAGATCTATTTGATGTAACTCTTTTTGCGGTGTGTTTGTCGAGATCCGATGAATTGTGGGTTTATGATCAAGTTTATCTATGAGAAATATTTGAATCTCCTCTGAACTCTTTTATGTGTGATTAAGTTATCTTTGCAAGTCTCTTTGAATTATCAATTTGGTTTGGCCTACTAGATTGATCTTTCTTGCAATGGGAGAAGTGCTTAGCTTTGGGTTCAATCTTGCGGTGTCCTTTCCCAGTGACAGCAGGGGCAGCAAGGCACATATTGTATTGTTGCCATCGAGGATAAAAAGATGGGGTTTATATCATATTGCATGAGTATATCCCTCTACATCATGTCATCTTTCTTAATGCGTTACTCTGTTCGTTAGGAACTTAATACTCTAGATGCATGCTGGATAGAGGTCGATGTGTGGAGTAATAGTAGTAGATGCAGGCAGGAGTCAGTCTACTTGTCACGGACATGATGCCTATATACATGATCATGCCTAGATAATATCATAATTATTCGCTTTTCTATCAATTGCTCGACAGTAATTTGTTCATCCACCGTAATAATTATGCTATCTTGAGAGAAGCCACTAGTGAAGCCTATGTCCCCCGGGTCTATCTTTTATCATATAAGCTTTCAATTTACTTTTATTTGCATCTTTACTTTTCCAATCTATATTATAAAATACCAAAAATATATTTATCTTATCATATTATCTCTATCGATCTCACTTTCGAAGTGGCCGTGAAGGGATTGACAACCCCTTTATTGCGTTGGTTGCGAGTTCTTTGTTTGTTTGTGTAGGTGCGTGGGACTTTTGAGGAGCCTCCTACTGGATTGATACCTTGGTTCTCAAAAAATGAGGGAAATACGCTATTATTGCTGCATCACCCTTTCCTCTTCAAGGAAAACCAACGCAAGCTCAAGACGTAGCAAGAAGGATTTCTGGCGCCGTTGCCGGGGAGGTCTTCGCTCAAGTCAAGACATACCAAGTACCCATCACAAACTCATCTCCCTCACATTTATATTATTTGCCATTTGCCTCTCGTTTTCCTCTCCCCACTTCACCCTTGTCGTTTTATTCGCCCTCTCCTTCCCAATCTTCTCCTCTCTTTCGCTTGCTTCTTCTTCCTCGCTTTTGTTTGCCGTTATGTCTGAAATTGGGGAGATTATCATCGATATGGACAATAATGATAACATGGAAAATTCTGATGCTCCTGCTGAAGAACCCCCTATTTGGCATACTAAAAAGTTTCAAATCGGTAGTGGTAATATTATCGGAAAAGGAGTTATTCAAGATTTCTTTATTTATGCCGGTGCTTTACCCTCTATGGGTGTATCCATTCTTCATAGAACTAGTAGTCTCGTGGATGCCATCGCTATGCTTGTAGTTGAACTTGAAAGACAATTTATGCATATGCATCCTTGCATACAAAGAATTTTCCTGGAATTTTCTAATATTGAGCATTCTTCTGTTAAGCGTGTTGTTACTATCTTCTTGGCTCATGAGTTTAGATTTATAATAAGAGAGGCCAAAGAAATCTTAGCACGCTATAGGGTGGACGCCGGTCATCCTCCCATAGAGGCGATCCTCTTCGATCAAGAGGAAATTAGGTGTTTTCAATCTTTGGACTATGTTGCTATCAATGAAAACCTTAGAAAAAAGGTTCCTACCAATGTCCTAGTTGATAGAATTTCCGAACTTAGTAATGATTTTTCTCTTCGAAACAACGAGCTAGGGTACTCTATTGAGTATAGGCTCACGAAATTCTGCCAAAAGAATGCCTATAATGATGAATTAGTTGTGCAATATGAAGGGCCAGAGGAGGGACCCATTCCTCCTGTGATTGATCTTGGGGACTTTTGTCCCATTAAATTTAGCCCTTTTGATTACTTTTGCTTGCCTCAAAGAAAATTTTCTGCTGAACGTAGAGAATATGAGATGAGTTTCCAAGATTTATCTTATTATTATGGCACTACCTAGATCTATCCTCGCTTTTATGCCTAGCTAGGGGCGTTACACGATAGCGCTAGTTGGGAGGCAACCCATCTTTATTTGTGTCTTTTGTTTTTGTTCCTATTTAGTAATAAATTTTGCATCTAGCTTATGTTTAGATGTGTTTTTATGTTTTAATTAGTGTTTGTGCCAAGTAGAACCTATAGGATAACCTATGGTGTTAGTTAATTTGATTCTGCTGAAAAACAAAAACTTTGCGCGCACGAAATTAGTTTTGTTAATTCACAGAAACATGAGCGTTGATTATTTTTTCTGTAGATCAATAGACAAATTGTCCAGGACTTCCTATTTTGGTAGGATTTTTAGAGTTCCAGAAGTATTCGAGGGTTACAGATTGCTACAGACTGTTCTGTTTTTGACAGATTCTGCCTTTCGTGTGTTGTTTGCTTATTTAGATGCATCTATGGCTAAGTATTAAGTGGTATGAACCATAGAGAACTTGAAATACAGTAGGTTTAACAACAATATAAATAAAGAATGAGTTCATTACAGTACCTTATGTGGTGGTTGTGCTTTCTTTCACTAACGGAGCTTATGAGATTTCCTGTTGAGTTTTGTGTTGTGAAGTTTTCAAGTTTTGGGTAAAGATTTGATGGGCTATGGAATAAGGAGTGGCAAGAGCCTAAGCTTGGGGATGCCCATGGCACCCCAAGATATTCAAGAATAGCCAAAATCCTAAGCTTGGGGATGCCCCCGGAAGGCATCCCCTCTTTCGTCTTCGTTTATCGGTAACTTTACTTGGAGCTATATTTTCATTCGCCACATGATATGTGTTTTGCTTGGAGCGTCTTGTATGATATTAGTCTTTGCTTTTCAATTTTCCAGAATCATCCTTGCTGTACACACCTTTTGGGAGAAACCCACTTGATTAGAATTTATTAGAATACTCTATGTGCTTCACTTATATCTTTTGAGCTAGATAATTTTTGCTCTAGTACTTACTTATATCTTTTAGAGCACGGCGGTGGCTTAATTTTGAAGAAATTGTTGATCTCTCATGCTTCACTTATATTATTTTGAGAGTCTTTTAGAACAGCATGGTATTTGCTATGGTTATAAATTTGGTCCTAGAATGATGGGCATCCAAGTTGGGTATAATAAAAACTATCATAGAAAGTGCATAAAACACTAGGATCAATTTGATGCTTGATAATTGTTTTGAGATATAGAGGTGGTAATGTTAGAGTCATGCTGGTGGGTAATTATGAAATTGAAAAATACTTGTGTTGAAGTTGGCAAGTCCGGTAGCATGCACGTATGGTAAAAGTTATGTGACAAATTTGTTGCATGAGGTGCTCTTTTAATTGTCTTCCTTATGAGTGGAGGTCGGGATCGCGCGATGGTTAACTCCTACCAACCCTTTCCCTAGGAGCATGCGTAGCAGTACTTTGCTTCAAGGGCAAGTAGACTTTTGCAATAAGTACATGAGTTCTTTATGACTAATGTGAGTCCATGGATATACGCACACTCACCCTTCCACTTTGCTAGCCTCTATTATACCGCGCAACTTTCGCCGGTATCATGCACCCATTATTTACCTTCCTCAAAACAGCCACCATACCTACCTATTATGGCATTTCCATAGCCATTCCGAGATATATTGCCATGCAACTTTCCACTGTTCCGTTATTATGGCACGCTCCATCATTGTCATATTGCTCTTTGCATGATCATGTAGTTGACATTGTATTTGTGGCAAGGCCACCCTCATATTTTTCATACATGTCACTCTTGATTCATTGCATATCCCGGTACACCGCCAGAGGCATTCATATAGAGTCATATTTTGTTCTAAGTGTTGAGTTGTAATCTTGAGTTGTAAGTAAATAAAAGTGTGATGATCTTCATTATTAGAGCATTGTCCCAGTGAGGAAAGGATGATGGAGACTATGATTCCCCCACAAGTCGGGATGAGTCTTCGGACTTTATAAAAGAAAAAAAAGAGGCCAAAGAGCCCACCAAAGAAAAAAAGAAGAAAGGCCAAAAGAAAAAAAATGGGAAGGCCCAAAAAGAAAAAAATATATAAAATAAAAAAGAGAGAATGAGAGAAAAAGAGAGAAGGGACAATGCTACTATCTCTTTTCCACACTTGTGCTTCGAAATAGCACCATGATCTTCATGATAGAGAGTCTATTATGTTGTCACTTTCATATACTAAGTGGGAGTTTTTCATTATCGAACTTGGCTTGTATATTCCAATGATGGGCTTCCTCAAAAACGCCCTAGGTCTTCGTGAGCAAGCAAGTTGGATGCACACCCACTTAGTTTCTTTTGTTGAGCTTTCATACATTTATAGCTCTAGTGCATCCGTTGCATGGCAATCCCTACTCACTCACATTGATATCTATTGATGGGCATCTCCATAGCCCGTTGATACGCCTAGTTGATGTGAGACTATCTTCTCCCCTTTTTGTCCTCACAACCACCACCATATACCGCCATAGTGTTATGTCCATGGCTTGCGCTCATGTATTGCGTAAGAGTTGAAAAAGCTGAAGCGCGTTAAAAAGTATCAACCAATTGCTTGGCTGAAACCGGGGTTGTGCATGATGGGAGTATTTTGTGTAATGAAAATGAAGCATAGCCTAACTATATGATTTTGTAGAGATAAGCTTTCTTTGGCTATGTTATTTTGATAGGACATGATTATTTGTTAGTATGCTTCGAAGTATTACTATATTTTATGTTTTATAAGCTTTTATCTTGAATCATTTGGATCTGAACAATCATGCCACAATAAATAAAATTACATTGAGAATTATGCTAGGTAGCATTCTGAAGGAAATATGCCCTAGAGGCAATAATAAAGTTATTATTTATTTCCTTATTTCATGATAAATGTTTATTATTCATGCTAGAATTGTATTAACCGGAAACACAATACATGTGTGAATACATAGACAAACATAGTGTCACTAGTATGCCTCTACTTGACTAGCTCGTTGAATCAAAGATGGTTAAGTTTCCTAGCCATAGACATGAGTTGTCATTTGATTAACGGGATCACATCATTAGGAGAATGATGTGGTTGACTTGACCCATTCCGTTAGCCTAGCACTTGATCGTTTAGTATGTTGCTATTGCTTTCTTCATGACCTATACATGTTCCTGTAACTATGAGATTATGCAACTCCCGTTTACCGGAGGAACACTTTGGGTGCTACCAAACGTCACAACGTAACTGGGTGATTATAAAGGAGTACTACAGGTGTCTCCAAAGGTAAATGTTGGGTTGGCGTATTTCGAGATTAGGTTTTGTCACTCCGATTGTCGGAGAGGTATCTCTGGGCCCTCTCGGTAATGCACATCACAATAAGCCTTGCAAGCAATGTAGCTAATGAGTTAGTTACGGAATGATGCATTATGGAACGAGTAAAGAGACTTGCCGGTAACGAGATTGAACTAGGTATTGGATACCGACGATCGAATCTCGGGCAAGTAACATACCGATGACAAAGGGAACAACGTATGTTGTTATGCGGTTTGACCGATAAGATCCTCATAGAATATGTAGGAGCCAATATGGGCATCCAGGTCCCGCTATTGGTTATTGACCGAGAATAGTTCTAGGTCATGTCTACATAGTTCTCGAACACGTAGGGTCCATGCGCTTAAGGTTTCGATGGATGTTATATTATGAGTTTATGAGTTTTGATGTACCGAAGGAGTTCGGAGTCCCGGATGAGATCGGGGACATGACGAGGAGTCTCGAAATGGTCGAGACGTAAAGATCGATATATTGGATGACTATATTCGAGTTCGGAAGGTTCGAATGAATCGGTATTTTCGAGTCTGGGAGAGTTACGGAATTCGCCGGGAGAAGTATTGGGCCTTATTGGGCCCTGGGAAAGAGAGAGGGCTGCCTAGGGCAGGCCGCGCCCCATGGCCTAGTCCGAATTGAACTAGGGGAGGGGCCGCACCCTTCCTTCCTTCCTTCTCTCTTCCCTTACTTGTCTCCTACTCCTAATACATGGAAGGACTCCTAGTTGGACTAGGAAGGGGAATCCTACTCGGTGGGAGTAGGACTCCCCATGGCGCGCCCTCCTAAGGCCGGCCTCCTCCTCCCTCCCTCCTTTATATACGGGGGCAGGGGGCACCCCATGAACACACAAGTTGATCTACGGATCGTTCCTTAGCCGTGTGCGGTGCCCCCCTCCACCATATTCCACATCGGTCATATCGTCGCGGAGCTTAGGCGAAGCCCTGCGCCGGTGGAGCATCATCATCGTCACCACGCCGTCGTGCTGACGGAACTCATCCCCGACGCTTTGCTGGATCGGAGCCCGAGGATCGTCATCAAGCTGAACGTGTGCTGAACTCGGAGGTGCCGTGCGTTCGGTACTTGGATCGGTCGGATCGTGAAGACGTACGACTACATCAACCCGCGTTGTTATAACGCTTCCGCCACGGTCTCACGAGGGTACGTGGACATACACTCTCCCCTCCCATTGCTATGCCATCACCATGATCTTGCGTGTGCGTAGGATTTTTTTTTTAAATTACTACGTTCCCCAACAGTGGTATCAGAGCCTGGTTTTATGCGTTGATGTCATATGCACGAGTAGAACACAAGTGAGTTGTGGGCGATATAAGTCATCTGCTTACCAGCATGTCATACTTTGCTTGGCGGTATTGTGAGATGAAGCGGCCGGACCGACATTACGCAGACGCTTACGCGAGACTGGTTTCACCGCTTCGAGCACTCGTTGCTTAAAGGTGACCGCGGGTGTCTGTCTCTCTCACTTTAGTTGAACCGAGTGTGGCTACGCCGGTCCTTGCGAAGGTTAAAACAGCACCAACTTGACAAACTATCGTTGTGGTTTTGATGCGAGGTAAGAACGGTTCTTGCTCAGCCCGTAGTAGCCACGTAAAAC
Organism: Aegilops longissima; assembly: GCA_021605205.1. Lineage (NCBI taxonomy): Eukaryota > Viridiplantae > Streptophyta > Magnoliopsida > Poales > Poaceae > Aegilops > Aegilops longissima. Next base: position 32,702,589 of record CM038677.1, on the reverse strand, counting down.
TTGCAACAACAAAGTAGAGGGCGTCTAACTTGTTTTTGCAGGGCATGTTGTGATGTGATATGGTCAAGACGTGATGCTATATTTTATTGTATGAGATGATCATGTTTTGTAACCAAGTTATCGGCAAGCGGCAGGAGCCATATGGTTGTCGCTTTATTGTATGAAATGCAAAGACATGTAATTGCTTTACTTTATCACTAAGCGGTAGCGATAGTCGAGAAGCAATAGTTGGCGAGACGACAACGATGCTACGATGGAGATCAAGGTGTCGTGCGGTGACGATGGTGATCATGGCGATTGCTTCGAGATGGAGATCACAAGCACAAGATGATGATGGCCATATCATATCACTTATATTGATTGCATGTGATGTTTATCCTTTATGCATCTTATCTTGCTTTGATTGACGGTAGCATTATAAGATGATCTCTCACTAAAATTATCAAGAAGTGTTCTCCCGAGTATGCACGCGTTGCGAAAGTTCTTCGTGCTGAGACACCACGTGATGATCGGGTGTGATAGGCTCTACGCTCAAATACAACGGGTGCAAAACAGTTGCGCACGCGAATACTCAGGTTAAACTTGACGAGCCTAGCATATAACAGATATGGCCTCGAACACGGAGACCGAAAGGTCGGCGTGAATCATATAGTAGATATGATCAACATATTGATGTTCACCGCTGAAACTACTCCATCTCACGTGACGATCGGACATGGTGTAGTTAATATGGATCACGTAATCACTTAGAAGATTAGAGGGATGTCTATCTAAGTGGGAGTTCTTAAGTAATATGATTAATTGAACTTTAATTTATCATGAACTTAGTCCTGGTAGTATTTTGCAAATTATGTTGTAGATCAATAGCTCGCGTTGTTGCTTCCCTATGCTTTTATATGTTTGTTTTGATATGTTCCTAGAGAAAAATTATGTTGAAAAATGTTAGTAGCAATGATGCAGATTGGATCCGTGATATGAGGTTTATCCTCATTGCTGCACAGAAGAATTATGTCCTTGATGCACCGCTAGGTGACAGACCTATTGCAAGAGCAAGATGCAGACGTTATGAACGTTTGGCTAGCTCAATATGATGACTACTTGGTAGTTTAGTGCACCATGCTTAAACGGCTTAGAATTGGGACTTCAAAGACGTTTTGAACGTCATGGACCATATGAGATGTTCCAGGAGTTGAAGTTAATATTTCAAGCAAATACCCGAGTTGAGAGATATGAAGTCTCCAACAAGTTCTATAGCTAAAAGATGGAGGAGAATCGCTCAACTAGTGAGCATGTGCTCAGATTGTCAGGTACTTCAATCACTTGAATCAAGTGGGAGTTAATCTTCGGGTAAGATAGTGATTGACAGAATTCTCTAGTCACCATCACTAAGTTACTAGAACTTCGTGATGAACTATAGTATGCAAGGGATGACGAAAACGATTCCCGAGCTCTTCGTGATGTTGAAATCGATGAAGGTAGAAATCAAGAAAAGAGCATCAAGTGTTGATGATTGACAAGACCACTAGTTTCAAGAAAAAGGGCAAAGGGAAAGAAAGGGGAACTTCAAGTAGAATGACAAGCAAGTTGTCACTCCCACGAAGAAACCCAAAGCTGAACCAAAGCCTGAAACTGAGTGCTTACACTGCATAGGAAATGGTCACTGGAAACGGAAATACCCTGAATATTTGGTGGATAAGAAGGATGGCAAAGTGAACAAGGGTATATTTGATATACAGGTTGTTGATGTGTGCCTTACTAGTGTTTATAGTAGCCCCTGAGTATTTGATACTTGTTCGGTTGCTAAGATTAGTAACTCGAAACAGGAGTTATAGAATAAAAGGAGACTAGTTGAAGGGGAAGTGACGATGAGTGTTGGAAGAAGTTCCAAGATTGATATGATCATCATCGCACACTCCCTATACCTTCGGGATTAGTGTTAAACCTAAATAAATGTTATTTGGCGTTTGCGTTGAACATGAATATGATTTGATCATGTTTATTGCGATACGGTTATTCATTTAAAGTCAAAGAATAATTGTTGTTCTCTTTTCATGAATAAAACCTTCGATGGTCATACACCCAATAAAATAGTTTGTTGGATCTCGATCATAGTGATACACATACTCATAATATTGATGCCAAAAGATGCAAAGTTAATAATGATAGTGCAACTTATTTGTGGCACTGCCGTTTAGGTCATATTGGTGTAAAGCGCATGAAGAAACTCCATAAATATGGATCTTCGGAATCACTTGGTTATGAATCATTTGATGCTTGCGATCCGTGCCTTTTGGGCAAGATGACTAAAACTCTGTTCTCCGGAACAATGGAACGAGCTACTGACTTGTTGGAAATAATACATACCGATGTATGCGATCCAATGAGTGTTGATGCTCGTGGCAAGTATCATTATTTTCTGACCTTCACAGATGATTTGAGAAGATATGCGTATATCTACTTGATGAAACATAAGTCTGAAATAGTTGAAAAGTTCAAAGAATTTCATAGTGAAGTGGAAAATCATCGTAACAAGAAAATAAAGTTTCTACGATCTGATCGTGGAGATGAATGTTTGAGTTACGAGTTTGGTCTTCATTTGGAACAATATGAAATAGTTTCGCAACTCACGCCATATGGAACACCACAGCATAATGGTGTGTCCGAAAGTCGTAACCGCACTTTATTGGATATGGTGCGATCTATGATGTCTCTTACTGATTTACCAATATAGTTTTGGGGTTATGCATTAGAGACAGCTGCATTCACATTAAAAGGGCACCATCTAAATCCGTTGAAACGACAACATATGAACTGTGGTTTAGCAAGAAACCCAAGTTGACGTTTCTTAAAGTTTGGGGCTGCGATGCTTATGTGAAAAAGTTTCATCCTGATAAGCTCGAACCCAAATCGGAGAAGTGCGTCTTCATAGAATACCCAAAGGAAATAGTTGGGTACACCTTCTATCACAGATTCGAAGGCAAGATATTCGTTGCTAAAAATGGATCCTTTCTAGAGAAGGAGTTTCTCTCGAAAGAAGTGAGTGGAAGGAAAGTAGAACTTGATAAGGTAATTGTACCTTCTCCCTTATTGGAAAGTAGTTCATCACAGAAATCAGTTCCTGTGGTTCCTACACCAATCATTGAGGAAGCTAATGATGATGATCATGAAGCTTCAGATTAAGTTACTACCGAACCTCGTAGGTCTTCCAAAATAAGATCCGCACCAATGTGGTACGGTAATCCTATTCTAGAAGTCATGTTAGTAGACCATGATGAACCTACGGACTATGAGGAAGCGATGATGAGCCCAGATTCCGCGAAATGACTTGAGGCCATAAAATCTGAGATAGGATCCATAGATAAGAACAAAGTGGGGACTTTGGTTGACCTGCTCGATGATCAGCAAGTCAAGTTAAATAAATGGATCTTCAAGAGGAAGACGGACACTGATAGTAGTGTTACTATCTACAAAGCTCGACTTGTCACAAAAAGGTTTTCGACAAGTTCAAAGCGTTGACTACAATGAGATTTTCTCAACTCTAGCGTTGCTTAAGTCTGTCCGAATCATGTTAGCAATTGCCACATTTTATGAAATCTGGCAAATGGATGTCAAAACAACATTCTTTAATGGATTTATTAAAGAAAAGTTGTATATGATGCAACCAGAAGGTTTTGTCAATCCTAAAGGAGCTAACAAAATGTGCAAGCTCCAGCGATCCATCTATGGACTGGTGCAAGCATCTCAGAGTTGGAATATATGCTTGATGATTTGATCAAAGCATATGGTTTTATACAGACTTTTGGAGAAGCCTATATTTACAAGAAAGTAAGTGGGAGCACTACAGCATTTCTGATAAGTATATGTGAATGACATATTGTTGATCGGAAATAATGTAGAATTATTCTGCAAAGCATAAAGGAGTATTTGAAAGGATTTTTTTTAAAAGAAAGACCTCAGTAAAACTACTTACATATTGAGCATCAAGATCTATTGAGATAGATCAAGACGCTTGATAAGTTTTTCAATAAGTACATACCTTGTCAAGATTTTGAAGTAGTTCAAAATGGAACAGTCAAAGAAAAATTCTTGCCTGTGTTGCAAAGGTGTGAATGAGTAAGACTCAAATCCCGACCACGGCAGAAAATAGAAAAGAGAATGAAAGTCATTCCATATGCCTCAGTCATAGGTTCTATAAAGTATGCTATGCTATGTACCACACCTATTGTATACCTTGCTCTGAATTTGGCAAGGGAGTACAATAGTGATCTAGGAGTAGATCACTGGACATTGGTCAAGAACATCCTTAGTGAGGACTAAGGAAATATTTCTCGATTATGGAGGTGATAAAAGAGCTCGTCGTAAAGAGTTACATCGATGCAAGCTTTTTACACCGATCCAGATGACTATAAGTCTCAATCTGGATGCATATTGAAAGTGGGAGCAATTAGCTAGAGTAGCTCCGTGCAGAGCATTGTAGACATAGAATATTTGCAAAATACAAACGGCTCGAATGTGATGACCGTTGACTAAGATTCTCTCACGAGCAAAACATGATCATACCTTAGTACTCTTTGGGTGTTAATCACATAGCGATGTGAACTAGATTATTGACTCTAGTAAACCCTTTGGGTGCTGGTCACATGACGATGTGAACTATGGGTGTTAATCACATACAGATGTGAATATTAGTGTTGAATCACATGATGATGTGAACTAGATTATTGACTCTAGTGCAAGTGGGAGACTGAAGGAAATATGCCCTAGAGGCAATAATAAAGTTATTATTTATTTCCTTATTTCATGATAAATGTTTATTATTCATGCTAGAATTGTATTAACCGGAAACATAATACATGTGTGAATACATAGACAAACATAGTGTCACTAGTATGCCTCTACTTGACTAGCTCGTTGAATCAAAGATGGTTAAGTTTCCTAGCCATAGACATGAGTTGTCATTTGATTAACGGGATCACATCATTAGGAGAATGATGTGGTTGACTTGACCCATTCCGTTAGCCTAGCACTTGATCGTTTAGTATGTTGCTATTGCTTTCTTCATGACCTATACATGTTCCTCTAACTATGAGATTATGCAACTCCCGTTTACCGGAGGAACACTTTGGGTGCTACCAAACGTCACAACGTAACTGGGTGATTATAAAGGAGTACTACAGGTGTCTCCAAAGGTAAATGTTGGGTTGGCGTATTTCGAGATTAGGTTTTGTCACTCCGGTTGTCGGAGAGGTATCTCTGGGCCCTCTCGGTAATGCACATCACTATAAGCCTTGCAAGCAATGTAGCTAATGAGTTAGTTACGGAATGATGCATTATGGAACGAGTAAAGAGACTTGCCGGTAACGAGATTGAACTAGGTATTGGATACCGACGATCGAATCTCGGGCAAGTAACATACCGATGACAAAGGGAACAACGTATGTTGTTATGCGGTTTGACCGATAAGATCTTCGTAGAATATGTAGGAGCCAATATGGGCATCCAGGTCCCGCTATTGGTTATTGACCGAGAATAGTTCTAGGTCATGTCTACATAGTTCTCGAACCCGTAGGGTCCGCACGCTAAGGTTTCGATGATGGTTATATTATGAGTTTATGAGTTTTGATGTACCGAAGGAGTTGAGTCCCGGATGAGATCGGGGACATGACGAGGAGTCTCGAAATGGTCGAGGCGTAAAGATCGATATATTGGATGACTATATTCGAGTTCGGAAAGGTTCGAATGAATCGGTATTTTCGATCTGGGAGAGTTATGGGAATTCGCCGGGAGAAGTATTGGGCCTTATTGGGCCTGGGAAAGAGAGAGGGCTGCCTAGGGCAGGCCGCGCGCCCCATGGCCTAGTCCGAATTGAACTAGGGGAGGGCCGCACCCTTCCTTCCTTCCTTCTCTCTTCCCTTACTTGTCTCCTACTCCTAATACATGGAAGGACTCCTAGTTGGACTAGGAAGGGGAATCCTACTCCGGTGGGAGTAGGACTCCCCATGGCACGCCCCTCCTAGGGCCGGCCTCCTCCTCCCTCCCTCCTTTATATACGGGGGCAGGGGGCACCCCATGAACACACAAGTTGATCTACGGATCGTTCCTTAGCCGTGTGCGGTGCCCCCCTCCACCATATTCCACTTCGGTCATATCGTCGCGGAGCTTAGGCGAAGCCCTGCGCCGGTGGAGCATCATCATCGTCACCACGCCGTCGTGCTGACGGAACTCATCCCCGACGCTTTGCTGGATCGGAGCCCGGGGATCGTCATCAAGCTGAACGTGTGCTGTACTCGGAGGTGCCGTGCGTTCGGTACTTGGATCGGTCGGATCGTGAATACGTACGACTACATCAACCGCGTTGTTATAACGCTTCCGCTTACGGTCTACGAGGGTACGTGGACATACACTCTCCCCTCCCATTGCTATGCCATCACCATGATCTTGCGTGTGCGTAGGATTTTTTTTTTGAAATTACTACGTTCCCCAACACATTCCACATCAAAAATTCTATTTTTATCATTTACCTACTCGAGGACGAGCAGGAATTAAGCTTGGGGATGCTTGATAAGTCTCCAACGTATCTATAATTTATGATTGTTCCATGCTATTATATTACCCGTTTTGGATGTTTATGGGCTTTACTTTATACATTTATATCATTTTTGGGACTAACCTACTAACCGGAGGCCCAGCCCGTATTGCTATTTTTTTTTGCCTATTTCAGTGTTTCGAAGAAATGGAATATCAAACGGAGTCCAAACGGAATGAAACCTTCGGGAGCGTGATTCTTGGAACGAACATGATCCAGTGGACTTGGAGTGCAAGTCAAGAAGAAGTCGAGGCAGCCACGAGGGTGGAGGGCGCGCCCCCCTATCTCATGCGCCCCTCGGGCGTCCACCGACCTACTTCTTCCTCCTATATATACCCACGTACCCCGAAAACATCAGAGGCGACCACGAAAAACTATTTCCACCACCGTAACTTTCTGTATCCGCGAGATCCCATCTTGGAGCCTTCGCCGGCGCTCCGTCGGAGGGGGAATCGACCACGAAGGGCTTCTACATCAACACCATAGCCCCTCCGATGAGTTTTGAGTAGTTTACCACAGACCTTCGGGTCCATAGTTATTAGCTAGATGGCTTCTTCTCTCTTTTTGGATCTCAATACAATGTTCTCTTCGATCTGCTTGGAGATCTATTTGATGTAACTCTTTTTGCGGTGTGTTTGTCGAGATCCGATGAATTGTGGGTTTATGATCAAGTTTATCTATGAGAAATATTTGAATCTCCTCTGAATTCTTTTATGTGTGATTAAGTTATCTTTGCAAGTCTCTTCGAATTATTAGTTTGGTTTGGCCTACTAGATTGATCTTTCTTGCAATGGGAGAAGTGCTTAGCTTTGGGTTCAATCTTGCGGTGTCCTTTCCAAAGGTGTGAGGGGCAGCAAGGCACGTATTGTATTGTTGCCATTGAGGATAAAAATATGGGGTTTATATCATATTGCATGAGTTTATCCCTCTACATCATGTCATTTTTCTTAATGCGTTACTCTATTCGTTATGAACGTAATACTCTAGATGCATGCTGGATAGCGGTCGATGTGTGGAGTAATAGTAGTAGATGCAGGCAGGAGTCGGTCTACTTGTCACAGACGTGATGCCTATATACATGATCATGCCTAGATAATCTCATAATTATTCGCTTTTCTATCAATTGCTCGACAGTAATTTGTTCACCCACCGTAATACTTATGCTATCTTGAGAGAAGCCACTAGTGAAACCTATGTCCCCCGGGTCTATCTTTATCATATAAGCTTTCAATATACTTTTATTTGCATATTTACTTTTCCAACCTATATTATAAAATATCAAAAATATATTTATCTTATCATATTATCTCTATCAGATCTCACTTTCACAAGTGGTCGTGAAGGGATTGACAACCCCTTTATTGCGGTGGTTGCGAGTTCTTTGTTTGTTTGTGTAGGTGCGTGTGACTTTTGAGGAGCCTCCTACTAGATTGATACCTTGGTTCTCAAAAACTGAGGGAAATACTTACGCTATTATTGCTGCATCACGCTTTCCTCTTCAAGGAAAACCAACGCAAGCTCAAGACGTATCAGTAACCCAACCGCGCCATTTAGCCCGGCGCTTGGGGAATAAGCGAGTTTCTAGGGCAAGTGGGAAGGCGCGTGATTTCTGCTGCCTTTATAAAGAGACAAGGATTTCCCCCTTTTCACCCACGCCTTCTTCTTCTTCCACCTACTCTCTTTCGCTCGAGCTCCAGCGCCCAAGCAATCGCCTTCTCCGCCCACAAAGGCATTCCGAAATATCCGGATCTAGAGTCGGAGGCAAGTGGATGGCCTCCACCGTCCAGGAGAAGGATATTAAGAGACTTCGGGAGGCCGGGTATCTGGCCAAGAAGATCGGCCACTGCCTTCCGACGGCGGGACAAATTGTCCCTACTCCGGAACCCCCACGAGAGGGTTGTATTCCTCCCTCACTTTCTCCATGGGCTAGGGTTTCCCCTCCACCCATTCGTTCGCGGCCTTATGTATTACTATGGGATCGATTTTCATGATCTATCCCCCCTATTCCTTCCTCAACATCTCGACATTCATTGTCGTGTGCGAGGCCTTCCTCCGCATCTCTCCACACTTCAGACTATGGCTGAAGATTTTCAATGTGAAGCCCAAGGTGGTGAGCGGCGAGCACGCCGAGTGCGGAGGAACCATGGTGAGCAAGATGCCCAACGTCACATGGCCATAAGGTACCTTCAATGATTCCGTCAAAGGGTGGCAACAACATTGGTTCTATGTCACTGAACCACGCGACACAAAATGGGCCACGGCTCCCAAATTCCGATTCGGAGCTCCCTTGCAGCTTACGTCCTGGCCCAAGAAGGGCTTGAACTGGTCCTCTCCAGAGGAGCTGGCGGTGCTCCAGGTGCGCATCAAGGGTATGGAAGACAAGAACATCCAACTTGTCAATATAGTCCAGGTGATGTTAGTTCGCCGGACTCTCCCTTGTCAACACAGGGCTTGCAATTTATGGGAATTCGACCCGGCCAAGCACCAGACCCTACTAGGGTTCTTCGACTCATCGCACGAAGACATCTGTAAGGTGCTTTTTAGGTCCGGCAAATCGTGGCCAGATTCAGCCGAGGACCGCGGGTACCAATTTTCCCGACCCGCGAGTTCGGTAAGTCTTCGTATGTTGGCAAGTCACATGCTTTTATCTGCATAATCCAAGGGAAACGCTTAATGTATTTTCCAACAATTCTCCTAGGGCTGGACGAAGAAGGCAGGGCGGATCTACTGCCCGGCCCCGCTACTAGAAGAACAAGCCGGCCCACTTCTGACGAAGATGCTGGTCCCGGCGCCTTACAAGGCGCCGAAGAAGAAAGCCGAGAAAGAGGCCAAAGAGACCAGGGGCGGCCTTCATCGCCGGGGTACTTCGAACATAGTATCCGAAGACTCCGAGGCCCGCTCTTCCTCTAAAGAGGACGAGCAAGAGGAGGAAAGCCGATCCCCCCCAGCGAGGGGGAGAAAGAAAACGACGGCCTCCACGCACTTGGAGGCTGAGTCGCCTAAGAAGGGAAAAACCCCCCTTTCGGACGAATCCGCCACCGCCACCGACATCAGCCCGGAGTGGGATCCCAGGGTCCAGCCCCTGGTTAAATCGTGAGTATATAAAACTCGGACACGTTTGTGTATCCAGACTCACTATCGCATAGCGTTTAACGCATTGAGTCATGCCTTTTTTGCAGTCTGGCCAGGTCCCGCGCCGAGCAATCCTCATCGGAGGATTCACTTGGTTCGGATGTTCACTTGGTTCGGATGCTATGGACAGTGGGACTCCCCCGACGACCCCCTCCCTAAAACACGTGGACGACACCGAGGTATCTTCCCAAAGGGACCCAGGCCGAGGAGGGACTGGGGAGACCGTCAAGGCGGCGCCAGAGGGTCAAACCTCGGCTGCCGGACGGAAGGCCCCATTGGACACCGATGGCGGGGGCTATCTTGAATTCGGCCCCCAGCCGGACACAGTCCCGGAGACCAACACGGCTCTGGAATCAGGCGGGCAACCTCCCTCGACAGAAGGGGGTGCGCCTGTTCCACCGGCAACCTCTACCCAACCAGAGGTGTCGGATACCTTATCAGAAGCGCTGAAGAACGCTTCCATCATTGAAGAACACCGTTCCCTTATGGGTGCGGTGATTGAGAAGATTCAGTCTGCCGAAAGCGGGCTGTCTGAAGCCTGCATCAGCCTTGTAACGGGCTTTGAGGTATGTTGTAAGGTTTCAAAGAGTGTCATAGTATAGATAGTAGCCCTTGATACACTGTTCGGTGTTCGGAAGAAAAAACCGGACAGAGGATAAAATATATGTTCGCATGAGACTTACCATGCAGTACCTCTCCCTCTTTTGTTTTTCTAAGCAGGCGTCTATAGTGACTGCCACCTCTCATACTGCGAAAGTCTCCAGACTGAAGCATGAGTCTGGAGCGGGCCGAAGAAGAACTCGGCCAAGTGAAGAAGCAGTTGAAGGATAACCAAGGTATGAAAAAAAAACCTTATTTGCATTCAGTACGAATGAATAATTGAGTATGACGAAAAATTTTCATGATGTGCTCTAGGAGCGACGCCCGAAGTAGAGGCTCTTAAGAAGGCAGTGGCCGAGGCCGAGATGAAGGTGGCCAAAGAGCAGGCCCTTCGTGAAAAGCACGAGGCCAGGGTTATTGAAGTTCAGCAAGAGCTTCAAGAGGCCGTGAAGAAGTACGAGACCTTGGAGCAGAGTTTAATGGAGAAAGAATCCGAACTCACCAAGGCTCGTCAAGCTGCGCACAATGCCCAGGGCGAAGCCCAAGGCGCCCTTCAGGAAATCCAGGAGGCCAGAAAGATCGCGGCGGGTAAGGCTTTTTCTATGCAAAGCAAATATTTGAAGGAAGAAAGTCATGTTACTAACCCGAATTCAGATTTCTCCAGGGGTGTTTGCGGAACTGCAGCGCAGCGTATCTGATGTCGCACAATTCTACCGAGCCGAAGAAAGGAGCTCTACGGAGAAGCTGTTCTGCTCGCAATATCTGGCGCCAGAGCATCCAGTGCCGTTTGCCGATCAACTGAAACAGCTGATCGAGCTGCATAGGGCGGCCGAACTAGCCATGAAGGATTTAATTTTCCGGCTATGGCCCACCAAGGTGATTCCCAGTAGCTACTTCAGGCTCGTGAAGCGGCTTGTAAGTGCCTGCCCTCGACTTGAAGTCATCAAGCGGTCGGCCTGTATGGAAGGCGCGCGAATGGCCTTCGCCCGTGCCAAGGTGCACTGGGCGAAGATGGATGCTGAAAAGCTGATGACTGAAGGACCGCCTGCGGGGAAGGAGCACCGCAAACCCGAGTTATATTGTGACAGTGTCCTGAAAGGATCCCGCCTTGTAGCGGAGCAATGTGCCAAGGATATTATATTCCCATGAATACATTCATGTTATCCTTTGTAATGTTGAACAAGGTCGTTTATATAATATAATGCATGTTATGTGGAAAATTTTACCTCCAGTGCGGCCCATTTATATATTAATCCTGAGAGTTGACCAGTCGTCGACTTACCTTTACGTAAAAATGCAGGGGTGTTAGGATAAACCTGAACACAATTTACCCCAATTTTGGGTCCTTGAAGGAGGTGTTCAGCGCAACGAACCAGGCAATCGGACTATAAGGCTTTATCACCCTCACTTAGCCATAGGAGTTTGAAAAAATAAAGGTAGGCGCAGCCCCTGGTGTTCGGAAGACCGCACTAGGGGCTCTATAAGCACCTGATTGGAAGAAAAAAGCTGATCCGTCGTACGCTGCATTAGTTATCGCATAATGCAGAAGAAATGCTTAAAGATTTTGTAACCTCTCGAACAGCTGACCAGCTCTCGCCGCATCATGACAGTCAGTTTTCGGCTTTCTCTACTGAGGTGCTCGTCCGGAAGGACCGGGACACAATCGCAGTAGTTCTCCCTTTACTACCCTAGCCGATATAGCAGAACATAGGGTGGCAAGCACAGGAGCCGGGCAACCCAACTATTGACCCAAGACATGATTCGGAGCCGATGCATATAATGCTATAAGTTCAGGGTGCCGAACGACCGTGAGGGTGTTCGGACTTTGTTGTCGTATTATGGGTACAACGAGGCCCCTGGCATATTAAGGCGTACCGTAGTGTACGGCTGCCACTTTGACAAGAAAAACATCAGTAAGAAAGAACAGCAAGTAAGTGTCATATAAAGCCGCATGTTGTAATTAAATAATACATCGAGGCGTATGAATACAAGTAGTGCGATAAAAAGAAATATGACTTCGGAACCTGTTGAGACCAAGGGGGGATGTGTGCGGATCCGGAGAATAATCGGATGATCATCAAGGGGAATGTCTAAAGATTCCCTTACGCGTTCGAGCTGTTTCCCTCCTTGGTATGTTCGTCCCTTCATAGGTCCGGTCGCCAGGTTGCCAGCGATGGCCTTGACAAAAGTGGACCTGCAAAGAAAATGCAGAAAATGTTTGTGTGTCACAGAGCGGTTAAGCCGCATTGTGTGGCCTAACCTAGCTTTGCCTCCGCCCATCGCCAAAGTGGTTAATTGAGCTCTTGACGAGCTGGGCTATCCTGCCGCGGAGTAGCTCGGATTATTTTGATGGTGTCCGGGAGTCTAGCTGTCGAATGAAGGTTCGATTGAAAAATGCCACTCTGCGCTTCTACTGCTAAGGCGGCGGTGTGCTCTTCGGTACGAAGGGAGCTTTCAGCTTTGCCATTAACTGTTATGACACCGTGTGGACCAAGCATCTTGAGCTTAAGATAAGCGTAGTGTGGCGCCGCGTTGAATCGAGCAAACGCGATTCATCCGAGCAGTGCATGATAGTTACTGCGAAAAGGGACGATATCAAAGATTAATTCTTCGTTGCGGTAATTATCCGGGCGTCCGAAGACTACTTCCAGAGTGATGGGGCCTGTACAGCGGGCCTCAACGCCTGGTATGACACCTTTAAAGGTGGTTTTAGTGGGTTTGATCTTTGAAGGATCGATACCCATCTCGCGCACCGTATCCTGATAAAGCATGTTCAGTCTGCTGCCTCCCTCCATAAGGACTCGCGTGAGGTGGAATCCGTCAATTATTGGGTCAAGGACTAGTGCAGCTGAGCCGCTCTGACGGATATTGGCCGCACGGTCTTTGCGGTCAAAGGTGATCGGGCCAGACGACCAGGGTTATATTTTGGGGCGACTAGCTCCGTTCTGTAGACGTCCCTAAGTGTGCGCCTCCGCTCCCATTTGGGAATATGGGTGGTGCACATCATATTCACCGTTTTGATTTGTGGGGGGAACTTCTTTTGCCCTCCTGTGTTCGGTGGCCAGGGCTCCTCCTCGTCGTCATCGCTTTGCGACCCCTTATCCTTGCTTTCGGCACTTGACTTTTCGGCTTGTTTGAAGACCCAGCATTCTCTATTGGTATGATTGGCTGGTGTTCCTGGGGTGCCATGAATTTGACATGGACGGTCGAGTATACGTTCCAGACTGGATGTGCTCGGACTGTTTCTTTTGAATTGTTTCTTCCTTTGACCGGACTTAGAGTCGCTGAATCCGGCATTGACAGCCGTGTCTTCGGCTCTGTCACCATTATCTCGACGCTTGTGTTTGCTGCGTCGGGGCTTGCCATTGTTATCTCTGGATGCAGAAGTTCCATGCTTGGTTGAGGCGCTGTTGCTACGAGCTAGCCAGCTGTCCTCGCCCACACAGAAGCGGGTCATGAGTGTCGTGAGGGCTGCCATGGACTTCGGCTTCTCTTGGCCGAGGTGTTGGGCAAGCCACTCGTCCCGGATGTTATGCTTAAAGGCCGCTAGGGCTTCGGCATCCGTACAGTCGATGATTTGGTTCTTTTTAGTTAAAAACCGAGTCTAGAATTTCCTGTCTGACTCTCCGGGTTGTTGGGTTATGTGAATTAAGTCGTCAGCGTCCGGTGGTCGCACATAAGTGCCCTGAAAGTTGTCTAGAAATGGTTCTCCCAACTGCCGATGGAGTTTCCCGACAGACTATTCAGCCAGTGTCGAGCTGGTCCCTTGAGTTTTAGCGGGAGGTACTTGATGGCATGGAGATCATCGCCGCTGGCCATGTGAATGTGGAGAAGGAAGTCCTCGATCCATACCGCGGGGTTTGTTGTCCCATCATATGGTTCGATGTTTACGGGTTTAAACCCTTCTGGGAATTCATGCTCCATTACTTCATCGGTGAAGCATAGGGGGTGTGCGGCGCGTCTATGCTGGGCTACATCGCGACGCAGTTCGGATGAATCTGGTCTGTTGTATTCGGCCCGGACGGATTTGTATTTAGTTTATCTGGCATGGCGGTCACGCGTTGGGGCGCGCCCCCGTGAGCCGTAGATCGATCTTGACTGTCCTGCTTAGTTTTCCAATTTGTCTCGCATGTCATGCGTGTAGCCCCGGGCCTTCGTGTTTCTATTTGTTTGGCGATGGGGTGCGGGCTGGTGTTTGGACTGATACACCGTTTTGTCTTGGCCACGAGGTGGTCGGTCAGCCGCATCCTGCGCTGATAGTATAGGCTCTAATGCCTCGTCCTCGAATTGAGGTAACAACCTGCCTCGGGTAACATTTGGTTGGGCGCTCGAGTCTGTATTCCTCGGCAGCCAGGACCTCAGTCCATCTATCAGTGAGCAGATATTGATCAGCTTGAAGCTGATGCTGCTTTCTCTTCAGGCTCTTTGTAGTGGCTATAAGCCGGCGCTTGAAGCGCTCCTGCTTGACGGGATCCTCAGGCACGGTAAATTCTTTGTCGCCGAGGCTCACCTCGTCTTCGGAGGGGGGCATGTAATTGTCATCCTCCGAGTCTTCATTTATGGCATGTTCATCGGGGCTAGCTTGCCCATCCTCCCGTCCGTCCTATTCAAAGCTTGGCTGGGCGGGATTGTCTTCGTCTTCGGCATCATTCAGAGTATTGTTGTCTCTTGTGCCGGTATCGCTGTTTCTTCCCTGGCGTGGATTAGAGCGGCGCCGCTGACGTCGGCGCTTCGGCTGTTTCTCAGGAGGATTATCCTCCGTTGCATCTTTTTGATCCTCGCCATTGTTTTCTTTGGGTGTGTCCACCATATATATGTCATACGATGTGGTGGCTGTCCAGCGCCTTGTGGGCGGCGGTTCCTGTTCTTCTCCGGCATCGTCGTCCATACTGTCGATGTCTTCGGAGTCGAAATCAAGCATGTCGGTTAAGTCGTCGACAGTGGCTATTAAGTGGGTGGTGGGTGGGTAACGAATTCCTTCGTCGACCGCTTCCCACTCAAGCCAGACATAGTTCGGCCAAGAGTCTCCTGATAAGGAGAGAGATTTTAATGAGTTTAGCACCTCGCCCAAGGGCGAGTGCTGAAAGATGTCCGCGGAGCTGAACTCCAAGATCGGTGCCCAGTTAGATCCGGTGGGCGTGGATACACGCGGTTCGGAGCCTATGGCAGGAGATGAGTCCGAGGGTCCGATGACACAGACCTCATTGGAAGTGAAATCTGTGTTCGGCTCTATCGTCGTTAAGTGTGCAGCTTCCGTGGCGGGGTCTATCCTCCCGTCCTCGGATGGCACAATCTGCATTGGATCTAAAGCCAGGGCAGCTGCAGGTGAGATATCCTAAACACCGTCCGATGGCAGATCTAGGTCATGCTCATCGTGGCCGTCGGGTGCACCTGTCATGGGCTCGAATCCGTCGAAGATCAAGTCTCCGCGGATGTCGATTGTGTAGTGCAGGCTTCCAAACCTGACCTGATGACCGGGGGCGTAGCTATCGATCTGCTCGAGATGGCCAAGCGAGTTGGCCCGCAGTACGAAGCCGCCGAATACGAAGATTTGTTCGGGGAGGAAAACCTCACCCTGGACCGCGTCGTTGTAGATGATTGAAGGAGCCATCAAACCATATGGTGACGACACAGTGGAACTCTCAATGAAAGCACCAATGTCGGTGTCAAAACCGGTGGATCTCGGGTACGGGGTCCCGAATGGAAATATGCCCTAGAGGCAATAATAAAAGGATTATTATTATATTTCCTTGTTCGTGATAATTGTCTTTTATTCATGCTATAATTGTATTATCCGGAAATCGTAATACACGTGTGAATACATAGACCACAATATGTCCCTAGTGAGCCTCTAGTTGACTAGCTCGTTGATCAATAGATAGTCATGGTTTCCTGACTATGGACATTGGATGTCATTGATAACGGGATCACATCATTAGGAGAATGATGTGATGGACAAGACCCAATCCTAAGCATAGCACAAGATCGTGTAGTTCATTTTGCTAGAGCTTTTCCAGTGTCAACTATCTTTTCCTTAGACCATGAGATCGTGTAACTCCCGGATACCGTAGGAGTGCTTTGGGTGTACCAAGCGTCACAACGAATCGGGTGACTATAAAGGTGCACTACGGTATCTCCGAAAGTGTCTCTTGGGTTGTCACGGATCGAGGCGGGATTTGTCACTCCGTACACGGAGAGGCATCACTTGGCCCACTCGGTAGTGCATCATCATAATGAGCTCAAAGTGACCAAGTGTCGGTCACGGGTTCATGCATTACTGATGCAGTAAAGTGACTTGTCGGTAACAAGATTGAACGAGGTATTGGGATACCGACGATCGAATCTCGGCAAGTAACATACCGTCGACAAAGGGAATAGTATACGGGTTGCTTGAATCCTCGACATCGTGGTTCATCCGATGAGATCATCGAGGAGTATGTGGGAGCCAACATGGGTATCCAGATCCGTTGTTGGTTATTGACGGAGAGCCGTCTCGGTCATGTCGCATGTCTCCCGGCCGTAGGGTCTACACACTTAAGGTTCGGTGACGCTAGGGTTGTATGAATATGAGTATGCAGCAAACCGAAAGTTGTTGAGTCCGGATGAGATCCGGACGTCGGAGTTCGGAATGATCCGGAGGTAAAGAATTATATATAGGAAGTGTTGTTTGGCCATCGGGAAAGTTTGGGGTCACCAGATTGTCTGGGACCACCGGAAGGTCCCAGGGTCCACGGGTGGGGCCACCTATCCCGGAGGGCCCCATGGGCTGAGGTGGGGGCGAACCAGCCTGGTGGGCTGGTGCGCCCCGAGCCCCTCTGCGCCTAGGGTTGGGAACCCTAGGGGGGCGCCCTCTTGCCTTGGGGCACTCCACCCTCGCCGCCGCCCCTTGGGAGATTCAATCTCAGGGCGGCGCCCCCTGGGGCCTATATAAAGGAGGGGGAGGAGGGCAGCCGCACCTTGCACTTGGCGCCCCCCCCCGCTACACCTCTTCCTCCTCCCCAGTTGCTTGGCGAAGCCTGCCGAGTATCTTGCTGCATCCACCACCACGCCGTCGTCGTCTGCTGGATCTTCATCAACCTCTCCTTCCCCCTTGCTGGATCAAGACGGAGGAGACGTCACGCTGACCGTACGTGTGTTGAACGCGTAGGTGCCGTCCGTTCGGCGCTAGGATCTCCGGTGATTTGGAGCACGACGAGAACGACTCCCTCAACCCCGTTCTCTTGAAGGCTTCCGCTCGCGATCTACAAAGGTATGTAGATGCACTCCTGTTACTCGTTGCTAGATGAACTTATAGATGGATCTTGGTGAACGTAGGAAAAAATTTATTTTATGCAACATTCCCTAACAGTGGTATCAGAGCTAGGTCTATGCGTAGTTCTCTATTGCACGAGTAGAACACAAATCAGTTGTGGGCGTAGATGTTGTCAACTTTCTTGCCGTTACTAGTCTGATTTTGCTTCAGCGGTATTGTGGGATGAAGCGGTCCGGACCGACCTTACACGTACGCTTACGTGAGACAGGTTCCACCGACTGACATGCACTAGTTGCATAAGGTGGCTAGCGGGTGTCTGTCTCTCCCACTTTAGTTGGAGCGGATTCGACGAAAAGGGTCCTTATGAAGGGTAAATAGAAGTTGACAAATCACGTTGTGGTTATTCGTAGGTAAGAAAACGTTCTTGCTAGAACCCAATTGCAGCCACGTAAAAGATGCAACAACAATTAGAGGACGTCTAACTTGTTTTTGCAGCAATTGTCATGTGATGTGATATTGCCAGAAGTTGTGATGAATGATGAATGATATATTGTGATGTATGAGATCATGTTCTTGTAATAGGAATCACGACTTGCATGTCGATGAGTATGACAACCGGCAGGAGCCATAGGAGTTGTCTTAATTATTGTATGACCTTCGTGTCATTGATTCAACGCCATGTATTTACTTTGCTTTATTGCTAAACCGTTAGATATAGTAGTAAAAGTAATAGTTGGCGAGCAACTTCATGGAGACACGATGATGGAGATCATGGTGTCATGCCGGTGACAAGATGATCATGGAGCCCCGAAGATGGAGATCAAAGGAGCTATATGATATTGGCCATATCATGCCACTACTATATATATAATTGCATGTGATGTTTATTATGTGTATGCATCTTGTTTACTTAGAACGACGGTAGTAAATAAGATGATCCCATATAATAATTTCAAGAAAGTGTTCTCCCTAACTATGCACCGTTGCTAAAGTTCGTCGTTTCGAAGCACGACGTGATGATCGAGTGTGATAGATTCCTACGTTCACATACAACGGGTGTAAGATAGTTTTACACATGCAAAACACTTAGGTTAACTTGACGAGCCTAGCATGTACAGACATGGCCTCAGAACACAAGAGACCGAAAGTTCGAACATGAGTCGTATGGAAGATACGATCAACATGGAGATGTTCACCGATGATGACTAGTCCGTCTCACGTGATGATCGGACACGGCCTAGTCGACTCGTGACTAGAGGGATGTCAAATCTGAGTGGGAGTTCATTATATAATTTGATTAGATGAACTTAATTATCATGAACATTAGTCTAAAATCTTTGCAAAATGTCTTGTAGATCAAATGGCCAACGCTCATGTCACCATGAACTTCAACGCGTTCCTAGAGAAAACCAAGCTGAAAGATGATGGCAGCAACTATTCGGACTGGGTCCGGAACCTGAGGATCATCCTCATAGCAGCCAAGAAACAATATGTCCTAGAAGCACCGCTAGGTGAAGCACCCATCGAGAGAACCAAGACGTTATGAACGCTTGGCAGTCACGTCTTGATGATTACTCCCTCGTTCAAGGCGGCATGCTTTACACTTAGAACCGGGCTCCAAAAGCGTTTTGAGCAACACGGAGCATATGAGATGTTCGAGGAGCTGAAAATGGTTTTCCAAGCTCATGCCCGGTCGAGAGATATGAAGTCTCCGACAAGTTATATAGTTGTAAGATGGAGGAAAATAGTTCTGTCGGTGAGCACATACTCAAAATGTCAGGTTGCACAACCTTTGTCCCCACTGGACATTAACCTCCGGACGAGGCGGTCATTGACAGAATCCTTGATCGCTCCCACCGAGCTACAAGAGCTTTGTGATGAACTACAATATGCGGGGATGGTGAAAACTATTCTGAAGTATTTTCAATCTGAAGCCAGCAGAGGTAGAAATCAAGAAAGAACATCAAGTGTTGATGGTCAATAAAACCACTAAGTTCAAGAAGGGCGAGGGTAAGAAGAACTTCAAGAAGGACGGCAAGGATGTTGCCGCACCTGTAAGCCAGCTTGCGGGAAGAATTCAAAGAATGGACCCAAGCACGAGGCTGTGTGCTTTTATTGCAAAGGAAGAGTCATCGAAGCGAACTGCCCCAAATACTTAGCATACAAGAAGGCCGGCAACACTAAAGGTATATTTGATATACATGTAATTGATGTGTACCTTACCATTACTCGTAGTAACTCCCGGTATTTGATACCGTGCCGTTGCTCATATTTGTAACTCATGCAGAGCTGCGGAATAAACGGAGCTGGCGAAGGACGAAGTGACGGCGCGCGTCGGGAATGGTTCCAAGGTCGATGTGATCCCGTCGACACGCTACCTCTACATTTACCTACGGGATTAGTTTTAAACCTCAGTAATTGTTATTTAGTGCCAAGTTTGAGCATGAACATTGTATCAGGATCTCGTTTAATGCGAGATGGCTACTCATTTAAATCCGAGAATAATGGGTGTTCTATTTATATGAGAGATATGTTTTATGGTCATGCTCCGATGGTCAATGGTTTATTCTTAATGAATCTCGAAGGTAATATTACACATATTCATAGTGTGAATACCAAAAGATGTAAAGTTGATAACGATAGTCCCACATACTTGTGGCACTGCCGCCTTGGTCACATTGGTGTCAAGCGCATGAAGAAGCTCCATGCTGATGGACTTTTAGAGTCTCTCGATTATGAATCATTTGACACATGCGAACCATGCCTTATGGGCAAAATGACCAAGACTCCGTTCTCCGGAACAATGGAGCGAGCAACCAACTTATTGGAAATCATACATACCGATGTGTGCGGTCCAATGAGCGTTGA
This sequence comes from Aegilops longissima, assembly GCA_021605205.1. Lineage (NCBI taxonomy): Eukaryota > Viridiplantae > Streptophyta > Magnoliopsida > Poales > Poaceae > Aegilops > Aegilops longissima. The sequence goes on along the minus strand of CM038677.1, from coordinate 32,682,151 downwards.
GGCTCGCGGAGGATATCGTTATGTTCTCACTCTCACATACGACTTAAGTAGATATGGGTATGTCTACTTGATGAAACACAAGTCTGAGACCTTTGAAAAGTTCAAGGAATTTCAGAATGAGGTAGAGAATCAACGTGACCGAAAAATAAAGTTCTTACGATCAGATCGTGGAGGAGAATATTTAAGTCACGAATTTGGTATACACTTAAGGAAATGTGGAATCGTTTCACAACTCACGCCGCCTGGAACACCTCAGCGTAACGGTGTGTCCGAACGTCGTAATTGCACTCTATTGGATATGGTGCGATCTATGATGTCTCTTACTGATTTACCGCTATCATTTTGGGGATACGTTCTAGAGACAGCTACATTCACTTTAAATAGGGCACCGTCTAAATCCGTTGAGACGACACCGTATGAATTATGGTTTGGGAAGAAACCTAAGCTGTCGTTTCTAAAAGTTTGGGGATGCGATGCTTATGTCAAGAAACTTCAACCTGAAAAGCTCGAACCCAAGTCGGAAAAATGCGTCTTCATAGGATACCCTAAGGAAACCATTGGGTATACCTTCTACCTTAGATCCGAAGGCAAGATCTTTGTTGCCAAGAACGGATCCTTTCGGAAAAGAGTTTCTCTCGAAAGGAGTAAGTGGGAGGAAAGTAGAACTCGATGAAGTACTACCCTTGAACCGGAAAGTAGTGCAGCTCGGAAAATGTTCTGTTGTGCCTACACCATCGGAGAGGAAATTAATGATGATGATCAAGGTACTTGAATCAAGTTGCTCTGAACTTCAGAGGTCCACAAGGACACGTTCCACACCAGAGTGGTATGGCAACTCTGTCCTGGAAATCATGTTGTTAGACAACAGTGAACCTACGAACTATGAAGAAGCGATGGCGGGCCCAGATTCCAACAAATGGCTTGAAGCCATGCAATCCGAGATAGGATCGATGTATGAAAACAAAGTATGGACTTTGACAGACTTGCCCGATGATCGGGAGCGATAGAAAACAAATGGATCTTTAAGAAGAAGACGGACGCGGATGGTAATGTTACCATCTATAAAGCTCGACTTGTCGCTAAAGGTTATCGGCAAGTTCAAGGGGTTGACTATGATGAGACTTTCTCTCCCGTAGCGAAGCTGAAGTCCGTCTGAATCATCTAAGCAATTGCCGCATACTATGATTATGAGATATGGCAAATGGACGTCAAAACGGCATTCCTTAACGGCTATCTTAAGGAAGAACTGTATATGATGCAGCCGGAAGGTTTTGTCGACCCTAAGAATGCTAACAAGGTATGCAAGCTCCAGCGATCCATTTATGGGCTGGTGCAAGCATCTCGGAGTTGGAACATTCGCTTTGATGAGATGATCAAAGCGTTTGGGTTTATGCAGACTTATGGAGAAGCCTGCGTTTACAAAAAAGTGAATGGGAGCTCTGTAGCATTTCTCATGTTATATGTAGATGACATACTTCTGATGGGAAATAATATAGAACTTTTGGACAACATTAAGGCCTACTTGAATAAGAGTTTTTCAATGAAGGACCTTGGAGAAGCTGCTTATATATTAGGCATCAAGATATATAGAGATAGATCGAGATGCCTCATAGGTCTTTCACAAAGCACATACCTTGAAAAGATATTGAAGAAGTTCAAATGGATCAGGCCAAGAAAGGGTTCTTGCTCAGACACAAGGTGTGAAATTGAGCTCGGCTCAACGTCCGACCACGGCAGAAGATATAGAAGAGATGAGTGTCATCCCTATGCCTCAGCCATAGGATCTATTATGTATGCCATGTTGTGTACCAGACCTGATGTAAACCTTGCCGTAAGTTTGGTAGGAAGGTACCAAAGTAATCCCGCAAGGAACTTTGGACAGCGGTCAAGAATATCCTGAAGTACTGAAAGGACTAAGGATATGTTTCGTTTATGGAGGTGACGAAGAGCTCGTCAGAAGGGTTACGCCGACGCTTAGCTTCGACACAGATCTGGATGACTCTAAGTCACAAACCGGATACGTGTATATGTTGAATGGTGGAGCGAGCTGGTGCAGCTGCAAGCGAAAGCGCCGTGGCGGGATCTACATGTGAAGCGGAGTACATGGCAGCCTCGGAGGCAGCGCATGAAGCAATTTGGGTGAAGGAGTTCATCACCGACCTAGGAGTCATACCCAATGCGTCGGGGCCGATCAAACTCTTACGTGACAACACCGAGCTATTGCACTTGCCAAGGAGCCAGGTTTCACAAGAAGACCAGGCACATCAAGCGTAGCTTCAACTCCATTCGTGAAAATGTTCAAGATGGAGACATAGAAATTTGCAAAGTGCATACGGATCTGAATGTCGCAGATCCGTTGACTAAACCTCTTCCGCGAGCAAGACATGATCAACACCAGAACTCTATGGGTGTTCGATTCATCTCGACGTAACAAGATTATTGACTCTAGTGCAAGTGGGAGAATGTTGGAAATATGCCCTAGAGGCAATCATAAAAGGATTATTATTATATTTCCTTGTTCGTGATAATTGTCTTTTATTCATGCTATAATTGTATTATCCGGAAATCGTAATACACGTGTGAATACATAGACCACAATATGTCCCTAGTGAGCCTCTAGTTGACTAGCTCGTTGATCAATAGATAGTCATGGTTTTCTGACTATGGACATTGGATGTCATTGATAACGGGATCACATCATTAGGAGAATGATGTGATGGACAAGACCCAATCATAAGCATAGCACAAGATCGTGTAGTTCGTTTTGCTAGAGCTTTTCCAGTGTCAAGTATCTTTTCCTTAGACCATGAGATCGTAACTCCCGGATACCGTAGGAGTGCTTTGGGTGTACCAAACGTCACAACGAATCGGGTGACTATAAAGGTGCACTACGGTATCTCGAAAGTGTCATTGGGTTGTCACGGATCGAGGCGGGATTTGTCACTCCGTATTACGGAGAGGTATCACTGGGCCCACTCGGTAGTGCATCATCATAATGAGCTCAAAGTGTGTCGGGTCACGGGATCATGCATTACGGTACGAGTAAAGTGACTTGTCGGTAACAAGATTGAACGAGGTATTCGGATACCGACGATCGAATCTCGGGCAAGTAACATACCGTCTGACAAAGGGAATAGTATACGGGGTTGCTTGAATCCTCGACATCGTGGTTCATCCGATGAGATCATCGAGGAGTATGTGGGAGCCAACATGGGTATCCAGATCCCGCTGTTGGTTATCGACCGGAGAGCCGTCTCGGTCATGTCTGCGTGTCTCCCGAACCCGTAGGGTCTACACACTTAAGGTTCGGTGACGCTAGGGTTGTATGAATATGAGTATGCAGCAAGCCGAAAGTTGTTGAGTCCGGATGAGATCCCGGACGTCACGAGGAGTTCGGAATGGTCGGAGGTAAAGAATTATATATATGAAGTGTTGTTTCGCCATCGGGAAAGTTTCGGTCACCCAAGATTGTCTGGGACCACGGAAGGGTCCCAGGGTCCACGGGTGGGGCCACCTATCCCGGAGGGCCCCATGGGCTGAAGTGGGAGGAACCAGCCCTGGTGGGCTGGTGCGCCCCCTGGGCCCTCTGCGCCTAGGGTTGGGAACCCTAGGGGGGCGCCCACTTGCCTTGGGGCACTCCACCCCGGCCGCCGCCCTTGGGAGATTCAATCTCGGGGCCGCCCCCCGGGGCCTATATAAGGAGGGGGGAGGAGGCAGCCGCACCTTGCACTTGGCGCCCCTCCCTCGCTACACCTCTTCCTCCTCCCGGTTGCTTGGCGAAGCCTCGCCGAGTATCTTCTTGCATCCACCACCACGCCGTTGTGCTGCTGGATCTTCATCAACCTCTTCTTCCCCCTTGCTGGATCAAGACTGAGGAGACGTCACGCTGACCGTACGTGTGTTGAACGCGGAGGTGTCGTCCGTTCGGCGCTAGGATCTCCGGTGATTTGGATCACGACGAGAACGACTCCCTCAACCCCGTTCTCTTGAACGCTTCCGCTCGCGATCTACAAAGGTATGTAGATGCACTCCTGTCACTCGTTGCTAGATGAACTCATAGATGGATCTTGGTGAACGTAGGAAAAAAATTATTTTATGCAACGTTCCCCAACAGGCTCTTCGGGCAGCAGGTGCATGATTCATTTCACGCGCGAAAGCACATTGCGCCCTACAACATGCACATCATCAATGATCGCAATGTGAGGTCGTTATCATAGCGATGGTAAAACATCCAGACCACCGTCATCAAGTTCTGTGTCATGGTTGATATGTTGGAGGCAAGGTGGTCGTTGCGCGCGGCAGACGAGGAGATCGTAAGTTTTGCTTCTTTTTACTCAACTTGTTGATTGATTGATTGGTTCATTCAACATTGCTCTATACATTGTATAGCCCGTACACGTACATGTTGTCGTAATGTACCGTAGGACATAGGGGCGGTCATTTACGCACACATTGTTGGATGAAACTGAAGGGGTGGTATGTGTGGGATGACATGATCCGTTCATGAAAAATATGTTGAACACCTGGTTAATCTCGTTGAATTTGAACTATTGTTGTACTAGACTTATTTGCATGCTATGTATGAATGATTTGTGCTATTTTCATTCGAATTTTGATGAAATCCATCGTGTTTGCATAAATTTCGTCCGGTTAGTTAAAATCCGTTGTGATTTTGTGCTATTTTTAAATGTTCTGTGAGCTATTGGAATTCCTGGTTTTACCTTGAAATGAGACCTAAGAGGATGTGATAGTGATGAGCAAGTATGTGCATCTTTTGGGGTGGATTTTTCAATGGGTGTTGTTTAGGATTGGTAAGTGGTTAGGATGGAGTAGTGAATTTGTGAAAGCACTTACAAAATCACACCCCGTTTTTTAAATGCAAAGACGATTGTAGTATGGGCAGCCCCATATATTTTATCATTTGGCCCATTGATGAGGAAAGGTGGAAATCCACCTTCTTTTTTGGCCGATTGGTTTGGGGCCAACAATCTCTCTGTCATACCTAGAGTATGACTGCAACCACCGAAATAGTAAAGCACGTGAGTAGGATGCTGCACGTTGTGCCAAATCTCTGTTTGCCGTCGGTCTCGTTTGCTTCGGCAAGACGTGGATATTTATCCACTTCAAGTCAAGATATTTATAAGCTTTGACACGCTGGCTCTCTTTAGATATTAGTACTTGCTCAGTTTTCAAAAGTCAAAATTAATACAGTACAACTTATATATTTTCGAACAGAGGGAATACCTAATTTTAATTTTAGAGAAAAATGAACTTTATTGGCCAAGCCAACACATATAATTGGTAGGATCACCACCTACTGAGGCAAGTCTTAAATTCTTAATCATGGTGGCTCCCTCCACGCCTTACTTGTCAGAGAGCAACTGATCGCAGGTGTTCCGCACGCCGTGGGTGTATACGTAGCCGAGAAGACACCTCCTCCCCCCTGAAAGCGCTTGGCGTCCTTGGGGCAAAACCTAACCGCCGCAGCTCGGCCTCACTTCCAGCCTTCCTTCCCCGCTTGCTGCTGGCGCCATGGCTAAACCCGCCGCATAGGTGGCGGTGGGGCACTCTTCTCTCTCGGCACTTGTGGCGCAGGACGCGAGTCCGAACGACACATAGGGGCGTTAGGCTGCCGTGGGTCCTGGCGGCGCGGTGGCGGGGCGGCCGTCCCTCTGCTGGCAGCGGTTGGCGGCATTGTGGCTCCTTGTCGACGCGCAGTGGCTACGGGGCGGCGTCCTTCGGGTAGTGGCACGGGGGTCATCCGCGTCCAGATTTGGCCGGGTCAGGCGCCAACGGCCGTTGGCTAGCCGGGTCTGCGGGCAGCAAGGCCCACGACTGTCTCCTCCCTTCTACTTCTGGGGGGTAGGGGAGGCGTGGTGGCGGCGGGGGTGGTGCGGACTGGGGGCGATGGCCGGCGACATCTGGCGGTGGCTTTTGTTGCTCCTTGGTGCCGGGGGCTTCGGTTGGCTTGGGCTGCGGTTGGCTTGGGCTGCGGTTGGTTGGGACCTCCGTGCGATTCGACGGAGGTAACAGCAGCATGGTTGGTGGTGGTGGTGGCGATGTGTGCTGGTTGGATTTGGCGTTGGGGGTCGGCTCGCGGCGCGTGCCCGGCGGCTCCGGCGCTTGGAGCTCGCCGGGCGACGTGGGTAGGGCAACGGTCGAGCGTGGCTGCTGCTCCGGACGTGGGCGGCGGCGTGGGGAGGTCCGGCGGTGGTGGCCTCCCGGTGTCGTGGTGGCTTCATGGTGGCTCGACGGATCTGCCCGCGGCAGCGGCTGGCTTCTCTGGCGTCAGCTCGTCTGCGCTCGAACCGTCTCGGCCTTCGCCCCATCTCCTCGTCGCCCGGGCGCTACTCCCATCAAAGGGCTGGTCCTCTCCCAGCTGCGGTCCACCGCTCTTCTCGCGTCTGGTGCTGCAGGATTGAGCTCGTCTCGCGCACGGTGTAGCAGGACTGACCTCGCCTCCCCTCTCGGTGTTGTAGGACTGAGATCGTCTCGCACTCGGAGCAGCAGGACGGGTCGGTGGATGCCAGTTCTGGCCGGCCTATTGGGTCTCGACGCTGGGGGCCGCCCAGGGGTGCGAAAGGTGGGACCTTTCTGCTCCTCTCTTTGGTTGGGGTTGCGACAGGTCTCGGGTGAGGTGGTGTCAAGGTCTTGGATGCCGGGGCGGCGGCCCTGGTGGTTGTAGCGCGGTGCTCTTGGGCAGAGCCCGTGCCTTGGTGCTGCCTGGTCACCATGGTCGTGTGGGTGGCGTGGTTGCTGGGGTGTGCCGTTCGGTGGCGCTGAGTGTTGGCCGAGGTGAAAACCTGTTCTATCTTCGGACGGACCGACGGCGGCGAAGATCATTCCCTTCTTGAAGGCGTCGTCGCGGCTCTCATTGCCCGTCATGTAGCTTCAGGGGAAACTCTGATTGGATCGGGCAATGACGGCGCTTCGATGTCGTACCCTTCCTGGAGGCGCCGCCTTGAAGCACATGGTTCGTCATATGTAGCTTCATCTCTTCGTGGTGGTAGTGTTAGGGATGGTGTTGCTGTGATCAACGCCTATATATCATGTCCTGGATGTGTGAGTGTGTTGCGGTCACGTGCGTTTGTACTGAGTGCTTGTCAATCGGTGCTTTATATATAAAGCGGGGCGAAAGTCTTTTTCAATAGGGTGTGTGCGTAGGCCGATAATGGAGCAGCTAAGCTAGGGTAGTGGATGCGGTCGGCAAGATGTATAGTAGGCTCTTTGTTTTCTTACGCTTCGTTTCCTTTTGTACTACAAGGATGATGTGGACCGATCGATCATCTAGCTAGCTGCGGCAAAATTTCGTGTTTTAACCTTTTTTTAAAAGTTAGTTCAGATTTGACCCTAGTCCGTGTCCGTCAAAATTTAGGGATTTGACCCTTTTATTACCGTCAGGGTCCATGGTGATAGGGTATAACAGCCTACCGTCAAGGTCCCTGGCGGTAGGAAACACCTCTACCGTCAAACAGGTTGGTGGTAGTATGTATAACCCTATCGCCAAGGTGTCCGGCGGTAGGCATGTGCACGCATTGTGTTTTGTACTTAGGAAAAATTTACAGTAGTACGTGGAACCCAACCGCTAAAGACCTTGGCAATAAGAAAAGGGTCAGATCTTAAATTTTTTGTGAACTAGGGTCAGATCTAGATTGACTTTCAGAAAAGGGTCGAGCACGGAATTTAGCCGCTAGCTGCCGTCGTGCTCTCTGCTGGCCGCGAGCGTGGTACGATGATACCTGGCTGGCCTGGCCGATCCCCCGACGAGCAGTACCAATGAGGTTTGGCATCTTCCTCCTTCCCGCCGAAAGCATGACAACCACGCAAGAGCAGTGCTACCATGACATGTCACACGTTGCCCAATCTCAGTCTGCCATCCATCTCGCTTTGAAGATATTTATATGAGTTATCCGCTGTACTAGGATGATTACAGGTTTGGAAATTTAATTGGAGGGGTTGATTTTTCTTGATGGCATGATTAACTTTTGGCTAAGATAACTCTTGGCCAAGGGGGGCTCATCTCGTTATCCTACCTGGTCATCATCTGCAGATGTGCAGGTCGCCGTTACTCTGGTTGAAACAATGAAACTTAGAAAGAACTCTAAGCAGGCCGTAAAAATCGCTTAACCCGTTAAATTTCCAAGCGAGTATCTGGCTCGGTTCAATTTTTGATCGTAATGTAACCCGTATACTTGTGAACAATCTCATGAGCTTGGCGTCGACCTTGTTTGTTTCACCAACTACACATATTTTAATTATTTAGATTCAGAAGTTGACGCTTTGTCTAAGCCAAGTTCAAGATGATAATAATATCAGTGCGACTAGCTGATGGGCGCTGCGGCTTCGTAGCATCGTGGTACGGAGACAGAGTGGCGCACAAGAAAACTGCAGGCCGAACTCTGTCTGGTGTGCGTCGGTAGCTTTGTAGTACGTATATTTTGCCATCTCATATCATATTGGGACTTGGGAGGTTTGACACTTCGTCTGGCCAGTCTTCAAATAATGACAGTCTGATTAACCTCGTCTAAAGTTAACTCAGAGGCGTGCCTGGCCACGGGTGTTTGTTTGTGCATGCGTATCTGTCAGTGGTGTAGGTAGGGGGGTAGATCTGGCCGGCAGGTGTTGTTTGCATCTTTCGTTCGGCCTCTTTGTTCTTTTGCGCTTTGTTTGTGTACAAGGATGTCGATCGATCCGGCCGGTTGTCGTCGTGGCCTCTGCTGCTGCTGCTGCTGCTGCGTGATGGGGGAGCAAAGTAAGGTAAAACCACTGCCATATTGTACAGCAGACTGAGGCTCAACACCTTGCTTGTGATTAGTTCAGTGCTCTATAGCAAAGTTGTGTGCATCACTCACTTTTTTTAAAAAGAAAAATTTAGTAGTATTAGGCCAACTCCACCGCGCGACCCCATCCTCGTAAAGCCCGTCCGTTTGTGGTAAACGGACAAACCGGCGTGCCCAATACATGAGGAGCAAACGGACTTTTGTCCGTTTTGTGTCCGCTTTCGACCCATCCGCGGCTAAGTTTGCTCTGCTTTTGGGGTGAAACGGACACCACGCGGACGCGCCGGCCGTCTGCGCGTGTCCTCACCTGGCCCGCCCGTCGATGGCACAGGACGGGCCTTTTTCTATCCACCCCCCTCCCTCCCTCCGGCCGCATCCCACTCCACTCTTCTCCACTCTTCCCCACTCTTTCCCTCGCCGCCGCCGCCCGCGCCATTGCGCTGCAGTAACTCTGGACGCTGCTTGCTCAAACCCCCTTCCTCGCCGCCACCGAAGCTACCCAAGCACGGCCACTGGTTTTTGCGCACCGCCGGCCGGATTTGGGGCGGAACAGTCGGTCTTGAGCTCGCCCATTTGTGGGAGGCGGGCAGCGCCATGGATCGGCCGGGCACTCGCGGAAGGCCACAGCAGGCCGCAAGGCCACATCTGACGATGGCTCGATCCTCTAACCGCCGGATCTGCACCGTCGGTGGTCCGCCGGCAGATACGCGAATGGCGGCCGACCGGGCTCGGTGCTTGCCCAAAAGCTCGTCGACGCACCATTGCCCCTCATCAAGTGTGACCACTGTCCAAGGGTGGTCGTGCGTCGCGTGTCTACAACCCCGGAGCATCCCGGATGGGTGTTCATCAAGTGCTTAAACGATGGTGTATGTGCTCTTTTTAGCTTCGGTTTGTGCTCTCGGATTAGACTAGTTGTGCTAACTTTAAGTTTTATTGTGTAGAATGGATGCAAGTTTTGGTATTGGGAAGAAGAGTACATCGATATATTGATAGAGCGAAATTTAGTACATGTTCGTGCACTTTTAGCTAGCCTAGAGGCTGTAGATGAGACAAGTGCACTTGTTGCTAGATTAGAGGCTAGGCACGACACTACGTGCGAGGAAGCAACAAGGCACGATACTACGTGTGAGGAAGCAACATCGACTTCTGGCTTGAAGAAGAAAGGAGGGTGCAACGTCGAGCCTCCTCCATAGATCAACAATGAGTGCATTGAGAAGACCCTAACCCAACTCAGGGAGCAGTTATGGAAGTTGGGTATCTTCTTAAATGTATTCTTTGTGGTTCTTGTTTTCTTTGGCCTTGCTTTACTAGTCAAAATGTGATGATGTATTGTCATGTACCAAAAAAGAATGATAAAAGAAGTTTAAGGACTTGCAAAGAAATGTGCACACGCACAAGATGCGGCCGGGATGCAATCCCGGAAACTGCCCGGACACAACCCCATTGCCCTACCCAAACAGACAGAATCCGGACAAAACGGACGTCCGTTTGGGGTCGCGCGGTGGAGTTGGCCTTAGGGCATCTCCAACGACAACCCTAAAACCGCCCGCATACTTTCAGACTGGACGGTCAAGACGTGTTGTGTCATCCAAAGTGAGCTTGTATCGGTCCGTCGAGCGGTCGGATACACTTTCTCCTGCAAAGTGGAAGCAAAGTTGGGGGCTTTGCGGGAGTCTAGACAACAATCATGTAGAACTCCGACACCCCCGGCCCACTAAATCTCCCCTCATGGTCTTATTTTCTTTCAATCCGCCCCTTCTCTCCCTTGCTTTGCATCCGCACCTTCCTCTTCCAACGACAGGTGAGGCCGTTATTGTATTGATGGTACGCCGTCCAGACCACCGTCATCAGGTTTTGTGGCACAGTTGACATGTTGGAAGCAAGTTGGCCGTTGCACGCGGCAGACGAGGAGATCGTAATTTTTGCTTCTTCTTGCTCAACTTGATGATTAATGCATTCGTTCATTCAATGTTACTCTGCACATTATGTAGCCCGTACGCACTGCCATAATGTACCACAGGATAGAGGGATGGCCATTTACGCACATACACACACTGTTGGATGAAACTGGAGGGGTGGTATGAGTTGGACGACATGATCCGATCATAAAAAACTTGTTGAACATCCGGTTAATCTCATTGAATTTAAACTACTGTTGTACTAGACTTATTTACATGCTATGTATAGATGATTTGTGTTATTTTTCATCCGAACGTTGGTAAAATACGCCGTGTTTACATGAATTTTGTCCGATTATTTAAAATCCGACTTGATATATGCGGGCAGCGTTAGATGACTGCCTCCCGCATTCCTATCCGCGGACTAGTCCCCTATCCACAGATGGATATGGTAGAGCAAATTTGTGTGTCGGCTCTGGAAATGCTCTTACTACTAGCATCCCGTGGGTTTTGATCTTGAGTTGGCCACGGGCCAGATAAAGTTTGGCATCTCCGTACCTAAAGCTGACATGAGACGTCATCGCAATAAAAAAAAAATCTGACGGGTAGGCTGCAGCAAAGCAAGCACCGAAATAATGCACACGAGTACGATGCAGCATCACATACTGATATTGTGCCCAAACTCCACTTGATCTTAGCCAAAAGGCCGAGAAAGGTATGATATTGTGCCCAAACTCAGTTCGCCGTCCATCTCACCTGTAGATATATATGTGTGTCCAGTTTAAGATACTGCTCAGTTTGGCCCATTGACTAGTATTTAAATTTCCTGATGCCCCGGAATTAACTTTTGGCTAAGATAACACCGGCTCATCAGTTACCTTATCTGGTAACATCTTCTCTATTTTTCTTTTTGACAACTCAATTGCGTCCTTTTCTTCTTTTGAAAGTTCTTTTTTGTGCGGGTAATTCCTTTGCAAGTTACGGGCTGAGCTGAGTCTTAATCAGTGCCCGGAGACGAGAGCTACAGAACCCTTTGAATAACAAAGATAACTACGACGAGTTCTTTTTTATCTGATTTGGTTGTCTTATATTTTTGCTTCACCAACTTCAAATATTTTTACCATCCCATATATTTATAAGTTTGACGCTTGTCTAGCCCAGCCAAGTTCTAAAATAAGATTTGTAGTATGATTAACTTTGTCTAAAATAAACTCCTGTTCAAGGAGACTTGTCACTGCAGATTGTTGTATTGTGGGACGGGTACACAGTGATGCACAAGAAACTGCAGATGGAGTGGGGTATGGTGATGCTGCCAATCTCAGTTTGGTGTCGCTCTGGCCTGATGTGCTTGGGCGACTTCAGATATTTGTCCCAAGTTTCAGAACAGTAAGCTTGTGATTATCTTTGGGGACTTTGGCTACGAATACATGTTGGTCAAGGGGACTTATCAGCGCCGACTGATTGATTGACTAGTGCAGAGTCCCTTTCATTCACCAAATCAATCATTCATCTCCTTCAGAAGGCCGCCGAATCAATCATGCAACGCTCATCGATCTGATTGGGAACATTTTGCGCATAAACAACAAGATTGATGGAGCTTCCTCCTCACCAAATCCAACATATCTTACACCAAACCGAAGCAAGAATACAGACCCATCTTCATCTTCTAGTCTAGTTTCAAAAGTACTACAAGAAAACACCAGCAGAGACCATCTAAAGATCCCAACGCCGCCGCCACGGAGGAGCAGAGAAGAGCGGGGAAGCCAGAGAAGGTCGCCGCCGGCTACCCGGCTAGCCGGCCGGAGCCTTACAATTACAAAGATTACTAGTACTACATGACGGAGCAGGCGTTGGGGTTCTCGTCGCTGAAGGCGGCGGTGTACCGGGCCTCGGTGGAGGAGGCCCTGGCGAGCGGCGCGGCGGAGGGGTCGCTCATGACGTTGCGGACGTAGCCGGCGGGCGCGCGCTTGTCGTAGGCGCCCGGGGCGTAGGGGTGCGCCACCACGTCGTACGGCACGTAGGGCCACGGCTCCACCCGCTTGCCGGTCTTGTATGCCACCCGCCGCATCACCTTGGCCGGGTCCACGTACCCCGTCACCGTCACCTTGTTCTGCTTCGGCGTCACCTCCACCGAGCTCACGCCTGCAACCACAATCAAACAGATACACTTTGAGCAAAGCTGCCGCCCCAGATATAGATCTGGCCAGAGAAAAGGAACCGGCGCAAGATTTTCTTTTCTTTCCGTCAATGGAGAAACATGTGCGAGGTAGGGAGGAATCAGATTCGGCCGGAAGGAGAAAGCTTCGATGGTACCTTTCATGTCGTCGAGGGCCTTCTTGACCTTGCGCTCGCAGCCCTCGCAGTCGATCCGGACCTTCATCTCCACCGTCTGGAACTGCTTCCGCCTCTTCATGTGCCGGCGGGTCCGCGGCAGCGAGCAGTACTCCGACACCACGTCCACGATGCCCATCCCGCTCTCCTTCCTTCTTCAACCTCTCTCTCTCTCTCTCTCCCTCTCGAAGCTCAAGAAATTGTTCAGCTGGATTCGAGTTCAAGTTCTGTGGTACTGCTGGATGAGATGCTGTGTGAGACGAGGAAACCTTGGGCCGGGGGGGGCTCAGTTTATAGGCGTCCGGGGGAGCGTGCTCGCCCACTGCCGGCGCGACACGTGTGGGCGGAGCCAGGCAGTCTGCGCATGGAGGCGTGGTGCGGCCGGCCGTGTGGGGGAGGAAGCTGGTGGGAAAACGGTGGCTATTATGGGCGTGGGTGTGGCTGGCGAGTGGGCCCCGCGTGGTCGGCAGCGCCAGGTGGCGGTATGGTGCCATGTGGGTGTGGGTGAGCCTAGTGAGCCGATGGTGACGCTCACCGCCGCTGCTCCGACGGTCAAGGGAGCGGCGTGGCTGGGAGCAGCTAGCACGAGTGGCGTGGGAGCGGCGGTCACTGACTTTTTCGTGCGGTGGCGAGGAAACGGCCGGCCGACCACCACGGCGACCCGGAGGAGTAACCGTCGCCTTGGACCCGTCTGTATACACTGGTCGTACTCCGGCCACCGGCCACCGCCACCGACCACCGAGGAGTCGCGCAGAAACTCCGGGAGTGATCGGTCCGTGGGGCTAGGACTGTTCATGGGATTTGCGCGTCGCGATGACACGTCGGAACGAGCCGCCGGCATCCATGTGGCAGCCCGTCACCGGAGCGCCAAGCCAAGCCCACACGGCGGACGGCGACCGATGTCTCTCCTCACTTTCTACAACTCCTTATCCATCCTTCTCTTTTCTGGGGAGGACGTGTCGCTTCATAGGTGGCACAGAGTTTGGCATTGTGGATCAGCAGCGGATGTGGCGTTAACAATGTGTGGTGGTGAATTTTCATTGTTCAATGGGCTCGTGTGGGTTTGAACGCGCCAAACTGAACGTTGGAACACGAAAGCTCCACCGCGGATCGTCGACTCGTTTCGCAAAAACTGTAAATTTCCTTTCGGCGACTGTGGATGTGATCCCGATATAATATAGTTTAGCATTGAAATGACAGCCCCGAGAAAAGTATGAGATTTTCTTAAAAAATATTGGTCTATAGTAATTGCTGCATGAAATTCTGAAATAAATAAATCAGGGTAGTCCATTCTCAGTAAGGGGTCCCGACGGCCGTCCGGACAGCAACCACGCCTGCTTCTGATCGCTCTGACCCAACCAAACCCCCTCCCCCTCGCCCATGTGCGTTCCTGACGCCAGCCCCGCATTCATACCGATGTAGAGCACGCCACTGCACATTGAAGCCGGTCCAGAGCGGACCGACCTCTCACTGGCGCTGCCATTGAAGCGGCACGTCGGCCGAGGGCGCCGCCCGCGACGCGTCTCCAGCGTCTGCGCCTGTTCAATGCTGGAGACGCCTTACTGGACGGGACGGGACGAGACGGCTATCTACCACGCCCGTTCAATGCCCCGTTCGTCCGTAAGCCATCATTAAGCAGACACGCCGGCCGAGAAACCTATTCCAGCACCGTGAACTGACACACCAGGATGTTTGGCCTCACCAGAATCCGCTGTTGAAAGGCGGCCACACCCGGCTAAGTCCACGCCACAACACAAGCCGCTACCCATCCTCCTCCCTTGCACTGCATCTGCCATGACTGCTCGCGGTGAAACTCTGTGGGTGATCCTATCCATGGAGATGAAGCATGAGGTGGCCGCCCTTGCCGCCGCCTGGCATAGCGGTCGTGCTAGGCGTATTGTGGCCGGCTTGCCGACCAGCTCGCCTGAGGTCTCCGACGCCGACGACGACCCCACGAAGGAGACGGACTCCGATGACACCATCCCCGCTCCCACACCTGTGCACGTTGGCTTTAGAATGGAGCAGGCGCAGGCGCACTACAAAGCCGCCATGGCGAAGGTGCAACTTGCGCCTTTGTCGGCATTCCAGCAGGCGCAGGAGTAACATCGGTGCAATCTATTCCTCCTGGAGCAGCACCGGGTGGTGGAGGGCCACATCTAAGGCGAGCATGCGATCAAGGAGGCCGTTGCCGCGGCGAACCCCAACTTCGTCGCGGAGCAGCGTGCAATCAACGATGTCATTCGCACTCAAGCCGCCGCTTGCCAGGAAGCAGCCGCCACCGAGGTGCAGCTTCAGGCGATCGCGGAGGAGAACAACGCCAGCCGCGCCTCCTACGTGCCACTAATGAACTATCCGGCGGCCCAGTGGGGGGATGACGATAGCGGAGAGAACAACGCAAGCCGCGCCTCCTACGCGACACCAACGAACTATCCGGCGGCCCGGTGGGGGGATGACGATAGCATGGGCGCCATTTTCATCATTGACCTCATCTCAACCGGCGACAGCCAAGGCGCGGACTCCTCAGAGGATGAGTAGGCCACGGGAGGCGGCATGGCCTTGTGTCTCTGTGTCTTATGTGATCTAGTCCGTCTCTCGTGTTCTACTCTTCCTCGCCGGAGGCTGCAACTTCAGAGCATCTCCAGCCGTTGCCCCCCCAGGGGACTTGAAAATTTGCCGCCTGGGGGCGACCCGGCGAAAAAATCGGCTTGGGGCAGATCGGTTCCCAGCCGCCGGCCCCAGGGTCGACCCACAAGATTTTTTTTTAACATACGTTCGGCTATAATTCAGCAAACGGGCATAAACTTCGGGGAAATATAGCAAACTTAAAAATAAACTTCGGCGCTTTAACAATTTTTTACATAGCAAACTTAAAAAAATAAAAGTCTAGCTACAGGAAGAACGCGCTGAGCGCGGCGAAGTCCTCGTCGACGTCGCCGCCATCGCCGTTGTCCTTCTCCTCCCTGACGTGGACACCCCTGCTCGACCCCTGCCCCACGTCGCCCTGGCAGACCGGTGGCGGTGCATCATCGTTGTCGAGAACGATGACTCCTCCCTCGTCGCGGCCACGGCGTCGAGCTGAGTACTACTCTAGGGTGCAGCACTGGCGCTCTAGCTCCGTCTGCGCCCAGTCCTCGCGTGCCCACTTCAAGGCGGCCTCCTCGGAGAGGCCCGGCTCCGTCTTCACCGCGGCGAGCCCCGGTTCCGTCTTCATCGCGGCGAGCCCGGGCTCCGTCTTCGGCTTGACAAAGCGAGGAGGGGCCGAGGAGGAGGCGCGCCCGCCATCGTTGATGACGATGCCGGCGCTGCGTGTTCGCCGGCCGAGCGGCGTCTCGCCGGGCTCGGCCTTGACGCTGAGCAGCGCCGGCAACCCCGACAAGAAGGAACGGGAGGAGGAGGAGGAGGAAGAAGAGTACGCTATCCTCCTCGGCATCCACTGGCCGCCGATCTGGGCCGGGGCGGGAGGGGAGGTCATGGGCGGGTCGTTGCCGCCCTTGAGGTGCTGGAGGACGGCGTGAAGTGAGCGGCCGGGGACGCCCCACCACAGGCGGCACCCCTCGCTGTTCTTGCTGCCCCTGACCATCGGCGCCCCGTTGGTGGAGGCGATCCGTTGCGCCTGCCGGTGCTGGATGTACCCCGCCCACGCCTCGTGGTTGTCGGCAGCGTACTGGGGAAGGGCCCGTTGCTCGTCCGTCAGTGATGCCCGCACGCAGTCGACCTCGGCGGCGAAGAGGTCGGGAAGCGCCATGATGTCGGCCTCGAAGAGTAGGTACGCCTCCCACTCGTGAAGGGAGCGGCGGCCGAAGCCGTTGGCCGCCGCCCCATCGCCGGGGAATCGCTCGGCCATCGTCTCGGAGGAGGGCACAGGGGAGAGTGGCAGAGCTCGGCGTCTGCGCGCGGGGAGAGAGGGAGAGAGCTCGACGGCGGGGCTGTTTGCGGGTGTGGCCAGAGGCGAGGGAGAGACGTCACTTTTATAGCCGAGCGACGTGTGTACACGTGGTGGGAGGGAGGGCGTCGCCGCGCCGCCCTTGAACGCCGCCCGTGAGGAATTAATGAAAGGCTGACCGGCGACAGCCTTGCCATTGATTCTCCGCAGGAAACCGAGGCGTTGTGAGGATGACGAGGCGAGTGTCGCTGATTGGGCGAACTGCCGTGCGTTCAGGCGCCCCCAACGTCTTTGGTTCACTGGTACGCCGACACCAATTTCATTAAGCCGTGAAAAACAGCTCTTGGGCGCGACAAGGCCGATTTTTGGTACCGGGCGGAAAAATCGACCGGGAGGGCCAGAGAGGGCGCGGCTGAAGATGCTCTCACTTCATCGTTCTTATCGCCGGTGGTCATGAAGACGACGGATGAAGGATGGCAAGGGTTTAGGGTTATGTTGGGTTTTTTTCTTTCTAAATGTTTGAAATCTAATGGAAACCCATCATGTTTGCATGAATTTCATATTTTGTTGAAAAAAAATGTTTGAAATTATACGAACGCTGGACGGCAGTCATCCGCATCTGTGTCCGCGGGCTACTTCCCGGATGCACGACGTTGGAGAAAATCAACATGCAAGAATAAAGAAACAAGAAACAGCAGCCATACTCTGGCGGGTCAGCCATGTGGGCGCATGGGCGGGTGGTGAGCCTTGAGAGTCCATACCGTGGGTGACCTCACCGCCGTTATGAAGGCGGTAGCTGCCACTCAGTTTCTTGTTGTACGACCACGAGAGGAGAGGCAGCCGACCACTGACGTTTCTGGGATATTTTTCTTGGACGCCACCTGGGTCTGGGGACTAGCCATCGCCGCTTTGGATCTCCAGATTTAGAGTCGTACTACGCCATGTTCACCGATGCAGTAGAATACTCTCGATCTGGAGCGTTGGGCTGTATTATAGTCGATCGTTCACGGGCTTTCACGTATGGCGTGTTGTGATTATTAAACTTAAAACTCACTAGATTGTGTCAGCCAAGACAGTGTTCATCAACGGACCAGGACAGCTGCTTCGACTAATGTAGGAGGATTCGTTGTTTTGGAGCAGCCGCTGGGCAGTGTAATCTAGTACTGCCGCTGCAATTGGTACCGCCCACGGAACAGTCCAACACCATGCAATGCAACGCGCCGAGCCAGCTACTATCCAGCATTTGGTAGTACGTAGTACTTCCGCCGTTCCTAAATATTTGTCTTTTTAGAGATTTCATTATGGACTATATACGAAGTAAAATGAGTGAATCTATACTCTAAAATATGTCTATATGCATCCATATGTGATAGTTCATTTGAATCTTTAAAAAAACAAATACTTCCTCCGTCCGAAAATACTTGTCATTAAAATGGACAAAAAAGAAAATATTTAGATGTATTATAGTTTTAGATATATTTTTTTATCATTTTGATGACAAGTATTTTCGGAACAGATACGCGCATGCACGCGCCCACCCAGCTAGCGTCGAGGGGGCTCCAGCAGTTTGCGTGCAGTCAGTGTGCGTGCCACACTATTTATAACTGTACTTGTAGTTTTTTTTTTTAGGATAACTGTACTTGTAGTTGTAGTACGTGCGGGTGCGCGGTAGTAGTAGTACACTTACCAATGGAGTCGTCGTTTTCCCTAATTTAATCACCGGCTGGCCGACCTCGGGAGGGACAGACAGACGGAGGGCTTGATTGGATTGGTTGGTGGTGGGGGAGTCCGAGTCGTGCTCCGCATCGGTTCAGATGCGACGCGCGCGCCTTCCGTCCTTCCTTCCTTCTCCCCTCCGTCCTCCGTCCTCCGCCCATGCCCACCCCCCACATCAGCTGCCCCGCAGATATTTTCCCCAGGGAGGGAGGGGTCATTCATTTTTCCCCCCGTCGCGCGCGTACTGCGCACGCTCCAGACCCAGAGCGCCGAGTGCGTGGCCTCAGCAGTGCAGTGCAGCGCCGCTGGCTGGCTAGCCCACGCTGCGTCGCTGCGTTTCGCCGCATGATGACGTGCTCTTTTTACTCTCTCTCATGAAACGGAGCCAATGCCCTGCTTCTTCACATTGAGCATGTTGAAGTGGTGTTGATGCTGTCGGGTCCACGTCGGCTACAGAAGCGAGGAGGCGCAGATCTATTTCCAGCGTTCATCCGTGGCGGTCTCTGTGCCATCATCAGCTCACAACGTCTCGTGATTTCCCGTTCCGTTCCCAGTTTCTGTTTCATCTTCTCTACATGTTCAGATCAGACCGTACAATGTTTTTTTTTCCTTTTTCTGACAGACCGTGCAATGTTTTTTCTTTTTTCCTTTTTCTGACACACCGGGCAATGAGAGATTTAGTGGGGATGAGGTTGAGCGGTAGAAGCTCTCTTTTTCTTTTTCCTTTTTGCGGGAAGGGCAGTAGAAGCTTGGCCGTTTACCTGCAGTTTGATCCGTAGGCGGGTACACTTAGAGGGTGCTTGGATACGTTTTAGTCCCATGACTAAAAGTAGTGGGACTAAAACTTCTAAATTTCACCCACGCTTGACACAAATACTAAATAGACTAAAATGAGTCAATGAGCATTTATTATCCTCCAAACCTCCAATCCGAACTCGCATGTGTTAAAGAAGTGGAGTTAAATGAGGAGAGAGAGGACTAATTCATATTTTAGTAGGGTTCCCATGACTAAAAAGTTTTAGTCTCAAGACTAGTTCTAGCCTCTCTTTAGTCAGGGGTGATTGGAACTTTAGCCTCTAAAAGAGACTAGTTTTAGTCAGACTAAAAATAGTCCCTTGGATCCAAGCATGGCCTTATTTGAGAACTCCCGCCATCGTGCTAGTAATTAATTGCTTGCTCAAATCTCCGTTGGCACTTTGAAAATCTCCCATGCCTATGCTCATGTGTGCTGCTTGCTTGGTAACATTGCTCATATTAAACCCATTAGGCTGGTCATAGTAGGGAGTAATTTAGACTAGTAACATGTATATGTTACTAGGCTATGTTACTACCTCTATAGTGGGTAGTAACATATATGTAGTGTCATGCATCACTTCATTTATTACTTCATAGACTCATTTAGCATTGGGAACCGCTAGGTGATGGTAACATATTATGTTACTCTATTTGTCTCTCTCCTCATTAACTACTTGACACATCATCACTTTTGCTTATGTGGTATCTATGTTACTACTTATGTTACTCCCACTATGACCAGCCTTAAGGCGTAGTAGAATGGTGGCCAATCAGCTATGCCACATGTCACATGCTGATTGGTCACGGTGAGAACGTTTTTGATTTTTTTAGAGTTTTTTTAAATAGCAGTGAGACTTTTTTTCTTTTCTTTGTGATGAAAGTTTGTCTACACTTTTCTTTTTGAGATGGATGTGATGTCCATGTGACGTGAGAATTTTTTTTAATTTTGAGATGAAGGTAAGGTGCACATAGCTTCCTCTCAAACGGCCCGCAATGGCTGGCCCCAACCGCTAGTCCTTCTTGGCTACATCAGCATGTGTGTTAGCCGCATCTTTCTTTCCTTGTTGCAATAGAATTCATTCTTCCGTGGAGAGGATTTCTGACAACTCATCGTCGTCGATGCTTTGTTTTGAGCGGCGCATAACTCTGACCACTTGATCTGCAGGTATTTAGAGGAACTTTACACTAAGATGAACCCAACAAGCCGAATCCTTCCGCCGGCTTCGAAACGCTCATCGGCAACCACCACAAATTCACTGATATGGGCCCGAATAGTCCACCGCCGCCAACTCTGACCAAAATTACCCCGTCGCTGCAAAAAGGGTGGCGAGGGTGGGAAAAAATTCTGGACCCCCCTCTACCCAACTTGTACTGTCGCCGAGGAATCACTGGCTCATGATACCAATTTGTCAGGCCCCGGAGGGATCGCATCAGATGAAACAGAGGAACACGATCAAGAGATCAAATCCCTCACAGATACTTGTATTGATCTAAAATATAAAGTATATGAGAGTATTTGGAATATAGCTATAGGTTTTTGCTACAAATTTCGGAATTAATCTGACGCAGCGATAGAGATAGGGGATGTGGATATGCATGCATATGCATATTGTTGACAGGACATATACAACAATACTGCAGTTACATTAGAGTCCCAAATGGGATTATATGATACATGTACTTAACTATAAATAACTACTCCCTCCGTCCGAAAATACTTGTCATCAAACTGGATAAAGCGAGATGTATCCAGAACTAAAATATGTCTAGATACATCCCCTTTTATCCATTTTGATGACAAGTATTTTCGGACGGAGGGAGTATTTGTAACGACAATGTGGTGATGTGCTTGCAGGGGGGCTATTGTCCCCTGTCCATGTTGATTTTATGTTCTGTTAATCAATTGCGTTAAGATTTATTTAAATATGTACATATATTGAGACCTTATTTAGTATATATGTAGACGAGGATCATGATGAGCACGTCTTCCTCACTCAACCTCACCGCACTCAAGTGTAGCCTCGGACTGCAACTGGGCGACAACTGTCAGTTAAATCCTGAACCGATCGTAGCTGAGCCGGTTTCCCCGGTTCTCTAGTTTGCTTTTGCATGCAATAAGGTGCATGGCCGCGATCTATGCGTGCCGTGCGCGACTAGGGGTAGGAGGTGGCCGCGGTGAGCACACACTCTCTGTGGACGTGGGATGGCACGTTCAAGCGAGCGGGGTTGAGGCGTGCAAATCGGCTGGGCTGTTTAGGACGAACAGAATAAGAGGAGAAGGAAAACAGAAAAGCAGCAAGAAGTTGTGCGCTGCGCAAAAACATCACGTGTTCATCCGAGAGAGAGAGAGAGAGAGAGAGAGAGGGAGAGAACGAGCGCGGCGACGAGGGCCATGGCGGGCAGCAGGGAGGCCGGCGCCGACGAGGCACCGGCTGTAGCTGCCCAGGGACTCGGCGGGGAGGCGACGCCACGGGCGCAGACGGAGACGCGGGGACGGAGCCGCGGACGCAGCCGCGTCAAAAGGAACCCGGGCGAGGTGATCGTCCACGAGCGCGTGATCCGGGAGGCGAGCGGGCACGGCGGCGCGATCATCTACCCCACCCTGACGCCTACCAACTACATTGAGTGGGCCCGGATCATGCAGATCAACCTCCGCGCGCAGGGCCTATGGGAGGCCATCACTAGTAGAATAACACCTAATAGTCCCGGTTCGTAAGGGTCTTTAGTCCCGGTTCATGAACCGGGACTAATGGGTCGTTATTAATACCTCCACCCATTAGTCGGTTCAAACACGAACGGGACCAATGTGCTCCACGTGGCCCCAGGCGCCGAGCCGGTCGGGGCCTTTGGTCCCGGTTGGTGGCACCAACCGGGACCAAAAGTCCATGTTTTTTTGGAAAGTGGCTGCTTTAGGGGTTTGGGGGTCATTTTTAGGTTGTTATATTAGCTAGCTAATAGAGAGAACTGTCCTCTCATATATCTTCGTCCTTGGTTTACCAACGCTGCTGCTATATATGTTCATTTTACCCGCTGATATAATAACTCATGCATGCTCGCATACATCAGCATATATAATAACAAGTGTTGGGGAACGTAGCAGAAATTCAAAATTTTCTACGCATCACCAAGATCAATCTATGGAGATTCTAGCAACGAGGGAAGGAGAGTGCATCTACATACCCTTGTAGATCGCTAAGCGGAGCGTTCAAGTGAACGGGGTTGAAGGAGTCGATTGTCGTGATTCAAATCACCGGAGATCCTAGTGCCGAACGGACGGCACCTCCGCGTTCAACACACGTGACAGCCGGTGGACGCCTCCCACGCCTTGATCCAGCAAGGAGAGAGGAGAGGTTGAGGAAGACTCCATCCAGCAGCAGCACAACGGCATGGTGGTGATGGAGGGCGTGGCAATCCCAGCAGGCTTCGCCAAGCACCAAGGAGAGGAGGAAGAAGAGATGCAGGCTGCGCCAACGAGAGGAGAAGTTCTCATGTGTATGGCAGCCCCAAACCTCAACTATATATAGGGGAAGGGGGCTGCGCCTTTAGGGTTTCCCCACCCAAGGGTGCGGCCAGCCCTAGATCCCATCTAGGGGGCGGCCAAGGGGGAGGAGTGCCTCCCAAGTCAAGTGGAGGCCTCCCTTTAGGGTTTACCCTTCCCATGCGCATGGGCCTTGGGGGCTGGTGCCCCTAGCCCATTAAGGCTAGGGCGCCCCACAGCCCATGCTACTGTATTGGACGTGGTGGAACACTTTCCGGACCTCCGGACCCCTCCGAATCCTCCGAACCTTCTCGAAGCTTCCGGTACAATACCGAAAAAACCCGAACTTTTTCCTAACCCAACAACAACTTTCCATATATAAATCTTTACCTCCGGACCATTCCGAACTCCTCGTGACGTCCGGGATCTCATCCGGACTCAACAACATTCGTAACCACATACAAGCTTCCTATATAACCCTAGCGCCACCGAACCTTAAGTGTGTAGACCCTACGGGTTCGGGAGACAAGCGAGACATGACCGAGACGTTTCTCCGTCAATAACCAACAGCGGATCTGGATACCCATGTTGGCTCCTACATGTTCCACGATGATCTCATCGGATGAACCACGATGTCAAGGACTCAATCGATCCCGTATACAATTCCCTTTGTCTAGCGGTATTGTACTTGCCCGAGATTCGATCGTCGGTATCCCGATACCTTGTTCAATCTCGTTACCGGCAAGTCTCTTTACTCGTTCCGTAACACATCATCCCGTGATCAACCCTTGGTCACATTGTGCACATTATGATGATGTCCTACCGAGTGGGCCCAGAGATACCTCTCCGTTACACGGAGTGACAAATCCCGCCTCGATCCGTGTCAACCCAATGGTCACTTTCGGAGATACCGTAGTGCACCTTTATAGTCACCCGCCACGTTGTGGCGTTTGATACACCCAAAGCACTCCTACGGTATCCGGGAATTGCACGATCTCATGGTCTAAGGAAAAGATACTTGACATTAGAAAAGCTTTAGCATACGAACTACACGATCTTTGTGCTAGGCTTAGGATTGGGTCTTGTCCATCACATCATTCTCCTAATGATGTGATCCTGTTATCAATGACATCCAATGTCCATGGTCAGGAAACCGTAACCATCTATTGATCAACGAGCTAGTCAACTAGAGGCTTACTAGGGACATGGTGTTGTCTATGTATCCACACATGTATTGCTGTTTCCGGTCAACACAATTATAGCATGAATAATAAACGATTATCATGAACAAGGAAATATAATAATAACTAATTTATTATTGCCTCTAGGGCATATTTCCAACAGTCTCCCACTTGCACTAGAGTCAATAATCTAGTTCACATCGCCATGTGATTAACACTGATAGGTCACATCGCCATGTGACCAACATCCAAAGAGTTTACTAGTGTCTTAAACTAGTTCACATCACCATGTGATTAAGTCTCAATGAGTTCGGGGTTTGATCATGTTTTGCTTGTGAGAGAGGTTTTAGTCAACGGTGCGAACCTTTCAGATCCGTGTGTACTCGCAATTCTCTATGTCATATTGTAAATGCTGCTTTCACGCTCCACTTGGAGCTATTCCAAATGGTTGCTCCACTATACGATCCGGTTTGCTTCTCGAGTCACTCGGATAGGTGTTAAAGCTTGCATCGACGTAACCCTTTATGCCGAACTCATTATCACCTCCATAATCGAGAAACATGTCCTTATTTACTCCAAGGACAATTTTGACCGCTGTCCAATGATCCCCATTCTGGATCATTCTTGTACCCTTGACCGACTCATGGCATGGCACACTTCCGTGCGGTACACAAGATAGCATACTATAGAGCCTATGTACGAAGCATAGGGGACGACCTTCGTCCTTTCTCTCTTTTCTGCCGTGGTCGAGCTTTAACTCTTAACTTCATACCTTACAACTCAGGCAAGAACTCCTTCTTTGATCGATCCATCTTGAACACCTTCAAGATCATGTCAAGGTATGTGCTCATTTGAAAGTATTATTAAGCATTTTGATCTATCCTTATAGATCTCGATGCTCAATGTTCAAATAGCTTAATCCAGGTTTTCTATTAAAAACATCTTTCAAATAACCCTATATGCTTTCCAGAAATTCTACATCATTTCGATCATCCATATGTCAACAACATATACTCATCGAAATTCTATAGTGCTCCCACTCACTTCTTTGGAAATACAAGTTTCTCATAAACTTTGTATAAACCCAAAATCTTTGATCATCTCATCAAAGCGCACATTCCAACTCCGAGATGCTTACTCCAGTCCTTAGAAGGATCGCTGGAGCTAGCATACCTTTTAGCATCCTTAGGATCGACAAAACTTTTCCGATTGTATCACATACAACCTTTCCTTCGAAAACCGGTAAGGAAACTCGTCTTGACATCCATCCGCCAGATTTCATAAATGCAGCTTGTGCTAACATGATTCCGACGGACTTAAGCATCGCTACGGATGAGAAAATCTCATCGTAGTCAACTCCTTGAACTTGTGAAAAACTCTTTGCCACAAGTCGAGCTTCATAGAAGGTGACATCACCGTCCATGTCCGTCTTCTTCTTAAAGATCCATTCATCTCAATGGCTTGCCGATCATCGGGCAAGTCCACCAAAGTCCATGCTTTGTTTTGATACATGGATCCTATCTCAGATTTCATGGTTTCTAACCATTTGTCAGAATTTGGGCCCACCATCGCTTCTCCATAGCTCGAGGTTCATTGTTGTCTAGCAACATGACCTTCAAGACAGGATTGCTGTACCACTCGTAAGTAGTACGCATCCTTGTCACCCCACGAGGTACGGTAGTGACTTGATCCAAACTTCATGATCACTATCATAAGCTTCTACTTCAATTGGTGTAGGTGCCACGGAACAACTTCCGTGCCTCGCTACACACTTGTTGAAGTGACGGTTCAATGACCTCATCAAGTCTCCACCATCCTCCCACTCAACTTTTCGAGACGAACTTTTCCTCGAGAAAGGACCCGATTCAAGAAACAATCCCTATTGCTTTCGGATCTGAATTAGGAGGTATACCCAACTGTTTTTGGGTGTCCTATGAAGATGCATTTTATCCGCTTTGGGTTCGAGCTTATCAACCTGAAACTTTTTCACATAAGCGTCGCAGCCCCAAACTTTTAAGAAACGACAACTTAGGTTTCTCCAAACGGTGTCGTCTCAACGGAATTACGTGGTACCCTATTAAAGTGAGTACGGTTGTCTCTAATGCCTAACCCATGAACGATAGTGGTAATTCGATAAGAAACATCATGGTACGCACCATATCCAATAGAGTGCAACTATGATGTTCGGACACACCATCACACTATGGTGTTCCAGCGGTATTAATTGTGAAACAATTTGCACAATGTCTTAGCGTGTGCCAAAACTCGAACTCAGATATTCATCTCTATGATCATATCATAGATATTCTATCTTCTTGTCACGAAGATCTTAAACTTCACTCTGACATTACTTGAACCATTCAATAATTCAGACTTGTGTTTCATCAAGTAAATATACTCAACATCTACTCGAATCATCCGTGAAGTAAGAACATAACGATATTCATCTGATGCCTCAAAGACTTATTGGACTGCACACATCAAAATGTGTTACTTCCAACAAGTTGCTATCTAGTTCCATCTTATCAAACCGAGGTTTTTGGTCATCTTGTCCATGTGGTATGATTTGCATATCTCAAGTGATTCAAAATCAAGTGAGTCCAAACGATCCATCTGCATGGAGTTTCATCATGCGTATACACCAATAGACATGGTTTGCATGTCTCAAACTTTTTCAAAAAACGAGTGAGTCCAAAGATCCATCAACATGGAGCTTCTTCATGCGTTTTACACCAATATGACTTACATGGCAGTGCCACAAGTAAGTGGTACTATCATTACTATCTTATACTTTTGGCATGAAAATGTGTATCACTACGATCGAGATTCAATAAACCATTAATTTAGGTGCAAGACCATCGAAGGTATTATTCAAATAAACAGAGTAACCATTATTCTCCTTAGATGAATAACCGTATTGCGATAGACATAATCCAATCATGTCTATGCTCAACGCAAACACCAAATGACAATTATTTAGGTTTAATACTAATCTTGATGGTAGAGGGAGCGTGTGATGTTTGATCACATCAAACTTGGAAACACTTCCAACACATATCGTCACTCACCTTTAGCTAGTCTCCGCTTATTCCGTAGCTTTTGTTTCGAGTTACTAACACTTAGCAACCGAACCGGTATCTAATACCCTGGTGCTACTAGGAGTACTAGTAAAGTACACATTAACATAATGTATATCCAATATACTTCTATCGACCTTGCCAGCCTTCTCATCTACCAAGTATCTAGGGTAGTTTTGCTCAAAGATGTCCATTCCCTCATTGCGAAGCACTTAGTCTCGGTTTGGGTTCAACCTTGGGTTTCTTCTTTGGAGCAGCAACTGTTTTGCCGCTTCATGAAGTATCCCTTGTTGCCCTTGCCCTTCTTGAAACTAGTGGTTTTACCAACCATCAACAATTGATGCTCCTACTTGACTTCTACTTTCGCGGTGTCAAACATCGCTAACACTTCAAGGATCATCATATCTATCCACGATATGTTATAGTTCATCACGAAGCTCTAGTAGCTTGGTGGCAATGTCTTTGGAGAAACATCACTATCTCATCCGGAAGATTAACTCCCACTCGATTCAAGTGATTGTTGTACTCAGACAATCTGAGCACAAGCTCAACGATTGAGCTTTTTCTCCTGAGTTTGCAGGCTAAGAAAATCGTCGGAGGTCTTATACCTCTTGACGTGGGCACGAGCCTGAAATCCCAATTTCAGCCCTCGAAACATCTCATATGTTCCGCGACGTTTCGAAGACGTCTTTGGTGCCTCTACTTAAACCATTTAACTGAACTATCACGTAGTTATCAAAACGTGTATGTCCGATGTTCGCAACATCGATAAACGATGTTTGGGGTTCAGCACACTGAGCGGTGCATTAAGGACATAAGCTTTCTATTGTCCGCATAATCGCTACTTTCAACTTTCAACTATATTTTCTCTAGGAACATATCTAAACAGTGGAACTAAAGCGCGAGCTTACGACATAATTTGCAAAAGGTCTTTTGACTATGTTCAAGATAATTAAGTTCATC
The DNA here is from genome assembly GCA_021605205.1 of Aegilops longissima. Lineage (NCBI taxonomy): Eukaryota > Viridiplantae > Streptophyta > Magnoliopsida > Poales > Poaceae > Aegilops > Aegilops longissima. Next base: position 32,654,049 of record CM038677.1, on the reverse strand, counting down.
TTATGAACTCCCACTCGATAGACATCCTCTCGGTCATCTAAGTGATTACATGACCCGAATCAACTAGGCCGTGTCCGATCATCACGTGAGACGGACTAGTCATCATCGGTGAACATCTTCATGTTGATCGTATCTACTATACGACTCATGCTCGACCTTTCGGTCTCCGTGTTCCGAGGCCATGTCCGCACATGCTAGGCTCGTCAAGTTAACCCCAAGTGTTTTTACTGTGTGTAAATCTGTCTTACACCGTTGTATGTGAACGTAAGAATCCATCACACCCGATCATCACGTGGTGCTTAGAAGTTTACTTAACTGTAGCAACGGTGCACAGTCGAGGGGAGAACACTTCTTGAAATTTGTGTAAGGATCATCTTATTTACTACCGTCGTTCTAAGTAAACAAGATGCATAAACATAATAAACATCACATGCAATTATATAGTGACATGATATGGCCAATATCATTTTGCTCCTTTGATCTCCATCTTCGGGCTCCATGATCATCATCGTCACCGCATGACACCATGATCTCCATCATCATGATCTCCATCATCGTGTCCTCATGAAGTTGTCTCGCCAACTATTACTTCTACTACTATGGCTACCGTTAGCAATAAAGTAAAGTAATTACATGGCGTTGTTCAATGACACGCAGGTCATACAATAAATAAAGACAACTCCTATGGCTCCGCCGGTTGTCATACTCATCGACATGCAAGTCGTGAATCCTATTACAAGAACATGATCAATCTCATACATCACATATATTCATCACATTCTTTTGGCCATATCACATCACATAGCATACCCTGCAAAAACAAGTTAGACGCCCTCTAATTGTTGTTTGCATGTTTTACGTGGCTGCTATGGGTTCTAGCAAGAACGCTTCCTACCACGCAAAACCACAACGTGATATGCCAATTGCTATTTACCCTTCATAAGGACCCTTTTCATCGAATCCGTTCCGACTAAAGTGGGAGAGATCGGCACCCGCTAGCCACCTTATGCACCAAGTGCATGTCGGTCGGTGGAACTCGTCTCACGAAGAGTACGTAAGGTCGGTCCGGCCGCTTCATCCCACAATACCGTCGAAACAAGATTGGACTAGTAACGGTAAGCATATTGAACAAAATCAACGCCCACAACTACTTTGTGTTCTACTCGTGCAAAGAATCTACGCAATAGACCTAGCTCATGATGCCTTTGTTGGGGAACGAGCAGAAATTCAAAATTTTCACGCATCACCAAGATCAATCTATGGAGATTCTAGCAACGAGGGAAGGAGAGTGCATCTACATACCCTTGTAGATCGCTAAGCGGAAGCGCTCAAGTGAACGGGTTGAAGGAGTCGATTGTCGTGATTCAAATCACCGGAGATCCTAGTGCCGAACGGACGGCACCTCCGCGTTCAACACACGTACAGCCCGGTGACGTCTCCCACGCCTTGATCCAGCAAGGAGAGAGGGAGAGGTTGAGGAAGACTCCATCCAGCAGCAGCACAACGGCATGGTGGTGATGGAGGAGCGTGGCAATCCCGCAGGGCTTCGCCAAGCACCAAGGGAGAGGAGGAAGAAGAGATGCAGGGCTGCGCCAACGAGAGGAGAAGTTCTCATGTGTATGGCAGCCCCAAACCTCAACTATATATAGGGGGAAGGGGGGGCTGCGCCCCCTTTAGGGTTTCCCCACCCAAGGGGTGCGGCCAGCCCTAGATCCCATCTAGGGGGGGCGGCCAAGGGGGGAGGAGTGCCTCCCAAGTCAAGTGGAGGCCTCCCCCTTTAGGGTTTTACCCTTCCCATGCGCATGGGCCTTGGGGGGGCTGGTGCCCCTAGCCCATTAAGGCTAGGGCGCCCCCCTACAGCCCATGCTACTGTATTGGACGTGGTGGAACACTTTCCGGACCTCCGGACCCCTCCGAATCCTCCGAACCTTCTCGAAGCTTCCGGTACAATACCGAAAAACCCGAACTTTTTCCGAACCCAACAACAACTTTCCATATATAAATCTTTACCTCCGGACCATTCCGAACTCCTCGTGACGTCCGGGATCTCATCCGGACTCAACAACATTCGTAACCACATACAAGCTTCCTATATAACCTAAGCGCCACCGAACCTTAAGTGTGTAGACCCTACGGGTTCAGGAGACAAGCAGACATGACCGAGACGTTCTCCGGTCAATAACCAACAGCGGATCTGGATACCCATGTTGGCTCCTACATGTTCCACGATGATCTCATCGGATGAACCACGATGTCAAGGACTCAATCGATCCCGTATACAATTCCCTTTGTCTAGCGGTATTGTACTTGCCCGAGATTCGATCGTCGGTATCCCGATACCTTGTTCAATCTCGTTACGGCAAGTCTCTTTACTCGTTCCGTAACACATCATCCCGTGATCAACCCCTTGGTCACATTGTGCACATTATGATGATGTCCTACCGAGTGGGCCCAGAGATACCTCTCCGTTTACACGGAGTGACAAATCCGATCTCGATCCGTGTCAACCCAATGGTCACTTTCGGAGATACCTGTAGTGCACCTTTATAGTCACCCAGTTACGTTGTGGCGTTTGATACACCCAAAGCACTCCTACGGTATCCGGGAATTGCACGATCTCATGGTCTAAGGAAAAGATACTTGACATTAGAAAAGCTTTAGCATACGAACTACACGATCTTTGTGCTAGGCTTAGGATTGGGTCTTGTCCATCACATCATTCTCCTAATGATGTGATCCTGTTATCAATGACATCCAATGTCCATGGTCAGGAAACCGTAACCATCTATTGATCAACGAGCTAGTCAACTAGAGGCTTACTAGGGACATGGTGTTGTCTATGTATCCACACATGTATTGCTGTTTCCGGTCAACACAATTATAGCATGAATAATAAACGATTATCATGAACAAGGAAATATAATAATAACTAATTTATTATTGCCTCTAGGGCATATTTCCAACAACAAGTACTCGTCCTACTAATCATGCATCATCATACAACTTCTACTAGTTATTAATAATAAGTCATACGATCATCATCCTCATAGTCATCGAACCCAACCCTACATAATTGTTTTTAGCACATGATCATCAGTATCAGGTAGGACCTAAACACCCTTAAGGTAAAATAGCATAAAACAATATAGACCCTGACTCTCCATTATGAAGAATGGCGATCATCCTGTCTCCAATTTTCGCCCTTCGCTGAATGTTGCTTCCAAGAAGCTCCTTACGACTGTCCATACATTTTTTCCATTCTTTGATTGTCATGTATCCACTTCTTTTAGAAACCCGGTATGGACAGTTCAGATTCGTAGGAAGACCTGGTTGTATGTTCAAAACATGAAGGCTACCGTGTGTATACATCAGATGAGGCACACAATCATTCGGTATTATCTGTTGAAAAACATAGTAATAACTTCGTAGTTAGCAATGATATGATGTACTAGTTTTAGAAGTGTGCAAAAAGATGAACGGATGTCGTAATAGTAAAAAATCTTACTAGGGTATCTCCATGGTAGTTACCGTAGTTCAACACGTGCACTAGTGGCACATATTGACCATAATGTTCAGGAGTTCGATTGTAGACATTGTAATTCTCAAGATCAGTACAAAATGCGACCAGATGATTTTTCTCCTGATAAGTTAGTTCGGAGCCTTCGGTGTAGTAGGTTCTGTCTACCATCTTCCGCACAATATCTGAAGAATGAAAATAAGCTGTCAATGGAGAATAAGTTGTCAACTATTTTGAAATAAACAATATAAATTACTTAATAACTATGTTAAGCTCACATGGGGGAAGAATTGGAGGTGTATCCACAAGGACGAAAATCGTAGGTCTCTCTTGCGCGATTGTAGGATCACCAAGATCTATGGTGACAAGCATACCCTCATCAAAACCATACATCTTGCAAAGTGCTTCCCGGTTTTTGCAACCAAAATGGGTTACACTCTGAGCATTGTACAACTTTACTTGAAAATCTACACCATGATGGGTACTTAGGATAATTTTTTTGGTTTCCATACTTTCATGGTCTTCAAAACCCATCCTCTCCAAGACATAGCGTCTTGCAAAGCATGGGATAAGCTAGTCGAATTGGAAAAGATGAAAAATACACGTTAAAATAGTTGAAGTCGTGCTTAATTACGAAAAAAACTATTGTCGTCATTGCGCATCGTATGAACATCGAAGGTCTCCTCGAGCTTAATGCTGAAGCGCCGATCTTCGCCCAGCTCAATGAACTCGTCGCACATGCCTCGGTCGTCGTGGCAGTCCAACAAGACAGGCGGTTTTCATCGTCCGAGTACGACATTTCCGCCTAAGTTCATAATTCAAATATTAAATATATGTACTAAAAACCTAAATTAGATCATTATTATTAATCACGGGTTGACTATCGGTGATGGTATGTAGCTCCTCCTTTCATTCCGAGTGCATTATTACAACAAATTGTCTAGCACACGGAATGAAGGAGAAGCTACTTCACGACGGCGTGGATGATGGAGGGGCTCCTAGATTTCTGCATGGAGTGCTCTTCAATTTTAGCATTCAAAGTAGGTGTACTTTTCCAATATGAGCATTCAATAAGCAAAACCAAATCGTAAAATAAAGTAGTATTCAAATTAGCATGCATTCAATTATAACCAAAAGTACATCATCTCTTGTGTCCGTACATCGTCGAATACTCCTCGAATATTATCATACATATAGCATCGCTAATTAATACAACTAGAATCGTAGCGCCCGAGCGAGTATAAATCATGGCGATGGACACCCAAAGATAAGGAACGATCACGGGATCATAGCTTTAATGAGATCCTCAAGAACCTGCCGTGTATTGTCGAACCTGCCTCCAACGCAACCATGTAGCGACGGACGTGATCGTCCTCCTCGCTGACACGGTGACGTACCACCTGCGCGGTATCCGGAAGCCTCGGCACCGTCACTGGCCCACGCGACCGCCACCAAACAAGGATCGGGTCAATAACGGGCTGCCTCCTCACCAACCTACGTCCCCCAGAAGGTAGCACCTCCCAATACCAGCCCGGCGGAGCCCAGTCCCGAACATGGCCCTGATCAAGCAAGCCTCCACCGCCGAGTCGAGTTATTTACGAGGATGGGATAGGCATCGCCGACGTCGATGCGGGAACTACGTACTTCTATATATAGTTAAGTAAAGTAGTTTTATTAATTAAATCAACTATCTAGTTCAACTACTAAGCACTTACTATAAATAAATAAAGTAGTAATTATATTTTTCTAACTAGCTAGTTCAATTATAGTACTTAATTACTAACACAATCTAAATATCACCAAAAAATTTATTAACAATAATATCACCAAACATACTATGAACAAATTAATAGAAAAAATCTATTAACAGAAAAAAATCTAACACAATATGAACACATTAATTACACAAATAAAATCTATTAATAGAAAAAATCTAACACAATATGAACAAATTAATTACACCAAAAAATCTATTAACAGAAAAAAAATCTAAAACAATATGAACACATTAATTACACCAAAAAATCCATTAACAAAAAAATCTAACACAATATGAACAAATTAATTACACCAAAAATCCATTAACAGAAAAAATCTAACACAATATGAACACATTAATTACACCAAAAAATCTATTAACAGAAAAAAATCTAACACAATATGAACACATTAATTACACCAAAAAAATCTATTAACAGAAAAAAATCTAACACAATATGAACACATTAATTACACCAAAAAATCTATTAACAGAAAAAAATCTAACACAATATGAACAAATTAATTACACCAAAAACTCTATTAACAGAAAAAAAATCTAACACAATATGAACTACATATCTAAATTACTGCACATCTAATCTAACAAAAAAATCTATAAACTACAAAAAAATCTAAAAAAAAATCTAACAAAAATAATAAAACGTTGCTCACGGCGTGGTCGACGGCGACGGCGAGGTGCGGCGCGGGGCGGCAACGGCGCTGGGCGGAGTGGGCGGGAGGGGCGATGACGGCGTCTGGCGGGCGATGGCGAGGTGGTGGCAGCGAGGCATGCACAAGCGTCGGGAGATCGAGAGGAGGAGGAGAGATCGAAGTGGGGATGCGGTTCTGGAATTTTCCTTATATAGCAAAGCCTTTAGTCCCGGTTGGTGGCACCAACCGGGACCGATGACCCCCCTTAGTCCCGGTTGGAACCACCAACCGGGACCAAAGGTCACTTTTCAGCAGCCCAAATGGCGGGAAGCAGAGGGCTTTGGTCCCGGTTGGTGCCATCAACCGGGACTAAAGGGTAGGCATTGGTCCCGGTTGGAGCCACGAACCGACCAATGGTCGTCAGGCCGCACGGTGCGGCACGAAAGTTTAGTCCCACCTTGCTAGCCGAGAGGGCGTGATGGTTTATAAGCCCCACCGCCGCACCTCTCGAGCTCCTCCACCGCAGCTTACGGGCCTACTTACTACGCGTTGCTGATGGGCCTCTTGGGCCACTGCGGCCGGGCCTGAATCTGGCCCATGGTGGGTTTCTAGTCGATTCAGCCGTGGGTGCCCAGTAGGAGGCACTTTTTTCCCTTTACTTATTGTTGCTATTTTTATTTTTTTCCCAGATTTTTTGTTTTGTTTTCTGCATTATTTATTTTCTTTTGTTTTTTTTTTGCTTTATTTTTTAATTCTTTTTGCTTTTAGTTTTAGAACAATTTTAAACTTTCTGTTAGTGCCATTAGTTCTCAAATTTAAAAACACTTTTTTTTGTTTTTTGTTTTGTTTCGTGCTTTATTTTTTTTCTACTTATAACAAAATACTTATTGTTGCTATTTTTATTTTCCCCAGATTTTTTGTTTTGTTTTCTGCATTATTTATTTTCTTTTGTTTTTTGCTTTATTTTTAAATTCTTTTTGCTTTTAGTTTTAGAAAAATTATAAACTTTCTGTTAGTGCCATTAGTTTTCAAATTTGAATACACTTTTTTTTGTTTTCTTTTTGCTTTATTTATTTTATTTTTTTCCAGTTTTTTCTTTTGTTTTCTGCATTATTTATTTTCTTTTGTTTTCTGCATTAAAGCATTTCAAATGAACTCTGAAAAAGTTGAAAGTTGAAAGTTGGCATGGTATCACGACGGCCGAACCATAATGGGCTGCCTTTGGTCCCGGTTCGTCCCACCAACCGGGGCCAATGGTGGTCGGCCAGGACCAAGGCCCATTGGTCCAGGTTCGTCCCACCAACCGGGACCAAAAGGTCCAGACGAAGCGGGACCAATAGCCCACGTGGCCCGGCCCCCTCGGCTCACGAACCGGTCCAATGCCCCATTGGTCCCGGTTCGATTGAACCAGACTAATGGGCTGACCCGCCGGCTGAACCATTGCCCCTTTTTAGTCCCACCTCGCCAAGCGAGAGGCACTGCACTGTTTATAAGCCCCGAGTGCGAGACGATGAAGAAGAGGCTCAATGCTCACACAAGCGTTAGCCGCTTCAAGCCTTGAGGAATAGGGTAGACTGCAGGGAGCTATGTGCAGTGCAGTTTACACTATTCCAAAAGGCTTGAAGCGAATTAACTAGCATTGTGCCTCTTTTTATTTTTAGTGACTTATTACCACACAGAAATAAATAGAAAAAATAAATATAGCAGAAAAGAAAAAATACTATATAAAAAACTACTCAGAACTAATTAGAAGAAAAAATAGTTGTGATTAACTTTACTAAAATCTTTTTTATTTTTAATAACTTATTACAACTCAGAAATAAATAGAAAAAAATAAATATAGCAGAAAAGAAAAAAAACTATATAAAAAACTACTCAGAAATGAGCATAGATGCGCTTATAGAGAAAATTAGACCTAAATTCATAATAAATTTCTACTAACTTCAGAGAAATTCAATATGAATTTAGGTCAAATTTCCTGTATAAAGGCATCTATTTTCACTTTGAGAGCAGCTCAACAAGGCAGAGAGGGAGTGGCTTATAAACCGGTGTGAGCCCCCTTCGGTTGGCGAGGTGGGACTAAACTCTGGCCGCAACAAGGACCACCCCTTTAGTCCCGGTTTGTGCCACCAACCGACTAATGGGCTGCTTTTGGTCCCGTTCGTCACACCAACCGGGCCAATGGTGGTGGGCCAGACCAAGGCCCATTGGTCCCGGTTCGTCCACCAACCGGGACCAAAAGGTCCGAAGAACCGGGACCAATGGCCCACGTGGGCGGCCCGCCCCTGTGGCTCACTGAATGGGTCAATCGCCCATTGGTCCCGGTTCTGGATTGAACCGGGACTAATGGGCTGATGCGACCTGGACCATTGCCCCCTTTTCTACTAGTGCTTGCTCGGCGATGGCATGGTCACCGATCGGGAGGACATGGCGGCGCTCGCCGCACTCATCCGCGTCGTGCCTCCAGAGATGCACGGCGTCCTCGCCGTCAAGAACACCGCGTATGAAGCCTGGGAGGCCGTACGTACGATGCGGCTAGGGGCGACCCGCGTCAGGGAGGCGACGGCCCAACGCCTCCGCAGCGACTTCGAACAGATCACGTTCAGGGACGGCGAAACCCTGGACGCCTTCGCCATGCGCATCACCGGCCTCGCCAACAACCTTCGATCGATGGGCGACGACGTGGAGGAGGTACACGTTGTCCGAAAGATCCTGCGCGTGGTGCTGGCTCGCTACGCGCAGATCGCCTGCGCCATCGAGACACTCCTTGACCTGTCGACGCTGACGGTAGAGGAGCTCGTCGGGCGCCTCCGATTCGCGGAGGAACGATACGCCGGCGACACGAAGAACCAGAGCGGCCAGCTGCTGTTCACGGAGCAGGAGTGGGAGGCGCGCAAGAGCCAGCGCGAGCTCGGGCAAGGCTCTGGCTCGAACGGTGGCGCGAACGGCAACGGCGGGCAACGACAAGGCAAGCAGCTCGGCAGCGGTGGGCAGCGGCGCGGTCGTGACATGTCAAAGGTGAAGTGCTATAATTGCAATAAACTAGGGCACTTCTCCAGGGATTGCAAGGAACCACGCCGCGAACGACGTGGATAGGGACAGGGCGCGCCGGGGCAGGCGCCGGCGGCCCAGCGTCAGCAGAGGGCCAATTTGGCCCGGATCGATGACGACGATGCTGGCCTTCTACTGGCGCAGTCTTGCACCCTCCACGAGCGGGAGCCTGCGCTCCTGATGGACACCGTTCTCCCGGCCGACGCGCACAAGGAAGCGGAGGGCGTCGCCGCAGCGCACGGGCACGTCGTCGGTGCGCCCACCTATGTTGAGTTGGTCCAGGACCAGGTGCACCTGGCCAAGGAGGGGCGTGGTGATGACGTATGGTTCCTCGACACGGGAGCCAGCAACCACATGACCGGCGCGAGGGGAGTCTTCGCCGAGCTCGACACCGGAGTCGCGGGCACGGTGAAGTTCGGGGACGGCTCGCTAGTGGACATCCAGGGGCGCGGCACGATCCTTTTCGCCTGCCGCAACGGTGAGCACCGCGCTCTGACTGACGTCTACTATATCCCGCAACTACGCAGCAACATCGTCAGCCTCGGGCAGCTCGACGAAACAGGGTGTCAGAACCTCATCGAGCACGGCGTCCTTCGCCTGCGTGACCAGCAGCGGCAGCTCCTCGTCAAGGTGCAGCGCACGAGGAACCACCTGTACGTGGTCACGCTGGCCATCACGCAGCCGGTGTGCCTCGCCACACACGCTGGTGAGGCGGCCTGGACATGGCACGAGCGCTATGGGCACCTGAATTTCGACGCGCTCCGGACGCTCGCACGCCACGGCATGGTGCGTGGACTCCCAGCGATTGAGCACGCACAGCAGCTATGCGGCAGCTGCCTGGCGGGAAAGCAAAGGCGGGCACCATTCCCGCAAGCTGCCACGCGCCGCGCGGAGGGGCTCCTTGACCTCGTGCACGGCGATCTCTGTGGGTCAATCGCTCCGGCCACCGCAGGAGGGAGGCGGTACTTCCTCCTCCTCGTCGATGACCTGAGCCGCTACATGTGGATCAGGCTGCTCACCACGAAGGACGAGGCGGCCGCGGAGATCAGGCGCTTCAAAGCCGGCGTCGAGGTTGAGACTGGCCGGAAGCTACGCCTCCTCCGCACGGACTGCGGCAGGGAATTCACCGCCGCCACATTCACCAACTACTGCGCCGACGAGGGGGTGGGGCGCCAGCTAACGGCACCCTACTCCCCGCAGCAGAACGGCGTCATTGAGCGGCACAACCAAACGATCGTCGCTGCGACAAGGTGCCTCATGAAGGCCAAGGGGGTGCCGGCGAGGTTCTGGGGAGAGGCGGTGGCGACCGCCGTCTATCTCTTGAACGGATCACCCATGAAGAGCGTGGCTGGCAAGACTCACTACGAGGTATGGCATGGGCATAAACCCAATGTGGATCACCTACGCATATTCGGCTGCGTTGCACATGTCAAGGTGGTGAAGCCGCACGCCGCCAAGATCGACGACCGGAGCACGCCCATGGTGTTCCTGGGATATGAGCCTGGAACGGCGGGGTATCGTGTCTACGACGCAGTCCGCAACCGTCTGCAGGTGTCTCGCGATGTCGTCTTCGATGAGGCCGCACGGTGGGATTGGGGGAGCAGTGGAGCAACACCGATGGCCGTGGAGTTCACCGTTGACACCTACTCCTACACGGTGACATGGTCGGCGGCATCATCCTCACCACGCGGAGGGGCTTCAACCGCGGCGAGCGCGCGTGGCGAGGGCGCTGTCCCTGGGATGGCCTCGCCAGGGCGAGCAGAAGCGTCACCGCCAAGCCCAGAACCCTCTTCACAACAAGGAGAGGCCACGGCCGCCTCCCACACCAACGACGACGACGCACCACGTCCACGGCATCCCATGACGACTCGTGCACGGGACAGCGTTGTACAGCCGAACAAGTAGTACGAGGACTACGTCATGCTCGCTCACGACGATGAACTGTACCTCGGCGAGATCGACGAGCCCAAGACCTTTGCTGAGGCCGAGGGCGAGGGAACCTGGCGTCACGCCATGGACGAGGATATGGCCTCGATCATCTCCAACAACACCTGGCGCCTCGTCGATCTACCTGCAGGTAACAAGCTGATCGGGCTCAAATGGGTTTACAAGCTCAAGCGCGATGCGAACGGCGACATCCAGAAGCACAAGGCGCGCTTGGTTGCGAAGGGCTACGTCCAGAAGCAAGGAGTGGACTTCGAGGAGGTGTTCGCTCCCGTGGCGAGACTTGAGTCAGTGCGGCTGCTGATCGCACTCGCCGCGCACGAAGAATGGCAAGTTCACCACATGGACGTCAAGAGCGCGTTTTTGAACGGCGACCTGAAGGAGGAGGTGTACGTCGCGTAGCCGCCGGGCTACGTCGTCGAGGGGCAGGAGCACAAGGTGCTCCGCCTCGACAAAGCTCTCTACGGGCTGCGGCAAGCACCGCGTGCGTGGAACGCAAAGCTCGATAGCTGTCTGCTGGGCCTCGGCTTCACCAGAAGCCCGGCGGAGCACGCCGTCTACGGACGGGGAACGGGGGCGGCACGCCTGCTCGTCGGCGTGTACGTGGATGACCTGATCATCACCGGCAAAGATCACGACGAGATCAACAAGTTCAAGATGGAGATGCAGAGGCTTTTCTGCATGAGCGACCTGGGTATGCTGAGCTTCTACCTCGGCATTGAACTGAAGCAGACAACGAACGGCGGCAGCGTACGCCGGCAAGATCATCGAGAGGGCCGGCCTGCTGGGGTGTAACCCGTGCCACACTCCTATGGAGCCACGGTTCAAGCTCAGCAGAGTGAGTTCAGCTCCGGGCACAGACGAGATGTCATATAGAAGCGTCGTGGGGGCGCTGCGTTATCTGGTGCACACGCGCCCGGACCTGGCCTACTCTGTGGGCTATGTGAGCCGGTTCATGGAGGCACCGACGACGGAGCACCTTGCCGTTGTCAAGCAAATCATCAGGTATGTCGCGGGAACGCAGCACTACGGCTGCTTCTATGCGAGGGGCGCAACCGGGGCATCCCTGGTCGGCTTCAGCGACAGCGACATGGCAGGCGACGTCGACACGCGCAAGAGCACGACCGACGTCCTCTTCTTCTTCGGGCGGAGCTTGATCAGCTGGCAGTCACACAAGCTACGAGTGGTGGCCCTGTCCACCTGCAAGGCGGAGTACATCGCCGCCGCAACGGCGGCCTGCCAGGGCGCCTGGCTCGCTCGGCTACTTGGCGACATCAAGAACAAGGAGGCCGAGCAGGTCACGCTGAAGATTGACAACAAGGCAGCTATCTCCCTCAGCAAGAACCCCGTCTTCCACGATCCCAGTAAGCACATTGACACAAGGTTTCATTTCCTGCGCGAATGTGTTGAAGATGGGCGCGTTGAGGTGGAGTTCATCGGCACCAATGGATAGCTCGCCGACATCCTGACAAAGGCGCTCGGGCGCGTCAAGAAGTTTCTGGAGCTTCGAGAAGAGATTGGTGTAGTTCATATCCAGTAGTGGTTCAGGGTTTAGGGAGGCAATGTCAGTTAAACCCTGAACCGATCGTAGCTGAGCCGGTTTCCCCGGTTCTCTAGTTTGCTTTTGCATGCAGTAAGGTGCATGGCCGCGATCTGTGCGTGCCGTGCACGACTAGGAGTAGGAGGTGGCCGCGGTGAGCACGCACTCTCTATAGATGTGGGATGGCACGTTCAAGCGAGCGGGGTTCAGACGTGCAAATCGGCCGGGTTGTTTAGGACGAACAGAATATGAGGAGAAGGAAAACAGAAAAGCAGCAAGAAGTTGTGCGCTGCGCAAAAAAATCACTGTCTCTTGTGTGTTCATCCGAGAGAGAGAGGAAGTGAGAACGAGCGCGGCGATTGCCTGACAACAACGAGGCGCAGCAGACGAGGACTCAAGTCCAAGGATGAGCAACTTGCAACCATGGTCGGTACCTTATCACTCCTTTTGCTTCGAGTTCTGCGTTTGCTCTTCCTCTCGCTTCGTATAAAGACATGACGATATAATCCTTGTATTCCTAAAGTATGGAGAGTAACAAAACAAAAAAAGTCACGGTGACGCGCCTTTTTGAATATGTGGATACATGCATTTTCTCTCTCCCATGTTACCCAAACTTGGATTCACCAATCAAGTGTTCATTCACCAACCGCTAAAGGCCCCAGAAATTTGTTTTCTATTTAAAACATTCAAAAATCACGTTTCAAGGTTTCTTTTCATTTTCATTTTCTATTTTAGCTTTTTTCTTCTTTAAAAAATTCAAAGTTTCAAAAAAATTATGAATTTGGAAAAATATTCAAGAAATTATTAAATGATCATGGATTCATCAAAAAAAAATCACGATTTAAAAAATTGTTCGCACATTCAAAAACATGTTCACGATTTTGAAAAAAAATGGTTTGGGAAAGGAAAAAATGTTCATGAATTTGCACAAATTCTCACGTATTTAAAAAATGTTCAGGAAACGGCCGGCCGACCACACCGGCGACACGGCGTGGCTGGGAGCAGCTAGCACGAGTGGCGTGGGAGCGGCGGTCACTGACTTATTCGTGCGGTGACGAGGAAACGGCCGGCCGACCACACCGGCGACCCGGAGTAGTAACCGTCGCTTTGGACCCGCCTGTCTATATACTGGTCGTACTCCGGCCACCGGCCACCGGCAAGTCACGCAGAAACTCCGGGAGTGATCCGTGCGGTTCAGACTGTTCATGGGATTTGCGCGTCGCGACGACACGTCGGAACGAGCGGCCGGCAGCCATGTGGCTGCCCGTCACCGGAGCGCCAAGCCAAGCCCACACGGCGGACGGCGACCGATGTCTCTCCTCACTTTCTACAACTCCTTATCCATCCTTCTCTTTTCTAGGGACGATGTGTCGCTTCATAGGTGGCACAGAGTTTGGCATCGTGGATTAGCAGCGGATGTGGCGTTAATAATATGTGGTGGTGAATTTTTCATCGTTTAGTGGGCTGGTGTGGGTTTGAACGCGCCAAACCGAACGTTGGAACACGAAAGCTCCACCTTGAATCGTCGACTTTGTTCGCAAAAATCGTAAGTTTCCTTTCGGCGACTATGGATGAGATCCTGATATAACCGAGCTCAGCATCGAAATGATAGCGCCGAGAAATGTACGCGATTTAGTTAAATTTTTTTTTGTCTATAGTTGTTTTTGGATGAAATTTTGAGTAAATAAATAAGGGTCATCCATTCTCACGAAGAGCATCTACAGCCGTGACCTGCAAATTCAGGCCCTCAAACACCCGCGGACGCGGGCACTGACCAGACACTCCTCCAATCCTGTCGTTCACATCCGTGTACAAATTTAAACTAGATTACTAAAAACTTCAAAATTTAAGACGGAGATGGCGGAGATTCACCACTTCCTCGCCGGCCCTTTACCCTTCCGGTCGCCGTCGTAGCTGTAGGCGTCGGCGACTGGTAACGAATCGTCCAACTAGGAGTCGTGGTCGTCGTCGTCGGAGGTGTCAGAGAGGATGACGGGCCCTTTTAGCCGCCCGGACCTCCCTCTCCTGCTGCCGCTTGAGCTTCGTGAACCGAGACGCCTCACGCTCGGACCGCTCAATGGCACTCCGGAGCCTCTTGGCGTTCTTCCGACGGAGCCGCCGCGCGTCCGTCTCCGCGGTCGTAAGCGACCGGCGATTGACCCATTCGAGGAGCCGCGCGTCCTCGCCATGCTCTACCTCCGTCCCGCGGCGGCGGCAAGACGGATCGCTCCGCCCTCCTCTCCTTTGTCATTTGCCGCTGGCGGCGGCAGCGCCTCCCGATTCGGCGCGGCGCGTCCGGGCCGGCGGGACGGGCACAAGCACACAGCGATGCCCACGTGGGGGAGCAATAGCCGGTGGGGGCAGGGGACGGCGTGGGGAGAGTCTGATTCTGTGAGCCGCTGTCGGAGCCGCACACGGCCGAAGGGCGATCTGCGGCGTCCGAGCTGCGCCGACGGGAAAGTTGCCTCTGCGGCGGGGCTGCAGATCCGGAGCTGCCCTGGTCTCCACATTGGATCGCTCCAAGGCGATGCGGAAGGCAGGCTCATAGTCCGGATCCTGGTCGAAGTCAGAGTGGCTGCCGGAGCTCGGCATTGCGCCGGATTTGATCGGTATCCGTGCGGGGAGAGGAGAGGACGAAGCGAGAGAGGAGAGTGAGTGAGATAGGGTTTCGAAGTGATGAGCTGAATAGGAGTTTTTATGGGACAACCGTGGGTTGGTGGTGGGCCGGGCTTGTCAGACGAACGCGTCGGTGCATCCCGGGCCATCCCGTGTCCGACTCATATTTTGGCTGGATATGAGGATGCCGATCAGCCTGGCCGTTTGAGGTCTGTTTGAGGCCTCCGTCAAGATAAAAAATCATGACCGGTCAATGTGGGACAGCCTGCTCGGACGTTTGAGGCCGGTTTGAGGTGGCCGCTGACATGCCGTGATTGCTAATAACGAGACAAAGAAACAGCAGCCATACTCTGGCGGGTCAGACATGTGGGCGCATGGGCGGGTGGTGAGCCTTGAGAGTCCATACCGAGGGTGACCTCACCTCACCTCACTCAGTTTCTGGTTGTACGACCACGAGAGGGGAGGCAGCCGACCACTGACGTTTCTGGGATTCTTTTCTTGGACGCCACCTTGGGGCACGAGCCATCGCCTTGGATCTCCTGATTGGGAGTACTGCGCCATGTTCGTCGATACAGTAGAATACTCCCGATCTGGAGCACTGCGTGGTCGATGGCGAGCTTTCACGTGCTATGGGGTAGTAGTGTGATTGCTAAGCTTAAACTCACTAGATTGTGTCAGCCAGGACTATTCAGGAATGCTTGGCTTGGATGGACGTTGATTAGTGCGTTCGCTGTGTTGGAGTGGAGCAGCCGCGATGTAACCTAGAGTAGCAGTACTGCTACTGCTGCCGCTGCATTTTGGCACCATCCACGGCTATGCTATGCAATGCAACGCGCCGGGCCAGCTGCTACTGTCCAGCCGCCGTTTCTACGGCTGCTCCATTTGGTAGTAGTAGTACGTACGCATACCATTCATTCACGCGCCCACCCAGCTAAGCTAGCGTCGAGGGGGGCTCCAGCAGCGTGCGTGCCACACTGTTTATAACTGTACTCGTAGTTATAATCACCGGCCGCGTCTGGCCGACCTCGGGAGGGACAGACAGACGGAGGACTTGATTGGATTGGTTGGTGGTGGGGGAGTCGTGCTCCGCATCGGTTCGGATGCAACTAGGGCACCCACCCTCCTTCCTTCCCTTCCTTCCTTCTCCCCTCCGTGCTCCGCCCACATCAGCTGCCCACAGATATTTTCCTCCCGCGCGTACTACTACATGGACGGACGAACGTGGCCCGTGCACTGCGCACGCTCCAGACCCACAGCGTCCAGTGCGTGGCCCCACCCCGGCAGTGCGGTGCAGGGGAGGACAAAAACAAAAGAACGCAACGCCGCTGGCTGGCGAGCCCACGCTGTGTCACTGCGTTTCGCATGATGTGCTTCTTTTTTTTTTTTTGAAACGGAACCAATGCTGTGTGTGCTTCTCATATTGAGCTTGCTAAACTGGTGTCGAGTCCATGCCGGCTACCGAACAAGGAGGGAAATCCAGGAGGCGCACGCCTATTTCCGGTGTTAACACGTGGCCGTCTCTGCTGATTTCCCTTTCCATTCCCAATTTCTGTTTCAACTTTTCTACCGTGCAATGCCTTTTTTCTTCTGACAGACCGGGCCAATGGGAGATTTAGGGGGGATGAGGCTGAGCAGTATAAGATTTTTGACAACCCCCGCCACCATGCTAGCAATTGCTTGCTCAAAACTCCGAGGACTCTGACCATCTCCCATGGCTCTCCTCATGTCTGCCTGTTCCTTGGCAACATCGCTCATACCCTTCTCAAGGGTGGCCACATCAGCATGTGCAGCAACCGCATCTTCCTTTGCTTTCTGGAGTAGAATTCATCCTTCATACGGAGGATTTCAGACAACTCATCATAACTCTGAACACCTGTCATGTAGGAACGCAGAGTAATCTTACACCCAGATGAACCCAACAACCTGAAATGTAGTACAAATCCTTCCGTGTCGACTCGCTCCTCGCCGCCGAAAGAAGCACGCAAATCGGTTTTGGGGCTGGAATTTTACCACAAACGAAAAAAATTCACGTACTTAACTACTAGAATAAACAAAAAGGACAAGTATATTTTTCGTCCTTGAACTCTCTTGAGAGTTTAGAGATCGTCCCTCAACTTCAAAGCCATTAATACTCAGTCCCTCAACAATTCAAAACGGACATTTTTCGTCCCTGAAAATGTTGAAGGTGGTTTCGGTATGAACATGGACCCTGTTTAACTAAAATGGGCCAACGTGGCCTGGTTTTGGCTACCACGTCAACTATCACATAGGTCAAATTACATAGTACATTCAGTTCTCATGTACTTTACCATAGAAAATTGACTACATATGCGACAAGAGACCATAGAGCAGCAGTGATAAAATACATCAGTACAGCAAACATCATCACATTCCTCTTCGTTTGCAAATGCAATTCGGTTGTCTTGTACTGCAGTAGCTAATGCTTCTGCATCAACAGTAGGTCCTCCTTACGCAATGCACGCCTTAGGGCCTCCATTTCAGAATTGTCCGCCATCACAATGTACAGAGTTAGCTGCAAATCATGTGAAAATTTGTAAAATAATTAACTTACCCAAGAGGGGTCGATGGTGACGAAGGAGAAGACCCACAGGAGCAGTTGAACTGGCTGAGGTTGCCATCTGCTGGCCAACCGAGGGATTAACTGTCGGACCCCACCTGAATCGTCATTGCCACCGCCGTGCCAAGGCAGCCGCCGTCGTGCCGCCAGGCCGCCATAGCCATGCCTCACTGCTCGCCGTCGTCGCCGCTGTGCTTGGCGAGCAACCGCCGCGCCTCAATCACCACCAGGCTACGCCACCACCGCCGCCTTAGCCACGCCTCACTGCTAGCCGCTGTCGCCCATGGCAAATCACCATCGCCGCCGCTGCTCTAAGGTTCGTGAACGAGAAAGGGGATCGGCATAAGGCGGGAGAGCGAGAGAGACACAGGGTGCTCTAGCGACTTAATCGATGTGGCGGTCAAAACGAGGCCACGTGGCTGGTTTTAATCAAAACAGGTCTATATCATACCAAAACCACCTTAGATGTTTTGAGGGACGAAAAATATCCGGTTTGAATAGTTGAGGGACTGAGTTTTAATGGTTTTGAAGTTGAGGCACAATTTCTAAACTTTCGGAAAAGTTTGAGAACGAAAAATATACTTATCCCTAAACAAAACATAGTGACGTGCGCCGATTGGGGAGGGGGCTATTGCCCCCTGTCCATGTTGATTTTATGTTCTACAAATTAATTTTTTTTGTAATTTATTTTAATATGTACATATATTGGGCCCTTATTTAAGTATGTACATGAGGATCATGATGAACACATGTTCGGCACTCTGGCTTACTGCACCCAAGTGCCGCTGCTGCGAAGCCAACGCCGTCGCCAGAGCATGGCGACAAGCTGATGTTGCCGTGACCGCGCAACAGATGAAGACTCTGAGTCCAAGGCCGAGCAGCTTGCAAGCCATGGTCAGTACATCAACACTCCACCTTGCTTCAAGTTCTGTGTTTGCTCTTCCTCTAGCTTCCTATAAAGGCATGCAGATATAATCCTTGTATTCCCAAAGTGTGGGCAGAAAAAAATACTAGTTCACGGTAACACGCCTTACCAAGTATGTGTATGCATGTATTTTTACTATTTTTTGTGGGACGCCCCGAGTCGCCTGGGCGTGGCGACCGGGGGTTCGCTCGTTTCTAAGTTTAGGCTAGGAATGAGTCATAAGTCAACCAAAAACAAATATTTATCTGTTTGCTCGCGCGCGTTAGACCGTGATTTGTATCCGTTTACTCAAAACGAACACGGGCGGACGATTTGAGGTTGAAGTTGCCCTAACATCGTTAGGATAGAAAACAAGAAGCATCAGCCATAATGTGGCGGGTCAGCCATGTGGGGGCGTGGGCGGGGTGGTGAGCCTTCAGAGTCCATACCGAGGGTGACAAAGTCCGGTAGCTGCCATTCAGTTTGTGGTTGTACGACCACGAGAGGGAAGGCAGCCGACGACTGACGTTTGTGGGATTCTTTTCTTGGACGCGGACCACTGACGTTTGTGGGATTCTTTTCTTGGACGCCACCTGGGGAGTGGGGACTAGCCATCCCCTTGGATTGGATCTCTAGATTGGGAACACTGCGCCATGTTCACCCATGTATACGTAGTAGAGTACTACTTTTTTCATCTGCTACATCCCTTTTATCCATTTTGATGACAAGTATTTCCGGATGATGGAGTACTGCCGATCTGCAGAGTTGGGCTGTATTATACTCGATCGTTCACGCCTTCACGGGCTTTCACGTATGGAGTGCTGCGAGTATTATAAAACTTAAAACTCACTAGATTCGTTGTTTTGGAGCAGCCGCAGTGTAATCTACTACTACTGCCGCTGCAATTGGTAGTAGTACCATTCACGGAAGGGTCCGACACTGTGCAATGCAACTACTGTGAGCACGCGCCCACCAAGCTAGCGTCGAGGAGGCTCCAGCAGTGTGATTGCAGTCAGTGTGCGTGCCACACTGTTTATAACTGTACTCGTTGTACGTGCGGGTGCGCGGTACCAATGGAGTCGTCGTTTTCCCTAGTTTAATCACCGGCTGGCCGACCTCGGGACGGACAGAGGAGGACCTGATTGGATTGAGGTCGGTGGTGGGGGAGTCGTGCTCTGCATCGGTTCACATGCGACGCGCCTTCCCTCCTTCCTTCCTTCTCCCCTCGGTCCTCGGCCCACATCAGCTGGCCCGCGGATATTTCCACGAGGGAGGGAGAGGTCACTCAGACCAACTCTACCGCGCGACCCCATCCTGTCTGACCCCGTCTGTTTAAGGTAAAACGGATAAACCGGGCGGCCTAGCGCGCAACGGCCTGGACCCATCTGGTCCGTTTTGTGTCCGGACCGATCCATTTCGAGCGCAAATTTGCTTCGGGTTTGGGTTGCCGCGGACAACGAACGGACGCGCCCGCCAACATCAATGCGCACGGGCGGCCGACCACATCTGTCATCGGCCCAGTGGAAGGTCGCCGTCCTTCTTAAATGGGGAACCCGTGGACCGGTCGACGTCCACACTGCCCCACTCCATCCCGCGGCCTCCTCAAAACCCGATAGCGCGAAACCCTAGGCGACCCCCGTCCTCGAGCTCGCCGGCCGGCCACCTCGAAGCCATGGGCTTCTGGAACCAAGGCCCCAGGAGCGCGGGCGTAGGCGGGTGCGCGGCCTCACGCCCACGCCGTCACCTTCGCCATCTCCATCGCCACCACCTCCTCCTCGCGTGACAGCGGAGGAGGAGGCCCGTCTCATGACGCGTGTCATGGAGGACTCCATGCGCACGCACGATGAGCGCCAATGGGAGAGCCTTGAGGAGATGATGGCCCACTCCGCCGTCGGCGAGGTAGCCATCCCCGAGCTGGAGATGGTGGCCGCGGAGGAGGAGCCGGTGGCCATGTTCCACCTGGGCCTGATGGGCCAGGGGTGGGGCTGGTCGTGCTCTGCTCCGGAGATGGCCGCCGCCGTGGGCGTGAACAGGTGTGTCACTCCGCCGCGGTCACCGGAGCGAGAGGCGTCGCCACGAGAGGAGGTGGTGCAGGCACCTCCCGCCGTCCAGCCCACCCCCGTATACCACGCACCGCCGGCCCACCTCTGGACGCCACCGGCCTACGTCGACCTCGTCAGCGACGACGACGACACCGGCGGCCACTGAAGACGGCGACGACGACTGTAGGACCTTGAAGTATGTCTAGAGGAGGGGTGATTAGACTACTTGACCAATAAAACCTAACCTTATCCCAATTTTAGACTTTGGCAGATTTTAGCTATCTTTGAACAAGTCAAGCAATCTTCACACAATTCAAGCAAGCTGCAAAGAGTATATTGGCAGTGGAAAATAAAGCATGCAACTTGCAAGAATGTAAAGGGAAGGGTTTGGAGGATTCAAACGCAATTGGAGACACATATGTTTTTGTCGTGGTTCCGATAGGTGGTGCTATCGTACATCCACGTTGATGGAGACTTCAACCCACGAGGGTAGCAGTTCTTGCGAGTCCACGGAGGGCTCCACCCACGAAGGGTCCACGAAGAAGCAACCTTGTCTATCCCACCATGGCCGTCGCCCACGAAGGACTTGCCTCACTAGCGGTAGATCTTCACAAAGTAGGCGATCTCCTTGCCCTTACAAACTCCTTGGTTCAACTCCACAATCTTGTCGGAGGCTCCCAAGTGACACCTAGCCAATCTAGGAGACACCACTCTCCAAGAAGTAACAAATGGTGTGTTGATGATGAACTCCTTGCTCTTGTGCTTCAAATGGTAGTCTCCCCAACACTCAACTCTCTCTCACAGGATTCAGATTTGGTGGAAAGAAGATTTGAGTGGAAAGCAACTTGGGGAAGGCTAGAGATCAAGATTCATGTGGTTGGAATGGAATATCTTGGTCTCAACACATGAGTAGGTGGTTCTTTCTTAGAACTGGTAAGTTGGAAGTGTAGGTTTGTTCTGATGGCTCTCTCCATGAATGAAGAGGAGGTGGAGGGGTATATATAGCCTCCACACAAAATCTAACTGTTACACACAATTTACCAATCAAACTCGGTCGGACCGATTTAGTAAACCTAGTGACCGTTAGGGTTTTCCGTGGGACTGACATGCATCTCGGTAGGACCGGTATGGTTAGGGTTAGGGCATAACGTAATCTCGGTGAGACCGATTACACAAACTCGGTGAGACCGAATTTGGTAATTAACTAACCAGAGAGTTGGTCAGGTAAACTCGGTGGGACCGATTTTCTCTTTCGGTGAGACCGAAAAGTTACAAAAGGGAAACAGAGAGTTTACATTGTAATCTCGGTGGGACCGATCGCTCACTTCGGTTAGACCGAAACGTTACGAAGGGAAACAGAGAGATTACAATCCCATCTCAGTGAGAACGAGATCCCTATCGGTGAAACCGATTTGCCTAGGGTTTGTGGCAGTGGCTATGACATCTGAACTCGGTGGCGCCGGATAGAAAGAATCGGTAGGGCCTAGTTTGAATTTTGGTTTAGGTCATATGTGGATATGAGAAAGTAGTTGAGGGTTTTGGGGCATATCACTAAGCACTGTAGAGCAAGAAACTCATTAAGCAACATCTCATCCCTCCTTGATAGTATTGGCTTTTCCTATAGACTCAATGTGATCTTGGATCACTAAAATATAAAATGTAGAGTCTTGAGCTTTTGAGCTTGAGCCAATCCTTTTATCCTTAGTATTTTAAGGGATCCACTTTTCTCATCCATGCCATGCCATCCATTGAGCTTTTCCTGAAATATTTGTCTTGAAATGATGTTAGCTCAATGAGCTATATGTTGTTATGAATTACCAAAACAACCTAGGGATAGTTGCACTTTCAATCTCCCCCTTTTTGGTAATTGATGACAACATATAGATCAAAGCTTCGACAAATGATAATAAAATTGAAAAACATCGTCGCTTTGAGAGGTATGTGATAAGCAAGAGCTCCCCCTAAATTTGTGCATATCTTAAGATTTGCTTTGGACTGCAAATGCACAAGGAATTAGGCTCATGGGTTACTCTTCCATGTCACATACATCTTGGTGGAGCGCTCAAAATAATAATGATTAAATACATCCACTCATCACCAAGCATAGTGAATGATCATATAAGGATAAATAAGATAATATCATAAAAAACATAAGTGTAGCTTATGATCAAACACATGATCATCAATGTCTCACAGGTAATGCATATTATCTCAAGCAATCAAATGCAAATAAAGTTCAACCAAAAAGACAAGAGAGAACAAAAGCAAATCTCTCTCTCTCTCTCTCTTGAAGCCTATGATCTATACATTTTTCTCCCCCTTTGGCAACAAGTTACCAAAAAGTTCCTAGAAAATGCATAGCACTATGTCGTCTCTCAGGCTTGGTCTTCTGGTGGTGGTGTAGATAGGACTCCAAAGATGAACGCATTAGTATACGTGGTAGGAGCTGAAGAAGTTGGAGCTGGAGCTGGTTGAGCTGGAGCTGTAGCTGGAGCTGGAGAAGTTGCTCGGGTGTCTGGAGTTGGCACTGCAGCTGACCTCTGAGCTCTAGGCACTCTGGCAAATGCATCAGTTGTCGTCTTGCCCTTCCTCTCCTGCATATCATCTTGTAATCGCTCCAGTGGTGGATCAATCTCATCACTTTGACATCAAGATCATATAATTTTTGTTCCATGATTCTCTCCAGGCTCTCCTGGTTTTGAGTTAGGGTGGCCAACCCCTTATCAATCCGTAGAGTTGATGCTATCAAGTAACCAAGCTGCTCCTTCTTGTTCTTCAGAAAGTAATCAGATGCCTCTGCTTGAGTTGGCATCTTTGCAGCTTTCTCTTGCCTTGCCTTCTCCTTTCTCTCCTGAGCTTGCACTGATGATGGTTCATTTTCAGTCATGACAACTCGATTGTCCTCAAATTCAGGATAGAGAACCATGTGTTCCTTATCCAATAGATACTTTCCTCTGCCCATCTTGAGTTTATCAACTCCTGAATCGTGGGGCATAACCACGCTTCTCTTCGATCCGCTTTGTCCTCTTAATTGTCTCGACTATGAGGCTCATGACCTTGAATTTCGAGGCACATCAAAACATGAAGCAAATTGATTGCATGCCCTCTAATCATGTTATGGTCACCTGATTTGGGCAATAGTGTATGCCTTAAGATCCAGTTGATTGTAGGCAGCCCTGACAACAGAAAATGGACTGATCCAAACTTGAAGGTCTCAAGTGCATCATTTGGGATCTCCTTGTACATGTGTGACATAGAGTTATGATCCATTTTATTCTTACCATAAATGTCCAGGTCATCCTCACTTTCCTTTGGGGCATTGATCAAATTTGCCCATTCCTCTATGGTAGACTGATATCTGGTTCCTTCTGACATCCACACTATCCTGCCATCCGGATAGAAATGTGCTGTGGAGTATAGAATTGCTTGATAAGTTCATCGTTCCAGTTGGTGAACTTCTGCCCAACAAAATCAGAAACTCCACACGCACTGAAGCTGTCATATACTCCAAGGTAGTGTTCTGCGTTCTCCTTCATGTAGGTCCAGTTGACCCATCTCATATCGCAAACTATGGGCTTCTTATCCAGCAAAATAGTCTCATAAAAGTCCTGCTGCTCCTTGGTGTGGCACCTGTAGTCCACAGCTGTCCTTCTCCTCGTGGCATATGGATCTGACTCTCTCCATAGCCTCAACCCATGATCTCTCCTGATCTTCATGTTTTCAGCCACATGATGAGCATCATTGTGGTATGGGATCTTGGGTTTGAGCTTCCTTAGGACCTGCCCTTCTTCATCTTCTTCAGCATCTACCTCAGGCATTGGGGCCTTGTTCTTTATAGCCGCTGGTATGCTCCTGGTATTCCTCTTGGGTGCATTCTTGGGCTTGGGGGAAGCTTTGGGCTTGGAAGTTGCAGCCCCTGATTTGATAGCATCACCCATCATCTTTTGTGCCTTGGGTGCTGGTTCTGCAACCTCTTCTTCTTCTTCCTCTTCCATCATGGAAGGCTTCCCAATCACTCTTTCCATGGTCTTCTTGACCCTTTCTTTCCTTTTCTTTCCCTCTGTAGCAACAGGCTCTTTGGGTTGAGATTCCAAAGGAGCTTGAGTAGACACTCTGGCTTTGTACATTGGTTGTCTGCCTGCTGGCCTTTTGATTTTCAAACCAGGCTTCATTGCAGATGAGCTGAACTCCCTCTTGAGCACTTTCTTCTTGGAGCTTGCCTCATCCTCCACTACCACATAATCCTCATCCTCAGACTCTGAGGTCTTCTTCTTTCTTGTCCTTGTGGCAGCCTTGGGCAAATTGCTCAGAGTGCTTCTGCTCCCCTCATCTGAGCTGCTTGAGGGACTAGTGCCCTTGCTCAATTGGATCTGCTCTTCAGATTTGTTCTGGCTATCACTTTGGTCTGACATGCTGTTCATCTGACTGCTGACCCTGTGAATAGTTATAGATGAGGTAGAGTGGATGAGCATCACAAAATGCAGAGATTTTTGCAAAGAATGATTCAAAAACTTAGTTTTAGTTTCCCACCGAAAACATTTCGGATCTACCGATTTTCAAACTCGGTGATACGAAGCAGTTTTGGAACCTAAACTAGTGAACTTCGGTTAGACCGAGTCACAGTTGATGGCACCGAGACTGCTAGGGTTTCACAAGGTTCGAAATCGGTCACACCGATTAGCAATTCTCGGTCGATCGAGACTTACTAGTGCAATGGCATTAGCCAAATCGGTGGGACCGAGTTTTTCAACTCGGTGGGTCCGAGATGGTTTCGTGAAACCTAACCCTAAATTTTCGAATCGCAACTATTCTAAGGATTGATTTGACTGGATAGGAGTGTTTCAATCGTGGCAAGATGCATAATGAACACAATGTGCTGAGAATCGGACGAGGAAAGCACTGTGATCGAGTTCATACCCTAGTTCGACGGGAACTCGCTACGGCGGCAACGGCGGAGGAGAATTCCGTTGACGGCGGCAGAGACCAGCGACAGGAAGCGGCTGGCGACGAAGTCGACGATCCGTAGACCAAGTTGGCAGAGCTAGCTATGCGCGGGCGAGAAGATTCGGAGAAAGTTTTCCAAATTTTGCCCGTGCGTATATATGGCCCGATCCTGTCGGTGTGACCGAGTGGTACAACTCGATGGCACCGAGATGCAAAATTGTGAACAGTTATAGCAACTCGGTGTGACCGAAAAGTACAAATCGGTTGCACCGAGATGAAAACCTAGATCGACTTAGTAATCTCGGTATGAACGAAATGGAGGAATCGGCCAGACCGAAAATCACAAAGAAGTTTTGGAAGTTTAAGTATATGACGAATCGGGGACTCCGAGTGCTCCTCACATAGAGTGGTTCGAATCTGACTTGATCAAATTTTGTGATGTAGCACGAATAGAGTTTGAGACAAGAAAAGCATAGATAGCTAGAGAAGGTTCTTAGGCATTCTTGTCCATCCACTTGGCCACAGAAAAAGAAGCCAATCAATCAAAACAACAAGTGGATGTCCTCGAATGAGTAAATATGCAACCAACATGCTCACACAATAAGATGACAAATGAAATATGTGCCAAAGCATTCACAACCAATTCTAGCATCTATCAAGCAATTGGCGATGACTAGGTCATCTATATATGAGTATATTGACTTAGGATTCAAATGAGAACATTTGATCATAGGTCATACTCATCGTTTAAGCTCAAGTGGGGTTACCACTTTTTCATAAAGCATTTATGTGTTCACATCATTAGAGTTGCTTTGACTCTATTCTTAGAGCTAAGCTCCCCCTAGATGTGAGATCCCCCCTTAGAGGGATAAACTAACCATGGGTTTTGTCGATAATGACTTCATGTAGGTGTTGAAGATGTGGATGCTCAATGTTGATGTAGATCGTTTGGAGCAATCCTTTGGAGTGAGTTGCACTTTCAATACCTACATGGGTTAGTCCCACAAGGAACAAACAAGGATATCCATAGACATAGAGTGATGCACACACAAAATGATGTCCATGAAAACTTTAGGTTACCTTGTCCCTTGCCTTACCAACATGAGGTTTTGTGACTCCTTGAACTAGTGCAAGATATGGAAGTTGATTGCACTTGTCATTGCCATAATGATATGAGTGAAGAATGTTGGCGGAGTCGCCCTCAAGAACTCCCTAGTTCTTCTTCTTCGGGATCCACATCAACTTGATGGGAATCCTTGGTGTAGTAGTTGTACTTGATGAAGTAGAACTTGACGTAGTCTTGGGAACCCACTTGACCAAGGCCTTAGGTGCTTCATCAAATGCATCAATTTCCTCTTGAAGCTTGTCCTTGCCTTTGTTCTTGTGGTCTTGTGGTGGAAGATCATCTTGTGCTTGTGTTCCCTTGAAGGAAGTAGGATCATACTTCTCTTGTTGAGGAACAAACTTCGCCTTGGGGTATTGATCTTCTTCCCACTCAACTCCATTGGCATTGAACTTTCGTTGAAAACCAACACCTTGATTCTTCTGTTGCCTTCCTTGCTTGCGTACAATTTCCTCAAATTGCTTACTCCCGGCAAGACTCTTGTATACACCTTTCTCTATAATTCCCTTCAATAAGCTGTTTTCTTGCTCAAGTGTAACTTGGCTAAGAGGATCATTAGTGGAATCAAGAGAACTTATAGAAGCAACAATATTGGATTTAGCATTATTATTGTTACTACTAGAGGAAGAATCTTTCTTGTTCTTGTTACTAGACTTGACTTGAGGCATGTAAGTAGATAGGAGTAAACGCTTGGCAATGTAAGAAGAACTTTTCTTACGAAGATCATCATTGATCGCTTTTAGGAACTCATGCTCTTGCTCAAGATTGAGCTTTTCAAAGCGTAACTTCTCATGAGCCCTTAAAAGTTCTCGATGATCTTCGAAGATAGTTTCATGAGCTAACTTAAGAGTGTTTAGTTCTTTAGTTAGACACTCAATCTTCTCCTTATCATTGTCATTCATTTCATCTTGATTAGCATGATTAATTGACGTTTCATCATAGTATTCATCACTAGAGTTGTCAACAAGTAAATCATCATCACCTAGCAAGTCATCTTCATCAACATCAAAATCAACATACTCGGGGTGTGTTACCTTAGGACCTTTGGCCATGAAGCATCTACCAATTCCTTCATTTGGTGATTCAAATATGTCGTAGGAGTTGGTTGACACAAGTGCTAGACCGGCAACACCTTCATCTTGAGTGTATTCGGAGTTGGAGTGATAGCTTCTCGAGGAGTGATGGTCGGAGTCGGAGCCGGATACCCATTCACCAACATGAGATTGATGTCTTCGTTTTGTGTAGCTCTTTGATGACTTGTCCTTCCGTTCCGAATCCTTGCTTCTCCGTGAGGGTCTTCGTTCATAACGATCATCTCTACTCCTTCTTTCTCTTGGTGGTGATTCTTCTCTTCTACTTCTTCTCTTAGGAGAATCTTATCTTCTTTTGTAGGGTGCCGTACACTCATTGGAATAGTGTCCGGGTCTCCCATAATTGTTGCAATTGCGCTCTCGACTAGAAGATCTTTTGTCATTGTAGGACCTTGACTTAGAGCTTCTTTCTTTGCTTCTACTCTTGTAGAATTTGTTGAAGTTCTTCACCATTAAGCTCGATTCTTCATTGAAGGTTTGTTTCTCACTTGATGATGTGGGGGATTCACATGAGGCTTTGTAAGCACCACTCGACTTGTTGTGAAGTTCCTCCTTATCCTTGAGTGACATCTCATGAGCAACAATTCTTCTAATGACTTCCGTAGGCTTGAGATCTTTGTAATTGGGAATCATTTGGATCAATGTGCACACGGTATCATATTTTCCATCCAATGCTCTTAGGATCTTCTTGATGATGAATCTATCGGTCATCTCTTCACTTCCTAAGCCGGCAATCTCATTTGTGATAAGAGA
Organism: Aegilops longissima; assembly: GCA_021605205.1. Taxonomy (NCBI): domain Eukaryota; kingdom Viridiplantae; phylum Streptophyta; class Magnoliopsida; order Poales; family Poaceae; genus Aegilops; species Aegilops longissima. The sequence continues at coordinate 32,625,534 of CM038677.1, read as the reverse complement.
AAGCCTAGAGTACATTTCAGCGACACCTTCACCATCCTTCATTTTGAACTTGTCAAGCTGACTTTGGAGCACATCCAACTTGGATTCCTTAACAGAGTCGGTACCTTCGCGCATATCAATCAAAGTATCCAAAATTTCCTTTGCATCCTCAAGACGGCTGATTTTGTTGAATTCTTCGGGGCACAATCCATTGAAGAGGATATCACAAGCTTGAGGTGTTGTATTGCAACATCTTCAACTCTTCCGCACTAGCTTCACGGTTCGGTTCTCTCCCATCAAAGAATTCACCTTGCAAGCCAATACACACAATAGCCCAAACGACGGGGTTATGTCCGAGAATATGCATTTTCATCTTATGCTTCCAACTAGCAAAATTAGTGCCATCAAAGTAAGGACCTCTACGATGATAATTTCCCTCGCTAGACGCCATACTCTCCTAGGTTGTGAAACCAAGGCTATGACCACCAAAAGCTATGGAAATCAAAACAAATGGAGACCAAAAAGCTCTGATACCACTAGTAGGACCTTGAAGTATGTCTAGAGGGGGGGGGGGGTGATTAGACTACTTGACCAATAAAAACCTAACCTTTTCCCAATTTTAGACTTTGGCAGATTTTAGCTATCTTTGAACAAGTCAAGCAATCTTCACACAATTCAAGCAAGCATGCAAAGAGTATATTGGCAGCGGAAAATAAAGCATGCAACTTGCAAGAATGTAAAGGGAAGGGTTTGGAGGATTCAAACGCAATTGGCGACACAAATGTTTTTGTCGTGGTTCCGATAGGTGGTGCTATCGTACATCCACGTTGATGGAGACTTCAACCCACGTAGGGTAACGGTTGCGCGAGTCCATGGAGGGATCCACCCACGAAGGGTCCACGAAGAAGCAACCTTGTCTATCCCACCATGGCCGTCGCCCACGAAGGACTTGCCTCACTAGCGGTAGATCTTCATGAAGTAGGTGATCTCCTTGCCCTTACAAACTCCTTGGTTCAACTCCACAATCTTGTTGGAGGCTCCCAAGTGACACCTAGCCAATCTAGGAGACACCACTCTCCAAGAAGTAACAAATGGTGTGTTGATGATGAACTCCTTGCTCTTGTGCTTCAAATGATAGTCTCCCCAACACTCAACTCTCTCTCACAGGATTCGGATTTGGTGGAAAGAAGATTTGAGTGGAAAGCAACTTGGAGAAGGCTAGAGATCAAGATTCATGTGGTTGGAATGGAATATCTTGGTCTCAACACATGAGTAGGTGGTTCTTTCTCAGAATTGGTAAGTTGGAAGTGTAGGTTTGTTCTGATGGCTCTCTCCACGAATGAAAGAGGGGTATATATAGCCTCCACACAAAATACACAATTTACCAAACTCGGTGGGACCGAATCATCAAACTAGGTTGGACCGACTTAGTAAACCTAGTGACCGTTAGGGTTTTCGGTGGGACTGACATGCATCTCAGTAGGACCGATATGGTTAGGGTTAGGGCATAACGTAATCTCGGTGAGACCGATTACACAAACTCGGTGAGACCGAATTTGGTAATTAGCTAACCAGAGAGTTGGTCAGGTAAACTCGATGGGACCGATTTGCTCTTTCGGTGAGACCGAAAAGTTACAAAAGGGAAACAGAGAGTTTACATTGTAATCTCGGTGGGACCGATCGCTCACTTCGGTTAGACCGAAACGTTACGAAGGGAAACAGAGAGATTACAATCCCATCTCGGTGAGACCGAGATCCCTATCGGTGAAACCGATTTGCCTAGGGTTTGTGGCAGTGGCTATGACATCTGAACTCGGTGGCGCCGGATAGAAAGAATCGGTGGGGCCGAGTTTGACTTTGGGTTCAGGTCATAAGTGGATGTGAGAAATTAGTGGAGGGTTTTGGAGCATATCACTAAGCACATGGAGCAAGAGGCTCATTAAGAAACACCTCCTCCCTTCTTGATAGTATTGGCTTTTCCTATAGACTCAATGTGATCTTGGATCACTAAAATATAAAATGTAGAGTCTTGAGCTTTTGAGCTTGAGCCAATCCTTTGTCCTTAATATTGTGAGGGATCCACTTTCATCATCCATTCCATGCCATTCATTGAGCTTTCCTGAAATATTCATCTTGGAATAGTATTAGCTCAATGAGCTATATGTTGTTATGAATTACCAAAACCACCTAGGGATAGTTGCACTTTCAGCGACGACATCGACGGGCACGGGCAGGAGCGGGCGGCGGTCATTTTTATTTTAATTATGGCACTGGGATGTTAAGTTGGACGTGAAACTGGGCTGTTTTGTGGCCATGACCCTAACTTAAGTTTTATGTTTTTTTAACTGCGTTTATTTACTTTTTAAGTCATTTTATTTAAGTTTTTATGTTTTTTAATCACGTTTAACACGGATAATATTTGCGGTGCGGCCGCGCGCTGGGCGCACCCACGATCCATCGGACAGACGCGGACATGGGCGAACCCATTGCCGCCCCAAAGGGACAAAATCCGGCCAAACCGGACGTCCGTTTGGGGTCGTGCGGTGGAGTTGGTCTCATTTCCTCCCGTCCCGCGCGTGTACATGGACGAGCGTGGCCTGTGCACTGCGCACGCTCCAGAGTCCTAACCGACAGCGTCGAGTGCGTGGCCCCAGGCAGTGCAGTGCAGGGGAGGACAAAACAAAAGACCGCAACGCCGCTGGGCGCTGGCTGGCTAGCCCACGCTATCTCGCTGCGTTTCGCATGATGTGCATTTGTTTTTTTAAACGGAACCAATGCTGTGCGGGGAAGCTCAAATGGCTCAATCTCCCCCTCCCCCTCCCCGCCCCCTCCCCTCCCCCTCGGGTGAAGCAACGAGCCACCATTAAAGCCAAACCCACAACGTCCCACCAACCCACACATCTCGCCGAGCTCTCCCCGCCCCAGATCCCCATATGAGAATCCGCATGGCTGGAGCGCATCGCCGCGGCGTATGGGTTCGCCGGCTTATGCCGGCGGCATGGGTAGCGGAGCCGCGAGCACTTCCACCCCCCTAAGTGGCTCAGCTGCTCGAGATCGATCTGCACTCGCCGGAGGCTCGCCACGAGATGCGTCGGGTGGTGCGGGAGCGCTTCCCCGACCGCGACGAGTGGGGGGGGGAGATTCACATGTACATCCTCCGCCATGCGAACTTCGTCGAGCGCGCATGCTTCATCGGCAACGGCGGCTGCGAGGATGTGGAGCTGCTGTTTTGGGCAATCCAGGAGGCGGAGTCATCAGATCCACGACAGGCCGCCCGCTGGGAGAACTTCAGGACGGTGAATCCTTCGAGGCTCAACATCAGGCCACCGTCATGGGAGGGAATCGCCAACATCCCACCGGAGTTCATCCCGCCGGGGACCGTTTGGCCCCCACGCCGCGAGTAGATCGACTGCCCCGACTGGTTCAGACGCAGTGACGACCCATCGACCCCCGCCTTGGCCTGGTGAGTTAGATTTGCATCTTCATGCTGATTTGATTCTTAAGGCTCGGTTGAGGGATTTTCTTTTGCGCCGTCCGAGATGCAAGTTTGTGCTGCTCAGATTTCTCATTCGCATGTCTAGGATTTGGTGATAGAGTCAAGGGTTCTCCCTCCTGATGCTGGTAGTAGTAAGGATTGCTTTGCTGCTTCTGCAGCCGGTGAGACCTCGTCGGAGTTGGTCTCCGCGAGGGGCTCGGCCTTAGTTTAAAATCCACCCCAAAAGCAGGGGCGGCGCTGCCCTGCTGTGTCCCTCCTGTGAATCCAGGTGTCTGTGGCCCCACACTCAATTTACGTGTTGTTGGTGAGAAAGCGGGTAGGGCGAGGGAATATGTAAATTTGAATCCCTAGATAATGTGGAGGAGCACTTTGGCCAGCTCTGGCTCATTCCCTCCCCCCCTCGCCGCCGCCCCCTAGAAACCCTACCCTACAGCCACAAGCTCCACCGAATACCGATTCCTTTGTTGTATCCGGAGAGACTTGGTTGAGAAAACTCCTTCTCGGTTGCGGATTGCTTTCCTGCGTCCCGTCGATCATTTGACCCACCTCCAAAACAAATCAAAGTAGTTCGCGAGGGAATTGGCCCTGGTTCAATATCATTTGCAGAGGCTGTCAAACGAGGGTTGAAGATGGCCGATCACCGTGCAGGAGGGAGCAGCAATCTTGCTGCTGATCAGTCCAAAGGGGCGGGTCAGAAGCCCACTTCCTTTGCTGGGCGGAAGCCAACTGCGCCTGCAGCAAAGGAACATACACCTGCCCCCAAGCCCACCAGATCTACAGCCTCCACTGCTGGTTCCGCTCAGGTACAATCATCCCAATCTGTCGAGGCTGAAGTGGAACAAGTCCTTGATCCTAGGTATAAGGACATGATCTGTTTTAATTTTGGTGGACCTGGGCATTACGTTGGGAATTGCGTGAAGCTGAAAGCCTGCTTTATTTGTCAACAGAATCACAATGTGAATAACTGTGCAGCGTGGTCTAAGATTCAACCTACTGCTGCTTTTTTGGTAGTGGAGCTCAAGGCCTTGGTTTCTACCATGTAGATGTTATTGTTGCAAATGAGTCAAAGTGGCTAAACTTCTAGAACTGTGCGGTGGTTAACATCTTGAAAGGAGAAGTGGACTGTGCTAAGCTGATGGAACTGTTATCTGCTACCTTTTGCAAGGCTAAACACTGGCCTTGGCAAATCAGAGGTCTCTCCAGTAAGACATTTTTAGTCAGATTCCCCCTTGGAAGAAAGTGGAAGACCTCATTGAATTACCTGGGTTCTCCCTCCCACAAGATGTGAATGTGACATTGACTGAATGGAAAGGTGGTTGTGAGCCTTTTGGAGAGTTGATTGAAGCCTGGTGCTGATTGAGGGGATTCCCCCAAAGTGGTGTACCTGGAAGGTGTTTGCCCAAATTGCTTCACTGTTTGGGGTGCTTACAGATGTGGACTGGAATGGTATGTTCAGAACCTTCTTTGAGAATGTCAGAATCAAAATAGCCTGTAGAGACCCAACCAAGATTCCTTTTGAGAGATTGATTGAGATGAAGAAAAATCTGTTCCTACTTGGTTTTACTGTGGAGGGTTTTGAGCAAGCAGGTGGTATTCACTCTGTCATTGATTTAGATGAGGATGAAGATGGTAATGAGGAGGATGAGGGTGCTTAGGAAGAACAGACTGAAAAAGAGAATGGAGCTCAGGGAGAGCATGCTTCTGAAGGATCAGGTGAGGGTGATCAGGCAATTGATTAACTAGACAAAGCTAATTTTACAAGTAAACATGGATCTTCAAACAAGTCTGGTACTCAAAGGGTGGTGGTTACACCTACGAGATATGGAAATGATGCTGATCAGGAGGGGTTCATAATGAAATGTGCTTTGGCTGCTTCTGACTTTGATGATGGATCATCTGATGGGCATAAACCTAAGTTTGGCTTTGCTAGTGACCTTACAGAATAGAACCACATTTCTGGTGAGGAGGAAAAGAAAGATGAAAGAATGATGACCCCAGAAAACCCTTCTCTATTTGAGGAAAATGTTGCTTACGTAACTCCTGAGAAGAATACTGGTAGGAATACTATGAGGATCTGTTAAGATCAGTGGATGTTTCTGACTCTGAAAATGAGGAATCAAATGAAGAAGAGTTGGGGGTTCTCCCTCTTGAGGCTGTCGAAATCACTTAACCAAACCCAAAATGATGAGAATATCCATGAGAAGAAGCCTAAATGGGGTCCTGTGCTAGCTAAAAGGCCTGCTACTAGGGGGCATGGCAATGTGAACATCATGGAGAAAACTGCTGCTTACAAGAGGAAAAAGAACTTGGAGATTCCACAAACATGTAGAGGTAAATCCTTTTCTACTATGGATAAATCTGTTCTTGCTAATCAAATGAGCCAAATGAATTTGATGATTGGGGGGATGATAATCAAAAATCTTTTACCATTGATGAGATGATAGCTGTGGAGAAAGAGAGGTGTTTGGTGTTTGCCAATAATAATCCTGAAATTGTGCTTCCTGATAACACTACTAGGAAAAAGGATACTAGCAGCGCGGGTACCCGCGCTACTAGTATCGCGCTACAGCTAATAGTTAGTAGTAGCATGGGTTAAACCCGCGCTACTACTAACTTTTTTAGTAGTAGCATGTGCCACCCATGCTACTGCTATTACGTACACGCGCTAGTAGCGTGGGTAAAAAACCAACGCTACTAGTATCCTATATACTAGTAGCGCTCAGTTTCATCCCCACGCTACTACTAACAATTTAGGAATTAAAAAGAAATTAGATGTAGTATTCATGAATGGTAATACGTCCAATGCAAAACAAACGAATGTCACTGAACCATCTCAATATTCCATTTAACATGTCACAGAACCATCTCAAGATTCGATTTAACATCAGACACACACAACCATCATCGTACGGTGGATACCTTCCCTATTGGTCTACCACCAACCTAAACAGACCACTTCTCTAGATGTATCTACCTAGGCTCGGAGTTCAGACGATTGTGGACTCGAATCCTCCCTCTCCCGGACGGTGGCGTCAAGGTCCTCCACACCTCGGCGACCTCCGGCGTCGAAATCACCTGGACGATCATCTGTGCGACATGGCAACCAGGCTTCACGGCGAAGTCCGTCTCCGAGTGGTTGAAGAGCAGAACACCACTGGGCCGTGCTAGCCAGCGTCGATCACCTCTGCGCCCACGTCAGGAAAGTGAAAACTTGTTAGTACGCAAATTGCATCAGTTCAACCAAATAGTACCAGCAAACATATATTTGAAATTTGAATCACTCATCTTTGTTTGTTTACTGTACAGTTTCTTCTGATAGTTTGGTTGCTCACTTTACTACACTGTTACCCCAACAGTCGACTGAAATCCTGCCTAGTCTATTTCCCTATTCAAGTAAAATGCTCGTCAAGTTTTACATAGCCTGCTTTGTGATCACACTAATAAATAATTATGTGTTCACTTGCATGGTAAATTACAATTCGTATCTGTGGTTACTAGCTTCCTTAGAGATTCTATAGTTTCGTTTGTTCATTTTTCCATGTTATTAAGCTTGTCTTATATTCTACAGTGCATCATTGATCATCAAGCTCTTGGGTGTCTCCTAAGTCTGTTGACACAAATTCACAAGAAAAGCATTAAGAAAGAGGCCTGCTGGACTGTTTGAAATATCACTGCTGGTAACAAAGATCAGATACAGGTACGAGTTCTGCATATTCTCACATGGTTTCTTCTCATGTTACTTATGCTTAGGGGATTACCTTTGTTTGTATTAAATACTCAGGACATTGATTGATTTTAGTTTGATAACTGTATGTATTGTGTTGTGCATATACGTTAGATTGTGCCGTGTTCATTGTGGCTAGTGGGAAATATTGTAACTAATGTTACCAATATGCTAGTGGTACAAAGAACTAATGCCGGTGATTCAAAAGTAACACGCCTAAGAACTTATATTTCCTTCAATGGTGGTTCAACTAGATGTAAATGACATCCTAGCAAACCAGTGAGTGTTGACTTGCTACAGTGCCAAGGGTGCATTTACATGAGGACCAAAGAGAAACAGCAGCATGCATGGTCTGAATCAGTGGTTGGCAGGATCAATACAACAAAGAACTAATGGCACTGTTGTTATCACATGCCTCTTTTGGGAAGCTCCTTACCGTGGTTCATATGTCCAGCCTAGCAATATCATCAAGCTTATATTTATTTATTTCTTGACCATGCATATGCACGTAGTACTATGCAAAAACGATGAATCTGAGAAGTAGTGAGACATGTGAGGTACCAGTACTGGATGCATACGGTAAATGAATGAGTGAGGAGTGATGGTAGTGTGGTACTGACCTAGCAACCAGCTCAAGTAGCTAAGGGAATAGCTCCGATTCTCTGAGCCTGATGATCTCGGAGGTGGCGGTGTCGATGGACTGGGTGGCCACCAGCATCTTGGACTCGTGGCTCTCCATCTCCATCCTGTTTTTCTCCATCTTGAGGTAGTCCACACCCCTCACCTCCTGCTTCGTCAGCAGCCCCACCTTCTTATCATGCTCCTGCTTAAGCCCCTCGTAGTTCTGCCCAGTCGATTGTGCGGTTAGCGAAAGCGTCACATAATAGTACGTGGTAAGTTTTGATGCGATAAAAGGGCAAAAATTGACTCTGCAAAGCCATGTATGCACTATTCCTATCTACATCAAAAGAAGCACAAATATTTGTATCTTTAAAGCTGTAAAATAAAGCTGGCATTTCATGATTACTTAGTGAAAGACGATGAAACAACCTATCTTTAGTTCTTTACCATGGCAAATGAGCTGAACAAGTTTAAAACTATTCGACGAAGGATCACATCAGTTGTATACCAATATTCGGAGAACAGAGCAGCACATGAAATTCTGTCTTACATGTTATAAAATAACGCGCAAAGATCGAACATTTTTTGTATCTATATGCAGAACCATTGCTACTGAAGGCAAATTGCCTGCTGTTTATTTGCAGAGGTTACCCCACTCTGTCTGATATATGTAAGACAAGTGCATTTACTACTTTGTTGGATTTATACGAGAACAAATAAAGCATATCACGTTTTTCTAGTGTATTCAGGTATAAGTTGTACACTTGCACATCATGTTAAGTAGCAAGAGAGAGGGATCCAAGAATTTTGTGGGGAGGCATAATAGCATAACGAAAAGGGACTTGAATTTTCTAGATAAGAGGCGTATGAAGGCCAAAAGCATTTGCAAGATTCAGTTCAATATACTTAGAGAATCACTGATTTAGCTCTCGAACATCTAAAACAAGCTACTGGACATTGGGCAAGTAGTACTGATTCTCAAAATAAAATGACACCAAGCGAGGACAAGTGGTATATGCGATATGGAAAGCTACCAGTCTACCACCACCATCCTAAACAATGAGCACACGAACACATTACTGACGGTCTGATGCCACATCTCAAACACTTGGTGCATTAGTCGAGTTACGGATGTAGGTAAGTGATACATCTCCGTCGTATCTACTTTTCCAAACACTTTTGCCCTTGTTTTGGACTCTAACTTGTATGATTTGAATGGAACTAACCCGGACTGACGCTGTTTTCAGCAGAATTGCCATGATGTTGTTTTATGTGCAGAAAATAAAAGTTCTCGGAATGACCTGAAACTTCACGGAACATCTTATAAAAAATATTAAAAAAATCCTTGCCAAAGATGAAGACCAGGGGACCCACACCCGGTCCACGAGGGTGGGGGGCACGCCCCCTACCTCGTGCGCCCCCTGGAGACCTTCCGACGCCAACTCCAACTCTATATATTGGATTTCGGAGAGAAAAAAATAAGAGAGAAGAAATCATCGCGTTTTACGATATGGAGCCGCCGCCAAGCCCTAAAACCTCTCGGGAGGGCTGATCTGGAGTCTGCTCGGGCTCGGAGAGGGGATTCGTCATTGTCGTCATCATCAACCATCCTCCATCACCAATTTCATGATGCTCACCGCCGTGCGTGAGTAATTCCATTGTAGGCTTGCTGGACGGTGATGGGTTGGATGATATTTATCATGTAATCGAGTTAGTTTTGTTAGGGTTTGATCCCTAGTATCCACTATGTTCTGAGATTGATGTTGCTATGACTTTGCTATGCTTAATGCTTGTCACTAGGGCCCGAAAGTGCCATGATTTCAGATCTGAACCTATTATGTTTTCATGAATATATGTGAGTTCTTGATCCTATCTTGCAAGTCTATAGTCACCTATTATGTGTTATGATCCGACAACCCCAAGTGACAATAATCGGGATACTTTCGGTGATGACCATAGTTTGAGGAGTTCATGTATTCACTATGTGCTAATGCTTTGTTCGGTTCTCTATTAAAAGGAGGCCTTAATATCCCTTAGTTTCCATTAGGACCCGCTGCCACGGAGGGTAGGACAAAAGATGTCATGCAAGTTCTTTTCCATAAGCACGTATGACTATATTCGGAATACATGCCTACATTACATTGATGAATTGGAGCTAGTTCCGTGTCACCCTATGTTATGACTGTTACATGATGAACCACATCCGGTATAATTATCCATCACCGATCCAATGCCTATGAGCTTTCCATCTACTGGTTTACGCTTATTTACTTTCCCGTTGCTACTGTTACAATCACTACAAAATACCAAAAATGTTGCTTTTCCTTTCATTACTCTTTTTGTTACCGTTACCACTACTATCATACTACTTTGCTACTAAATAATTTGTTGCAGATATTAAGTTATCCAGGTGTGGCTGAATTGACAATTCAGTTGCTAATACTTGAGAATATTCTTTGGCTCTCCTTGTGTCGAATCAATAAATTTGGGTTGAATACTTTACCCTCGAAAGCTGTTGCGATCCCCTACAGTTGTGGGTTATCAGTAAGCTTCTTCATCTGCATCTCAGAAGCGGCTCTGCCCAGAATCCCCATGGGCGCGGATAGCTAAATTGGAACAGCAAAACCACATGCACTATAAATCAATTTAATCCAGACAGACGCTCCAGTTCATCGGTAAACAATAGAGCAGATCGACAGGAAATTCTGTTTCTGTACACATGTTAATTCCTGGCTACCAAAATTTGAGGGGTAAAAAAATGGCAATAAAACTCTTACACTGAATATTCGTGTGTGCACACATTCTTCCACTAGTCACTACTAGTTACAGGATTGAATTGTGATACCCTCAAACTAATATCAAGGTGCTGCAGTAGTCTAAATAAACAAAATCTTCATCTAAGGAGGAAACTCTGAAGAAAGATACCATCTCTTGCTCTGAATCTTCTGTAGACATTCTTACACTGAATTTATGAACACATTCTTCTACTATCCACTACTTACTAGTCACAGGGATTGAATGCTAAAATCAAGGTACTACACCAATCTAGTCTAGATAAACAACACATGGCGCAGGGGGAAGTCCTCTTCGTAACAAAATCTCGCGGAAACCGCCTCATTAGTTGGAATTAGGATGCCATGGCAAAACGAACTGAAAAAGGAAAAAAGGCGGCCGCACTGACCTTGATGAATTCGGCGGGGACGCCGCGGACGCGCTCGACGAGCAGGCCAGCACCCTCGAGCTCGCGCACCAGGCGCGCCATGCTGTCCTTCCCCGCCTGCACATGACCTGCCAAATCCGAGGGGGTCAGGGGCTGCCTGCAGTGAAGAGAAAGAGAGGATAAGGGGGAACCTCACCTCCATGGCGTCGGTCCGCACTAGCAGCAGCTAGAGGAGGGTCGGAGGAGCAAGTAGTAGGACCTCTGACGGGCCGTCTACATCAGCGGCGGGCAAGAGGGAGCCCTCCCCGCGCCACGCCGCGCCCAGAGAAGGGGGCCCCTAGCTAGGGTTTGGGGCCGGCACAAGGGCACAGCGAGGAGGAGGATCCGCGCGTGAGGTGTGGGGCGCCGGCGGTGGGGTTGGGGGAGAGGAGGTCGTCGGCGTCGGTGGTGGCGGCGGGGTTGGTTGGGGGAGAAGTGGGGAGTGGAGGACGAGGAGAGTCGTCGGGGGAGAGAAAGGCAGAGCAGGGGTGAGAGGCTGAGGTGGGGCGGCAAGGAGATAACTTAGCAGTAGCGTTGGGTTTATATCTGATGACCCACAAGTATAGGGGATCTATCATAGTCCATTCGATAAGTCAGAGTGTCGAACCCAACGAGGATCAGAAGGAAATGACAAGCGGTTTTCAGTAAGGTATTCTCTGCAAGCACTGAAATTGTAGGTAACATATAGTTTTGTGATAAGATAATTGGTAACAAGTAACAAGCAATGAAAGTAAATAAAGTGCAGCAAGGTGGCCCAATCCTTTTTGTAGCAAAGGACAAGCCTGGACAATTTTTTATAATGAGAAAAGCGCTCCCGAGGACACATGTGAATTATCGCTGTTAGTTTTCATCACGCCATATGATTCGCGTTCGGTACTTTGATAATTTGATATGTGGGTGGACCGGTGCTTGGGTACTGCCCTTTCTTGGACAAGCATCCCACTTATGTTTAACCCCTATTGCAAGCATCCACAACTACAAAAGAAGTATTAAGGTAAACCTAACCATAGCATGAAACTAGTGGATCCAAATCGGCCCCTTACGAAGCAACGCATAAACTAGGGTTTAAGCTTCTGTCACTCTAGCAACCCATCATCTACTTATTACTTCCCAATGCCTTCCTCTAGGACCAAATAATGGTGAAGTGTCATGTAGTCGACGTTCACATAACACCACTAGAGGAGAGACAACATACATCTCATCAAAATATCGAACGAATACCAAATTCACATGACTATACTAATAGCAAGACTTCACCCATGTCCTCAGGAACAAACGTAACTACTCATAAAGCATATTCATGTTCATGATCAGAGGAGTATTAATATGCATTAAGGATCTGAACATATGATCTTCCACCAAGTAAACCAATTAGCATCAACTACAAGGAGTAATCAACACTACTAGCAACCCACAGGTACCAATTTGTGGTTTTGATACAAGATTGGATAGAAGAGATGAACTAGGGTTTTGAGAGGAGATGGTGCTGGTGAAGATGTTGATGGAGATTGACCCCCTCCTGATGAGAGGATCGTTGGTGATGACGATGGTGATGATTTCCCCCTCCCGGAGGGAAGTTTCCCCGGCAGAACAGCTCCGCCGGAGCCCTAAATTGGTTCCGCCAAGGTTCTGCCTCGTGGCGGAGGAGTTTCGTCCCGTAAGCTTGCTTATGATTTTTTCCAGGGTAAAAGCCTTCATATAGCGTAAGATGGGCACCGGAGGGCCACCAGGGGCCCAGGAGAGTGGGTGCGCCCGGAAGGGGGCGCCCCACCCTCCCGGCAGGTGTGGGCCCCCTCGGTACTTTCTTCGCTCAATAATTCTTATTAATTCCAAAAATGACTTTCGTGGAGTTTCAGGAATTTTGGAGCTATGCAGAATAGGTTTCCAATATTTGCTCCTTTTCCAGCTAGAATTCCAGCTTCCGACATTCTCCCTCTTCATGATAAACCTTGTAAAATAAGAGAGAATAGCCATAAGTATTGTTACATAACGTGTAATAACAACCCATAATGCAATTAATATCGATATAAAAGCATGACGCAAAATGGACGTATCAACTCCCCCAAGCTTAGACCTCGCTTGTCCTCAAGAGGAAGCCGAAATCAAAAAATATGTCCACATGTTTAGAGATAGAGGTGTCGATAAAAATAAAATACGGACATGAGGGCATCATGATCATTCTTATAACAACAACATATATAGATTTTTTCATATGATTTCTTATGCTCAAGTAACAATCTACTCACAATGTCAAGTATGGTTCAAAAACTTCATTGAGAACTAGCAAACTACAATCTCAGTCATTGAAGCCATTGCAATTTATCATAACATCAGAAAGATTCAAGAATAGAGCTTTTCAGCAAGTCCACATACTCAACTATCATATAGTCTTCTACAATTGCTAACACTCACGCAATACTTATGGTTATGGAGTTTTAATCGGACACTGAGAAAGATAGGGGCTTATAATTTCGCCTCCCAACGTATTCACCTTTGGGTGATGTCCACAATAATAGTTCATGCTAACTTACATCCAATTGGATATATATATATATATATATATATATATATATATATATATATATATATATATATATATACATATGAGGATCTTTCCAACCCGAGGTGCTTGCCAAAGGATAAAATGATAAAGGGAAAGGTGAAGGTCACCTTGACTCTTGCATAAAGTAAAAGACATAAGTAAAAGATAGGCCCTTCGCAGAGGGAAGCAGAGGTTGTCATGTGCTTTTAGGGTTGGATGCACAAAATCTTAATGCAAAAGAACGTCACTTTATATTGCCACTTGTGATATGAACCTTTATTATGCAGTCCGTCACTTTTATTACTTCCATATCACATGATCGTATAAGCTTATTTTCTCCGCACTAATAAGTCATACATATTTAGAGAGCAATTTTTATTGCTTGCAACATGACAACTTACTTGAAGGATCTTACTGTGACAGCCTAGTTTTTGCCCTCTCTTCTTTGCCTGGTTTTCAGTTGATTTGGATTTGAGTTTGGAGTTTTTGAATCATTTCATTTGGACTTAACCACTTGGGTACCCCTTGACTTTCACCCAACTGCTTCAACTCCTTCTCAAACCATCACTCCATCTCTGGTTCATCTCAAAATATCACTTGGAATATTTTTCTTAAGTGAAAAATATTCATTTTGCCCTCCTAAACCCTAGCTAGCCCTTTGTGCTCCAAAGCAACCCTAATTTTTCTTGCCCATAAAATGCTGAGAAAAATCCCAATTATTCTTTGAACCCTAGGGCACCTTTCTGAGCAAAAATATTACATCACTTTTTGGAATATTTTGGCTATAGAAAATATTTTCATTTCTGGACATAAATGGTAGTTTCTACAACAACTACCATTTTACCAGCTCTATTGTAGCTGGTTTTTCTTGTGCATCTTCACCTTAGTAAGTGTTGGCTAGCCTCCAAAGCCCAGCCCTCAACTCCCAGTGGTTTTACCACAATAAACCTCCAAAGTTACTGTCCAAAAACTTACTTGGAGTACAAATTCATTTCTACTGCACCTGGAACCCAACCCAATCGTGGTAACACTCACAACTACCATGGACTACACGCCAGACATGAAGTTTGTGCTTAGGTTGGCCTGATGTCATAGTTCACGTGGTGACCGTGTTCGTCCAGGCATGCTGGCATGCAAAACACACGCTCTGAGTGCCGCCGAGCGCTCTGTTGCGTGCGTGCTCGCTGCCCAGCCTGCCCGAGCGTGGCAAACCGCGCCACCATCTCCGTCTCCACCCTCTTAACTCTGTCGTGGCACTCGCCGACGCCGGAGCTCGCTGCAGCGGGCACGAGCACGGTCCGGCCAATGCCACAGTGCGCGGCTGAAAGGACCACGATGTCGCCTAGAGGGGGGGGGGTTTGAATAGGCGTTTTAAAAACTTTTACGGATTTGGCTATATCCTAATGCGGAAATAAACTAAGCGGATACTTTTCAAGCACAAATCCTAAATATACTAGGCTCACTAAGTGTTGGCCCAAATGATCTCTACAATATGGTAACCATCACAATATAATGAGGACAACAAGATATAGTGAATGCACGGTCAAGTGACCAAAGTAAACCACAAGTAAGGAGTTAGGGTTAGGGATAACCAAAGTCATGAAGACGAGGATGTATCCCGATGTTCACTTCCTTGGAGGGAAGCTAGTCACCGTTAGAGAGGTGGATGTTACCACGAAGGCACACCAACGCCACGAAGGCTCACCCTATTCTCCTTGAGATATCACCACGAAGGCGATTCTCAACCACTAATGGTAGACCTTGAGGCGGCCTCCAAACCTTCACAAACTTTTCGGGGGACAAATCACAAGTTGATTCCTCATCGGAGCACTCCTACCGCCTAGGAGTCTCCAACCTCCAAGAGTAACAAGATCAAGGGGGAAATGCTCAAGACTTGCTCAAATCACAAATTCCTTTGGTCAAGAGAAGGAGAGGGAGTGGATCTTCACTTGAGTGGAATCTCTCTCAAGAACTCTCACAAATCTCTCCGGGATCTAAGATTTGAGGTAGGAGAAAGGAGAGGGAGCTTTTCTTCAAGTGAGGGTCAAGATAGTTGTGTTGCTCAACCCCTCCACGAAGTAGTGAAGGGGTATTTATAGTGTGGCCCAAAATGGCCGTTGGGGCAGAATTCTGCTCAGGAAAGTGTCAGACGTCTAGTGGATTACCGGACGCCCGGTGGCAAAACAGGCACCGGACGACCGACGGCTGTAGCACACCATCAGACGAATGTATCAGGATATTTGCGAAACAGGTTTGACGGACGTCCGACATTTTCCGGACGTCCGGAGACCGGACGTCCGGTACTTACCGGATTTCCGTCCGTTTGATTCTGGATTGGCGCAACGGATTTCCGGACGTTACCGGACGTCCGGCCGAAATAACAGCAGGAACCCCAAAACTGAAACATGCATAACTTTCACATCCGGACTCCGATTTTGATGATCTTGGGCTCGTTTTGAAGCTATGGAAAAGATCCAAGTCCTCAGATAGATAACCACCCAAAATAAACGAAAATTGAGGGTTCATATTATGCAAAGGTTAGATCATAAATTTTGGGAAACTATTTGACTTTGGCTTTTCTTTGGTATATAGGATATGAGTGGAATTGTGTATAGAAGATGTTGACTTGAGCAAATCCATCACAAACCCCTTTGATCCCCTCTTAATAGTGCGGGATCCCTATAACTCAAGAATCATAAAAGAGCTACACTACATAGCTATCGAGAATCCATTCTTGAGTGTATATGTTTCTTTGGTAGTCATCACTCCACAACACTAATCGTCAAAGGAACTAATACCTTTGACACAAGACGTTCACTTGAGCTTGATGTTGATGTTTCTCCTAGGCTCAAGAAGAAGGAAAGACATTGGTAAAGTCTTCAAGTCTCTCCCCCATACACAACGTGGGAAGCTTTGCTTTGTATTCATCTTCACTTGTCCATCATGTGATCATCCACAAGCTTCAAGCATGTAATCCTTTGGGATGGTTATCTTGAACTTGATCTTGTCAACCATGATCACCAACACTTGATGTCATCCTCTCATAGACACTTGATGTCATCCTCTCATAGACACTTGAAATCTCTTTCTCCATGCGAACCCATGAGAATTACCTAACCCTCAAAAACATAGACAACACATAGTACGGGTTAGTACATAGAGTGCAATTGATAATTTCTTATCATACCACAAGATCCTATGTGGTGCATCATTTGCGCTCGTGTGTTGATCATTTAGAGTTCGATCTTTGAGCTTCATCTTGGTCAACCTATATCTCTACTCCATGTTTAATCTTGACGTCTGGAAGGGTATATTGAATTCTTCACTTGAATAGCTTGCTTGAATACTTGATCAATCATGACTCGACACATGAGTCCATTACGATCATATCTTTGAGACACTCCTAGAATTCATCATTCAAATCATCCTTTTAAGATCTTGATCCATTATGGCTCAAACCATAGCTCTAAGCATGACAACCCTTAAGATACTCCAACGAACTTCATTTTGATCATCTCAATGTAATTGTTGCTTCAAAGGAGTTGTCTTCCATTATTCTTCAATCATATTCCAATGGGACTAACCTTCAAATGTATATCTCAATGCAAACATTAGTCCATAAGGATTGTCATTAATTACCAAAACCACACATGGGGACTACATGAACTTTCAATCTCCCCCATTTTGGTAATTGATGACAATCTCTGCAAGAGGGTTTATATGATGAATTTTTACACAAGCATTTGATGTTAGTAAGACCTCAATATGTAGAGCAAGCCCCCCACAATATATGCATGTGTGAATGAACTTTGTATTTCATTGCATATATTGGTTGATAAAAACTAGTTGGAGTTTTTTTCTCTATATATTCATTCATGCAACAAGCATATATAACTAGGGTGGATATGCATGAATGACAACAAGAAGTTCAAAAGATATTTATCTTAAACCCTCTAAACTTCTCCCCCATTGGCAACAAATGCCAAAATGGAAGACAAAAACATCTAGAAGACCAATATAGTATGAGTTCCTCCTTGATGTGTGCATATCACAAAATGTGAGTGAACGCAAATGCACATATACAATAATGAACAATTTGAGGAGCTTAGAATCTATAGAATACAACCAGATATGAAGATATGAAAACGAGCATTAGACATGTGAGGAAAACAGTCAAAACACATGAGTGCGCAAGATTATATGTCAAACATACAAGCACTCACGACACAACCTCTTACCGAAGCCACCATAAGAATAAGAGGAAACAAACAAAGTGGCCGGCAAGGTGTCGGTGTACTAAAGTAGGGGTACCTTAGTACCCCGAACCCGTGCACGGGCAGTCGCAGCGTCCCCGTAGCAAGCCTTGCCGGGCGTCTGCCAAAGACCCTCTGCGGCCCTTCGGAGCCATTCAAGAGCAAAGTAGTCAAGACCCCGGCAAGAGGAGCTTGCCGGGAAGGCCACTCAGGGCGCGAAGGAAACAAGGCCCCGGCAAGAGGAGCTTGCCGGGAAGGCTTGGCGGGCGCCGAGCCCCCAAGCGCGACAAGGTTTCTGCCGCGGCAAGGCACTTGCCGGGCAGGCGACTCTCTTCATCTCCGCTCCAGCTCACCCGCCAACGTGTCACCACGGGCTCTCCTAAGCACGCGTGCGGTCGACGGGCTGTGCAGCCAGCGGGAGTAGCGACAAGCGGCGCTGACAAGCTACCATCGTGGCAAACGGAGGCGCACTTGACGGTCCCTGTTACACTGTTCGGGCGACCGAGACGGGCATTGATGACTCTTGTCCCTTGCCGTCAGAGTTAGGTATAGATTACTGTACACTGTACAAAGCGGTGTACCAACCTAGGTTTTTACCATTGTAACCTTGTCTACTTGCCACATGTGGTGACCCCTTGTGCCTATAAAAGGAGGCCCAAGTGCAACATAGAAAGGTTTCGGCTCGGTTCGGTCCAGCTCAGGCTTAGTTCATCACATTCATACGAAACCACACTCAGGCTAGGTCTTGTAGCTCCCATTGCTCCCTAGCAAGAACACAAGATAATCCACAAAGCAGCAGTAGGAGTATTATCTCCCCGGAGAGCTCCGAAGCTGGGTAAATCCGCTCGTGTGCATCGCCTCGATCCGCTCTTTGTGCAATCTCCGCCCCCTCCGAACCACAAGGGACCCAGGTCCTGTAGGTGCTCGTGGGGCACGATCAGCTCTCCCCCGACACAAGGAATAAATGATATCAAGGAAAGATATGAACTTTCTCATGTATAAAAATGCATGAGTGTCCAATCATAATAATGATATGTATCCACAAAGAAACTTTGCATACACAAAATAGACGCAATTGATAAGAACATGATATACACAAGTGAATCCATTATTATATAACTGAAACCTAGTCATAATAGCAAGGCGCATGGCACAAAGCACATGTCACAAATTGATCTCATTTGCATAACACAAAGTGAAGCAAGCAATCAAATGATCCGATGAGCCAAAAGGATAAAAGAATATTATGATTTGGGCAAATGAGTGTTCCAAGGAAAATAGAGAAGCTCCCCATGATTTGTGCACTATTTAGAATTTTTGTATTTGGATACAACTGCACAAAATAGGATCATCACTTCCCCAAAATCAATAGGAACACAAAACAATTTCAAGCAGGCATAGATAAGAAAAGAAGCCTAGCATTTGCAACAAACATATGGTTGAGCAACATGTAAATGAGGTAACCTAAGAATAGGCACAACCAAAATGATGTGTGTGAGTCACGTCAAAGCACTTGAGAAGACTAGTATAAGGATGAGAATTAAGCATCAACATAGCCTTGAGCAAATGAGATACAAGGTGCAAGAAATGTCCTTCCCATACACATGAAGTTAAGAAGGTCACACACACATCAAGCAAATGGGTTCACAAGCTCACTAATAGAAAAATAAAAATCAAAGCTTGTGACAACCCATGATGAAGATATGAAATAATAGGCTTGTCAAGACAAGCATGAGGACAACAATCTTCACCAAACATGAGTGCACTAAGATGCAAAGAGGTAAGACATGAACTCATTCCACAAATGCTTCCATGGAGCCACCAAATAGATATAAAAAGTGAATGAAATGGTGGACATGAAAGAATAGGGATATCAACTAGAGATGTAACTTCTCTCTCGTGTATAAGTTACTAGGTAGATGATATCCACAAAGAAGGATGTACACATAAAATAGTTACAAAAAGGAAGGAATAAGATATCCAAACGGGAGTCATAAAATATACCAATGAGATCTTTGCTTGAAAGCATAGCACATGGCTTAATATAATCTTATTGTATATTAATGAACTCCAAACACACAACCATCAAAGACATCACAACTAGCAACAAGAGATCATTGTTGGGATGCTTTGAGAAAGGAAACAAGTATCACATGAACGAGTCAAGAAATTCATGCCATGATGCAACCTACACAAGATTGACCCCATTTCTATATATATGCATGAAGTAAATCCTTGCTACCAAGATAACATTGGTATGAAGTCGTAGATCAATAAAATGTCCAAGCTTGGCTCTAATTTCTTCATAGTGCCACCACCTTCATGAAAAAGCCAAGCACCCAATGCTTCTCAAATGTACCTAAAACATTTTAAGTACAATATGGTCCCCAAAATTATTGGGTCCGAAGTAGTTAGCATAACTACAACACATAGGGTAAAACCACTTAAATATGTGCCTATTGATATGAATTTGAATTTTATGCACATCATAGCTCTTAAGAATTTGATGGATTTACCATATATATATTGGAGCAAATAAGGCAAACAAGGCATGTGAATTTACACATAGTAAATATGCATGCACAAGCCTACCAAAATCCAGGGAGATACAAATTGGACAAATGACCACAGAACCGTTAATACTTCCAATAACATCACTAGTCATTCATATTGTCCAAAATGAATCAAAGTGACAAATCAACATATGATAGCACACAAAGTTCAACATATGAACCAAGGAAAAAAATGAGCATATAAGATATGCATTGCACACATACTCATAGGAATATCTTACTCAAGTAGATATAGGACACTATAAACAATGAGATAACAAACTCTCATATAGAGCAGTAAGATGAATTCGAACAAAATGGTATTTCGGGTTATCATTCGGTGTAGAAACCAAATAAGTACATGATAATCATGCAAAGCAATAATTGGAATAGCTTTAATCAAATGATTTCGAAATATGATTTTAAAGATAACCATGGGCAAAACCGCACAAGAATGCCATATGTAAACAAGACATTGCATGCCACGGAGATATAAGATAATCTCAAATATAAATTCTAAGTGGCATCCCTCAATTGTTCATATTAACAAGGATTGTGATATGCACAAAGCATATCACTCCCCCATAATATGATGATCCATGTATTATCCACAAGAAGCAAATGAAACCCAACTAAGGATAATTAATGGATGAGAATTTGAGTTTCAAATGAGCTTTACATACCACATAGTAACTAGATAATATTGCACTAACAATACTAGGTGGTATCCTACATACATATACATTTAAGGTTTGTGATATCCGTAAAACATAGCACTCCCCCATAATGTGATGACCCAGCCAAGGAAGATTCAACTAATGAAGCAATAAAGGCTTGAAACCACACACGCACAAACGTATGAAGTGCATTGCGACCTACACATGCTAGATAACACAAATCAAGCATACTAGGAAGCACAACTATAAAAGCACATGCTAGGTACAAAACCTAAACATGCAAGGGACATAGTAACTTTCAATGTAAACAATGCAAGTACAAGTTACCGCAAAGAGGAGCATTGGATTGATAGATATGATGATAATTCACTTGACTTGGCATTAACCATAACATATGGTGAAAATAGTTTTCCTTCATGAAGTAGCCAAGTCTCCAATGCCCTCCACACACCTATTGATCAAGTTTGAGCTTGATGGTCCCCAACCAAGTTGGGTCCTAAGAAGTTAGTAACAAAAGGCTTGGCAACCCAAATGGTCTTGTCCACCTTCAAACTTCTTTGGGAACCCACAAACTTGGCAAACACATTGCCAACAATATCCTTCCTTAGCGAATAATGATTATTGACTATAGGAGGCTTAGAGAGGCTACCGTTGGGACAAGATGAAGCTATGTGTCCCTTCTTATGACAAATATAGCAACATGTGCTCCCCTTTCTCTTCTTCTTTACCTTTTAAACTTGGAGAGCATTATCTTGGTTAGGCATGGGAAGAGGCCTTTCATTATCTGGATATTGAACTTGAGGCCACTTCCCCTGATGCTTCACATTTGAAGCCTTGTTCTTCAATGGACAAGATCTCACATGGTGTCCAACATTCTTGCACTTGAAGCAAGTAATGTTGGCCGAATTCTTGACTTGATCTTGTCCCTTCTTCTTGTTCTTGGACTTCTTCTTGTTGGAGATTAAATCAAGTCCTATTTTGTCTTGAGGGTCCTTTTGCACACTCAATATATTATCACAACATTTTTCCAAGTCTTTCTTTAAACTAGTGACTTGGGCCTTGAGCTCTTTATTTTCCTCTACAAGGTTAGTATTAACAAAAGAAATAGAGGAAGTAGAAGCTTCATTGTTAGAGCAACAAGCCATGGTGAGCAATTCATTACAAGATGTAGCAATATCATGTAGAGAGGAATTGCAAGGACTAGCACATGACAATAAGGCATTTCGAGTAGAACATGTGCTAATATCCACATGAGACTCACATGTCTTTACCTTGGTGACCATAGCCTCATGAGCTAACTTTAACTCATCATGAGAGATTAGAAGATCCTCATGAGTGCCTGAGAGCTTTTTATGACTTTCTCCCAATTTCCCATAATTGCTAGTTAGCAAATCAAGTTGAGTCCTTAGCTCAACATTTTATTTTAATATCGATGCTTCACACAAGATAGAGTTAGTAGCACAAGCATCATTATCAATATGAGAGGAGCATGTAGAAGCTAGAGACTCCGCATGAGTAGCTTGAAGTTCCTTATGAGACTTAGAGAGTTTGGTGAGCTCTCCTTTGACCTTCTTGTAGTCAAGGTCAAGGTGCTCAAAATCCTCTTTAAGTTTACAATGAGTAACTTCAATCTCTTCTTTAAAAGACCCCAAGTCACTAAGACATTGATGAGCCATAGCAAGTTCATGTTCAAGTTGTTCACTTTTTACTTGCTCGTAAAGAAATAAGTCGTTACGTTTTTGAAAGCAAGCAAGAACATCTTGGAGCCGTTTATAAGTGTTATTTTTAGCTCTACGAAGAGTTTTCCCAATCTCATAGAGATTTTGAGTCAAGACTTCATCATCTTCCTCATTACAACTATCATCATTATCACTAAGAGAAGATGATAACTCGTCATTACCTCTTGCCATGAGGCACATGTGAACACAAGGGGTTGATGATGATTCTTTTGGAGAGGAGGATTCTTCATCAATCAAGCATGCCTCATCTTTATTGATTTCCTCTACATGGTTAGTCATAGAACAACTAGAGGAAACCAAAACATTTATATCATGGCAACATGGGAGATCAAGCATATCATCACAAATGAGCTTAAAACCATCATTACAAGATATTTCTTCACTCACCATGTCATTACCTTGTGGTATGCCACATGTTGGTGAAGTGAAAGTTGTTGAGGTATGCAAGTAATCGGAGGTGGACGCAATAGAGAGCTCTTCATGATTTAAAAATGTGGAGAACTCCTCCATTAACTCCCCAAAAAGAATATTGTCTTCATGAAGATTGGGCCCACCAAATATATCTTCAATTTTGGTCCAAGCATCATGAGCCAACGAACAAGACGAAATTGACTTGAACACCTAGAAGGTTATAGCTTGGTGAATGATACTTAAAGCTTCACTAT
The DNA here is from genome assembly GCA_021605205.1 of Aegilops longissima. Lineage (NCBI taxonomy): Eukaryota > Viridiplantae > Streptophyta > Magnoliopsida > Poales > Poaceae > Aegilops > Aegilops longissima. The sequence goes on along the minus strand of CM038677.1, from coordinate 32,602,087 downwards.
CAAGATGCATATCACCAAGTGACGGAGATTGTCCATACTTTAGATTTGAATTCCCTACAACCACAATCCGCAAAGCATTTGGACCCATGGCCTGAAAGTGACAAAGCATGCGTAATCTCCACATAATGTAATATGTGCCATTAAAACAAAATGTGTCATCGTGCACTAGTTCACTAGTCGACATCGTTACTCTCTAGGTGGTTAAGCCTAATAAGGAGAGACCTAGCTCTGATACCAATTGAAAGGACAACGATGTCGCCTAGAGGGGGGGGGGGTGAATAGGCGTTCTAATTTTTTTACGGATTTGGCTATATCCTAATGCGGAAATAAACTAAGCGGATACTTTTCAAGCACAAATCCTAAATATACTAGGCTCACTAAGTGCACCAACAGCTTAAGATAAGCAAGATGAGAACAATGAGGATATGAGTAAGCACAAGTGAGTACACAAACTTACTCAATGTATATCACAAGATATGTAAATGAATAATACACACAACCACAAGTAAGCAATACAAGCTTACACAAATTATGTCACAAGATATGGAAATGAATGTTACAAGCTAGCAATTCACACTCAGCACAAGATAGAACAATGGTAGCAAGTATGAATTGCGGACTATAAAGCGTTGGCCTAAATGATCTATACGATATATAATGAGGACAACAAGATATAGTGAATGCACGGTCAAGTGACCAAAGTAAACCACAAGTAAGGAGTTAGGGTTAGGGATAACCAAAGTCACGAAGACGAGGATGTATCCCGATGTTCACTTCCTTGGAGGGAAGCTAGTCACCGTTAGAGAGGTGGATGTTGCCACAAAGGCACACCAACGCCATGAAGGCTCACCCTATTCTCCTTGAGATATCACCACGAAGGAGATTCTCAACCACTAGTGGTAGACCTTGAGGCGGCCTCCAAACCTTCACAAACTTTCCAGGGGACAAATCACAAGTTGATTCCTCACCGGAGCACAACCACCGCCTAGGAGTCTCCAACCTCCAAGAGTAACAAGATCAAGGGGGAAATGCTCAAGACTTGCTCAAATCGCAAATTCCTTTGGTCAAGAGAAGGAGAGGGAGTGGATCTTCACTTGAGTGGAATCTCTCTCAAGAACTCTCACAAATCTCTCCGGAATCTAAGATTTGAGGTAGGAGAAAGGAGAGGGAGCTTTTCTTCAAGTGAGGGTCAAGATAGTTGTGTTGCTCAAACCCTCCACGAAGTAGTGAAGGGGTATTTATAGTGTGGCCCCAAATGGCCGTTGGGGCAGAATTCTGCTCAGGAAAGTGTCAGACGTCTGGTGGATTACCGGACGTCCGGTGGCAAAACAAGCACCATCAGACGAATGTATCAGGATATTTGTGAAACAGGTTTGACGGACGTCCGACATTTTCCAGACGTCCGGAGACCGGACATCCGGTACTTACCGGATTTCCATCCATTTGATTCTGGATTGGCGCAACGGATTTCCGGACGTTACCGGACGTCCGGCCAAAATAACAGCAGGGACCCCAAAACTAAAACATGCATAACTTTCACATCCGGACTCCGATTTTGATGATCTTGGGCTCGTTTTGAAGCTATGGAAAAGCTCCAAGTCCTCAAATAGATAACAACCCAAAATAAACGAAAATGGAGGGTTCATATTATGCAAAGGTTAGATAATATATTTTGGGAAACTATTTGACTTTGGCTTTTCTTTGGTATATAGGATATGAGTGGAATTGTGTATAGAAGATGTTGACTTGAGCAAATCCATCACAAACCCCTTTGATCCCCTCTTAATAGTGCGGGATCCCTATAACTCAAGAATCATAAAAGAGCTACACTACATAGCTATCGAGAATCCATTCTTGAGTGTATATGTTTCTTTGGTAGTTGAGGGAGTCCCGGATTAGGGGGTGTCCGGATAGCCGAACTATCACCGTTGGCTGGACTCCTGGACTATGAAGATACAAGATTGAAGACTTCGTCCCGTGTCCGGATGGGACTTTCCTTGGCGTGGAAGGCAAGCTTGGCGATACGGATATGTAGATCTCCTACCATTGTAACCGACTCTGTGTAACCCTAACCTATCCGGTGTCTATATAAACCGGAGGGTTTTAGTCCGTAGGACGAACAACAATCATACCATAGGCTAGCTTCTAGGGTTTAGCCTCCTTGATCTCGTGGTAGATCTACTCTTGTACTACCCATATCATCAATATTAATCAAGCAGGAGTAGGGTATTACCTCAATCGAGAGGGCCCGAACCTGGGTAAAAACATCGTGTCCCTTGTCTCCTGTTACCATCCGCCTAGACGCACAGTTCGGGACCCCCTACCCGAGATCCGCCGGTTTTGACACCGACATTGGTGCTTTCATTGAGAGTTCCTCTGTCGCCGCTGCCGGAAGGATGCCTCATCCCGTCTTTAAAGGCGATACTATCGCCAAAGGAGCCTTGGCCACTGGTCAGACTCTTCGGCTGGGTGGTTTTCTCATGACCGCCAGTTCTGCCACCGCGCCAACGATGACTTCTCGAGTCACCGAAACCAATCTTCACGTTAATTCGGAACTTGCCGAACAGTTAGATCCGATCGAGCTCTCCTCCTTAAACGAGCTCTTGGATCGCATCGCCGCTCAGGAGTCGCCATGACTACGACGGATTGGGCCTAAAACCGATCTGAGAAAGATCAACTCTCCCCAGGCTACCCATCATGTTGCTGTGGTAGAGGAGCAATGCGGCAATTCTTCTTCTATCTTAAGGACTAGTTACGTCCGGATTTCCGATCCCTCCATGCCTTATTCCCGCAGAGGGACGGATGTCGATCAAGCCCTGAACTTAAAGTCAGGAGACGGGATGGATTCATTGGATATATTTCAAAAATCCAAACTTCCGAGTTCGGAAACTTCCCGGCCCCTGAGTCTTAAATTGGACGGGGTTCCGGATCCAGTTCCACCCGCTCACCCAAACATTAGCGATCTATCCTGAATTCGGCAAGAGCCCGCTGAAATAGTACATCATTACTGGGCCAGATTCCTCCTGGTTATGGACAGGATAAAGGACTGCCGAGAGGAGGACGCGATCCCAATTTTCTGCTATAATTGCACGGACAAGGGAATCCTAAACGCCATAAGTCGTCGCGAAATTACACACCTTGCTGACTTGGTGACCATAGTACAAAAGTACTGTGTGATGGAGAGCGCCTGGAAAACCGAAAGTAAATTTTGGGATAATCCGGCCCCGAATACATCCCTAGTCCGAAATAAAAGGGTGCATCATTACCAAGCACCTGGGTTAAACACCAAAAACCAAAACCCCTAATGGGTGCGGAACCGTCTTGGATGGTTGGCTAAACGGACCTGCAAAATTCATAGCACGAGGCGCCACTCCAACTCATAGCCTTGAGCATGTTGGATACTACGGCAGGTGGCCAAAAGTGGCGAAGAGCTTCTAGCTTCAGAATTCCAGCCCAGCAACACCAGTATGGTGTTAACAGTCTTCGAGACTTTCGCATCAAGTAACATGAGAAAACGAACACTCCGCAACCTTGCCGAAGTCTGCCAAGTAGCAACAATAAATCCATGGAGTGACACGGCTATTACCTTTAATGCCAGTAACGAACCTAAATTCCGAACAGCCCGAGCACCAGCCGCATTGGTCCTCTGTCCGATAGTGGACGGCTTTCGCCTTACTAAGGTACTCATGGATGGAGGCAGCGGACTAAACCTCATCTATGAGGAAACCCTCCGAAAAATGGAAATAGACTGGAATCGCATTGAGCGAAGCAGCACAACCTTTAGAGGAATAATCCCTAGCCGGGAAGCATGCTGCACAGGAAAAATCACACTAGACGTAGTGTTGGCTCGCCGGACAATTACAGGTCCGAGGAGGTCACATTTCAAGTGGCCCCGTTCAGCAGCGGATATCACGCTTTATTAGGGCGAGAGGCATTCACAATTTTTCAAGCTATACCCTTTTATGGGTACATGAAGCTTAAAATGCCCGGACCTAACGGAATCATCACTCTCGCTAGTGATCCGAACATAGCACTCCGCGCCGAAAACAAGACAGCCGCACTAGCCCTCGAGGCACTATCCAAAGCCCTAGCGGCCGAGGAACTCACTGCGATGCGCTCCACGGTGAACAAGGACGATGTGATACTTGATAAAAGATCCAAGTCCACCTCTTTTAAACCAGCGGATGAAATAGTCAAATTCCAAGTCCACCCAACGGACCCCGCAAAGACGGCCTCCATTGGGGCACAATTAAACCCCGATGTAGGCGCCAGACTACGAGAATTTCTACAAGAAAACTGGGACATCTTTGCTCGCACCCTTCGGACATGCCAGAATCCCGCCGGCTGGCGAGCACAGCCTAAATATCCTAAAAGGATTCAAGCCATCAAACAGGCTCTTGGCGCTTTTCCGAACCCAAGAGACAGGCCATGGAGAGGAGCTAGCCAAACTTTTGGAAGCCGGATTCATCAGAGATATAAAACATCCGGACTGGCTAGCAAACCTGGTGATGGTACCAAAGAAGGACAAATCCTGGCGCCTATGTGTTGATTTCAAAGACCTTAATAAGGCTTGCCCAAAGGATCCCTTCCCCCTCCCTCGAATTGATCAAATTATCGACACCACAGCAGGACACGACTCATTGTGCTTCCTCGACGCGTACTCCGGCTACCACCAAATCAAGATGGCGGAGCCAGACCAAGCTGCAACAGCATTCATCACTCAATACGGCCCATTCTGCTTCAACACAATGCCCTTCGGGCTCAAAAACACCGGCGGAACTTATCAGCGCATGATTCAGTCATGTCTGGCAAACTAGATCGGCAAAACAGTGGAAGCATATGTAGATGACGTGGTCGTCAAAACCAAGCATGTCGAAACCCTAGTAGACGATTTGAGGCTCACATTCGACAATCTTCGAAAATATGACATCAAGCTCAATCCGGAAAAATGCGTCTTCGGCGTTCCAGTAGAGGGATTGAAGCAAACCCAGCCAAGATCCGAGCTCTGTCACAATTGGATATTCCAAAAGACCTCAAACAAATACAAAATTTGACTGGATGCGTAGCGGCTCTAAGCCGCTTTATTTCCCGTTTGGGAGAAAAGGCGTTACCCCTTTGCCGCCTCCTCCGCCGCACCGAACACTTCGAGTGGACGGATGCCGAACGGCCGGACTCGAAGAGATAAAAGCCATATTGGCAACAAATCCGGTCTCCGCGCGCCCAACATGGGCGAACCAATGCTATTATATATCGCGCAACACATCAAGTTGTCGGTAGCGGTGCTCGTTGTCGAATGAGAAACGGACGGACACCGGTTCCCTCTTCAAAGACTGGTTTATTACGTGTCCACTGTCCTCACTCCATGCAAGTCCCGGTACCCACATTATCAAAAGATAGCATACGCGGTGTTCATGGCATCCCGGAAGCTGCGACACTACTTTCAAGAGTGTTCGATAACGGTAGCCTCCGAAGTACCTCTTAACGACATTATAAACAACCGCGACGCGATGGGCCGGATTGCTAAATGGGCCATAGAGCTCCTTCCATTCGACATAACCTATAAGCCACGGCGAGCTATCAATTCGCAGGTTTTGGCCGACTTCATGGCCGAATGGACCGAAGCGGATCTCCCTAAAGAGTACGACGCATACTCCAATTGGATCATGCACTTTGACGGCTCCAAAATGTTGGCCGGCACGGGGTGGCATCGTCTCGACGTCCCCAACCGGGACACAGTCAATACATCCTTCGAGATAATGTATACGGACTCCAACAACGCAGCGGATACGAGGCCCTTCGCACGGCCTCCGGATGGCGTCTCCATGGGCATTAAGCGCCTAGAGGTGCGCGGGATTGAACCTCGCGATATCTCAAATAAGCGGAGACTTTGATGCCAAAGATCCGAAAATGGCAGCATACCGCAATGCGGTCCTCAACATGTCAACACGGTTCGAAGGGCTCGAATTTCATCATATAGCCCGGGATAACAACAAGGCGGCGGACATATTGGCACGCATCGGTGCAAAATGTGATGCTGTCCCGCCCAACATCTTTCTAGAACGGCTGTTCAAGCCATCCGTACTATGGGAAGGGGAGTCCGGCAATAACAATCCGGACCCAACCGCCTTGCTGACGCGAACACTCTGACACAATCGGAGGCTCGCCACCGAGATAACACCCTCCGCCCACGAAATAATGGCGGTTATCGCCCGTGGGCGGAACCATTCCTAGCCTACCTTACTAGGCAGGAACTCCCCGAAGACCAAAATGAGGCTCGCTGCATAGTACGGCGATCGGAAGCCTATAAAGTCCATGAGGGAGAGCTTTATAAGAAAAGCACTACCGGAGTCCTTCAAAGGTGTATCTCCGAAGAGGAAGGGCGAAACCTCCTGGCTGAAATTCATGCCGGACTGGGTGGGCACCACGCCGCAGAAGGAAATATGCCCTAGAGGCAATAATAAAGTTATTATTTATTTCCTCATATCATGATAAATGTTTATTATTCATGCTAGAATTGTATTAACCGAAAACATGATACATGTGTGAATACATAGACAAACATATAGTCACTAGTATGCCTCTACTTGACTAGCTCATTAATCAAAGATGGTTATGTTTCCTAACCATAGACATGTGTTGTTATTTGATTAATGGGATCACATCATTAGGAGAATGATGTGATTGACATGACCCATTTCGCTAGCCTAGCACTTGATCGTTTAGTATATTGCTATTGCTTTCTTCATGACCTATACATGTTCCTGTAACTATGAGATTATGCAACTCCGTTTACGGAGGAACACTTTGGGTGCTACCAAGCGTCACAAGGTGGCGGGTGATTATAAAGGAGTACTACAGGTGTCTCCAAAGGTACATGTTGGGTTGGCGTATTCGAGATTAGGTTTTGTCACTCCGATTGTCGGAGAGGTATCTCTGGGCCCTCTCGGTAATGCACATCACTATAAGCCTTGCAAGCAATGTAGCTAATGAGTTAGTTACGGAATGATGCATTACGTAACGAGTAAAGAGACTTGCCAGTAACGAGATTGAACTAGGTATTGGATACCGACGATCAAATCTCGGGCAAGTAACATACCGATAACAAAGGGAACAACGTATGTTGTTATGCGGTTTGACCGATAAAGATCTTCGTAGAATATGTAGGAACCAATATGGGCATCCAGGTTCCGCTATTGGTTATTGACCGAGAATAGTTCTAGGTCATGTCTACATAGTTCTCGAACCCGTAGGGTCCGCACGCTTAACGTTACGATGACAGTTTTATTATGAGTTTATAAGTTTTGATGTACCGAAGATTGTTGGAGTCCCGGATGTGATCATGGACATGACGAGGAGTCTCGAAATGGTCGAGACATAAAGATTGATATATTGGAAGCCTATATTTAGATATCGGAATGGTTCCGGGTGAAATCGGGATTTTACCGGAACAACGGGGGGTTACCGGAACCCTCCCGGGGGATAATGGGCCTTAGTGGGCCATGAGGGAGAAGAGGAGGGCCGGCCAGGGCAGGCCGCGCGCCCCCTCCCCCCTAGTCCGAATAGGACAAGGAAGGGGGCGGCGCCCCTTCTCTCTTCCCTCCCCTTTCCTTCTCCAACAAGGCAAGAGGGAAGAGTCCTACTCCCGGTGGGAGTAGGACTCCTCCAGGTGGGAGTAGGACTCCTCCAGGCGCACCCCTTGGGGGCCGGCCGCACCTCCCCCTCCCTCCTTTATATACGGGGGCAAGGGGGGACCCCATGACACGCAAGTTGATCTACGGATCGTTCCTTAGCCGTGTGCGGTGCCCCCCTCCACCATATTCCACCTCAGTCATATCGTCGCGGAGTTTAGGCGAAGCCTGCGCGATAGAGCATCATCATCGTCACTGCGCCGTCGTCTTGACGGAACTCATCCCCGACGCTTTCTGGATCGGGCCGGGATCGTCATCGAGCTGAGCGTGTGCTGAACTCGGAGGTGCCGTCGTTCGGTACTTGGATCGGTCGGATCGTGAAGGCGTCGACTACATCAACAGCGTTGTCATAACGCTTCGCCACGGTCTCACAGTGCGTGGACAATACTCTCCCCTCTCGTTGCTATGCCATCACCATGATCTTGCGTGTGCGTAGGAAATTTTTTGAAATTACTACGTTCCCCGACAGTGGTATCAGAGCCAGGTTTTATGCGTAGATGTCATATGCACGAGTAGAACACAAGTGAGTTGTGGGCGATACAAGTCATCTGCTTACCAAAGCATGTCATACTTTGGTTGGCGGTATTGTGAGATGAAGCGGCCGGACCGACATTACGCAGACGCTTACGAGACTGGTTTCACCGTTGCGAGCACTCGTGCTTAAAGGTGACTGGCGTGTGTCTGTCTCTCTCACTTTAGTTGAACCGACTGTGGCTACGCCCGGTCCTTGCGAAGGTCGTTGTGGTTTTAATGCGTAGGTAAGAACGGCTCTTGCTCAGCCCGTAGCAGCCACGTAAAATTTGCAACAACAAAGTAGAGGACGCCTAACTTGTTTTTGCAGGGCATGTTGTGATGTGGTATGGTCAAGACGTGATGCTATATTTTATTGTATGAGATGATCATGTTTTGTAATCGAAGTTATCGGCAATGGCAGGAGCCATATGGTTGTCGCTTTATTGTATGAAATGCAAGCATACTGTAATTGCTTTACTTTATCACTAAGCGGTAGCGATAGTCGTAGAAGCAATAGATGGCGAACGACAACGATTCTCGATGGAGATCAAGGTGTCGCGCCGGTGGCGATGGTGATCACGACGGTGCCGGAGATGGAATCACAAGTACAAGATGATGATGGCCATATCATATCACTTATATTGATTGCATGTGATGTTTATCCTTTATGCATCTTATCTTGCTTTGATTGGCGGTAGCATTTTAAGATGATCTCTCACTAAAATTATCAAGAAGTGTTCTCCCGAGTATGCACCGTTGAGAAAGTTCTTCGTCTTTGAGACACCACGTGATGATCGGGTGTGATAGGCTCTACGTTCAAATACAGCGGGTGCAAAACAGTTGCACACGCGGAATACTCGAGTTAAACTTGACGAGCCTAGCATATACAGATATGGCCTCGGAACACGGAGACCGAAGGTCGAGCGTGAATCATATAGTAGATATGATCAACATAGTGATGTTCACCATTGAAACTACTCCATCTCACGTGATGATCGGACATGGTTTAGTTGATTTGGATCACGTAATCACTTAGATGACTAGAGAGATGTCATCTAAGTGGGAGTTCTTAAATAATATGATTAATTGAACTTAAATTTATCATGAACTTAGTACTGATAGTATTTTGCTTTTCTATGTTTCTTTGTAGATAGATGGCTCGTCTTTGTTGTTCCATTGAATTTTAATGCGTTCCTTGAGAAAGCAAAGTTGAAAGATGATGGTAGCAATTACACGGACTGGGCCCGTAACTCGAGGATTATCCTCATTGCTGCCTGGAAGAATTACGTCCTGGAAGCACCGCTGGGTGCCAGCCTGCTGCTGATGCAACCGACGGCGTTAAGAACGTCTGGCGAGCAAAGCTGATGACTACTCGATAGTTCGATTGTGCCATGCTTTACGGCTTAGAACCGGGCCTTCAACGGCGTTTTGAGCGTCATGGAGCATATGAGATGTTCCAGAGTTGAAGTTAATATTTCAAGCAAATGCCGGATTGAGAGATATGAAGTCTCCAATAAGTTCTATAGCTGCAAGATGGAGGAGAATAGTTACGTCGGTGAACACATACTCAAAATATGCGGGTATAATAATCACTTGATTCAAGCGGGAGTTAATCTTCCGATGATAGTGCCATTGACAGAATTCTTCAATCACGCCACCAAGCTACAAGAGCTTCGTGATGAACTATAATATGCAAGGGATGGACAAGACTATTCCGAGCTCTTCGCAATGCTAAAAGCAGCGGAGGTAGAAATCAAAAGGAGCATCAAGTGTTGATGGTCAACAAGACCACCAGTTTCAAGAAAAGGGCAAAGGAAGAAGAAGGGAACTTCAAGAAGAATAGCAAACAAGTTGCTGCTCAAGAGAAGAAACCCAAGTCTGGACCTAAGCACGAGGCCGAGTGCTTCTACCGCAAGCGGATGGACCACCGGAAGCGGAACTGCCCAAGTTTTGGCGGATAAGAAGGATGGCAAAGTGAACAAAGGTATATGTGATATACATGTTATTGATGTGTACCTTACTAATGCTCGCAGTAGTACAGGTATTTGATACTGGTTACATTGCTAATATTTGCAACTCGAAGCAGGGACTACGGATTAGCGAAGATTGGCTAAGGGCGAGGTGACGATGCGGCGTGGAAATGGTTCCAAAGTCGATGTGATCGGTCGGCACGCTACCTCTACATCTACCATCGGGATTACTTTTAGACCTAAATAATTGTTATTTGGTGCGGTGTTGAGCATGAACATTATATCTGGATCTTGTTTGATGCGAGGCGGTTATTCATTTAAGTCGAGAATAATGGTTGTTCTATTTATATGAATAATATCTTTTATGGTCATGCACCCTTGAAGAGTGGTCTATTTTATTGAATCTCGATAGTAGTAATACACATATTCATAGTGTTGAAACCAAAAGATCTGAGTTGATAATGATAGTGCAACTTATTTGTGGCACTTGCCGTTTGGGTCATATCGGTGTAAAACGCATGAAGAAACTCCATCTTGATGGGCTTTTGGAATCACTTGATTATGAATCACTTGGTACTTGCGAACCGTGCCTCATGGGCAAGATGACTAAAACGCCGTTCTCGGAACTATGGAGCGAGCAACTGATTTGTTGGAAATCATACATACCGATGTTTGTGGTCCAATGAATGTAGAGGCCTTGCCGGGTATCGTTATTTTCTCACCTTCATAGATGATTTGAGCAGATATGGGTATATCTACTTAATGAAACACAAATCTGAAACATTTGAGAAGTTCAAAGAATTTCAGAGTGAAGTGGAAAATCATCGTAACAAGAAATAAAATTTCTACGATCTGATCGTGGAGGAGAATATTTGAGTTACGAGTTTGGTTTACATTTGAAACAATGCGGAATAGTTTAGCAACTCCGCCACCGGAACACCACAGCGAAATGGTGTGTCGAGCGTCGTGTCGTACTTTACTAGATATGGTGCGATCTATGATGTCTCTTACTGATTTACCGCTATCATTTTGGGGTTATGCTTTAGAGACGGCCGCATTCACGTTAAATAGGGCACCATCAAAATCCGTTGAAACGGCGCCTTATGAACTATGGTTTGGCAAGAAACCAAAGTTGTCGTATCTTAAAGTTTGGGGATGCGATGCTTATGTGAAGAAACTTCAACCAGATAAGCTCGAACCTAAATCGGAGAAATGTGTCTTCATAGGATACCCCAAAGAGACTATTGGGTACACCTTCTATCACAGATCTGAAGGCAAGATTTTCGTTGCTAAATTCGGATCCTTTCTAGAAAAAGAGTTTCTCTCGAAAGAAGTGAGTGGGAGAAAAGTAGAACTTGATGAGATAACTGTATCTGCTCCCTTATTGGAAAGTAGTACATCACAAGAACCGGTTCCTGTGACAACTGCACCAATTAGTGAGGAAGCTAATGATATTGATCATGAAACTTCAGATCAAGTTTCTACTGAACTACGTAGGTCAACTAGAGTAAGATCTGCACCAGAGTGGTACGGTAATCCTATTCTGGAAGTCATGTTACTTGACCATGGCGAACCTACAAACTCTGAAGAAGCGATGGTGAGCCCAGATTCCGCCAAATGGCTGGAAGCCATGAAATCTGAGATGGGATCCATGTATGAGAACAAAGTATGGACTTTGGTTGACTTGCCCGATGATCGGCAAGCCATTGAGAATAAATGGATCTTTAAGAAGAAGACTGACGCTGATGGTAATATAACTATCTATAAAGCTCGACTTGTTGCGAAAGGTTTTCGACAAGTTCAAGGAGTTGACTACGATGAGACTTTCTCACCCGTAGCGATGCTTAAGTCTGTCCGAATCATGTTAGCAATTGCTGCATTTTATGATTATGAAATTTCGCAAATGGATGTCAAAACTGCATTCTTGAAAGGATTTCTAGAAGAAGAGTTGTATATGATGCAACCAGAAGGTTTTGCTGATCCAAAAGGAGCTAACAAAGTGTGCAAGCTCCAGCGATCAATTTATGGTCTGGTGCAAGCCTCTCGGAGTTGGAATAAACGCTTTGATAGTGTGATCAAAGCATATGGTTTTATACAGACTTTTGGAGAAGCCTGTATTACAAGAAAGTGAGTGGGAGCTCTGTAGCATTTCTGATATTATATGTGGACGACATATTATTGATTGGAAACTATATAGAATTTCTGGATAGCATAAAAGGATACTTGAATAAAAGTTTTTCAATGAAAGACCTCGGTGAAGCTGCTTACATATTGGGCATCAAGATCTATAGAGATAGATCAAGACGCTTGATTGGACTTTCACAAAGCACATACCTTGATAAAGTTTTGAAAAAGTTCAAAATGGATCAGGCAAAGAAAGGATTCTACCTGTATTACAAGGTGTGAAATTGAGTCAAACTCAATGCCCGACCATAGCAGAAGATAGAGAGAAAATGAAAGATGTTCCCTATGCTTCAGCCATAGGCTCTATCATGTATGCAATGCTGTGTACCAGACCTGACGTATGCTTAGCAATAAGCTTGGCAGGAAGGTACCAAAGTAATCGAGGAATGGATCACTGGACAGCGGTCAAGAACATCCTGAAATACCTGAAAAGGACTAAGGATATGTTTCTCGTATATGGAGGTGACAAACAGATAGTCGTAAATGGTTACGTCAATGCAAGCTTTGACACTGATCCGGACGATTCTAAATCGCAAACCGGATCGTGTTTTTATTAAGCGGTGGAGCTGTTAGTTGGTGCAGTTCTAAACAAAGCGTCGTGGCGGGATCTACATGTGAAGCGGAGTACATAGCTCCTTGAAGCAGCAAATGAAGGAGTCGGATGAAAGAGTTCATTTCCGATCTAGGTGTCATACCTAGTGCATCGGGACCAATGAAGATCTTCTGTGACAATCTTGGTGCAATTGCCTTGGCAAAGGAATCCATATTTTACAAGAGGACCAAGCACATCAAGAGGCGCTTCAATTCCATCCGGGACCAAGTCCGGTGGGAGACATAGATATTTGCAAGATACATACGGATCTGAATGTTGCGCAGACCGTTGACTAAGCCTCTTCCACGAGCAAAACATGATCAGCACCAAGACTCCATGGGTGTTAAAATCATTCTTGTGTAATCTAGATTATTGACTCTAGTGCAAGTGGGAGACTGAAGGAAATATGCCTAGAGGCAATAATAAAGTTATTATTTATTTCCTCATATCATGATAAATGTTTATTATTCATGCTAGAATTGTATTAACCGGAAACATGATACATGTGTGAATACATAGACAAACATATAGTCACTAGTATGCCTCTACTTGACTAGCTCATTAATCAAAGATGGTTATGCTTCCTAACCATAGACATTTGTTGTTATTTGATTAATGGGATCACATCATTAGGAGAATGATGTGATTGACATGACCCATTTCGTTAGCCTAGCACTTGATCGTTTAGTATATTGCTATTGCTTTCTTCATGACCTATACATGTTCCTGTAACTATGAGATTATGCAACTCCGTTTACGGAGGAACACTTTGGTGCTACCAAGCGTCTGGCGTAACTGGGTGATTATAAAGGAGTACTACAGGTGTCTCCAAAGGTACATGTTGGGTTGGCGTATTTCGAGATTAGATTTTGTCACTCCGATTGTCGGAGAGGTATCTCTGGGCCCTCTCGGTAATGCACATCACTATAAGCCTTGCAAGCAATGTAGCTAATGAGTTAGTTACGGAATGATGCATTACGTAACGAGTAAAGAGACTTGCCGATGTGAGATTGAACTAGGTATTGGATACCGGCGATCAAATCTCGGGCAAGTAACATATCCGATGACAAAGGAACAACGTATGTTGTTATGCGGTTTGACCGATAAAGATCTTAGTAGAATATGTAGGAACCAATATGGGCATCCAGGTTCCGCTATTGGTTATTGACCGAGAATAGTTCTAGGTCATGTCTACATAGTTCTCGAACCCGTAGGGTCCGCACGCTTAACGTTACGATGACAGTTTTATTATGAGTTTATAAGTTTTGATGTACGAAGATTGTTCGAGTCCGGATGTGATCGCGGACATGACGAGGAGTGTCGAAATGGTCGAGACATAAAGATTGATATATTGGAAGCCTATATTTGGATATCGGAATGGTTCGGGTGAAATCGATTTTACTGGAACACCGGGTGTTACGGAACCCTCCGGGGATAATGGGCCTTAGTGGGCCATGAGGGAGAAGAGGAGGGCGGCCGGGCAGCCGCGCCCCTCCCCACTAGTCCGAATAGGACAAGGAGGGGGCGGCGCCTTCCTCTTTCCTCCCCTTTCCATCTCCAACAAGGCAAGAGGGGGGAGTCCTACTCCCGGTGGGAGTAGGACTCCTCCAGGCGCACCCCGTGGGGGCCGGCCGCACCTCCCCCTCCCTCCTTTATATATGGGGGCAAGGGGGCACCCCATGACACACAAGTTGATCTACGGATCGTTCCTTAGCCGTGTGCGGTGCCCCCCTCCACCATATTCCACCTCAGTCATATCGTCGCCTAAGCGCCGGACTCTAAGTTCGTCTCCTTCCTCCGTCCACATTTTCTATTTTTGCTGTCTTTTATTTCTCTCCTTCCTCCTCCTTCTTCTTGAAGCCTCTAGAGGCTCGTTGCGCTTTTTTCAAGACATACTTGACGCGCTGTCCACGCTCATTATACACAGGGCTTCTTTAATGAAGCTTATTTATGCGGGCTTCATGCCCAACACATGCGTTAAACTTCCGCATGTACCTTTTATTCACCATTATATGCATCGATATGACTTAAGTTTTGGCCAAGCTGGGTTGCGGCTCTGTGCTTACCCTCGTTCCCGATTGTTGGCTAGGTGGTAAAGGAGCACCTCTGCGATTATTACTGCCGGGTCAGCGGATGTGTACCTCAGACTGGGTGAAGCGAAAGCTAAGCGTTCTTAAGGGAATATTCGGTCGGTGAACTGAAAGATGATTTTTAACTATTTACCCATCTGCCCCCAGATGATTTTCTGCTTTCATAGCAGCTTTGACATGCATTTTAGGCCATGCATCCCAGCGAAAGGAACCCTTAACGGAACTATTCTCCCTGAAAGATGTTTCTTACTACCCATGTAATCCTATATTTACTAATTGGAAGCACCAACAAAGCCTCCATATTAATCCACATCATTAGAATTAATTAAGCTGTCAGATTTTAGATTTGTGGCTAGGATTAATTGAGCGAAAGGTATGCTAGGACGTGACATATGTGACAATAAACTGTACGTGCAACTTGTACGTGCAAAGGAAAAAAAAGGAAACTGTTGCATCATGGACTGTTTAGTTATTTTTGAAGATAGATAGAAAGAGTCCTAATGGTATACGTTGGCCGGATAATGGAAGCCAACTAGAGTTCACGTCAAAAAACACAACAACTAGAGTTACGCTTCAAAAAAGAAACCATATACAGCTTCTAAGCTAGGTATCTATATGTACTTGCTTGCCATCTGTGGAGCAATCATGACGCAACTTCTTCAGATGAAAATTAAAATTTCTATGCGGCACCAAACTCTTATATCAAAGAAATTCAAAATATTCCAAATAGTTTCTACAAAAAAGATTGATTAGGTTTTTTACCTACGTGCAAATTTGCATTATGGAACGTTCGGCAAGGTCTAACAAAAATCAGTGGTCCGAAGTGCTTTAAAATTAGTCTTTTGTACTATAATTTCGTGCCCAGAATATTTATAATGTATTTTATTCACCAAATATGATTAAAAATTATTCCACATATTCCCATTACAGAAAATAAACATAACATAATATATTTTAAAAGCAGGTTTATAATCTAAAAATCAAATGATGTCATATCTGTTTTTGATCTTAGAAAATTGGAAGTTCCAACTCTTATTATTTTTTAAAATTCCATATTGGGCAAACATAAATTGAATTATTAAGTATTAAAAAGTGCTAGCCCATGCAGAGGCACGGGTTGATGACTAGCATAACATAACTAGTTGGGCACTTGTCTGATACAGCAATAATGACCCCTACACCTTGTCTCCATGCATACCCCGGTTCTTATATAACCACGAAGGTATTTGGACACACTCCGGACTATTGGGTCCTGAGGTCGAAGCGAAAAGGTCCGCTATGACAAACGATCTACAATCCGGCTAGAAGACATTTTTTCATGTCATATTTTTACATAGTCAACTCGACTCATTGTATTCCTCCTCAATGCCATCTAATAGGCTATCTAATTTACAATCTTGCTGGGAATACTTGGCGGCCAATTCTACTTGGCCGTACACTAAGCTTACAGGGATCTCTATCCCATCAGGCCCCATAGGTCCGACCTCGGCCATGTGGTTTGGTTCAGCCTTCGTGTACCGCGTCTTTACCATGGCCCAGGCCTCCCTGGTGCCTTGACGGTAGGCCGATATCTTCCATAGTCGGAAGCGCCGCCGTGCTCCTTGAAGCCGCTCTGCCAGCTCCCCAATGCCTTCGGGCAGGGAGATAGATGGCCACAAGGCCTGGCCGACGCCTTTCATCACCTGCCGGACTCGTTCGTGCAGCTGACGCAATTTAGGAAGAAGATCACCCGAGGAACTGGGCATCTCCTCCTCAGGACGACCTGTGAGCAAACCTACATACATGTTTATGTTAGTCGCCTTCCTCGCCGAACTCTTTCAAAGTTTGCTCAAGCACTTCTGAAAATGCAGCGACGAAGCCGCCGATTCTCCTTCTGGTCGGACAACTGGGCACGAACATCCTTTAGTTCCTCACCCAGTTTGGTGTTGGCATCTTGGAGATTATTTTTCTCCTGCCACACCCTCGTAAGCACGCTCTCGCCGGCCTTTAGCTGGCGCAAGAGCTGTTGCTTGTCCGGATCTAGTCCGGCGCCATCTGCAATATTTTTGTCAGATTTACACACCCGCCGCACTTCATAAACTATTTATCTTTTGAAGTGTATATTACCAGAGGGGGTCTCTGTGGCTCCCCCTGTAGCGGCTAGTGCGGCCTCAAGTTGGGCCTTGCACTCTTCAAGCTCCTGGGACAGTCGGGTACTCTTTTTTGTAAGATCCTGCATAACAAATGGTCCTTAAATCAGTCATTCTAACTATTTTAAGTCTCGGGGGCTACTGGCATATATAACTGTCAAATTTCCTTACCCGTATGTCCTTTACATACTGCTCCGTGGCTCTCGCTAGACCATCTTGGCGGCACGGAGGTGCGCATCTCCAATTGAAGGCATTCAAGGCCTCTTGGGAGAAACATGCGTCCACGAAGAACTGTCCGTGGCGCTGTGATTGAGGCGCTCTCCACCTCGGAGTTGGTGGCGGACAATCTGTCGGCATCCTCCGCCGGAGGAGCATCCGACATCGCCTCGTGTTCGCCTCCGCTTTTGGACCCGGCTTTGGAGCCTGGCGGCGGAGGTTCGATTAGCAACCTCTCCGGACTCGATCCGGCGGCGCTTTTTTCTGAAAAGCGTCGGCGATTAATCGCCTTCCAGGAATCAATCCTACGAAAATGGTGATATGCCATACCGTTGCGGCGGAGTTTCGATCCGGACCGCACTCCTTTTTACCTCTGCGGGCCGTACGCCCTTGTTGGCCACCCGCTGGCTCGGCTTCTGCCTCGAAGGTACCCCTGCGAAACACCATTGGTATCGGTGATCAAGAAATAAGCACGGATGGGTCATTATCGAATATTGGGACCTCGGTCTCGATTACTGCGAGGCTGGGCGTATTCCGGGTAATCGGCCATAATGGCAACCAAAGCATTGTCGATGCTAAGTTGATGGAATACCCCGTCGATCGACTCCACCTTTATATCCGGATCCTCTTGGAGGTCGGATCGAGGACCGTTCGGATCCTCGGGTTGTGGGGGCGGGCTGTGTATCTTCTCCACAGTCCGGCGCAGTTCCTCTGAGAAACCATGAAATGAGATATTTAACCACGGGAACATGGATCGGACAGGCCACAAAGATGTTTGCTTACCCAGCTTCGAGGATTATTCGAAGAAAACTCCTTCAGTGGATTGACGCGGAGGAAATCCTCCTCCTCCCCTTTATAAAAAGCAAAACTCAAAACTAATTCATTCCAAAACTTCAATCTACTAGATCAAGATATTACTAAAAGGATCGAACTAAGAAAAACGGTAAAGATAGGAGTGTGATGGTGATACGATACCGGGGCACCTCCCCCAAGCTTGGAAGTTGCCAAGGGGAGTGCCCATACCCATCTGATTATGTCCTCGGAGGTGATGAAGAAGGAGTTGTTGATGATGTAGATTCTTCCTTAATTTACGCTTGAGGATAGTATTTTGCTCCTTTAGATCATCGATCTCCTGCTCAAGGCTTAATATTCTTTTGCATAATTCCTGTTTGTTTTCCTTCAAGAGATGAAAAGGGATAAACTCGATCTTTGGCTTCTTTGCTCTATCAGGGAGGCTTGACTTTTTAAACTCCACATGCATGTCCCCAGGTTGAGGTAATGGGACTTCATCCTCATCTGAGATCGTCTCTTCCTTTCCCTTAGGCTCGAAGTCTTCCTCTTCTTCAGTGGTCCAGCTAGAATGCTCCAAGTCCCCGTAGACCTTAGGGTTTGCAAGGTAATCAGCCACATAACTTTCTCCTTCCGAATCCTGAGATGACATATTGCTCTAATCTGCTACAGAGACAGCTCGAAACGAAAACAGAAGATTTTTGCATGATACGGTGGTCAAAACCTTCGGGAATTTATATAATGAATTTTACCGACCAAAAGAAGTAACGTGCAAGAAAACGGAGTCCGGGAGGCACACGAGGTGCCCACGAGACAGGGGGCACGCCCAGTAAGGGTGGGCGCGCCCTCCACCCTCGTGGAGGCCTCGTGTCCTTCCCGGATTACTTCTTGCTTTCAAAAATTCTTAAATATTCCAAAACAGAGAAAATATGCCACTAGAATTGTTTTGGAGTCGGTTTACTTACCGTACCACATACCTATTACTTTTCGGAGTCTGAAACATTCTGGAAAGTGTCCCTTATGTATTCCTCCGGGGTTACGGTCTCAATAATATTAGTTTCAACATTGATAGGATTACCTGAGATATAATGTTTGATTCTTTGACCGTTCACCACCCTCGGACTTGTGCCTTCGAAGTTGTTGATTTTTATGGCACCGGAATGATAGACCTCCTCGATAACGTAAGGACCTTCCCACTTAGAGCGAAGTTTTCCTGCAAAAATCTTAAACGAGAGTTGAATAGTAATACATAATCACCTACGTTAAACTCATGCTTTTGTATTCTTTTGTCATGCAATCTTTTAACTTTTTCTTTGAATAGCTTGGCATTCTCATAGGCTTGGGTTCTCCATTCATCAAGGGAGCTAATGTCAAACAACCTCTTCTCACCGGCAAGTTTGCAATCATAGTTGAGCTCTTTAATAGCCCAATATGCTTTATGTTCAAGTTCAAGAGGTAAGTGACATGCTTTTCCATATACCATCTTATACGGAGACATACCCATAGGATTTTTATATGCAGTTCTATAGGCCCATAATGCATCATCAAGTTTCTTGGACCAATTCTTTCTAGATCTATTGACAGTCTTTTGCAAAATTAATTTGAGTTCTCTATTACTCAGCTGTACTTGACCACTAGACTGTGGGTGATAAGGAGATGCAATTCTATGATTAACATCATACTTAGCAAACATTTTACGGAAAGCACCATGAATAAAATGTGAACCACCATCAGTCATGAGATATCTAGGGACTCCAAACCTCGGAAAAATAACTTCTTTAAGCATCTTAATAGAGGTGTTATGATCAGCACTACTAGTTGGAATAGCTTCTACCCACTTAGTAACGTAATTAACAGCAACTAAAATATGTGTATATCCATTAGAGGCAGGAAAAGGTCCCATATAATCAAAGCCCCAAACATCGAACAGTTCAATAAAAATAGAATAATTCATAGGCATTTCTTGACGTCTACAATATTACCAATTCTTTGACATTCATCACAAGACAAGACAAACTTACGGGCATCTTTGAGGAGAGTAGGCCAATAAAAACTGGATTGCAATACCCTATGTGCAGTTTTATCTCCAGCGTGGTGTCCTCCATATGGTTCGGAGTGACACTTGCATAGGATCTGTTCCTGTTCATGCTCAGGCACACAACGTATAATAACACCATCTACTCCTTCTTTATAAAGATGTGGGTCATCCCAGAAGTAATGTCTTAAATCATAAAAGAACTTTTTCTTTTGCTGGTATGTGAAACTAGGTGGTATAAATTTAGCAACAACGTAATTAGCATAATCAGCATACCATGGAGCAGTTCGAGAAGCATTAATGAACGCTAATTGTTCATTAGGAAAGCTATCATCAATAGGTAGTGGGTCATCAAGAACATTCTCTAACCTAGACAAGTTGTCTGCAACGGGGTTCTCAGCTCCCTTGCTATCAATAATATGCAAATCAAATTCTTGGAGCAAGAGAACCCATCTAATAAGTCTAGGCTTAGCATCCTTCTTTTCCATAAGATATTTAATAGCAGCATGATCAGTGTGAATAGTAACTTTAGAATCAAGAATATAAGGTCTGAACTTATCACAAGCATATACAACTGCTAAGAATTCTTTTTCAGTTGTAGCATAATTTCTCTGGGCAGAATCAAGAATTTTACTAGCATACGGCATAACGTTTAATTTTTTGTCAACTCTTTGCCCTAGAACAGCACCTACAACATAATCACTAGCATCACACATAATTTCAAAGGGTAAATTCCAATAAGGTGGTTGAACAATAGGTGCAGTGATCAAAGCTTTCTTAACTATTTCAAATGCTTCTACACAATCATCATCAAAGACAAAAGGAATATGTTTTTGCAATAAATTAGTCAGAGGCTTAGAGATTTTAGAAAAGTCCTTAATGAACCTCCTATAAAATCGGCATGACCAAGGAAACTTCTTATACCTTTAATGTCCTTGGGACATGGCATCTTTTCAATAGCATCAACTTTAGCTTTATCAACTTCAATACCGCTTTCAGAAATTTTATGCCCCAAGACAATGCCTTCATTAACCATAAAGTGACACTTTTCCCAATTCAAGATGAGACTAGTGTCTTCACATCTCTGCAAAACTCGATCAAGGTTGCTCAAGCAATCATCAAAAGAGGATCCATAAACGGAGAAGTCATCCATGAATACCTCACAAATCTTTTCACAAAAGTCAGAGAATATAGCCATCATGCATCTTTGAAAGGTAGCAGGTGCATTACATAAACCAAAAGGCATACGTCTATAAGCAAAAGTACCGAAAGGGCAACTAAAAGTAGTTTTTGATTGATCCTCCGCTGACACAGGTATTTGAGAGAAACCAGAATATCCATCTAGAAAGCAGAAATGTGTATGTTTGGATAGTATTTCTAGCATTTGATCAATAAAAGGTAAAGGGTAATGATCTTTCTTAGTAGCTTTATTTAATTTCCGAAAATCAATTACCATCCTATAACCTGTAATAATTCTATGCGGGATCAATTCATCTTTATCATTAGGAACAACGGTAATACCTCCCTTCTTAGGGACGCAATGGATAGGACTTACCCAATCACTATCAGCAACGGGATAAATTATACCTGCCTCAAGGAGCTTTAGTTATTTCCTTTCTTACCACTTCTTTCATCTTAGGATTTAACTGTCGTTGAGGATCTCTAACTGGTTTGGCATCTTTCTCCTATTTTATTTTGTGTTGGCATAGAGTGGAACTAATGCCCTTAAGATCATCCAGAGTATATCCAATAGCAGCACGGTGCTTCTTCAGAGTTTTCAATAATCTTTCCTCTTCTTGCTATGAAAGGTTAGCACTAATAATAACAGGATATATCTTCTTTTCATCAAGATAAGCATATTTAATATTATTAGGTAAAGGTTTGAGCTCAAACACGGGATCACCCTTGGGTGGAGGAGGATCCCCTGGGATTTCAACAGGTAAATTGTGTTTCAGAATAGGACCCTGTTTAAGGAATACTTCATCTATCTCCCTTCTTTCATTCATAAACATATCATTTTCATGGTCTAGCAAATATTGTTCTAACGGATCAGTAGGAGGTACGGCAATAGAAGCAAGACCAATAATTTCATCCTTACTAGGCAATTCTTTATCATGGGGTTGTCTATGAAACTTAGCAAAATTAAACTCATGAGACATATCCCCTAAGCCAATTGTAACAACATCCTTTTTGCAATCAATCCTAGCATTAACAGTATTCAAAAAGGGCCTGCCAAATATAATGGGACAAAAGTCATCTTGTGGGGAACCAAGAACAAGAAAATCAGCAGGATATTTAACTTTCCCACACAAGACTTCAACATCTCTAACAATCCCAAATGGCTTAATAGTATCTCTATTTGCAAGCTTAATTGTAACATCAATATCTTCTAACTCAGAGGGTGCAATATCATGCACAATTTCATTATATAGGGAAATAGGTATTGCACTAGCACTGGCACTCATATCACATAAGCCATGATAACAATGATCTCCTATTTTAACAGAAATAAGAGGCATGCCTACAACAGGTCTATGTATCTTAGCATCTGGTTTTGCAATATTAGCAGTTTCACCATAGAAATAAATAACATGCCCATCCATATTATCATCCAAGAGATCTTTAACCATATCAATACTAGGTTCAACTTTGATTCGCTCAGGAGGTGTATATGTTCTAGTATTACTCTTACGAACAACAGTTGAAGCTTTAGCATGATCCTCTATTCTAACAGGAAAAGGGGGATTCTCAACATAAGTAGTAGGAACAATAGGATCATTATAAGTGATAGTCTTTTCTTCAACTGTAATAGGTGCAACTACTTTTACTTCAATGGGAGGATTATATTTAAACCACTTCTCCTTAGGGAGATCAACGTGAGTAGCAAAAGATTCACAGAAAGAAGCTACTATCTCAGAGTCAAGTCCATATTTAGCGCTAAATCCACGAAAAGCATCGGTATCCATAAAAGATTTAACACAATCAAAATTAGGTGTAATACCTGACTCCTTACCATCGTCGGAACCCCAATCTTCAGAGTTGCGTTTAATTATTTTCAATAAGTCCCACTTGAATTCAGTAGTCTTCAGCATATAAGAACCAGCACAGGAAGTATCAAGCATGGTGCGATCATTGAGAGAAAGCCAAGCATAAAGTTTTTGAATTACATTTCTCTTGAGAGCTCATGATTGGGGCATGAATATAACATTGACTTAAGCCTCCCCCAATCTTGAGCGATGCTTTCTCCTTCGCGAGGCCAGAAATTATATATGTAATTACGATCACGATGAACAAGATGCATATGATAGAACTTCTGGTGAAATTCCAACTTCAATCGTTTATAGTTCCAAGATCCCGTATCATCACATAGCCTATACCATGTCAATGCGTCTCCCTTCAAAGATAAAGGGAAGACCTTCCTCTTAACAACATCATCGGGAATAACTGCAAGCTTAAATAATCCACAAACTTCATCCACAAAGACAAGGTGTAAATCGGGATGCAATGTTCCATCTTCTGCAAAGGGATTAGCTAGCAGTTTCTCTATCATACCCGAAGGAATTTCAAAGTAAACATTTTTAGTAGGTTCAGTAGGTTGAGGAGCAACTCTTTGCTCTACTGGTCGGGGCAAAGATGCCCCAAACAAGCCCCTCAAAGGATTAGTTTCCATAGTAACAAGTGACAGTAAATTTCAGCATACTATATAAATGTTTCCTTACCAAGTTCCACTCACCAAAGGCGCTTCACTCCCCGGCAACGGCGCCAGAAAAGAGTCTTGATGACCCACAAGTATACGGGATTTATTGTAGTCCTTTCGATAAGTAAGAGTGTCGAACCCAACGAGGAGCAGAAGGAAATGACAAGCGGTTTTCAGTAAGGTATTCTCTGCAAGCACTGAAATTGTAGGTAACAGATAGTTTTGTGATAAGATAATTGGTAACAGGTAACAAGCAATGAAAGTAAATAAAGTGCAGCAAGGTGGCCCAATCCTTTTTATTGCAAAGGACAAGCCTGGACAATTTCTTATAATGAGAAAAGCGCTCCCGAGGACACATATGATTCGCGTTCGGTACTTTGATAATTTGATATGTGGGTGGACCGGTGCTTGGGTACTGCCCTCTCTTGGACAAGCATCCCAGTTATGATTAACCCCTATTGCAAGCATCCGCAACTACAAAAGAAGTATTAAGGTAAACCTAACCATAGCATGAAACTAGTGGATCCAAATCAGCCCCTTACGAAGCAACGCATAAACTAGGGTTTAAGCTTCTGTCACTCTAGCAGCCCATCATCTACTTATTACTTCTCAATGCCTTCCTCTAGGCCCAAATAATGGTGAAGTGTCATGTAGTCGACGTTCACATAACAGCACTAGAGGAGAGACAACATACATCTCATCAATCGAACGAATACCAAATTCACATGACTACTAATAGCAAAACTTCACCCATGTCCTCAAGAACAAACATAACTATTCACAAAGCATATTCATGTTCATGATCATAGGAGTATTAATATGCATTAAGGATCTGAACATATGATCTTCCACCAAGTAAACCAATTAGCAGCAACTACAAGGAGTAATCAACACTACTAGCAACCCACAGGTACCAATTTGTGGTTTTGATACAAGATTGGATACAAGAGATGAACTAGGGTTTTGAGAGGAGATGGTGCTGGTGAAGATGTTGATGGAGATTGGCCCCCTCCCGATGAGAGGATCGTTGGTGATGACGATGGTGATGATTTCCCCTCCGGAGGAAGTTTCCCGGAGAATAGCTCACGGAGCCCTAGATTGGTTCCGCCAAGGTTCCTCCTCGTGGCGGCGGAGTTTCGTCCCGTAAGCTTGCTTATGATTTTTTCCAGGGTAAAAGCCTTCATATAGCAGAAGATGGGCACCGGAGGGCCACCAGGGGGCCTCGGAGACAGGGGCGCGCCCAGTAGGGGGGGCGCCCCCACCCTCCTGGCCAGGATGTGGGCCCCCTCTGGTACTTTATTTGCTCAATAGTTCTTATTAATTCCAAAAATGACTTTCGTGGAGTTTCAGGACTTTTGGAGCTGTGCAGAATAGGTTTCCAATATTTGCTCCTTTTCGGCCCGAATTCCGACTTAGGCATTCTCCCTCTTCATGATAAACCTTGTAAAATAAGAGAGAATAGCCATAAGTATTGTGACATAACGTGTAAAAACAGCCCATAATGCAATAAATATCAATATAAAAGCATGATGGACGTATCAATATCCCACGCTAATCCAATGCTACTACGATGGCATGTCGTGGGTGCACGGTGGAGACCATTTAGTAGTAGCGTGTGATTTATAACCCGCGCTACTACTATCAACTTAGTAGTAGCGTGGGTTTATAACCCGCGCTACTACTATGGCTGGTCCTGAGGGGCACGGTGAAAATCACTTAGTAGTAACGAGGGTTATAAACCCGCGCTACTACTATCAACTTAGTAGTAGTGGGGGTTATAAACCCACGCTACTACTAAGTAGCAGAAACGAGGGTTATAAACCCACGCTAGTAGTAAGCGTCTGTCTATAAGCTTTTCCCTAGTAGTGTAATCTTGATATTGACTCTAATGAATGCTAGTACACCTAATGGTGTCCTCCCCTTGGAGCCAGTTGGCACTTCTGATGCTACTAGGGGAACACCTGCTGTGCTAACTAATGCTAGGCCTTTTGGCTTATCCCATCCTTTCAAAATTAATTAGTTATGATAGGTCTGACTTGGAACATTAGAGGTCTAGGGCAACATGGGAAGATACAGTGCCTTTGTGATACTATTGCTAAATCTGATCCTGATTTTATTGGTTTTCAAGAAACAAAGAAGGAGAATATTTCTAAGGGTTTCCTCAAAGCTATTGATAGATTTGATAATTTTGTATGGCATTTTTTTTCCAGCTAAAAATACTGCTAGGGCAATCCTTGTGGGTTTTAATAAAATGATTTTTGAGGTGGTGGTTTTATTAACCAAAAATTCTCTATCATTGCTACTGTTAAAAATAAATCTGATGGCTTTGTCTGGCAAATGGTGCTTGTCTATGGGTCTGCTTACCCTGAATTAAAGATTGATTTTGTAGCTGAATTGCATGACACTCTATCAAATGCTTCTTATCCTATCATGATTTGTGGTGACTTCAACTTGGTTAGGAATGATAAAGAAAAAAGTTGTGGTTTAGTTAATCAACAGACTGCATTTTTGTTTAATGACTGGATCAACAGATGGGCCTTGATGGAGATTTCTGTCTCTAACAGGGTATTCACCTGGTCTAATAACCAAACCTCCCCTGTGTTTGCTGTATTAGATAGAGTGTTCATTTCTGTGAACTGGGATGCCCATTTTCCTTTTTCCACCTTGTCAGCCCTCCCCAGGGTGGGGAGTGATCATACTCCTTTAGTCATTGACACTCGTGCTAGAGCCCCATCCAATCCCAAGCCTTTTAGGTTTGAAAAATGGTGGCTCTCCCAGCCAGGCTTTCATCAAATTGTCACAGATGCCTGGAACTCTGTGTCTTCATCCAAATCCTCAGCTGATAACTGGATGCCTAAGACTAGAGTTCTCAGGAAGAAAACTAAAGGATGGAGCATTAATAGAGAGGCGGCACTGAAGAAGAAAAAAAGAGGGCACTCCTTCTGGAGTTTGACAAACTTGATGTCATGTCTGAAACCCAACAACTGTCTATGTCTGACTAACAAAATGAAGGAGATTAAAAAAGGTTGGATAATTATGGAAGAAAGAGGAGACTGCGCTTTGGCAGAGATCTAGGGACAGAAAAATCTTAGAGGGGGATAGGAATAATGCTTATTTTCAAGCCCTTGCTAACCACAGACATAGGCAGAATCATCTTTCTGAACTAAATATTCATGACGGTGTGGTCAATTCAACCCAGGAGATGCTTGAGGTTGCTACTTCTTTTTACAAAGATCTCTTTGCTTTTGAATCTAAACATGACATCCATTTGGATGCTGACCTTTGGGCTGAGGATGAATTAGTTAGCAATGATGAGAGAGAACATCTAGAGAGACCTTTTTCTGAAGAGGAAATCAAACAAGCTGTGATGAGTTCTTATGCTAGTGGAGCCCCTGGCCCTGATGGCCTTTCCTTTCTATTCTATCAAACCTATTGGGATTTGATCAAGAATGATTTTATGTGGATGGTTAGAGACTTTGAGAATGGTAGACTTGATATATATAAGTCGAATCATGCCATTATTACTCTTATTCCAAAAATACCTATGGCTAGAGATATGAAGAACTTTAGGCCTATCAGCCTTAGTAATTGTGCTGTTAATTTTTTTCTAAAGCTATGAATACTAGGGTTTCCCCCTTATGTGACAAGCTTATCTCCTCCAACCAAACTACATTTATTAAAGGTAGATTCATTCTGGAGACTGTGGTTATGGCCCATGAGGTCATTCATGAAATTCATAGATCTCGGTCTGATTCTTAAACTTTACTATGAGAAAGCATATGATAGAGTCAGTTGGGACTTTTGAAAGAAATGCTTCTTTCTAGAGGCTTTGGTAGTAAGTGGGTGGATTGGGTGATGTCAACTATTCACCAAGGGAATTTTCAGGTTAGAATCAATGACTCTAATGGTCCCCAGTTCTCTGGAGGGAAAGGATTAAAACAGGGTGACCCTTACTCACCCCTCCTATTCAATCTAGTAGCTGATGTCTTTTCCAAAATGCTTCATAAAGCTGCCAATAGTGGTTTAATTTGTGGACTGCTACCCCATGCCTTTCTAGGTGGGGTGGTTAGTTTGCAATATGCTGATGATACCATCCTATTCTTGGATAACTCTTTGGAGTATGCCAAGAACTTGAAGTGGATTTTATCCTGTTTTGAAAATTTATCTGGTTTGAAAATTAATTTTCATAAAAGTGATCTTCATGCTATTAATATCTCTAAGCAATTATCTAATGATTTTGCCCAGGTTTTCTGTTGCCAGCTTGGGGATTTCCCCTTTAAATATCTAGGTGTTCCTCTTCACTTTAAAAAACTTAGAAGGGAGGACCTCCAACCCATTATTGATAGAATTATCAAAAACATTTCTGGACGGTTAGGGAGATTTCTCTCATATAGAGGGAAACTGATTCTCCTTACCACTTGTATTGCTAGCATTCCTGCTTATCTAATGTCTATTGTGAAATTCCCCAAATGGGCTATTGATATGATTACATCCCAAATGCCACACTTTTTTGGGGGAATGTGGGTGATAGTCAGAAATACCACCTTGCTAATTGGGGGTTGATATCTAGAAGGAAAGAGTTTGGGGCTATGGGGGTTCCCAATCTTAGGGAATTCAACATGGCCCTTTTGGCCTCATGGGGTAAAAGATTTTATGATGACATGGATAGTGACTGGAAGAAGATGCTAAAATACAAGTACAACACATCCAGCCCCAATTTCTTTAATACTAGGGTGACCCCGGGGTCCCCATTTATGAAAAGTTTGTCATCGGCTCTTGCAGCCTCTAGGAATTTCTATAGATGGATCCCTGGAGATGGTAAAAGTATTGCCTTCTGGCATGACCCATGGGTTGGGGATTGTTCTCTTAAAATTGCATTTTGGGACCTGTTTACTATCTGTCAACAACAAGATTCTACTCTTGCACAGGTTTGGGTGGATGGGGAACTGGACTTAACTTTTAGAAGGTGTGTGATGGAAAGCATTCTAGATAGATGGGAGGAGCTCATCAAGGTGGTTGGGCCAGTGTGCCTGTCTGATTCCCCAGACCAGCCAGTTTGGATGCTAGAATCATCTAGCAAATACTCTGTCAAATCATTCTATTAAATGATTAACTTTGGTGGGATAGTTTCTGCTATCAAAGATGATATCTGGAAAATTAGGGTTCCACGCAATATTCATGTTTTCCTCTGGTTGATCTACTACAATAAGAGCTTAACTAGGGATAATTGGCCAAGCGCAGGCATGTGGATGACCTGTGGTGTGTCTTCTATAGTGAACCTGAAACCATCCAGCATTTATTTTTTGATTGCATTGTTCCCAGACATGTTTGGGAGGTGGTAGCTGATAGCTTTAATATTACTGGACCTGACTCTTTTGAACTGTTGTCTTCTTTCTGTAAGAGGAGAAAATACTGTGAAGCTTTAATAATTGTCACTGTTGTTACCTTGTGGAGCTTACGGTAGTTCCGAAATGACTTTGTTTTCCAGGGGAGAAGATGGCGAAGTATACGATGTGTTTTGGACCTGTTGGGGGCAACTATCAGGCAGTGGAAAATCCTATGTTCAGAGGCTCAGGGTGTGCTTCTTCTCCGGTGCTTAAGACTTTTGGACCATCGAAGAGGGGAATTGCTTAGGACCGCATGGCGATGATGCTGCTACCGGGGGCGTCGCTGGGTGATGTTCTGCTAGCTAGCATATCTTAGCTTTGATCTTATATAGTAAGTTGGCATGTTTGTCGCCTGGTTATGTACCCTAGCTGGACTCTCCTGAAAACTTGTAATAGGGCAGTTCAGTCTTTGCTTTCCTGTCTGTGGCAGCTACTCTCTGGTTGCCTTCGAGCGCTGTTAACAGTTTTATGTTGGTTGTCGTTGCCTTGGCTTTATAAAAGTTGGGGCGGAGGGAAACCCCTTTTGATTCAAAAAAAACCAATGCTATGCTTCTCGTATTGAGCTTGCTGAACTGGTGTGGAGTCCATGTCGACTACAGAACAAGGAGGAAAATCCAGGCGGTGCACGCCTATTTCCGGTGTTAACACGTGGCGGTCTCTACTGATTTCCCTTTCCAATCCCAATTTTTGTTTCAACTTTTCTACATGTTCAGACCTTTTTTTTTACAGACCGGGCAAATAGGAGGGAGATTTAGGGGGGGTGAGGTTGAGCAGTAGAAGACTTTTGACAACTCTCGCCACCATGCTAGCAATTGCTTGCTCAAAACTCAGACGACTCTAACCATCTCCCATGGCTCCGCTCATGTCTGCCTGTTCCTTGGTAACATCGCTCATACCCTTCTCAAGGGTGCCCACATCAGCATGTGTACCAACCTCATCTTCCTTTGCTTGCTAGAATATAATTCATCCTTCATAGAGAGGGTTTCAGTCAACTCATCGCCGTCAAGGCTTTGTTCTGAGCACCCCATAACTCTAAACACCCGAGCTGTAGGTACACAGAGTAATCTTACACTGAGATGAACCCAACAACCCGAAATGTGCTACAAATCCTTCCGTGTCGACTTCCTCCTCGCCACCGAAAGAAGCACACAAATCAATTTTCAGGCTAGAATTTTACCACTAGCGAAAAGATACACGTACTTAACTACTTGAATAAAGACAACATAAACACCGATGGGGGGGGGGGGGGCTATTGCCCCGTGTCCATGTTGATTTTTATGTTCTGCAAATCAATTTTTTTGTGATTTATTTTAATATGTACATATATTGGGCCCTTATTTAAGTATGTACATGAGGATCATGATGAACACGTGTTCGGCACTCTGTCTTACTGCACCCAAGTACTGCTGTGAAGCCCGACACGGTGGCCAGAGCATGGCGACAAGCTGATGTTGCCGCGACCGCGCAACAGAGGAGGACTCCGAGTCCAAGGCTGAGTAGCTTGCAAGCCATGGTCAGTACCTCAGCACTCCACCTTCTTCAAGTTCTGTGTTTCCTCTTCCTCTCACTTCCTATAAAGACATGCGGATACAATCCTTGTATTCCCAAAGTGTGGGCAGTAAA
Organism: Aegilops longissima; assembly: GCA_021605205.1. Lineage (NCBI taxonomy): Eukaryota > Viridiplantae > Streptophyta > Magnoliopsida > Poales > Poaceae > Aegilops > Aegilops longissima. Next base: position 32,571,174 of record CM038677.1, on the reverse strand, counting down.
AAGAAACTAGTTCACTGTAACGCGCCTTTCCAAATATGTGAATGCATGTATTTTTACAATTTTGTGCATATTTTTTATTTTTACTTCATTAAAACAATTCAGTATTTCTAATTTTTTTGATATATTTCTTGTGAATTTTGGAAAAAATGTTCAAGAAGTTACAAAAGGATAATGGATTCAAATACTTCCATGATTTTGAAAACATGTTTGCATATTCAAAAACATGTTCACGATTTTGAAAACATGGTTTAGGGAAAAAAATTGTTTGCGTATTAAAAAATGGTGCATGAATTTGAAACAATATTCAGGAATTTAAACAATGTTCACCAAAAATGTTTGTTAATTACAAAAAATTATGGATTCAAAAAAGTCTTCTGCTAAAAATAATGTTTATCCAAATAAAATCGGCTCTTCAATAAAAAAAATCACGATTTTCAAAAAATAGTTCCCAAATTTCAGAAAGTGTTCACCAATTTAGAAAAAGTTTTAATTTAAAGAAAATCACTAAAATAATCCTGGATTCAAACAATGTTCATGATTTAAGAAAAATCATGAATTTTTAAAAATGTTCATGATTTCATAAAATGTTCGCAAATATGAGGTTGTTCATGATTTAAGAAATTGCTCTAGATTTTTTAGCATGTTGATGAATTTCACAAAAGATGTTCGTGAAATGAAAAGGGATAATAAATAATGAAATAAACATGAAAAAGTAAAAAATGAAAGAAAAAGAAAATAAAAACGAACATAAAAAATAAAAAAATAAAGAATATAAAAATTATTATGAAAAATATAATGAAACAAAATAAAATAACCACTAAACAACCAAACTATATAAAAGATAATAAAAGATCTGAGAGGTCCTAGAAGCTTCCTAAAAGGAGGAGACCACCAGATAGCCGGCCCAGGCGTGCTGGAGGCCGTGACCTCATTTCTTTATTTTCATTGCATGTTTCTTTGTTTCGTTTTTCTTTATCTTTTTTTTACTTTTTTTATACTTCAAAATATCCTTAATAAATATACTTTTGAAAAAATGTAAACCAATTTAAAAAATATTAAATATGTATAGAGAAAATGTTTCTCATGTATACATAAAATGTACCGCAAAAAGATAAAAGCTGTCTGAAAAAAGATATTATGTATTTAAAAAATTAATCAGACTTTTGAAAAATGTTATATGTGTATAGAAAGAATGTTGACCATGCAATAAAAAATAATAGTTAACAAGTATATTAGAAAATCTTAATAAAGCATATGAAAAATATTAAATGTGTATAGAACAAATGTTGACAATGTTTTAAAAAAATTAATCATGTATTGTATTGAAGAAATGTTAAATTTGTTTCTTTTAACATAGTACAATCGAAGTAGTTGACATACACAAGTATATACGCACCCCTATGAATGCACAGACACACACCCCTACCTCTATAAGCATCTCGGAGAAACCGAGTCGACACATCATCTTGAGATTGATGATGTCGCCACAATCGCCTTTGTAGTCGACTTGTACGTCTTCTCGCACTGAACGCACATCAACAGAAGGCCTGAAATGAATTCAGGAAAATGTGAGTATCAATGTCACGTATAGGACTTGAACTCTGGTAGGGTGAGCAGTGGCGGAGCTACAACAAATAAGATGGGCGGGCCAAATTCTTTTTTACTCTAAACCATAGAATTAAGTAGGCATTAGTCAGCGAAATTTTATATTGCTATAGCGTTATAGCCTTAAGACCATATAGGGAAACTGGTATCGAGATGATGTTGTGAGGTAAAATTTTAAGAAAGAAAGTAAATTTCGTGTGCACTGGCTACTGGTTCTGAAGTCTTTTGCTGGTTGCCTGGGTCGCTTGACGCTGGCTGCCGCCTGGGGCATGGGAACCTCCTCCAAGGTGCTCTGAGCGGCTGTGCCCTAGCTTGGTTCAGCGGTCAATCGAGGGTAGATAGCTCAGACCTGGGCGCAAGGCACTGCTGGGACCGGGATGGATGCGAGGCAGTCGGCGGTGCTGGATGGATGCATGTGAATGAGACATGCACTGCATGTTTGATTTGGTATATGCTATTGCGGTTGGTAACATGTACAAAATTCTTATTTTTCTCCGGAGCTGGGCGGGCCACGGCCTGGTTTTGCCCCCACGAAGCTCCGTCAGTGGGGGTGAGGATATCACTGTCCTCGTAACCATCCAATCACAAATTGTTAAACTTGTATTGAAAAATTTTAAATGTATATAAAAAATCTTGACCACGTAATAAAAAATATTAATATTGCATTTGAAATATATTAATCAAGCATTTAAAAAATACTCCCTCTGTCAAAAATAAGTGTTTCAACCTTAGTACAAATTTGTACTAAACTTAGTACAAAGTTGAGACACTTATTTTGGGACGGAGGGAGTATTAGATATGCGTAGAAAAATTAGCTATGTAATAAAAATGTTCATCTAGTATTTTTTAATGAAGCATTTGATTTTTTAATGTGTAGAGAAAATGTTGACCATGCATTAAAAAATATAAATATTTTATTTTAAAAGTATTGAAAATGGATATAGAAAATCTTTAACCATGTATTCAAAAATGATATACTTGTATTTCAAAATGTTAATCATGTACTAAAAAGTTAGTGATGTTTGAAAAATTAGATTCAAAACTAAAAGAAACAAATAAGAACCAAAATAAACAAAGAAAGAAAACAATGAAAAATGAAAAGAAAGCAAAGGAAACGAAAAAAAAAAGATGGAAACAATGAAAACGAGAAAGAAACAAAGGAAAACAAAAAATACCTATGAGAACGAGAAGGAAAGAAAGAAACCGAAGAAAAATGAAGGAAAAAATAAAAAAGCTAGTAATAGCCGAGAAAGAAACAAACAAAACCATACTGAAAAGAAAGAACAGGAAAAACCTGTGAAAATGAAAAATAAACAAAAAAAAGAAAAATACTATAAAGAAAAGAAAAACCCCACTGAATAAACTGTAAAGAAAAGAAGAACATCGGTAAAAACAATGAAAAACCATAAAAGAAAAGGAAAAATAGAAACGACCGCGAGCGAAAAAATAGTGAGGCGACGAAGCGTTCGCACGTCATGAGCCACCATAGCAAAAAAACACTAGAAACGGGCCAGCCCAGTTGCTTCGCGAGAAGCTATTTTACGGGACGTTTCGCACGTCAACGACCCCACATCTAACCATGTTGTGCTTCTCATATTCAGCTTGCTGATCAGTAACAAAACTCAGTTTTATGAGGTAATAGCACCCAGGTCCTTATACTTGCATGTCAGGTGATGGTTTAGTCCTTATACTTACAAAAGTGAACTATTTCACCCCTGAACTTGCAATGGAGGTGCAAATTCAGTCCACACCCAATCAGAACTCGCCTACTGGATGCCAAGTGGACTGGCTGGTCAGCGCGCGTCTTTTTGCACTTAGCCCCCTACTTTCTTGCCTTATCAACCCGCAGTATGCCATCGAAAACATCTGAAATAAATTTGTCTCCCCCTGGTTAATCATTATCTCCTGTTCTGTCCTATCCTTATCCCTCTGGCCGAGCGAGACGCTGCCGCTCGAGCTGGAGCTGGCCGCGGGCTGGCGTCAGCCCCCATGGCGACCTCGCCGGAGCTCACCGGCGGTGTGCAGCCGCCTCCTTCCGTCCATCAAGTTAGGCCGCACGGTGTCTTCCCGCTTGACTACGGTTAGTTTTTATCATGTGCTCTATTCGTCCTCCTCTGCTTCTCTTCTCCTTCTTGATCGCACGTAGCACCGGCGGATCGGCGTGTTTTGAGAGCGATTCTTGTACATCGAGTGGCGCCTATTGCTTATTGTTCTTCCAGCGGCCTAAAGAACTGATTTTGACCACAGATTTCAGGCTAGGGTTTAGGTATTTCTATTTTTGGTAAAGGTTTAGGGTTCATCCGGTGCTCTGTATTTAGTATGCATGGTAGGCATTGCAAAATTGTGTGGAATAGCCAACAGATCATGTGTGTAACATAAATATTGAGTTGTTACTTGATTTGTTCAGCTAGTCTGCAAGATGCAGTTAACTGAATATTTCTTCAGTTAACTATATTGCTGCATTTGAAGAAGCGGTAACTGGTATTTCTTTAGTTAACTATATTGCTGCACTTTGTTGTACTGGACTTGTTCTCCTAAATCTGTAAGAGTTAGTTAACTGGATGTTTGCAGTTAACTAACTGCATTTAGAAGATGCAGTTAACTAACTGCATTTACAAGATGCAGTTAACTAATTGAATGTGCTTATATTCTGCTCTATTCTTGTTATGTTGATGTTTGTGCTTATATTCTGCTCTATGTGGGTGCAGTGTGTGATTCAGCAATGGGACAGAGTGTGGATACTCCTTTCTTTACATTAGAACTTGAGCATGGTGGAATTTTCTATGGACCAATAAATAGCATGGAGTATTACAGTCCATCTGTGGAGGTGATTGATTATGTTGATGCTGGGTCATTCTCATATGCAGTCATTGAAGAGCATCTAAAATGGCCGGGATATCCTGTCCATGAGCACATAATTTACTGGCCAGGACCTGGAAAACCAATTTCAGATGGGATGGTGAGAATTAGAGGTGATGAAGATGTGCAGCAAATGATCAGAGAAAGTGCTAAGCATAAAGTGCTTGTAATCATGGTGGACCATTCATATTTCATCAGTAACTTTAGAGAAGATTTGATAGTGCCATCATTTCAGAGCCCTGACACAATGGCCATCTCAAATGTTGTTGTAGGCAGTGCACCATCATCTCATGGCCTCATTTCAGTGAATGTTGAATGTCCCCTTTCAGAGGTTGCAGCAGATTTGCAGTCTGAAGATAATTTGCTTAGTTATGGTGCACAGTCTGAATCTGAACATACAGTGCTGTCAGATTCAGATTTCAGTGATAGTGATTATGACATAGATGATGGTGATGATGATCTTTATGAAGAGAACATTGACTTTGATGTTAATGAACAAGCTGAGCTAGAGGAAGAAGAGGTTGAGCCTGACTACCTACTTGATGATGAAGATCTTGACATCTCCACTAAAGAACATGAGCAACTTATGTACAAGTTCAAAGCTTTCAATTCCAATATGGACATGAAATCCCCTGTGTTTAAAGTGGGCATGGTCTTTGCTGATGTGGTTGAGCTGAGGAAGGCTCTTACTGCATATTCAATAAGGAACAGAGTGCAGATCAAGAAGCTGAAGAATGATAAGATAAGATTGGAGGCAGTGTGTACTGCAGGCTGCCCTTGGCTGCTTAAGGCTAGCTATGACAATAGGACTGGAGGATTTGTCATAAAGGCTTACAATTCAGATCATGTTTGCCAGAAGAAATGGAAAATAAAAGATTTGACAGCTAAATTCTTGGGCAACTTTTTCATAGATCAGTTCAGAGATGACCAAAAGATGTCACTTGGCACATTTTCAAGAAAATGTACTAGTGAATTCAATGTTAACCCTAACAGATGGAAGCTAGCAAGGGCTAGAAAGCAAGCACTTAATCAGATCCATGGTGACGAGGAGGAGCAGTTCGGCAGGTTATGGGATTATGGGAATGAATTAAGGACCAAAAATCTTGGGTCTACATTTCTGGTTACTATTGAACTTGTCAAGGATACCAAGTTTCCATTGGGCAGGAAGTGTTGAAAACATTGTATTGGTCCTATGATGCATGCAAAAGAGGGTGGCTAAAGGGCTGCAGGACAATTATATTCATTGATGGATGTCATATGAAAACAAGGTTAAAAGGAGTGCTGCTTAGTGTTGTAGGTATTGACCCTAATGACTGCATTTTCCCAATTGCAATGGGTTGGGTGGAAGTAGAATGCACTGATTCATGGGAGTGGTTTCTGACCAGTTTGAAAGATGATCTCAACATCATTAACACTGCTCCCTACACAATTATGAGTGATAAGCAGAAATGTTTAATAAATGTTGTGCATAAAGTTTGGCCTGATTCAGAACACAGGTTTTGTGTGAGGCACATCTACCAGAACTTCAATGAGAAGCACAAAGGGGAGGTTCTGAAGCAAGACCTGTGGGCCATTGCAAGATCACCTAACAAAGTTAGGTGGAGAGAAAATTGTAAGAAGATGGATGATCACTGCCCAGCTGCATTTCATTGGACTGAAAGGCTGGAGCCAAAGACTTGGTGCAAAGCATATTTCAGTGAAATTCCCAAATGTGATATTCTGCTCAACAATAAATCAATCTGAAGTGTTTAACAGGTGAATTAGATGTTAATTTTGGTTCTTTAACTCTGTGCTTTCAACATATCATTAGTACTACTATGCACATCATACATAACTGAATTCTTACACTATTTGTGCAGCTACATCCTTGATGGTAGAGAGATGCCAGTGCTTAGTATGCTTGAATACATTTTTTACAAGATCATGCACATACTAGTGAGTAAGCAGAGAGAAGCTATAGAAAAGTGGGCTCACCAGAGGATATGCCCTAAGATCAAGAAGAAATTGGACAAAAATATTGAGTTTGCCGAAAATTGCCATGTATCAGAAGCTGGCCAGCAGATGTTCAAAGTTCAGTCAGGTAATTCTAGCTACGGTGAACCTCGCTATGCACTTGTGATTGCAGGAGATGGCAGTTGGGGGGAGTACCCTGTGGGCATGCTATAGCTTGTTGCAGGGAGGAGAGAATTGATCCTGAGACCATGGTTCATGAATGCTATACTGTTCAAACATATCTGAAGGCAAAGGAGTGGGTGGAACATAATGGATATAAGGTATTTCCACCTGTCTTCACTAAGCAGTTGGGGAGGCCCAAGAAGAACAGGAAGCAGAGACCAGAAGAGAAGATGAAGAATGGTGTCAGAGTTTTGAATAGAAAAGGTCTTACAATGCACTGATCAATTTGTGGTAGAGCTGATCACAGCAGAAAAGGGCACTACAGATGGAAGGAAAGTAACATTCAGGAGGGTGTAGAAGAGGTTGATGAAAACTATGATGACCCTACATTTCTCCAGGTTAATCCAGTGTTCAACTTTAAATGAACTTAACTGTATTTAAATGAAGTTAAGTGAACTTAACTGTATCTAACTGAACTTAACTGTATTTGACTAAACTTAACTGAATTAAACTGTATTTCACTGAGCTTAACTGTATTAAACTTAACTTAACTGAATCTAACTCAGTACAAGCTTCGTAGAACATCTTCCCCAACCAGCCAGATCCCAGGTTGGACCCAACTGAGTCACCAACCAGTATGGTTTTCAACATGGCTCAAAGAGATATTGCAAGAAGAGGTGCTGAAAGGGTACATGTGCAACTGCCTGAGCTTTCCTCATTTGTTGCTGCTGCTGATGCTGCCATGCCTCAGCCAAGAGTGACTACAGAAATGCACATAGGGAGGCAAACAAGGGCAAGCACACAAGCTGAAAACAATGCAACTGCAGCTGGTAGGGAAAGAGGAAAGAAAAGAGCAAGAAATCCAGATGTTGCTGCTGTTGGAGGAAGAGGAGCAAGTGCATCTTCAGGGAGAGGGAGAGGAAGAGGAGCAAGTTCTTCTTCAAGGAGAGGAAGAGGAAGAGGAGCAACTGAAACTTCAGGGAGAGGCAGAGGAGCAAATGCATCTTCAGGGAGAGGAAGAGGAGCAACTGAAAATTCAGGGAGAAGCAGAGGAGCAAATGCAAGTTCAGGGACAGGAAGAGGAGCACATGCAGTTGACCAAGTTCCATTTGCAGGGAGAGGAGGAGCACCAAATGCAAATGCATATGCTTGGAGAGGAGGAGAAGTAAATGCAAATGCAACTGCTTGTACTGGAGGAGCGGCATATGCAAATGCAAATGCTTGGACAGGAGGAGCATCATATGCAAATGCAACTTCTTGAACAGGAGGAGCATCATATGCAAATGCAAATGCTTGGTCAGGAGGAGCAGCATATGAAAATGCAAATGCTTGGACAGGAGGAGAAGTTCCATCTGCAGGGAGAGGAAGGGGCAATGTTCCATATGCAGGAAGGAGATGGCTTCTGTTTGGAGATCAAAGGACAGTTCCTGATCTCAATGCTCCTGCTGATGATTTCATGGCACCACATTAGTGATTTGGTGGGAGTGATTGCCTGCCATTCTTTTTTGATAAGCAAACAGTGTGGCTTATATTGCCAGTATGTTGATAAGCAACAATGGCTTATATTGGCTGTTTTTTGATGGCAAACAGTGGCATTCATTGCCCTTTTTGTAACTAACTTTTATGATGCATTACAATGATTTAGTTTCATGGTTGTAGTATTGGTGATTGTGTTAGCTTTTTTGAGTGAATTGAAGATTCAGTTAACTAAAAATGCAGATAACTGCACATGCAGTTAACTGAAAATGCAGATAACTACACTTGTAGTTAACTGAAAATGCAGATAACTGCACATGCAGTTAACTGAAAATGCAGATAACTGCACTTGCTCTTAACTGAAGAAGCAGTTATCTAAACATGCATATAATACTGTGTTCATTGAGAATGAAATAAATTTTAAAAATTAGTAACAAAAATGAGTGTGGAACACTATGTTCTGCCAAAACTAATAAAATTATGTGAAAAGGAAAATTTTCAAAAAAAAAATCAAAAAATGTTGTACCTGGGGCTCGAACCCAGGACCTGTGGTTACAATCGCTGCGATCAATTCCAGTAGAGTATTAGTAGTGATTTGTTAGATTGTAGATCACTCTGTAGTTATTATGGGCCATCGCTTCGTCTGCCCGTTCGGTTTCCAGCCCAGCCCTTTAAGACCACCCACCGCTCTGCCCGTCCACTCAACCAGCTCCACTCCCCTGCCCAGTCCACCCACGTCTCTTCGGTCTCGCCGCTCCACCAACTTCCACGCCTCGCATTGAAACCCTCGCTCGCCGCCGAGCGCAACGCCAACGTCGACGCCATGGACAACACCCTAGCGTGGCAGCGAGCGATCGGGGAACTCGCCGGCAACGACCTGGCGGCCCGCGCGGATCTAAGGGAGATCGCGCGCTGGTTCCCTAACATCGGCATGATGCACCACCATGCCCGCGGCCTCATCAAGATCATGACGGACGGCGAGAAGCAGCGGGCAATGCCTCCCGGGCCACGGGTTGCGCCTCCGTTGATCCTCCGCTTCGCAATGATGGAGACGCGCTCCGACGACCTGAGGCAGCGGGCGAGGTGGTGGATGTATCGCTCCGCCACCACGCCTTCTCCGCACCCGCATCCGTTCCGCGTCACGTCCAGGGCACAGAGCGTGTGCGGCGTCGTCCTGGCCCTCCCCGCGTCGGTCAACATCGCCTACTGGGATAGATTCTAGCCCGAGCTCCTCGTCCACGACGACATCTCCGACACGGGGTCGTCCGACGACGACGACTCCGAGTACTGCAAGGTCGACTCCGACAACGACTCTGGATACAGGGGGACACTGGCACGTCCGACGGAGATAGAGGTCGTCGTCCTGTCAGACGACGACGAGCCGGAGATCCAGATGGTGGTGCTCGTCGTCGACGCCAAGGATGGTGGTCACAGGGCTCGTCCAATCGAAGTGGACCTGCTTCCAAACGTGCCAGACATCGTGAAGCAAGAGATGGTGGAGGAGGCAGCACAGGAGGCAGCGGTGGCGGAGCCGGCAAGGATCGGCAACAAGGGTGCGAAGAGGTCTTCTGCAGGGGAGGTGCGCCGCTCCGACCATCTCAAGCGCCTGAAGATGTGAAGAAGGATGAAGAAAGACTGAAGAAGAAGGTGAAGTAGTTAGGTATGCTGCTTATAAGTTCAGCATATAAGTTAGAACTATTTTGTTTTTAGTTAAGTTAGGTGTGCTGATTATAGATTCAACACATAAGTTATCTGTAATTCTGCTGTGGGAACTGCTGCAAGTTTATGGTTGAACTAATGCAAGGTTATGGTTGAACTCATATGCTATGATGATCTAGTGATGCTATGATGATCTACTGATGCTTTGCTGCAATGTTGCTATTCTGTTGTGTTACATTTGGCTATAATGCTGCAGCTGCTGTGTTTGCCATGCTCCTGCTGCTGTGCTTGCCATGTTACTGAAGTTGTCTTTGCCATGCTGCTATGCAAATGTGGTGTGTAGTACTATAGATAGCATGTGTTGTTCTGTCCAAAAATAGCATAAATTTAATATTGTAGATTCATCAGGTACTTCTACTAGTTTATCTCTGTTTAGTTCCAATTCAGTACATTTTGACCTCCACCTACCAGTATATGTGAGACAAATTCAGTACACAATTCATTACAGTGCCAATTCATTTAAATTCATCTTCAGTTAAACATTTAGTTAACTCATCTTCAGTTAAACTCATCTTCGGTTGTACTCATGTTAACTGAAACAAGTACACTTAACTCATGAAGTTAACTCATACAGTTAACTACAACTTCAGTTAAGTAGACATGCAAAAAGAGACAAATTGAGTTAACTGAATTTGAAATTAACTGAATCTTCAGTGAACTGGAAATTCAGTTTACTGAATCTTTAGTAACACTGTCAAAAATTCAGTTATATAATAACAACTTGCAACAACATAACTTGGGCAGTCATACAAATTCAGTTAACTAAAGGCAGTCATACCAATTCAGTGCCTTACATAACACTGGCATACAAATAAACCAAGTTCACTAAAGGAGTACAACTAATTAATAGCTCCAACTTAAGGGAGCATTACACCAACAATGAATTAATCAAATTCATCTAAGATCTCCTTCACCCTCCTTATCTTGCTCTTGGTCTCCTCCTTGTGCCTGAATAAATCTCCAATCATGTACTCTAGTTTCTTCTTCTCCTTCAGCTCATCCCTTTGTGACACCACTTTGTCCATCTCTTCCTTCATGTTGTCCATCTGTTGCTTCATCTCATCCCTCTCTTTCTCTGCCTTAGCCCTCAAAACCTGATGAATGCTAGTGCTAGATTTATCAAACAACTTCTTCTTCTCAAGCTCTTGCTCTAGATCAGAAAGAGCAATTCTTGCATTGCCCAACTCAGTTATTGCCTGCTCCTTGTCAGCCACCATCTTGGCAAAATCTAGTTTAAAAAACCTCAGATCTTTTTCCATCTCTTCCTTCTCTTTGACAACCCTAAAATTTTCTTCAGCATTAACTACATTTTCCCTGAGCCTTAGCTTGTTCTCATCTTCATACATGCCCCAAACCCTAGCTAAACTCATCTTCAGAGTGGCAGGCCATTCAGGGTCAATCCACTCCACAAAGTTGCATTTAGGTATTTCCTACATATAAGAAAGAAAACAACTTTAGATAAGTGAAAAAAAGCTTGGGTTCGGTTAAATTCACAAACAAGATGTTGTTAAGTTCAGTTTAGTTCAGTTAGTTCATTTAAATTTAGATGCAATTAACTAAGAAACTGCTGTTAACTGTAAAAATAAGTTAGGTTCACAAACAAGATGCTGTTGACAGAAAAATCCAGTTAATTTAAATGTTGTTACATGAAAACAAGATGATGTTAACTGAAAAAATCAGTTATTTCAAATGTTGTTACATGAAAACAATATGCTGTTAACTGAAAAATTTAGTTAATTTACTGCAGTTTTCTTGAGTCAACTGAATTTTCTTCAGTTAACTTTTGTTGCCACACTATTACACAGATCACAGTAAGATGACACATTCCAGTAGATCTACTAACCTTTTGTGCACAAGCAAGATACCTCCTTCCACTATCAACTGATTCAAAGGACACAAACTTCTCACATACACACTGGTGTTCACATCTAGCTGCAAGATCTGGAGCAAGGCCTCTCCACTCAGAGCAGAAAATGGTGGCAGGAGCAAGCCTACAACACATTATAGTCAGCAAAATTCCCCATTCTTGCCCTAACCCTAACTGCCAGAGGAGGCATAGTGACGAACTAACCTCACTTGCGACAGAGTAGCCGTCGGACGACGAGCTGGATCCTTCACTCCGCGATACCATGGCGGTGAGCTGGACGGCGGCTGACAGTGGACGGGGCGACGAGTGGATCTGGCGATGAGTGGGCTGGCGACGAGCCAAGGGAGGAAGGAAGCGAGGGAGCAGAGAGGTGAGTGAGTGGGTGAGTTGCCGACAGACAGGATATTCTAACGAATATACCAACACCAGGTGCCACGCTGTGTTGAACTGCGGGTTGATAAGGCAAGAAAGCAGGGGGCTAAGTGCAAAAAGTCACAAGCTGACCAACCAGTTCACTTGGCATCCAATTGGCGAGTTTTGATTGGGTGTGGACTGAATTTGCACCTCCATTGCAAGTTCAGGGATGAAATAGTTCACTTTTGCAAGCACAAGGACTAAACCATCACCTGCCATGCAAGTATAAGGACCTGGGGTGCTATTACCTCCAGTTTTATGGTGTTTTTTTCTACACGGCAACTGGTGTTGATGCTGTCAGAGTCCATGTCAGCTACGAAACGAGGAGAAAATCCAGAAGGTGCAGACCTATTTCTAGTGTTAATACGTGGTGGTCTGCGTGCCAGAATCTGCTCACAACGCCCCTTGATTTCTCTTTTCCATTTCCAATTTGTGTTTCAACTTTTCTACATGTTCAGACTGTGCAATATTAACTAGCAACCGAAGATTTAGGGGGTAGGAGGTAGTTCACTAGAAGCTTGACCGATTACCGCTCCTTCTGCAATTCGATCCATAGGTTAGTACACCGATTTAAGAACTCTTGCCATCAGGGATAATTGCTTGCTCGGTCTTAGACGACACTTTGAACATCTTCCATGGCTCTGGAAATGTCTGCCTGTTGCTTGGTAACATTGCTCATATCCTTCCCAAGGGTGGCTACATCAGCATGTGTACCAGCCACATCTTCCCTTGCTTACAGGAATTCATCCTTCACAGAGAGGATTTCGGACAACTCGTCGTTGCCGAGGCTTTGTTTTGAGCGCCGCGTAACTCTAAACACCTGATCTGCAGGTATGCATAGGAAATTTACACTGAGATGAACCCGGCAACCCGAAACATACTACAAATCCTTCCGTCGACTCGTTCACCGGCAGCCACAGCAAATTCACCAATCTGTGCCGGAATAGTCTACTGCCGCCAACTCCGACAAGAATTACCCTGCGGCCGCAAATGGGAATTTTTTTTAGATTTCCCTCTTCCCAGCTGGTACTGCCGCCGAGGAATCGCTGGCTCATGATACCAATTTGTCAGATCCCTGAATGAACATGGAAATCGTATCAGATCAAACAGAGGAACACGATCAAGCGATCAAATCACTCACATGTACTTGTATTCATGTAAAATGTAAACTATATAAGAGTATTTGGAATATAGCTAGGGTTTTCCTAGAAATTTGGGAATTAATCCAACACAGCACGTCTTTGTCCCTGTCCATATGTTTTGCAAATCATTTTTCTCGCAATTTATTTGAGTATGTAGATATATTGAGGCCTTATTTAAGTATGTAAACGATGCTCATGATGAGCACGTCTTTGTCACTCTGCCTTGTTGCACGCAAGTGCAGATGAACACGTTTCTCTGCTGCGGCACCACGTAAGGACGAAATCCTCGCCAGGAGTGGGGCGACCAACTATTATTGCCGCCACCACGCAACATATGAGGACTCCAAGTCCAAGGATGGGCAGCTTGCGAGCCATGGTCTATACCTCAGCACTCCACTTTGCTTCGAGTTTTGTGTTTTCTCTTCTTGTGGCTTCTCTTCCTCTGGCTTCTTATAAAGACATGGGGAGCTTCCGGGACTCCTCCACCCTCGCTCCCTCCCCCCACCACCACCGGCGGAGCCCCCGGATCTGGCCGGGCCGGCTGGCGGCGGCGGACCCTTCCTTCCCCCGCGCTCGCACCTCCTGACCTGGGGTCAGGGCTGGCGGCGGGTGCCCTTCACCGACGCGACCCGTGGCTCGGTGGCGGGTGGCGGCAGCCCGGTGATGGTGGCGCCGTCCTTTGGCGGCGGGGCGTCCTGGTGGCGCTGGTTGGCCGGCGACGCATCCCTGGCCCAGATCTAGGCCCTTAGGGCCCCATCTGGGTCCTAGCGGGCCGGCCCCCGGGTGTGACCTCGTTGTCTGCGGCGCGGTGAGGAGGAGGAGCAGCTCGGATTTGGGGCGGTGGCTTCGACGGTGTGCCGGTAGCAGCGCGAAGGCGGGAGCTTTACGGGCCACGAGGGCTCGGCTGGGCCTGTGGGCCCACGGGCCTGGTGTGCTCCTGCTATTGCGTCCGGACGGCTACCGTCGCTGACGGTGGAGGTGGGGCCCTCCCGCGTGCCGACGGGCTGTTGCCCTAGTCCCGGCTCTGATTCCTTGCCGTGTTGTCCTCACTTCAGGGTGCCGTGGTGAGAGGGCACGGGGGCCTCCTGACCGCGTTGGCGCACGGTGGTGGTTGGTTTGGTGGCAGGCTCCGGGGCGCCCTAGGTGCGGGTTGGCATCGGGGGAAACCCCTGTCGGCATGGCCGACACCGGCCGGGTAGCGCCTGTGGGTGCCTCGACCTTCGGGAGGGCTTCGGCTACTCTTCCTCTCGCCTCGT